>CP142455.1:47875000-50275000 GCA_038049695.1 Cinnamomum chago | reverse complement strand
CAATTATCAATGTACATTAATTAAGAATCCCAAGAAAAAGGCTAATAAAAGCCATACAACAATAAGCTATAAACACTACCCCAAATATGACGTAGCTCCAATGTCAAGCTCAATGTCTACATGACATAGCCAACAAAACCACCTGCAAAACATGGCTCCACAACCAACCCAAGCACTCATCTCGGGACGAAGAAATCTGAACCTGAGTACCAAAAGTAGTGGGTCAGACACGACGGTCTAGCAGGTGGATGAAAAGATAATAGTATACTGAAGAATAAAACATAAGATAAATCATGTTATTCGATCAAATGCTGCATATAATTAAACGGGTGCAAAGTCGGGAATCTCGGGGAAGACCTGTATTCATTTCAAGCATGGGTAAAACATGAATATCTAATAAAACATATATTCATTTACAACATCCGTAAAAAGCATAGATATTTGTCAATCGGGTGTTCGTCTAAAACATTTATAAATATAGCGGCCGGGCAAAACAAACGTTCATTTGAGACTTAGGTAAAAACATAAGTATACAACAAACCAGGTATTCATAGCAGTCTAGCAAAACCAATGTCCATTTGAAACATATGTGAAAATACGGATGTTTAACAAACCGGTGTTCATTTAAACCGGTGTAACCAAAGAAATCTGACAAAACTAGTGTTCATTTAAACGTATTTCAAAGCATGGATATTTAAACAAATCGGGTATCATTTAAAACAGGTATAAACATAGGAATCTCACAAGCCAAATGTCATTTAAAACAAAGCACGGATATTTAACAGTTCGGGTATTCATTTAAAACATGTGTAATCACATAAATCTAGTAAAACCATCGATCGTTTGAAACATATGTAAAAGCATGGGTATTCGCCCAACTGGCATTCATTTAAAACATGTGCGGGTACAAAGAACAGAAGACAATATAATAATAACTGAATTTACATTGGAGAATATTAACACTTGTTTAAATAACAACTTTCATAAAGGAAACGAATTATTTATCGGAAAGCAAGTAAGCAATATAAAACATGTCGGGTATCCAAGGAATCGGGAACTGGCAAGATGGCAATCACAAGAAGCTAAGTCCTCTATCACCGAAGTGACAAGAGTATAACGGGACGTTGGTCTCAGTCACACAAGGTGAGGAGACTCAACGCTAATCATATATACAATATAAATATACGGGAACGGGACCACGGTAGCGAACCGGGTATCGGGACGGGACCACGGCAATAACCGGGTATCGGGATCCAAACTGCAGCTGGCGGGACGGGAGAGGGATTTCCAAGTCGGTGGATCAAACCGACAAGGTATCCAAGCTTAGTGATGCCGACTCATAGGTCAAATAACAAATCGGGACATATGCAAGTAAATCAAGTACAATAATTAAACGGGTAAAACGGGGGTGCTCAAGGGCACACTGTCACTTCATATCGGGCAATACATTTCGGGACAAATAACTGTTACTAGTGTAACTTCAATGCTTTCGGGAAACAAGTCATGTGATGCAAATCTCGGGAAAAGAGGTGAAACAATGAACTATAACAATTTCGTGTAAAAATATCGGTTTCAAGATCTATTTAAGTGAATAGGGGTACCTTATGTCGATTATAATAATTACTTGGTACTCCTTGAGTTTGAAGACATTCCGGGCTCCTTATGCACTTTTCGATTTTCCAAACTTAAAATGAGCTTATGGGTAGTACTAGATGTTACAATGGCAAGAATCAAGGTTATAAACGGTCCATCCTAGGCATGACATTAATCCGGAAACATCGAGCAACCGATTCAGTCACCGAAAGGAATAGAATCCGCGATAACCAAGGGAAAGACTTATGTTTAGATATAAAGAAGATATCGCGTCGTTCCATCGCGTTCAAGATTGAAATGGATTGAACTTCGATGCCACCAAACCAACCGTGAGGCGTGTCGGCTCAAGACATTCTCACACATGGTCCAAACAGTCCAAAGAGGGTAGCCAGGGTCCCACCTAAAACCAAGAATTAGTGTCTAGATCATCACCATTCTTTCTTTTTAGTTCCCTAGTCTTAGAGACCTTAGATTAGGGTATAATTGGTCTTAACACTAAGGTATATACCCCTAGGACTCATAGAAAGCCCAAAGGTTTCCAAAAAAAAACAATATCAAATTTCACTGGACTCAAACTCGAGCATTAAAACAGTTCAACGTTATCCCAACGTGGCCTAAGCCAGGCAGACCGCATCGCTCGAGCGAGTCGAAGAGTTCGCTCGAGTGAACTCATCGGTCGAGCGGTTATTTAAATGCGTTCGAGCGACCAAGCTACTGGAAACGCCCGAATCCTTTCCTGGACAGGTCGCTCGAGCGAAGTGTCATGGTCGCTCGAGCGAACGGTCCAGAAATGGATTCCGGACCAGTTCAGTTGTCCTCTTTCTCATCCTTTCTCCTTTCCCTTCCAACACTTAAACAATCACATAGAACTATAAACAAGAAGACTAAAATACATGTTTCCAAGACAATAATATGAGCTAAAGAGCTCCTCATTTCAAGTTCCTCCCTTTCCATTCTTTCCATTCACAACAAAGCTCAAGGTGAAGGAAACTCATTCATGTGAAATCATTTGAAACCTTGACAATATGATGCATACATTTTCCAAGCATGAACAAGAGGGAAATAAACTCATCAATAAGCACATTTCGAAATCAATATTAATCATAGTAAAGACAACTACTAAAATCACCAAAACCCTTAATGAAACAAGATTTTTCTCATAAAACATGTTAATAATAAAAACGATCCAGTCATCCACTTGCCTTGGGTTCCAATCTAGCAAATCAAGCTCCTAATCACCTCTCAAGCTCAAGATCCACAATCTCTACAAAAACCCCCAAAACAAACCCTAAAATGGGTTAAACAAAGGAAGACAATGAATGGGCTCAAACCCAACTAGAAAATAGAACCTAAGGGAGAGCCATAGCACATACAAGGAAAATGGGAAGGAGTCTTTACCTCTAAGGCCATGAATGAACAAGAAGGAGCTTGCAATAGGGGCTGCCCACCTTGGTTTTGCACAAGAATCACATCCATGGGAAGCTAAAGAGATGGGGAAGAAGATGGTATAGTTAGGTTTCCAAATGGCAAGAGTTTCTTCCAAGAATGAGAGGAGAAAGCAAGAAGAAATGGAAGAAATGAAGAAGAGGGGCTGCTGGCACTGTAGCTGGGAGTTGCAGCCGGTGGGGAGTGGAAAATGAGGGAGAAAGAGTGAGTGGAGTCATTTTATAATGGGTGGGTATGGGCCCCACCACACTTAAAACTTGCCAAGGGTAAAACATCTATTGTGGGCCTCGGATGCGATCGACGAAGAAGAGAAAAATGTTTCTCATAAAATCTAGTTTTCAAAAAGTATAACTTTGGCATGGTTCTCGGATCTCGAAATTTGGGTCCAGATTTGGTGTGAAAAGACCGATTTTGCCCTCCGGGCTGGAAAAACTGATTTTCGGAGCTTCGAATGGGTACGGAGTGAACACGAAAGTTGTAGAGAATAACAAAATAAGTCAAATGAGGCTAAAACAAGGATTATCAGGAATTTAGAATAACCTTCCAATCTCGCGCAAAGTCACTAAAAGAACCCCCAAAGGGTCCCACTAATCACAAAGGCCCTCAAAATTCCCCAAAACTAGAGAAAAACTATTCTAGCTCACAAACTCAGCCCAACAAATACTAATCCCACTAAAAGAAACTAATCCACAAATAAAACAACACTAATCCAAGAGATTAGGGGTCGGGTGCTCATAGAGACCAAAGCTAATCAGGAGTCATACATTATTTGGTATGAGATACCTAGATAATAATGAATGATGGGGATCATGGATAGTTAGTCTTAATTTCGATTTTGACCAACTTTGATCCGCATCAATCTAGGTGGTATTTGCACTCCCCAAGGAGGCATACCCCGGGGATTGGGATTGGGATTCTGATGTATTATGAATTTAGTGGTTATGAGGATTCCATATAAATTTGGTAGAATACTAAACCCTAATGTCATTTAAATTCATTAATTGAATGTATGGTTATGTGCTACAGTATTTCAAGCATGAATTCAAATACTTTCAATCCACTTGCGACCATCGTCAACCAGAATAAGTTGATGGAATCCAACATTATAGACTGGCAAAGGACCCTGGATATTATCCTAATAGCTTCAGGATGCAGATATGTCCTTACCACACCCTCCCTTCCTGAGCCTGAGCCTCATGCACCTTAATATGAAAAGGACCTTTACACCAAATGTGTCGCGACCCCGGACCGCGAATCCGAAGGAACCGATCCGGAGTCGGGACTGATGGATAATGATGATTGAAGGGTCTACATCAACAATATACAACTTATTTAATTTCCCACAGGTGTCCGCGGTGAGGATATCACAACCATAAATGAATATTTCTTTTAAGTGCGGAAGCATGTAGCAAATCAAATAATCAGACTATCTCTAGTCATGAAAGCATTAACATCCAGTATAAAATACAGTATCAGAATGAGCAATGATCTATAGCATGTTACCCAAAGTGAGTTAGAGTTTATACAAATGATCATTTAATTACATCCCCAAAATTAGAGGCCAACAAAGGCCAATATAGACAAAACAATAACCCAAAGAATGGTTAAATAGTTCTCCTCAAAATGAAACGCCTCTCTTAGCAACCCGATGTCTACATGACATCGTCAACACGCCACTCGACTAGAGGTTGCGGCTCACCTACCGCCTCCTCCGCCTCCTCCTCAAGGTAGCCGGCAACGGGACCTGAGTACCAAAGCAAAGGATCAGACACGACGGTCTGGCAAGAGAGTGAAAAGATACAACAACATATAATCGATGAAATATCTTGAAAAGCATAGAAATCTGTTTAAATAAGAACTCTCATAAAATAGATAAATCATTTTCTAGAAAACGAGTAAACAGGATAAAACATATAAGGTAACCAAGGGATCGGGAACTCACAAGATGGCAATCACATGAAGCTAAGTCCTTTGTCACTAAAGTGACAACAGTATAACGGGGCATTGATCTCAGTCACACAAGGTGAGGAGATACAACGCAATTCATATATACAATATAAATATACGGGACGGGACCACGGTAGCGAACCGGGTATCGGGACGGGACCACGGTGATAACCGGGTATCGGGATCCAAACTGCACCTGGCGGGACGGGAGAGGGATCTCCAAGTCGGTGGATCAAACCGACAAGGTATCCAAGCTTAGTGATGCCGACTCATAGGTCAAATAACAAATCGAGACATATGCAAGTAAATTCAAGTACAATAAATAAACGAGCAAGACGGGGGTGCTCAAAGGCACACTGTCATTTCAAATCGGGTAATGCATCTCGGGACAATAACTGTTACTAGTGTAACTATCATGCTTTCGGGAAAACAAATCATATAGTATGGTCTTGGAATGAAATGAAACACAGAACTATATCGATCTCGGGTAAAATACTGGTTTCAAGATCTATTTAAGTGGATAGGGGTCCCGTATGTCAATTATAATAAAGACTTGGTACTCTTCGAGTTTGAAGACATTCCGGGCTCCTTATACACCTTGAAGTTTCAAAACTTCCGATGAAATCTTGGTGATATGGTTTCTTCCTCAAGTGGCCTCATACAATGCTTAATAAATCTCCTTGACATAGAGGGGTTCCTAGAGAATAGACCCAACCATTGAAACAGTTGGACATTGTCCCAAACATGGCCTATGCCAGACGAACCGCATCGCTCGAGCGGACTAGAGGGTTCGCTCGAGCGAGTCGCTCGCTGGAATGGTGGTCTGGGTGGGTTCGCTCGAGCGAAGTGGAGGTCGCTCGAACGAACTCATTGGGTCGAGCGAATATTTAAATGCATTCGAACGAACAACTCTCTGGAATGAGTTCTGGAATGTCCGCTCGAGCGACCAGGGGTCCGCTCGAGCGATCAAGCTACTGGAATGCTCCAAACCCTTTCCTGGACAGGTCGCTCGAGCGAAGTGTCATGGTCGCTCGAGCGAACTGTCCAGAACCTGAGTTCGGACCAGTTTAGCTCCACAATAACTCTCCCTTTTTACAACCCCTTCTTAACCACTTTCATACATCAAATGAGGAGTATAAATCCCCACTCAAATAACCTCAAATCTTTCATCACCTCCATCCTATTCTCCTCCATCCATATCACAATCAATATAAGGAAAATAAGAAGGAAACCATTTCACACAAGGTTGCATTTGAAACAAAACAAGAAGACATTAAATACTATGAACTAACACTTCTTTATGACCATAAATGCATTACCAAGGCTCTTCATGAGCATTTATTTCAAAGGAAAACAATAAATAGGCATGAGTGACATTTAATAAAACAACCACATTTCCAATAAAAACATTGAAAGCTCATAAAAGATCATATCATTCACTTGCCTTGGGTCTTCTAACAATGAAATCAAGCTCTAATACTCTTCCAAGAAAGGAATCCAAACTATGAGCAAAACCCCAAACAAACAAACCCTAAAATGGTGAAACAATGAAATAACAAGGAAGCCTTACAACAATGAAGGTGAAGCTTCCCTAGGGCTAGAGGAACACAAATCTAGAAGGTGAAGGGGATTACTTACTTGCAAAGTCCTCTAATGGCAATGATAAGCTCAAAGAAAGTCTTGGAAATGGAGGCTTTCCCACAAAAGCTATTGAAAGAAAGCTCCCAATGAGGTGAAGAAGATGATGGCCTCTAATCTCCTCTTGGTGCAAACTTGGGAGTGGATTGAGGATGAAGAAGCAAGAGCAAGGAGAAGAAAAGGGAAACCCTAGCTTTGAGAAGTTGTAGTTTGCTAAAAAGGGAAATGAGGAAGAAGGGTTCCCTTATAAGTAAATGGAGAGTGGGCTCCACTACTAAAAATCTACTTGGGCTGAAATCCTCTCTTTCGGGACCTCGGATGGATTCGACGAAGAAGGAAGAAATGATCGTCGAAATGTCTACTTTCCAAAAAGTATATGTTTCGCGGGTTTCGGGAATATCAAGTTTTGGGTACAGATTTTGTGTGCAATGATTGTTTTGCCCTCAAGGCTATGAAATCGGGTTTCGGGGTCTCGAACGAGGACGGGATTAATATGAAAGTTGTAGGGAGTAACAATGCCAATAAAACGAGATTAAAATCATGAATGCAAACATCTCCGATAAAACCTCAAACAATAGCAATGTCATGAAAAGGAACCCCCAAAGGGTCCCACTAACACAAAGCAATTAAAACTCCCCCAAACTATGTCCAAAGCTACTCCAAGCCCAACTTAGCCAAAAACACTAATCAAGCTTAGCACTAACACGCAACTTAATTAGCACTAATCGGGTTCACTCTGGTCGGGGTCTTACATCCTCCACCCCTTAGGGCATTTGGTCCTCCAAATGAAATATAAGACTCACCTCAGGTAGAAGATGTGGATATTTCTTCTGAACTTGATCTCGTAATTCTCATGTTGCCTCTTCCGATCCATGGTTCTCCCACAGTACCTTTACCCACTGAATAGTCCGAGTCCTCAACTCTTGTTCCTTTGTATCAATAATCTCAACGGGTTTCTCAACATTGGCAGCATCTTCTCTGGTCTCTAATGGCTCGTGCTGGAGTACATGCGAAGGATCGGAAACGTACTTCTTCAACATAGACACATGGAAGACGTTGTGTACACTAGATAGCTCAGGTGGTAAGGCCAACCTATAGGCCACGTCACCAATCTTGCTCACAATGTCATATGGTCCAATGTATCTCCACGACAACTTGCCCTTCTGCCCAAATCTCAATGTTCCCCTCGTAGGTGACACTTTCAAGAAAACCTTATCTCCTTCTTTGAACTGTAGATCTCTGCGGTGTGAGTCTGTATAGCTCTTCTGTCTACTCCGGGACACTTTCAGACGCTCTTGAATCAACTTGATCTTGTCGCTGGTCTCACTGACAATAGTCGGTCCATGGAAACTGTGGGTGCCGACTTCTACCCAACAAACAGGTGTCCTACACCTTCTGCCATAAAAAGCCTCAAAAGGAGCCATCCCAATGCTCGAATGGTAACTGTTGTTGTAAGCGAACTCACACAACGGTAAAGTCTCATCCCACTGAGTCTTGAAATCTAACACACAAGCACGGAGCATATCCTCAAGAGTCTGAATCGTCCTCTCTAACTGGCCATCTGTCTGAGGGTGATAAACTGTGCTGAACTGTAGTCTCGTACCCATAGACTCATGTAATGTCTTCCAGAACCTCGAGACGAATCTGCTGTCTCTGTCGGATGTCATAGAAACTGGCTGCCCGTGACGACTGACAATCTCGCTGACAAACAACTCTGCCAAAGGTAGCATGTGCATCTTCTTCCCAGTCTTCATAGCAAGGAAATGTGCTGACTTGGTGAGACGGTCCACAATGACCCAAATAGCATTGTTACCTCAGCTAGTCCTCGGTAATCCCGAAATAAAGTCCATGGTAATGTGCTCCCACTTCCATTCCGGGATCTCTAACTGTTGTAACAATCTTGGAGGCCTCTGATGCTCTGCCTTAATCAACTGACAGGTCATGCAATGGGAGACAAACGCTGCAATCTCTCTCTTCATATTGTTCCACCAAAATCTGCCCTTCAAGTTCTGATACATCTTTGTGCTGCCGGGATGCATAGAGTACTTCGTGCTGTGAGCCTCAATCATTATGTCATTCCTCAAATCTTCAATGTTAGGCACGCATAGCCGGTCACGGTAGTACAAAACTCCATCAGCAAAATGATAGTCAGGACGTTCTGCGACATGCTCTAAAATCTTGGCCAACTCTGGATCTTGCAACTGACTATCCTTGATCTTCTGAATGAAAGAAGGTTCTGACACCGTCATGTTAGCCAACAAAACACCCTTCCTTAGTGGCTGTAGGTCTAAACTCAATTCTTTAAATTGCTCGAAAATACAAGTACCACTAAGATTAGCCAAGCCTACTGACTTTCTGCTCAAAGCATCTGCAACTACATTAGCTTTCCCCGGGTGATACTTGATTGGAAAATCATAGTCCTTGATATATTCCATCCATCTTCTCTGCCTCATGTTCAAATCCTTCTGTGAAAACAGATACTGTAAGCTGCGGTGTTCGGAGTGGACTTCGAACTGCTCTCCATAAAGGTAATGTCTCCACATTTTCAATGCAAACACAACCGCTGCTAACTCCAAATCATGGGTGGCATAGTTCTTCTCGTGATCTTTCAACTGTCGAGATCCATAAGCAATCACTTTTCCTTCTTGCATTAAAACACAACCAAGTCCAACATTAGAAGCATCGGTAAAAATGGTGAAACTGCCGCTCCCGGATGGTAAGGTAAGGACTGGTGCTGTTCAATCTCTTCTTTAGCTCTTAGAAACTCTCTTCACACTGCTCTGTCCACACATATGGTGCATTCTTCCTTGTCGACTTTGTCAATGGTGACGCAATCGACGAAAAACCTTGCACAAACCTCCGATAATAACCTGCCAATCCCAGAAAACTTCTAATTTCTGTCACATCCTTCGGTCTTTCCCAATTCACTACTGCTTCAACCTTGGACGGATCCACTGAAAAACCTTCTCTAGAGATAATGTGCCCCAAAAATGCTACTTGGTCTAGCCAAAATTCACACTTGTTCAGCTTCGCATACAGCTGATTCTCTCTCAAGAGTTGTAATGCAATCCTCAAATGCTCTTCATGCTCTTCCTTGGTCTTGGAGTACACCAAGATGTCATCAATGAACACTACAACAAACTGATCCAAATACTCTGCAAATATCTTGTTCATCAAAGCCATAAACACTGCCGGTGCATTTGTCAATCCAAATGGCATCACTAGGAACTCATAGTGGCCATATCTTGTCCGGAAAGCTGTTTTCAACACATCTGCTTCTCTGACTCTCAGCTGATGGTAACCGGATCTCAAGTCAATCTTCGAAAAGTATGAAGCACCTTGCAATTGATCAAATAGTTCATCTATTCTAGGCAATGGGTATTTGTTCTTGATGGTCACTTGATTCAATCTTCTGTAATCTATACACATTCTCATCGAACCATCCTTCTTCTTAACAAACAAGACTGGAGCTCCCCATGGTGAAACACTCGGTCTCACAAAACCTTTGTCCAATAACTCTTGTAACTGAGTCTTCAACTCTCCCAACTCTGCTGGAGCCATTCTATATGGTGCAATAGATATCAGGGCAGTCCCCGGTAACAGCTCAATAGTGAAATCAACCTCTCTCATGGGTGGCAAACCTGGAATCTCCTCCGGAAAAACATCCGGGAATTCCCAAACAATTGGGATCTCCTCCACCCCTTGGGACCGTTTATCCTCCGTGATAAACGCTAAATAAGCTTCACACCCACTTCTCAAAAGTCTGTCAGCCTTCAACGCTGAGACAAACCATGCACGAGGATTCCTCCCCTCTCCCTGAAACGACACTCCTGCTGGTGTCTCAACCAACTTGAAGGTGAGGGTCTTATGGAAACAATCCATTGTGGCATGGTACCCTGCCAGCCAATCCATCCCTAGGATGACATCATAATCAAACATCTCCAAAGAAATGAGATCTGCGGTTAAAACCACTTCTCCTATCTGAACTGTGCAACTAGGGTAAAAGGTTCTACAAATAACTTGTTTACCTACTGGGGTTGCCACAGTCAAAATGAACTCAAGTTCTCTAGCATGCATATCAATCAACTTAGAAAATTCATGGGACACGAAAGAATGTGCAGAGCCAGGGTCAAACAAAATCATAGCTTTAATCCCACAAACAAGAAGTGTACCTTCCACTACATTACCCGCTGCCTCTGCATCAACTCTATTGACCCCATAGATTTGCCCTCGAAGCTGTGGCTTGTTCTGAGCTTGTTGTGGCCTGCCCTGTGGTGCATTCCTGTTCGGCTGTGATGCACGCTGATGTCCTTGCTGCTGTGGCTGTTGCTGTGGTGCTTGCTGCTGAAGTGGCCTTGCCTGGTTTTGGACAACCAATGCATTCTGTGGTGGTGGTGGTGGACGTTGTGGCCCTTGCTGCTGCTGCTGATTCTGTCTGTTTGGCCTAGGGCAATCCCTCATCCTATGGTCCATCGAACCACACCTGAAGCACGCTCCCGTGATAGTACGACATTCAGCACTAGCATGGTTCTTCCCACAGTGGATGCAAACCACTGGATTCTGCACATTTGGTCCTGTCCTCTGCCTCTTATTCTGATGGTTCCTCTGATGCTGAAAATTCTGCTGCTTAGCTAGACTCTTGCCTTGCACTCTGAGGATCTTGTTGTGGAAGTTCTCGAACTTGTAGGCTCTCTTCACTGCTTCATCAAAAGTGGCAGGTGGTACTACTCCGGTGGCATCTCTCTCAATGAAGGGATTAAGCCCCTCAAAGAATTTGGCAATTTTCTTCTCCACCGTATCTACTAACTCCAGAGCGTATCTAGACAATCTCTCGAACTTGGTGAGATATTCTAAGACTGTCATGCTCCCCTGTACCAGCTGTTGAAACTCTATGGCCTTTTGCTTCTTGATATGGGCAAGTACATATTTATCATGGAATTGTCTCTTAAAGTTTGCCCACACCTCTGTATCAGCCATGTTCTTGTATTCTTCCTTGACCGTTTTCCACCATCTGTCCGCTAAACCAACAAAGAGGGATGATGCTAGCTTCACTCTATCTCCCCCTGTACACTGGAAAATCTCAAAGATGTTCTCCGTGTGTTCCAACCCGTCATCTGCAGCCAATGGGTCTTCTTCCCCAAGAAATTCCTTCGGAGCTCTCTTTCGAAATCGCTCGAACAAGGCATTGGGATCATGTTGCCTTTGGTTTATGACTATAGCTGGTTGAGGTTGAACCGGTTCTGGTCTTCTCTGTAGGACCTCAAGTAGTTGCCTTTGCATCTCTGTCATCTCCCTAGTGTGATCCTCTTCCCTCTTGAGCATCTGTTCTTGCAATCTAGCTTGGTTCTCATTGGCTTGACGCTGCTGGTCAAGCATCGCATGCATCATTTCTTAAAACTGATTAGGTGGGTTGTTCTCAACTATATCCTCTTCTATCGGTCCGGTGTGATCACTGTTACTGCCAGAAGGAATACCATTCACTGTTCTCTTACGAGGAGGCATGATGCTGCAAAACAAATTGTTAGCACATGATAACATAATGGTCACACATTGCTCACACGATACTAGTTAACGAAAGATCTAACGGATCCTCGCCATGTCCTTAGGATTTCTAGTTTCTTTTAATTGCTTGAAACACGTCTCTCTCTGATACCAGTCTGTCGCGACCCCGGACCGCGAATCCGAAGGAACCGATCCGGAGTCGGGACTGATGGATAATGATGATTGAAGGCTCTACATCAACAATATACAACTTATTTAATTTCCCACAGGTGTCCGCGGTGAGGATATCACAACCATAAATGAATATTTCTTTTAAGTGCGGAAGCATGTAGCAAATCAAATAATCAGACTATCTCTAGTCATGAAAGCATTAACATCCAGTATGAAATACTGTATCAGAATGAGCAATGATCTATAACATGTTACCCAAAGTGAGTTAGAGTTTATACAAATGATCATTTAATTACAATCCCCAAAATTAGAGGCCAACAAAGGCCAATATAGACAAAATAATAACCCAAAGAATTGTTAAATAGTTCTCCTCAAAATGAAATGCCTCTTTTAGCAACTCGATGTCTACATGACATCGTCAGCACGCCACTCGACTAGAGGTTGCGGCTCACCTACCACCTCCTCCGGCTCCTCCTTAAGGTAGCCGGCAACGGGACCTGAGTACCAAAGCAAAGGATCAGACATGATGGTCTGGCAAGAGAGTGAAAAGATACAACAACATATAATCGATGAAATATCTTGAAAAGCATAGAAATTTGTTTAAACAAGAACTCTCATAAAATAGATAAATCATTTTCTAGAAAACGAGTAAACAAGATAAAACATATAAGGTAACCAAGGGATCGGGAACTCACAAGATGGCAATCACATGAAGCTAAGTCCTCTGTCACTAAAGTGACAACAGTATAACGGGGCATCGATCTCAATCACACAAGGTGAGGAGATACAACGCAATTCATATATACAATATAAATATACGTGACGGGACGGGACCACGGTAGCGAACCGGGTATCGGGACGGGACCACGGTGATAACCGGGTATCGGGATCCAAACTGCAGCTGGCGGGACGAGAGAGGGATCTCCAAGTCGGTGGATCAAACCGACAAGGTATCCAAGCTTAGTGATGCCGACTCATAGGTCAAATAACAGATCGAGACATATGCAAGTAAATTCAAGTACAATAAATAAACGAGCAAGACGGGGGTGCTCAAAGGCACACTGTCATTTCAAATCGGGTAATGCATCTCGGGACAATAACTGTTACTAGTGTAACTATCATGCTTTCGGGAAAACAAATCATATAGTATGGTCTTGGAATGAAATGAAACACGGAACTATACCGATCTCGGGTAAAATACTGGTTTCAAGATCTATTTAAGTGGATAGGGGTCCCGTATGTCAATTATAATAAAGACTTGGTACTCTTCGAGTTTGAAGACATTCCGGGCTCCTTATACACCTTGAAGTTTCAAAACTTCCGATGAAATCTTGGTGATATGGTTTCTTCCTCAAGTGGCCTCATACAATGCTTAATAAATCTCCTTGACATAGAGGGGTTCCCAGAGAATAGACCCAACCATTGAAACAATTGGACATTGTCCCAAACATGGCCTATGCCAGACGAACCGCATCGCTCGAGCGGACTGGAGGGTTCGCTCGAGCGAGTCGCTCGCTGGAATGGTGGTCTAGGTGGGTTCGCTCGAGCGAAGTGGAGGTCCCTCGAACGAACTCATTGGGTCGAGCGAATATTTAAATGCGTTCGAACGAACAACTCTCTGGAATGAGTTCTGGAATGTCCGCTCGAGCGACCAGGGGTCCGCTCGAGCGATCAAGCTACTGGAATGCTCCGAACCCTTTCCTGGACAGGTCGCTCGAGCGAAGTGTCATGGTCGCTCGAGCGAACTGTCCAGAACCTGAGTTCGGACCAGTTTAGCTCCACAATAACTCTCCCTTTTTACAACCCCTTCTTAACCACTTTCATACATCAAATGAGGAGTATAAATCCCCACTCAAATAACCTCAAATCTTTCATCACCTCCATCCTATTCTCCTCCATCCATATCACAATCAATATAAGGAAAATAAGAAGGAAACCATTTCACACAAGGTTGCATTTGAAACAAAACAAGAAGACATTAAATACTGTGAACTAACACTCCTTTATGACCATAAATGCATTACCAAGGCTCTTCATGAGCATTTATTTCAAAGGAAAACAATAAATAGGCATGAGTGACATTTAATAAAACAACCACATTTCCAATAAAAACATTAAAAGCTCATAAAAGATCATATCATTCACTTGCCTTGGGTCTTCTAACAATGAAATCAAGCTCTAATACTCTTCCAAGAAAGGAATCCAAACTATGAGCAAAACCCTAAACAAACAAACCCTAAAATGGTCAAACAATGAAATAACAAGGAAGCCTTACAACAATGAAGGTGAAGCTTCACTAAGGCTAGAGGAACACAAATCTAGAAGGTGAAGGGGATTACTTACTTGCAAAGTCCTCTAATGGCAATGATAAGCTCAAAGAAAGTCTTGGAAATGGAGGCTTTCCCATAAAAGCTATTGAAAGAAAGCTCCCAATGAGGTGAAGAAGATGATGGCCTCTAATCTCCTCTTGGTGCAAGCTTGGGAGTGGATTGAGGATGAAGAAGCAAGAGCGAGGAGAAGAAAATGGAAACCCTAGCTTTGAGAAGTTGTAGTTTGCTAAAAAGGGAAATGAGGAAGAAGGGTTCCCTTATAAGTAAATGGAGAGTGGGCTGCACTACTAAAAATCTACTTGGGCTGAAATCCTTTCTTTCGGGACCTCGGATGGATTCGACGAAGAAGGAAGAAATGATCGTTGAAATGTCTACTTTCCAAAAAGTATATGTTTCGCGGGTTTCGGGAATATCAAGTTTTGGGTACAGATTTTGTGTGCAATGACTGTTTTGCCCTCAAGGCTATGAAATAGGGATTCGGGGTCTCGAACGAGGACGGGATTAATATGAAAGTTGTAGGGAGTAACAATGCCAATAAAACGAGATTAAAATCATGAATGCAAACATCTCTGATAAAACCTGAAACAATAGCAATGTCATGAAAAGGAACCCCCAAAGGGTCCCACTAACACAAAGCAATTAAAACTCCCCCAAACTATGTCCAAAGCTACTCCAAGCCCAACTTAGCCAAAAAAACTAATCAAGCTTAGCACTAACACGCAACTTAATTAGCACTAATAGGGTTCACTCGGGTCGGGGTCTTACAAAATGGACAAAAGACAATGGGGTAGCCAGATGTTTTATACAAGCATCCATGTCTAGTGTTTTACAACATCAACATCAATCTTATAAGTCAGCATACGATAGATATTATATCGAACTTAAAGGAGATGTTTGCGGACCAGGTTAGACCTGCTAGGCAAGCTGCTATGAAGGTGCTGATAAATGCTAAGATGGCTGAGGGAACCCCAGTACAAAGACATTTGTTGAAAATGAGTCTCGCACTAAATGAGTTAGATGTACTGGGTGTTACGATTGATAAAGAATCGCAGATCGACATGATCCTTCAATCACTACCAGATTCTTTCAATCATTTCGAGATCAATTATAATAAATTGGAAATGACCATAGCTGAGTTGTCTCGCCAGCTGGTAGTGACTGAGGAAATCATGAAAAAAGAGAAAAATTCCCTCGTGACAGAAAAGTCATTTGCTAGGACCAAGCCGAAAGGCAAAGACCGAGATAGCAAGAAGAAATCAATCATCAAGGGTCCTAAGGTGGAGAATGGTTCTACTTGTAGTATGGCCAAGGCCAAGGGTACGGGAGTAAAATGAAAGTATTTCCATTGTGGTAAGACAGGACATTGGAAAAGGAATTATCCAGAATATCTATCTAAGAAGAAGACCTCAGGTATGATTGAGTCACTTATTTCTGAAGTTAGTTTTGCAACTGGTACTTCAAAATCTTGGTGTATGGACTCCAAGGCAACTGATCACATATGTAATTCGTTGCAGAGGTTTAGGGAAACCAGGAGGTTCAATGACGGAGAAATCATTGTCAACCTAGGATCGGATGCTAAGGCGGAGGCTGTTTCAGTGGGAGTTATTATATTATGTTTTTCAAATGATAAATGGGTTTTGTCAAACACATTATATGTACCGTCTTTACGGAGGAATTCAATTTCAGTTTCTAGTATGGTAAATAAGAGTTATTCTATTACTCTTGGTACTAAAATTGTCATAAAGACATACGGTACTTTTATGTATTCTGACAAGGTAATCAATGAAATTTATTTGTTAATCCCACAATGTATGAGATACATGATACTGAAACAATTAATAGACCATCATTAAAGAGGAAATCACCTTCATCTAATCCAACAAAAATTTGGCACTAGAGGCTCGGTCATATAAACCTAAACAAGATTGATAGGCTAGTGAAAGATGGTATCTTGCCTTCATTGGTGGTAGAACCAATGCCTGTCTGCGAGCCCTATCTGGAAGGTAAAATGACCAAAAGACCATTTTCATCAAAGAGCAATTGGGCCAAAGATTTATTGGAATTAGTGCATACTGATGTGTGTGGACCCATTAATGTCTGGGCTCGAGGAGGATTTGAGTACTTCATCACTTTCACAAATGATTATTCAAGATATGGATACATATACCTTATGCACCACAAGTCCGAGGCTTTTGAAAAGTTCAAAGAGTTTCGAGCGGAAGCGGAAAAGCATTTAGGTAAAAGTATCAATACTCTTCGATGAGATCGAGGAGGAGAATATCTCTCCGCTGATTTTATGGGATCTTATCAGAAAATGGGATTCTATCCCAATTGTCTGCTCCTGGAATGCCTCAACAGAACGGAGTATCAAAAAGAAGGAACCACTCTTTTAGATATGATTAGGTCTATGTTGAGTTTCTCAGAATTACCTATATCCTTTTGGGGATACGCCTTGGATACTGCGATGTACATACTAAACCTCGTACCATCTAAGTCTGTACCTAAGACTCCCTGGGAGTTGTGGTCTGGGCGAAAGCCTAGTCTACAACATTTACACATATGGGGTTGTCCGGCACACGTGCTAAAGGTAAAGACGGATAAGTTGGAAACGAAGTCGGAAGTATGCACGTTTGTAGGATATCCTAAAGGAATTAAAGGTTGGTTATTCTATAATCCCAGAGAGCAGAAAGTGCTGGTGAGCACCAATGCGGTTTTTCTGGAGGAAGATTATATGATGGACCGGAAATCTTTAGAAAAGGTTATTTTGGAAGAAATTCAGAAAGATATCAATTCCAAATCAAAATATGACCAAACTTGAAGAAAATTCACCCATACCTAACCCAGTAATTACACCAGTGCCTTGTCGTAGTGGGAGCATAGTCAGACCCCCTGATAGGTTCTCGTTCTTGGGAGAGTCTTACGAGGCAATCTCGAAAGAACTGGAACAGGATCCCTGTAACTATGATGGAGCAATTAATGACATAGATTCGGGACATTGGCAAGATGTTATGAAAGCTGAGATGGAGTCTATGTACTCTAATCAAGTCTGGACACTTGTGGACTTGCCTGCCAATATCAAATCTATTGGGTGCAAGGGAGTCTTCAAGAGAAACAGAGGACCAGATGGAAGAGTTGAGACCTTTAAAGGTCAGGCTTGTTGCCAAAGGATATACTCAGAAAGAAGATTTTGATTATGAGGAAACCTTCTCGCCGGTAGCCATGCTTAAGTCCATCCGGATACTCTTATCCATTTAGGTTCATCTCGATTGCGAGATTTGACAAATGGATGTCAAGACGGCGTTTATCAACGACCATCTTGAGGAAGACATCTATATGGTGCAGCCAGACGTTTTTGTAGCTACAAACCAAGAGCAAAGAGTTTTCAAGAGATGATAGGTTTATCCCAATATGCGTACATAGATGAAGTGCTGGTATGGTTAGCTATGCTTAGTACTAGACCGGATATCTATCACGCAGTGGGCCTAGTCAGCAGATATCAGTCTAACCCAAGTAGACTGAGCTGATTCCAGTCGGTTACACAGATTCTGACTTCATGTCAAATAAGGATTCTAGGAAATCAACTTCTGGGTATGTGTTTATGCTATAGTTGCCTAAGAAGCAGGCAAAGAAGCAGATTGGCTCAATAGATTCCTTATGGAACTTGGAGTGGTACTTTTGGCAGGACATCCGCTCACAGTTTACTATGATAACAGCAGGGCAGTCGATAAGTCCAAGGAACCCAGGAGCCAAAAGCATGTACAGAGGTTATAACAAATGGTCAAACAGATTGGGTAGAGAGGTGATACTGCTATCACCTAGATGGACTCTGCAGACAATCTGGGAGATCCCTTTACTAAGCCTTTGAGTACCAAAGTCTTTGGGCAGTAAGTATATGGGATCTGCATGAGATGCAACCCTGACTGGCATTGAGCCCAAGTGGGAGATTGTTAGTTTTATGGCCTCAATACCAGTATATGATGAATAAATTGATTAATTTATTTATTTATCAATATATATTATTGTTTTCCTTTCATGAGATTAATGGTGTTTTATTACTTGTTTGCACATAACTAATACGAATGACATAATGGTTCATGAGATGAAATGGAGTCCGCAAGTATACTACATGTAATACATGTGTATGGATGAGATCCACATACAGGAGACATGTATTATAAATCTTATACTTAAATATCTTCACAACCAGTAATGAGATTGGGCATCTCATCTGACAAGGTTGCAGCACTTTGATCACTATGAGATATTGTGATTTGTCTCGATCATTAGAATGTAAGATTCTGGATCATGGTGCTGGTACATTGGATGTATTGAAGGACCATGAGAAGCAACTTATATACACTGTCTTTACTTTAAGGTCTGCTCCCATAATTCCCTAGCAATGGGCTCATAATCCTAAGACATTAATGAACTCAAGTTTCTATCTATTCATTTGCTTTGAGTCACCAATGAGTGAAGCCAATTGTAGGTCAACACCATGGTGATTTGGGTACGTGGTAGTAGAGTTGTGGGAACATTCAATGGTAAAAATGGAATCTATCTTTAATATCCCCTTGTGCCAATTAATGGATTTATCATTGGTAAGTGCGCACCCATTCCAATTAAGAGTTGATTGGATCGGTACCAAATGATCACTATCATTAATTGGGGCTCAAGGATAATAAGATATAGATCTATTTTGGTGGACATGTCCAATTTATCCATGGATATGATGGAGGGGCCTACTTGTGGTAATTGAGAAGTTTAGGGTCTTCATTGTAATATATTCCTAAGACTGGAGTGCAATTGCAGTTATATAGTGGAGTTATTTGCAATTAACTGTGGGTCCGGATTGCACATGAGATGTGGGGTCGCGTGTCCCAGTTGGAGCCAGCTTTCAAAGGAATCCCTAGTGGAGCTAGCTTTCTATTTGAAGTGAGACTTCTAATAGTGGTAATAGTAAGTTACTAATTATTATAGAAGTAGGACTTCTATTTTAATTAGAAAGGAGAAAGCTACTAATTGTTGTCGAAGTGAGACTTCTATGGCAACTAGCAAGGGAGAAGGTAACTATTTTGTAATGGGAGTTAAACTTCTTTTTCAAATAGGAAAAGAGGTGGAATTGAGGTCTATATAAAGGGGAATTAACCCTCTTGGACGTCCATAACAAAAGAGAGCACGCCCAACCCCTTTGTGCAAGTGTTGCACAACTTCTCTTCCTCTTCTAGTTCTCTTATCTTTCTCCTCTAGTTCCTTGGAGTTACTAGTTGGGTTTTCTCTTGAAGTCTCCACCAATCTTCTTGAGAAAAAAGATCTAATAGGGATCATAGCGTGGAAGATCAAAGGGTGTTGGAGATTCTGATTTGATTAGTGAAAGCGCTCATCATCAAAGAAAGAGATCAACTTCTCCATTAGAGCACTACTGAGCTCCAAAGGTATAATCTACATCCCTGTATGTTGTAGATTTCGTGGTTGCATGTTTAGGTGTTGTTTTCTATCTTCTAGATAGGATATATTGTTGTACATGATTTATGAGTTTGAGGGATTGCATCCTGTATTGGGTTTTGTTGCCTTCTAGATAGTTGATCCCTGCATTAAGTGGATCAAAAGTTTTGAAACCTATCTGAATGGCCCACCTATTTTCCAACAACAACATGAAGAGAGAGATAGTTGCTTTTGTGTCTCGTTGTCCAACTTGTCAGTTGATTAAGGCAGAACATCAGAAACCCCCAGGTTTGCTACAAACTTTGTAGATTCCGGAGTGGAAATGAGAGCACATTACCATGGATTTCGTCTCCGGTTTGCCGAATGCAAAGAAGGGGAATAATGCAATCTGGATTATTGTAGGTCGTCTGACAAAGTCTGCTCATTTCATTCCGATGAAGACAGGGAATATGATGCATATGGCACCACTTGCAAAATTGTTTGTTAATGACATCATCAGTAAGCATGGTCAGTGTAAGACCCGACCCGAGTGACCTCGATTAGCGTTTATCAAGTTGTGGTTTAGTTCTAAGTGTGATTAGTGGATTTTTGTTAAGTTGGGATTAGAATAGCTTTTATAATGGCTTGAGGAGTTCGAGTGCCTTTGTGATTAGTGGGACCTTTTCGGGGTTCTTTTAGTGATTTTGCATGTGATTGGGGGTTTAATCGAGATTGTTATGACTAGTGTTTTCTTCCCATTTTACTTATCTCGTTAGTCTCTATAACTTTTGTATTTACTTCATCCCCGTCTAAGACCCCGAAACCCTACTTTTCCAATGTTGGGGGCAAAACAGTCTTTTTACATGAAATCTGGACACTATTTTCAATGTCCCCGAAACCCACAAAATATATACTTTTGGAAACTAGAAATTCCGACGATCATTTCTTCCATCTTCGTCGAATTCATCCAATACACCGAGAAACATGTTTCTAGACCGACAAATCATGTAAGTTGTGGGACCCACCTTCATTTGCTATAAAAGAGGGAACCCATTCCCTTCTTCCCCTTCTCATTTTCCAGCACAAATAGTGAAACCACCTAGGGTTTTCTTCTCCTCCTCCTTCTTCTTGCTTTCTTCCTCCTCAATCCATCACCAACCCTTGTCAAATAGAAAAATGGAGACCGTTTTCTTCTTCCTCTCCCTACAAGCTCTCCATTGATACTCTTGAAAGAGAAATCCATCACCATTGAAGCTCTCCTTGAGATAACTCTTTCCATTAGAAGACCTTCCAAGTAAGTGATCATCTCCATCTCCTAGATATGTGTCCTTGTGACCCTAGAGAAGCTCCATCTCCATTCTTGAAAGTTCTTTCCTTTTATTCCATTGTTTTAACCCATTTAGGGTTTGTGTTTGGGTGTTTTTGCGTGTAGCTTGGAATCTTGACTTGAAAGTGATTAGAGCTTGTTTTTTTACTAAGCTCGGACCTAAGGCAAGCGGATGAATAGATATTTTGAGTGTTAAATGGTTTTCATGAGAAATACATATGATTTCACTATTTATTCTTAACTTGCATTGATTTGAAATAAATGCCCATGAATGCATCTTGCTGGCTTATTTAATGTCTTGGAAACATTAATTTTAACCTTTCATAAAATGCTTGTTATAGCTCAATGAATGCTTGGGATTGGTGGATTTCTCTGTCTTATAATTGAATGGGGTGTAGAAGGAGGTGATTTGATGAACGCTTGTAGAAGTTTTTGGGAAGTGTTAAATGATGATTTGGAGGAGCTTCTTAGCTCATTTCATTGCAGAGAAAGGGTTGGGAAACAAACGGAATTGATTGGAAGAAGAAAAGGCTCAGATTTGAACTTAGTGTGAATTTCCCGCAGCTATGCGGTCAGCTGGCGGTCACCTGTTGGCTAGCCGCCTGGTGACTGGCGGCTAACCAACCCAGGTTTGGTTACAATTCCAGAGAGCTACTTTTCTCTTCTGAAGGCACGGTCAGCCTCACGGTTAGCCGTGCTAGCTAACCGAACCTATTCACAGTTACAATTCCAGTAAGTTGCATTCTATCAAAGCAACCGCAGTCAGCCGAGCGATTAGCCCGAGGCTAACTGCCGAACCCACCGGCAACTAACCGCCAGGTGACCGACCCTACCCAGGAATTTTGAAATAAAGAGAAATGTAGAGGGTTTCCGTCCCAATCATTTGTGAACCCTTTTAGAGAATGATGGGGGACTGTTCATCTGGAAATATGTATAAAGCCCATTTGAGGAAGAAAATCACATCACGAAGATCCATTGAATGTTATGAAATTATCAAGGAGTATAAGGAGCTCGGAATGTCTCCAAACTCAAGCGTGCCAAGATGTTATTAAATCGACATACAGGACCCCTATTCACCTTGGACAATTCTTGAACCTGACATTTTGTCCGAAACTTCAATATTTCATTTATATTTCCTTCCTCCCGAGATTTATACTACGTGACTTGTTATTCCCGAAATGCATTACCCAACATGAGATGACAGCTGTCCCTTTGAACACCTCGCCCCGCTCGTTTACATACTTGTACTTGATGTATTTTATACATGTCTTGATTTCTGTTATTTGACCTATGAGTCGGCATCACTATGATAGGATAACCTTGTCGGTTTAATCCACCGACTTGGAGGTCCCCCTCCCGTCCCGCCAGCTGCAGTTTGGATCCCGATGCCCGGTTTATTGTCGTGGTCCTGTCCCGATACCCGGTTCGCTACTGTGGTCCCGTCCTGTATATTTATATTGTATATGTTTGTTTCGTTGAATCTCCTCACCCCGTGTGACTGAGACCAACGCCTCGATATACTCATGTCACTTCGGTGATAGAGGACTTAGCTTCGGGTGATTGCCATCCTGCTAGTTCCTGATTCCTTGGATACCTTACATGTTTTATATTGCTTATTTGTTTTCCAGTACTGACTTATTTCTTTTATGAAAGTTATTGCTTAAACAGATTTTTATACTTTCCAAGGTATTTCGTTTATTATATATTGTTATATCTTTTCACCCATTGTTATATACAGGGATCATACAGGGCCAGTTGAGGAAGATATGGTTGACAACACCATGCAGAACCAATTCCAACAGATGATGTAGACAATGCTTGACCAGCAACGTCAGGCAAACGAAAACCAAGCTAGATTGCAAGAACAAATGCTGAAGAAAGATGAAGACCACGCCAGAGAATTGGCAGAAATGTAGAGACACCTGTTAGAGGTGTTACAAAGAAGGCCCGAACCAGTCCAAGCTCAACCTGCTATTGTTATCAATTAGAGGCAACATGACCCGAACGCTTTGTTTTAACGGTTTCGAAAAAGAGCTCCAAAGGACTTTCTAGGCATAGAAGATTCATTAGCAGCAGATGATTGGTTGGAACATATGGAGAACATCTTTGTGATCTTCCAATGCACCAGAAGAGATAGAGTGAAACTAGCAACGTCTCTCTTTATCGGTACAGCAGACATTTGGTGGAAAACAGTTAGGGATGAATACAGAATCATGGCAGATGCAGTGGCTTGGATTAGCTTCAAGAGACATTTCCACGACAAATATGTACCCACACACATCAAGAGACAGAAGGCAATAGAGTTCCAGCAACTTGTCCAAGGCAACATGACAGTCCTCGAATACCTCACTAAATTCGAGAGATTGTCTAGATATGCCCCAGAGTTAGTGCACATGGTGGAGAAAAGGATTGTAAAGTTCCTCGAAGGACTAAATCCCATCATTGAGAGAGATGCTACCGGAGTTGTACCACCTGCAACCTTCGATGAGGCTGTCAAAAGGGCCTACAAATTTGAGAACTTCCATAAAAAAATCCTCAGAGTTCAGGGAAAGAGTCCAGCTTACCAATAGAACCACCAGCACCAGAGAAATCAGCAGAACAAGAGGCAGAGGCCAAAGCAGAATGTTCGGAATCCAGTGGTTTGCATCCACTGTGGGAAGAATCATGTGAGTGTTGAATGTCGTACGATTACAGGAGCATGCTTCAGGTGTGGTTCGATGAACCACCAAATGAGGGACTGTCCAAGACCGAATAGGCAGAATTACCAAAGCAAGGAGCACAGCGTCTAGCAGCACCACAGAATGCTATGGTTGTCCAAAATCAAGCAAGGACACTTCAGCAACAGTATAGACCACAACAGCAGCAGCAGGCCCATCAACAAGGACAGAATCAGAATCAGCGTCCCCCACAACAAAATAGGAATGCACAACAAGGCAGGCCACAACAAGCTCAGAATAGGCCACAGCACCGAGGGCAAATCTATGCGGTCAATAGGGCTGATGCAGAGGCAGCATGCAATGTGGTGGAAGGTACACTCCTTGTTTGTGGGATTAAGGCTAGGATTTTATTTGACCCTGGCTTTACACATTCTTTTGTATCCCATGAATTTTTTGAGTTGATTGATATGCATGCTAGAGAATTTAAGTTCATTTTGACTGTGGCAACCCTAGTAGGTAAACAAGTTATTTGTAGAACCTTTTATCCTAGTTGCACAGTCCAGATAGGAGAAATGGTTTTAACCGCAAATCTCATTTTATTGGAGATGTATGATTTTGATGTTATCCTAGGGATGGATTGGCTGGCAGGGTACCATGCCACAATGGATTGTTTCCATAAGACCCTCACCTTCAAATTAGATGAGACACCAGCAGGAGTGATGTTTCAGGGAGATAGGAGGAATCCTTGTGTAGGGTTTGTCTCAGCGTTGAAGGCTGATAGACTATTGAAAAGTGGATGTGAAGCATATTTGGCGTTTATCACGGAGGATCAACGATCCCAAGGGTTGGAGGAGATCCCTATTGGTTGGGAATTCCCGGATGTTTTTCCGGAGGAGATTCCAGGTTTACCACCCATTAGAGAAATTAACTTCACCATTGAGTTGTTACCAAGGACAACTCCGATTTCGATTGCACCATATAGAATGGCTCCGGCAGAATTAGGAGAATTGAAGGTACAATTGCAATAGTTGTTAGACAAAGGATTTGTGAGACCGAGCATTTCACCATGGGGAACTCCAATTTTATTTGTCAAGAAGAAAGATGGTTCCATGAGAATGTGCATTGATTACAGGAGATTAAATCAAGTGACCATTTAAAACAAATACCCATTGCCAAGGATAGATGAATTGTTTGATCAATTGCAATGTGCTTCTTACTTTTCGAAGATTGATTTGAGATCCGGCTACCATCAGCTGAGAGTCAGAGAATCAGATGTGTTGAAGACAACTTTCCGGACGAGATATGGCCACTATGAGCTCCTAGTGATGCCACTTGGGTTAACTAATGCTCCAGCAGTGTTCATGGCATTAATGAACAAGATATTTGCACAGTATTTGGATCAGTTTGTAGTAGTGTTCATTGATGATATTTTGGTGTACTCAAAGACCAAAGAAGAGCATGAAGAGCACTTGAGGATAGCACTGCAACCTCTAAGAGACAACCAGCTGTATGTGAAGCTCAATAAGTGTGTATTTTGGCTTGAACAAGTCGTATTTTAGGGGCACATTGTAACGCCCCAATTCCGAATACCGAGAAAGTCGTCAAAATATCCGAAATTGGCGCACTACTTCCCAGAAAATCCAAGAACTTCCAAGATCGTTGGTCCGCAGTGAGGTCCAATTTAAAACTTTTGAACAATATAATAACAATGGTTAAATTGCGGAAGCATAAGAAGTAAAACGGAAGCAATAGGTATCATGATATATCAAATATGAGCGGAACTGTAGTCTAGTTTAAATGTATCAATTGTTAAGAACAAAGATTAATTACATATTTGATTGCTACCCAGCTCACTACAAAATCGCTCAAAACCCGAACAAAGATAAACACTCAAAGCCCATGTGCTGGCTCTCCAACCTCCGGCTCGACAACTGGGTCGGCTGGTCCCCAACCGTAATCTCCAGCTACGGGAGCCTCTATTAGCGCAAGCGCATCGTCCGCGAACTCAAGGTCAAGACCTAAGCACCAAAATGGGTCAGATCTAAAGATCTGGCAAGTCACAGTATACAAGTAACATAGGACATATATATATATCAAAGGAGTAGAGACAGTTACACAGTTAAAGAATATCAAGATACATGATCTAGGCAGTTGAGCAAGATAAACATATAGAATCAGGACAATATGCAACATCTAGTCTAATACAATATGGCACATTCACACGAGCTGGATACCACGGGATATTATGCCGCGACCCTCCCATACTGAACACAGTCACGGCGGGGAAACTCACCAGTGCTGGGGATAACTATCCCCGCAAATCACTCAACAGTCTCACCACACTCATCACTCGGGGAGACTGGATTCGGTATCATAACGTCCGTCTAAAACATAGCTCATCATGATAGCTCACTCAACACTCATAAATAGCTCCTACCAGTGATGATCAGTCCAAAGGCTGAGCTTAAATCAACTGAGTGAATGTCTAGGCCGACTTGAGGAAACTCTAAAGGTCTATGTCTGTCTAGGCTTTGCCTTGCGTGAACAAGGTCCTAACAATATCTCTAAGAGGTTCCCATATCAAATCAGTCCATGGATTACAATCCAAGTCCAAGCCCACTCGTTGGATCCATACCAAGGCCCATCAAACACATGGCCTGGTCTAAACAGTCCAAACGAGGTAACAAGTCCATATCCAATGATAACCAGTCCATTCTCATCCAAAATGAGTTATAAGTCTAATACAATCCACCTCTCCAATTCTAAGGGTATAACACATCCATACTTAGGCCATAAAAGGGCCCGCCTAGCCACAAACACGGGTCAGTGTTCTCCCAATCACACTATCAGGTCACCTCTAGGATATCCTAGGTTCAGGTCATCCATTTCAATTTAATTAACAGTTATCAGCTATAGTAAAGACATAAGAGTGATAGAAATAAGATAAGTGAAGTATGAACTTCGGGTATGAGAATCAATAGGGAAAATCAACAATCCAACCTAGGTAATGTACTACATTCAGGTCCAAGTCCATCTCAGGTAATTTGACCTCTAAATGGAGTCTCAGATGCCAAAGGATATTGTGTTTGGTGCTCCTGATGTTACGGGCATCATTGACAACGTTTAAAGATCGAATCATCATAGATTATACGACTAAAACCCTACTTGGTGGTCCCCACGAGTCAAGGTTGAGCCACACCATTGACCTGGGCTTGGAACATCAATAGAAGTCCATTTGGATAGTCAATGGGCCCCATAAACGATCACATCTACAGAATACTGAAAACTAAAAAATCATTGTACACAGTGTCCTCGGTCGACCTGGCACAGGGCTCGATCGACCGAGTACACTGGATTGGTCAGGATGTTGACCCCCAGGTTGACCCTGTGTGCAGTGTGCTCGGTCGACCTCCTAGCCTGGTTGGTCGACCGAGTGCACTGGAAAATTGGGTCAAGCCCCCCCTGGAGACATGGTATGTTCTCAGTGGTTCCCTGTGTGTCCGGTCGACCTCCTGGCCTGGGCGGTCGACCGCGCATGCTGAAATCCTGTGTGAAATGGATGTCCCAACTCTCAGTCCAAATTCCAAATTCCTTTGTGTCCAGTCAACCTGGAACAGGGCTCGGTCGACCGCACAAACACAAATCTGGGTCTGAGGTAAAAATCCCATTCTCAGTTGTTTTCTGCAGAAATTAGTGTGCTCGGTTGACCTGGAGCAGGGCTCGGTCGACCGCGCACACTGGACTGTCAGTTCTGCAGGAAAAATAACTGAGACCTAGCTTTTCCCAGTTTTAGTGTGCTCGGTCGACCCGGAGCAGGGCTCGGTCGACCGAGTACACGTAATCTGCAGAAAACCTAGATTTCAGGGTCTCTTCTTCTCTAACTCCTTTTTCCATTAAAACTCCTCCAATCTCGCCCAAACATCACCAACTCAATATAAAACATAAAAGCACTTCAATGTACTACCATCCAACACTAAACGGGCCATTGATCTTCCAAATGGGTAAATCCCATCCATCAATGCCAACAATCCATCAATACTAAGCTCATAGGTAGATCTAGCACATGTACATTAACTGAATTAAAAATGTAGAATCAAGGAAATAGAAACATATACTCTATGTTAAATATGTATATTACACTTGCCTTGCTTGAAATGAAGGATTATAGAGAGAGAGAGAGAAGAGAGAATCAAGCCAATAAGGGAATCTCAGCTCCTAAGGTCTTCCCAATCACCAAAAATAGCCCAACACTCAGGTTTAGAAGAGAAATGAGAGGGGAAATGAGGAAGATGAATAGTAGCTAGGAATGGCTTGGGAAATGTATAGTATTTATAGGTAGGTTTAGGGCTAGGGACTAAAATACCCTTTTTAGTTGTATAGGATTAGGGTTAGGGTAGAGGGCATTTTGGTCTTTAGGTGAGGTTTTTAGAAGGTTCTCTAGTGGATACCCCCCTATAGTAAATACTAATATCTAGCTAGGGCCTCTATCTCACTAACTAACCCTAGAAATTGCAAAAGACCCCCTATAAACTCTATTACTAACACAACTAAACTAATCTAACTAAAACTTAAGAAAGCACATAATTACCCTTACTAACCCATTAATTAGTATAATTAGCTAATATACTCTATTAAATAGTATTCAAATTCAAATTGAGGGCCCACAAGGGGTGGGGCCTCACACACATCATCTCCAAAGAAGGATTATCAGTGGATCCATCCAAGATTGAAGTAGTTATGAATTGGGAAAGACTGAGAAATGCGTTAGAAATCAGAAGTTTTCTGGGATTGGCAGGTTATTACTGGAGGTTTGTGCAAGGATTTTCGTCGATTGCGTCACCTTTGACGAAGTTGACAAGGAAGAATGTACCGTATGTGTGGACAGATCAATGTGAAGTTAGTTTCCAAGAGCTGAAGAAGAGATTGACTACAGCACCAGTCCTCACATTGCCATCCGGAAGCGGCAGTTTTACCATTTTTACCGATGCTTCGAATGTTGGACTTGGTTGTGTGTTGCTGCAAGATGGGAAAGTGATTGTTTATGGATCCCCGCAGTTGAAAGATCACGAAAAGAACTATGCCACACATGATCTTGAGTTAGCAGCGGTCGTCTTTACATTGAAAATGTGGAGACACTACCTCTATGGAGAGAAGTTCGAAGTCCACTCCAACCACCGCATCTTATAGTACTTGTTTTCGCAGAAGGAATTGAACATGAGGCAGAGAAGATTGTGTTAGGAATTTTCTAGATTGCAATTTGATGGATGCATTTCATTCTAGCATCATTTGATTTACACACCTGCATTGGTTTTAAAGTAAACTTGAAATCTTGTTTTATTCATGCATTGCTTTTAAGATTTGTAAAAGTATTGATTTATGCATGATTTGTTTTTTCATCTTGGATGCATTTGATTTAGAAAAGAGTTTTCAAGAAATCAAGCAAGCCTTTGTTTTAAAAGTTTTGAATCTTTTTAGGCTTTTTATGTCATGTTTTAAAAACCATTAGAATCTTTAAAACATGTTTTCCAAGCTTGATTTAGTGGCCAAAAGGTCCCCCAAAGAAATAACTTTGAAATGACAAAAGTTGGATTTTTTGTCAAAAGGGGGGTTGTCCCGGCAGTGTCGTCGGTCGACCGAGAGGCAGGTCTCGGTCGACCGAGACAACTGCAGGCAAAAATTGCCTGGGAGCACCAACGGTCAGAAATATGACCGTTGTGTGTTCTCGGTCGACCGAGGCCTGTTTCTCGGTCGACCGAGAACTAGCCGTTGGCCACTTTTCCCTATAAATATGAGTTCTTTCCCTTGCCAAAAGTTGGGAATTTTTAACCCCTCCTTGAGAGGATTTGAGGCATATCAAAAGGGAAGAGAACCAAGGGATGAAGGGGAAGATTAGGAAAGCTAAAGCTTGGATTAATGAAGTTAAACCACCAAGTAGGCTCTTCCTTTCTTAATCATATGTTTGCATGCTTTTGTTTTATTTTTGGTAAATCATTTCTAGCATGTTAAACTATGTTTGTGTTGTGTCTTTAACATATTTTATGTTTTGAGTTGATTTATTGTTTTGGATACAACATCATATGATTCAATCCAAGTAGTACTTGAATTGGTAAATCAAAGTAGATCATGTTAATGAAAGAAACTTGGTAAATCATATGTAACATGATTCCTATACTTGGTTGAATCTTTGGTTGTTGTTTTCCATCATAAGAAAATCACTTTCAAAAGTATCTTATGTTTTGGACTCAACTTCTTTACAAATCATATGTTTTCATGTTTTGTTTTATCATTGGTAAATCTTAGTAACATGTTAACCTATGATGTGTTGTATCCTTAGCATGTGTTATATTTTGAATAGATCTATTGTTTTGGATACATCACCATTGATTCATCAAAGTAGTACTTTATCTTTGGTAAATCTAAGTAGATCATGTTAATGAAATATGTAACATGATTCATATACTTTGTTGAATCATTGGTTGTTGTTTTTCCATCATAAGAAAATCTCTTTCAAATGTATCTTATGTTTTGGATTCAACATCATTACAAATCATATGTGTATTATTGTTTTAAAGTTTCACAACTTGCATCACTTTGATAGGTAAATCATTTTCAAGTTGTCCTTATAATTACATATGATTTGTCCCCTCTTTTCAATCAAATCTATTTTTATGTTTTGAGCTTCATTGGTGATTTGATTGACATCCCTATGCATCACATGTTTAGAGCTAATCCATTTCATACAACTTGTGTAACTTTGATATCATTAACAAGTTGTTACTTTTAACATGTGATTGCATCATATCCTCAATCATAAATGTGTTATGAGCTAAAACTTTCAAAAGCCTTAGGCTTACATTTATGAGCTTTCATTTTCAAAATGATTGAGGACCACACACACACACTTCATTTGTTTTCATCTTTGCATTCATAGTGTGAGTGTGTATTTGTATTTCACTTCCATATCCGCCTATTTAAGAGGCATTGTAATGAGCTAAATAGAATCTCCATCAAGTGTATGATAGACACTAATTAGAGAGATAACCAACCTTGTGGTTGAAGAGGTTATTGCTTAGCCTATAAAAGCATAATGTATAGGTTGATGTTAAGCCTTGAAAAACATCATTGTAAGGTTATTGCTTAGCCTTGGAAAGCATATTGTAAAGGTTATTGCTTAGCCTATTGAAAAGCATAAATAGTGGAAATCCGGTGGGGTGTTGGATCACAAGCCGGTAGTGGATGTAGGCATTGAGGCCGAACCACTATAAATACTTGTGTGATGGTGCTTGCTTTGTGGTGATTGTTTTTATTAGCTTCCGCATATTGTTTGATAATCATCACTTATGACTAGTTTGTTTTAAAGAAGTTAAAATTGTTAAAATTGGTCATAAAAGAAGCTCACCCTATTCACCCCCCCCCTCTAGGGTTCGGATCCCCATGGACTTACAGATTGATGGAATATATCAAGGATTATGATTTTTCAATCAAGTATCACCCGGGGAAAGCTAATGTAGTTGTCGATGCCTTGGGCAGAAAATCAGTAGGCTTGGCAAATCTAAGTGGTACTTGCATCTTTGATCAATTTGAAGAGTTGAGTATAGACCTACAGCCACTAAGGAAGGGTGTATTGTTAGCCAACATGTCAGTGTCAAAGCCTTCCTTCATTCAGAAGATCAAAGATAGTCAGTTGCAAGATCCAGAGTTGGCCAAGATTTTAGAGCATATAGCAGATCGTCCTGATTTTCGTATTGTTGATGGAGTTTTATACTACCGTGATCGTCTATGTGTGCCTAACATTAAAGATTTGAGGAATGATATCATGACCGAAGCTCACAGTACGAAGTATTCCATGCATCTGGGCAGCACCAAGACGTATCAGAACTTGAAGGGCAGATTTTGGTGGAATAACATAAAGAGAGAGATTGCAGCATTTGTCTCCCGTTGTATGACTTGTCAGTTGATAAAGGCAGAGCATCAGAAGCCTCCAAGATTGTTACAGCCACTAGAGATCCCGGAATGGAAACGAGAGCACATTACTATGGATTTTATTTCGGGACTACCGAGGACCAACAGAGGCAACAATGCAATATGGGTCATTGTGGACCGTCTCACCAAGTCAGCTCATTTTATTCCTATGAGGACAGGGAGGAAGATGCACATGTTACCTTTGGCAGAGTTGTTCGTCAACGAGATTGTCAGCCGACATGGACAGCCAGTTTCTATCACATCTGATAGAGACAGTAGATTTGTTTCGAGATTTTGGAAGACATTGCATGAATCCATGGGTACAAAACTACAGTTCAGCACGACTTATTACCCTCAGACGGATGGCCAGTCAGAGAGAACAATTCAAACCCTCAAGTGTTAGGAATTTTGTGTATTGCAATTTGATGGATGCATTATCATATTAGCACCATTTGAAATTTCACACATGCATTGATTTTGAAAATCTTAAAATCTTGATTTACACATGCATTGGTTTTTAGACATGAAGAAATATTGATTTATGCATGTTTTGTTTTTAAACTTGGATGCAAGGAGTTTTAAAAAGAAGTTTTAGAAATCAAGCAAGCCTATGTTTTAAATCTTTCAAATCATTTTAGGCTTTTTATGTTTCATGTTTTTAAACATCTCAGTTTTGTTTAAAACATGTTTCCAAGCTTGATTGAATGGCCCAAAAGTCCCCATATAAAAATACTTTGAAATATGTTTTTTAGGGAATTTTTGGCCCCAGGCCCGGTCGACCCGCAGTGGGCGCGGTCGACCGGGCCTCTGCGGGTCGACCGGGTAAAGAGCCGTTGGCTCCTTTTTTCAAACGGTCATTTTTATGACCGTTGAAGGCCAAGTCGACCGGGGGTATGGCAGGTCGACCGGGGAGACGCAGAAACTCAACTTTTGAATATAAAATGAAGTTCATTCCTTTGTCAAAGTGGGAGATTTTTAAGCCTTCTTTGAGGTGTTTGGAGACAAGACAAAGGGGATGAACTAAGAGAGACCAAAGAGTCCTATGGAGAGCTAAAGCTTGGATTAATGAAGTTAAATCTCTAAGTAAGCTCTACCTCTCTTAATCATATGTTATATGCTTTGTTTAAATTATTGGTAAATGATTTTTAGCATGATAACTATGATGTGTTGAATCCATTCTTCTCTTAATCTTTCATCTAATTAAGATTGGATTCTTCACCTTGATTTCAATCCAAGTTGTTTTAAATCTTCCTTAATCATGCTTAGCCAAAGACTTTGTTTTCTTTTATAGCATGATTCTTTTACTTGATTGAATCTTCATTTGTTGTTTTCATTCATTTGAACTTTAGTTAAATTAATTTGGTTTTGAAAACAACATTGCACATGCATCACATGTTCTAAGTTAACAAATTTCATACAACTTGTGAGCTCTTGATTTTCATGTCATTAACAAGTTGATATTCATACATGTGATTTGCATTAAACTTCAATCAAATCTTTTATGTGCCTTAAACTTTGAAATGCTTTAAGCATATATTAATTAAGCTTTGTTTTTAACTTGATTGAAGTTATCACACACACACACACATCATGAGCATACATCTTTGCATTCATTTAGTGTTTGTGTGAGTTTGTTTTTCACTTTCATATTAGCCTATTTTAGAGGCATTTTAATTGAGCTTAAATTGTATCTCTTAGAGTGTTCTTTTGTGAAGACACATTCTTAGAGAAATTCTTCATTTGTAAAGGTTATTGCTTAGCCTTAGAAAAGCACATTGTAAAGGTTATTGCTTAGCCTTGAAAAGCATCTTGTAAAGGTTGTTGTTGAGCCTAGAAAAACAACATTGTAAAGGTTATTGCTTATCCTATTAAAAAAGCATAGTTAGTGGAAATCCGGTGGGGTGATTAGATCACAAGCCGGTAGTGGATGTAGGCATTGAGGCCGAACCACTATAAATCTTTGTGTAGTGGTGTTTGCTTGTGGTGATTGTTTTATTAGCTTCCACATTTTGATTGTTTATCATCACTTGTGACTAGTTTAGTTTAAGAAATTAAAATTGGTCTATATTGGTCACATATTGTAGGTCACCCTTTTCACCCCCCCCCCCCCCCTCTAGGGTTAGATCCCAGGACTTTCAATTGGTTTCAGAGCCTCGTGCTCTATCTTTTAGGATCAAGTGTTTTTGAAACTCTTGATTTGGTGTAAAAACCTTGAGTCATAACCCTAGTTTTGTGCTTACATGAAAATCATTAGAATGGATTCCACTATGATAGATAGTTTAGATTCTTGTGTAGATTCTTCTAGACCCCTCCTTCTTCCTTCTATTGGAGATTCAAACCCTCAAATTAATGAATCTCAATTTGATTTAAAAGAAGAAGAAAATGATTATAATGAAGATGACCTTCAACAAGCCTTTGAGGAATTATATGAATTATCCTTGAAGCTTGATAAGAAAAACAAAAAGTTAAGAGAAGAATCTAAAAATCTAAACAAGCAATTAGTCTCTTCTAAAGATGAACTTAGAGAAAAAGAAGAAGTCATACAATGTTTAGACTCTAAGTTTATGATCTCTTTACATAACCTATCTAATATCAAAGATGAACTAAATGAAATTAAGATAAGTTATGATGAACTTAATAAAGAAAATTTTAATCTAAGAGATCAAATACAAAGGCAAGAAAAAGACTTTATCAATTTAAAATCGAAGTTGACAATTTCCAAGGAAAACTTGTCAAATGCTCAAAGTAATTTAAAAAACTTAGAACTTGGATCTAATGTTGTTAATGAACTTAAATTCAAATTAAAACTTGCCAATGAAGAACTAAACAACTATAAGGAAATTGAAAATGATTTATTAAAAGTCAAAAATGAAAATTCAATCCTTATAACCAAAGTCACTCAACTTGAAGGATACAAACAAAAGTATGAGTGCAAATTTACCCAAAGTGAAGTGAGACTTGAAAAGTTATTTAAATTGGGTAAATCTCATGGAGATAGGACGGGTCTTGGTTTTGATAAGTATACTTCACATAACCCTAAATTCACCAACATTTTTGTGAAAGGTGAGTCCTCTTTCTCTAGCACTCTTTCTCCTATGTCCAAAACTAAATGTCATTATTGTGGTAAAGAAGGACATTTCAAATTTGAGTGCAAATTAAGGAAAAATCATATGTCTAAACCCATCTTTGAACCTAAGAAAGTTAAATCTAATTCTATGAAGGGTAAGACTTTGAATTCCAAGGAAGACTCTAAGAAGTTCAAACAAGTTAAAACATTTCAAAAAGAGTCATCCAAGATAGATTTTAAAAAGACTAATAATCAAAATAAATCTATCAATAAGAAACTTCTCACTTTACCTCCTTTAACCTTAGAAATGAAAGAATTTTTGAAAAAGGTTGAAAAGTTAAAATTCAAATTCAAAAGACAAAAAGAGGGAGGAAAAGCTAAAAGAAATGAGAAGAATAAAAAGAAAATGAAACAAACACACCAACTTTCAAAGACTAATCATCAATCTAAAATAGTCAAACCTCAAAGATTTGATGTCAAGTCTAAAAGAATTCAATCCTTATCTCCTTTAGTTGGTGGAAGTTCTAAAATAGTCTTCAAAGCTCAAGACCTTAGGTGGATTCCTAAAGTTAGATACTTAGACAAACCTTAAGGCCTTGAACCTCTTTGACCAACCTATTCTTTATAGTTAAATCATATTGTTGGTCATGTTACATTTGCATTTTGTTCTTTCTTAGTTATATTTCTTAAAATGCATTGTTTCTTTATGATCAATTGATTTTGTTTTCATGTACATTTTAGTTACATTTCATGGTTTTCAAAATCATTTGATTATAATTTCATCATGTTAGATTTGCTTTTTGCACACATTTAGTTATATGACTTGCATTGCATTTCTATACATGTTCAATTGATTGTGATTTCAAAAGCCTTCTTAGCTAGAGTATTCATGATCAATTGTTGTTGCAAAATCATTTGTGTAGATGTCATAGTTAGATTATTTGAACAAATGATTTGAATAAATTTGGATTTTTCATAGTTTTCTAAAGTTATACTTTATTATGGAAAATCATTTTTTAAAAAAAAATCAACTTGTATGTGTTTCAATTAAGTTATATTTTTTAAAATACAATGTTGAAAATTGTTCTTCAAATTCATTCTTTTTATGCCTATTGTTGGATTTTGTTTATTGAAATGATTTGAAGATTGTATGATTGGAAATGCTCTAAAACATCATTAATTATAATCATCAAAGCATGTTCCATGATTCTCATTTCCTTTTTCTTTTGGTTACATCATCTTAGAAATGGAAATGAATATTGTTTGCATCTTTACTTATTTGTTTACATTCTTTCTATATGCAAATGTCATTTGGTTCCATGTATGGTTGTGATATTAGTTATATTTGTAGAAACCATACTAGAACTCAAATCCATCATCTATGCATTCTAGTCATATCTTTTTGGATGGTTATGATGTTGATTCATGTATATTCTCTTAGTGATGTCATCCTTATACATGTTTCAACTTCATAGTAGTGTTCTTGATCATATGAAACTCTTTGAAATCCATTACTCGTATTTCTATATGTTTGATGGATATCTTAGATGTTGAATTCATATGATTTTAACACTTTGAAAATTGCATGCATTTCCAAGAGTATATCCTTTTGCATTGCAATTTCCCTTGTTCATCACTATGCTCATTAGTTATATCTTTAAAAGTAATGAATATCCTTTTATGATGCTTGATGGAATTTTGTGTTTGTCACATCCTTGCTTTTAATCATGTTGTCATATTCAATTGGTTTCATTTGGTATAATTTTCCATTGATTTCATATCCAATTGATGTCTTATCTTTTGTATGTGATAGACCTTGTGTACATTGGATTGAACTTGATAGTTATATGTTTTCATTCCATGTCACATTCCATTAGCATCATAATTTTCATGATTGCCTCCTCCCTTGCTCATATAGGTAAATCTCATGACCACCATGTTTATGTGTTCATAATATTGGTTGGTTAATTGTTGAGGTAGGCTTCATGTTTGAATTTCATTTCACTCATCTTGCACATGATAGTCATATTTTTTGATTGAATGAAATGATTTCAAAACTTTCATAGCATATGATTTTCATAGTTAAATTATTTGATGCTATGCTTAGTAAACCTCGTTTCATCATGGATAGCTCTATTTTGGATATTATCTTAATAGTTATATTCTTTATAACTCCATTTTAGAGTGATTGTTTTAATAGAATTATCTTTGAATCTCAATTGGTATTCTTTGTTTTTTCAATTGGTATCCATGATTGCTTTTCTCATTGACCTTGCTTTCTTTTGGTAATTTGATCATATTGAGCTCTATAGTTAAACTTGTCTAATCCTTTCCTTGAAGTTGACCCTCAATTGGTTAAACCATCTTCTTCTTGAACCAAATAGTTATATCTTTGTCAAAAAGTTTGACAAAAGGAGAAAATGGATTGAGGGGGAGTGTAAACATTCATAGGAAGTATTAGTTTTGATCAAATTGACAAAAGGAGAAAATGGATTGAGGGGGAGTGTAAACATTCATAGGAAGTATTAGTTTTGATCAAATTGACTATTGGATTGACTTTGAACCCTTAAAGACTAATTCCATACATGATAACCTGTTATGTATTTCATTTTCGATTTCTTTTGTTAACAAGTGCTTCTAAAAGGTATTTTTCTTGTTTCATGTGTGTAGGTACCTTTGCAATTTAATGTCAAAGGGGGAGAGAGCATTCAAGTTCTCTAAAGGGGAAGAGAATGTCCAAGCTTCCTAAGGGGAGATATTGTATGATCTTCTACAGGGGGAGAGAATGCATATCTTGCCAAAGGGAGAGAGAGGCATGGTCAAAGGGGGAGTGCTAATAGAAGAAAGAAAGCTTGGGAGCTAAAGAAGATGCTTGGCCATAGATAGGAAGATGAAAAGAAAGCTTGAAGAATGATCAAGCTTCAAGCATCAAGAAGATTGAAGAAAAAACCAAGAGCCCAAGCTAAAAGAAGAAGCATCCAAGAGATTTCAAGACTTGTCTAGCTTAGGGGGAGCTGAAGAGTTAGTGTGTAAAATTCGGTGTTGAGTAAGTTGCCATCAAATTGCAAATGGGGAGATTGTTAGGAATTTTGTGTATTGCAATTTGATGGATGCATTATCATATTAGCACCATTTGAATTTTCACACATGCATTGATTTTGAGAATCTTGAAATCTTGATTTACACATGCATTGGTTTTTAGACTTGAAGAAATATTGATTTATGCATGTTTTGTTTTTAAACTTGGATGCAAGGAGTTTTAAAAAGAAGTTTTAGAAATCAAGAAAGCCTATGTTTTAAATCTTTCAAATCATTTTAGGCTTTTTATGTTTCATGTTTTTAAACATCTTAGTTTTGTTTAAAACATGTTTCCAAGCTTGATTTAATGGAACAAAAGTCCCCATATAAAAATACTTTGAAATATGTTTTTTAGGGAATTTTTGGCCCCAAGCCCGGTCGACCCGCAGTGGGCGCGATCGTCCGGGTAAAGAGCCGTTGGCTCCTTTTTTCAAACGGTCATTTTTATGACCGTTGAAGGCCAGGTCGACCGGGGGTATGGCAGGTCGACCGGGGAGGCGCAGAAACTCAACTTCTGAGTATAAAATGAAGTTCATTCCTTTGTCAAAGTGGGAGATTTTTAACCCTTCTTTGAGGTGTTTGGAGACAAGACAAAGGGGATGAACTAAGAGAGACCAAAGAGCCTTTTGGAGAGCTAAAGCTTGGATTAATGAAGTTAAATCTCTAAGTAAGCACTACCTCTCTTAATCATATGTTATATGCTTTGTTTAAATTATTGGTAAATGATTTTTAGCATGATAACTATGATGTGTTGAATCCATTCTTCTCTTAATCTTTCATCTAATTAAGATTGGATTCTTCACCTTGATTTCAATCCAAGTTGTTTTAAATCTTCCTTAATCATGCTTAGCCAAAGACTTTGTTTTCTTTTATAGATTGATTCTTTTACTTGATTGAATCTTCATTTGTTGTTTTCATTCATTTGAACTTTAGTTAAATTAATTTGGTTTTGAAAACAACATTGCACATGCATCACATGTTCTAAGTTAACAAATTTCATACAACTTGTGAGCTCTTGATTTTCATGTCATTAACAAGTTGATATTCATACATGTGATTTGCATTAAACTTCAATCAAATCTTTTATGTGCCTTAAACTTTGAAATGCTTTAAGCATATATTAATTGAGCTTTGTTTTTAACTTGATTGAACTTATCACACACACACATCATGAGCATACATCTTTGCATTCATTTAGTGTTTGTGTGAGTTTGTTTTACACTTTCATGTTAGCCTATTTTAGAGGCATTTTAATTGAGCTTAAATTGTATCTCTTAGAGTGTTCTTTTGTGAAGACACATTCTTAGAGAAATTCTTCATTTGTGAAGGTTATTGCTTAGCCTTAGAAAAGCACATTGTAAAGGTTATTGCTTAGCCTTGAAAAGCATCTTGTAAAGGTTGTTGTTGAGCCTAGAAAAACAACATTGTAAAGGTTATTGCTTAGCTTATTAAAAAAGCATAGTTAGTGGAAATCCGGTGGGGTGATTAGATCACAAGCCGGTAGTGGATGTAGGCATTGAGGCCGAACCACTATAAATCTTTGTGTAGTGGTGTTTGCTTGTGGTGATTGTTTTATTAGCTTCCGCATTTTGATTGTTTATCATCACTTGTGACTAGTTTAGTTTAAGAAGTTAAAATTGGTCTTTATTGGTCACATATTGTAGCTCACCCTATTCAACCCCCCCCCCCCTCTAGGGTTAGATCCCAGGACTTTCATCAAGGATATGCTCCGTGCATGTGTGTTAGACTTCAAGACTCAATGGGATGAAGCTTTAACGTTGTGCGAGTTTTCTTATAACAACAGTTACCATTCGAGCATTGGAATGGCGCCTTTCGAAGCTTTGTATGGCAGAAGGTGTAGGACACCTGTTTGTTGGGAAGAAGTAGGCGTTTGCAGTTTCCATGGACCAGCCATAGTGAGTGAAACCAGCGACAAAGTTAAGTTGATCCAAGAACGTCTGAAAGTAGCCCGGATTAGACAGAAAAGTTATGCAGACTCTCACAGAAGGGACGTATAGTTCAAAGAAGAAGACAAGGTTTTCTTGAAGGTGTCGCCTACTAGGGGAACTTTGAGATTTGGGCAGAAAGGCAAGTTATCAAGGAGATACATTGGACCATATGACATTGTGAGCAAGATTGGTGAAATGGCTTATCGATTAGCCTTACCACCCGAACTCTCCGGTGTACACAACGTGTTCCATGTATCTATGCTTAAGAAGTATGTCCTTGATCCTTCACATGTACTCCGGCATGAACCCTTGGAAATCCGAGAAGAAACTACATACATAGAGAAGCCTGTTCAGATCATCGATACAAAAGAACAAGAGTTGAGGACACGGACAATTCAATGGGTAAAAGTGCTTTGGGAGAACCATGGACCAGAATAAGCAACGTGGGAACTACGGGATCAAGTCCAAAAGAAGTATCTACATCTACTACCTGAGGTGAGTTGTATGTTTCATTTGGAGGACCAAATGCCCTAAGGAGTGGAGGATGTAAGACCCCGACCCGAGTGACCTTGATTGGCGTTTATTAAGTTGTGTTTTAGATCTAAGTGTGATTAGTGGATTTTGGTTAAGTTGAGATTAGAATAGCTTTTATAATGGTTTGAGGAGTTTGAGTGCCTTTGTGATTAGTGGGACCCTTTGGGGGTTCTTTTAGTGATTTTGCATGTGATTGGGGGTTTACAATAGATTCTTATGACTAGTGTTTTCTTCCCGTTTTACTTATTTCATTAGTCTCTACAACTTTCATATTTACTTCATCCCCATCTAAGACCCCGAAACCATACTTTTCCAATGTTGGGGGCAAAACAGTCTTTTTACATGAAATCTAGACACTATTTTCAATGTCCCCGAAACCCGTTCCCTTCTAGCCTGACAACTCATGTAAGTTGTGGGACCCACCTTCATTTGCTATTAAAGAGGGAACCCATTCCCTTCTTCCCCTTCTCATTTTCCAGAACAATTAGTGAAACCACCTAGGGTTTTCTTCTCCTCCTCCTTCTTCTTGCTTTCTTCCTCCTCAATCCACCACCAACCCTTGTCAAATAGAAAAATGGAGACCATTTTCTTCTTCCTCTCCCTTCAAGCTCTCCATTGATACTCTTGAAAGAGAAATCCATCACCATTGAAGCTCTCCTTGAGATAACTCTTTCCATTAGAAGACCTTCCAAGTAAGTGATCATCTCCATCTCCTAGATATGTGTCCTTGTGACCCTAGAGAAGCTCCATCTCCATTCTTGAAAGTTCTCTCCTTTTATTCCATTGTTTTAACCCATTTAGGGTTTGTGTTTGGGGATTTTTGTGTGTAGCTTGGAATCTTGACTTGGAAGTGATTAGAGCTTGTTTTTTACTACGCTTGGACCTAAGGCAAGTGGATGAATATATAGATATTTAGAGTGTTAAATGGTTTTCATAAGAAATACATATGATTTCACTATTTATTCTTAACTTGTATTGATTTGAAATAAATGCCCATGAATGCATCTTGCTAGCTTATTTAATGTCTTTGAAACATTAGTTTTAACCTGTCATTTAATGCTTGTTATAGCTCAATGAATGCTTGTGATTGGTGGATTTCTCTCTCTTATGATTGAATGGGGTGTAGAAGGAGGTGATTTGATGAATGCTTGTAGAAGCTTTTGGGAAGCGTTAAATGATGATTTGGAGGAGCTTCTTAGCTCATTTCATTGCAGAGAAAGGGATGGGAAACAAATGGAATTGATTGGAAGAAGAAAAGGCTCAAATTTGAACTTAGTGTGAATTTCCCGCAGCTGTGCGGTCAGCTGGCGGTCACCTGTCGGCTAGCCGCCTGGTGACTGGTGGCTAACCGACCCAGGTTCGGTTACAATTCGAGAGAGCTACTTTTCTCTTCTGAAGGCGCGGTCAGCCTCACGGTTAGCCAATGGCTAACCCCCAAACTCATCGGCGGCTAACCGCCAGCTAACTGAACCTATTCACGGTTACAATTCCAGTAAGCTGCATTCTATCAGAGCAACCGCGGTCTGCCGCACGGTAAGCCCGAGGCTAACCGCCGAACCCACCGGCGGCTAACCGCCAGGTGACCGACCCTACCCAGGAATTTTGAAATAAAGAGAAATGTAGAGGGTTTCCGTCCCAATCATTTGTGAACCCTTTTAGAGAATCAAGGTGTATAAGGAGCTCGGAATGTCTCCAAACTCAAGAGTACCAAGATGTTATTAAATCGACATACAGGACCCCTATTCACCTTGGACAAATCTTGAACCCGACATTTTGTCCGAAACTTCAATATTTCATTTATTTTTCCTTGCTCCCGAGATTTATACTACATGACTTGTTATTCCCGAAATGCATTGCCCGACATGAGATGACAGTTGTCCTTTTGAAGACCTCACCCCGCTCATTTACATACTTACACTTGATGTTTTTTATACATGTCTTGATTTTTGTTATTTGACCTATGAGTCGGCATCACTAAGCTTGGATAACCTTGTCATTTGATCCACCCACTTGGAGATCCCCCTCCCGTCCCGCCAGCTGCAGTTTGGATCCTGATGCCCGGTTTATTGTCGTGGTCCTGTCCCGATACCCGGTTCGCTACTGTGGTCCCGTCTTGTATATTTATATTGTATATGTTTGTTTCGTTGAATCTCCTCACCCCGTGTGATTGAGACCAACGCCTCGATATACTCATGTCACTTCGGTGATAGAGGACTTAGCTTCGTGTGATTGCCATCCTGCTAGTTCCCGATTCCTTGGATACCTTACATGTTTTATATTGCTTATTTGTTTTCCAGTACTGACTTATTTCTTTTATGAAAGTTATTGCTTAAATAGATTTTTATACTTTCCAATGTATTTCGATTATTATATATTGTTATATCTTTTCACCCGCCTGCCAGACCGTCATGTCTGATCCTTTCTCTTTGGTACTCAGGTCCAAACGCTATTTATCCTGAGACGGAGCTTGAGGAGACGGTCGGCGAGCCGCAACGTTTAGTTGAGTGGCATGCCGATGATGTCGTTTATACATTCGGTTGCCACAAGGGACGTAACATTTTGGGAATTGTCTAACTCATTCTTTGAGGGATTATTTTGGATTATACTAGCCTTTGTTGGCCTTTATTTTTGGGATATTAATTTAATGATCTTTTGTATAAACTTTAACAATTACTTTTGGGAAACGCTAATGATCATTGCTCACCCTGACATCAAATTATTTGCATATGTTATTAGTCTTGTAATTTTGAGATGATGTACCAATTTGATTTGCTACACGCTTTCGCACTTAAACAAATGTTACATTGATGTGATATCCTCACTGCGGACACCTATGGGAAATTAAATAAATGTGCACACCATACTACACCACACTCAATTAGTCCCGATCCCGGATTGGACCCGCGGGCCCGGTCCGGGGTCGCGACAGTCAGCCTATCTCCATCCCTTCATATAGAGATAGCAGATTTGTTTCAAAGTTTTGGAAAACTCTTCTTGAGTCCATGGGTACCAAACTCCAATTCAGCACCGCATAGCATCCACAGACAGACGATCAGTCAGAACAAACGATACAAACTCTTGAAGACATGCTTCGTGCTTGTGTGCTAGATTTCAAGGTTTAGTGGGATGAATACCTACCGCTTTGTGAGTTTTCTTAACAATAGCTACAACTCTAGCATCAGTATGGCACCTTTTGAGCCACTCTATGGTAGAAGATGTAGAACACCGATTTGTTGGGAAGAAGTCGGTGTTCGTAGTTTTCACGGGCCGACTATAGTCGGAGAAACTAGTTACAATGTCAAGTTGATTCAGAAACATTTGAAGATCGCTCGGAGTAGACAAAAGAGTAATGCAGACACTCATTGAAGGGAATTACAGTTTCGAGTGGGTGACAAAGTATTCTTGACTTTTTTGCCATTTTGGTGTAAAAGGACTGTTTTGCCCTCGATGTTGGAAAAGTCGAGTTTCGTGGTTTCGAACGGGAACGGGATCAACACGAAAGTTGAAGGGATTAATGAGGTGAATCTAACGGGGTCAAAACGTGAACTATTGGAAATCTCAAATAATCCCCCATGTACACGCAAAGTCATAAAAAGAACCCCCAAAGGGTCCCTCTTATTAGGAAGGTACTCAAAACTCCCTAAAGCTATATCAAAAGCTATTATATCCCTAACTTAACCAAAATTCATAAACCTCGCTTAGAACTAAAACATGACTTAATTAGTGCTAATCGCGGTCACTTGGGTCGGGGTCTTACACTTGGATTCATGAATGCACAAAACACGTGATACATGTTCTAAACAGATCAAAATTAAAGGAAATCACTTGTTAAAACGAGACAAGACACGGCTAGCAAAGTTCATTCATTGACCTTCCTAATAATTTATATGCATAACAAGCTTAGGAAGTGATCCCGCCTTAAATTCTTGAAAACAAGCTTACGCTTGAAATTCAAAACGAATACGCGATAATAGTCATTGTATCAAAACTGAAGTTCAAACACGAAGTTCATCAAACTTACGCTAAGGCCATTCATTGACCTTTGTGTAATTGAAACCCAAATGTCGGAAAATAAAACGAATCGGTGTCCCCGAAGTTGGAATACATCCCGGATTTTCAATTGCACAATGTCAACTTGTCGCGACCCCGGAACGGAACCCCGGGCCCGCGACGGTTGTTGTTGTTGTAGTGTACATTGGAGGTATACTTTCCCACAGGTTCCCACGGTGAGGATTCCCAAAGACACGCGGAATCTGACTCACACGATCAAATTTGCGGAAGCGTGTAGCAAAACACATCAAGATAAGCACCAATAAATCTTTAAGTGCTATAACAATTAATAACAAGACATAGTATCAAAGAAAGAAACTAATATGGCATTCCCAACATAGTTCAAGTTATAACACTAACACGAAAGTAAGTTAAGTTTTTGTTACAACCCATAAGAGTCCAACAGAGGCCAATACACTTCTCAAATAATCAAAGGAAACCCCAAAACGAAATGATGACGAGACTCAAGAACCCGCCCGACATCTAGATGACATCGTCGGGCTGCCACTCTCTCACAGGGGTTCGCTCACAAGCCTCCTCCTGACGCTCCTCCTCAATGGCAACGTTTCCTGCACCTGGGCACCAATAAACAAGGGTCAAACACAACGGTTTGGCAGGTAATCAATTTAGGCATGAGTACATAATAGAAAAGGTTTAAGAAATCATATAAAGACCTTTTATTGAACTACAAGTAGTTACAAGACTAGGGTGCATTTAAAAATATGAGCAAAGATAACATGCATACTTATAATATCATAAATAGTTATGTTCCACAAGAGTCCATCCTTTCTCTATCATTTATATAATGAAAAGAGCAAGCACGCATGACAAGCACGATATACATAATATAATCACGACACGATTTCCCACAAATACGGGAATTCAGGCCGTGGAACCGGACACGCACGATGTGTAATAAATACACGACTAGTCTGCAGACAGTCCACATGTTTAAGGACCCCCAGACAGTGGATCAAACTGAAAGGGCAGTCCAAGCTTAGTGGTGTTTACTTAATTCATGAATGCACAAAACACGCTAAACACTATCAAAACATGTCGAGATAAAAAGGGGGAAATCACTTATCAAAACACGATGAACACGACTAGCAAAGGCATAATTAATATGCATAACACGCTTAGGAAGTGATCCCCTTTTTCTTGAAATAATTCTTCAAAACAAGCTTATACTTGAAATCCAAAACTAGTACACAATGGTACTTATCGTACCAAAATGGAATTCAATTACGAAATCTGAGAAGCATGTGTTAAGACTGCTAATTGACCTTTGTGTAATTGGGACCCCAAATGTCAGAATATATAAGAATTGGTGTCCCCGAAGTTGGGTTGCATTTCGAAGTTCCATTTACACAATGTCAAGTCAAAACCCTTAACATAGTCTAGTTTTTCAACCTTCAAGAAAATACAAAATGAAATAATTCTTCTTCCTGAATCTGGCAGGTTCGCTCGAGCGGACTTTGTAAGGTGTTGACACTTCGCTCGAGTGAGACAGTTCGCTCGAGCGGATAATAAGTGCGCTCGAACGGACAGCTCTCTGTCTTGCTCCAGATTATACAAAGGGCAGTTCGCTCGAGCGGACAATAGGGTCGCTCGAGCGGACAGCTCTCTGTCTGCGCTCGGACCAAACAAAAGCTTGGTCGCTCGAGCGGACAAGTTGCTGCCTATGCTCGCTGAGTGCAGAAAATGCCTTTCTCTTGCACATCTTCCACTACATTTTTCTCCTCCTTCTCATCCATCAATCACATACAATCCCTTGAGCCTTCATGCTCACCAAGGGTTCATTTCCACCATTTCACACATCCAAATCCAATAAAAAAACATAATCATGAAGCTTGTAAACAAATTTATATGCACAATTCTTAAAACACAATGAAATCAAAATACACATGCACCTTGGACCTATAAAGATTACTTGCCTTGCCCAATGCTAACAATCCTCTCAAGCACTTCACTCAAGCTATTCCAACACTACAAGAAATCCCAAGAGAAAACCACTCAAAACTCAATCAAAATGGAAACAAAGAACTCATTTTAACAAAAAGGGTTTTCAAATGAAAAACAAGATCTTTAAGGAACCAAAAGACTTCATGAAAAGTATGGGTGGAAGTTCTTACCTAGAAATGCCAAAACAAAAGGGATGAAAACAAATGGAGAGCTTTCCCAACTTCATCTTTTAAGAAGAAGACATCAATAGGAAGCTTAGGATGAGAGGAAGAAAATGGTAGCCTTGGAATCTTCGTTGGAGTCTTCTAGCTAGATCAAGGCGAGGCAGATGGAAAAGAAAAAGAGGGATTTCAGCCCTAGGTCAAGAGAGTTGCAGGAATTTTTGGTTTTAGAATGAAAGAGTAAAGAGGGTAAAGAGATGGGTTGACTTAAGACACTTGCAAGTGGGGCCCAAATGGCCAAATCTTGTATCAATAAAAACATGCTCTTGCGGGGCTCGAATGAACTCGACGAAGAAGGATAAAACGATCCTTGAAATATCTAGTTTCTAAAAAGTATATTTTTGACATGGTTTTGAGATCTCGAAAATTGTGTCCAGATTTGTGCATAAAAGACAATTTTACCCTCTTTGGGCCAAAACATGGGTTTTTGGGCTTCAAACATGAATGGGCTTAAGACGAAAGTTGTAACACATAGAAAAATCATTCAAATGAAATCAAAATCACAATCACACGGAAGCCGATACGATCTTCCCAAGCTTACACGGGCACTCAGGCCTTCCTGAGTGTGTCTGACTAATACTAAACGTCCTCAAAATTCCCAAAGCTATGTCCAAGACTAAAACTAATTACTTCTAACCCTACGACAACTAAACCCACTTAGAACTAAACACATACTAATCGCACACTAATCGAATTGGTCTGGGTCGGGGTCTAACACAACTTAAAACCCTCAGCATAGTTTAGTTTTTCAATCCCTAAAAATCCACGAACGAAACCAAAACCTAAGTCCTGGAATTCTGCCCAGGTTCACTCAAGCGGTGAACCGTCCGCGCCTGGCCGCTCGAGCAAACCCTGTGGTCACTCGAGTGCTTCTTCCTTCAAAATTTTCTAATATCTTCCTCCCATCTTCTCATAACTGAACCACCTGCAATTCCCTGAGCCTCTATTGTCATGCCCCGGGACTGAGGCCCTGATAATCAAGTCCTTAATTCGGGGGGACGTGACGCGATCGGTCAGAAAATTTCGCCCGCACACGCTAATTATTTTCCCACAGAATTCCGCGGTGAGGATTCCAGACGATCCATCACAACCAATTAATCAAATTCACAACAAATAATAATATGCGGAAGCTTGTAGCAAAATTAAAACCAAACGAGATACAAGATAATTGCACAAACTCTGTATCAAAAGAGAAATATATAAAGGGTATAACCCAAAGTTAGTTAAAGTTGTGAGGATCACAAAAGTATATTTAATTTATACATCCCAAAAGAAGACCGATGAGGTCATAAACTAAGTTCCCAAAATGTTATCCTAGCTCAAATTCCAACACGACGTCTACATGACATCGTTGGGCTGCCACTCGCGCTCTACTGGCGGCTCTACCACCTCAACCGCGTGCTCCGCCTCAAAATCTGCGGGTCCAACATCTGACACCAAACAAAAGAGTATCAGACACAACGATCTGGCAAGTGAATAAAGCAGATAAGGTATACAAGTTTTGTTAGACCCCGACCCAGACCAATCCGATTAGTATGTGATTAGTATGTGTTTAGTCCTAAGTAGGTTTAGTTATTGTTGGGTTAGAAGTGATTAGTTTTAGTCTTGGAAATAGTTTTGGGAATTTTGAGAACGTTTAATATTAGTTAGACACACTCAGGATGGCCTGAGTGCACGTGTAAGCTTGGGAAGATCGTATCGGTTTCTGTGTGATTGTGATTTTGATTTCATTCGAATGATTTTCATATGTGTTACAACTTTCGTCTTAAGCCCATTCATGTTTGAAGCCCAAAAACCCAAGTTTTGGCCCAAATAGGGTAAAATGGTCTTTTATGCACAAATCTGGACACAAATTTCGAGATCTCAAAACCATGTCAAAAATATACTTTTTGGAAACTAGAAATTTCGATGATCGTTTTATCCTTCTTCGTCGAAGTCATCCGAGGCCCACAAGATCGTGTTTTGGTCACTTCAAGGTGCAGCTAGTTGGGGGCCCATTAGCATCACTTAAACCCCATCTCCCTCTCCTTTCATTCATTTCCCCCAATCTCTGCAATTTTCTGAACCTAGGGCAAGGAAAACCTTTTTCACTTCCTCTTCATTTCCTCTTGCATGCTTTAGCTGGAGAGCTCCAAAAAGAATTCCAAAATCATCATCTTCTTCCTCTCCTTGCAAGCTTTCTATTGGTATAAACTTCTTGAAACTTCTTGTGTGATAAGCTCTTCATTTCCTTCCCTCTCTCTTGTTTGACCTTCTCTAGGTAAGAGTTTCAAACCATCATCTTCATGAAGTCTTTTTAGTTCTTAAAGATCATGTTTTCCATGTTTACAAACCCTTTGGTAAAATGGGTTTCTTGTTTTCAAGATTTAGTGAATTTGTATGGTTTTTCTCTTGGGTTTTCTTGTAGTGTTGGGATAGCTTGAGTGAAGTTCTTGAAAGGATTGTTAGCATTGGTCAAGGCAAGTAATCTCTATAGGCTCAATGTTGCATGTGTACTTTATATTACTTTATTTTTTCTAGAAATTTTGTACATGTTTTTGATGTTAAATGGATGGATCTTTTGTTGATTTTAATGGTGGTTGAATGGTGATGTTTATGAGCATGTTTGGAGGCTCATCTTTGTGAATCAATGTTGTTTGAAGGCTGGGAGTAGGCAATGGTTGAGTTGGAAGAGGACAGGAACAACCAGATATTGGCCTCAGAAGTCCGCACTGCGTGCTCGAGCGCGTAACTACGTGCTCAAGCGCGTGTGCTTGCTGTTTCGGCGTGCTGGACTGTCCGCTCGAGCACGTGTTGGCCGCTGGAGCGGATGGGCCCATTGGGCCCAACAGTGCAAACTTCAAATGGCCATAACTTTTTAACCGTACGTCCGTTTTTGGAGTTTCACATACCGTTGGAAAGCTCTTGAAGTGTAGAATCCAATGGTATACTTATCTTAGCTATCAAAGATTGAAAAAGTGAGGTGGATATTTGAATCAAGGAAAACCAGTATTTGATTAGGACTTTTTAGCCTGATATTGTGCACTCGAAGCCTGAGATGTCTTTGAACTTTCGGGGCACCAATTCTTTTTTAAATTCCAACACTTGGGCTTCGTTTACTCAAAGATCAACCAAAGGTCCTTACATGTGCTTGTTAGACTTTATATTCGTATTTTGGTTTTTGATACAATGAATATCATTGTGTACTCGTTTTCAGTTTAAGTACAAGCTTGTTTTGAAGATTTGTTTCAAGAAAAAAAGGGGATCACTTCCTAAGCGTGTTATGCATATTAATTATGCCTTTTGCTAGTCGTGTTTGTTGTGTTTTGATAAGTGATTTTCCCCCTTTTATCTCGACATGTTTAGACCGTATTTCGCGTGTTTTGTGCATTCATGAATTTTAGTAAACACCACTGAGCTTAGACTGCCCTTTCAGTTTGATCCACTATCTGGGGGTCTTTAAACATGTGGACTGTCTGCAGACTGGTCGTGTATTTATTACACATCGTGCGTGTCCGGTTCTGCGGCCGGAAATCCCCGTATATGTGGGAATCGTGTCGTGCTTATAGTATGTATATCGTGCTTATCGTGCGTGCTTGCTCTTTTCATTATATAAATGATAGAGAAAGGATGAGCTCTTTGTGGATTGTAACTATTCATGATATATATTATGTACTCATGCTAGATTGTTTTAGTATCTCAGCTTTGTTCGCATTCTTGAAAATATACCCCTAGTTTTTATAATATTTCATATCAAGGATTTGCTTATATGGTTTCTCTAAACGTTATTGTTCATGTTCATGCCTAAATTGATTACCTGCCAAACCGTTGTGTTTGACCCTTGTTTGTTGGTGCCCAGGTGCAGGAGACGTTACCTTTGAGGAGGAGCGTCAGGAGGAGGCTTGTGAGCCAACCCCTGTGAGAGAGTGGCAGCCCGACGATGTCATCTAGACGTCGGGCGGATTCTTGAGTTTCGTAACATTTTGTCTTGGGGTTTCTTTTGATTGTTTTGAGAAGTGTATTGGCCTCTGTTGGCCTCTTATGGGTTGTAACAAAACTTAATTTACTTTCGTGTTAGTCTTATAACTTGAACTATGTTGGAAATGCCATGTTAGCTTCTGTCTTTGATACTATGTCTTGGTATTAATTGTTATAGCACTTAAAAATTTATTAGTGCTTATCTTGATGAGATTTGCTACACGCTTCCGCAAACTTGTTCATGTGAGTTAGATTCCGCGTGTCTTTGGGAATCCTCACCGCGGGAACCTGTGGGAAAGTACATCTCTATTAAACAGATTAATGCAACCGACAACGTCGCGGGCCCGGGGTCCGTTCTGGGGTCGCAACAAGTTTTATAAATGTCATATTTAAAATCATAAAAATACAACTGAAACGAAACATATATAAAGAGTAAACCAAATGAACCAAATCTATACAAATGAAGAATTTCATAGTTTAAATGTCTCAAACTAACTGACAAATAATCGAAATATTGGCAAACCACATATAGCTATATTCTCCTATTACTGAAGTAACAAGAGCACACAGACAAATAGCCGTTGCCATATAAAATGGTCGGAACAGACAGACAGAAGCCGTTGCCACTACTCGTGGGACCGAAATACAGAACCGTTGCCATGGCTGGAGCAAACAAACAAAATCCAAACTGCAGTTGGCAAATAATTTTAAGATCCCAAGCCGGGTGATCAGCCCAACTAGGTGACCTAAGCTTAGTGGTGTCATTCAAAACCAAAACCTGAATCGATACAAATCAAATCATAGTAATACATTTCCAAAATCGATAAAAGGAACTACTCCAGACAAATACATACTGACAAATTCGAACGAATCAGATGAGTAGCCTTACCGATGTTTCCAAATGTGGTTAACCACTCAAATCTATTTCAAAACAATTTGTAGAAAGTATACAAATTTTCTTAACTTGGGATGAATTAATGTATAGTGGTTTAATGGCTTACCACGGGTCGTCTTGACATACACTTAGACCCTTAATGTCAATAATATATGTAAAGCTTGGTGTCACTGAAGATCTCTGACAATTAAAGATATAAAATGTATATTAAGACTTGAATAAATTTCCCGGGTAATTCTAACATCAAACAATTCCATCATTTTTCCCATATAAATTTCACGATTTAAGGTAATTTGATTCAATGTATACATCTCATACTACTATGCTTCAATGGGTTGAAATGGGCTTCAAATAGTAGGGAAAAAGGGCTGGAAAAAGGGCTGAAATGGGCTGGAAAACAACCCAGAAATTGGGCCTGAAATGGCCTAGAAAACAGCCCAGAAATTGGGCCTGATATGGGCGGGAAAACAGACCTGAAATGGGCTGAAAACAGGCCTGAAATTGGGCCTGAAATCAGCTTGAAAACTGCCCAGAAATGGGGCCTGAAATTGGCCTGGAAACTGCCTAGAAAACGGGCCTGCAATCAGCTTGTAAACTACCCAGAATTGAGCCTGAAACAGGGGCCAGGCCCGCTCGAGCGGCCCTTCTCTCTGGCTGGGCTGCTGCCAGGCAGAGCCAAGGCCCGCTCGAACGGACTGGGCTCTGTCCAGTCCGGTTCAGTGCAGGAAATCTGCACTGTTTCCTTCTTTCTCTTGCCTTTGTTTTTGAATTTCCCTCCTCCTTCTTTCCATTCCTTTGCATTTCCATCTTCCAACTACAATCTTTTGTACTTCTATCAACATCCAGTCAACTCCATCCAACCACATTAATCATTTTCATTCCAATGACATCACCAAACAAGAGTTCAAGCTGAAATGTGTTTAAAAAAAAAAACAGAGCTTGGAGAACCCATTTTTCAACATTGTAAAATAGTGACAGATCATGACTTATGCACTAAAATAGTAACCATTTCCTGCATGAAAGTTACATACAATCTGATTTCAAATCATGGAGAGAACAACCATTCCAAATCTAAGATAATAATTCAACAAAACTTTGAGAAGAAGACCCATTTGTTTGCATGCATTCAAATCTAATTTATTCACTTGCCTCTAGTCCAATGGAAAGGGTCTCAAACACTCTAAAGAAGCTCTCAAACACAGCAGCTCCAATCTACACCAAAATCCATGGAAAAACCCATTCAAGAGATTCATTATTTGAAAAGGGAAGGAGCTCTCAAAGAGCCTCCTTGCATGCATGAAGAAATGACTCTAATGGCCCATTCAAAACTAGAAATTCAAGGAAGAAGTCATTGCTAACCTTGAGAAGCTCTAAGGAAGAAGGAGAGTTTGGAGAAGATGATGAACCCAGCTGAAATCTCTTGAAAATGGTATAGTTGGAAAGTTTGAAAGATGGGGAACACAATGGTGTGTTTTTTTTTCACTTGAGCATCAAAAGCAAGACATGCAAAGAGAGAAAGTGTGAAGAAGAAAGAAGCTCCTTTGACTCAGCTGCAGCCGTTGCAGGAAACAAAAATGGAGGAAGAAAGACAACTATACATGGGTTTTTAACTTGGGTTTAAGTGAGTGTGGGCCCCATGGGCCCCAAACCTTCCAAGGGCTGGAACTAACACTTGTGGGCCCCGTATGAAAACGACGAAGAAGACAAAGATGATCGTTGAAAAATCTAATTTTCAAAAAGTATATTTTCCTCATGATTTTCAAATTTTGAAATTTATACACAGATTTAGGTGTGAAAAGACTGTTTTGCCCATTTTTCTCTAAAAACGCGATTTCTGGGTTTCAAATGAAAATGGAGCAAACATGAAAGTTATTGGGATCAAAATAACAAATTCAAAAATGTCGAAATCCATATTTTTCATAAATCAAATAAATGTAACAAATCAAATTCCCATACTAACACATGACACACGGGCCACCCCGGGCCCAGTCAAACTAAACTCAACGCGCTCAAAATTCTCCAATGTTATCTAAAATTCTATTCTAACTAACAATCCAAGATAATCGTCCCCTAATCCCACTTAGAGACTAATCACCGTTAAAACAATAATAATATATACTAAACCTGGGTCGGGGCCTGACATCTATGCTCTCCAAGGGATCAATCCAACATTTCCAAACCATTCACATCAATATCCAAACCATCCAGTTCCATTCAATTCATCAAATCAAATTCCAGAATTTCTAGGCACGACACATGCTTACAATTAGAAGCTTGGAGAGTGATTAACATAAATGCATGAAAATAAATGAAACCCATGATAGATGAGTCTAAAGAATTTTAATTAGAAGCTTAGTAAAATAGCTAGAAGTACATTTAAAAGTAGAGATGAATCCATATCATACATGCAACCACATTCCTATAAAGATTACTTGCCTTTGCCCAAAATGTCACACAATTCTCTCCACAAGAATCCTATCCAAAAGCTGAGTCAAGAAGCTACAAAACCCCCTTGAAAACCATTCAAAAACTCAACAATTTGAAAACAAGGAACCCATTTCTAAATGAGTGTCGCATGTTAGAGAAACAAGCTCCTTAGGAACTAAAAGGAATCCATTGAAGAGGAGCGTTGAAGCCCTTACCTATAGATGTCCAGACAAGAAGCAAGGAAGAAAATGAAGGGGTTTTCCAGCTGGAGACTTCAAGAAAATTGCATCAATGAGAAGCTTGGGATGAGAGGGAGAAGAAGGTGGTCTTAGATTTGCATTTGGAGACTTCTAGCTAGTTCATGCAAGTTGGATGTAAGACCCCGACCCGAGTGAACTCGATTAGTACTAATTAAGCCGCGTGTTAGTTCTAAGCTTGATTAGTGATTTTGGCTAAGTGGGGTCTGGAGTAGCTTTTGAAATAGTTTTTGGGGAATTTTGATTGTCTTGTGTTTAGTGGGACCCTTTGGGGGTTCCATCTTTGCAACCTTGCATGCGCTTGAGGATTTATCGGAGATTTTTGCATTCATTGTTTTAATCTCATTTTATTGGTATTGTTAATCCCTACAACTTTTATGTTGATCCCGTCCCCGTTCGAGATTCCGAAACCCGATTTCATAACCTTAAGGGCAAAACAGTCATTGTGCACTAAATCTGTACCAAAAACTTGATATTCCCGAAACCCGCGAAACATATACTTTTTGGAACCTAAATATTTCGACGATCACTTTTCTCTTTTTCATCGAATTCATTAGAAGCCCCGAAAGCCATGTTTTCAGCCCAATTAGATTGTTAGTAGTGGAGCCCACTCCCCACTTGTTTATAAGGAAACCCTTTCCCTTCCATTACCCTTTTTTCCAGCACAAGCCTTAGCTAGGGTTTCCCTTTCTTTCTTCTTGCTCTTGCTTCTCCATCACCAAATCCACCACCAACCTTGCACAAATTGAGAGGTGGAGATCATCACCTTCTTCATCATCACTATAGCTCTCTATTGATACCATTGCTAGAGAAAACCCTCCATTCCAAGACTTTCTTTGAGCTCACCTTGCCTTTTTGAAGAACCCTCATGTAAGTAATCCTTCCCTTCTTCTAGATTTGTGTTCTCCTAGCCTAAGGGAATCTCCATCCTTGTTATTGAAACTTCTTTCTTCCCATGCTATGTTTTGACTCTTTTAGGGTTTTATTTTGAGATTTTTCCTTGTAGCTTGGACCATTGACTTGAAAGACTTATTATAGCTTGATTTGCTTGAGTAGAGACCTAAGGCAAGTGGATGATTTGAATTTTATAAGTTTGCAATGGTTTTGGTATTTCCACTCATGCCTATGTATTGCCTATTTATTGCTTTGTTTTGAAATAAATGTTCATGGTAGAGTATTAATGGTGCATTTATGGTCATAAAGATGTGTTGGTTCATAGCATTTTATTTCCTTTTGTTTTGTCACATATGCACTCTTATGTGAAATGGTTTCCTTCTTTCTTTCCTTGTATTGGATGTGATGATGATGGAGGAGAATGGGATAGATGTTGTGAGAGATTTGAGGTTGTTTGAATGGAGTTTTAGACTCCTCATTTGATGTATAAAAGTGGCTAGAAAGGGGTTGTAGAAGGAAGAGTTAGAGAGGAGCTGAACTGCCCCGGATTCAGTTTCTGGGCAGTTCGCTCGAGCGGACATGACACTTCGCTCGAGCGACCTGTCCAGAAAAGGGTTCGGAGCATTCCAGTAGCTTGGTCGCTCGAGCGAACATCCCAGAATTCGTTCCAGAGAGTTGTTCGTTCTAACGCACTAAAAACTTCGCTCAAACCCACCCAGACAACCATTCCAGGGAGCTCCTCGCTCAAGCGAACTCTCCGGTTCGCTCGAGCGATGAGCTTTGTTGGTCAAGGGCTATGTTGGGACAAAGATGAACTATTTTAACGGTTTGGGACTATTCGTTGGGAACCCCTCTATGTCAAGGAGATTTACTAGTAATGTATGAGGCCATTTGAGAAAGAAACCATATCACGAAGATGTCATTTGAAGTTTTGAAAAATTCGGAGTGTATAGGGAATCCTGAATGTCCCCAAACTCAAGGAGTACCAGATTGTTATTGTTAGGGATTTTGTATTTGCAATTTGATGGATGCATTTGCACTTTAGCATCATTTGAATTCTCACACTTGCATTGTTTTAGAAAACCTTGAAATTTAGTTTCATTCATGCATAGCTTTTAAGATTTGGAAAAGCTTTTGTTTTATGCATGTTTTGGTTTTAAACTTGGATGCATTGGTTTTAGAACCCAAAACTCTTTTGAAAACCTAATTCCTTGTGCATTATATTTGGAAAATCATCTTGTGAATTTAGGTTTGAGTTTTGCATACATTCATCTCAAAAAGAATCATTTGTGTATGCAATTTCATTTGAAAAGAGTTTTCAAGAAATCAAGCAAGCCTTTGTTTTAAAAGTTTTGAAACTTTTTAGGCTTTTTATGTCATGTTTTAAAACCCTTTAGAATCTTTAAAACATGTTTTCCAAGCTTGATTTAGTGGCCAAAAAGTTCCCCCAAGCAAAACTGTGAAAAATGCATTTTTTGGGAATTTTGGTGCTGCGGGGTTAACCATGGGGTTAACCGGGGTGGTCAACCCGCAGTGTAGCCGGTTAACCGGCCATGTTAGCCCGGTTAACCGGCCATAGTGCAGGATGACCCAAAACACAACGGCTATTTTTATGACCGTTGTGCTTGGCCGGTCTACCGGCCTGTCATGGCCGGTCAACCGGCCAAACTAGCCGTTGGGCAGTTTTTGGTATTTAAATGAGCTCTTTCCTTTGTCTTTGGTTGGAGATTTTTAAGCCTTCTTTGAGGAGCTTTGAGACAAGACAAAGGGGAGGAACTAAGAGAGGCTAAAGGGTCATTAAGTAAAGCTTAAGCTTGGATCAACTAAGTTAAATCTCCAAGTAAGTTTTACTTTGATTTAATCATTTGTTATGTGCTTTGTTTGAAACCTTGGAAATTGATTTCAAGCATGATAACAATGATGTGTTGAATCCATTCTTCCCTTCATCTTTGATATTCAAGAATTGGATTCATCACTTTGTTTTCAAACCAAGTTTTGTTTTAAACTTTCTTAATCATGTTTAGTCATAAATCTTGGATTTCTTGTATTGCATGATTATATCACTTGGTTGAAACATTGCTTGTTGTTTTCATTCATTTAAACATTAGTAAAATTAATTTGGTTTTGAAAACAACATGCACATGCATCACATGTTCTAAATTAGCCATTTTCATACAACTTGTTAGTCCTTGATTTTCATGTCATAAACAAGTTGAATTTCATACATGTGATTTGCATAAGACTTCAATCAATCTTTTATGAGCTTTAAACTTTGAATTTCTTTAAGCAATATATTTGATGAAGCTTTCTTTTTGAACTTGATTGAAGCCATCACACACACACCTCATAAGCATACATCTTTGCATTCATAGAGTGTTTGTGTGAGTTTAGTTTTCACTTTCATATTAGCCTATTCAAGAGGCAATTCTATTGAGCTTAAATTGTAATCTCTTAGAGTGTTCTTTTGTTAAGACACTTTCTTTGAGAAAACTATTTGTAAAGGTTATTGCTAAGCCTAAGAAAAGCAACTTGTAAGGTTATTGCTTAGCCTTTGAAAAGCATCTTGTAAGGTTATTGCTTAGCCTTTGAAAAGCATCTTGTAAGGTTATTGCTTAGCCTAGAAAAGCACATTGTAAGGGTTATTGCTTAGCCTAGTAAAAAGCATACTTAGTGGAATCCGGTGGGGTGTTGGAGACACAAGCCGGTAGTGGATGTAGGCACGTTGGCCGAACCACTATAAATATTGTGTTGTGGTGCATGCTTTTGTGGTGATTGTTTATTTGAGCTTCCGCATTTTTTCTTATAATCACCACTTGTGACTAGTTTAGTTTAAGAAATTAAAATTGGTCATAATTAGTCATTAGTTGTAGCGCACCCTATTCACCCCCCCCCTCTAGGGTTAGGATCCTCGTGGACTTTCAATTGGTATCAGAGACAAGTGCTCTATATTAGGATCAAGTGTTTTTGGAACTCTTGATTGGGTGTAAAAACCTAGAGTTAAAATCCTAGAGTTGTGCTTATTTGAAAATCATTAGAATGGACTCCACTATGCTAGACTTTGTAGATTCTTCTAGACCCCTCATTCTTCCTTCTATTGGAGATTCAAACCCTCACTTAAATGAATATCAATTTGACTCTAAAGAGGAAGAAAATGAGTATGATGAAGATGAACTTCAACAAGCCTATAATGAATTATATACATTATCTTCAAAGCTTGTTAAGAGAAATAAAAGTCTAAAAGAAGAATCAAATAGACTAAACAAAGAGCTAGACTCTTCTAAAGATGAACTTAGAGAGAAAGAAGAAGTAATAAAATGTCTAGACTCTAAGTTCATGATCTCTTTAAATAACCTATCCAACATTCAAGATGAACTAAAAGAATTAAAGATGGGTTATGAAAATGTCAATAAGGAAAATCTAAAACTAAGAGATCAATTACAAAGGCAAGGTAAAGACTCTAACAATCTTGAATCTAAATTGACTATCTCTAAAGAAAATTTATCAAATGCTCAAGATGAATTAAATAAGACTAAGATAAATTGTGATGAGCTTAAAAAGGAAAATTGTAACCTAAGAGCTACAATTAAAAGACAAGATGAAAACATTAACTATTTAAAATCCAAGTTGACAATTTCAAATGAAAATTTGTCTAATGCACAAAGTAATTCAAAAACTTTAGAACTTGGATCTAATGTTGTTAATGAGCTTAATTCTAAGTTAAAACTTGCCTATGAAGAGCTAAACAATTATAAGGAAATTGAAAATGAACTTTCAAAAGTCAAACATGAAAATTCAATCCTTATAACCAAAGTCACTCAACTTGAAAACTATAAACAAAAGTATGAGTGCAAGGTTACCCAAAGTGAAGATAGACTTGAAAAATTATTTAAAATGGGTAAACCTCATGGAGATAGGACGGGTATTGGATTCAATAGGAATATGTCTTATGACCCTAAATTCACCAACACTTTTGTGAAAGGTGAGTCCTCTTTCTCTAGCACTCTTCCTCCCTTGCCCAAATCAAAATGTAATTATTGTGGCATTGAAGGGCATTTTACATTTGAGTGCAAACTAAGGAAAAGAAGCTATGTGTCTAAACCCATCTTTGAACTCAAGAAAGTAAAATCAAACTTGAAGGGTAAGACACTAAAAACAAAGGAAGACTCCATAAAGCTTAAACAAGTTAAACCAATTAACAAGGAGTCTCCAAAAATAGATTCTAAAAAGGTTAAACAAGTCAAACCAAGTTTAAAAGAATCTATTAACAAAAAGCTTCTCAACCTACCTCCCTTAAGTCAAAACATGAAAGAACTTTTGAAGAAAATTACAAAGTTAAATCTAAATTTCAAAAGTCAAAGAAAGGGAGAAAATAAGAAGAAAAGAAAAACAAATCAATCCCCTAAGAAGCAAACCCACCAACATCAAAAGACTAATCACCATTCTAAGCCAAATTTAGTAAAATCTAAATATCATGGTGATAAGTTTAAGTTGAAAATTTATCAAGTAAAATCTCCTTTAGTTGGTGAGGATTCCAAAATAGACCTCAAAGTTCAACCCTCCCAAGACCTTAGGTGGATTCCCAAAGTTATCTACTTAGACAAACCTTAGGGTCTTGAACTTTCATTGACCAACCTATTCTTTTTAAGGTAAATCACTTTGTTGGTCATGATTGCTTTGCATTTTTGTTCTTTCTTAGTTACATTTCATAAAATGCATTGTTTCTTTATGATCAATTGATTTTGTTTTCATACACCATTCTAAGTTACACCTCATGGTTTTCAAAATCTTTTGATTATAATTTCATCATGTTTGATTTGCTTTTTGCACTCATATGTCTTGCATTGCATTTCATTACATGACTAATTGATTGTGTTTTTAAAAGCTTTCATAGCTAATTTATTCATGATCAATTGTTGTTGAATCATTTGTGTAGATGTCATAGTAAGATTATTTGAACAAATGATTTGAATCAATTCAAGTTTTTCCATGGATTTCTAAGTTATACTTTTATATGGAAAATCATTGTTTTGAAAAATCAACTTGTATGTGTTTCAATTAAGTTATATCTTTTAATATACATGTTGAAAATTGATCTTCAAATTCATCCTTTTTATGCTCATTGTTGAATTTTGTTTATTGAAATGATTTGAAGATTGGTTGATTGGAAATGCTCTATAACATCACTAGTTATATTCATCCAAGCATGTTCCATGATTATCATTTCCTTTTCTTTTGGTTTCATTATCTTAGAAATGGAAATGTATGTTATTTGCATCTTTGCTTATTTAGTTATTCCTTTTATATGCAAATGACAATTGGTTCCATGTATGGTTGTGATCTTAGTAATATGTGTAGAAACCATACTTGAACCCAAATCCATCCTCTTTGCCTTATAGTCATTTCTTTTTGGATGGTTATGATGTTGATTCATGTATACCTTCTTAATGTTGTCATCTTTATACATGTTTCAACTTCATAATAGTGTTCTTGATCATATGAACCTCTTTGAAATCCATTTCTTGTATTTCATAGTTATATCTCTTGTTTGATGGATATATTAGTGTTGAATTCATATAATCTATGTTAGGTCTTTTGTTTTTGCAATTTGATGGATGCATTTGCACTTTAGCACCATTTGATATTTCACACATGCATTGTTTTTAGAAACATTGAAATCTAGTTTTTTACATGCATAGCTTTTAAGATTTGGAAAAGCTTTTGTTTTATGCATGTTTTGGTTTTAAACTTGGATGCATTGGTTTTGAATCCCAAACTCTTTTTGAAAACCTAATTCCATGTGCACTACTTTTGGAAAATCATGTTAGGTATTTAGGTTTCAGGTTTGCATACTTTCAGCACCTTTGGAATCAGTTTTGTATGCAATATCTTTTGAAAAGAGTTTTTACTAATCAAGCTTGCCTAAGGTCTTAAACCTTTGAATCTTCTTAGGCTTTAGGTATCTCATGTTTTAATCATCTTAGAATACCTTAAATCATGTATTTAAGCTTGATTTAGTGGCCAAAAAGATCCCCCAAAGAAAAACTTTGAAAATGGAAAAAGTGGATTTTTGGCCCAGGGACTCGCCCGGCAGTGTCGCCGGTCGACCGAGGACACTGCAGGGCCCTGGGAAGTTTCTGTGCAGAAATTTCCCAACGGTCAGAAATATGACCGTTGTGTTGTCCCGGTCGACCGAGACCTCTAGGTCGACCGAGACAACTAGCCCGTGGACTGTTTTTTGCCTATAAAGTCCATTCATTTCCAACCTTTTTCAAGGCTTGAACCATGAACTTTTGAGAGCATTTTGGAGCCAAAGAAAGGGGAAGAAGTTGGAAAGGCTAGAGGGCTATTTGGAAATCAAACTCATGAGTTTTTAAAAGGTACATCTTCTAAGTTATTTTGATTTCCATTCAAATGAAATTCATGCATGTTCAAATCCTTGGTATTTTCATTTATGCATGATTTCAAGCCTATAAAGAGTTGTTTTGCAAACTCAATATCTTCCTTGGTAAATTAGATTAGTTTGCAAACTCTCTTAACTAAATCACATGCTTTCTTAGACTTTTACACTCATACAACTTGTTTAGTTCATTTATTAAAGTTGTTTGAATTTCACATGTGATTAGTTTTCTCTTCAATCATCATTTTATAAGCTTTGATTTTAAAATGCATCATGCATTCATTTAAGAGCTTCTTTGTTAAGATTGATTGAAGGAACACACTCATACACTTGTGCACACACTTTAGCTTGTTTTAAGTGTATGTTTGTAATTTGTATTAAACTTTCATATTAGCCTATTCAAGAGGCAATTTCATATGAGCTTAAATTGTAATCTCTTAGAGTGATCTTTTGGAAAGACACCTTCTTTGAGAAATCAACTTTGTAAAGGTTATTGCTTAGCCTTTGAAAAGCAACTTGTAAGGTTATTGCTTAGCCTAAGAAAAGCATATTGTAGGGTTATTGCTTAGCCTAAGAAAAGCATCTTGATAGGTTATTGCTTAGCCTTGAAAAGCATCTTGTAAAGGTTGTTGTTGAGCCTTAGAAAAACAACTTTGTAAGGGTTATTGCTTAGCCTAGTAAAAAGCATAATTAGTGGAATCCGGTGGGGTGTTGGAGACACAAGCCGGTAGTGGATGTAGGCACGTTGGCCGAACCACTATAAATATTGGTGTTGTGGTGCATGCTATGTGGTGATTGATTTTGTATTAGCTTCCGCATCTTGGTTGTTTAATCATCACATGTGACTAGTTTAGTTTTAGAAATTAAAATTGGTCGAAATTGGTCATACTTGTAGCTCACCCTATTCACCCCCCCCCTCTAGGGTTAGGATCCATAGCGGACTTTCAATTGGTATCAGAGCCAAGTGCTCTAATCCCTTAGGATCAAGTGTTTGGAACTCTTGATTAGGTGTAAAAACCTAGAGTTAAAACCCTAGAGTTGTGCTTATTTGTAAATCTTTAGAATGGACTCCACTAGGCTAGACTTTGTAGATTCTTCTAGACCTCTCACTCTTCCTTCTTTTAGAGATTCAAACCCTCACTTAAATGAATATCAAATTGACTCAAAAGAGGAAGAAAATGAATATAATGAAGAAGATCTTCAACAAGCCTTTGAAGAATTATATGAAGTATCCTTAAAGCTTGAGAAGAAAAACAAAAGTTTAAGAGAAGAATCCAAAAGTCTAAACAAAGAATTAGCTTCTTCAAAAGATGAACTTAGAGAGAAAGAAGAATTAATAAATTGTGTAGAATCTAAGTTCATGATCTCTATGGATAATCTATCTAACATTCAAGATGAACTAAAAGAATTAAAGATAGGTTATGATCATCTTAATAAGGAAAATTTAATTCTAAGAGATCAAATAAAAAGGCAAGATAAAGACTTTAACAATCTTGAATCTAAATTGACTATCTCTAAGGAAAATTTATCTAATGCTCAAGATGAATTAAATGAGATTAAGATAAATTGTGATGAACTTAAAAATGAAAATTTGAACCTAAGAGATACAATTAAGAAACAAGATGAAGACATTGACCATTTAGAAACCAAGTTGATTAAAAGTAAGTTAAAAACCCAAGAGCTTGAATCTAATGTGGTTAATGATCTAAAACATGAATTAAAACTTGCCAATGAAGAGCTAATCAATTATAAGGAAATTGAAAATGAGCTTTCTAAAGTCAAACATGAAAATTCAATCCTTATAACCAAAGTCACTCAACTTGAAAACTACAAACAAAAGTATGAGTGCAAGTTTACCCAAAGTGATTATAGACTTGAAAAATTATTTAAATTGGGTAAACCTCATGGAGATAGGACGGGTCTTGGATTTAATAGGAATATGTCATATGACCCTAAATTCACCAACACTTTTGTGAAAGGTGAGTCCTCATTCTCTAGCACTCACACTTCTTTGCCCATGTCTAAATGTAATTATTGTGGCATTGAAGGACATTTTAGGTTTGAGTGCAAACTAAGGAAAAGAAGCCATGTGTCTAAACCCATCTTTGAACTCAAAAATGGAAAATCAAACTTGAAGGGTAAGACACTAAAAATCAAGGAAAACTCCAAAAAGACTAAACAAGTTAAATCCTTTAAAATGGAGTCTCCCAAGATAGATTCTAAAAGGCTTAAACAAGTTAAACCAAGCTTGAAAGAATCTAAGAACAAAAAGCTTCTCAATCTATCTCCCTTATATGAACCCATGAAAGAACTTTTGAAGAAAGTTGCTAAGTTAAATCTAAAATTCAAAAGTCAAGTAAAGGGAGAAAGTAAGAAGAAAAGAAAAGAGAAACAATCCCCAAAGAAACAAACTCACCAACATCAAAAGACTAATCACCATTTTAAGCCAAATTTAGTAAAATCTAAATATCATGGTGATAAGTTCAAATTGAAAATTTATCAAGTTAAATCTCCTTTAGTTGGTGAGAATTCCAAGATAGATCTCAAAGTTCAACCCTCCCAAGACCTTAGGTGGATTCCTAAAGTTATTTACCTAGACAAACCTTAGGGTCTTGAACCTCATTGACCAACCTACTCTTTATTAGTTAATTCACTTTGTTGGTCATGATTGCATTTGCATTTTGTTTCTTTTAGTTAGATTTCTTAAAATGCATTGCTTCTTTATGATTATTTGATTTTGGTTTCATGCACCATTCTAAGTTACATGTCATGGTTTTCAAAATCATTTGATTATAATTTCATCATGTTTGATTTGTCTTTTGCACACATATGTCTTGCATTGCATTTCTTTACATGATCAATTGATTGTGATTTCAAAAGCTTTCATAGCTAGACTCTTCATGATCAATTGTTGAATCATTTGTGTTTATGTCATAGTAAGATTATTTGAACAAATGATTTGAATCAATTCAAGTTTTCCATGGATTTATAAGTTATACTTTTATATGGAGAACATTGTTTTGAAAAATCAACTTGTATGTGTTTTAATGAAGTTATATCTTTTCAAATACAATGTTGATAATTGATCTTCAAAATCATTCCTTTATGCTCATTGTTGGATTTTGTTTTTCAAAATGATTTGAAGATTGTTTTGAATGGAAATGCTTTTTAATCTCATTAGTTATATTCATCTAAGCATGTTCCATTATTCTCATTTCCTTTTTCTTTTGGTTTCATTATCTTTAGAAATGGAAATGTATGTTGTTTGCATCTTTGCTTATTTAGTTATTCTTTTTATATGCAAATGACAATTGGTTCCATGTATGGTTGTGACCTTAGTTACATTTGTAGAAACCATACTAGAACCCAAATCCATCCTTTTTACCTAGTCATTTCTTTATGGATGGTTATGATGTTGATTCATGTAGATTTTCTTGATGTCATCCTTATACATGTTTCAACTTCATAAGTAGTGTTCTTAATCATATGAATCTCTTTGAAATCCATTCCTTGCATTTATGTTGGTTGATGGATTTCTTAGTGTTGAATTCATATGATCTAGACACTTTGGAAATTGCATGCATTACAAAGCTTTATCCTTTTGCATTGCAATTTGCCTTGTTCATCACTATGCTCTTTAGGAATATCATTAAAAGTGATGAATATGCATTTATGATGCTTGATGGAAGTGTATCACATCCTTGCTTTTAGTCATGTTATCACATTCAATTGGTTTCATTTGGTATAACTTTCCATTGATTTCATATCCAATTGATATCTTATCTTGTGTATGTGATAGACCTTGTGTGCATTGGACTAAACTTGATAAGTAATATGATCATTCCATGTCACACACCATTAGCATCATAATGCTCATGATTGCCACCTCTTTTGTTCTTATAGTTATATCTCATGACCACCATGTTTATGTGTTCATAATAATGGTTGGTTATTAGTTGAGGTTGGCTTCATGATTGAATTTCATTTCACTCATTCTTGCACTTTAATAGTCATATTTATTGATTGAATGAAATGAGGTCAAAACTTACATAGCATATGTTTTTCATAAGTAATATTGATTGATGCTATGTTTGAGTAAACCCCATATCATGGATAGCTCTAATTTGGATTTCTCATAATAGTTATACTTTTAAATCCATTTTAGAGTGATTGTGTTAATAGTCATATCCTTTAATCTCAATTGATATGTTTGTTTCAATTGATATCCATGATTGCTTCTCTCATTTGACCTAGCTCTCTTTTGGTAATTTGATCATATTGTGCTTTATAGTCAAATGAATCTAATCCTTTCCTTGAAGTTGACCCTCACTTGGATAAACCATCTACTTCTTGAATCTAATAGTTATATCTTGTCAAAAGCTTGACAAAAGAAGAGAATGGATTGAGGGGGAGTGTAAACCTTCATAGGAAGTGTTAGTTTTGATCAAATTGACCCTTGGATTGCCATTGAGCCCTTAGAGTTAACTTACATACATGATAGCCTGTTATGTATTTCATTTTCGATTACATTTGTTAACAGGTGCTACTAAAGGTATTCTTCTTGTCTCATGTGTGTAGGTACCTTTGCAATTTAATGACAAAGGGGGAGAGAGTTCAAGATCTCCTACTCATCAAAGGGGGAGAGAGTTCGAGAGTTCAAGTACTCGAAGATCTCCTATCCATCTAAGGGGGAGAAAGAACACAAGTTCTCAAGAAGGGTGAAGATGCCAAAGGGAGAAAGAAGCATGGTCAAAGGGGGAGAGCAAATAGAAGAAAGAAAGCTTGGAGCTAAAGAAGATGCTTGGCCATAGAGAGGAAGATGATAAGAAAGCTTGAAGAATGATCAAGCACCAAGCATCAAGAAGATTGAAGAAAAGAGCCAAAGAGCCCAAGCTAAGAGAAGGAGCATCCAAGAAGATTTCAAGACTTGTCAAGCTTAGGGGGAGCTAAAGACAAAGTGTGTTATTTCATTGATGAGTAAGTTGCCATCAAATTGCAAAGGGGGAGATTGTTAGGTCTTTTGTTTTTGCAATTTGATGGATGCATTTGCACTTTAGCACCATTTGATATTTCACACATGCATTGTTTTTAGAAACATTGAAATCTAGTTTTTTACATGCATAGCTTTTAAGATTTGGAAAAGCTTTTGTTTTATGCATGTTTTGGTTTTAAACTTGGATGCATTGGTTTTGAATCCCAAACTCTTTTTGAAAACCTAATTCCATGTGCACTACTTTTGGAAAATCATGTTAGGTATTTAGGTTTCAGGTTTGCATACTTTCAGCACCTTTGGAATCAGTTTTGTATGCAATATCTTTTGAAAAGAGTTTTTACTAATCAAGCTTGCCTAAGGTCTTAAACCTTTGAATCTTCTTAGGCTTTAGGTATCTCATGTTTTAATCATCTTAGAATACCTTAAATCATGTATTTAAGCTTGATTTAGTGGCCAAAAAGATCCCCCAAAGAAAAACTTTGAAAATGGAAAAAGTGGATTTTTGGCCCAGGGACTCGCCCGGCAGTGTCGCCGGTCGACCGAGCCCTGTGTCTCGGTCGACCGAGGACACTGCAGGGCCCTGGGAAGTTTCTGTGCAGAAATTTCCCAACGGTCAGAAATATGACCGTTGTGTTGTCCCGGTCGACCGAGACCTCTAGGTCGACCGAGACAACTAGCCCGTGGACTGTTTTTTGCCTATAAAGTCCATTCATTTCCAACCTTTTTCAAGGCTTGAACCATGAACTTTTGAGAGCATTTTGGAGCCAAAGAAAGGGGAAGAAGTTGGAAAGGCTAGAGGGCTATTTGGAAATCAAACTCATGAGTTTTTAAAAGGTACATCTTCTAAGTTATTTTGATTTCCATTCAAATGAAATTCATGCATGTTCAAATCCTTGGTATTTTCATTTATGCATGATTTCAAGCCTATAAAGAGTTGTTTTGCAAACTCAATATCTTCCTTGGTAAATTAGATTAGTTTGCAAACTCTCTTAACTAAATCACATGCTTTCTTAGACTTTTACACTCATACAACTTGTTTAGTTCATTTATTAAAGTTGTTTGAATTTCACATGTGATTAGTTTTCTCTTCAATCATCATTTTATAAGCTTTGATTTTAAAATGCATCATGCATTCATTTAAGAGCTTCTTTGTTAAGATTGATTGAAGGAACACACTCATACACTTGTGCACACACTTTAGCTTGTTTTAAGTGTATGTTTGTAATTTGTATTAAACTTTCATATTAGCCTATTCAAGAGGCAATTTCATATGAGCTTAAATTGTAATCTCTTAGAGTGATCTTTTGGAAAGACACCTTCTTTGAGAAATCAACTTTGTAAAGGTTATTGCTTAGCCTTTGAAAAGCAACTTGTAAGGTTATTGCTTAGCCTAAGAAAAGCATATTGTAGGGTTATTGCTTAGCCTAAGAAAAGCATCTTGATAGGTTATTGCTTAGCCTTGAAAAGCATCTTGTAAAGGTTGTTGTTGAGCCTTAGAAAAACAACTTTGTAAGGGTTATTGCTTAGCCTAGTAAAAAGCATAATTAGTGGAATCCGGTGGGGTGTTGGAGACACAAGCCGGTAGTGGATGTAGGCACGTTGGCCGAACCACTATAAATATTGGTGTTGTGGTGCATGCTATGTGGTGATTGATTTTGTATTAGCTTCCGCATCTTGGTTGTTTAATCATCACATGTGACTAGTTTAGTTTTAGAAATTAAAATTGGTCGAAATTGGTCATACTTGTAGCTCACCCTATTCACCCCCCCCTCTAGGGTTAGGATCCATAGCGGACTTTCAATCTAGACACTTTGGAAATTGCTTGCATTACAAAGTTATATCCTTTGGCATTGCAATTTACCTTGTTCATCACTATGCTCAATAGTTATATCTTCAAAAGTGATGAATATGCATTTATGATGCTTGATGGAATTTTGTCACACTCTTGCTCTTTATCATGTTATCAAATTCAATTGGATTCAATTGGTATAATGTTTGATTGATTTGATGTCTTGTGAATGTGATAAACCTTGTGTGCATTGGATTGAACTTGATAGTTATATATTTGTTCCATGTCACACACCATTAGCATCATAATGTTCATGATTGCCACCTCTTTTGCTCATATAGGTATATCTCATGACCACCATGTTTATGTGTTCATAATGTTGGTTGGTTATTAGTAGAGGTTGGCTTCATGCTTGAATTTCATTTCACTCATTCATGCACTTTAATAGTCATATTTATTGATTGAATGAAATGAGTTCAAAACTTACATAGCATATGGTTTTCATAAGTAATATTGATTGATGCTATGTTTGTGTAAACCCCATATCATGGATAGCTCTAATTTGGATTTCTCATAATAGTTATTCTTTTAAATCCATTTTAGAGTGATTGAGTTTATAGTCACATCCTTTAATCTCAATTGATATGTTTATTTCAATTGGTATCCATGATAGTTTCTCTCATTAGACCTTGCTCTCTTTTGTTAATTTGATCATATGAGCCTTATAGTTAAATGAATCTAATCCTTTCCGTGAAGTTGACCCTCACTTGGATAAACCATCTACTTCTTGAATCTAATAGTTATATCTTGTCAAAAGCTTGACAAAAGAAGAGAATGGATTGAGGGGGAGTGTAAACTTTCATAGGAAGTATTAGTTTGATCAAATTTACCCTTGGATTGACTTTGAACCCTTAGAGCTAACTTCCATACATGATAGCCTGATATGTAATTCATTTTCGATTTCATTTGTTAAACAGGTGCTACTAAAGGTATTTTCCTTGTCTCATGTGTGTAGGTACCTTTGCAATTTAATGTCAAAGGGGGAGAGAGAGTTCAAGTGTGACTCGAAGATCTCCTATCCATCAAAGGGGGAGAAAGCTTTCAAGTTCTCAAGAGAGAGAGGCATGGTCAAAGGGGGAGAGCAAATAGAAGAAAGAAAGCTTGGAGCTAAAGAAGATGCTTGGCTAAAGAGAGGAAGATGGAAAGAAAGCTTGAAGAATGATCAAGCTCCAAGCATCAAGAAGATTGAAGAAAAGAGCCCAAGAGCCCAAGCTAAGAGAAGAAGCATCCAAGAAGATTTCAAGACTTGTCCAGCTTAGGGGGAGCTGAAGACTAAGTGTGAAATGTCAATGATGAGTAAGTTGCCATCAAATTGCAAAGGGGGAGATTGTTAGGGATTTTGTATTTGCAATTTGATGGATGCATTTGCACTTTAGCATCATTTGAATTCTCACACTTGCATTGTTTTAGAAAACCTTGAAATTTAGTTTCATTCATGCATAGCTTTTAAGATTTGGAAAAGCTTTTGTTTTATGCATGTTTTGGTTTTAAACTTGGATGCATTGGTTTTAGAACCCAAAACTCTTTTGAAAACCTAATTCCTTGTGCATTATATTTGGAAAATCATCTTGTGAATTTAGGTTTGAGTTTTGCATACATTCATCTCAAAAAGAATCATTTGTGTATGCAATTTCATTTGAAAAGAGTTTTCAAGAAATCAAGCAAGCCTTTGTTTTAAAAGTTTTGAAACTTTTTAGGCTTTTTATGTCATGTTTTAAAAACCTTTAGAATCTTTAAAACATGTTTTCCAAGCTTGATTTAGTGGCCAAAAAGTTCCCCCAAGCAAAACTGTGAAAAATGCATTTTTTGGGAATTTTGGTGCTGCGGGGTTAACCATGGGGTTAACCGGGGTGGTCAACCCGCAGTGTAGCCGGTTAACCGGCCATGTTAGCCCGGTTAACCGGCCATAGTGCAGGATGACCCAAAACACAACGGCTATTTTTATGACCGTTGTGCTTGGCCGGTCTACCGGCCTGTCATGGCCGGTCAACCGGCCAAACTAGCCGTTGGGCAGTTTTTGGTATTTAAATGAGCTCTTTCCTTTGTCTTTGGTTGGAGATTTTTAAGCCTTCTTTGAGGAGCTTTGAGACAAGACAAAGGGGAGGAACTAAGAGAGGCTAAAGGGTCATTAAGTAAAGCTTAAGCTTGGATCAACTAAGTTAAATCTCCAAGTAAGTTTTACTTTGATTTAATCATTTGTTATGTGCTTTGTTTGAAACCTTGGAAATTGATTTCAAGCATGATAACAATGATGTGTTGAATCCATTCTTCCCTTCATCTTTGATATTCAAGAATTGGATTCATCACTTTGTTTTCAAACCAAGTTTTGTTTTAAACTTTCTTAATCATGTTTAGTCATAAATCTTGGATTTCTTGTATTGCATGATTATATCACTTGGTTGAAACATTGCTTGTTGTTTTCATTCATTTAAACATTAGTAAAATTAATTTGGTTTTGAAAACAACATGCACATGCATCACATGTTCTAAATTAGCCATTTTCATACAACTTGTTAGTCCTTGATTTTCATGTCATAAACAAGTTGAATTTCATACATGTGATTTGCATAAGACTTCAATCAATCTTTTATGAGCTTTAAACTTTGAATTGCTTTAAGCAATATATTTGATTAAGCTTTCTTTTTGAACTTGATTGAAGCCATCACACACACACCTCATAAGCATACATCTTTGCATTCATAGAGTGTTTGTGTGAGTTTAGTTTTCACTTTCATATTAGCCTATTCAAGAGGCAATTCTATTGAGCTTAAATTGTAATCTCTTAGAGTGTTCTTTTGTTAAGACACTTTCTTTGAGAAAACTATTTGTAAAGGTTATTGCTAAGCCTAAGAAAAGCAACTTGTAAGGTTATTGCTTAGCCTTTGAAAAGCATCTTGTAAGGTTATTGCTTAGCCTTTGAAAAGCATCTTGTAAGGTTATTGCTTAGCCTAGAAAAGCACATTGTAAGGGTTATTGCTTAGCCTAGTAAAAAGCATACTTAGTGGAATCCGGTGGGGTGTTGGAGACACAAGCCGGTAGTGGATGTAGGCACGTTGGCCGAACCACTATAAATATTGTGTTGTGGTGCATGCTTTTGTGGTGATTGTTTATTTGAGCTTCCGCATTTTTTCTTATAATCACCACTTGTGACTAGTTTAGTTTAAGAAATTAAAATTGGTCATAATTAGTCATTAGTTGTAGCGCACCCTATTCACCCCCCCCCTCTAGGGTTAGGATCCTCGTGGACTTTCAGTTATTAGATTGACATACGGAGTCCCTATTCACTTCAAATAGATCTTGAACTCGAAATTCCAATTGTTTATTGTACCTTATCGATCCCGAGATTTATACTACGTGCATTGTTTTCCCGAAAGTATTGAATTACACTTGATATAGCTACTAGTCTTGAAGTGCATTGCACCACATGAAATGACAGTGTGCCCTTGAGCACCCCCGTCCTGCCCGGTTATTTATTTGTACTTGATTTACTTGCATATGTCTCGATTGTGATTTGCCTTATGAGTCGGCACCACTAAGCTTGGATAACCATGTTGGTCTGATCCACCGACTTGGAGATCCCCTCTTGTCCCGCCAGCTACAGTTTGGATCCCGCTACCCGGTTATTTCCGTGGTCTTGTCCCGATGCTGCAGATTGCTACTGTGGTCCCCGATGCCCGGCTCACTACCGTGGTCATGTATAGTATATGTATATCTATATGTATTTATAAGATCCACTGTTGCTCCTCACCTCAAGTGACTGAGACCAGTGCCTAGTTATTGTTCTATCGCTTTAGTGATAGAGGACTTAGCTTCGTGTGGTTGCCATCTTGCTTGTTTTCTCGTTTCCTTGGTTACCTGTACATGTTTTATAATGCATACTTGTATTTGAATAAATGTTTTATCTCGTCTATGGAAAATGTTATTTAAACAGGTTTAAAGGCTTTTGAAGGTAAATTCATTTGTTACTATATTTGTTAGTTTATGGTCTCAATACCATGGGTATATGATGTAATAAATTGATTAAGTTCTTTATTTATCAATACAATTTATGCTTTTCCTTTCATGAGATGAATGATGTTCTATATACTTGCACATAACTAATACAAATGACATAATGGTTCATGAGATGAACCGGAGTCCACAAGTATACTAGATGCAATACATGTGTATGGATGAGATCCACATACAGGAGATATGTATTACAAATCTTGTACTTAAATATCTTCACAACCAGTGATGAGATTGGACACCTCATCTGACAAAGGTTGCAGCATTTTGATCACTATGAGATAGTGTGATTTATCTCGATCATCAGAATGTAAGATTCTGGATCATGATGCTGGTACATTGAATGTATTGAAGGACCATGAAAAGCACCTTATATACACTGTCTTTAATATTAAGGTATGCTCTCATAATTCCCTAGCAATAGGCTCATAATCCTGAGACATTAATGAACTCAAGTTTCTATCTATTCATTTGCTTTGAGTCACCAATGAGTGAGGCCAATTGTAGGTCAACACCTCGGTGATTTGGGTACGTGGTAGTGGAGCTGTGGGAACATTCAATGGTCAAGATGGAATCTATCTCAAATATCCCCTTGTGCCAATTAATGGATTTATCATTGGTAAGTGCGCACCTATTCCGATTAAGAGTTAATTGGATCGGTACCATATGATCATTATAATTAATTGGGGCTCAAGGATAATAAGATATGGATCTAATTTGGTGGACAGGTCCATTTGATCCATGGGTATAGATGGAGGGGCCTACTTGTGGTACTGTGGAAGTTTAGGGTCTTCATTGATATTTATTCCTAAGACTGGAGTGCAATTGCATTTATTTAGTGGAGTTATTTGCAATTAACTGTGGGCCCGGATTGCACATGAGATGTGGGGTCGCGTGTCCCAATTGGAGCCAGCTTTCTAAGGAATCCCTAGTGGTCCCTGTTGACACCAAAAATGTCACTTTGCCTCTTCACACCAAAAGCTACATGGAGCCGCATCCTACCAAAAATAGGCAGGTGCCACTTCAAGCATCAGATCTTGTCAGAATCAAACAAAAACTGCAAGGTCATTCAAAACAACCAAAAGAAGAGGTACACATGAAGTTTCGGGCCATTCCGACATCATTTGGCCTAGCTTCACTTCTCAACAGCTAAGCAGCAGCTCCCGGCAGCTGAGCACCCCGGGACCATGGCACCCAATTCGGAGCTTGTGGATCATCTCAAAATAACTCCAAAAGGCTCCCCATCAAATTTCAGGTCAATCGGACATCGTTTGACCAAAAGTCAAAGCTCAACATCTCTCTCGCAGGAGAAACAAAGGCAAGCGTTTGCATGACTCCAAATGGCTTCAAAACTCAAACGAAAGCCTATGGTTGGTCTTATCTACTGATGAGGGAATCACTCGTCGAATTTCAGGTCAATCGGACATCGTTTGACCAGAAGTCAAAGCTCGGCATTTCCCTTGCGGTGAAATCAAAGGCAAGCGTTTGCATGACTCCAAATGGCTTCAAAACTCAAACGAAAGCCTATGGTTGGTCTTATCTACTGATGAGAGAGTCACACGTCGAATTTCAGGTCAATCGGACATCGTTTGACCGAAAGTCAAAGCTCGGCATTTCCCTCGCAGTGAAATCAAAGGCAAGCATTTGCATGACTCCAAATGGCTTCAAAACTCAAACGAAAGCCCATGGTTGGTCTTATTTAATGCTCAAGAAGCTTCACCTCAAATTTCAGGTCATTCCGACATCGTTTGACCCTGTTTCAGCTTCTGGCGGAAAATCAGCAGTTCTGCGCTCGGCTTTTCCCGGAAAATCGGAAACTTTGCAAACCAATTTGCAAGGATTCTCATCATGTTTTTCAGAGGGAAATCAAGCCAAAAATGTGGAGAAATGTCATAGAAAACAAACAAAAAAAACGGAAGCGAAAAACGATGAAAAACGGCCAGAAACGGGCCCCGGGAAGCAATTTTCCCCCAGGGTCGCAGAGCCCCGCGACCCTGGGCCAGGCCTGCGACCCTGGGCCATGGTCGCCGGCGACCATGGCCCATGGTCGCCGGAGACCATGGGGCCGGCGACCCTGGGAGGTCCGGGGCGCCGATTTCGCCCCGGGACCCCCCGTTTCGTCCGTTTTCGCGAGACGAGTTGTTCTGTCCCTGTGATTTTTCCAGATTCAGACTTTTGAGGCTCCAAATTCGCCGATATTCGCCAAGATCACAGGAATCCTTCCAAGAACTTCAAAAACTTCGTTGATCGCCAGCTGAACAACCAAAAAGTGCACTTTCTGCCCGCCCGATCGCGAAATCGACTGGACAGATGCTGCCGGCCCGCTGGTATCAACCAATGTCTGAAACTACATGATCATCTGATGTTGATTTACATAAGGATCCATCGATGATCATCGCAAAGGGAATTCCAAGAGACGCAACATGGCCCGCGACTCTTCAGCTACCAAGGTGGCCACTTAGTGCAATCAATTGGCCCGTTTATGGCAAGTTAATGCGGTCATTAACCCATTATCTTGAACGGCCCAATCAGAAGCCTCCGTTCAGGAGTTACAAGTCCAAGCAATCATGGCATTCAAGCCATGAAACTCCTAACATAATGGAGATTAAAGGCGATTAAATGCCCATGACTCTCCTCCGGCCAATGAAATCCAAGGGTCAGGAGTTACAAAGCAAAAAGCAATTAAACTTGTAACTCCTCCCTTAATGAGCTTTATTACCATAAAGGCTCATAAATCACTCCTAAAGGCTACCAAAAGGCCTATAAATAGGAGTCCTCTCCAAGCATTCCAGGAGATGAGAAAAGGGGGGGACACACACAGAAAGAGCCAGAAAATCATTCAAAAATCCTTGGAGAAATCTCTACAACCCTGCTCCTTCAAGAAAACTCTGCTGCAACAAGTTCAACAAGGTGATTGAAGCCCCTTGGGGGGCCACCCCCCCTGAAAGACCACCTATCCTTCTATCCAACATGGCTAGATGCGGCTTTTCAGCCCGTCTACTCAGCCTTTTACCGGATATAGGACCTTATCTTGGTCCTTATCCTCTAAAAATCTGAGGTTGGAGCCAAGCCAAGAAATCAAGCACTATGTTCTCATCTGAAGGACGATGGCGGAGCCCATACATGACTCGCGACCGTCGATCTGAACGAGCCCTCCCACAATTGCATGAGAAGTTAGATTCCTTTTTCTTGCTTTTCTATTGTAGATTGTATTTTTTTTAAGAGACAAAAAAAAATCACATCTCTTGTCTTTCATTATTGATAAGATTTGTAAATCGCCTTTCATGGCAAAATCGCCTCCAACGGCACCAGACCGCCTTCTACGGCACAAAAACGCCTTTCACGGCATTCAAACAAAACTGTCTCTTTTATTAAAATATGTATGCAATGGAAAACTAGAAAAAAGTTTCATTTCCCTTTTTACTTGTGAAGGTGAATCTCCGGATCACCATTTCTAAATTCCAAGTATTAAAGAGAAATTGGCATACCCGTACAAAAAAACTGATGCCCGCTTTTCCTTTTTCCCTCCACCATACCCCGTCAGCCCCGGGGCGGAGGCAGCTTTGGAAAAAGACAAAAGCCGGGACCATCAAGCTGGCACACCCGGTGGGACTCGTTCATTTGATGAACATGTGCTTAGATTCCTTTTGGCTCCTTTTTAGTTGGTGGCCTATGTTGGATCTTGCATCTAAAAAAAAACACATGAGATGGGATTCTTGGAAATTTCTTCTTTTGAGTTTATTTCCAGTCTTTCTTGTTTCTAAAAAAAAAAAATCAAAAACAAAATCTGATTTACAAAAAATTTCAGATTTTTCCTCTTTTGGGTTTAAGATTGAGAAACTTTGGTTTCTTCCTTTTCGGACTTCGGGATCGCAGAAATGTTGAACCCATTTTCGGAATGGAACACCATTCGCTCACTTCTATGAATCCATAAAAAAAATCAAAAACAAAATCTGATTTACAAAATTTTTTCAGATTTTCCTCTTTTGGGTTTAAGTTGAGAAACTTTGGTTTCTTCCTTTTCGGACTTCGGGATCGCAAAAATGTTGAACCCATTTTCGGAATGGAACACCATTCGCTCTCTTCTATGAATCCATAAAAAAAAAAATCAAAAACAAAATCTGATTTAAAAAAAAAATTTCAGATTTTTCTCTTTTGGGTTTAAGTTGAGAAACTTTGGTTTTTTCCTTTTCGGACTTCGGGATCGCAGAAATGTTGAACCCATTTTCGGAATGGAACACCATTCGCTCTCTTCTATGAATCCATAAAAAAAAATCAAAAACAAAATCTGATTTACAAAAAAATTTCAGATTTTCCTCTTTTGGGTTTAAGTTGAGAAACTTTGGTTTCTTCCTTTTCGGACTTCGGGATCGCAGAAATGTTGAACCCATTTTCGGAATGGAACACCATTCGCTCTCTTTTATGAATCCATAAAAAAAAAAAACAAAATCTGATTTACAAAAAATTTTCAGATTTTCCTCTTTTGGGTTTAAGTTGAGAAACTTTGGTTTCTTCCTTTTCGGACTTCGGGATCGCAGAAATGTTGAACCCATTTTCGGAATGGAACACCATTCGCTCTCTTCTATGAATCCATAAAAAAAAAAAACAAAATCTGATTTACACAAAATTTTCAGATTTTCCTCTTTTGGGTTTAAGTTGAGAAACTTTGGTTTTTTTCCTTTTCGGACTTCGGGATCGCAGAAATGTTGAACCCATTTTCGGAATGGAACACCATTCGCTCTCTTCTATGAATCCATAAAAAAAAAAAAAAAATCTGATTTACAAATTTTTTTTCAGATTTTCCTCTTTTGGGTTTAAGTTGAGAAACTTTGGTTTCTTCCTTTTCGGACTTCGGGATCGCAGAAATGTTGAACCCATTTTCGGAATGGAACACCATTCGCTCTCTTCTATGAATCCATAATAAAAAAAAAATCTTTCAAAAAAAAAAGCCACTAAGGTTGCACCAATTGCGTTCTTTGACCAAAGTGGATCTAAGAAAAGCCTTGTCCAGAGTGTGGAGACAGCTAGACTGTTCTAGGCAAGGGTCCTCCAAACGGGTTCATTAAGTAATCCTACCCTTACCTGGGGGCTGATCTATCAACTGAGGTTTCATAAGATCGAATTGGAGATCTATGTGAACTCTTAAAAAAAAAAAAAAAAAAAAAATCTTCAAAAAAAAAAGAAGAAAAAAAAAAAAAAACTTCTGTCATTTTTGGATTCATATTTGAGAAATCCTGGTTCCTTCCTTTTCGGACTTCGAGATCGCAGAAATGTTGAACTCATTTTCGGATTGGAATACCATTTGCTCTCTTCTATAAAGTCCAATCTTGACACTTTCAAAAAAAAACTTCTGTCATTTTTGGATTCATATTTGAGAAATCCTGGTTCCTTCCTTTCCGGACTTCGAGATCGCCGAAATGTTGAACTCATTTTCGGATTGGAATACCATTTGCTATCTTCTATAAAGTCCAATCTTGACACTTTCAAAAAAAAAAACTTCCGTCACTTTTGGATTCATATTTCAGAAATCCTGGTTCCTTCCTTTTCGGACTTTCGAGCTCGCAGAAATGTTGAGCTCATTTTCGGATTGGAATACCATTTGCTCTCTCCTATGAATCCAATCTTGACCTTTCAAAAATCCCATCTCGTGTCCTTTCCAAGGATGCGATTTGCAACATTTGTGCCTAGCGGTGCTAGTACGCCCTTTCGGGTCTACTGTATTCGCAACCGACACATTTGTATCTCAACCTTATATCATTTTACCTTGAGTGAGCTTTGCTTCTCGGTAATTTGAATTAAGGTTCACAATTGCTTCTAGCAGTCACTGGGACGCTCATTCTGAGCTGACCCTACCTGCGTTCAGAACAATTGTGCCCTCTATGGCTTTTCTGCCTTCCTCATATTGCTTCGGCTGGGCCATGTCCCCTCGGGCGACTTGAAAAGGCGAAACCATAGTATTTTCCATTTATGATCACCATATTCTTGTGATTACTAATGGATATGGTCTTGTTTCAGAAGTTTTCCAAAAACTAACAATGACAGTTTCATTAACCATCATCTTTGATGAGAACAAGTACCAGCTCATGCTCCAAGACAAACAAACCAAGCGCACTTACAAGCGCCCTGCCAGCTGCCGAAGCGTCATTTCCCTCGGCAACTCAGAAGACACCGGGTCAAACTCTACTCCCCGGACCATTGTCTTCGGGTCATTGGGACCATTCCCACTACCCGCAGAAGAAACCGCACCTGCCAAGAAGCAGAGAACCGCCCCTCAACGTATCACTACAGTGATACCAAGGGCGATCATCAAGAAACCCGAGGCCCGTAGTGCTCCTGCAAAGCCTCAACCAGCAAGAAACCAGGTCTGCTCAAAGACTTGGTCTCCAAGGCCTTCACCCAAACAGCGAAGGTCACAAACATCAGCAAAGCCAGCATACCTGGCCCCTCTCAAGGAGAACCGGTTCTACCCTCTTGCTTACATGAAAGAGGAGAAGCCTACCCTCCGCCAAACAAAACCAACTCAGCACGAGCCGGCTTGCTCATACAAGCCCAAAATCAAATCGTGCATCGTAAGGCCTCCGCAAGAACCTGTCAAGGCCTTCACACCTGCGAGTCGACCCTTCCTCTCAACGGGAGCCGAACTCGCAAAATTCAAAGCTTCGCTGCGGCAGGCAAAGGACCGCGTCCAGATCCTGTCCCTGCCCATCTTCAAAGAAGACAAGCTTGGCTGCTGCGCACCAGGGACTACTTCCTTCATTGCTAGGGCACAGCCAGAGCTAACCAAAGCTCAAATCGCTCGTCGTATGCGTCGCCGAACGACATATCGACAAAAGAGACTAGAGAAGCAAAGAACCCAGGATTCTGCACTTCAAGTCTCCCAAAAATGGGTCGAAAAAGAAAGACCCGACCAACTTGTTGCTGTTCATATGGTTGGAAAAACCAGAAAACGCCAGAAGTCAGCAACTAAAATCCATGTCAGACGACCGGTGACTCGCAGCGTCTCCCGGACACAAAGACATAAAGAAAACTCTCCCGCTTCTTCAAGCCAAGGACATCGGAGTGACCACTCTTCGAGCTCTTCATCTAAAAGAATGAGCTCCAGCTCAGTCACCAAGACTGTATCCTCTTTCGACTCTCGAAGAATGAACGTCTTGGTCACAAATACTGAACAACCTCCGCCGCATGATGACGTAACCGCACGCATCCAGCAGCTGGAGCAAGGGCAGCAGAGGATAGAGACTCTAATAGAGAACCTAATTCTCAATCTTCAGCGTCCACAAAACAATGAAGCTCCTCCGAGCCATCAAGGCGACGAGGAAAATGCGGAAAACAGTGAGTCACGCGCCCTTACCAAAAAGGACGTTGACGATATCCTCGCCAAAGCAAAAGAAGAGGATACACTAAAGGAGCATGGGATCAAGCCACCATATCCCTTGTGGATGGACTCGGTCCCGTTCCCTACAAAATTCAAGCAACCTACTCTCCAAACATATACGGGGAAAGGTTCAGCCAGACAACACGTCATCCATTTCAAGATCCTGACGGGAGCTATTGCGGATCAAGATGCCCTCAAAATCCGCCTCTTTGCAAGTACCCTAAAAGGTACGGCCTTTGATTGGTACTCCACTCTGCCGGAGGACTCCATTCAAAATTGGGCCATGTTGGAGACACGCTTCCTAACCCACTTCAAAGGTGAGGATCATCCTGTTACTATGGCTCAGCTCTGCAGCCTAAAACAGGGAGAGAATGAGTCAACATATGACTTTATTCACAAGTGGAAGGCAATGGCATACAAATGCTCCGATGTACTGCCACAAGCATCACTGGTCGACATCTGCCGAAACAACATGAGAGCAAGAATCCGCTCCATGATCATCGGCAACAAATCAAAGAACCTGGGAGAACTCCTGGAAGCATCTATGGAAGCTGAAACGGTGATCAAAGACCTCAACAGTCAGAAATCATTAAAGAAAGAGCCGACTACCATTGCAACCTCAAAACCAAAGAAAAAGGAGGTTCTCAATGTGCAAACCAAGTCAGCTCCTCAGCAGCCAAAGAAAGCTGAAAACAAAGCTGCAGGTAAAAAGCCTGAACTCTCTGATGCCTTCAAAGAATGAGTAGAAAAGAAATACCCGTTTGATGAAGACGTTGAAGAAATCTTTGGGGCACTCCTAGCAAATGGCAAACTTACATTGCCTGACCCCAAAAGACCAAGAGATGTTGGCAAAACCAACGATCCTCGGTACTGCCCATACCATCAGATGGTCTCGCATCCTCTCAATCAATGTTTAGTTGTGAGAGAGAAGATAAATGAGATGTGGAAAAACGGAGTCATTACCTTCGACAAGAACTATGGGTCTGCCTCCGTCAACATGGTGTCGTGTGGACAAAAACAAAAATCACCAAAAGAGAAGATCACTACTTCCTTCAAGGTGATAAAGATGACCCAAACGTCCCAAGAGTTGGTTCCATATCCAACATCAGAAGGACAGCCCATATGGGTACACCCCGATCTCCTAGAAGATGAAAATTGGGAGGTCGTCAAAACAAAGTCAACCGCTCAACAGCGAAGGCAAGCCAGGAGACAACTCCGCAAGCTCAAACAGCAGGAGAAAGCTCCGAAAAAGCAAGAAGTCGCTGAAAAGGCAGAAACCTCCTCTACCGCTTCACTGGGGGCAACAGAAGACTCCTCTCCTAAGGCTTCAAAGGCGGCAAGAAAATTCACTCTTGGTGATTTCATGCCACCACATCTCAAAGATGAAACTACGCAGGGGGCATCATACTCTTACAACTCAGTGGTCGGATTCTCCATGGATGGATATGAGTCCAGTGACACCGCCAGTGACATCGATGAGTGGGAAGAATCCCTCGAAACAGGAGAATATCTCTCCGACGAGGAATGGATCCCTGAATCTCATCTTATGCCAGTAATCTGGTATAACCCATTACAGCCGCAAGGATCCTGGTCTGATGATGAAGAAGACCAAGAGGTTGTCCAAGAAAATACTCCAGTGGAACCCAACCATGTTGAACCACAAGGAGCAGACGAAGAAGAAGATTTGGCTCCCGTGCCTGATCTCGATGAATACGCAAGGATCTTGCAGCACCTTGCTATAGAGCAAGAACAAGGTCGCATCAATCAGCTTCGTCACAACCCAGCACCGGAAGTTCCTGAAAATCTACAGGAATCTCCTCCGGTAACCCCGGAAAACGAAGAAAGCTGTTGGATCGACGATCCTCTTACATCTGAGGACGAATCTGATTCCCAACAGTTCATCTTGGAGGCATCTTCCGTCAAAGTTACTTGCAATGCAATAGCTCAGGATGATAATTCCTCACCTTCTCAGGCTTCGTCTCCTGAAACAGTGACATCGGAACTCAAACCTCTTCCGACTGATCACCTTGAAGAAATTCCAGCCGGTGAAATCTTCTTCAGAGAAAATCCGGTCAATTGGTCCCAAATGCCCGATCTCATCGGTGATGTCTGGACCAACAAAATATTCGATAAAGAAGGAAAGTTGTTGGATGCTGTTCAGGACTTGCTCCCGGAAAATGCTCCATGCAATACGATTACTGAAGATGGCAATGCTGACACAGAGACATCTTCAGCAAATGAGAAGGAACAACCCCTCGATCTCGAGGGTGATCTTCTAAACAAAGACCCTTCTCCAGAAGCTCTTGAAGTTGGTAGAGGTACCCGTTCTGGCCGGGATTACCACAAAAACTACAACCACTACCTGCTATCCAACACAGTGTACCTGATTTCGAGGATCAACCTCCTAAAGGTCCTTGTCACAAAAGCAGGTTCTCTCAATGCCCGACTGGCAAAATGGTCCATCCTCCTGTCACAATTTGACATTAGGTATGTACCACAAAAAGCAATCAAAGGCCAAGCTCTAGCAGACTTCCTCGCGGAGCATCCATTGCCTAAAGATTCTCCACTCAGAGATGACCTCCCAGACGAATCAGTCTACAGTGTGGAGACTTCCTTATCAAATGCTTCCTGGCACATGTACTTCGATGGCGCAACCAGGACAAATGAAAGGGGAAATCAAATATCGGGAATTGGCATTCTCTTTGTTAATCCCGACAAATACATGATTCCACACGCATTCTCGCTACTGGAACCATGTTCAAACAATGCAGCTGAGTACCAAGCCCTGATCATAGGATTGGAACTCGCCCTTGAATCCGGCATCACTACGCTGGAAGCTTTTGGAGACTCTCAACTGATCGTCAACCAGATGAATCAGAAATTTGAAGTCAGGAAGCCCGATCTGTTGCCTTACTACAACAAAGCACAATCGCTTCGACAAAAGTTCGACATCTGTCATATCACCCACATCCTCAGAGGTGGAAACATTCGTGCAGATGCCCTGGCTGGACTTGCTGCGTCTATGGCAATCCAAGAAGGGGAAAAAAACATGCAAATTACAGTGTGTCAAAAAAGGATTCTCCCTCCTCTCAACACACATCAAGCAGTTGCTGAATGCCACCAAGTGGTTGGAAGTCGGATCTCCGTCCTTAAACCTCTGATCAGCGACTGGAGGGATCCGTTCATTGATTACATAATGTTCGGAATCCTACCTGAAGATCCAAAAGAACGGGTAAGCATCCAAAGACGAGCCCCAAACTTTCATTTGGATATTCCTTCAAAAATGCTGTATAGAAAATCCTACAATGGAGTACTTCTACGCTGCTTGTCACAACAAGAGGCTGAGGGAACACTCAAAGAAGTACATGCTGGTCTTTGTGGAGCCCATCAGGCTGGGCCTAAGCTCTACGATCAGATAAAAAGGTTAGGTTATTATTGGCCTACCATGGTGGCTGATGCAATGCAATTTGCTAAACGCTGCCAACAATGCCAAGTTCATGGAGATTATGTCCACATGCCTCCGGAATGGCTACATCCTACAGCAATCTCATGGCCTTTTGAAGCCTGGGGTATGGACATCATAGGTCCTATCTCCCCTCCATCGAGCAAAGGTCATCGCTTCATCTTCGCCGCTACGGATTATTTCTCCAAGTGGTCAGAAGCATTCGCGCTTAGTGAAATGAAGACGTCATCAGTCCTTCACTTCTTGCGCACCAACATCATTTGTCGCTTCGGCATACCTAAAAGATTCGTCCATGATAACGGACCACAGTTCTGCGATCACCGATTCTATAGGTTCTGCGACAAATACAAAATCCAAAGTTGTCCTTCAACTCCGTACAATCCGGCAGCGAATGGACTAGCAGAGGCCTTCAACAAGACGCTCTGCAAAATCCTCAAGAAAATGGTCTCTAGTCACAAAAGAGAATGGGGCGACAAACTGCCTGAAGCTTTGTGGGCCTATCGAACCACCGTTCGAGGACCAACCCATAGCACACCATTCTCCTTGGTCTATGGATGCGAAGCTGTTGTCCCTTTGGAGGTTCAAATTCCTTCCTTAAAGGTATCTCTACAAAATGACATGACGCAAGAAAGCAATGTCAAATTGAGACTCCAAGAGCTGGATAACCTCGATGAGAGACGGCTCGAAGCTCTACAAAGCATTGAACTCTACCAAGCACGCATGGCAGGATCTTTTGACAAGAAGGTCAGGCAACGCGCCTACAAAAAGGGAGACTTGGTTCTTACAGTAAAAAGACCAATGGTTTTTGCCAACAAATCCAAAGGCAAATTTGAACCAAAATGGGAGGGACCTTTCGTCATCGACAAAGTCTTCTCCAACGGCGCATACGCTCTTCTAAACATGGAGGGTGACAGATGTATGCTGCCCATCAATGGGAAGTTCTTGAAGCGGTACTACCCTTGAAGGCTTCTTCCATCGGGTCAGAGCGACGCCTGCACGGCCAAAGCCTATTCCTAGGTATCTGCTCGTCAAACCCACTCCTTTTGGAATTTTCATCAAAAAAACCCCTCAAAACAATGTTTCTTTCATCGTTTATTTGTTAAAAAAAAAAAAAAAAAGCAAATCCAAAAATCCAAGTTTAGGAGCTTCTTCCCAAACTTGACCAAAATTTTCGATCCTTGAAACCAAAATTCATGGTTTGAAACAAAATCAGGACCTAGGGATTTCAGCCCTAGTCCACCTCGACTTTTACCACCAAAATGGTTTTGAGTCAAAATTTACGACCCTCGTGTCTTTAAACAAAAAAATGGTTTTTCAAAAACCGCAAGGAAGCGACGTTCAGTCGATACTTGCAAAACCCAAAACCGGAAGGATGCGAACCCCATTCGATACTTCCAAAACCCCAAATTTTCAAAAATCGTGGAGACGCAACGTTCCAGTTGATATCCACAACCCAAATTTTAAAACAAACAAAAAAAAAAAACAAAACAAAGGTTCGAAAAAACCTTAAACTTCAAAAATCGTGGGGAAGCGACATTCCATCGATACCCACAAAACAAAATTTTTGAAGACAAAAGCAGGGAAGCGACGCTTAGTCGATACTTGCACCCAAATCCGCGAGGAGGCGACATTCCATCGATACTCGCAACCGAATGAGCAAGGAGGCGACATTCCATCGATACTTGCAATACCATTCAGCGGGGAGGCGACTTTTTAGTCGATACTTGCATTTTTGAAAACCAAAAACCTGGCTTTCACGCCAAAAAACCCGGCTTCCATGCCAAAAATCCGGCTTTCACGCCAAAAAATCAAAAATCCGGCTTTCATGCCAAAAATCAAAATTCGGCCTCCATGCCAACAAAACAAAACTCGGTTTTCAAAAAAAAAAATCTGGCTTTCATGCCAAAAACAAAAAATCTGGCTTCCATGCCAAAAAAAAAAAAGAAATTTCGGCTTTCATGCCAAAAACAAAATCTGGTTCTTACACCAAAAACAAAACTGGCTCTCATGCCACAAACCAAATCTTGGCCTTCATGCCATCTCAAAAATTTTGGCTCTCATGCCATAAACCCAAATTTGGCTTTCATGCCACCTCAAAATTCGGCTTTCATGCCATCAAAAAAAAAAAACCTGGCTTTTACGCCAACCAAAACAGAAACCCGGCTTTCATGCCAACAAAACAAACTGGTTTTCAAAAAAAACTGGTTTTCAAAACAAACCGGCTATAGATGCCATCCAAATCCGGCTATAGATGCCACCCGAAATTTGGCTTTCATGCCGTGAACAAAATCTGGCTCCCATGCCAAAACATGTCTCCCATGCCAAAACAATCATTTGTCAAAAGATTTCTCACAAAATGACAAACTTTTGATCACATCCCATTTAGCAATCACTTTAATCACAATATTTAAGTGAGCGTAGGGAAAACAAAAAAAAAAGTACCAAAAAAAATACATGTGGTACCAAAAAAAAAAAAGAAGAAAAGAAAAGTGTTCACAAGCACTACAAAAATGTATACCAAAAAAAATACATGTGGTATATAAAAAGAGAGAAAGAGGGGTCTCAGCCAAAAATACCCTCCAGCCAAGCTTTCAGTTCCTCAAGCAAACTCTTGGCTTCATCCGTTAGAGTCTCCAAGGCACGCTTCTTCAAGAATCTGCCATGAGTAGCTGGAGAAGGCTCTATCCCTTCTGCTACACCAGGAAGACTATCCCGCGCAGTCTGCCATCGTTCATTCTCTCTAGCCTTCCTATTGAGAATCTGATCGGCCTCTACAACTTGGCGAATCAAAGCACTCTCCCTGTCACGAGCCTCTGTTATGGCGGACCACGTACTGGCGACTTGGGCCTTTCGGTGTTCGAGATGCTTCCTTGCCTCCTCAACCTCTCCATCAAGGATGCTAAGGTCATGTTGCAGCCTGATGATGTCTAACTCCGCTCGGTTCCTCTCCCGAACCAGCTGCTTCCTGCCCTGTGTAGTCTCTTTCAAATCCGATTGAGCCTTCTCAGCAGGGTTCAGGAACATTTCTTGGAAGAACTGGTCATCAGGATAGCTGATGGTCTCAAACCATCCGTCGCCTAATGCAATGATCTTATCAACGATCGCCCGGGCGTCCGTAACATCCAGACCAATATCTTCCTCAGCATCTTTGAGAATCTCTTTCACATGCGGAATCTTGCTACGTGCAACATCCAAGTGTCCAGAAAGGAGGGTCTCAATCCAAGAACTCAAAACCCGCATCACCACCTTCTTCGCATACTAAAGAGATGGGCCAGATGAAGACTCACCCTTCTCTGTCGATTGGCTGCCCAAGTCATGTCCCATCGGAAGAGTAACAATAGAACACTTTCCAATCGGGGCCGCTGGAGAAGGAATCTCAACATGAGGTCTTGCCTCTGCCGCGTCAGAATTGGCTGGAGAAGTCCCAATTACTGGGTCAACTTTTGGCATCCCTGGCTCTGGCTCTGAAGGAAGCGATGGACTCTCTTCTGTCACTTCAAAATCTGCCAAACACAAAAAGGTATGAATATGATCTTGTCAAAAAAAAAATCAATGTCAAGATTATCACTATGAAATACCTTCTTCCATGATGGGCGGATTACTTTCTATCTCCATTTGCTCATCCGAAGCATCGTCGAAAGCGATATCCATAGATGGCTCGAAGTCGGAACCCTCTGGCAAGTCAGCTGACAAGAAAACAAAAATATGTGTCAGCAAATTCAAAAAAAAAAAAAAAAAAAAAAATCATCATCCTCATACCAGGTGGAGATTCTGGGTCCTCCCCAGAGTCCCTCAACTTTTCTTCAGATGCCGCAACTGGATCCATCACCGCCTCATCGGCAGGAACCTCGGGCATCACCAAGTTTTCATCTTCTGCAAAAGAAAGAAAACAACAGATCAAAAAAAAATCCCTCATAAAAGGAAAGAAGCGAAAATAGAGAAGAAGGAAAATCATACCAACATCAGCGGACTCTTCTTCACGACTCCTCTTCTCTGGAGGCTCATCAGCATCTCCTGATACATCCTCAGCAATGGTAGGAGGGACTTCCAGATCAGGAAAGTCTTCGTGGCGTCTCTCTGTGCGACGCTGTCCTCTCCTCCTCTTTTTTCTACGAGCCGGTCTACTCGAAGTACCTGCCTCACTGTCAAAGTCAGGACTTCCACTTGGCTCCTCACTAGACGACCCGCTCCTACCAGTGGACCCCATGGAAGCCTTCATTCGCTCTGCTTGCATCCAAGTGTCGATCTCGGCTTCCTCCTCCTCGAGCTGTCTCAAGACCTCAGCAGGTATCTCTTGTGCGGCTCCGGATCTAATGACATCCTGTTCCTCGAGAAAGCCTATCCTATGCTTCTCTCCAGAAAGGAAGAACAAAACTTCCCCTCGACGGACGCCATCTGATCTACCAAGACCCTTCCCAGGAGATTGCTTGACATTCAGCTCCTTCTTGGAAAGCCCTCGGTACACAGCAAAGCTCTCCACGAACCACTTCGTGAAGCCGGCAGTCCGGAAAATGGGCAACTCAGGATAGGAAATCATGGCAGTAGTGTCCTCCGCACTATAGAAAGCCCATGCATTTCTCCCGTCCTGCAAACCTCCAAAACGCTTCACCATGCTCGAAGGCGCTCCAACAACGCCTTGAGAGAAGCCTAACTGCAACGCAAAACGCGAAGGGACATACGGCTGGATATCAACAAAAAGATGTTTGCGGTACACCATCGTGCCAACACATATGTTTAAAAGCCACCTCTTCTCTGCGTTGGTCAAAGAATAGTGTCTTCCCGATCCCGCCCTGGTAGAATCTCGGGAGACACCAAAATCAAAAGCCTTCTTCCGCAAATCTGGAGAAAGCTTTACTGAAGATTGCCCAATCTCGACATCCCTGAATCGTCGGATTCTCAAGCGGGCAGACAAAAGTGAATCGGAAACGGCTTTTCCCCTAGCCAACCGAATCATAAAAGGGTCATCATCCTGAGCAGCGCCCAAACGGTGGAAGCCGGGACAGTGGTACACATACCACGAATAAAAAATATGGGCTGAAAATACCCTATTCATAGGAAGCCCAAGCCGAACCAGAAAAGCAGCAGCCTGCAGTTCGGTGCACAAATAGGAGTAAAGAGCAGGCACCAAAGCCAACTGCTCTCCGAACGCCATCTGACAAGCCGGAAATATACAATGCGGCCTGATGTGTGTTCCGTCTCCTCCAGCAAAAACAGCCTCACCCAGCCAATAAGTGAGGTACGCAGCAACGTCTCTCCACAGCGCAATGTCGGAGCAAACGGCGTCTGTACTTGTGAGAAAGTTCTTCAAATTCTCTCGCATGGCAGAAATCTTCTTCCTCGGATTCTTAGTCTTGGCTTCCTGGGTCATACTCTCAGAAGATTCTTCGTCGCCAAAAAAGTTTGGAGACAAAGAGCTGAAACTCCTCCAACTGCTACACCGGACTTTCAAGCCCTCCTTCTCCCTCAAAAAATCGTAGAAGGCAACGAGCTGAAAGTACAAAAGCCTGAACTCCTCAGACTGCTCCTCAAGGACGCTGTCAATCGGCATAAATTCCTCATAGAGTTTGCCGAGGATGGGTAACCCGGTAATGGCACTCAGCTCCTTCAAAGAAAAACCAATCTCACCATTCGTAACAATGAAGGTGTTGGTTTGTGGAAGGAAGGACTCCAGCATGGCCATAAAAGCCTCATCGGAGAAAAATACGGTTTGCCTAAAAGCGCGAACCGCATCAAAAATCTCGGCCTCCTTCAGAATGGCACCGCCGATCTGCAGGATGTGATCAGTCCACGACTCCCAGCCCGAGTCAACACTGAAACGGCCACGAAGTCGAAAAGGCTTCACCCAATTGCTGCCATCGCCCCTGAAAATGCCAAGGCCCACCGGTCTCAAATCAACCGATGGATGATCAGATCCTTGGTAGCCGCTGGCCGGCATCAACATGTCCAGACGGACAGGCGACTTCTCTGCATAACCAGAAGGACCGCCAACAAAAACCCCGGTCTTGACCACAGTGGTCCTCTTTACCCAGCTTGGAGGATCTTCTCTCTTAGAGCAAGTGGGAGAAAGACTCATGATCGAAATAGTACGATCAAAAGGCGACCGGGTAGAAATGGTTCTCTCCTCACCATCGGCTGTGTAAGAGAACTGAAAGCATCTCCTTTGATATGACGAGTCATCAGGAGCTGCATCACCAAAGAAAAAGGTAGGCTTGGGCACAACGCTCTGATCGTCCATGACCCAAGGACGATTGCTTGCCATAATCTTGTAAAACTCCTCATCCTTGAGACCGATCAGTCGCTGTCTCATCTCATCTCGGTTGAGCGAGTCACACTCTTCCAAGTTTCTCTCCACATACTGGACCTTCTCCCAAGCCTGCTGTACAGCAGCATTGGAAGATCTGGCAGATCGACGAGGTGTATCGGTAACGGGCTTCTTACCCTTGTTCGTTCTGGAGGAACTACCTGCAAAGATTGAAAAAAAAAATCAATCAACAGAATGACAGAATTTTGCTAAAAAAAAATCCTAGCGAAATTTTGGCATGACTCCGGGGCAATTCCGAAGAAAAGGGAATCACCCCGAAAAGAAAGGAAGCCTGAAGATGAGCTCAACATCGCTGCGAGCTCATGATCAATGAAGGATTCTCAAAGAAGACTCGAACTCAAACATTGCTGCGAGATCAAGACAGTCTTCTCAAATTTCCGCAAGAATCGGAAAAGAGCTCAACATTGCTGTGAGCTTCAAATCCCAAAACTTGCAAAAAAGCTCCTCGAAACCCCCGCAAGACTAAAGAAAGAGCTCAACATTGCTGCGAGCTTCAAATCTCAAGACTTGCAAAAGATTTCCAGGTGTGCATCATCATCATGCTCCCAATTCAATTTACCAAAAATCATGCATAAAAGAAAATCATCATGCACTAGATGCTAGGAAAACCTTGACAAAATTTGACCAATTCCAACCCAACTTGGTCAAAATCAAACTTTGTCTAAGTCAAAATTCATGTTGACTTAACATAGAAACTCTAGCCTTCTATCTTGATGCATCAAACAAAAAAAAAATGCATAAACATCTTGAAATGCATGAAACCTCATTATCATGATGATACAAAAAGGGGAGAAAGGAAAGTTCTTTTTTAAAAAAAAAAAAAAAAGAAGAAAAAAAATTATGGGCTGGCCCACAGGCCGTGGCCCATGGGCCACATGGCCGTACAGCAGCAAAAAAAAAAAGGAAAAAAAAAAAAAAAAAAAAAAAAAAAGAAGAAGAAAAAAAAAAGAAAAGGGCGTGTAAAAAAAAAAAAAAAAAGAACACGTGCAAAAAAAAAAAAAAAAAAAAAAAAAAAAAAAAAAGAAGAAAAAAATGATGAAACTTTCTTTACATGGAATTTCTTGTAAAAAGAAATAAAAAACTTACTTGAAGCCATGGATGGAGAAGAAAGAAGAACTTGAAGACTCTTGAAGAAGGAGGATTCTTGATCTTAGAGCAACTCTTGAAGACTTTTGCAAAAAGAAAGCAATAGGAGCAAGAGATCCCACCTCAATTGCTTTTATAGAAGAGAGCAAACCAAAAGAGGAAACAAGAGAAAAGCAAGGAGGTAAGTGCTAAAAATTAGCAACCTTCCCAAAAGGAAACTTGGATCCTTTGAGAAATTCTCTCCCAAAGAGAGATATTTTGAGAGAATATCTCCCAAAATCAAGAAAACTTGAGAAAATCTCTCAAAGTAAAGATATTTTTAGATATTCTCCACCCAAAAGAGATATCTTTAGATATTCTTTACGAAAATGACACCATATGAGATCTAAGCCATTCCCAAAAGCTTAAGGTCCCATGGGTTAGCCCATATGAGCCAGGTTTGACCACCTAGGCACTAAAAGTGGCTTTTAGTCAAAATTCCTCTTACCAAGAGCATACAAAAAATGGTTCCATGCCTCTCTTTTGAGTTGATTGGACCATACAAAAATTCCAAGCCTCATGAGCTTCCAAGATCCAAAACCATCTCACCTCATGAGCCAAATTGAGCCAAACCTTGAAATTGACATTTCACCAAAAATCAAACCGGTCCCCTAACATTCCACATACAGCTTGTTAGGTCACAAGACCAAAATCAAAAACCAAAACCTGACCCCCCAACATTCCACATACAGTTTGTTGGGTCACACGGTCAAAACCAAAATCCGACCCCCTAACTTGCCACATACAGCCTGTTAGGACTCAAGGTCAAAACAAAAACCCAAATCCGCATCCCCGATGTCATCTTCAATACTTTGCCTCAAAATGGTGCATGATTCTTATCACTACCATAAAATCCCCTGGAAGCTCAAAAGGCTACTCCATAAAAAAAAAATGCTCAAAGACTCTTGGTCAAGTCAAAAGCTCTTCTTCAAGATTCTCTTCGAGGCACATCGACTGCAAAAGCATACTTAGTGGAATCCGGTGGGGTGTTGGAGACACAAGCCGGTAGTGGATGTAGGCACGTTGGCCGAACCACTATAAATATTGTGTTGTGGTGCATGCTTTTGTGGTGATTGTTTATTTGAGCTTCCGCATTTTTTCTTATAATCACCACTTGTGACTAGTTTAGTTTAAGAAATTAAAATTGGTCATAATTAGTCATTAGTTGTAGAGCACCCTATTCACCCCCCCCCCCTCTAGGGTTAGGATCCTCGTGGACTTTCAGTTATTAGATTGACATACGGAGTCCCTATTCACTTCAAATAGATCTTGAACTCGAAATTCCAATTGTTTATTGTACCTTATCGATCCCGAGATTTATACTACGTGCATTGTTTTCCCGAAAGTATTGAATTACACTTGATATAGCTACTAGTCTTGAAGTGCATTGCACCACATGAAATGACAGTGTGCCCTTGAGCACCCCCGTCCTGCCCGGTTATTTATTTGTACTTGATTTACTTGCATATGTCTCGATTGTGATTTGCCTTATGAGTCGGCACCACTAAGCTTGGATAACCATGTTGGTCTGATCCACCGACTTGGAGATCCCCTCTTGTCCCGCCAGCTACAGTTTGGATCCCGCTACCCGGTTATTTCCGTGGTCTTGTCCCGATGCTGCAGATTGCTACTGTGGTCCCCGATGCCCGGCTCACTACCGTGGTCATGTATAGTATATGTATATCTATATGTATTTATAAGATCCACTGTTGCTCCTCACCTCAAGTGACTGAGACCAGTGCCTAGTTATTGTTCTATCGCTTTAGTGATAGAGGACTTAGCTTCGTGTGGTTGCCATCTTGCTTGTTTTCTCGTTTCCTTGGTTACCTGTACATGTTTTATAATGCATACTTGTATTTGAATAAATGTTTTATCTCGTCTATGGAAAATGTTATTTAAATAGGTTTAAAGGCTTTTGAAGGTAAATTCATTTGTTACTATATTTGTTAGTTTATGGTCTCAATACCATGGGTATATGATGTAATAAATTGATTAAGTTCTTTATTTATCAATACAATTTATGCTTTTCCTTTCATGAGATGAATGATGTTCTATATACTTGCACATAACTAATACAAATGACATAATGGTTCATGAGATGAACCGGAGTCCACAAGTATACTAGATGCAATACATGTGTATGAATGAGATCCACATACAGGAGATATGTATTACAAATCTTGTACTTAAATATCTTCACAACCAGTGATGAGATTGGACACCTCATCTGACAAAGGTTGCAGCATTTTGATCACTATGAGATAGTGTGATTTATCTCGATCATCAGAATGTAAGATTCTGGATCATGATGCTGGTACATTGAATGTATTGAAGGACCATGAAAAGCACCTTATATACACTGTCTTTAATATTAAGGTATGCTCTCATAATTCCCTAGCAATAGGCTCATAATCCTGAGACATTAATGAACTCAAGTTTCTATCTATTCATTTGCTTTGAGTCACCAATGAGTGAGGCCAATTGTAGGTCAACACCTCGGTGATTTGGGTACGTGGTAGTGGAGCTGTGGGAACATTCAATGGTCAAGATGGAATCTATCTCAAATATCCCCTTGTGCCAATTAATGGATTTATCATTGGTAAGTGCGCACCTATTCCGATTAAGAGTTAATTGGATCGGTACCATATGATCATTATAATTAATTGGGGCTCAAGGATAATAAGATATGGATCTAATTTGGTGGACAGGTCCATTTGATCCATGGGTATAGATGGAGGGGCCTACTTGTGGTACTGTGGAAGTTTAGGGTCTTCATTGATATTTATTCCTAAGACTGGAGTGCAATTGCATTTATTTAGTGGAGTTATTTGCAATTAACTGTGGGCCCGGATTGCACATGAGATGTGGGGTCGCGTGTCCCAATTGGAGCCAGCTTTCTAAGGAATCCCTAGTGGTCCCTGTTGACACCAAAAATGTCACTTTGCCTCTTCACACCAAAAGCTACATGGAGCCGCATCCTACCAAAAATAGGCAGGCGCCACTTCAAGCATCAGATCTTGTCAGAATCAAACAAAAACTGCAAGGTCATTCAAAACAACCAAAAGAAGAGGTACACATGAAGTTTCGGGCCATTCCGACATCATTTGGCCTAGCTTCACTTCTCCAACAGCTAAGCAGCAGCTCCCGGCAGCTGAGCACCCCGGGACCATGGCACCCAATTCGGAGCTTGTGGATCATCTCAAAATAACTCCAAAAGGCTCCCCATCAAATTTCAGGTCAATCGGACATCGTTTGACCAAAAGTCAAAGCTCAGCATCTCTCTCGCAGGAGAAACAAAGGCAAGCGTTTGCATGACTCCAAATGGCTTCAAAACTCAAACGAAAGCCTATGGTTGGTCTTATCTACTGATGAGGGAGTCACTCGTCGAATTTCAGGTCAATCGGACATCGTTTGACCAGAAGTCAAAGCTCGGCATTTCCCTTGCGGTGAAATCAAAGGCAAGCGTTTGCATGACTCCAAATGGCTTCAAAACTCAAACAAAAGCCTATGGTTGGTCTTATCTACTGATGAGAGAGTCACACGTCGAATTTCAGGTCAATCGGACATCGTTTGACCGAAAGTCAAAGCTCGGCATTTCCCTCGCAGTGAAATCAAAGGCAAGCATTTGCATGACTCCAAATGGCTTCAAAACTCAAACGAAAGCCCATGGTTGGTCTTATTTAATGCTCAAGAAGCTTCACCTCAAATTTCAGGTCATTCCGACATCGTTTGACCCTGTTTCAGCTTCTGGCGGAAAATCAGCAGTTCTGCGCTCGGCTTTTCCCGGAAAATCGGAAACTTTGCAAACCAATTTGCAAGGATTCTCATCATGTTTTTCAGAGGGAAATCAAGCCAAAAATGTGGAGAAATGTCATAGAAAACAAACAAAAAAAACGGAAGCGAAAAACGACGAAAAACGGCCAGAAACGGGCCCCGGGAAGCAATTTTCCCCCCAGGGTCGCAGAGCCCCGCGACCCTGGGCCAGGCCTGCGACCCTGGGCCATGGTCGCCGGAGACCATGGGGCCGGCGACCCTGGGAGGTCCGGGGCGCCGATTTCGCCCCGGGACCCCCCGTTTCGTCCGTTTTCGCGAGACGAGTTGTTCTGTCCCTGTGATTTTTCCAGATTCAGACTTTTGAGGCTCCAAATTCGCCGATATTCGCCAAGATCACAGGAATCCTTCCAAGAACTTCAAAAACTTCGTTGATCGCCAGCTGAACAACCAAAAAGTGCACTTTCTGCCCGCCCGATCGCGAAATCGACTGGACAGATGCTGCCGGCCCGCTGGTATCAACCAATGTCTGAAACTACATGATCATCTGATGTTGATTTACATAAGGATCCATCGATGATCATCGCAAAGGGAATTCCAAGAGACGCAACATGGCCCGCGACTCTTCAGCTACCAAGGTGGCCACTTAGTGCAATCAATTGGCCCGTTTATGGCAAGTTAATGCGGTCATTAACCCATTATCTTGAACGGCCCAATCAGAAGCCTCCGTTCAGGAGTTACAAGTCCAAGCAATCATGGCATTCAAGCCATGAAACTCCTAACATAATGGAGATTAAAGGCGATTAAATGCCCATGACTCTCCTCCGGCCAATGAAATCCAAGGGTCAGGAGTTACAAAACAAAAAGCAATTAAACTTGTAACTCCTCCCTTAATGAGCTTTATTACCATAAAGGCTCATAAATCACTCCTAAAGGCTACCAAAAGGCCTATAAATAGGAGTCCTCTCCAAGCATTCCAGGAGATGAGAAAAGGGGGGGACACACACAGAAAGAGCCAGAAAATCATTCAAAAATCCTTGGAGAAATCTCTACAACCCTGCTCCTTCAAGAAAACTCTGCTGCAACAAGTTCAACAAGGTGATTGAAGCCCCTTGGGGGGCCACCCCCCCTGAAAGACCACCTATCCTTCTATCCAACATGGCTAGATGCGGCTTTTCAGCCCGTCTACTCAGCCTTTTACCGGATATAGGACCTTATCTTGGTCCTTATCCTCTAAAAATCTGAGGTTGGAGCCAAGCCAAGAAATCAAGCACTATGTTCTCATCTGAAGGACGATGGCGGAGCCCATACATGACTCGCGACCGTCGATCTGAACGAGCCCTCCCACAATTGCATGAGAAGTTAGATTCCTTTTTCTTGCTTTTCTATTGTAGATTGTATTTTTTTTAAGAGACAAAAAAAAATCACATCTCTTGTCTTTCATTATTGATAAGATTTGTAAATCGCCTTTCATGGCAAAATCGCCTCCAACGGCACCAAACCGCCTTCTACGGCACAAAAACGCCTTTCACGGCATTCAAACAAAACTGTCTCTTTTATTAAAATATGTATGCAATGGAAAACTAGAAAAAAGTTTCATTTCCCTTTTTACTTGTGAAGGTGAATCTCCGGATCACCATTTCTAAATTCCAAGTATTAAAGAGAAATTGGCATACCCGTACAAAAAAACTGATGCCCGCTTTTCCTTTTTCCCTCCACCATACCCCGTCAGCCCCGGGGCGGAGGCAGCTTTGGAAAAAGACAAAAGCCGGGACCATCAGTCCCCACGCTAGCCCAATATATTAGAAAGATACTAATTCTACTTAAACTCTAAAAGGAAGGTTACTATTTCTATTTGAAGTGAGACTTCTAATAGTGGTAATGGTAAGCTACTAATTAATAATGGAAGTAGGACTTCTATTTTAATTAGAAAGGAGAAAGTTACTAGTAGTTGTGGAAGTAAGACTTCTATGGTAATTAGTAAGGGAGATGTTTACTAATTTGTAATGGGAGTTAAACTTCTATTTCAAATAGGAAAAGAGGATTTATGGAGGGCTATAAATAGAGGAATACTCTTCTCAAATTCGTGCATAATTAATAGAGCACTTTTCAGCCCCTTGTGCAAGAGTTGTACAAGTCATCTTCTACTCAAAGTTCCCCTCTCTTTCACATTTGGTTCCTTAGAATTAATAGTAGGGTTTTCTCTTGAGGATTCCACCATCTTCTTGAGAAAAGAGATCTAATACGGGACATAGCGTTGGAAGATCAAAAGGAGTTGAAGATTCTGATTTGGATTGTGAAGTTGTTCATCATCAAAGTAAAGAAATCAAATCCTCCATTAGAGCACAACAAAGCTCCAAAGGTATATCTACATCCTTGTATGTTGTGTATTTCGTGGAAGCATGTTTATGTTCTGTTTTCTATCTTTTAGAAAGTAGTTATTGCTGTACATGGCTATGAGATTGAGGAAATTGCATCCTGGATTGGGTTTGTTGCATTCTAGACAATTGATCCCTGCATTAAGTGGGTCAAAAGTTTTGAAACCTGTCTGAAAGGCCCACCTATATTCCAACAATATTGTCATTGTATTTTTATCCATTTGCCAAACCGTCGTGTTTGACCCACTTTTGGTACTCAGGTCCCGTTGTTGGTTATCCCGAGGATGAGCACGAGGAGGCGGTCGGAGAACCGCAACAGTTAGTTGAGTGGCGTGCGGATGATGTCATGTAGATATTGGATTGCTAGAGAGAGATAACATTTTGGGAAACTGTTCAACCATTCTTTGGATTGGCATTTTGTTTATATTGGCCTTTATTGGCCCCTATTTTTGGGAAGTGTAATTAAATGATATTTGTATAAACTTTAACTTACTTTGGGTAACATGCTAACGATCATTGCTCATTCTGATACTTGATTATACATGTGATTGTCGTGTGATTAGAAGTAAATTATCATTTGATTTGCTACACGCTTCCGCACTTGATAGAAATGTTCATTTATGGTTGTGATATCGTCACTGCGGACACCTGTGAGAAATTAAATAAATATATGGAATCATTAAACCGATGTGGTACATCTTTATCATCATCATCATTAATAGTCCTGATCCCGAATCAGTCCCATGGGCCCGGTCCGGGGTTGCAACATTGGATAAATGAAGAAAACCAAGCTCTCTTCTCAACTATGGTTTTTGAAAGGAAAAGTTATAGGAATGAGTTCCGAAACATGAGTGAGGGAGAAGAGATGACTTAAGTGGCCTGGAAGTGGGGCCCGATAGGTCTAAAGCTTGCGTTGACCAAAACATGGTCTTGCGGGCCCCAAATGAAATAGACGAAGAACGATAAAATGATCCTTGAAAAACTTACTTTCCGAAAAGTATAAATTTGACATGGTTTGAGATTTCGAAATTCGTGTCCAAATTTGGGTGTGAAAAGTCAATTTTTACCCTTTTGGGCCAAAACTTGGGTTTTTAGGCTTCAAACACAGACGGGCTGAAAACGAAAGTTGTAAAGAATAATAAAACCATTCAAAAGTAAATCAAAACCATAATTAAAACGGAAATCAAAATTATCCTCCCATATGCTTGCACGTGCGCTCAGGCCCCCCTGAGCATGTCTGACTAATACTAAACGCTCTCAAAATTCCCAAAACTAAGTCCAACACTAAACCAATTATATTCTAACCCAACGGTCACTAAACCCTCTTAATACTAAGTACACGCTAATCAGGTTAATCTAGGTCGGGGTCTAACAGTTGTCGCTTTTCTAACCGTGTTTAATGGATATTCAATTGCCTTTGAGCATCCTTGCCTGCTTGGAGGTCCCTTCTCACGTGATACTTCGGCTGAGGTCTCCCTGACAATCAGGGCTCTCGTCCTGGGGGAGTCGTTTGGCCAAAGATAGTGGGAATGGCTGGGGTCAGCTTTCTTGAAGACGGCTGGTCCCTTCCTTTGCGATACCTCGGCCGACGTCCCCTTAGCGGCTGGCGTAATAGCAAGGGCGTCAGTCGAACCGTCGCTTAGTATCAGGAGCCGTTAAAGGTACGAGACTTTCTATCATGAAAAGGATGGTTCATCACTCATGCTCTGTGATTTCTCTGTGGTGTTGAGCTAGCTAACAATTGCATGTAGCCCCGAATCCCCAGGAGAATCGCCAAAATCTATAGACAGAAATAAATAAAAAAATACTATGCTAGAGGTATAGTGTAAATGTGAAAGAAGAAAAGTGCACGCGTATGGCAATTCTATTTCAACAACTAGAGATCACGGGCCTTACACTAAGCTTCAAGTCTGTCTGGTATTCAGACTGCCAGTAATCCTGTCTACAGAGAGATTACAGAGATGGTTTCTGTTAGGAGGGAAGAAGGCCTCTAGGGACGCCCTTTTCCCTTCTAGATGAGATTTTTCCTTTTTGGTCCCCCCTCTCTCGGGATCAGTACCCTTTCCTTATATAAGGCCGTTTGCACGTGCTTCTCGTTTATCTTTTCACCGGCCTTCGTCAATAGACAAAGGATGGATTTCCAGAGTCGGATCCCTTTTCTTTTCTTTCTGCTACCTTCGTCTAAGGGTTCCTAGAGTCGAGTCCCTTCCCTGCCTTGTTGATATAACTATGGTGGTGCACCTCCTCTGGAGTCTTCTACATTCTCTTCTTTCATTTGACCGTTTGCTTTTGCTGATAGGCGGGGGTCATTGTTTCGAATCCTGCCTTGGTCAATTTTATCGAGACATGCCCTCCTTATAATCCATCAAACGACTATGGGCCCCTGACCAATTATATTTTGGATCATAACTTTCGTCATGCCTACACCGCCCCTAGTAGAGTTACCATATATTTGGGATTTGCATTGCATATTTGCATGCCCTACTTGTCATGACCACATCGACGATACTGCAGGGTTCGAGACTCCTCACAACCACACCGGCACTACCATGGGGCTAGGAATCACTTCATTATACAGTTTGTTAGTTTTGCTAGAAGTCCCATGATTTTAGTACTATACCTGTTTGATTCTTTTTGCTACGCTAGTACTTGATCTGTCTAGTTAGACTTTCTTTGCAATTCAACTAAATTACCACTCTATACTTTATTTGATGCAACATGGAAATGCTATTTAAATTGTGCACTAGCTAGGCTATTCGTAATCTAATACTAAACCTTGGTGTTGTAAGTATCGATACCCCTACTCTTGGCCCCAGAGCTGAATTTTGAGAATGCGGCTGAGGAGCCGCAAGACTTGAGAGATTAATGTGCAAAGGTTGTCATGTAGACATTGTACCTTGCACAAGATTTGTCGTTAGTTTAAGGAGTATACATTTTGCATTTTGTTTTCTTCTACATTGGTCTTTGTTGGCCATTTACTTTTGGTAATGTAATTAACACTGTGTGGGGACGTTCCGTGCTCAAGGATTTGGTTGGTCATCCAGTCTCGATTTACCATCGGTCTCGGGGGCATCCAAGTTCGGCCGCGACGCCATCTCGGAAGAAGTCATGGAGCGAGTCTCGGTGGCTGCGTCACGAGCCCCCGATCTCGGTCTTCGCCTCTGCCCGACCTCGGTTCCTGTCACTCAGCCATTAATGTGGCCATAAATGCGCTGCCATGACGGGATCGGCAAACTGACAACATAGTGGGCGCCGGACCTAGATAAGAAGCACGCCTTATCTAAAGTCATGTCCATAGACTGGGGGTGCTGGTCCGATGGGACATTCCCTTTTTACCTACCCCCACTCAGGAGGTACGAATACATGCTGATGGGACTCCCATCCCTTCATGTGGACAGTGCCATGATGACTTTCACGACTATATATTGCATGAACGCAAACCATGTAGGGTACGCATAATCCTCCCTTCTGAGCACTCTCTTCCTTCATTCCCTTTCAATTCTCGCACTGACTTGAGCGTCGGAGGACCTTCGGCTGCCCATAGCCAGGGTCTCTGACTGTTATCTTCTTCCTTTCAGGTCACCGGAGGCTCAATCATTTCCCCTTATCTTCCCCAAAACCTCAAATCAGGAGTTTAACCCTCCATTAACTAAGTCCGTAATTTTTAGGCACTTACAGTTGGCGCCGTCTGTGGGAACAGGATCTGTGTCAAAACCTCTACTGAAGCCATGCCTCCAAAGACCAGACACGGTGGTGGAGGGCCTTCGAAGTCCCAAAAAGCATCGTCCTTCCCGCTACAGGAGCAACCTGCATTTCCACCATTTCCGGAACCACCCCCTGGCCTTCACTCTGCTCTGCCTCCCCCTCCGAGGCCGACCGGGCTGCTTCCCTCTCCGGGGCCGACCGGGATTCCCCCCGTCGGGCAGGAGCCATCGGGGACCTCGCGTCAGAGGAGGTCAGGGACAAAGTCGAGTGCCGCGTACGTAGAGGGCATCGTCCAGTCGGCTTCTTCGTCTCGGCCCATAACCACGCGCCTCCGCCAAGATAGCCATCGTGAGACTCCTCGCCACACTGGTGAGCGGCCACACGAGGGTCCTCAGCAAAACGCCTCCACGGCGGGTCTTCGACGACGAGGCAAAACCCCCGTCGGGACGGGGTCCCGACAGTCCCACCAGCGCGTCCTCAACGACGGCCAGTCCTTCCATCAAACCCATGGAGCCAGGAGCGACAACCCCCTGCTCAAAGAGCTCAATGCCCAGCACCAGGCCCTCCAAGATAAAGACGAGGTGATTCGTCGCCTCGAGGAACGACTCGAGATAAATGAGAGAAAGTCTCGTAGTCCACCTCCCCGGCGACAGCGGGCCCACCCGGACAACCGAAACCTGAGGCAGGTCCTCGACAGCAGAAGAAGATACCACTGTGAGGAGGAGGGCTCCAGCAGCAGTCATCTGCCCAGTGGCCTCGGGGGATCGCGGCGCGAGCCAGAGCCACAGAGACCAGATGATCGGGCGGACTTCAAAGAGTTGCTGGATCATTACGTCAAACAGGAGGTCCAGGCCCGCTTGGCCGAGATCGGGTTCGCCCGAGACCTAGCTGATGAGCATGAAGAGGACAATCAGGGCATGTCCCCCTTTTCGCAGGAAATCAAAAATTTTTCTCTCCCTGAGAGATTTAACGTCCCGAGGTTCGTCCTTTATGACGGAGCCTCGGACCCAGAGGCGCACCTACGGCATTTCACTCAGCGGATGTCGGTCTGGGGGGACGTTGGTCTTTTGAACTGCAGGGTTTTCTCATCCAGCTTGGGAGACCTCCCCCTCCGGTGGTTCTGCGCGCTCCCCCCCGGATCGGTCTCGAGCTGGCGGCAGCTCCGGAGCTCTTTCCTTGAAAAGTTTCAAGCACACCGCGTCATCCCGAAGACGGGTAGCAATCTTATGGCGATCCGGATGAAAGACGGTGAGAGTATCACTGCCTTCGCCAGGATATTCTGGACAATATACAGTCAGATTACCGACGCCAACGACGAGATCGCCATCATGTGCTTCAGGGAGGGCTTACTCCCAGGAAACGAACTCCGCAGAGACCTAGTCCGGAACCCTGTGGCGACGATGAAAGCACTAATGGCAAGGGTGAAGCAGTACATTGAACAGGAGGAGGACGAGGCCCATGGCACAGAGCGGTTCGGATTCCCAAAGAAGCACCAGGCCTCCACCAGGGAAGGGACATTCCCCAGACCGAGGTCGGATAAGAGGAAGCCCGCTCGCTCTCTCTCAATCTCCTCGGATAACAGCAAGAGACCAAAGTTCCAGCCCCACAAGCCTGCCGGCGATTCCTACAGAGCCATCAATGTTGTATTCAGGGAGCCCATTTACAGAATCCTGAACAAGATCAAGACAGAACCATACTTCCAGTGGCCGCGGCCGATGATGAGCGACCCGTCCACCCGAGACCAGCAAAAGAACTGCTCCTATCACAAGCAGCACGGGCACATGACCGAAGACTGCTTTGCCTTGAAGTCTCACCTTGAGAGGCTCGTCAAAGACGGGCACCTCCAAGAGTACGTTAAGAAGGAAGAAAGGGTTAACCGAACCCAGCAACTCGTTCTTCCCAATGATGGCCCGGACGACGACGAACCAGCAGGTATCATCAACGTCATCCACCTGGCCCCCTCCCCAAGTAAAGAAAGTGTCCGAGCTCGGTCAGAGGCCAGGAGGGCTGCCCATGGCAAGCAGGTGATGTCGGCAGAGCTGGAGAGCGTCCCGAAGAGGGCTAAAGAGGGAGAGGCCTAAGATTTGGTTTTCAGATGAGGACCTAAGAGGAGTCCAGCTCCCCCATAATGACGCCCTCATCCTCACCCTGCGGCTCAACAATTACACTACCAAGCGCGTCCTCGTGGATCCGGGGAGCTCCTCCGAGGTCATCTACTATAGTTGTTTTAAGCAGCTTGGCCTAACCGAATCCGACCTACAGGAGGCTCTTGTCCCTCTGATAGGGTTCAGCGCCAAACCAGTATATCCCAAAGGCAGGATCTCACTCGAAGTCCGGATCGGAGGCGCAACGAAGATGGCAGACTTTATGGTAGTGGACGCGCCATCCCCCTACAATGTGATCATGGGACGAAGATGGCTGCATGCCATGGAAGCCGTGCCTTCCACCTTACATCAAAAACTCAAGTTTCCATTAGCAACGCCTGACGGGGCGTTCGAGATTGTGACCGTGTGCGAAAATCAGCAGATGGCCCGAGAATGCCTTGTAGCCATAACACCTGGGGAGGCGGAGCCGAGATAAGTGCATATGGCCGAGCTCGAAGCCGAGATTGAGGATGTTGGGCGGACAGCAGGGCAGAAAAGCATAGAGGACCTCACCGAGGTCAGGATTAATCCTGCAGACCCCGAGCGCTACTTCATGCTAGGTAGCCAGCTCCCCGACACCGAGAGGGCCGAGCTGCTAGACTTCCTACTTCTGAATAAGGATGTCTTCGCCTGGACTCCATATGAGATGCCAGGAGTGGACCCCAAGGTCATGTGTCACAAGTTAAATGTGGATCCCGGACACAAGCCCATAGCGCAGAAGGTTCGCAGAACGGGGATCCCGCAGACAGAGGCAGTAATCGAAGAGGTGGATAAGCTCCTCGAGGCTGGGGCGATCCGCGAGGTGCACTATCCCCAGTGGCTCGCCAACACGGTGGTGGTAAAGAAGAAGAGCGGCAAATGGAGGGTCTGCGTGGATTTCACCGACCTCAACAAAGCTTGCCCCAAGGACAGCTTCCCCCTCCCAAAGATCGATCAGATGATCGACGCCACCTCGGGACATGACAGGATGAGTTTCCTAGACGCCTACCGAGGTTACCATCAGATCCCGCTGCACGGACCTGATGAGGAAAAAACTGCATTCATAACGCCTCGAGGCATCTACTGTTATAAGGTGATGCCCTTCGGACTGAAGAATGCCGGGGCAACGTATCAGCGGCTGGTCACGAGAATGTTCCAGAACCAGCTCGGGAAGACGATGAAGGTCTATATTGATGACATGGTGGTCAAGTCCAAGGAGTCGCAGAACCACCTGACGGACCTACGCCAAACATTTGCCATCCTCCGAGAGTTCCAGCTCAAACTAAACGCTTCCAAGTGTGCGTTTGGCGTCGGTTCTGGCAAATTCCTGGGCAGCTTGGTAACCAGACGAGGGATCGAGGCTAATCCCGAACAGATTGCAGCCATCCAGTCAATCCAGCGCCCCACCTCGACCAAGCAAGTTCAGCGACTCACAGGAATGGCTGCTGCACTCAACCGCTTCATCAGCCGAGCCTTGGACAAGTGCCGGCCATTCTTTCAGATCCTGAAGAAAAGTTCCAAGTTCCAATGGACTCCTGAATGCGACCTGGCGCTGGAAGCGCTCAAAAGGTACCTCTCCTCACCGCCCCTTTTGTCTACTCCGTCGCAAGACGATTTTCTCTATCTTTACCTTGCAGTCTCGGACCATGCGGTGAGCTCGGTACTGGTTCGAGAAAGCGACAAGCAGCAGTATCCCATCTATTACACCAGCAAAACCCTGCTCGACGCTGAGACCAGGTGCCTGCCACTTGAAAAGCTAGCACTAGCACTGATCAGCGCTTCTCGCAAGCTCTACCATTACTTCCAGACGCACACGGTGGTGGTCATCACGGAATTCCCACTCAAATCCCTCTTCCGCAAGGCGGACTTTTCTGGTCGCATCTCCAAATGGGCCGTCGAACTGGGTCAGTTCGATATCCAGTATAAACCCAGAACGGCAATCAAGGTACAGGTCCTGGCAGACTTCGTCGTCGAATTCACCTCCCCTAGTTCGGCACCAACCTCGCTCGATACCGAACTGGGGGACCACAAGAGCAATGACGAAACTGAAACCGAGACCGAGGAAGACCAGTCGTGGGAAAAATTCATTAAGTCAGCCTGGAAAGTCTTCGTTGACGGATCGTCAACAACCAGAAGAGCAGGCGCCGGCGTTGTCCTTCAATCTCCAGAAGGACTAGTCATTGAGCAAGCACTGACCCTGGGCTTCAAGGCATCAAATAATGAAGCAGAATACGAAGCATTGATCGCTGGTCTCGGTAGTGCAAGAATACTGGGGGCACGCCGGGTGGTAGTCTTCAGTGACTCCCAGTTGGTGACGAGTCAGTTGAGCGGAGATTACCAGGCCAGAGATGAAAGAATGATGGCCTACCTAGCCCACACCAGGCAGCTCCTCTCCCAGTTTGAAAAAGTTGAAGTCAGGCAGATCGGCAGGGAGTCCAATCGCCATGCGGACGCCCTAGCAAGCTTGGCCTCGGCCGTAGAAGCTGGGAAGAGAAGGACAGTTGATGTGGGGGCATTGGAAAGACCGAGCATAGAGCCCCTCCCAGTTCGGCAAGTTTTGTGCACTGATCTCGGTCCAAGCTGGATGGACCCAATCGTGACATTCTTGAAAGAAGATAAGCTCCCCGAAGACAAGACTGAAGCTCTCAAGGTCAGGATGAAAGCAGCTCACTTCTGGCTATCACCGGATGAGAAGCTCTACAGAAAATCCTATTCAGGACCATACCTCCAATGCGTCCATCCGAGCAAAGTGGAGGACTTCCTTTTTGAAATTCACGAAGGAATCTGTGGAAGCCACATCGGGGGAAGGTCACTGGCTTACAGAGCGATTAGCCAGGGCTACTGGTGACCCTACATGCAGAAGGATGCCCAGCTCTACGCCAGAAAGTGTGAGAAATGCCAGAAGTTCTCCCATTCCCTGCATCAGCCAACTCGGGACCTGAGTCCCCTCTCCAGTCCGTGGCCCGTCGCCCAGTGGGGGCTGGACATCGTGGGTCCTCTTCACCGCAGTCCAGGGAACAAGAGGTGGTTAATGGTGGGCACTGATTACTTCACAAAATGGATAGAGGCAGAGGCCTTGTCCTCCATCACCGAACACGACACAAAGAATTTTGTGTGGAAAAACATCATCACAAGGCTCGGGATCCCTAGGGCTCTGGTCTCGGATAACGGGACCCAGTTCGATTCAAAACTCTTCAGAACTTTCTGCCAGGAGCACGGTATCAGGAACCTTTATGCGACTCCGGCCTACCCACAGAGCAACGGGCAGGCAGAAATCTCAAACAAGGTGGTGCTGGATGGACTCAAAAAGAGACTCGATAAAGCTAAAGGCAGGTGGGTAGAAGAATTGCCAAGTGTCCTCTGGGCATACAGAACCACTCTGAGGCGGTCCACTTCAGCGACTCCTTTTTCACTGGCCTATGGGATGGAGGCCGTGATCCCTCTCGAAGTTGGCCTCCCAACATTGAGGACGAACCTCTTTGATCAAGGGCAGAACGAAATAAACCTCGCCAGAGAGCTCGACCTGGCCGAGGAACGAAGGGAAGCAGCGTCCGTACGTCTGGCAGCCTATCAACGGCAGCTGTCCCGAGGATATAATCAGAAGGTTAGAGAAAGAAGGTTCTCGGTTGGAGAACTAGTCTTGAAGAAAGCACTCCTAGCTGATAAAGATCCTAACGAAGGTAAACATGCGCCAAACTGGCTTGGCCCCTACAAAGTGGTCTCAGTCTCAGGAAGATCGGCCTACAGACTTGAAGGGATGAACGACAGGGAGTTGCCGCGACCGTGGAACGCTACACACCTCAAGAAATATTACTTCTAGTTGTATTCAAAATGGTTGATCAATAAAGAGGAACCTTTTCACAAAGATCTGCCTTATATCTTTCCAGTTGTAAACAAGGCTCCGGCCCTCGCGCCAGCCTCTTTGAGCTCGGTCACAGGAGCAACTCCACAAGGCTCCGGCCCTCGCGCCAGCCTCTTTGAGTTCGGTCACAGGACCAACTCCCCAAGGCTCCGGCCCTCGCGCCAGCCTCTTTGAGTTCGGTCACAGGACCAGCTCCGGCCCTCGCGCCAGCCTCTTTGAGTTCGGTCACAGGACCAACTCCCCAAGGCTCAGGCCCTCGCGCCAGCCTCTTTGAGTTCGGTCACAGGACCAACTCCCCAAGGCTCCGGCCCTCGCGCCAGCCTCTTTGAGTTCAGTCACAGGACCAACTCCCCAAGGCTCCGGCCCTCGCGCCAGCCTCCTAGAAACCAGTCGCAGGGCCAAGGCTTTGTCCCTCGCAGTAACACCGAGCAACAATCGCCACGGGATGCGAGTAGGACCATCTGCGAAGGCACGAAGTTCGGCCCACACACACAAGTTTGGTCCAGGCCCCCTCGAGCCACCAAGGAATGCTCTCTAAAAATAAAGATACGACCCCAGCTCTCCAGCGAATGGGTCGCATCTCAGGGTATGAGCCCAAACTAACTGCAAATTCCTTCCTGAGACAGAAGAGAGGGTTAAAGCCTAGATATGCTTTACCGACCTCAAAGACTTGCAAGTTTTTGCACCAAAAAGAAAGAGATATGGAAACAGTTGAAGAATCAAAAAGAAAAATTTGTCTTTTCATTAATGGAAGGATAATACAGAGTTCTTTTTTACAATCCGAAAAAAAAAAAAATTAATTACATCAAAAGAAAAAAGAAACAAAATCCTACTGCTTCTCGGGCGCCGCTTCTGTATTTTTTGGGGCTGGAGGATCTGACGGGGCAGAAGCATCAGATGGAGGAGCCAGAGAAGGAGCCTGGGTCGCTTCGGCCTCGGCAGGGGTCGGAGAAGGAGGGGGCACGTCTGGAACTTCGATAGGGGTCCCAGGAGGATTGGTGCCAGGCTCTGATCCTGAACTCGGCACTGCAGGCTGGAACTTAGGAAGATCCGCGAATATGGGATCGTCCTCAGAAACCCCATATTTGCGGAGAGCCTCCTTGCACCCCATCTCGAACAGCACCGGGCTCAAATCCGTAATTTGAGCCACATACTCCTCCGATGCCCAGTCCACTCCATCTTGATAAGCTTTCGCGGCCTGGGCCCTCAGGGTGGACTCGACATCGGCCCTCTCTTTCCTGGAGGCCTCGAGCTCGGTCTCCTTCCTGGCCAGTTCGTTCCGCTTTTCAGCAAGCTTGGCCTCCCTCTTCGCGAGCTCGGCCCCCCTCGCTGCAAGCTCGGCCTCCAGTTTAGCCGCCCTCCTCGCCTTATCATCAGCGGCACCCCTCAGGTTTTTGTTCTCGCCCCGCAACTTGATAATTTCGGTCTTTGCCGCCTGTTGCTCCGTTGCGTGTTGGGCGAGTTTCTCCTCCGACTTCTTTATTTCAGCTGCGCTCGCCTCCAACGCAGCCCCCATTTTCTTCTTCTCCCTCTCCAAGGCGGCGATGTAGGTAGTTCTTTCCTCCAGCCTATCCATCAGTACTTGAGTCCTCTGTACATTCTGCAAAAAGATAAAAATAGTAAGGGGATCAACTCGAGCAACCAGGAGTCAGAAATTTGAAACCAGAATGAGGAAAAAGCTACCTCAAGCGACGCCCTCATCGTCTGATGAAGTAGACCCGATGACCCAACTTTCTTATGCTTTTCCATGTCCAGGGGGAGGGCACATCCCCGAGCTAGGGCCACAACCGACTCCCAGCTGGCCCCCAGCCGCTCTCCCATGGTCATGGGCTCGTTCGGGTTGAGGTCAAAGTTGCGCCTCCGCTCCTTGGGGCCTCCCCTCCGCGCCCACCAGGCGAGGCCTCTTCTCGGGAGGGGGCCCCCCGCCCTCCTTTCCGGACTCGACGGATCGAGACCGAGTCTCCCTCTGCGGCTGCGGCGGAGGCAGCAGAGCCTCCTTCGCAGGCTCGACCACCCGTGGCCTGCTGTCCTTAAGCGGACGAGGTTCCTTGGGCGGTCGGACGTCCTTGGGGTGTTCCACCGACCTCCCCTTAGCTTTGACGGTGGTGGCCCCAGCCGCTCCCGACGCTGCTCCCGATGAGCCGGAGGAGGCGCTAACAACGGAACCCGGGCCGGCGCTTGACCCACCGGGGGCGCGCTTGGGGGCAGGGGGAGCTCGGCCCCCGAATATCGCGGTCCCCAGGTTCTTCAAGGGAGGGCGCTGTCCGTCCATCTCCTCTTCTTCTTGACCTCGGGAATGAGGAGGGCTGTCGGTGATAACAATTGGGTCTTGGGACTCCGTGGCTTGAATGCTGGTCTCGGCAAGCGCGAGTACGACCTCCCCTACCGGCGCAAGGGGGACCTCGGCAGTCTTATTGGTATAAGACCGGTACCGCGGCTTGTACCCAAGTAGAGAGAAGGCAGCTCGGTCAAAGTGACCGTGGTAGCAATGAATCTTCTCTAACCACGCGTCGTTTCGTTTCCACTTGTCGAAGCCGGCCTCTCTCCTCCTCTTCTGAATACCTGCGCAGGAAAAAGGCAAAGGCGTCAGTTCGGCTCAACGATGAGCAAAGGCAATACAAGCAAAACCTAGAGTGGCGGGCATTTACTAGGGGGGGTCCCGAGCTTCCGCGGAACCTGGATTCTCCGATCTTCCTCAGTCTCGGTCCCCTTGAATTCCCAATTCCCCGAGACCAAAATACGGTCATCTCCAGCGTATTTGGTGGAATCCTCCAGGGCGTTCACCAAAGGACGTCGCCTGGCTTTCACTCGGAGATAATAGGCGTCCTCGGCCCCTGCGGCCTTGCAGATATCATAGACATCTTCTATGTCGTGCACACCGAGGTTGATATCCAGAATCCAGTTCAGCTCAGCCACGCCCATTATTATTTTGAAGCCATTCGGCATTAGCTGAAAGGGGCAGATTTTCCAGGCATTGAGGCAGGATCGGAGAAGCGAGTGGATAGGGAACCTAACTCCCCCTTCACACACCGACAACAGGGGGAAAGGCATCCATTCATTATACCGGGAAAGGCCACCGGGGAGGTCCCCGAGATCGTCGGGTTTAACCAAGACGTCGGCCGGAATCTTAAACGACGACCTGAAAGCCTCCAGGGCTGCAGGACCCTCTAACCAGTGGCTATAAGCCCCCATCTTTCTTAAAGAGGCTAAGGAGCAAGAGAAAATAGGCGAAAAATTGGAAAAACCCTAAAGGGCCAAAACCCTCTGAAAACAAAGAAAAGGAGGGGTATGAAGGAGTAGCAAAGGCAAGGAATGGAACTCACAGAAAAAATAAGGAGGACTGCAGAAGACGAGAAGGCAAGAAGTAGGAAGCAGAAGGGGAAGCCTCCAAGATCGGTGGTCCTCTGACTTGGGTGAAGTTGCAGCAAGGTGCTCAGCAAAATGTTCTTCAGCACTTCAACAAGATCTCCTTTAGGCAAGAGCTAGGGTAAGGGAGGAAAGGAGAAGGACACCCCCGTTTTATAAAAGGGACGCCCTCCTTAAAATACTACGCACGCGAGGCGTCTCTTCGAGACTCGCCACGCGTCGCTTCGATCCCGGCGTATGGCCAGATGGAGGATTCCACGTAGCAGTGACGGTTCATCTCTCACCACGCCTCTGGTAAAGTATTTATCACCTCGGTCATACGGAACGGCGTCCCGCGTGCTTGACAAGACAGGGCAATTATGGCGCCCTATTCATTGCCTAGGGCAGATGAAGGAGCATCATGATGAAGACCTCATAAATGCAAGATACGAAAGGACGGCCCCATCACTTCCAAATCTTATCTCCCGACCTCGGATAAAGCCCAAGAGGTCGGAAGCTAGGGGGCAATTGTGTGGGGACGTTCCGTGCTCAAGGATTTGGTTGGTCATCCAGTCTCGGTTTTCCATCGGTCTCGGGGGCATCCAAGTTCGGCCGCGACGCCATCTCGGAAGAAGTCATGGAGCGAGTCTCGGTGGCTGCGTCACGAGCCCCCGATCTCGGTCTTCGCCTCTGCCCGACCTCGGTTCCTGTCACTCAGCCATTAATGTGGCCATAAATGCGCTGCCATGACGGGATCGGCAAACTGACAACATAGTGGGCGCCGGACCTAGATAAGAAGCACGCCTTATCTAAAGTCATGTCCATAGACTGGGGGTGCTGGTCCGATGGGACATTCCCTTTTTACCTACCCCCACTCAGGAGGTACGAATACATGCTGATGGGACTCCCATCCCTTCATGTGGACAGTGCCATGATGACTTTCACGACTATATATTGCATGAACGCAAACCATGTAGGGTACGCATAATCCTCCCTTCTGAGCACTCTCTTCCTTCATTCCCTTTCAATTCTCGCACTGACTTGAGCGTCGGAGGACCTTCGGCTGCCCATAGCCAGGGTCTCTGACTGTTATCCTCTTCCTTTCAAGTCACCGGAGGCTCGATCCTTTCCCCTTATCTTCCCCAAAACCTCAAATCAGGAGTTTAACCCTCCATTAACTAAGTCCGTAATTTTTAGGCACTTACAAACACATACTTATATTTATTAACTTGAATATTGGAGATGAAATATCCTTCTTACTTGTCAAGCTCTATTAATTCCTATTTACATTTATACCTATCCAATAATGTGCTTTGTATAGCAAACACTTGTAAGACATTGGCACTGTGATATAGAATCCAATGAGCTTCGGATTTCGGGTTACTCCACAATGTAAGCTTCTGCTAACCATTCATGATAGTGACGAGATTTTGATATCCTCACATGCCCAGATCCTGGGGTGAAAATATTATTACAACACCTAGCCCCAGCTCCCTAAACTTGGATTGTGATTTGGGGTTAAGACAATTGGTCTTGTTGGGTCAAAGACCTCAAGGATAACCTCAGTAAGAATTTTTTTAAAGATCCATGAAGAGGCAAATTGGTTTTTCTTATCCTAAAAATTATTAAAAAAAAAATTATTGATATGAATTGAGACATCTTTTTTTCACAAGCGCTTGTCCTTCACATATTTTAATAGTGATGAAAACCAACCCTCAATCCATGAGATAAACAAAGGCGAATAAATGGCTTTGTGTCTTATATAGAAATTATTAAAATATTCATATTTTAATGATGTGAATTGGGATATCTTTTTACCCATCAATACTTTTGTCCTTTGCATATTTTAAAAGTGAAGAGAATCCTCCCTTTTTCTCCTTTGCCATTTCCACATTATAGCATCTTTTTTTTTTTTTTGACACGAATAGGTCCATGCATAACGACAACATTTTTGTACAAATATACCCAAAAAAAATTAAAGAACCACCTTTTGTACAACACTACTAGAACACATCAAAATTTAAGGAAGACATCTAGAGCCACCAACGTCTAGATAGATGGATGGTTAAGGCGTCCTATGCCATTTTGCTTAAATTTCATTTTGTACAAATAAAGTTTTATTTTACATTTTGCTTTGTAATAAGTTGTTCGTTGATATTAGATTTATAGAATTTACAATTGTCAGTGTAAGTGCCTAAAAATTACGTACTTGATTAAGAGAAGGTTAAGCTCTCGGTTTGATGATCTGGAGAAGATGGGGGAAAAGGATCGGGCCTCCGATGACCTGAAAGAGGAGGATACAAGTCAGAGCCCCTGGCTGTAGGCAGTCGAAGGCACTCTAACGCTCAAGTCAGTATGATCATTGAAAGAAATGGAGAAGGAGAAGTCTGGGAGGGAGATCTGTTGCGTACCTTCTGTTGCTTTTCTCCATGCATTATATAGACGTGGAAGTCTTGTTGAAGTGGACCCTTAGGGGGACATAGAAGTCCCATCAACATGTACCTTTCTCTCCTGAGTGGGGGTAGGTAAAAAGAGAACGTCCCATCGGACCATCTCCCTACACCTATGGACGTGACCTTGAGATAAGGCGTGCCACTTATCTAGGTCCGGCGCCCATTCTATTTGTCAGTCCGCCGTCTCCGTCACGGCAGCGCATTTATGGCTATATTTATGGCTGAGTGACAGGAGACCGAGATCGGGCTTAAGACCGAGACCAAGGTGGATATTTGTCAACGTAGCCACCGAGATGGGATCCATGATCACCCCGAGACGGCGCTACTGGCGAGCTTGGACAACACCGAGACTAGGGATAGTCCTAAAATGAGGAGTGGCCCCACACATATCAGTGATTGCAAAACGACCCCACACAATTGGCCCCTAGCTCTCGACCTCTTTGGTTTTCCGAGGTCGGAAGTTAAGATCAAATGGATGTGCTAGCCCTGTCTTATCGTATCTTGCTGTCGTGCGATCCTTATCATGATACCTTTTCGTTTGCCCTAGGCAATAAATGCGGTATCATAATAGCTTCACCAACACGAGCACGCGAATGTCGTTCCGTATGCCCGAGGTAGTAAGTATTGTACCAGAGGAGTGGCTGGGGATGGGTTGGCGCTACCACGTGTAACCTTTCGTCTGGTCGTTCACCGGGATTGAAGCGGCGCGTGGTGAGCCCGAGGGGCTGCTTCGCGTGCGTCGCAATCAAGTGGGGCGCCCCTCTATAAAGTAGGGACGCTCCCTTCCCTTTCTCCTCTTGCCTTAGTTTTCGTCTAAAGGAGATCTTGCTGAAGGAGATTTTCTGCCAAAAACAAAACCTCAACGAACCCGGAGTCTTCTCGCTTTTCACTCTCTACAGTCCGTCACACCTCTTCTGTGAGTTTTCCTCTGTGTTTCTTTTTCCTTTTGTTCAAAAGTCTTCCACCCCTTAGGTTTCTTTAGATCTTGTTCCTTCTTCTCTGCCTTCTGCTCGCTTTCCCTTTAGCCTTTAGAAAATGGGAATCTACAACCACTGGTTAGAGGGTCCCGCAGCCCTGGAGGGGTTCAGGGAGGCGTTCGAAATACCAGCTGTCGTGATGGTGAAGCCCTACGACCACTAGGGTCTCTTGGATGGCTTTACCTAGGTCAGGAAATGGATGCCCTTCCCCTTGGTGTCAGTATGTGAGGGTGGGGTTAGGTTCCCAGTCCACCCACTTCTCCGATGTTGCCTTAGCGCGTGGCGGATCTGCCCCTTCCAACTATGCCTAACGGGTTCAAAATAATAATGGGCATAGAGAAGTTGAACCAGATTCTAGATATCAACCTAGGGGTGCATGATATTGAGGATGTATATGACATCTGCAAGTCCGTGGGGGGCGAGGATTCTTATTATCTTCGGGTGAGGGCTAGACGCCAGCCCTTGATTAATGCCCTGGAGGACTCGAGCAAATACGCTGGGGATGAGCGCCTGCTGGTTTCGGGGAACTAGGAGTTCGGGGAGTTCGAGACCGAGGTGGCGTGGAGAATCCAGGTTCCGTGCAGACCTGGGACCCCTCCGAGTAAATACTCGCTTCCCCGGGCTATTTGTGTTTGTTTCACTGCTGATTTAGTCAGGCTAATGTCCTATGTTTTTCTGGGCAGGTATTCAGCGAAGGAGGAGAGACGCCGGACTTGATCGTTGGAAAAGGAACGACGCCTGGCTCACGAAGATCCGCGACTACCACGGCCACAATGATCGGGTTGCCTTCTCGCTGCTCGGGTATAAACCGCGGTATCAGTCTTACACCAGGAAGACTGTCAAGATCCCCCTTGAGTTGATAGGGGAGATCGCGCCTGCGGAGACCAACGGCCAGACCTCGGAGCCCCAAGGCCCGATCTTAGTTGCAGACAGCTCCCCGGACCGAGACCAAGCGGAAGAGGAGATGGCTGGGCCGCGCCCCCCTTTGAAGAACCTAGGGGCCATGATCCTTGGGGGTTGGGTTTCTCCTGCCCCGAAGCGTGCCCCCAGCGGGCCCAGCGCAGCCCAGGGCTCTTCCACCAGCGCCCCCTCCGGTTCCTCCGGTTCAGCAGGCACCTCCTCCTCCGCTAGAGGCCAGAGTGCACGAGGCCCCTCGCAGGAGAAGAGGGGGAGGTCGGAAGAACCTCCCAAGGACGCCCGGCCGCCCAAAGAATCTCGGCCGCTCCAGGCGTCTAGGCCGCAGGTAGTGGAGGCCGAGAAGGAGACTCCGCCGCCAGGAGAAATTCTGCCACGGGCCGCGGAGTCAAAGAAGGAGGGTGAGGGGCCCCCACCGGAGAAGAGGCCCCGCGTGGGAGGTGAGGAGGAGCGGGTCCAGGAGGCGGATCCGGAGGCCCGACCTCATAAGCCGATGCCCTGGAGGCCTAACTTCGACCTCAACCCCTGTGAGCCCATGACTGTGGAGGACCGGATGGGGACCTCCTCTAGGACGATCTCAGCCGTTGCCCATGCGTGTGCTCTCCCTTTGGATATGGAGAGGCATAATAAATCCGGGACGCCGAGCCTGATCCATTCGACAATGAGGTTGTCGCTAGAGGTGACCCCCATTTCCTTGTTCTTTTGAGTTTTCTGCTTTGGTCGTCTGTTCTGACCTCCTGCCCCCCTTGTCTCCTTACAGAATGTATAAAGGCTCCAAATAATATTGTAGAGGATGGAGGCGACAGCCGCGCAAGTTCCCGAGCTGATTATCGAGAGGAAGAAGATGGGGGACGCCCTGGAGGCCAGCGTGGCCGAAATAAAGAAGGCGGAGGAGAAGATCGCCGAGTTCGCAAAGGTGCAACAAGCGGCGAAGGCCGAGATAATCAAGTTGCAGGGTGAAAATATGCACCTGAAGGGCGTTGCCGAGGACAAGGCAAGGAGGGTAAGTCAGCTGGAGGCCGAGCTCGCCAAGAAGGAAACCGAGTTGGCTGGAAAAGAGGCCGAGCTCGAATCCTCCAAGAAGGAGCGGGCCGATGTCGAATCCATTCTACGTCCTCAGGCCGCAAAGGCATATCACGAAGGAGTGGATTGGGCATCGGCGGAGTATATGGCTCAAATCAAGGATCTGAGCCCGGTGCTGTATGAGATGGGATGTAGGGAAGCTCTCCTCGAGTACGGGGTTTCTGAGGACGACCCCATATTCGCGAATCTTCCCCGATTCCAATCCATCATACCGAGCCCAGAGTCAGGGCCCGACTCCAACCCTCCGGAAGCCCCTCCAGAAGTTACAGGCCCTCCACCTCCGCCCCCGACCCCTGCCGAGGGCGATAAGGCCCATGCTTCCTCCATGGTTCTTCCGCCTCCGCCCCCTGCTCCTGCCGGGGGCGATACGGCCCAGGCTCCTTCCAAGGCTCCTCCGTCCGAAGCCTCAAGCGCCCCTGCTGCATCCGTTCCTCCAGAGCCGAAGAATAAATCTGTGATGCCCGAGAAGCAGAGCAAATAGGAGTCTGTCTTTTCTCTTTCCCTCGATGTATTTTTCTCTTTTCCCTGAGTGTACAAAGTTTTGTAATCATCTTTTCTTATCAATGAAAAATAACTTTTCTTTTAATTCTCCACCTGTCTTTTCATTTCTTTCTTCTCGCAATGGTGTGTGGATGTTCTGAAGTTTTAAACATGACCAAAACCTGCAAGCGGCTGAGGTCGGCGAAGAAACTGGTCTTTACCCTTCCAGTCTCAAGTCATTGAATGAGAATGAGCCCCCCTCGTCTTTGAACTCTCCAAGCAGCTAAGGTCGGTGAGTCCGTAAGACTGGGTGATGGCAAGGCTCGTTGTCTCTTGACCGATCCTTCAAACCTTCATGTGGGCCAGATCGGTGAACATCTGGCTTTACCGACGTTCCTCCGGGGGAAAACCCTTAACAGAACTTAGTTAGTTTTGGACCCACACCCTGGGATGCGACCCTGTTGCCGAAGAAATGGGGTTGTGCCATCAACTTCGACAATCCGGGGTGATCCAGCTGGACCCAAAGGCAGGCCGAACTCCGTAACTTTAGACCCAAAGTTTGGTCCTATAACCGAACTCAAGGAGGCTGGCGTGAGGGCCGAAGCCTTGGGAGCTGGTCCTATAACCGAACTCAAGGAGGCTGGCGCGAGGGCCGAACCTTGGGAGCTGGTCCTATAACCGAACTCAAGGAGGCTGGCGCGAGGTGTCACGCCCCCGAACCGGAACCTCGGGGGCGGGAATGGGAGTAACATAAATTATATTTTTCTCCCAAGATCCGCGTGTGTGAAGACAACACATTCCAACATATTTTGCGGAAGCTTTTTGTGGCGTTGCGACCCGGAGTCCGTGGCCATCAGATTCCGCATCGCACTCAACCTTTAGCATATAGCTATCATATCAAGAATCATATCAGACTAGAGTAAACCATCACAACAAAATACAGAGCTGACAGTAACAGGATATTACATTCCCATATACGTTCAAGTTACAATTATCAATGTACATTAATTAAGAATCCCAAGAAAAAGGCTAATAAAAGCCATACAACAATAAGCTATTAACCACTACCCCAAAAGTGACGTAGCTCCGATGTCAAGCTCAATGTCTATATGACATAGCCGACAAAACAACCTGCAAGACATGGCTTCATAGCCAACCCAAAGCACGCAACTCGGGACGAAGAAATCTGAACCTGAGTACCAAAAGTAGTGGGTCAGACACGACGGTCTGGCAGGTGGATGAAAAGATCATAAATATACTGAAGAATAAAACATATGTTAAATCATGCTATTCGATCAAATGCTGCATATAATTAAACAAGTGAAAAATCGTGGATCTCGGGCAAGACATGTATTCGTTTCAAGCATGGGTAAAACATGAAGATCTAATAAAACATGGGTTCATTTACATCATCTGTAATCATAGATATTTGACAATCGGGTGTTCGTCTAAAACATGTATAAATATAATGGTTTGACAAAACAAACGTTCATTTGAGACTTAGGTAAAAACATAAGTATACAACGAACCAAGTATTCATAGCAGTCTGGCAAAACCAATGTCCATTTGAGACATATGTGAAAATACGGATATTTAACAAACCGGGTGTTCATTTAAAACCGGTGTAACCAAAGAAATCTGTCAAAACTAGTGTTCATTTAAACATATTTCAAGGCATGGATATTAAATAACTTGGGTAATAATTTAAAACAGGTATAAACATAGGAAGCTGGCAAAACGCGTGTCATTTAAAACATATTTCAAAGCATTGATATTTAATAATCCGGGTATTCTTTTAAAACAGGTATAAACATAGATATCTGACAAACCAAATGTCCTTTAAAGCAAAGCTCGGATATTTAACAATTCGGGTATTCCTTTAAAACATGTGTAATCATATAAATCTAGCAAAATCATTGATCGTTTGAAACATATGTAAAAGCATGGGTATTCACCCAACCGGCATTCATTTAAAACATGTGCGTGTACAAAGGACAGAAAACAATATAATAATAACTGAATTTACATTGGAGAATATGAACACTTGTTTAAATAACAACTTTCATAAAGGAAACGAATCATTTATCAGAAAGCAAGTAAGCAATATAAAACGTGTCGGGTATCCAAGGAATCGGGAACTGGCAAGATGGCAACCACACGAAGCTAAGTCCTCTATCACTAAAGCGATAGAGCAATAACTAGGCCCTGATCTCAGTCACTCGAGGTGAGGAGAAACAGGGGATCTCATATAAATACATATACATATACTAGGCACTGATCTCAGTCACTCGAGGTGAGGAGAAACAGTGGATCTCATGAATGCATATACATATTCTATACATGACCACGGTAGCGAGCCGGGCATCGGGGACCACAGTAGCAATCTGCGGTATCGGGACAAGACCACGGTAATAACCGGGTAGCGGGATCCAAGCTGCAGCTGGCGGGACAAGAGGGGGATCTCCAAGTCGGTGGATCAGACCAACAGGGTTATCCAAGCTTAGTGGTGCCGACTCATAGGTCAAATACAATCGAGACACATGCAAGTAAACCAAGTACAAATACATAATCGAACGGGCAAGACGGGGGTGCTGAAGGGCACATTGACATATCATGTGGTGCAAAGCACTTCGGGACAAATAACTGTTACTAGAGTAACTTCAATGCTTTCGGGAAAACAAGTCATGTGATGCAAATCTCGGGAAATGAGGTGAAACAATGAACTATAACAATTCCGGGAAAATATTGATTTCAAGATCTATTTAAGTGAATAGGGGTCCCGTATGTCAGTTATAGTCATCATTTGGTACTCCTTGAGTTTGAAGACATTCCGGGCTCCTTATGCACTTTTACGATTTTCAAAACTTTAAATGAGCTTATGGATAGTACTAGATACTATGATAGAAAAATCAAGACTATAAACGGTCCATCCTAAGTATGATGTCAACTCGGAACCATCGAGCAACCTACTCAGTCACCGAAAGGAATAGAATTCGCGATACCCAAGGAAATAGACTTTGCATTTAGGTATCAAGAAGATATCATGTCGTTCCATCCCGTTCAAGATTGAATAGATTGAACTTCGATGCATTCCGAACCAACCGTGAAGAGCATCGGCCCAAGACGCTCCCACATATGGTCAAGTGAGTCCAAGGAGGGTAGCCAAGGTCCACAAAAAAATATAATATCGAAACCCACTGGACTCAAACCAAAATTTCTGTCCCAGTTATGCACAGAGTCCGATCGATCGGCTCAAAAAGCCTTACAGTTAAAGACAGGCCGATCGATCGGCATGTAGGTCCGATCGATCGGACCTGGGCGTGTAGCAGGTCCGGGAAACTGAATTTTTTTTTCCTCCTCTTCTTCCTTTCCTTCCAACACATAAACCACTAACATTTTTATTCCATATTCACTTAAAATCCTCATTAAAACTCCAATGAAAAATTAACTTTAAACACCTCTTTCTTCCCATTTAACAAAAAACCAAACCAAAGGAAAGAATCTCCAATGTATACAAAGGTCTAATTGAGCCAAAAATCTATGGATAAACAAAGTCTATTGATCACATTTCCATCACAATAGATGATTTAACAAAACTCATTAAATGAGTATCAACTTCAAGTCAATGTAACTAATAAACATAACCATGGATGGCCAAACCAATCCTATTCCTTATGAAGCCATATGAGCAAACTTGGCCAAATGAAATGCATACCTCTCCAAGAGATTAACAAGATAGAAACAACCATTAATATGCAAATTTCGAAATCCATATATAAGTGACAAGGAGCATATGTGCAAACATGTATCCAATGATCAAGAACAAGAAATAAACTTAGGGTTTTCTCATAAAACTTTGATAACATTAAAACCATTCATTCATCCACTTGCCTTGGGTTCCAATCTAGCAAATCAAGCTCCTAATCACCTCTCAAGCTCAAGATCCACAATCTCTACAAAAACCCCCAAAACAAACCCTAAAATGGGTTAAACCAAGAAATGACAAGGAAACCTTTCAATAATCAAGGTGGAGCTTCTCCAAGGCTAGAAGATTACAAATCTAGAAGATGAAGAAGAACACTTACTTGCAAGGTCCTCTAATGGACAAGGTAAGCTCAAAGGAAGTCTTGTGATGGAGGGTTCTCTTCACAAATGGTATCAATGGAAAGCTTGCAAGATGAGGAAGAGGTTGGTGATCTCCATTTCTTGATTGATGAACTCTCGGTGTGGCTTGGAGATGAAGAAGCAAGAAGAAGAAGAGAAGCACAAGGAACCCTAGGTTCAGCTGGTTTGTGCTGGAGCAATGGAGGGTGAAATGAACAATGAAGGGGGTGGGTTCTCTCATGTTAACAAAGGAGGTTGGGTCCCACAACTTAAGGGACTAGTTTGACTGAAATCATCTAATTCGGGACCTCGGATGGATTCGACGAAGAAGGAAGAAATGATCGTCGAAATATCTAGTTTCCAAAAAGTTTATGTTTCGTGGGTTTCGGGAATATCAAGTTTTGGGTACAGATTTGGTGTGAAGTGACTGTTTTGCCCTCAAGGCCAAGAAATCGGGTTTCGGGTTCTCAAATGGATACGGGATCAACATGAAAGTTGTAGGATTCCTCAAGATGAATGCAACGGGCCAAAAACACAATACGAAACAAATCGGGAAAATCTCTCAAGTAAATGCAAAGCCGAAAAGGGAACCCCCAAAGGGCCCCACAAGCTACCAAAGCACTCAAAAGCCCAAAACTAGAAGAGAAACCATTCTAGCTCACAAACTCAACCCAACAAATACTAATCCCACTAAAAGAAACTAATCCACAAATAAAACAACACTAATCCAAGAGATTAGGGGTCGGGTTCTCACACGAGGGCCGAAGCCTTGGGAGCTGGTCCTATAACCGAACTCAATGAGGCTGGCACGAGGGCCGAAGCCTTGGGAGCTGGTCCTATAACCGAACTCAAGGAGGCTGGCGCGAGGACCGAAGCCTTGGGAGCTGGTCCTATAACCAAACTCAAGGAGGCTGGCGCGAGGGCCGGAGCCTTGATTCACAATTTTGAAAGAGACAAGGCATTCATCTTCCACAAGCTCCCTCTTTTATTGATTTCATCATTTTGAATACAACTAGAAGTAGTATTTTTTTAGGTGTGCGGCATTCCACGGCCGTGGTAACTCTTTGCCATCCATACTCTCAAGTCTATAAGCCGATCTCCCTGACACCGAGACCACTTTGAAAGGCCCGAGCCAGTTTGGTGTGAGCTTGCCTTCGTTGGGATCTTTGTCTGCTGGAAGTGCTTTCTTCAAGACCAGTTCCCCGATGGAGAACTTCCTTTCTTTGACCTTCTGATTGTATCCTCTGGATAGCTGTTGCTGGTAGGAAGCCAGGCGCACGGATGCTGCTTCCCTTCGCTCCTCGGCCAGGTCGAGTTCTTTGGCTAGATTTACTTCATTCTGCCCCCGGTCGAAGAGATCCGCCTCAGGGTCAGGAGTCCGACTTCAAGAGGGATTACAGCTTCGATTCCATATACTAAAGAGAAAGGAGTTGCCGAAGTGGACCGTCTCGGGGTGGTCCTGTACGCCCAAAGGACACTTGGTAATTCTTCCACCCATCTGCCTTTAGCCCTGTCAAGTCTCTTCTTGAGCCCATCCAATACCACCTTGCTTGAGATCTCTGCTTGCCCGTTACTCTGTGGGTAGGCCGTGGTCGCATAGAGGTTCTTGATACCGAGCTCCTGGCAGAAGCTTTTGAAGAAGTTTGAGTCGAATTAGGCCCCGTTGTCCGAGACCAGAATTCGGGGGATCCCGAACCTTGTGACAATGTTCTTCCACACAAAATTCTTTGTGTCTTGCTCGGTGATGGAGGACAAGGCCTCTGCCTCTATCCATTTGGTGAAGTAATCAGTCCCCACTATCAGCCACCTTTTGTTTCCTGGAGTTCGATGAAGAGGTCCCACGATGTCTAGCCCCCACTGAGCGAAGGGCCAAGGGCTGGAGAGAGGACTCAGGTCCTGTGCTGGTTGGTGCAAGGAGTGGGAGAACTTCTGACATTTTTCACACTTCCTGGCGTAGAGCTGGGCGTCTTTCTGCATATAGGGCCACCAATAGTCCTGGCTGATGGCTCTGTATGCCAGTGATCTTCCTCCGATGTGGCTTCCGCAAATTCCTTCATGAATCTCAAAAAGGAAGTCCTCTACTTTGCTTGGGTGAACACATTGGAGATATGGTCCTGTGAAGGACTTTCTGTAGAGCTTCTCATCTGGGGATAGCCAAAAGTGAGCTGCTTTCACTCTGACCTTGTGGGCTTCATTCTTGTCTTCTGGGAGCTTATCTTCTTTGAGGAATGCCACGATTGGGTCCATCCAACTCGGACCGAGATCAGCGCAGAGGACTAACCGAGCTGGGAGGAGTCCTATGCTTGGTCTTTCCAATGTCCCCACATCAACTGTCCTTCTTTTTCCTGCTTCCACGGCCGAGGCCAAGTTGGCCGTGGCCAGGGCGTCAGCGTGGCAGTTGGACTCCCTGCCGATTTGCTTGACTTCTGCTTTCTCGAACTAGGAGAGTAGCTGCTTCGTATGGGCTAAGTAAGCTGCCATCCTTTCATCTCGGGCTTGATATTCTCCGCTCAGCTGATTCATCACCGACTGGGAGTCGCTGAAGACAACTAGCCGATGTGTCCCCAGTGTTCTCGCGCTACCGAGACCCGCGATCAGCGCTTTGTACTCTGCTTCATTGTTGGAGGCTTTGAAATCAAGGGTCAGGGCTTGCTCGATGACGAGTCCTTCTGGAGACTGGAGGAAAATGCCAGCGCCGACCCTTCTGGATGTGGAGGATCCGTCCACAAAGACCTTCCAGGCCGACTTAAGGAACTGGTCCCAAGATCGGTCATCCTCCGTCTCGGTCTCTAACCCTCCACTGCCCCCTAGTTCGGTATCGAGTGAGGTCGGTGCCGAACTAGGAGAAGTGAACTCGACGATGAAGTCAACCAGGACTTGTGCTTTGATTGCCGTTCTGGGTTGATATTGGATATCGAATTGCCCCAGTTTGACGGCCCACTTGGAGATTCTTCCGAAGAAATCCGCCTTTCGAAGAAGGGACTTGAGTGGGAACTCTGTGACAACGACCATTGTATATGTCTAGAAGTAGTGGGAGAGTTTGCGGGAGGCACTGACGAGTGCCAACGCCAACTTCTCGAGTGGAAGATACCTGGTCTCGGCGTCGAGCATGATTTTGCTCGTGTAGTAAATGAGCTGCTGCTGCTTCCCGTCTTCTTTGACTAACACCGAGCTCACTGTGTGGTCCGAGACTGCTAGATAGAGGTAAAGGAGGTCGCCTTATGACGGAGTGGACAGCAGTGGTGGCGAGGAAAGGTACTCCTTGAGTTTTTACAGCGCTTGGTCACACTCAGGGGTCCATTGGAACTTGGAGCTCTTTTTCAAGAGTTGGAAGAAAGGGTGACATTTGTCCGAAGCTCGGCCGACGAAGCGGTTGAGCGCAGCAGCCATCCCTGTGAGCCTTTGGACGTGCTTGGCCGAGGTCGGGCTCTGAATCGCCCGGATAGCCGATATCTATTCTGGATTAGCTTCGATCCCTCTCCATGTTACCAGGCTCCCTAAGAATTTGCCAGACCCGACGCCGAACGCACACTTGGAGGCATTTAGCTTGAGCTGGAACTGTTTGAGGACGGTGAACACCTAACGAAGGTCTGCCAAATGGTCCTGTGACTTCTTGGACTTAACTACCATGTCATCGATGTAGACCTCCACTGTCTTCCCGAGCTGGGCGTGAAACATCTTTGTGACCAGCCTCTGGTATGTCGCCCCGGCATTCTTTAACCCAAAAGGCATCACTTTATTGCAAAAGATGCCTCGGGGTGTTATGAACGCCGTTTTCTCCTCATCAGGCCCGTGCATGGGAATTTGGTGGTAACCTCGGTAGGCGTCGAGGAAGCTCATCCTATCATGTCCCGAGGTGGCATCGATCATCTGGTCGATCTTTGGGAGGGGGAAGCTGTCCTTGGGGCAGGCTTTGTTGAGGTCGGTGAAGTCCACGCAGACCCTCCATTTGCCACCCTTCTTCTTCACCACTATTGTGTTTGCTAGCCACTTCGGGTAATGCACCTCGCGGATTGCCTCGGCCTCGAGGAGCTTATCTACTTCTTCGATGACAGCCTCTGTTTACGGGACCCCTCTTCTGCAGGCCTTCTGCACTATGGGCTTGTGTCCAGGGTCCACGTTCAGCTTGTGGCACATGACTTCGGGGTCGACCCCGGGCATCTCATATGGGGAACAGGCGAAGACGTCCTTGTTCTGCAGCAGGAAGTCGAGCGGGTCGGACCTCTCCCCATCGGGGAGCTGGCTTCCCAGCAGGAAATATCGCCCGGGGTCATTAGTATTGATTCACATCGGTGAGCTCCTCTATGCTCTTCTTCTCTGTTGACCGACCGACATCTTCCAGCTCGGCTTCAAGCTCGGTCATATGCACTTGCTGCGGCTCTGTCTCGCCAGGCGCTATGGCCGTGAGGCATTGCCGAGCCATCTGCTGATCTTCCCGCACGGTCATTATCTCAAACCTCCCCCCGGACCCTTCTAGAGGAAACTTGAGCTTCTGGTGAAGGGTGGAGGGCACTGCCTCCATGGCATGCAGCCAACTCCGGCCCATTATCACATTGTAAGGTGATGGGGCGTCTACTACCATGAAGTCGGCCATCTTCGTGGCGCCCCCTACTCTGACTTCAAGTGAGATCCTCCCTTTGGGGTACACTGGCTTGGCGCTGAAGCCTATCAGGGGGACGCGGGCTTCCTGCAGATCAGACTCGGTCAGGCCGAGCTCTTTGAAGCAGCTGTAATAGAGTATCTCGGACGAGCTCCCTGGATCTATGAGAACGCACTTCACGGTGTAATTGTTCAGCCGTAAGGTGAGGGTGAGTGCGTCGTTGTGGGGGAGATGGACCCCTTCTAGGTCCTCATCCGAGAGCCAGATCTTGGGCTTTCCCCTCTTAGCTTTCTTTGGTACAGGTTCAAGTTCGGCCGTCATCACCTATTTGCCATGGGCAGCCCTCCTGGCCTCTGACCGAGCTTGGTGACTTCCTCTATTAGGAGTGGGGGCCAAGTGAATAACATTGATTACTCCCACTGGGTCGTCGCTGTCCTGATCATCGTTGGGCGGAGGCGGTGGGGCGCGCTGCTGAGCCTGGTTGATCCTTTCTCCATCTTTGATATACTTTCGAAGGTGTCCGTCTCTGACAAGCTTCTCGAGGTGGGACTTCAGAGCCATGCAATCCTCGGTCATGTGCCCGCGTTGCTTATGGTAAAAACAGTTCTTGCTCTAATCTCGGGCAGATGGATCGCCCTTCATCGGCTGTGGCCACTGGAAGTAGGGCTCTGCCCTGATTTTGTTCAGGACTCTGTAAATGGGCTCCTTGAAGACGACGTTAACGGCCCTGTAAGGATCTCCTGCCGACCCGACAGGTTTGAACTTCGGTCTCTTGGTGGTACCCGAGACCGAAGTGGAGAAGGTTGCCGAACTGGCGGTGGCCCTCCTCTTATCTGGCCTCTGCTTGGGGAACGTCCCTTCTCCTTTGGAGGTTTGGCCCTTCTGCGAGAGGCCGAAACGCTCCTTGCCATGAGCTTCGTCCTCCTGCTACTCGATGTACTGATTCACCATGGCCATCGGCGCCTTCATTGTGGTCACGGGATTTCGGACCAGGTCTCTACGGAGCTCATTGCCTGGGAGCAACGCCTGCCGGAAACACATGATGGCAATGTCATCATTGGCGTCTGTGATCTGGCTATAAATCGTCCAGAATCTTCTGGCGAATGCAGTGATACTCTCTCCGTCCTTCATCCGGATCGCCATGAGGTTGCCACCTGTCTTTGGGATAACACGGTGCGCCTGGAACTTCTCGACGAAGGAGCTTCGGAGCTGTTGCCAGTTCGAGACCGACCCGGGGGGATCGCGTAGAACCACCGGAGTGGGAGGTCGCCTAGACTGGAGGAAAAGACCCTGCAGTTCAGGTTACCGACATCCGCTGAGTGAAATGCCGCAGGTGCGCTCCTGGGTCCGAGGCCCCGTCATAGAGGACGAACCTCGGGACGCTGAATCTCTCGGGAAGAGAGAAATCCTTTATTTCCTGCGAGAAGGGGAACATGCCCTGGTCTTCTTCATCGCAGGCCTCTGCCTGTTCCCGGTCGAAACCGATCTCGGCCATCCGAGCCTGGACCTCTTTTTTGACGTAGTGATCGAGCAGCTCCCTCAGGCCTATCGTGTTCTCTAGCCTCGAGGACTCTGGCTCGCGACGTGATCCCCCGAGGTCGCTATGCAGATGGCTGCTGCTCGAGCCTTCCTCTTCGCAGCGGCCTCGTCTTCTGTCGCTGAGGACCTGCCTCAGATCTCGGCTGCCCTGATGGGTCCACTGTTGCTCGGGGTGCGGAACACGAGGCCTTCTCTCATTTGCCTTGAGCCGCTCCTGGAGACGACGAATCAACTCCTCCTTCTCTCGGAGGGCCCGATTCTGGGCATCGAGCTCCTCAAGCAGGAGGTCGTCTTCTCCTCCGCAGGCATGGTGAAAGGACCGGTCGTCATTGTGAACGCGATGATGAGAGTGGTGGGATTTTTCCCCGACAGGGGTTTCGCCACGTCGTCGAGGACCCGTCGTGGAGACATTCTGCTGTGGGCCCCTGGGTGGCTGGTAACCTGGGTGGCGAGGGGCACCCTGATGGTTGTCACGACGGGGGGGTGTCGTCAGAGGTCGGGACGAGGAGTCCGACTGGACAATACTTTCCACGTACGCGGGGCCGGATTTTCCTCCGGACTTTCTCTGGCGGGGAATCCCCGACAGCCCCTGCGGGACGGGGGAGACCCCCGCTGGCCCCAGAGGGGGAAGGAGAGCAGAGCGAGCGCCAGTGGGCAGCACTGGAGGTACTAGCTGGGGCGGCTGAGGTTGTGACTCTGGTTGTAAAAATGGTGGAAATGGGGGTTGTTCCGGCGGAGGAAAGGACGACGCTCTTCGGGACTTCGACGATCCCGCACCGCCGTATCTGGTTTTTGGAGGCATGGCTTTTGAAGGTCTGGTTTTTGTAAAGATCTTGTTCCCACAGACGGCGCCAACTGTAAGTGCCTAAAAATTACAGACTTGATCAATAGAGGGTTAAGCTCTCGGTTTGATGATCTGGAGAAGATGGGGGAAAAGGATCGGGCCTCCGATGACCTGAAAGAGGAGGATACAAGTCAGAGCCCCTGGCTGTAGGCAGTCGAATGCACTCCAACGCTCAAGTCAGTATGATCATTGAAAGAAATAGAGAAGGAGAAGTCTGGGAGGGAGATTTGTTGCGTACCTTCTGTTGCTTTTCTCCATGCATTATATAGACGTGGAAGTCTTGTTGAAGTGGACCCTTAGGGGGACATAGAAGTCCCATCAACATGTACCTTTCTCTCCTGAGTGGGGGTAGGTAAAAAGAGAACGTCCCATCGGACCATCTCCCTACACCTATGGACGTGACCTTGAGATAAGGCGTGCCACTTATCTAGGTCCGGCGCCCACTTTATTTGTCAGTCCGCCGTCTCCGTCACGGTAGCGCATTTATGGCTGAGTGACATGAGACCGAGATCGGGCTTAAGACCAAGACCGAGGTGGATATTTATCAACGTAGCCACCGAGATGGGATCCACGATCACCCCGAGACGGCGCTACTGCCGAGCTTGGACAACACTGAGACTGGGGATAGTCCTAAAACGAGGAGTGGCCCCACACAAATCCGTGATTGCAAAACGACCCCACACAGTCAGTCCAGTTAAAGTGTATGGGACAGTAGTGAATGAGAACAAAGAAGTAAATTACAACTACTGTGATGAAGTTGTGTTTGGAGGAACCAATAGGCTTATGCCTTATGCGCTACTACACCAGACCGACAGAAAATGAAGATCAAGAGAATAATTCTAAAAGGATAAGTAACTTTGAAATATAATCTACAAATAAGCAACGCCTCGATGAAAAAGCACAAATAGTTTCTTTGGATTTTAATGTCAAGTTAAGAAGATTAAGATGATGAAGATGATGTAGTTGTGATAAGAACAAATTAAAAAAGAAATAGCACATCAAATGGATATTATAAAGCATGGAAAAAAAGTTCAAAAGGTAAATTCGATGCATTTACGATTTAAGCAATAAGAAGCACAGGCAAAAGAAAATGCATACAAGCAAAAGATGAAATGCTATGAGAAGAAATGTGTGTGGCAATATGTCTAAAAAAGGCTTTTTATTTTTTATTTTATTTTATTTTAATTTTTTTTTTGTATCAATCTGCAATTTCATTTAATGTAGCACATCCCCTTAAGGGCCCATTTGGTAATTTTACTAATATAGTCAAGTGAAGTTAAGTCAAGTTAAACATCCCATCAAAAGCACTTTTTACCAAAACTCCCTCCATTTTTTTCAAAAAAAGTAAAAGAGTAACTACATTTACTCACTAAAAGACAAAAAAACTCCATTTCCCCGTACAAAAAGTAAAAAATATTCCATTTCAAACAGTTAAAAATAAAATACCATCATAACTCACTTATATTTTATTCATTCTTTTCATTTCACTTCACTCCACTTTATTTTAAAAGTAAATTATCACATGGGCCCTAAGGGGATAGAAATGGTCAATAGGAGGCCAAAATTTTGAAAATTTCTTCACGTAAGGAAATTGCTGGCCTATATAAAGAGGTTGGAACCATTTAAGATTGATTATTTTAAGGAGACAATAGCTCATTGAAGACAGTGCCCTAAGCTATTGAACTTCAAAGCCAATAGGAGATAACGCCCTAGCATAAAAGTAAAATGACATCCCTACTGGAATGATGGCTTCAGTTCCCCTTACTACTTGAACAGTGGAAGTGATGGAGTAGTGCTTAGGAACTCAATCTGCAACCACATGAACCAGGGAGAGCCACATTTCTTTGATTCACCTCTTTGAGACAGTTAACTCCCCAGTTAGCTCCCCTTCCTAGTTTTTCCTTGAAGTTGTGTGTTTTGGCCGTTGTTCATCTTCGTTGTGTTTTGTGGGCCTTCTGCCTCATGAATGAATCTTAATTGCGAAATTAAACAAATAAAAAGGTGTTTATGCATGTAGTCTACAACTGCAGCGAACGATATAATTATGTACCACTCAAAACAATGAGCAGTTGAAATAGAAGCTTGAAATCATACCTAAATGAAACAAATAGATGAGGGGATTTTTCTCTCTTTTTCTTTTATATAATTTTCTTTCTTTTTACAATGTGGAAATGGACGTACAACACCTTACAACATTTATTACAACCCATATGTTTTCTCATCCTATTTTTCTTTTACAATTTTTTCTCTAAATTCTGGCTTTCTGTGCAAATACAAATCCTAGGCTAAGCAGATACTTCATGCCAATGAGAACCCAAAAGATTTAAGAATATCCAGCCGTTGGTCGACGGTAATCATCCAGCTCCTAACACAGACTGACAACAAAAAAAGAAGCAAACAAACAAACAAATACAAATAAATATATGAGAGAAAGAAGTTAAGCCTACCGGAAGATGCGGCATGCAAATCTTCAGCATCCCCAATTTACAAAAGGACATGTCTAGTTATCCTAGACATTGATCTATTGGGACACCAAACATCCTCCATCATCACAGTTTAGTTGAAAAGCCCATCTATCAACTAAGCACTCTCCAGTCCAATTGGACAAGTGATCAATTTGTCGTAATTTCATCAAGTGGATGATGGCTCAAGTTACTGCAACTTTGTTACCCCATTCATTTTCTGACCTGTAGCAGGAAGGCTAATATTTTAAGAGCACTCTTTGCTGTCGTTCAGTTGGCATCCCAACAGATCAATACTTACAATTGCCTGGAAATGCACTATGGATGCTCAAAATACTTCCATGGCCAACTTGCTTGCAAACATCAACAGATTGATGATTGCATAATAAACTGAACAGACAAAATTCAAGCATGAGATAGTTTACCATATTAAGAAGCCGAAGGGCAGCGGGCCGTGTGAATTTCCTCGCAAAAAGAAAACATGGGGATGGTTTCCCCTTGCTGCTGCACCACTCTCTCCTGTATTCTGTCTCGTAATACACATTGGTTATGTCCTGCATAAAAGAACATCAGACATTACTAATTAAAGTTTTGGAATGATAGGCAGTAGAAATTTCATTGATAACTACTGTTGTGGGTTTTCTATCACGTGCATTCACAGTTAGGCCCACCAGTTTATTATATGAACAATTGTGGCTATTATAAACAAACAAAACAGAGCATCTCAAACAGGCTTGTACAGACTTGTACTAGTCAAATGGATTAGTATATTGGCTACACCTCTTTCTCAATTCTTCCAGGCATTATTGAATAGTATAACTATTTGAGATAAGAGTAACTATATGTTGCACTGGACAGCCTCAATCATGGCCATCTCTCTGGACTTTCAGAATTTTTTCTTCTTGTGAGACATGAATGTTGAATTTAGGGTCTTCCAATCTGGGAGATCTCTGGCAATTATCCATAAAAATTATAATTAAATTTTTACCTAGACCAAACCATGGTCCCACAAAATTGATGCAGAACGGGCCCAAAAGTGCCAAGATAGCTTAGGGATATATATTTTATTTATTTTCTTTCCCAAATATTAGTTAGCAGATTTCTAATTGTAATTAGGATTAGATTTCTTATTTCCTAAGTTATTTTATTTCCCATTTTGAAAAGGTTACTTAGCCACCATGTTTATCTTCCTATTTATATGCAATGTAAGAGAAGGAAATCTCAGACTGAGTATTGGAATAATAATTATCGTGGGTTTCTCCCATTGGAGGGGTGCTTCCTCGTGTTGAAGTCTCTGCGGAGAAGCGTTTGAAGTGTCTGCGGACACGTGTTAACATAAACCCTAAATCGAAGCCTCCCTATTATCAAAGCATCCTGAAAAAGCCCAGCCCATGCCATCCACTTCCCAACCCATATAGAAAAATCCCTATCAGATAACCCTGCATCCACTGAATCCACAGGGTCTTACTAAACCTATAAACCGAACCATATTTCTCCATCGCCCAAAACCCCATTCACCAGCATTTCAAACCCTTGGCTCAGCCCTCCCGTCTCCCAAACTTTGAAAAACCCCAATTCCACCCGAACCAATTCCCTTCCCCTAAAAAAAAAAAAAACCCTAATCAAACCCAATTACCCAATTACCCTAGACCCCTAATCCCATTCCAACGTCAATCAAAACCCAGCCGAATAACTCCACCCCATAGATAAATAAAATAATAAAAAACAGGAGATTGAGAATAAGCAGACTGAGAAGAACATACCTCCAGCCTGACAATGGCTATCAGAAGTCGTTGCCAGCACACACCACCGCAGCACCACTCCCCACCATCGTCTCCTCTGTCACGGTCGCTGCAAGCCATCGCCGGCAGGTTCCGTCATCACCTCCAACATCTCCATCTTTTGGCACACAGCAGCAAGAGGACGGAGATCTTGTCCCTCTGTTTTGAAAACATAGACTGCAACGAGAAAAGGGCTCTTTAACCTTGTTCTCAGTTCGATACGATGCAGAGATGAACAGAAAGGGAGTTTCAGCCCTTCTGTTTCTTTTATTGGCACGAAGACCGAGGCTTTGTGACACGTGCTAAGGTAAAGCCTGAGTTTGGCCGAATTCGAGTTTGGGTCAAATTTGGTTTATTGAGATCTAACCCACATATAGAATCCTAGGAAAATTACTGGTGACATCAGCAGAGTCGGTCAACATTTAGTTTGACCAGATCGGATGATCCCTCTTATTTATGTGATATCATGCTCATATAAAGTCAGATTTTAGTTCCATTTTCAACTGTGTGGTCGTGGAGAGTAGATCTACGTATCAAGTCAGTTAAAAGATTTTTTAAATTGCATTAAAAGAAATGGCTCACAAGAAGAAAGCAGAAGTGGAGTCTTCATCCACATCCGTTAAAGAATTGGCTGAAAACGTTGCGGATATATCTGTAATTGTTGCTCAATTATCCGCAACGATCACTCAACTCCAAGAAACTCTTGTAAGGATGGATACTAGAATAACAAATTTGGAAAATAATTGGTGTGGGGATGCTAACCGAGATGGAGGAAATATTCGGAATCAACAAGATCAACTAACATTCAACGATTATCAAGATTTAGGAATTAAACTCGTGATTCCTGAATATTATGGAAAACTAAAACTAGATGAGTTTATGGATTGGTTAGTATGTGTTGAAAATATTTTCGCACGTTAGCCAATGATTGAGGCCATAAAGTCACTTTGGTAGCAACTCGATTTTGCAATTATGTTGCGATATGGTGTGCAGAGTTGCAAAAGAAAAGGAGGCGGCAAAACATAGATCATGTTGAGACTTGGATTAAGAAGAAAAATCTTTTGAAACAAATGTTCCTTCCAGTCAATTATTCAAGAGATCTGCGTTCAAGCTTTCAAGACTTGAAACATGGATCAAGGACTGTTGTTGAGTATTCTAAAGAATTTCTAACAAAGCAAGCTCGTTGTGGTCTAAATGAGGCCGATGATGTTTGGGTCAACCGATATTTTCCCGGGGTTGAGAATAGACATACAACATATCCTGGTATTCAAGAGTTTTGATAATGTTGATGAGATCATCCAGCATGCCGTCAAAGCCAAGGACATTGCCAATTATCAAGCTACATCTAAATAACCTGTGCAAAAGACCCATCAAAGCCAGATTCTAACCTAAGTGCTAGTTCCTCGAAAAACTTTTTCTCAAAGTTTAAAGATCAAAATAGGATTGCATGTTTTCATTGTAAGCAAAAGGGACATCGTTCATTTGAATGTGCAAATAGATTGAACTTAATGGAAGGTGCACAAGATAAACCGGACAAACAAGATGACCGTAACGACAAAGAAATAAAGGAAGTGGAGGAAATAGAGGCCGAAAAGGATGATGAAGCTCTCACGGTCCTCTAGGGGACTACACCCACTGTCGAGAAGAAATGGTCGAGGAAAAATATTTTTCGCACAACAGGTACAGTACACGGGCAAAATAGGGTAGTTGTTATTGATGGCAAAAGTTGTGAAAACATCATCTATCAAACTCTTATTGGTCGCTTGAAGCTGAAGGTTTATAAGTACAATTGTTCTTACTTTGTCAAATGGCTAATGACAACAGGTGATGAAGTACAAGTGCAACATACATGCCAAGTTACATTTTCCATTGGGGAAGATTATAAAGATACAGTTTGTTGCAATGTGCTACCAATGCATAGCGGTGATATTTTGATGAGTCACCCATGGATGCGTGGGAAAAAGGGCACTCATGGTATATGTCACAGAATGCCAAGATGCAAACAAATTGAATGGAATGGGATGATCTTCCCAGGATCGATTGATCTCTATATATTATGCTGTACATCCTTGATTTGAGCTACAAATTAGGCATATTACAGTCAGCCCTATCCTAAAACAACATACAGAATCTGTTAAAGTTTGACTAAAGGAAATGGGCTTTAGTTTACAAGTGGGCCTTTGGCCCGATGGACCCATAATCTTTAACACCTCCTCTCAAATTGATGCTGGTGAGTCCACAAGCATCAATTTGTTTGTCAAGAACTGATGGCGCGGACGTGGAAGAGCTTTGGTAAAAATATCAGCAATTTGGAGGCCGGAGGAGATGAATGGAAGAGAGATAACATTCTGGAGATATTCATCTCTGATAAAGTGGCAAGCAACCTCGATGTGTTTCGTTCGTTCATGGAATACAAGATTTTCAGTGATCCGAATTGCGCTGGTGTTATCCGCATGCAGAGGTGTGGGTGACCTTTGTGTGAAGCCAAGGTCGGTGAGAAGGCCGCGAAGCCATAGAATTTCTGAGCAAGCTTTAGACATGGCTCGGTATTCGGCCTCAGTGGATGATCTGGAAACTTTGTCTTGCTTTTTTACTTTCCAGGAAATAAGAGCGTCCCCTAGAACGACGTGTGTCAGGGCAACCAGCCCAATCCGCATTAGAATAGGCAGTTAATGTCATTGTAGAGCCAACAGGAAAGAATAATCCTCTGTGAGGAGTGCCAATAAGATAACGGATGATTCGTCGAACTGCTGCTAAGTGGAGATGATGGGGCTTGGTCATATACTGACTCATCAAGTTTACTGCATAACTGATGTCAGGTCGGGTATTAGTCAGGTATATGAGACTACCGACAAGCTGACGATAGTATGTAGGATCAGGAAGGAGGTCACCACTTTCACTATGGAGCTTAAGACTTACTTCAAGAGGAGTATCCACAGGTGTGGATTTTGATAGGCCAGCCGATTTCAAATCCATAGTATATTTATGTCGATGTAGAATCAACCCTTTTGCAGAGTGTTGAACCTCCAATCCCAAAAAATATGTCAGAGGCCCCAGGTCCTTCATTTGAAAGGATTGATGAAGAGAAGTCTGGAGATCTTTAATCATGACTGTATCTATCCCTGTGATGATGATATCGTCAACATAAACCAGAAGAATGGTTATTTCGGATGATCGTTGATGAAGGAACAAAGATGGATCATATGGACTCTGTTGAAATTGCAGCTTGAGTAATGCATATTTAAATTTGTCAAACCATGCTCGTGGTGCTTGTTTGAGTCCATAAAGAGAACGTTTTAAACGAGCAACTTGCCCGTCTGATGAAATTGGAAAACCATGAGGCAGACGCATATAAACTTCTTCTTTCAGATCTCCGTGAAGAAATGCGTTTTTGACATCAAACTGGAACAGGGGCCAGGATTGGGATGCAGCTATTGCAAGAATGGTACGAACTGAAGTCATCTTGGCTACACGCGCAAATGTTTCCTCGTAGTCAATTCCATATTCTTGTCTGTTGCCAAGGGCCACAAGTCTTGCCTTGTATCTATCCAAAGAACCATCAGCCTTTAATTTTATAGAGAATTCCCATTTACATCCTATTGGCTTAACCGAAGATGGACATGGAACAACATCCCATGTATGGTTCTGCTGTAAGGCATTGAGTTCTTCTTCCATAGCCTGTCGCCAACAATCTTGCTTTGCTGCTTGTGAGTAAGAATTAGGAATTGAAACAGAGGATAAAGTAGTCAAATAGGAAGAATGGGAAAAACCATATCTATCTAGAGGTCGAGTGATACGAGAAGATCGGCGAAGGATAGACGGAGGTGGATCAGGCACTGGAGCAGGATCCGAGGCTTGTTCTGGCAAAAGAGGCAAATTTGTGGCATTTGTTCCTTGTCGACGAGCATACACCTTGTCTGGATGAAATCTCATGGGTGAAGGAAGACATTCATCATCAAAGGATGGGACTTTAGAAAATGTTATTGCTGAAAGTGAGTCAGGAATGGAATGAAAAAAATACATGTGTTCAAAGAACACGACATTCCTAGAAATCCGAATACGTTTTACCTTGGGATCATAACAAACAAAACCTTTTTGCTGAGAAGCATAACCAAGAAAGAAACTTTGCAGATTGTGCAGATAATTTTGAACGTTCATGTGTTGGAAGATGAACAAAACAAACACAGCCAAAAGTATGCAAATGTGTGTATTTTGGTTCATTTTGGAAAAGACGAAAATACGGAGATGTGTTTTGTAGTTTTGGAGAAGGAAGACGATTGATGATATGAGTTGCAGTGGTTAATGCTTCTGGCCAAAATCTAGGTGGAACTGAGGATTCTAATAGCAAACATCTGACCATATCCAAAAGATGACGATTTTTCCGTTCTGCAATTCCATTTTGTTGGGGGGTGTAGGGACATGTCCGTTGGGAGATGATCCCTTTTTCTTGTAAAAAAGTTTGAAATTTCTCTGACACATATTCCCCTCCCGAGTCTGCACGGAAAATCTTAATACATGTTGAAAATTGATTTTGAACATAATTCAAGAATCTTTTAAAAGCATCAAAGACTTCAGATTTTGCATGTAGGAAATAAACCCATGTAAAACGACTATAATCATCAATGAAAGTCACAAAATATTTATACTGTGAATGAGAGATAATTGGTGCAACACCCCAAACATCACTATGTATTAAGTCAATGCATTTTGTAGCAGAGGAAACATGTAATGGAAATGGCAAGATTTTACTTTTTCCAGTCTTACAAACAGTGCAATCAAGAGCAACATCTGATGCTAAAAACTTCATTTTATTAATGTGACCAGAATTTAATAAAGACAACAGTACTTTGGAATTGGGATGTCCTAATCTATTGTGCCATAACTGCACATTATTCTTAGAGGGAATTTTGGAAGCAAACAAAGACATATCTGGACTCGGTGTTGAAATGTGAAGAGGAAACAATCACCCACATTTAGGCCCCTTCGCTATCACCTTCCCCGTCTCCTGATCCTGCACCACACCACCAGAGGAAGAAAAAGATACATTGAAGTGATCATCAACCAATTGGCCTACAGATATCAAATTGGTAGAAAGACTTGGTGAACAGAAAACATCATGTAATGGTAAAGAATGAGAAATATCACCAACAGATGTAATTGGTATTGTGGTACCATTAGCTGCATGAACTTGAATGCTTCCATCATATGGTTTAAGTTTGGAGAAGTTTTTGAATGAAGATGTCATATGATTGGAAGCACCAGAATCAAAGTACCAATGAGAAGAGTAGTATTTTTTACCAAATATACCAAGGGAGGAAAATGCTTGGAGGATCATTTGTTGGATCATTTCAGGTGTGACTGGAGCAGCAGAAGCGATAGCAGGAGAGGATATGGAAGAAGAATCTGTATTGCCAGAGGGAGCAGTGATTGCCTGGTAAACCTTTGGATTTCTGTTCTAAGGACGTTTGCGGCATTCATTGATTAGATGTCCCGTTGCTTTGCAGTAACCGCAGACTTTTTGCTTGCATTGATTTGCATAATGGCCGAAGTTTTGACACTTGAAGCATTGGACTTTGCTAATGTCTCTAATTGGTTGCTTTCCTTTAGTAGCATAAACAACATTCACTGGGGTGGGTGATGCTTGTGACTGAGTGGGTATTCCATAGGCAAATTCGATAGCACCAGGATTTGGTTGTTGAAGTATATTTGTTTGAGTCAGTTGCCTTTGTTCTTCTCTCAGTAATTCATTGAGACATTCATCGAGGGATGGGGAAGGTACCCTACTCATGAGACTAGATCTCACTGTCTGATACTGAGGCCTTAATTTCATGAGAAATTGATCCCGATGAGTAGTTTCCAATAGTTTTTGTAAGTCAGGAAGCGCCTGTGCAGAGATATTTGCATATTTGATTTCATCTAACTTTGTCCATAAATTTTGGAAACCAGAATAATATTCTTGAATGGATGAAGTTCCTTGCATATAATTTGCAATTTCATATTCCAACTGATATTGTCGTGCTGAATTTCCCTGGTGATACACCCTTTTGAGATATTCCCACATATCTTTGGCAATTTTGTATGGTTTCAAATTCATGAAAAATTGGGGCTCCATGGACCCAAGAATCCAGGTTTTGATCTTTGCATCTTTTGTGTTCCAAGACTGAATTTTCTTTTCGTCTTCGGTTGGTTTTGGATCAGCACCAGATATATGGCCCCATAATTCTTTACCTTCAAGCTAAAGTTCAAATTGGAAGGCCCAAGATGGATAATTTTTACCAGTAAACCGGATCAAATTGATATCAGACTTTTCCATTTGCATCAATTTATGAAACAATGAAAAATTTTCACTCAGAAATCAACCAGAATCCAGAGAACAGAACCTCTGATCACGATGTGGATGAGCAAAAGTATGCAGAGAAGAGCTTCAGAAGCAAAGCAGTGCACGAAGTGCAAAACAGAACACAATTGCTAAAAGAAATATCCCAGACGACCCTAACTTTCCTGATGAGATCTGTCTGTGGGCCCCACTGATTGGTTCAATCACAAATCAGATTAGATCAGATTGGAGAGGCTCCAAGATACTACCAGCAGTCCAAATTTGAAATAAATCGGATACAGATCCACAAATCTGGACGGTCTTGATGAAAACAATTTGAACAAAAATATCCAAATACGTCAGACAGAAAAGGAGGTATAACCTACCTCAAACGATGATAGAAAAATCTCAAAAAATGATCAAAAACTTCTTCAAAGCATGTCGATCCAAAACTTGGAGTCGCTGGTGGAATAAGGGTTGATCAGCGGTGGGCCATTCTTGATCAGGCACAGATCAGAACTTGTTCTGATGGATCTGTGATGAAAAAATCTTGGCAAGGACTACCTCATGAGAGAAAGATGACTTGGAACTCTTGATTGGTGGAAGACGTCTTCAACCAGAATATGATTTGCAACTTGTGTCTCTTGACTTGGCTCTGATACCATGTCACAGAATGCCAAGATGCGGACAAATTGAATGGAATGGGATGATCTTCCCAGGATCGATTGATCTCTATATATTATGCTGTACATCCTTGATTTGGGCTACAAATTAGGCATATTACAGTCAGCCCTATCCTAAAATAACATACAGAATCTGTTAGAGTTTGACTAAAGGAAATGGGCTTTAGTTTACAAGTGGGCCTTTGGCCCGATGGACCCATAATCTTTAACAGTATATGCGACAACACATACACATTCAGGCACGATGGAAAGCAAGTCACACTCCATCCAAAGAAACTATAATCGCCGAAGAAAAAGATCAAGAGCAAATGCTACAAAGTGCTTCATGTACACTATGTCTACAAGGGCAACATGAAAAAGACCCAAATTCGAGGTCGAACTCTTCTTTTAACCTAGGGGGAATGATGCAGAATAGGCCCACAAAGGGTCCCACCCAAGATAGCTTAGGGATATATATTTTATTTATTTTTTTCCTCTAATATTAATTAGCAAATTTCTAATTGTGATTAGGATTAGATTTCTTATTTCCTAAGTTGTTTTAATTCCTAGTTTGATTAGGTTTCTTAGCCACCAAGTTTATCTTCCTATTTATATGCAATGTAAGAGATGGAAATCTAATCATTATTGTGGGTTTCTCCGATTGGAGAGGTGCTTCTCTACGAGGACATGCTTGAAATGTCTGTGGACACGTGCTTCGGCACATCCATGAAAGCCCTAACGCGGGCCTGCATAAAAAATGGAGAGGTGCATCAAGCAATGCTTCAATTCTGCAATGTATGACCGTCAATAACTATAGGTAGAAAATGTTGAAAGACAAAAAAAAAAGGGCTGATTCATAATTTTCGAGAATTAAAGAACTGGATTGTACATATGACAAATTATAAGTTTTTTACTTTGGTTAAATACAGAAAAAATCTGTTGGTATAAAGAAAAGCCCAACCGTAGTAGTGACAACGAACCCCTTCATCTAAAGTTCTCTATTCTCTTTTCCTTCTTTCCTCATCAAATTCCATTAAAATTTATAGACCTTTCTCTACTACATCTTATATATTCAAGTCAGAAATCTCTACCATCTCGCATGAGACTCAAATGGAATGGCAAAGAGGCTTAAAAAATTTTAAAACAACCTTTTTCAGGTTTTCCTACAGAGTAGGGGATCGGCGGAATCAGAGTGATTTGCTCACCACACCCATTATCATTTGAAAAATAGAAAAATTATTAAAAAAAAAATTCTATGAGTTCTATGATTTGTTGTGTTTCATTTATTAATAATGAATCTTAGTTCTTATAGGTACCCAAAGTTGTATTTCATTCAGCCGGATGAACAGTACCATCGATCTTCAAATGCCTAATCTTAAAAAATAAAAAATAAGAAGTGCTCTTCACCTTCTAGAACCAGAGCAAATTGTAACATTAGGGTAAAAAAAGGAAATAAGTGCATAGGGCCAAAATTCATTGGAATTGGTCAAGTAGGTGGGGGTGGTGATGGGTTCCGGACATTCAGGTGGATACCGATTGTGGCCGATTTTTAAAGCCATGCTCTAACACAAAAAATAGTTAAAAGCGCTTTGGTCCTGTCAAACCACATGATGAAAGTTGGGCATCAAGGCCTAAAGCAGGAGGGGCATGAGAGCGGGCACCTTAACGAAAAAGCAAGAAATAAACATTACTGGTATTTTCAGCTGGTCTTTATACCACGCCATTATCAACTAATTAAATCCATTAGGCCCATTTAAGATTTTTCAAAATAGAAATATTCAAATATATAGTTTTAGTGTAGTTTATTTATATCAAAAAAGGAAAGGAACCATAGTACCATACAATTCATATATATATATATATATATATATATATATATATATATAGGGGGATATTCAAGTGAGGGATTCCCTCACCATAGGGTGAGGAGCGCTCCCCTTTTTGGGAAATTACTTTTTGGGAAGATTCTCTTTTGTACTTGAAACTTCTCAAAAAGGGAAGTGTCCCTCACCCTATGGTGAGGAAATCCCTCACTTGAATATTACCCATATATATATATATATATTATAACAAGGTAGCAAACTGCTGCACTAATAAGTCATGAAGACATAAACCGAACTAAAAGCCTACATATGACGGATATTGTCAATCAAGCCCATCTGCGCAGGCCCATCTGGGCCCAATACTTGTATTTGTGTTTTAATTAGCTATTGTATTTTAGTTAAACTACAATTAGTCTAGTCATAACTCACGTACAATTAGGTAGCTATAATTTAGGATTTGAATTGTATTAGGATACCATTAATAGGGTAATCTACCCTTATATAATGAGGAGTCGACCGTAAGGGGCACATACTATTCAGCAACTGTTTCTCTTGTTGTGTTCTGTTTTCCATCTCTTACAGTGACATGGGATCAGAGCATGGGATCTCTTACAGTGCTTCAGTTTTTTTTTCTTCAAGATCCAAGGATTTGTGGATCCTCCTAGTCATCTTCCAAGATCTGGAAGCCATTCAGAGACAATTTCTTCAGCCTGATCATCATTGATCATCTCAAATCAGACGTGACCCACCTACGATCATCATCAGCATATCAGCAGAATCAGCCCCTCTTGGTCAGTTGGATCTCTACTTGTTTATGAAGATTTTTTCAATATTTATGGATCATCTGAGGTAGGCCTTCTACAATTTTTTGTGGAAATTTAGTTTTGTCCACTTGCTTTCATCACGGCTGTCCAAAATCTTGGATCTGGATTTGTTCTGACTGGGGCCACTTCCAATAGTTGCATAAATTTGTTGTTAACCCATCCCCGATCACTTTGGACGCGGGGGGGGGGGGGGGGGGGGGGGGGGGGGGGAGGGATGCGATCACGTGCAAAATTTCATTGTGGTGACAGGGTCGTCTGGAGACATTCTGTGCGCTGTTTATCCAGTTCTTCTGGGAACTGTTCTGCGCATCTTCAAACACAGATCTTGGCATCCAGATTCTATTTTTACTCTTCAAAACAGTTCATCACATCAGATCTTGGCTGCCGGTTGCTGTCCGCTGCAATACTTCATCGATCTGAACCTTCTAATTGTGTTCCTAACTACTGATTGTGGTCTGATCTGTCCATGATTGGTCTGCAACAGTGCTGCTGCCATATTTCTACTATTTTACAGCTTGGTTTTCTCTACAAATAGTAGACCAGCACCCTGTTTTACTTGGCAGCATCTTCACAAGTCTATTGTTTTCAATTCTTACTAATCTGTTAGTAATGGAAAAATCTGAGATCGCCCTGGTTCGTTTTGATGGAAAAAATTACACATCATGGGCCTTCCAGTTTCAAATCTACTTAGAACGAAAAGAACTATGGGGCTAGATGGATGGTTCTGAACCTAAACCTGAGGAAGATGACAAGAAGATTTCAGCCTGAAAAACTAAGGATACTAAAATTAAGACTTGGTTACTAGGATCCGTTGAACCCCATTTTATTCTCAATTTGAAACCTTGCAAATCCACCCATGAGATGTGGGATTATCTCAAAAAGATCTATCAACAAGGTAATGTTGCTCGCCAATTTCACTTGGAGCTCGACATCTCCCAATTTTCTCAAGGCACCCTATCTATACAGGATTATTACAATGGATTTCGACGACTGTGGTCTGAAAATGATGAGATCAAATTTGCGACTGTGTCTAAAGCACTTCTACCAGAATTGCTATGGATGGTGGCTACAGTGGGGCCCAATCCCTATGGGACCAGTACCACCTTGGTCGCCCATGGATCCCCTTCAGGATCCTTGGACCAGATCCTTGATCAAGTGGGCCAGGTGGTCCCACAATCTCCAAAACAGTATTCTGGCCATTAACGACAGGCCTTTGAATTCCACCAATCCATGCATATTGGATGGATTTCCCTGGAATTGCATTCCATTATCTCATGTATCATTCCAGCAACCACATAACATGCTCCCTTTTGCATTCAAAATAGATTTCCTTCAAATCAACAGGTTTTTTTCATACTGCTAAGCATCCAATTCAGCATTATCAATCATCTAGACTCTAGAGCACCATTAAAGAGTAATTAAAAAAATTCACTCACCTTTGATATGCAATCGTTGCTTTTGCAATGTGCGGGCGCGAGTAGGACATCAATAGCCTTCCCTTCCTTCTCCTGATTAACAGTCACAAGACTCTCTCTCAGAATTGTCTCTAGTGGAAAAAGAATACCATAATAGGGGTCATTGGTTTGCTTCTGTATATATAGAAGGATGTGCTGTATAAACTTCCTAATCCTAATATATCTCTTATTTTCTCCACTATAGTTGTTATACAACTCCAGTCCCAAAACGTGGGACACTTTCCAATTTCTAATTCCTTAATAAGTACTATTACTAAGTTCATAATAAGAGAACCACTAAAGTACTGCCTGGGCCAGACTAATCCTGGCCCATATAATACAGGATATTACAAAAGTGTTTACTAATAAAAGAAAAAACATTGTTTTTTAGCATTTTATAGTATTCTGAATTTTTTTGGGTAAAAGTAAAAAATCACACCGCGATGGACCGCATATCGCAACTCAATTCCGCGTCATAGTGATTTTTAGTGTCAACCGTGATGGAAACCGCAGCCGCGAATTTGAACCATGATTCAAGCTGCTATCAGCAGCTTGTCAGAAACCTTACATGTTTATTGTTGCAGATCTAGACTTATGTTGTAGAGTTACGAACAACTTTATGAATGATCAAATGATCAATGTCCTCGGCATCTTGATGATTTCTATCATAAATTGATTCAAAATAGAGGCCACTACGTGCATCATTGGCCAAAGCGGTTGAAGTCACTACACTATTTTGAAGATAGCAGCGCTCTGTTCTACTAGAGCTAAGCAATTTTAATTTAAAACACTGTTTTTCCTATTTCTACCCCTCAATAGCCTTTCCTAAAGCTGTCTCTACCCTTATCTAAATCTAAATCACTAAAAAAAAAAAAAAAAACAAATAAAAGCTGCTACAAAAGATTCAATTGTTTTTACCACTTGAAAGAAATTCACACCACTACGTATCACCCACTACATAGTTTTTTGTTCATTGACAGTCAAGCCCGCCGCAACCACTATTTTGATCCTTGATCATATTCTTTGATATTTGAAGTAAATCAAAAGAAAATGGCCTATATACAAGAGTTAAGGGCATCTTAGATATTTCAGATTATTGTGATGCAGAACTGGTTGGGTCTCTATGACAGAGTTGCTAGCCAGTAGTCGCAAAACCAATTGGCGATAGGAAACAACACAAACAACTACTTAACACTCCCCTTTGGGTGGGACACCGTCCAACACCGAAGCACATACCAACACAAGACCAAAACGCGGCATGGGGCCTTCATGCCCTATGCATTTGCGCCCGCACAAACACAAATTGCGGCATGGGGCATTTTTACCCTACGTGGTTTCGAACTCTAGACCTCTGGCTCCGATACTATGACAGAGTTGCTAGCCAGTAATCCTAAAACCAATTGGTGTTAGAAAACAACACAAACAACTACTTAACACTTTGTAGGACAAGTCTAAGTGGTACTATAGGTTGATAACGAGGAAATTCACGTGGAGAATCAAGAAAAATATAACTGTTTTTAGAAGCAGTATGTAGGAGTCCATGGCACTTGCTACCTGTGAAATGATGTGGGCACTCTGCCTTCGAATATGGGCTTTACAATCTCAACTTCTATGATACTCCACCGTAACAATCAAGTTGTGATTCATATTTCTTCCAAATCAATCTTCAATAGTCACTTAAAAGTCATTATCCCCTCCTTTCGAGTGCTCAGGTAATCAAAAACAGATTTTCTCACTATCCTAACAGCTATGCATAACACTGATACACAGGTGTAGAGAATGAGAAATTATATCTCTCATACTCATGAGGAACACCATATTAGTGATAAAAGAATACCTTATTCAGTTCCACTTTGTTTGGGATCAAGTCACTTAAAAGTCATTATCCACTCCTTTCATGTGCTCAGGTAATCAAAAATAGATTTGCTCACTATCGTAACAGTAACATTGGCTATGCATAACACTGATACACAGGTGTAGAGAATGAGAAATTATCTCTCTCATATTCATGAGGAACACCATATTAGTGATAAAAGAATACCTTATTCAGTTCTCAATTATTCAGTTCTCCTTAAGAACCATATGTATGCTCTGATTCTTTGTTATCAGTTACACTAATGGGTTAGGTCGACCCAAATGTACTGGGTCGATCCAGACGGGCTATCTTGTGGGCTTGACCTATTCGAGATTTTAGCGGGCTGTCAAAGCTGGCCAAGCTGACTGTAGTTTCCCTTTTAAGCATATCAAATCTGATAAAGACAAATGTATTTTTGTTATTTAGCATAGCTATATAGGCGACTTGACACAAAGGAAGGCGAAAGAGAGATATTCAAGCTTGCCAAAGCCAGAGATAGGCGGACCAAAGACTTAAACCAAGTTAAATGCATTAAGGATGATGATGAAAAGGTATTAGTAAAGGATGAGGAGAAGGAGCGTTGGAAAAGCTACTTCTACAAGTTATTTAACGATAGCAGTAGTAGTGACATACAATTGGGCAACTTACCATTGCTAGGGAAGAATCAAATCATATGTTCTATAGGATAATCAGTAGGGAAGAAGTTAAAGAAGTGTTGAAAAGGATGAAGAATGGGAAAGCAGTTGGGCCAGATGGTATCCCTATTGAGGTTTGGAGGTGCTTGAGGGAGGATGGCATAAGTTGGTTGACAAAGCTTTTTAATGTAGTGCTAAAGAGCAAGAAGATGCCTGATGCATGGAGGAAATGTATACTTATACCCATATGCAAGAACAAAGGAGATATTCAGAACTGTGCGAACTACCGCGGGATTAAATTGATGAGCCATACAATGAAATTTTGGGAGAGAGTTATTGAGAGAAGACTACGAAGAACAACACACATTTCAGAGAATCAATTTGGTTTCATGCCTGGGAGATCAACCATGGAGGCTATCTTTCTCCTGAGAAGGTTAATGGAACAGTATAGAGAAGGTCAAAGAGATTTACATATGGTGTTCACTAACTTGGAGAAGGCCTATGACCGGGTTCCTAGGGAGATTCTATGGAGAGTATTGGAAAATAAAAGAGTGTGTCACATATATTGAGGCGATAAAGGATATGTATAATAGAGCCGTGACATCTATAAGAACGACTGGCGGAGAGACTAAAGAGTTTCCTATCACAATTGGTCTACACCAAGGCTCAGGATTAAGCCCGTACTTGTTTGCCCTAGTTATGGATGAGATTACAAGACATTCAGGATGAGGTGCCGTGGTGTATGCTATTTCCAAATGATATTGTTTTAGTGGACGAGACGAGAGAAGGAGCGAATGCTAAGCTAGAATTGTGGCGGAAAATGTTAGAAACAAAAGGGTTTAGGCAAAGTCGATGCAAGACGGAATATATGGAATGCAAGTTTAGTCAAAGTAGGACACCTAGTAATTTAGAAGTAAGTTTGAGCACACAAAAGATTGTAGAGAAAGAAAACTTTAGGTACCTTGGATCTATGGTGCAACAAGATGGAGAGATTGATACTGATGTAAGTCACAGGATTCAGGCCGAGTGAACCAAATGGAGGAGTCCTTCGGAGGTCTTATGTGATTGGAAAGTCCCCCTCAAGGTTAAAGGAAAGTATTATAAGGTGGCAGTACGTTCAACGTTATTATATGGATCAGAGTGTTAGGCAGTAAAGCATAATCATGTTAAAAAGATGGAAGTTGCGGAGATGAAAATGCTAAGATGGATGTGCGGAATCACAAGGAGAGATAGGATTAGGAATGAGGAGATTAGGGGCAAAGTAGGAATAGTACCGATTAAAGATAAAATGAGAGAAAATCGACTGAGATGGTTCGGCCATGTTAGAAGGCACCCAACGGAGGTGCCCTTTAAAAGGTGTGAAAGCATGGAGATTGGCAGGAGTAGGAGGGGAGAGGGAGACCCAAGAGAAGTTGGAAAGAAACTATTAAACATGACCTTGCCTACATGGATCTAACGGAGGATATGGCCCTAAACAGATTTGATTGGCGTCGTCAAATCCATATAGCCGACCCATCTAGTGGGAAAAGGCTTGGTTTGGTTTGGTTTAGCATAGCTTAGTGGAAAATCAGCTCAATTAAAGGGGATACAGATCATTGTAATCTTTCTAAACATAGTACATTGAAGAATATAAAATCAGGAGGCCTACCAAGGGAACTCCATTCCATCAAAATCTTTTGATTTTCTTTAGTTCACAATCACTCTTAACCGATGATGTAAATCTCCAGATTAGAGAATAATTACTTCTTGGTAAGCAATTAAATGCACCCTAGGTTCCGGTTGGGGGGAATAAGCTCTATGAGTTGCAATAGATTAAAAACAAGTAAATTTAATTTTTTTTTTCTTAATAGCCCCATCAATGCAAATCCATCTTTAGTCACAATTTTTGAGGAACAAGAGTTTCCTCGATATATACTATAATTAAAAGAAAAGGAAACTCTGATAGACTTGATCCATGCGTACCTTTATAGTTTGTATAAGCACGGGTGTAGCATCTGAGAGCTTGTATGTCACAGGATGCCATCCACGCCTTTCGCGATCTTTGGAGGATGAAAGATCCCATGAAGTATGTGTAAGTGTTCTGCGAGTGATTTCTCCTTCAAGTCCCTTTTGCTGTATCATGAAGCATCAAAAAGGAGTTAGTGCGGGATGATTAAATAGCCCATGGAAAAATGGTAGATTTGCCAGAAGTTCCTCTTCTATGTTAAACTGAACAGATGCTTCATAAAAGAGCGTGAGCTAATGACTCACATACACGTTAAAGGTCCATACCTCAGGAAAAACATACAAGAATCACCCAGAAAAAATGCAAGCTTTTGTTACACATTTGTTAAAATAAGAAAAGTATACAAAACCCTGAAAACACAGGGTGTTGGAGGAGAGATAAAGGCATAGGTAATTAATTGGACAAATATCATAAGCTTACTTCTAACAACCACCTAAACCTCTGGTGTGTACGCTCTCAATCAGAATATTCATAAATTCCAAATCACCTTTACTAAAATCATACATGGTCACACAGTGCAAGTAAAATAAGTAACTAGTTTCAATTCAGTGTTGTATGACATCAAAATCAGAGTAAGAAATCAACTTACTGCCAATAACGTCTGGACATAATGTTCATCTGGAATACAGTTATGCTCCTTCCATGCGTCTGCAGGCTGCAGAAGGCATTAAAGAATGCAGCAAAATTGTATTTAGTGCCAGTATAATGTAATGTTGTTATATGGATCAGAGTGTTAGGCAGTAAAACATAATCATGTTAAAAAGATGGAAGTTGCGGAGATGAGAATGCTAAGATAGATGTGCGGGACCACAAGGGGAGATAGGATTAGGAATGAGGAGATTAGGGGCAAAGTAGGAATAGCACCGATTAAAGATAAAATGAGAGAAAATCGACCGAGATGGTTCGGCCATGTTAGAAGGCGCCCAACGAGGCGCCCGTTAAAAGGTGTGAAAGCATGGAGATTGCCCGGAGTAGGAGAGGGAGAGGGAGACCCAAGAGAAATTGGAAAGAAACTATTAAACATGACCTTGCCTCCATGGATCTAACGGAGGACATGGCCCTAAACATATTTGATTGGGGTCGTCAAATCCATATAGCCGACCCCACCTAGTGGGAAAAGGCTTGGTTTGGTTTGGTTTGGTTTGGTTATATTGTAATGCTGTTGGCATGTGGATGTGGTCTAATGCTCTTACACATACATGTTCCTTTCTGTTGTATTCTTGGTTGTAAATTGTGAACCAAAACAAGCGCATTTTTTAATTTATTTATTCATTTTTTATCAGTAACAGATCTCAAGTTTCTTGCATTGCTCATCCAACATGCTTTTCCCAAATATAGAGTCATGGATTTTACAGCAGCAATCGCTTCAAAGTAGGAGTGTGGACCCAACTCAGACTCAAACTTACTGAACCTGACCAAACCTCGAGGTTGAGTTGGGATCTCAGGTTTAGGTTGGGATTGGGCCATAATTTGAAAACTTTTCATTTTCAGTTTGAACTTCGAACCTGACTGATATTAGCTGAAGTTAGTTCATGTCCAGTTAGGGTTTTATGCTTCTAGAATTTGGATAGAGTTTGGGTTGTGTCAAGTTGGGCGAAAGTTGTGTCTGCTTCAAGTTGTAGTTGGCCCTTCTAGAATCAGGTTCGGGTTTGGCTCAGTTCAATTCCCAACCTGCCCCACACTAGTTGCAACCATGGTTTCACAGTTGAGGGCTCCAATTCTCAGCAGCTGTAATTTGTATCTTAGATTTTACATAATAATATTATCGTCATTCATGAATAAATGGATTGGACAACCAATTAGAACTATTTTATATGAATTAGCAATTAAAAAATTGTATATTAAGATATGCCAAACTTGAAGAAACTAGGGGCACTGGTTAAATGTCACACTTAAATAGTACACTTGAAATTAATAGTTCACAAGTATTTCAAATATAGTGTCCCGCGTATTAATACAGCTGTTATAGATTTGAGGTCGTAATTAATCATTCAAACATATCCTGGCTTATTATTTTGATTTGCCAAACACATGATACAGTACTAGAAAGGAAAGGACTTACAAGAGGACGATCTCGCCAAAATTCCGGTAGTGACTTCCTCTGCATATTTGCAAAAGATGGTTTCAGACACTCAGATAGAGAAAAGCAAGGAAACAAGAAAACATTGCCAGTTCATTACTACATTCAAACAAAATAACAGAATCACTTCACAGCAATCTAACTTGACTCTAAATTGTGGAATACACATGTATCTATTGTTTCAAGAACCAGGAAACCCTGCAGGCATTTTCATGTGTTGAAACATATCAATCACGGAGAACTCTCCTTCCAGCATGTTTAGGATTTCTTGTAGGTGGTTTTCCTTGGAAAGAATTCAATGAAGTACTGAAGAAAGATGTGATTGACTAAGGAAGTAAACTCAAAAAAAAAAAAAAAAGAGACCCTAGAAGTTAGTCAAGTGGCCCTCAATTTTCCCATATGCTCAATTCATTTTGATGGGCAGTGATTTGTGAAGCATATGGATCAAGGGTGGAGTTTACTCGTAATCAAATTTTCTCCATTTGCTTGGATTCATTTTCATGAGGGGAACAGTAGGCATCAATTATGAATCGCACATCATTTTTTTTTTTTTTTTTTGAAAAGGTGAATCGCATATCACTTTAAACAGTAAGATATTTTGATATTAATGCGGTAGCAGTATGTACTCCAAAACATTAGTAAACCATCAGCTGTATCAGCCTAAACAATGCCAAGACAGCCAACACATACAAAGTATCGGCTGAAAAGCCTAGATAAGATTCATTTTTCCCTTTTTATTTAGTGCTGAAACTTGTGAGAATTTGAAGAGAAAGGTGAACTTTACCCTCAAGGCTTATTATGGGAGAAAAAAGGGCAAAATGGTGTTGTTTTGGCAAGATCAAACGTATTACGCACGCTTTGCCTTGAGCGAGCTTCAGAAAAGTAGTGTGTAGCGTGGTATGTTTTCTTCTAGATATTAGTTAGAATAGAAAGGTTTGTTGACTCAAAATCAAATCTAAAGAGATTTAGCAATTTTTTTATGCTTTTTGGACTTATATTAAGAAAATTATATGCCTAAAAATACTAGCATGCAATATGTTAAGAGTGACTTAGATTTGGCAATAGGTTATTAGTTTGCCTAAGACCTTTTTTAAGAAAATTTCAAATTACTTAAGAAAAAAGTGATTACATGTTTTAACTTAGCATATATATACTTGTTTTCTGAATAGTTAATTGGCTATTGGTTAAAGATATTTACTTTATTTGCACAGTATATCAATTTTCTATTTGTATTGGTGCATAGCAAGTATTTTCACTTTTCCATTAAATTTAAACAAACTGAACAGCTTCTAACAAAAGATATTTGCAGGATGGTAAGGACTTTTGGGGACCAATATTTTGCTTCATAACATGCTCTAATGAGAATAAAAAATGATTTCTAGCATTTTCTAAAATTCTGGGATTTTTTGGATATTTTTCGGATTCTTTTGGGGAAAAAATCACACAACAGGCTGTGATGGACTCTAACCACAAAGTAAGGTTTCAGGGTCAACAGGGACACTTACTACAACAACAATTTGCCTAACAGGATTTTACACAATAAAAGCGAAGTATTGGACGCGATAAGACACGACAATACTATGCCTATTTTGAAGAACCTGTGCATCATAGGTTCATACTCTCCTTATTGATGGCAGGCAAGTATTTATCCAGTGTCTTCTTATCTTATATGCAGAGCAAAGAGATGAACGTTTTCTTTTAAAATCTCTACTCTCATCCTATATGCACTGTTCACAAATGATGAAGTGAAGTCTGTATGTATTAAGACTGTCCATTGCTCGTCACTTTCTAACAAACAATGAAGCAAGCAGACTAACTCTGATTCCCAACTTCAGTATTGCAATAGGATGCAGATAATATGCACTGTTGAATCTAAATCTGTACCAACCTTCTGCCATGAAGTGTGGCATGTCAAGTACAAGATGGCCCAGGCCCATCAGGCCCACTTGTAAGGGTCGACTCAAGTTCAGGACCAAAATGGTGATATCCAATCACGTTGATTTGGTCAAACAAATTGTATAGTTTTCTTCCTTCTTTAAATTTTCTTTCATTAGTATTAGATTGTAATTAGATTGATAAGCTGATTTGTAGCCTTTGATAAGGCAACTGTACTCATTATAATGGGAGAGGATCTCCAAAGGAAATACACAACTTTACAATCCAAAAGTCTCTTGACTGCATGCTACAAATGTCATGGTATCAGAGCTCACTACAACAAATGGGATTTTTAGTGAGGAAATTTTTTGCGAGGCAATCCAAAGTGTCACAAAAAATAGATTTTTTGCAACGTAAAACTAGACCCGTCGCAACAAGTTAAGAATTGGCGACACAAGATCCCAAGCGTCGCAAATAGATACTTTTAGCAACAAATAGAGTGTGTCGCAAACAAATGCGTCAAAAAATCATTGGCACAAAAAAAATTCGGGCGCCCGCCAAATGGCGGTAAAATTGTTCGCGACGCTAAATACACAATAGCGACACAATTATACATCGCCAATAAGTGTCTCTATTAGCGACGCAATCCCTGCATCGCAAATAGTTTTTAGTTGGGACGATTACCTTATTATGTCGCAGAAAAGTTAAGGTTATTTGCAACAGCCTTTTTGCGTCGCATATAATATCATATTTGCGACAGTTTCCTTTGTGTCGCAGATAATTATTATTTGCAACCTACATGATATGGTGTTGTAAAAATTCTAAGCTACAAAATTCACTATTCTTTTACCTTTGATACTATTATGAAAAAAAATTATATATTTATTTGGGACGCAATTTTTGCCGTCACAAATAATATTTAGTTGCGACGATATACTTGATGCGTTGCAGATAAAGCTTTTTGCGCGGAGCGAATTGAAATGCGTCGTAGAAATTCTTTTAGTGGCAACATTGTTTCATGGCATTAAGAAAAAAAGTCTAATAGCCCCATCTCGCTCTAATAGCCCTGTTTGGCTTCTCATCTGGCAATCCATCTCCTCCACCGCACTCTTTTTCCTCTACAAAACCCTAATCCTCTCTCTCTCTTCTCCTCCTCTCCCTCTCCCTCTTCCTCCTCTCCTCCCCTTAGCCCAACCCAGCCGCCTCTGCCCCCGATCTCGCCCGCAGCCTCCTCCTCAAATCCGTCGTCGCCAGCAGCCCCGCTGACTTCCGTCGCCGTGTTGCCAAATCCCTAAGCTTTCTCACCTTCGTGATCCTGTCCGGGATCTCGGGGTTCTTGTCTGTTGTGTCAGTTTGCGATGGAGATGGGCTACTTGATGTTGCGAGGTTTTTCAGATTGGGTTTAAGAGGGATTGTTCTTGGGATCTGGACTGCAGGAGGGGGAGGAGGTGAGAGAACTTCGACGAGGTCGGTTTTGAGGCGGAGAGGCAGAGGCTCGACTCCAAGACCCGCCAATCAATGGAAGAGGAGATGACCCAGATCAGTAGCAGCGACAAAAAGGCTTGGAAATGGAGCATTCGAGGGAGGGTTCGGGATTTAATGGAGTCCGAGAACATCGCCCAAAGCCCCCGTCCCATTCACCATCGAATACCCAATTTTGTTGGGGCTGCTTCTGGCCAAAATGGTCTCAATCTATCGCTTTCTCATCTCTATTATTTTCCTTTCTAATGTGTTTTTACCCTTCTTCTTACTGTTTCGTGGGTGGTGGGAGATCGGTCTCTTTCTGTTTGCCCGAAGTTTGTGTCTTTCCCCTTCAACGTCTCTTGCGACTCGTTTGTGAATTGCTATTGTCAAGTTGGTGATTTGGGCGAGTGAGTTTCTTCTTCTAATTGTTCTGGGACTGATTTTTATTCATTTATTTGTTTATTTTGGGGTTGTGAAGTTAGGTGGATTGGAAGTGTTTTGCGCTGCAAAATGCGTGAAGGTTAATCCGGATTCGCCCCAGAAACAAGTTCGATTTTTGACGCTTTCAGGTTTGTTATTTTGTCATTTTTAATTCATGTCTAACATTGGTTTGATCATTCTCCATGGTTACAGAGTGACTGTGATTGTAGTTGTATGTAGAAGGAAATCCAAGTCATGGGTTGTTTGATTTTATCTTCAATTTGTTGCTGCTATAAAATTTATTGTAATGGTATGATTATAACCACGTTTGATTGATTTATGTGTGTAGGAAGAGATGGGTTTTGGTTTTTCCGATTATTCAGGTTGGTTGGTGCAATTTTTTTACTTGTTTTGTTTGTTCCTGATTGGGAGTATTTAGATTGGAAATGTAATTTGAATGGACGGATTTGAGTGCGTGCCAATGGTGCATTTGCATTTGTGCTACTTTGGTATTGAATTTTTAGGAGTTCAAGCCGAAAGGGATTTTATGAAGAAGTATTGTTTAGGTAAGAAATGAAGGGTTTGAGGTGGACCATCAGTTTACTAGGATTTTCTTTACTGGGTGGCAGGTGGGTCTTTTCCTTTAACTCTTCATATTTATGCTATTTGATAGAAAGGGTTTGCTTAGCTCCTAAGAATTCAATTTATATATATGAAGCTGACCGAGTTCAATTGCCGAAATCAATAGATTTCGCCAATTGATTTTGACCATTTTGATTTTTGATCGTCCCCTTAACTTCCCATACAAATGCATATGAATGTAACTCCTTCATGTCCTGGTATTCACGTCTACGCCACACTTCTTCGGTTTCAATTCCTTAACTTCCTAGATAAATGCATACGAATGTGACGCCTTCACGTCCTGGTACCAACTTCACGTCCTACTATTCACATCTACTCTATATCTTTTTAGATTCGATTAAATATTATCTCCTCCACATGTTTCCAATCTCATCTCCATCGTGTAACATGTCTTCTTGGACTGTTCGTAGGCAAGTCCAACATCCTCCCAAGATTTACGAGGAACAAGTTCTGCTTGGAGTCCAAGTCCACCATCGGCCTTGAATTCGCCACGTGATCGCTCCAGGTTTGTGTAAATTCATCATCTTTCATCTTGTTTCTGTTTAAGGTTTTTTTTTTTTTTTTTTTCTGTTACTACCATATGAGAGTTATTTTTGAATTGATTGTTTTGGAAATTGATAGAGCATCTGAAAAGTATCCAAGTTGTCTATGAAAATGGCATAAAAGGCACATTTTGCTTGGATTTATTAAAATAACATGGATTCTTAAGCTCTCCACCCTGTCTTAACATTCCCCTTCCCTATCTCTGCTCTCCATCTCTCTTAAACTCTCCATCATTCTCTCTTAATAAATGATGATGTCAATTCATGACTGAAGCTTCTCTATGCTGCTATGTAAGGTGAGATCTCCTGCCTGGCCCTATCCATCCAATACAAGTAGAAGGCGATAACAAGAATTGCAGAATGTAGAGATGTGTGGATGCATAAGATGTCTATGTTTGTTTCATATTATGCTCTGTGTCTCTTAAGTGAATTGTGTTTCTCTATTATCATAGTTCATAGGCTGTTTAATGATCTTTCTATAACCACCATGACCATACGATCCATGTCACTATGGTCATCTTAGTTGGATCCATAATTTGGAATGAATAACCCACCATATGAGCATGATTTACATGCTGGAGTCACCTGTATTTGATGCATTATTAGGCCTTGGTTTAGGCACTGACGTTGCATGTATTTCACTTACTGTTGGGTGTGGGAACTGTCCATTTTCATACACATTGAGTATGGTTTTTTCTTACATTATTTACACGTTTGGGTTTCCCATATTTTAACCACTGTTTGGGTACGTGAATTCACTCATTGTGCACACTGTGTTGAAATGATTTGGATGTTGCATTTCATGTCTTTTATTTATTATTTACATGTAGAACTTCACCCATTCTACTCATTGTTACACACTTTCTTGGATTCCATTTACTGCTGCCCTTTTGAATCCTATGCATTTTTTCAGTGGATTTCACGCACCTCATCCGTTGCTCTCTGTCTCATTTTGTGCAATAGTGCCTTGTGTTTTTTCCATGTACAGTAATCTTATGCATGAACGTGTTCATGATAGTTTGATATTTATTTAACTATAGACAATAACCAACTTTTACATACTAAGAAAGTGAACTAAAGACTAATGTGAATGACCTATTCTCTTGTGATCAAATGTCCTCTAAGGTCATTTTGAATCTTATTGAAAGTAAAGTGCTCTTTGGTGCATCCAAAGAATATAATCCATCCTGCCTGCTCTCTCAACCCAGCATCTCATTTTGCGTGCTGGTCCTTGATAAAAAAATTAATTGACGAGAATCCAAGAATATAGAGAAAATATGTTGCAAGCTGACCAGCAAAACTTAAATTACTTTTCACATCAGTGGCTAGCAAAACCTTTTTCTAAACATATCAGGTTAGGTCATGTACTAATACCAGCTTCCTCAACTTCATGAGAGAGATGCGATTTATTTCCATCACCAACCATTACTTATCGGTAATTAAGGGCTTCCCCCTTTCTTTCTTTTGCCATTTTATTTAAACTAATATTATCTGACTCCAACATAGCTGGGACAAGGCTTTGATGACGACGACAATAATGATAATGACAATGATGATTTGAATATTATTTAGGAGACATCCTATCCCTATATACTTTTCAAAACTCCTTAGTTTTACCATGGATTTTTTTTTTTATTCTTATATGGGTTTTCTCTAATTTGAATGGTTTTAGAATGATTGTTACTAAAAATATTGTTCTCTTAGTAGCGACTAAGAAAGCTTTTACCATTTTACTTACTCCTTTTCCTCCAGCGGCTGATATATCATTGAATCTGTTCGTGTTCTTTTGAGGATAACATCCAATATCCCAATCTTATTCAGAACTTCTTATCCGTATATATTTCTATGCCTTATATGTTCTTATGGATTTCCTCTTATTTGACTACTTAGATTGATTGTATGTGATCTTTGCATTTTTGTCATTCTCTATGTTTCTTCATTAACTTTTCCTCAATATAGAAAGGAGTCTTGATTTTCTTAGGAAAATTGATTGATTGTATTTAGTCTTAGTCTCTATCATTTTTTCATGTTTTCTCTTGCTTCTCCTTCACAAAGAACATTGCCTAATTTTCAATGGGCAATTTAGGAAGTTGTATAGCAATATAGCATATATGTAGAACGTCGGATGTTGTATACATTTTTTTACAAAAGCAGATATGTATGTATATACTGTATTAATGTATTTACGTTCTTCTTGTAATTTAAACAAGGGTGAAATTTTGAAAAATAAAAAAGCCAAAATTTTGTATTATATAGATCTTTTGGTTTCAATTTTGAACATATCAATAAAGATTTCATAATTTTAGATTTTAATAGGATTTAAATATTTTTATAAATATTTAATATATAATTTTTATTGCCCGTGCTAAGTACGGGGATATTTTGCTAGTACTGATTAACCAAACATGCAGCAGATCGCAACAATTTGATGATAGTGGAGACAACCGGTGATGAATTACTTAATAGTGGTGTATGGAGTAGGAAAATGCAGAAAAAAGACAGTATTCCAAATAATTTCTTTGCTGCCCCAAACACAAAGGAACAAATAACTATCCGCCTTGTCAAATGCTCAAACTGCTACTGGCCAGTCATTGTTGATTTTTGAAGGAGCAAGACTTTTTTTATTTTATTTTTCACACATTTGAATTTTTATTTTTAAGTATCATATGCAGAAAGTGACTTGTGCATGCCAGTTAATGGAAAATCATTGATTAACTGGAACGATTTTTGTCATATAAATATGTGTTTGTGTGTTCGTATTTATGGTGGGTCTAGAGTATATCAGCATGTTGATAGATTTAGGGGGTTTGGGGCTTTCAAGTCTGCTTCTTTAATTTTCAAGCCCTGATTTTATTTTATTTTAATTTATTAGAGCCTCTGGTTCACCCCTCTCCGCCGTCTCAGCTTCTCAAGCATTTCCATCGACCCACTTCTTGCCCTCCACGCCGCCTCCAGACTTCGGGCGGCGGCGGCCACCAGATGTGGCGGCGTCCGTGGCATGGCGTCGATGGTGAATAAGAGCGTTGGAGATCTGATAGCGGCGGATTTGAAGGGTAAGAAGGTTTTTTTTTTAGGGCTGATTTGAATGTGCCCTTGCATGAGAATCAACACATTACTGATGATACCAGGGTTCGAGCCGCCATCCCCACGATCAATCATTTGAACGGAAATGGGGCGAGTGTGATTCTTTCTAGCCATTTGGTATGTGTGATTTTGATGTTTTTAGTACTGGGGCTTCTTTTCTTTCTTTGAATTTTACCGTTTTCGATGTTGTTTTTAATTTTCTTTTATTGCGTTTAGTAGCTTTTCTAATCTGTTTGAGTATGGTTGTGGAGGGTGGGAACCGTGGGATTTGATTGTTAAGTATAATTATGCTGAATTGGGATTTTGGGTCTGTTTCTCATGAGTATGGTTTTGGGGGTGGGATGTTGTGTTTGATAATATTATTATGCTGAATTGGGATTTGGGGCTATGTGTATTTGGTTTTCCCTGGGAAACTCTTGGAAATTCTTGAGTTCAGTAGAGACTCTTCTTATTAATCTGGGTTTTGTTTGTATGAAATTTCTGAGTCTGGATCTATTCTACATTTTCAGGGACGCCCATAGGAAGTGACACCAAAATATACAGTTTAAAGCCTCTAGTGCCTAGGCTATCAGAATTACTTGGAGTCAGGGTACTATTTTTTCTGTCTTTAAAACAATGCCTAATTGCTTGGTTGCTGATAAGGTGGACTGGTAGTTGTTATTATAATTTCCTTCATGTTTTTTATGTATTACTGAATAAGGTTGAAAAGACTGACGACTGTACTGGTCCAGAGGTTGAAACTGAATCACAAAATAGTATTTCAGCCTAAACATGGCCTTAAATTCCAACGTCCCTTTTTTTCTATCATACAATCACATGTACCCATGGCACTTTACTTGCTTCAATAAATGTTTGTCATTTGCCAATTGATGGTTTTTTTAGCCAGAATTATACAAGTTATTTTTAGTCTTTATAATTTCACTTGCTTCTCATCATTGGTGATGTAATATGACTAGTTATAATGGTAAATATATTTATAGATTTTAACATCTATCTTGTTTTATTTATTACAGATCGAAATGAGAGATGAAGAGAAAATAAGAACAAGCAACATTTTTTGGACCGGTTTGGATGGCGCGGATCAATTTGAGGATGCTGTATTTTATCGTGGAAATTGTTCGTTGTCTCTCCGTATACATATATATCAAAGACCACATTTCATTTATCGTTTCTATGTTATATTGAGACCAACTATTATATAGATTTATGTTTAACAAAATTTTATCAATATCTTCAGTAAGAATTTGTGATGAGGACAAATGTTTCATTACACTCAAATTCAATGAATTAATTTAGTTTATGTTTTTACATCGATGGAGTGTTATTTTCATACCTGAATTGCTAGCTACTTAGAGATATGTGATTGTGATGACCTTAGGATGACTTTGCATTAAAGATTTGTGAATGGATGATGAGATTATATTTGTATTAATTGGGTATCAAAAAAGGAAAAATATTTTATTTTTTTAAATATTAAAAAAAATCTGAAAAATTATTATTTGCAGCGCTTTTATTGCGTTGCAAATAATCAAATGTAACAAGATGAAGATTATTTACAACACCACAGAAGCATTGCAAAAAAAGATTATTTGCAACTTTATAAGAGCGCCGCCCTAAATGATTTATTAACGACTTTTTTAAATCGACGCAAATATAAATTATTGGTGACGCATTTTTGCTGTTGCAAATAAATCATTATTTGTGACGCTTATAATACGTCACAATTGATACGTAATTAGCAACTCTTTGAAACCACAGCAAATACTCTCTCCTATTGCCACGCTGCAGTCTTTAGTGTTGCTAATCTTTCTGCGACCCCATTATTTGTGACCCCTTTGCGACGTTTAGTTTTTCTTTTTATATTATCTGCGACGCTTTTATGGCGTCGCAAAAAAGCTAAATTGTAGTAGTGGCTCTTGATTTTCAATCATCCAAGGAGTTGATCAGAGAGGATCCACTCTCTCTCGTGAAGAAAAATTTCCAAAACCATTTTCATTCAGGATCTGCGATAGCTCAGACTACTGTGGCCCACCTGTAATCATCAAGGCATATTCAGCAACCATTCCAGCCAAGGTCGTCTGGGTCTTCTGAGTCTTTTGGTGATTTTTTCAGAATTTTTTGGCACTGCCAAGTTAGTCTTTCGATCATTCTTGTGATTTTTCAAAATCTTGCACAAGTTTTGATCAAGACCGTCTAGAATCTTGGATCTACACTGGATTTAGATCAAACTTGTTCCAGTCGAAGAAGAAATAGGGATATTACTCAGATCTGTGATCTGATTATTATTCAGATTCATAAGTGGGGCCCACGTTGAGGTTTTTGTGCAAAAATCTTTGTCGTCTGAAGCATATTTTGGGTTTTTTTTTGTCCTTTTGGTTCTGTTTGGATTTCCATCAGTGATCTCTATGTCCCATCATCATATTATCGCATCCTTGCTTCTATAATTAAGGCCTTATTTTGGTGATCATACATCATCATTTTTTGCAATCACAGTTGCTGGATATCTCTGTTAGTATTTTTTTTCCACTACCATCTTAAAAATGGAGAAGTTAAAAGTTAATTTGATTCAATTTAATAGTAAAAACTATCCAGCGTGGGCTTTTCAATTTCAATTATATCTTGAGGCCAAGGAATTATGGGGATTTGTTTCTGGTTCTGATCCAAAGCCTACAGAGGATGAAAAAAAGATTTCTACTTGGAATACAAAAGATGCAAAAATTAAAACATGGATTCATGGGTCTGTGGAACCTCATCTGATTCTGAACCTCAAGCCCTATACGACCTCCAAGGAGATGTGGGGTTACTTAATGACAGTGTATCATCAAGATAATTCTGCACGACAATTTCAACTTGAGTGTTAAATTGTATAATACAGTCAAGGCACCTTGTCCATTCAAGACTACTACTCCGGTTTCCGCAATTTGTGGAGTGAATACGATGGGATTAAATATGCTTTGGTTCCTAACAATGCTCTTAAAACTATACAAGACCTTCAAGCCTCAAGTCACAGGGACCAATTTTTTATGAAAGCGTCCTGAATATGAGACTGTAACATCGTCTCTATTGAGCCGGAGCCCATTACCATCTTTGGATGTTTGTTTGAATGAGCTTCTACGATAAGAACAACGTATTCACACAAAAGCCCATCTGGAACAACAGCACACTAAGACTTATACTGTTGCATACTCTGCTAAAGGAAACACTCAGTCTCTTCAAACCTCACAGTCTTCTCCGACTCCTCAGACTCGGGATATGAGCAAAGTCCAATGCTACTCTTGCAAAAAATATGGACACCTCGCAACACAATGCAACCAAAAATTCTGTAATTACTGCAAGAAAAAGGGACACATCATTACTGAATGTTGCCGCCGTGCACAACCTCGGACTCCCAATGCCTATGCTGCCAAGATAGACTATTCTACTACTGATGCTACATCCACATCTGTGCCTTCACAGCTTGGCTCTTCTTCCACTGCTCTCACTCCAGAATTAGTTCAACAAATGATCGTCAATGCATTTTCTGCACTTGGCATCACAGGTAAATATAAAACCCCTTCTTCCATTTGGTATCTTGATTCCGGAGCATCAAATCACATGACTCATTCCAGTGCACAACTTTCTAGCTTGACCACATATACTGGCAATACTCATGTTCAAACAGCCAATGGTGGACATCTTCCTATCACTGCCATTGGAAATATTTCTAGTATCATGCCCTTAAAGAATGTTTATCACTACCCCAATTTAATTTCAAACCTTCTTTCAATTGGATAACTCATTGAAAACAACTGTAATGTTTCCTTTTCTTCCTCTAGTTGTGTTGTGCAGGACCAGATGTCAGGGAGGGAGATTGCGAGGGGGCCTAAACATGGACGCTTATTTTCTCTTGATCTATCTACTCTAGTTAGGTCTAAATCAGCAAATGATTTTTGTTTTTTTGCTCAAAATAATTGTCAATTATGGCATAGTGGGCTTGGACATCCTAATTTTAAAACTACATCTTGCATGGTTAATTCTGGATTGTTGAACTCAATAGGCTTTTCTAAGTTTATTTCTTTTGATTGTGCTACATGTAAGATGGGAAAAGGTAAGACTTCCTTTTTCTGTCTCTACCTCTAATAGCATTCAGTGTTTTGATTTAGTTCATAGTGATGTTTGGGGTATTGCTCCTCATTTGTCTCATCCTCATTATAAATATTTTGTGACATTTATTGATGATTATAGTAGATTTACATGGGTCTATTTTCTACATTCTAAAGCCGATGTCTTTAATGCTTTCAAGATGTTTTTAGCATATGTTGAGAATCAATTTTCAACTTGCATTAAAGTTTTACGTTCTGATTCGGGAGGTGAATATGTTTCAACAGAGTTTCAAACTTTTTTACAACAAAAAGGGATAATTTCTCAAAAATCTTGTCCTTATACCCCCTCAACAAAATGGGGTCGTTGAAAGGAAAAATAGGCATCTCCTTGATGTTACTCGATCTCTTCTTATTGAATTCTCAGTTCCTACACGTTTTTGTACAGAAGCTCTCAGCACTGTTGTCCACCTTATAAATCGATTACCCTCTTTCTCTTTATCTTTAGAAAATGAGTCATTTTTATCGATTCTACAAAACTACACCGTCTTAGGATGATCTACATGTTTTTGGATCGGTGTGTTTTGTTCATTTACCTCCTTCTGAGTGTAACAAACTTACTGCCCAATATGCTAAATGCGCATTTCTAGGATATGCTAGTCATCAAAAGGGGTTTCTTTGTTATGATCCTCAAATACGGCACATTCGTACCTCCCGTAATGTTGTCTTTTTCGAAAATCAATATTTTTTACAGCAACATCTTGATTCTGTAGAGTGCCCATCTATTGTTTCCTTACCTGGTTTTTCGAACAAAACACCATTTGTTAAATTTGATCCTAATTTCGTACATCAAAGGCAGAGTAAAACTGCAACCACAAATAGTCCCCTAAACGATCCCCCAACTGCATCTGGTTCAACTGGAGACCCTCCCTTGCGTCGTTCTTCTCGGATTTCAGTGCCTCCAACTCGTTATAGATTTACCCACACTTCCTTGATGGCCACCATGTCTTCTACATCTATTCCGAACTCATATTCTTAGGCTGTGCAACATGAGTGTTGGAATAAAGCTATGCAGGATGAATTGGATGCTCTTGCACAAAATCATACATGGGATGTGGTTCCGTGTCCTTCTATTAAGCCAATAGGTTGCAAGTAGATCTATTCTATCAAGCTTAAATCTAATGGAACTCTGGATAGGTATAAGGCGCGTCTTCTCACTCTGGGTAATCGGCAGGAATATGGTATTGATTATGAGGAGACTTTTGCTCCTGTAGCAAAGATGACCATTGTTAGGACTATTCTTGCCATTGCAGCATCCCAATCCTGGCCTCTATACCAAATGGATCTCAAGAACGCATTTCTACATGGTGATCTCAAAGATGATGTCTATATGCACCTTCCTCGGGGGATTTCATCTATCATCACGGGTGTCGTTGCCAAACTACAGCATTCTCTTTATCACCTCAAACAAGCCCCCCGGGCATGGTTTGAAAAGTTTCAACATGCTCTTAGCCACTTGGAGTTCCATCCTAGTCCATATGATCCATCCATGTTTCTTCATCATGCTTCTGCAGGGATTACTATTCTTCTTGTTTATGTGGATGATATCATCATTACTGGTACCGATGGAGCTATGATGCCTCTCTTCATGAATCTTTCCACATGAAAGATCTTGGCCCTCTAAACTATTTTTTAGGTCTTGAAGTTCATCAATCTGATAAAGGCCTCGTACTCCATCAACATAAATATGTTCTTGAATTAATTGAAATGGCTGGACTTCAAGGTTCTGCTCCAGTCGATACTCCAGTAGAAGTCAATGTTAAACTTCAGCAAGACAGTGGGGATCCTCTCTCTAATCCTACCCTCTATCGTCGCCTCGTTGGCAACTTGGTATACTTGACGATAACTCGTCTTGATATTTCTTATGCAGTCAATTTAGTCAGTCAATTCATGACTAATCCTAGACATCTTCATTGGGCTACAGTCCAACGTATTATTAAATATCTAATTCGGACACCAGCCCGTGGATTATTTTATCTGGCCAACAACTCCCTTACACTCAAAGCATACTCAAATGCTGATTGGGTTGGTTGTCCGGACACTCGTCGATCTACCACAGGATGGTGCATGTATCTGGGTGATAGCTTGATTTCGTGGAAATTTAAGAAACAAGATAAGGTCTCAAAATCTTCCACAGAAGCTAAGTATCGTGCCATGTTTGTTGCTTGTTCATAAATTCTTTGACTTCGCAGTTTGCTTTCGGATCTCGGATTTCCTGCTGATAGGTGCCGCACCACTCTATGCAGACAATACTAGTGCAATTCGTATTACTGCCAATCCAATTTTCCACGAACGCACTAAACACATAGAGATTGATTGCCATTTTATACGCAACGAATACAAGCGCGATGTGATTAGCCTTCCTCACATCTCTTCTAATCTTCAAAATGTCGATATCACCACAAATGGGCTTTCACAACCTCGCCATCAGCTCTTGGTTAGCAAATTGATGCTTGTGGATTCCATGACATCAATTTGAGGGGGGGTGTCAAAAACAAGATGGCTCGGGCCCATCAAGCCCACTTGTAAGGGTCGACTCAAGTTCAGGCCCAAAATAGTGATATCCAATCACGTTGATTTGGTCAAACAAATTGTATAGTTTCCTTCCTTCTTTAAATATTCTTTCATTAGTATTAGATTGTAATTAGATTGATAAGTTGATTTGTAGCCTTTGATAAGGCAACTGTACTCAATATAATGGGAGAGAATCTCCAAAGGAAATATACAATTTTACAATCCAAAAGTCTCTTGACTGCATGTTACGAATGTCACCGCAGAAACGACATATTTCGTGAAACTCTGAAGTTAGTCTTCGCAATGCATGAAAGTGAAATGATATGAAATAAGAGAAGGAAGAAAGAGACGAGTTTGGAGAGAACTTGATACCTCAATGTGAGGTTCGTTTGAATATTTATAATTACATTATCCCCTACTCAAGGGCCCTAAACATCCTAATCAGTACAATCAGAATAATGAATAATCAATCTCCTAATCTATACAAGGAAGTAAATAAGAGACAAAATAGCAACATATCAAAAGGATGATCCCACACGTGGGATTTTATATACAGCTGTGTACAAGCCCTTGACGGGTTGGGCCTTGTGGGACTGGGCATGGGCCTAGTGGTCCTAAGTCGCATTATCTTCTACACTCCCCCTCAAATTGATGTGGTGATGTAGAAAACAACAATTTGCTAGTGAGATCATGATGGCGTGGTTTGGGAAGTGCTTTGGTGAAGATATCGGCCAACTGGTCATGAGTAGAGACATGAGGCAAGGTTATCTTCTCAGTCACAACATGCTGACGGATGAAGTGACAATCAATCTCAATGTGCTTCGTCCGTTCATGAAAGACTAGATTATTAGCAATTCTGGTAGCACTGGTAGTGTCCCCATGAAGAGGTGTAGAACTATCAACAAGGACACCGAATTCACAGAAAAGATGGCGGAGCTAGATGGTTTCAGCACTGGCGGACGACATTGCCCGATATTCGGCCTCAGCAGAAGATTTTGACATGGTGGTTTGCTTCTTGCACTTCCACGAAATCAAAGAGCTGCCAAGAAACATACACTAGCCAGTGGTAGAGCGTCGAGAATCGAGGCAACCAACCCAGTCGGCATCTGCATACGCTGATAATCGCAGAGAAGTATCAGAAGGGTAGAAGAGACAATGAGTAAGAGTGCCTTTAACATAGCGGAGTAAGCGCAAAGCAGCAACAAGATGGGGTTTGTGAGGATTGCTCACAAATTGGCTAACTGTATGAACTGCATGAGAAATATCAGGTCGAGTCATAGTTAAGTAGAGCAAACTACCAACTATCCGCCGAAAAAAGAGGGATCATCCAAGGGAGGGCCATCCTCCGTACTGAGTTTGCTATTTAATTCTATCGGCGTATCAAAAGTGTGAGCATCATCAAGTCTTGCTGAGGTGATCAAATCAGTAGCATATTTACGCTGATGGACTCGAATGCCTGATTTGGTATGCGAAAACTCAAGCCCCAGAAAGTAGGTGAGAGGACCAAGATCCTTCATTCTGAAGTGGCAAGTGAGATGGTGCTTGAGATTCGTAATGCCGGAAATATCATTGCCACTGATAATCATATCACCAACGTAGACTAAAAGGAATGTGTAACCCTTTGGTGTCCATCTAAGAAATAGTGAACTGTCAGAATGACTCTGATGAAACACAGCTTGAAGAATTGCTGGCCGGAATTTATCAAACCAAGCCCTGGGAGCCTGCTTAAGACCATAAAGAGATTTCCGCAACTTGCAAACATGCTGAGGAGGACAAGCATATCCTGGAGGAGGTTTTAAGTAGATAGTCTCTTTCAAATCGCCATGAAGAAAGGCATTTTTTACATCCATTTGCCATAGAGGCCAGTTGAGGGTTGCAGCGACACAAAGAAGAGTACGAACAGTGGTCATTTTAGCCATTGGTGCAAATGTCTCCTCATAGTCAATGCCATACTCCTGCTTGTAACCCTACGCAACCAATCTGACTTTGTAGCGATCAAGACTCCCATCAGAGTTAACTTTGACAGAGTAGATCCATTTACTGCCAATCACAGAGGCTTGTTCAGGAGTCGGTACCAAGTCCCATGTGTTGTTTGCTTCAAGAGCAAGCAACTCCTTAGTCATAGCATTCTGCCAGTATAGAATCTTCGAAGCCTATGAATAAGAGGTGGGTATAGGAGCACTATCCAAAGAAGTGAAAAGAGCAGGAAAGTCATATCTGTCAGGAGCAACAGAAGGACGACTAGAGCATCGCAGTGGTATGACATTATCAGTAGAGGAAGTATTAATACCTGATGGTGCAGTAGGCAGCATTGGGATAGGATCAGGAGGAGGCCCCACAGGAGGAACCGTGTTACGCCGGACATAGACATTGGTTATAGGTGGTGGAGAAGTAGTCGCAGGGAATTGTGGCAGATAAGACAGCCACAGGATGAGTATCCAAACGTAAAGAAAAGAAAGGAATGTGTTCCAAGAAGATCACATTATGAGATATGCGCATGCGTTTCTCGGATTGGTCATAACACAGAAATCCCTTGTGTTCAGCACTGTAACCGAGGAAGATACATTTGGCAGCCTGTGGTGACAACTTAGTGCGCTCTGTATGTGGAAGATGGACAAAGCACAAGCAACCAAAAACACGTAAGTGAGAATATGAAGGGGTATGACCAAAGAGAGCTTCATATGGAGTAGTCTTTCCTAGAACGGAGCTAGGATGATGATTGAGAAGATACACAGCAGTCTGTGCAGCATCACACCAAAAATTTGGAGGAACTAAGGATGCAAGTAGGAGAGTACGAACAGTTTCAAGAATATGCCTATTCTTCCTCTCTGCAACACCATTTTGCTGTGGAGTATGAGGGCAGGATTTTTGGTGAAGAATTCCTTTATCAGAAAGGAAGGCAGAAAAATCATGGGACATGTATTCTCCACCGGAGTCAGACCTAAGAATTTTTATATCTATCTTAAATTGTGTGCGGACCATATTGTAAAACTTTTGGAAAAGGAAAAATACTTCAGATTTGAAGCGCGTGAAATAAATCCAAGTGAATCGAGAATGATCATCAATAAAGGTCACATAATACTTAAACCTTGTCCTACTTAATGTGGGTGCAATTCCCCAAACATCAGTGTGAATGATATCAAAAGAAGATAATGCACGAGAACGATGAATAGGAAATGGCAAAATATGACTCTTACTCAAACAACACGTTTCACACTTTGAGTTAACTAAAGAGGACATCATTTTATTATCAATAGTGGGTTCTAAACAACCAATTTTAAACAAAGAAAGTAAAGAAGCATTGTTCACATACATGACCGAGACGACTATGCCACATAGTCCACATTTTATTGAAATTAGGAGAAGAAGAAAAAAATAGGGAATGATGTCCAATGTCCAGCAGAAACAGTCGACCATGTTTACTCCCCATCGCGGTCAGTTTCCCAGTTTGCCGCCCCTGTATGACACAACCAGTGGAACAAAAGTTAATATGGTACCCATCATCAATAAGTTACCCGGCAGAAAGTAAATTGGCCGATAATTTGGGAACAAAGTAAACATTGGAAAGGTGGAGGGACTGGCCAGAGACACCAGATAAAGTAATCGTACCAATTTCAGAAATGATTAATTGGTCTCCATTAGCAGTGGTGATTTTGTCTTTGTCAAGGTAAGGGTGAGAGGCTGTAAAGCTACTTTCCACAGTTGTGGTTTGAAGCTCCTGAATCTAAAAACCAGGTAGATGGGGTGATGGAGGAAGACAGAGATTGAAGAATGAAAAGCAGGAAATGCTAGAGGAGGAGTTTGATACCGACCACCATTAAAACCCATAGATGCATAGGCGGAGGTCACTGTGTTCTGAATCAGTTCTTGAATCTGGGCTGGAGTCATGGATACAACCCCGGAAGAAGTGCTTTCCGTATCAGGAAGAGGTGCTTGAACTTGGAACGCAGTTGGAGCATTTTGTCTGGGCACGGTGGAAGGATTCTGCTTCTGCTGGGGCCCATTCTTTCGCTACAAGCTGCGAGAATCATCAATAAGATGACCAGAGCGTTTGCAATATCTGCAAACCAATTTCTTTCGACAATTCTTGGCCATATGACCGAAGCCTTTGCACCATAGCATTGAGTAGGCTTCTGATTGGGGGCTGCCAGGAGAGCAGAATCAGCCGGGGGAGGAGCTAAGGCCTTTGGTTCTTCAAGAATGGCACGTTGAGAGTTGAGGCGAAGTTCTTCTCGAAGGACTTCCTAGAAGCATGTATCTAGGTTCGCAGAGACTTCTCTATTCATGAGAGCGGACTGAACATATTCGAATTCAGGTTTGAGATTCATAAGGAACTGGCTGATGTGGGCTTCCTCTTGTAATTTAAGAGCCTCAGACAGAAACCCAGCAGACACAATCTGAATAATCATAGCATCCCTCTCAGTCCATAAGGTGAGAAATCCATTGAAGTATGCCTACACAGATCTATCGCCTTGACTGAATTTTGCAATTTCACAGTCCAGTTGAAATTTGCGAGCTTTATTTGTTTGATGATAAGCATTCTTGAAATGACCCCACATATCAGATGCGGTAGTATATGCTTGAAGAGAAATGGCAAGAGAAGGGTCAATGGAGTTAAGAATCCAAGTGATGACCTTAACATTTTCTTTAGACCAGGTGGGTAATGCTTTTGTGTCAGTAGTATTTGTAGCGGGTTTAGTTATCGAGCCATCAAGGTAACCAAATAGTCCCTGGCCTTCTACAAAATTCTTCAGATGAAAAGACCAGGCCATATAATTATTCCCATTGAATTTAACAGGAATAACATCATACTTGTCCATAGTAGAAAAATAGCAACTAAGAGCAGCCACCAACAACAATAACAAGCAACTATGCAAATAGCAGCAAATAGGACTGACCACAGTGCTAAAGAAAAAGGAGAGCAGCATGCAGACCAACCACAATGTGGCCTGATCTGGTAAAATACTGCAGTAATAATACCAACAGTGTACTAACAGTGAAGTAACTAGCACTGATCAGTCATTAATCAACCCGAATCCGTAACAAGTAGCTTCCACAGCATACAACAGCAATCAATATTATCAAGAGAAAAAGAAAACAACACACTCAGTGCAATTTTTCCACTAAATAGAGCCAGACCACCTTGAAAATGGAACCTGGATCTATGCGTGGGCCCCACAAAGTGGTCTAATCACAGATCAGGTTTGATCTCCATAAAGTGGATCAAAAGTACTTCCTTCAGTCTAAACCTGATGAGATTTGGAAAAAGATCCACAATTCTGGACAGTCCTGATGAAAACTATCTGACAGAATTTTATTAAAACTGACAGATGAAGAAGTGGATGAAAACTACCTCAAATGTGATTGAAAATTTCCAGAAAAATCCTTAAAAAGATCCTCAAGGATGGTCGATCACAACTGTGGAGGTCTCTTAGAGATCCGAAGATGATCCGCGGTGGGCCACTGTTGATCAGTGACACTAATAGAGAAGATATGCATGCCAGGAAGACTCCGTGGATCAATGAGAGAAGAAGATTGATCAATGATAGAGGATGATTGATCATAACCTATGCTCTGATACCATGAAATGATATGAAATGAGAGAAGGAAGAAAGAGACGAGTTTGGAGAGAACTTGATACATCAATGTGAGGTTCGTTTGAATATTTATAATTACATTATCCCCTAATCAAGAGCCCTAAACATCCTAATCAGTACAATCAGAATAATGAATAATTAATCTCCTAATCTATACAAGGAATTAAATAAGAGACAAAATAGCAACATATCAAAAGGATGATCCCACACGTGGGATTTTATATATAGCTGTGTACAAGCCCTTGATGGGCTGGGCCAAGTGGGACTGGGCCTGGGCCTAGTGGGCCTAAGCCACATTATCTTCTACAGAAAGATTGATGGCCTCTAGGAAATACAAAACTCACAACATTTATCGTATCAAATGTTTTCTGACATGAAATATAATGTACCATCTTGGAGAACAAAAAAACTGTGCATGCTGTAAACAAAAAAAAAAAAGGAATTATAGTTCTGGTTGCTCTTGCAGAAAACCATATTATTTTGAAGGGTTGTCATTTTACTTGGACTCCAGAGTCCAGACTGGAAAGGATTCCTCTTTTGTAAACAATTTTCTACTCTGTAAATGTACTATTTCCATTATAAATAAATGTTTATACAAGTTTTCTCACAAGTATAATCATTATGCAAAAAATGACTATATGATTAATAGTACTTCAGTAAGACAACTGAATCATTGGAGTGCAAACATGATTGCCTTTCAAAGTGCATAGTGTAGGTTCAAGCAAAAAACCTACCACAATTGAACAAGAAAAAGGTTCTTTCCAAAGCATAAAAGAAACACGCATGCTAAAACTGAATTACCTTGCAATGAAGGTGAAACAGTGGATATATCGTATCATCTCTTACTACTGCAATGGCATGCTTCCTAGTTAAAACAGCCCACTGAGAAGAAAAGTAACAATTAGACAATTTAGACATTACACATAGTTCAAGAAACCAGTAAACTGCCAATTTTAGGACACTAGATGCTGAAAACAACAATACCTGAGACCCTTTCCTCCAATTATGAACAGGGATAACCGGATTCATTTTTGGATTATAGCGACCCTCTTTTGTATCAGCAAAGCTGCTTCCACCATGATACAACCAGATGCTATTAGAACCTAGTGACCATTCCGCAGACATACAAAGATTTTATATTGCTCAAACTCAAAGTCAATTAATTTATCATAAAAAGTAAATGATTCAGGGTGAGGAATGAATAGGCATAAAAGAATGCAGAAGGGAGGGGCTGTGACTAAAGTTTAGCATAAACTACCTCCAATCAAGCCACATGGGAAAGGTTAAAAAAACGATGAGTGGAAGGTCAAGAATAAAGTTATAGTATTTTATTTGTACCATAAAAAAATTTCGAAATTGTACAAACCAATTTAAACTATGAAGATTACTAAGCTTACTAGTCCCATCTAATGCAAAAATAAGTAAAAAATTAATAGATACAAACAATGGAAGCACGTTCTTAGCAAAGTTCAAATTTCTGTAGAAACAGATCCTAAATTTGAGGAATGTGAAGCCTGATGTGGCTATTAATTCATGGATAGACAGTTCCATGTAACTATCTATCAAGAATCTATGGGAAAATTTAGAAAACAAAAAGGATGTTTGGGTATGTCCAAAATTGAGAGGAAAATTAGAAATGCAGATCAAGGCAATGATTCAATCCATGATCTTTACATTAAAATGACCAGTCAGGCCCTATGGAACCACGATTCATTTGTCAGACAGTTTCCTCTACATTTATTCAAATATAATACAGTGGTAGCAACATTTTTATTTGTTCTGATGATCTATTACAGTAGTTGCAAATCAAACATTCTATTGATGTTGATGCAACTGTGGAATCTGATCTTTTTGAGGTCCTTCTGACCATGTGCAGTTTAGAAGAGGGGCTTCTTAGTGCTGGGGATAACGAAGTCCAATATGCGTCACTAAGTAGCAAATTAATTTTCTTGAGGATCAGAGAAAGCATGAATTGTATGACACCCTAAGCGAGGTAATGTCAAAGTGACTACTGCAATAGCATAAATAACGTGATGGCTGGAGATGGGCATTCTGGGGAAGTGGACTCAAGTTCGAAGCAGAGGGAATAAGAAGAATTAAGATTGTTAAGTTGGAGGATTTAATCTGTGTTTGTGAGTAAAATACCAAAACATAAGTTATTGGTAAAAAATTACAATGTGTGATTATATGATTCAATATGGAACTATTTGTGCAAATAGGTAGGACCATCTTTTCACTCAGTTTGTACTGACCCCTGTTGGCCCCTATTAAGTAGTAAGGATCCTAGCTTGGGCATTGGCTTGGATGGGGAAGATGAAGAGGCAGTAGGCTTTGGCAAGTGCGTCTGAGAGAGAAGGAACTCATCTAGAAGAATAAGAGACTTTGCCTCAGTTATTTAGTGGCTTATTTTGAACAATCATAGAACCACTTAATGGATTTTTGTTACTAGTCTTATTTCAGTTGTGTACAGTTTTATATTTCAATTATCATTAAATAAGATTATCGAGTTCAAATTTCAGCTTGATTACTTTCTGCCTTGAAATCTTATTTATGAATTTGATTTGTGTTTATGAAAGAAATGAATACATTCATGGCACGAAATCCGAGGGCCCCAGATTTCAGGTCATTACGCCTTGCCTCTAGGAGTGGATCACATATAAGGCCACCTAAATCAGATCAAACACCAGATTAGATACATGAGATGATTCCATAGTGTAGTTGTGAACATCATACAGAACCTTAAGTCAATCACATCATAACAAAAAAACTTGAACAGCCAAGATGAAACCTGGGCCCAAAACAAACAGCAATTCACAAAAGTGTATAGAAACCCCTTCAAATGTTAAAGAAAAAAATCTCCAGAAATAATCAAAAAATCCACACGGATGGAAGACCAGAATATAGGAAACACGAGATCAGTAGTGGGCCCTGCCAGAGATGGCACTACCAAGTGCAATCAAGAAATTGCAAGTGCAGGAGATTCATAGCTTCTAAGGACCTTCCAGAGCAAGATCTTGAAGAAAAGAGATGACGGGACGTATTGCTATCAATTGTGGCCTTACTGAGTTCAATCATTGGCTGAGAGACAAAACAATAGCCACTTTCAGAAATTTAGTTTCCCAGCTGAATAACTTCATATTCGAGATATCAGTTGCTCTGATGCCATGTAATCAGAGAAAAAAGAAGAATTCTTTGAATTATTGTGATAGTGTCTTCCCAATCGAAAGACACTCTCATGGAGTACAGTAGTATGGCTAATTACAACTTTACAAGGGACACAAGGCCCGTATGCATGGTTCTAAAATCAGCCAGGTCTGAGTCGAGTATGGCCAAGTGCTATTGGGAAAGGCCAAAAACAGTATTTTTTGTTTCCCTTTTTTTCTTTTCATGGGATGACGTTGGAGGCTTTTGGGATCACATTCTATAGAAGATTTAACAGTCAAAGATCAAAGGCAATGTTCATCCCACTGAATGAAAGACCAAATGCAACCATGTATTATTACATAAATCCATTCAAAATAACTAACATGGATGCGGCATTAATTGATAGGACATCATTTCTCTCTTTTTACGCTTTTTAACATATCACTATTTTTGTGGTTTCCAGGGTTCTAGGGTGCGACTTGGTCCACCTCGGCTGAGTAGACAAAGCTTGAGGGTGACCAAGTTGCCCTCTGAGTCCAAGTTTCAGTGCCCTACCCATATCAGGGATACAAGGCATTTTAGACTAATCCCTTCATAGTCCTAGAGCTTATATAGCTATGTTATGGTCCTTTTATATTACAATGGTCTGCAAGGCCATCAAACAGGGTATTAAAACTCGGTGGAGTTCGAGTCGACTCCACCAACTTGACTCGGACTAGGTAGTGATTAAGTCGGGTTGGCTCAAACTCAGCCGAGTCTTGTAAAAGGGTTGAAAACCCATACTTTTCTTTCAAAAAAAAAAAAAAATCACTCAAATACATGTACAATGTCATGTTGCCTTCATGTGAGGAGTTGTGGTCCTGGTGCTGCCATGTAATCATTTTTGGGATCTTCCAGTGAGGCTGAGAAAGGAGTCTCGACTAAGTGCCAACAAGATCGGTTCCTCTGAGGCTTTGAGTTAAAACTAAATCTTGAGTAAAAAGAGTAGAACTCTGCAATGGGGGCCCACCTATCAAAATCCAAACTGCTAAAAATCAACTTCGTCTAGGTGTAGAGTGTAATCCCAAATGTTACCTCAATCGGATGACCATTTATTAAAATGTGATAATAAAAAATGCATAAGATTGTGTTCGCTTTTCTTTTTTTATGAAACAGTCAATCTAGCGGTGGGACCAACTCCGATTTAGGTAAAATTTGGAGATGCCCAATATACCTCAAGCAAATTTAATTTGACCAACTCGGATTCCAATATATTAGCCTCACTATAGAGTTCCACTTCTTGGACTCACAATTTCTGTAAGTCAAAGCCTCAAGTGACCTAGACTTCTGCTCATCTTTCCACTTTCCGCCTCTTTCTTCCCCACTTGCCAACTACAGTAAAAGAACAGCAAAATATGCTATCTTCCCTCTATACTTTGTACAATGTAGAGACTAGAGGCTTCCATAAAAGAAGTCAATCTAACTTGCCTGCCTCAACTCTACTCGACCCCTGCAACCGAATCTGTTTTTTAACACCCTGCCATTAAAACCAATATAAACTTGCACATAACGAACTAGTATATAAGGGAGAACGATGAAAAATATTGTACAAAATAATGAGAAAAGGCTTGTTGGATTGTGGGTTGAGAGAGTGTGGATTTGAATCAGGGAGAGAGGAAAAAACAGAACTCACAAAGGCAAACTTAAGTAGATAGAATAAAGGTATGCTAGTAGTAGATTATTGCCAGCTCTTAAAATCTTGACAAGCCTAAGGGTAGGTTAATGGTACTTAATTTGATAGAATAAAGGTATGCTAGCAGTAGATTATTGCTAACTCTTGGAATATTGACAAGCCTGAGGGTAGGTTAATAGTACTTAATTTTATAGAATAAAAGTATGCTAGGGTTAGATTTTGTTGACTTTGGCATTTCGTCAAGCTTGAGGGTTGGTTAACAATACTTGACGTTTTTAACGACCAGCGCTTTGTCAGTTGGGCTCAAACTTCGGGCCCATATCTTCTCTTGGGTCCTCTCTCGGATACCCACGTGGATTTTTTTTTTTTTTTTTTTGGAAACCCAAGCAAGGGGGCTGGGACCCAAGTGAGAGCCCGTGCACACACAGTAAGACAGCCAACTCAAGTGGGAAAGAAGCCCGCACATGCGAGTGAGAACTGCCACTCCTTACCACTCGTATATGTTAGATTATATAAATTGATTTATTTCTTTAATAATATAATCATGCTTCTATTTCATGAGATGAATGGTATTTTATTCCTTGTTTGCACATAACCAATATGCCATGACATGATGGCTCATGAGATAAACCGGAGCCCACAAGTAATTAGATGTGATCCATGTGTGTGGATGAGATCCACATACAGGAGACATATATCACAAATCTTATACCTGAATTAATTCACAACCAGTGATGAGATTGGGAATCTAATCTGACAAGGTTGCAGCATTATGATCACTATGTGATAATGTGATTTGTCTCAATCATCTGAGTGTAAGACTCTAGATCATTGTGCTGGTACATCATTTATACTGAAGGACCATGAGATGCACCTTATACAAATCTGTCTTTGAATTAAGGACTACTCTCATAATTCCCTAGCAATAGGCTCTTAATCCTGAGAGATTAATGAACTCAAGTGTCTATTATTCATTTACATTGAGTCACCAATGAGTGAGGCCAATTGTAGGTCAACAACTCGGTGTCTTGGGTACATGGTATTGGGACTATGGGAACGTATAATCGTCAAGATGGAATCTATCCTCTAATACATATATCCCTTTGTACCAATTGATGGATTTATCATTGGTAAGTGTGCACCCATCTCAATTAAGAGTTAATTGAATGGTACTGATGATCACTGTGATTAATTGGGTCACAAGAATAATAAGATATGGATCTAAATTGGTTGGACGGGTTGAATCCAATTGATCCATGGATATAATCGATAGAGGGGGCCTACTTGTAGTAATAGGGAAGTTTAGGGTCTTCCTATAATTTATTCCTACGATTGGAGTTCAATTGTATTTATTTAGTGGAGTTATTTGCAATTAGCTATGGGTCCGGATTGCACATGAGATGTGGGGTCCGGATATCCCAGTCGGAGCCAGCTTCTATGGAATCCCTAGTGGTCCCCACGCTAGCCCTAATAAGAGATTGTTTCTAATCCTGTTTGGACTCTAAAAGGAAGGAAGAGAAGGGTACTAATTATAAAAGAAGTGAGACTTCTAATTATAAACAATAGAGGAGGTGCTCAAGCACTATAAATAAAGGGGAGGGGTGGACGTCCAAGGAATTCCACGCCCAAGGTTGGACGCCCAAGCCCCTCTCCTCTCTCTCCTCTTGTTTCTCCTCCAGTTCGCTTCTAGAGATTCTAGGATTTGTTTCTTTTGGAGATCCCGCCATTCTCCTAGAGAAGAAATTTGATAGAGGGTCATAGCGTGGAAGACTACAAGGTTTTGGAATTCCTTCTTGCTCTTGTGAAAGCGTTTTTCAACAAGCCAAGTTATCAATTTCTCCATTAGAGAACAATCGAGCTCCCAAGGTTAGATCTACTTCATCTCCTGTGTAGATTTTCGTGGTTGCTTATTGCTACTGGTTTCTATCTTCTAGATAGTGTTATTACTAATCTTGATCTATGAGAAAGAGGTTTTGGATCCTGGATTGGGTTTATTGCCTTATGTATACTTGATCCCTACGTCAAGTGGGTTAAAAGTTTTGAAAACCTATCCACGAGGCCCACCTACTTCCAACAGTTTATTGCCTATTTCTGGCCGTTTTTTCCCCTCTTTTTCTCTCATTTGAGGATGGTTCTTATACTTTCCACAGTATGTTCTCTTCTTTCTTCTAATACAAATTATGTCTAAAGAAAAAAATGTATTGGCTGTAATTGATCTAATTACCCAAAATAGGGGACTCAAGATCTGTAATCTTTACATTAATGTATATTGATCATGTATATAGAGAGAGGGGTCCTCTCAAGGAGACGACAATTAAATGTACTCCGAATTTCTCTTACAATCTCCTACTTTCAATTATAGTAGATACGGTAGCAGAGTCCATAGGGGTTTCTTAGTTTTAAGTAGTATACCTGGTCAGGGCATTCAGAGGTTTTGAGAGATCCTAGAAATCTTCTTTCTGAAGCACTTTGGTAGGTGGGTGCTTTCATCGCATCTTCTTACCTCTTGTGCAAACTTGACACAGCTAGATCTTCTCATACAGATCTTTTGCATCGCCCTGAGATCTTCTGCAACAAGTCCCAAGTCCTTTATACATGTTGGAAGCAGTCTCATGTAGTCAATGGACTATGCTCGGAGTCATCGCATCTGGATCTTCCCACAGTCCCACAAATCCAGATATTCTGTATCAAGTTTTGACCTTCGGCCTCTTTATTTCATCCAATTGATACAGTCGGCCTCTCGCTTTGGTCCCAAACAGTTGATAGACTATGCTCAGAGGATCTATTTGTCTGGATATACGGTGGGGCCCATCTGGAATCGCGATCAGATTCCACACATATCATCATATTTTTCTCTAGGTATCTCTATTTTTCCTTGATTTTTATGAGGTATCAAAGGAAAAATAATTTCTGGTGTGGTAATTTCTTGGACTAGTAGAATTATTCAGTTGACCTAGTATTTCGGATTCGCTGATTGAAAACGTATTATGGTCTAAAAATTCAATTTTACACATGAGCACAGATTATTTAATATGATTTCTCATATAAATTGATCAAACATGAGTTGTTAGCAAATGGCTGAGAAATCTAAGGATTATGTCCATTAGATTAAATGGGAAGATTACAGATCTTGATTCCCCTAAGTTGGGTAATTAAATCAATTATAGGCTTGCAGCCAATATACAATCTATCTAAAGTCAATGTCCATGTGGGTATCCAAAAGAAAGAGGACCCAAGAGAAGATCACAACCCAAAGTCTAAGCCCAACTTGCCAACAAAAGCTAGAGAGAGTACCATCTCGTGTGCGTGTCAATTATCCCAGTACTCACTCCTACAATCTAACCAAAAGCAAAAACAACTAGAGAGAGAGAGAGACCTCACTTGCACCCGGGTAGTTCGAATCTTCATCACCTTAGCTTACTTTTAGCCTTATAATAGAACTTTTCAAGTATAAGATGATGATGAATACTATTTGCATTCTTTCAGTTAGCTATACATTAGACATAACTCCATTTTCTTCGACTTTTGCAACCAGCTATGTAAGGTCCCAGCCTTCTCCAATTCTCCTAGCTTTTATTTATGGTAATGATGTGTGCTTGTGTGATTTTATAGATGTTTAGTTGGGTTAGATGCTTATTTTTCGGTAATTGTAGTGATTTTAGGCTTAGTTGTAGAGTTTGAGGGGTTATTCGTAATTTTGATAGAGCATGGGGGGTGTTTCTAATTTTAGGACGTATAGGAGGTAGGGCCATTTGAAGGCAGTTCATTGGTTCTAGGGTCCTTGGGAGAAAATAAAAGTTCCCTAGATATTTCCCAAAATACCCTTGAAACCTCTTCTTCGCATTGAAACTTAAGTGAGGGCATTTTGGGATTCCAACCCTCTTTCCTCAAAGTTACCTGGATCTCTCTCTCCTCTCTCGCTCTCTCTCTCTCGGTGAGTTTCATACCCTAATTCCATCTCTAGCCTATCTTTTGATGAATTCTTGTTGAATCCAGTCCTAAAACCTATTTCTTCAATGGAATTGGCTGTAGGAGTCTCAGATCTTGAGGATTTGGGTTTTTGGAGAGATTTTGGGGTTTTCTTGGCAAGAGGGCTTGATTTGGAGAGGATTCGAAGACCAAGCCAAGTGCAATATATGAATTACATAGCATGCATGTGTGTTTTCCATGATTATTGTATTGAATTGTATATGATCTGATGTTTTCATTTAGATTTCTTAAGCTCTTTTGATGATTTGAGACCCCTAGGATGTTGTGGAACCCTTGATTGATGGATGGCTTTAAATTTAGGGTTTTTGATGATGGAATATGGTATAGGATGTGGGAAGCAATATATCTTTGATGTTTGGATGGAAATGCATTGGAATCCAAGTGGTTTGGTTGGAGAATTCGACATTCAGCTGTAGAGTTCCTGAGAAGTTATGGCTAGCCGTGGATCTCTTACGGCTAGCTATAGGTTCCCAGAAAGGTCACCATGAATGCTCCAAGGTTGCTTTTCCAGGGCCTTGAAAATCAAGGATTTTGAACTTCAGTCAACTAACGGCTAGCTGTGACCAGTCCACGGCAAGATGAAGGGCTAACCGTAGTACAAATCAGGTCTCTTACAGTTACTTTTCCGAAGAGCTTGACTGACAAAAATTTACACATCGGCGAGCCATAAGCTAATCGTGGAACACTCACGGCTAGCCATGACAAGGCTATGGCTAACCGTAAGCCTGGGTTTCCCAAAGTGCAGAATTTGTATCTTTTGATCCCTAGACCTTATGTGGGACCCTTGAACCCTTCCAATGGCCTATGATTAGAGGATTTATTATGTGCAAATGGTTGAGCTTAGCATTCGCTCATCAGTTGGTCGATGTAGGGTATGGGAGGTAAAGTTAGGTCAAGGGAATGGTGAGATTGAGGATCCTCGAATGCCTTTGACCATCAGAGCACCAAGATTTTCTTAAATGACATTCAAGGCCTTATCTAACCATGGTGTTGACTAATCTAGCACTATACCCGATGGACTACCCTTAAACAAGGTTAGCAACTTATATTCGTTCTTTGGATCAATATTGATGGATTGATCTTATCTATTGTCCTTGTATTTCACTTGACCACTTATCTTATAGTTGTACGTGATTGAATACCTATGAATGGATAATGACAATTATGAGCGTCGCAGAGGAATATCTTCACTAGAAGTGTCATGTCCTTGAGGAGCCAGCATGGGTGGTTGATCGGTAGTGAGAGTATCTAGAGGCAAAGAAGCTCGACGCTGTGTAGCTGGAGGCTATTGTTTGGCACGCCGCTGATAAACTCGAGTGATCACTAGATGGGAGGCAATAGTTGTGAAGCAAGGAAAGTAAGAAACCTGAATATTAGGATGAGGAGAGGATGAATAGAACGGAACATGTTCCAGGTAAACAACATTCCGTGAGATACGTAATCGGCGTTCGTTGTGATTATAACAAAGGAACCCTTTGTGCTCATCACTATAACCAAGGAACAGGCGGTGAGTGGCATGTGGGGATAACTTGTTTCGCTCAAGAGATGGAAGATGAACAAAACATAAACAACCGAATACCCTCAAATGCGAGTAGGAGGGTGGTTGACCGAATAGGCAAAGGAAGAGACCTTCCCAAAGACTGAACTTAGGAGTCTGTTAATGATATGGGTAGTTGTATGGGCCGCTTCACACCAAAATTTGGGTGGAACTAAGAATTCAACAAGAAGGGTCTTGACAGTTTCTAAAAGGTGATGATTCTTTCTTTCTGCAATCCCATTATGTTGTGTGGTGTGTGAGGGCAAGATTTTTTGTGAAGGATCCCTTTGTCAGATAAAAAGGAGGTGAATTCATTTGATGTGTATTCTCCCCCTGAGTCTAAGCGTAGGATCTTAATGGTCTTTTGAAATTGAGCGCTCACCATATTGTAAAATTTGCAGAATAAGGAATAGACTACAGATTTAGATTTTAAAAAGTAAATCCATGTGTGCCTACAATGATCATCAATGAATGTAACATAATACTTATACCCAAGTCTACTCAATTGAGGGGCAATACCCCAAACATTTGTTTGAATAATATCAAATGGAGCAAAGGCACATTTATGATGAATAGGAAAGGGTAACACATGACTTTTACTCAAAGAACAAGTCTCACATATTGATTGTCCAAAAGAAGAAAACATAGTACGAGAGACGGGCTTTTCCAAACTACTAAGTTTAAACAATGAGAGCAAATTTGCATTCTTTAAATGACCAAGGCGTTTATGCCAAATGGTCCACACTTTATTCAAAACACCCATAGAAGAAGCAAACAACGAAGATTGTCCCATGTCCAATAGAAAGAGCCTGCCATGCTTAGTCCCCTTCCTGATCACTCTCCCAGTTTGCTGGTCTTGTATGACAAAACCAGAGGAAGAGAAGTGAACAAGATATCCACAATCAACAAGTTGACCAATGGAAATTAGATTAGCCGCCAAGTTTGGAACAAAATAAACATTAGATAATGTAAGGGTTCCCATGGACATGGTTCCCATACCAGAGATTGGCAGTTGGTGTCCATTGGCCGTGGTGATTGAATCGTGGCCCATACATGGTTTAATGTTGTGCAAATTTTGTGTGACAAAGGTCATGTGGTTGGATGCACTAGAGTCTAGAAACCATGTTTGAAGCAGCCTGGATCCGCGAGCAGTGATGAAACGGGTGTAGACAAGCCATGCGAGAGAGGCCGAATCCTGGACGGATTCAAGTGAGGACCAACTCCGCATATGGGAATTAGCCAAATTCCTCTCGGAACTCAATAACATTCTTCCATTGAAGAGAAAAAACAAACCAAACAAAACCAATCTTTATTATTGAATAATCGTGAACTACTCTCCTAATAGAGGGATTACATATATATATGAAGGGTTGGACATCCCTTTCCTAATAGGACTCTGCTTTCTTAAACAATAAAGGAAACTAAACTTGGTTACAATCCAAATAAAATAAAACTCCTAATTTTAATGACTTATAAATAAATAACAACTCTCTAAATAAGACTCTTACATAATTAAAACTCTAACTAAATGAATGACCTATGGGCTTGTGGACTGGGCCCAATTAGTTGGCAGACCATGGGTCTAGTCTGCATCAGTTTCTCCCCGCTTTGGAGAAAACTCGACCTCGAGTGCTGTAAATGTTCACCTGGGTCAAAAATTAAGCGTACAAACTTCTGAAGTTCTTGATCTTCATATTTTTCACATAGCTTAGGAACTCGAATTGATTTCTTCCTCCAGTTAGAAGCAGATTGGAGGTATTGATTCTTTTGATGTTCGGATTTTTCTTGGATCTATGATCGAACTATTAGATGCTTCAAATGTTGCATGTGTACCAACAGATCTTGATCTTTGAACATCCCTCATTGATTCCCAAAGATGAAGTCAATGTGTGGGACTTCAACGATTTGTTCTGCTATTGATGTCTCCTGAACGACCGTTAGATCCACTGAATGTTTAGGCTTGTTGCTCATTAAATCCATGTCTTCAACATGCGCTTGACCTTCTTGATTTGCCTCTTGCATCTTTTGATCCGCACGGTACATAGGAATAAGTTTAGTCCCTGTGTTTTCTGGCTCTTTTGAAATATGCTCCATAGTAGAAGTCTTGCATGCTATTTCATCTGACAGTGTTGTGACATCATCAGTTTCTTGATCTTGCTGTTCAATTTCATCCTTGATGCCTTTTATCATGGTTTGTAGCTCTTGTGGCACAAGCACAACATCTGTTTCTTCCTTCTGCTCACTCTTTGATTTTTCAATTGGAGGTGAAGATTTAAATGGAGGAGTTGTCAATTACAATGGAATTAGCTCAATTTGTTGTCCTTTCCAAAGAAAATAATGTTCTTCTCTTCGTAAGTATGCACATTCATATCCAAAAGCCATGGTCTTCTAAGAAGAATATGAGTGACACTCATATTGATGACATCACACCAAATATTATCTTCATAATTGCCAATCTTGAAAGATACCAAACATCGATGAGTTATTGGAATGATTACATCATTAGCCCATGTTACTCTATATGGCTTCAGGAGCTTCTCGATTGGCCAGTGAAGCTTGTCAATCACTTTTTGCGCAACGAAGTTTATCGCGCTGTCACGATCAATAACCAAATTAGCTAGCTTGCCTTAAGGTGTTTGGAATTTTGTATGTTGTTTCCATTCTTCTTCTTCCATCTTATTTGTGGTGAGAGAGGGAGAGAGAGAGAGAGAGAGTAGAAGAGAGAGTTTGATAATTTCTGTGTACCCCATAAGGGTATCGGCAGTCACTTTATATAGATGTTGTGTCCTAATTACAAGCTATCATAATCTCCTAAGAATATGTAATTACAGACTAATAAGTAAACTTTAGATACAATTACAATCACACAGCTATGCAAGATGTTGACCAAGATCCCATATTCGTGGGATATGATATTGGCTGGAATTGGATTATAGGCCTGGTAGGGCTGAACAGAACCGGACCGCAGACCGGACCGGACCACGAAACCGGACCGGATTTGTGGTCTTTACAGCACAAATCCGGTCCGGTCCGAACCGAATTTGAAAAACCGGTTATATCCGGTCCGGTCCGGTCCAGGCCTTTTAAAAACCGGTCTGGACCGGACCAGACCGGATTAATAATAAATATTTTTTTTTGAATTTTTTTAATACAAAACTTTAAGTATATAAAATTCCTAAGCCAAATACCCTAGTGAAATCGAAGATCTGGCTTCTTACATCTAGAAAAAGAGGCAGGAAATGGGTTGAAAATGAAACAATAAAATAAAAGCTTAGGAAAAAAAAAAGACAAATTTTGGACCGGACCGGACCACTTATAAGTGGTCCGGTCCGGTCCTCTCCTTTAAGCCAAACCGGAAATCCGGTCCAACCGGATTCTGGTCCAAAAACCGGACCGGAAATCCGGTTGTGCAGCCCTAAGGCCTGGATCCTGGGTATTTCCGGATGGGCCTGGATCATGGGGCCGATGTGTGTCTCTACACCCATATCCACGTGATACAATACCGGTAGCAATGTTGGTCTTGGTCTAGATCCTAAAAATTGTGATTATAGCAGGTTTCCAGAATAATGCAGAAAATAAAATGAAAATAAGACAAGGAAAAAAATAGAAAACTTTACCAAAAAGAGAGGAGAGGCAATAAGTTGCTGGTCATACAACTTAAGAGGAAATGTCACAGGAGGTTGTGTTCCTGACCATGTTGTTTTAATTATGGGTTTAAAGATAGATGTTAATAGGAAAGAGTTTGTCATATCAAGATCCTTTCTAAAGAACAAGCTGGATGGGTTTTTTTTCGTTTTTTTTTTTTGTATCTACTCCTACTGCTAGTTAAGAACAGGTGAGTTGGGTGACCAGCACTAGAGGTGGCAAAACATGGCCTAACCTGTCAACCCGACCCGTATATGACCCCCATAAAATATGGGCCTGGTCACGGGTTAGGTTTTTCTAACCCACAGAAAAACAGGGCGGGTTAGGGCTGACCCGCATAACCTGCATATTTAATAAGAAATTATTAGAGATAATATAGGATATGAATTTCTTTTTTCTTTTTTTCTTTTTTCTTTCTTTTTTTTTTTTTTTTTTTGGTGAGAATCCACGTTTTGGATTGTGAGATAAAGCTTAGGATCTCATGTAGATGTTACTTCTCCTTTCTCCACTCCTTCCTTTCGAGCTTTTGCAAATCCCTTAGATGAAGAAACACTAAAGGAGGAGAAGGAAGATTTTTCTTTAGCGCACGGAACATGAGGTCAAGTTGACATGTGTTGGCCCTTCGCTAACCTTGCCGCCAAACTATTCCACAAATATAAATCTACAACTTACTCTCAGTCTAAGGCTTTAATTTTAATAAATTCCAAGTTAAAGGGTGGTGGGAACACCATGGTGGGGACCAAGTATTGAAACCTAAGTGCCCAAAGAGCAGGGGCGGGTGCGGGAGCAAGAGCGCTGAAACACTAAATTTTAAAATAGTTATAAGTCCGGAGCGCCTATACAACATAGTGCTTATGGTTTATAAACAATTAACTAATGGGCATAAATATATCTTATCCATATATTTAAATATCAAAAATGGAGAAAATTTTAACTTTGCAATTTCATCACATAAAATAGACAATAATTAATAAGTCAGAAGAAGTTTCTTCATTCAAAAGATAAATGTCAAGCTTATAAAAATAGAAAATGCACAAAAAACTAAAGATTCTGCGCGGTTCGCTCCATATTTAGTTGAACTGCATTCCGAAACCAGTCGAACCACACTCCAAGAATGGTCGAACCGCGCTCCGAGGATGGATCCGCTCCGAAAACGCCGATCTGCGTTTTCAGAGCAGGATCGAGAAGGCTGAGAGGAGGTTTCGAGCACTAAGATTGAAACCCAACCATTCAAAGTATACTTTTTAAAGTACATAGGTCAATCCAAAAATTTTATCTCCATCGGAAATAGTCCTATTGTTGGATTAATTGTTTAATGAAAAATATAATAATGACTATCCATATAGGATTTGTTCTTTTCTTGTGCAGAGAATCGATTTGATTGCGGAAATAACCCAAATTGAGGTGAAACTTCGGGATATCCAATAAATAGTAAGGATTTTTGTCTTAGTGATTGTGAATTTAATAGGTGGGGTCTATCGTCGCATTCCACTCCTTTTACATCACAATTTATAAAAGTCAAAGCCACACAAAAAAAAAAAACAAACTCTACGCTTTCTCCCTCGACAAGCGTACATGAAAAGTTTCCTCCTTTTCTTCAATTCCACACTGTTAGTGCAGGTTTGTCTTTTTTCAATAATGTTGTTTTTTTTATTAATTATAATAACTTTTTATTTTTGTTGAGCAATTCCATATATTATATATTCATTAGGGTTTATTTATTACATAATGAATATCATAATAAAGATTGACCACCATGCTTAAAGTACAACGAATAAGTATGAAAAAGTAATAACAACAGTATCTATAAGGGCAATAGTCTAAAAATATAGTTACTTTTATAAATACCTTCTAGATAAAGTATAACTACTAGTCAATGTTCCAAAGTAGTTTTAATACCCTATGTGGTTAGGGTCCCATCCTCATCTAACAAGTTTTAATATTCTTTGGATAAATGTTTTGTGTGAAATAGTTATGTGGTGCAGTGGTCCTAAGTTCGAGCCCACATATAATGATTATTTTTTACAAGTACACGAGTTACACAGGTCAGGTCGGGTCCACATTTAATGCGGGCTAGACAGGTTAGCCTGACCCGAGACCTAATGGATGCGGGTTGCAGGTTTTCAACCCGTTTCAGAAAGGGTAAATGTAGGTTGAGGTCCAAAATATGTCCTCCACCTATTACCCAACTCGACCCATTTGCCAGCCCAGTCCAACACTCATTGGTATTTATACTAAAGAATGCTATTTTCCAGTATTTACCAAAAAAAAAAAAATCTATTCTTTCCAGTACTTTCAAGTAAGTCCCTAAAATAGAAAAATTACAAGAAAGCCCCTCAGACTGAGTTTCAACAGTTGGATATTGCACTGCACTTATATTTGACTTCTATTTATATTTTAAGCCAATAGATTGTATGATACAAATGAATATCAAAACATTCAACAATTTAATTCCAAATTAGAATGGCGTTATACGATAATAAAAGACTTGCAAGGCATTTAACAGTCTGGAATGCAATACGACTTAAGAAAGCAAATAAACATCAAAATACAACAGTTTTCTGATAATCTTGGATCTTTTTATATTTTTCCCATATTTATTTGTCTCGTAGAAAAATTTCTGATAACAGATGCATATTCCGAATGCCGATACATCTCATTTTTTGGACCAGACAATATACCTTCCCAGGCACCAAAATTTTAAGCCTTGATCATTGAAATTATATTCTTTAACACTCGATGCACAAATAAAAAATGATATATAAGAAGCTTCTAAAGGAAGAGCTCAAATTTTAATTAAGTATATGTATAACAGAGAAAGAAGAATGCAGGATGAGGAAGGATGCAAAAAGCATTGAAATAATTTAGTCAGACATGCAGTAACTAAATAACCACCTCACCTGTCTACAAAACTGGTTGATGCAGACATGATATAGGCATAAATGTAGCTGAAGTTATACAGAGGTATACAGCTGCCAGAGATAAAACAATGAGTATATGCAAGTTGAATCAAAATATTTTACTTATTTTATAGCTATTATTACTTTTTGGTGCAAATGAGAAGAGTATTAGTGACAAATGCACCAATCCAACAAATGAACTCTTCATAAAGCATCCCATGGCTCAACTGATAAACCGAAACTTCCTAGTTGAAGCCAGAAATCTCAAGGAAAAATTTTTAATTAGTACACTGCAGAGTAAATCCATAGACATCCACAACTATATCATTTTGCCAACCATTAGTTAGACTGAATCTCACCTATCTGAAACAAAAACAAATCGCTCATTCAAAGGGTCTCTCAGTGCATGTTTTAACAAAATACGCTCCGCCTGAATCATGCTTGATTGTCCCCAATCTACCTGGAAGAAACATAAGGAAACTAGAAATGACAATCCAAGGAAACAATCCATAAGAAACTACATAATTGAAATTTGTTAAACAGGTCACCACAACAAGAACAGATTTAAGTTTAACAACACACTTCATGAAGGTGGTAGAAAGAACTTGGGAAGATAAACCAACGATTCTAAAAATTTTAAAGGGAAATAGAAATTAGAATCTAAGTAGAACAATATATAAGAAACAAAATACTTCAAGGTCATTTGACAGGTCACCAAAACAAGAACATGGAAATTGAATAATCTACTTCGTGAAGGTGGTAGACTAACTAGGATAGACAAACCAACTAGTCTAAAGATTAAGGCAACCATAAATTCCTCTACACAGAAATGACGTCTTGCTTTAACCTGGTCAAGAAGACAAGAAAGCCAAAGATGACTCGAAGATTGTTCAAAGGAGACACAAGGATGAGAACAAAATGTTGAAATTAACCGGAACACACAGTTTCTCCTAATACCCCTTATATTCACAGCATAACCATAACCACGAAGCCAAGTTTCTCGTGGATCTTGTAAAAGATTCTGCCTTTTTTTGTTTGACATGTCTCACAAAATAAATTTCATGGTTTCCTTAGGGCCCTTTTGGTAATTTTACTTTTAAAATCAAGTGAAATGAAGTAAAGTAAAGAATCAAATTAAGAGAGAATAAAATATAAGTGGGTTATGATGGTATTTTGTTTTTAGTTGTTTGGTATGGAATCTTTTTGACAGTTTGTATAGAAAAGTGGATTTTTTTGTCTTTTGGTGCATAAAGGTGATTGATTTTTTATTTTATTTTATTTTTTTAAAGATGGAGGGAATTTTGAATTAAAGAACTTTTGATGTGACCTCTTGTCTAAAAAATGGAGGCTTTATTTGACTTTTACTACTCTAGTAAAGTGCCAAACAGGCCCTTAAGGTCATGTTTGTGTAAGTGTATAACCATTTACCGTGGAAAAATTCGCGGTTTTCCGCGGAACAGAGATTTTTCATGTGTTTGGTGTACCACAGTTCTGCGGAAGTAGACTTACCCAATTGTATGGTTTTCCTTAAAAAAAAAAGAATTTTTTTTTAATGGTAACTTTCATTAAAACAGAAAAGAAATCAGTACAAAAGGATTATACCGATCTAGAGAAAGGAAAAAACAAGCAAAAGTACAACCTTTGAAACCCCAAACAAAACAATCTACTCAGCTATAAGGGAACCAGAAGACTAAGGATACTAGGACTACCCTAACCCCTGTTTACGAGAAAGCTAGCTCATTCCAACTGAACATAATTTGATCAATGGGATTGTCTTTGAAAATAGGATTGATCTGCACCCATTGTGCTACTGAAAATTTAATCTTATCACATAAGATTTCCTCCGAACATTTCTTTCCTTCAAAACATCTCGCGTTTCTCTCCTTCCATATATGCAAAATTGCTGCTAAAAAAGAAACCTTCCATAACTCCTTTCCTTTCTTAGACCCAATCGGAGATCTCCACTCCTCAAAAAGGTGTTGAAGCGTCTTCGACATAGCCCATTTGCATTCGCACCAATTTATAACAGAGTTCCAAATTTTCATCGCATAGTTGCACCTTAAAAGAAGATGGTCTACCGTTTCCTCATCCTCCAAATACATTTGACAACCGTTAACAACAATCTTTCCTCGTTTCCTTAGATTTTCTAGAGTTAGGATTCTTCTTCGGAAAGCAATCCATCCAAAAGCCACTACCCACTAAGGTGGAGCCTTGATCCTCCATATGCTTGCCAAACTACTTTTGCTCCCTACTCTTGCCGATAACGCCGCATAGAAAGTAGAGACAGAGAAAGACCCATTTTTTTACCCTTTCCAAATCCTTGTGTCTTCCATGTCCTCAGGAAAATGAATATCCCTTAAAAGGTCAATAAGAGACAAAAATTGAATCTCCTCATTCTCCTTCAGATTCCTTCTGAACTTCGGGCTCCATGTGATCTGTCCACTCATGCCAGAACGATCCATATAGTTTTCCACCTTTGCTTGTTTGTCTCGAGCACAATTGAACAGGTCTGGAAACTTAGACGCTAAAGACTCCTCTCCTATCCATGTTTCTTTCCAAAAAAGAATTTTCTTCCCCAAACAAACATGGTATCTGATGTTCTGCATAAACTCTTCGTTGCTAGAGATTATGCCTTTCCACAGTGCTGAGTACTTCTAGGCCACACCTAGAACCTCCCAACCATCCCTCTGATTTCCATATTTTTCCAACACGACCAATCTTCATTAACCTTCTGACTCGTCCCCTAGCCTCCAAAGCCATTTTCCTTGTAAAGCTTGGTTCATTTTCCTTAACGATCTGATGCCAAGTCCTCCTTCCAGTTTTGATGTAAACACTGAGACCCGGTCTATTAAATGGAATTTATTTTCAGTACTATTTCCATGCCATAGAAAATCCCTTTGCAGCTTCTCTATCCCGTTAATTACAGAGATTGGGCATTTTAGAATCGACACGAAAAAGATAGGGAGATTTTCCATCACTGCTTTGGTGAGGGTTATCCTTCCTGTCACGCCCCCAAACCGGAACCTCGGGGGCGCGAATGGGATTAAGGATAATTATATTTTCCTTTCTCCCAAGATCCGCGTGTGTGAACACAACACATTCCAACACACTCTGAATATTTTGCGGAAGCTTTCGTGGCATTGCGACCCGAAGTCCGTGGCCATCGGATTCCGCGTCGTACTCAACCTCTAGCGTATAGCTATTATATCAAGAACCATATCAGACTGGAGTAAACAATTACAACAAAGTACAGAGCTGACAGTAACAGGATATTACATTCCCATATATGTTCAAATTACAAATTATCAATGTACATTAATTAAGAATCCTAAGAAAAGGCTAATAACAGCCATACAATAACAAGTTAATAACCACTACCCATATGTGACGTAACTCCGATGTCAAGCTCAATGTCTACATGACATAGCCGACAAAACAACCTGCAAATCATGGCTCCACAGCCAACAAATGCACTCATCTCGGGACGAAGAAGTCTGGACCTAAGTACCAAAAGTAGTGGGTTAGACACGACGGTCTGATAGGTGGGTGAAAAGATAATAAATATATTGAAGAATAAAACATATGATAAATCATGCTATTTGATCAAATGCTGCATATAATTAAAACGGGTGGAAAGATCATGTATATCTGACAAATCATGTATTCATGTAAAACGGGTGTAAAACATGGATATCTGGCAAATCATGTATTCATGTAAAACGGGTGTAAAACATGGATATCTGACAAATCATGTATTCATTTAAAGCATGAGTAAAACATGGAAATCTGGCAAAACAAGTATCCATTTGACACATATGTAAAAGCATGAGTATTCGACAAACCGGGTATTCATTTAAAGCGTGTATAACCATAGAAATCTGGCAAAACAAATGTTCATTTGAAACATATGTAAAAGCATGAGTATTCGACAAACCGGGTATTCATTTAAAGCATGTATAACCATAGAAATCTGGCAAAACAAATGGTCATTTGAAACATATGTAAAAGCATGAGTATTCGACAAACCAGGTATTCATTTAAAGCGTGTGTAACCATAGAAATCTGGCAAAACCAACGTTCATTTGTAACATATGTAAAAGCATGAGTATTTGACAAACCGGGTATTCATTTAAAGCGTGTGTACAAGGAACGGGAAACAATATAACAATAACTGAATTTACCTTGGAAAATATTAACACCTGTTTAAATAATAACTTTCATAAAAGAAATGAATCATTTACCGGAAAACAAATAAGCAATATAAAACATGTAGGGTATCCAAGGGATTGAGAACTAGCAGGATAGCAACCACACGAAGCTAAGTCCTCTGTCACTAAAGTGACAGAGCAATAACTAGACACTGATCTCAGTCACTCGAGGTGAGGAGAAACAGTGGATCTTATAAATACATATACATAAACTATACATGACCACGGTAGAGAACCGGGCATCAGGAACCACAATAGCAATCTGCAGTATTGGGACAAGACCACGGTAATAACCGGGTAGCGGGCTCCAAACTGCAGCTGGCGGGACAAGAGGGGGATCTCCAAGTCGGTGGATCAAACCAACGAGGTTATCCAAGCTTAGTGGTGCCGACTCATAGGTCAAATGACAATATCAAACATATATGAAATACATCAAGTGCAAGTACATAAACAGGCAGGGCAAGAATGCTCAAGGCACAACTATCATTTCACGTCGGGCAATACATTTCGAGACAAGTAACTGTTACCAGTGTAACTTCGATGCTTTCGGGAAAACAAGTCATGTAATATAAGTCTCAGGAATAAGGAAATACAATGAACTAATACACTTTCGGGTAAAATAGAGATCCTGCTTTGTTTAAGGTGAATAGGGGTCTCGTATGTCGATTTCGATATAGACTTGGTACTCTTTGAATTTGAAGACATTCCGGGCTCCTTATACACTTTTGTGAATACAAAACTTCAACGAATCTTTGTGACATGGTTTTCTTCTCAAACGGGCTTCATACGTATCTCCCGATGAACAGTCCCCATCATTCTCTAAAAGGGTTCACGAATGATTGGGATAGAAACCCCTTCCATTTCTCTTCATTTCTCTTCATTTCAGGGTTTCTAGGTGATTTCGGTCACCTAGCGGTCAGTTGGCGCTGGGTTCTGCGGTTAGTCGCTGGCTGACCGTGGTTACTGAAAAAGTAACCGAAATGGTTCGATTGGCTAGTGGTTAGCCGCTGATGGGTTCGGCGGTTAGCCGCTGGCTAACCGTGTGGTTGACCGCGCCTTTAGGGAAGAAATCAAGCTCTCTGGAAAAGTGACCGCGACTGTGCGATTATCTGGTGGTTAGCCGCCAGTCACCAGGCGGCTAGCCGACAGGTGACCGCTGGCTGACCGCCAGGTGCGGAAAAGCCCTTCTATAACCAGATTTGAGCCCTTTTTCTCCCTTAAATCATTTCCCTTCATTCTCATTCATCTTCATACAATAAAATGAGCTAAAAGCTCCTCCCATACGCCATCAAAATTTCACAAACATCCAGATTCTCCTCTACTCATCCAGATTCAAGTATAATTTTGGCATGGTTCTGGGATCTCGAAATTTGGGTCCAGATTCAATGTGAAAAGACCGATTTTGCCCCCAGGGCTGGAAAAACTGATTTTCGGAGCTTCGAATGGGTACGGAGTGAACACGAAAGTTGTAGAGATTAACAAACTAAGTCAAACGAGGCTAAAACAAGAATTATCGAAAATTTTGAATAATCTCCCAATCATGCATAAGGTCACTAAAAGAGCCCCCCAAAGGGTCCCACTAATCACAAAGGCACTCAAAACTCTCCAAAACTAGTGAAAAACCATTCTAGCTCACAAACTTAACCTAACAAACACTAATCCCACAAAAAGAAACTAATCCACAAATAAAACAACACTAATCCAGGAAATTAGGGGTCGGGTTCTCACACTTCCTCCCAAAGACAAGTAACTGGCTTTCCAAGTAGACAGTTTTCTTTCCACTTTTTCCACCACAGGACCCCATACCACTTTGTTAGCTTCCCCCTACATAAAGGAAGACCTAGATAGGTCGCCGGGAAGGATCCCACTTTGCATCCAAGAGTTTCTGTATATTGGCTCAAGAAAGACTCCTCTACTCTTATCCCAATCAGTTCGCTTTTGAAGAAATTGATCTTTAAACCCGACACTGCTTCAAAGCAATAAAGGATGGCTTTGACGTTTTTTATTTGATCTTCATTGGCTTCAAAGAAAATGAGGGTGTCATCCACAAACTGCAAGTGAGAGATAGAAGGAGCCTTTTTGCTACCCTGAATCCGCTAATGAGATTCTGATTTCCTGCCTTCAACACCATCCTGCTCAAAGCTTCTGCTACAATGACAAAGAGGAATGGGGATAAGGGATCACCTTGTCTCAATCCTCTTTGAGCTTAGAAATAGCCTTTTGGGGAGCCATTTATAAGGATGGAGAAATAGGCTGTGAAGACAAGCACTCCTGGATCCACCTCCTCCATTTCACACCAAAGCCCATCCTATAAAGGAGGTATTGCAAAAAATCCCAATCCACTCTGTCGTATGCTTTTTCCAAGTCCAGCTTACAAATTAGTCCTGGCCTCCTTTCCATGTCTCTTGAGTGGACACATTCATTAGCTATAAGGACTCCATCCAATATTTTCCTACTTTTGACAAAAGCCCCTTGTTTTTTAGATATGATCTCCGGTAGGACCTTCTGAAGCCTTCCTGCTAGCACCTTCGGTAAGATCTTGTAAACACCTCCAATCAAGCTTATGTGTCTAAAATCTTTTATACCAATCTCCCCCTCCTTCTTAGGAATTAGAGCAATGAAAGATTGCCACTATTCCTTTCGACAGCTTCCCTCTAGAGCGGAATTCCCCCATGAAATCGAGAATATCACCTTTTAACATACTCCTAAATCTTTTTATAAAGGCCATAGGGTAGCTGTCAAGACCGGGGGCTTTATCACCAGCCATAGCATAAATAGCCCCTCGAGCTTCCTCTTCTTCGAACTCCCCTCCAACTAATGCATCTTCTCTTCCCCTATTTTCGTAAACTCCAGGTTATTCAAGGCGGGTCTCTTCCATTCGTCTTTAGAATAAAGGTTGACAAAATATTCCTCTATATGCTCAAATATTTCCTCCTTTTCCGATCTTCTATCACCATCCATCAGAGAAGATATTTTGTTTATTCTTTTCCTAGCTGAAGCCATCCCATGAAAGAACTTAGTGTTCTTGTCCCCTTCTTTTAACCATTTACATCTCGATCTCTGCCTCCACATAATTTCTTCTTCCTTCAGTTTTCTGTGAAACTCCTCTTTTAGACTCATCCTTCTTACCACTTCATCCCCATTTAGGTTGCAAAGATCCTCTTTCTAATCAAGGGTTTGAATGTCTTCAAGAAGCTTCGTCTTGTGCATGTTAACATCTGCAAATTTCATCTTGACCCACTCTTTTATTTTTGCTTTTAACAACTTAAGTTTAGTGGCCAATCTATATCCAGCCCAGCCCTCTACCTTCAGTTCCTTCCACCAGTCCTTAACCATATGTGGGAACTCATTTTACTCTATCCACATTAGCTCAAATCGAAAAGGAGCTGGACCCCACCTCTCAAGATTCGAGTCTAACAGAATAGGACGATGATCAAATGCAGGCTTAGGAAGTGCTAACTGACATACCTCTTAATACAAGTCCATCCAATCACTAGAGACCAAGAATTTGTCCAACCTCGACGCCTTTGTTGCGCTTTGATTGTTAGACCAAGTAAAAGTGGCTCCTTTCAGTGGTAAGTCCACTAAAGAGTGAATTTATCCAATTTGAAAAGGCTTCCATCTCCTTTGTCAAACTACTTTTCCCATCTTTTTGCTTGGAAATCTTATTATATTCCAGTCTCCTCCAATGCACCACGCACCATCCCACCGGCCTCTCACAACATCCAGCTCATTCCACAGATTTTTCTTGCTTTGGCTATCATTCGGGCCATAAACTGACGTGATAAACCACTTGGAATTGTTAAAGAGGTCCTCCACTAAAGCTAATTGAGAGAAAACATCCGTCCATGTGTTCAAAACATTCATCTTGCGAGAATCCCACATCATCATTATCCCCCCTACCGATCCCACAGCATCTACTGTCACCCACCTTATAAATCTGCTACCCCAAATTTATTTTATAAGATTCTCCTTTACCTCCTTCAATTTTGATACTTGTATCAAAGCAACCTGTACCTTTTCTCTCCTAAGCATTTCTCTCACCATCCTTCTACGAGAGACCCCCCAGACCCCTCACGTTCCATGACATTATCTTCATTTAAAGAGTGAGATGTCCCCTTGAATATTTCTCCCCTTTTTCCCCTCTTTTTGTTTCTTCATGTTCTATCCTATGCTTTTCTCATAGTTAATAGAGCATCCCAAACTATTTAGCTCCCTCACCCCCTTTCTTTTTGCTTTGCCTTTCCCTAACTCAACTCTATTTTTCTCTTCCCTTCTCTATGCAAAGTTAATCAGCTCTGTCCACCCTCCTCTAGCCTCGTCGACTGTTAGTCCCGTAACCCCTCCACACTGGATAATTTTCTGAGGTATCCACCACATCCCTTGTTCCTCCTCTCTGTTTCTCTTGTTTAGCCTTTGAGACACTCTTCTGGAATAGCCATCTCATACTGCTGTTATCATATGTTCCTTTCAAGCAAATCCCTATCTCTAGCGTCACTAGTGAGACCCTGTTTGTGCTTCGGGAACACTGCAGAGAGGCCCCTTTGAGTCGCCGTCGCTGTATCGGCACAGATTTTGCGCATCTTCTGTCCGAAAAAGAAATCCATCCTTCAGAATCTCTCTTTGGGGTCGCATATAAACCTTCCTTTTCTATTTCATATTTTGTCTCTTCATTTTCTTCTGGTTGCCTCTCTTCCCGCTGTCGTCTTTCATTCATATCAGCGCTGGGAAGCTTCTCTATTTGATTTGAAGTCCCTTCCATCCCATTCCCCTCTATCGAGCACTTAACCATTTGTATCGAATAAGTCAAATCCTTCTTGTGTCTCCGCAGCCCTTAAGTCAACGCTTGAGTTGTCCCATTTGCTCCTTGTTTCCTCCTCTGGCGATGACTCCCCTTCCTGCTCTCCCCCAGAGCCGATCGAAGGATCTCTGTCCTCCCCTTCACCTTCAAAGCTCCCATCTCCTTCGCCCTGAGTTCCTCCTCCCCTTTCTAAAACTGTCTCCCCCGAAAGCCCTAATCTTAAATATAATTTCGATAGGAGGGGGTTTCGGACTTCACTGCCACGGAAAAATCAACCCCCATATTAATGACACTTTTTCTATACAGATATCCTCGATCAAACTCCAAGAAGACCTTGTTGTCTCTGGCGATTTACGACTCCATCTCCACTTGTGCTCTGGCAATCTCCTTCTGCTCATGTGATCTGGCCATTTTCCTGTACTAACTCGTGAATCGGACTTGAAGAAAATGCAGGAAGCTCTGGCGATCTCATCTTCCACCTAGCTGAACTCCATCTTCACCTGTACTGAGCTCCATCCCAAGCCACACCAATGGCGATCTGATAAGTGCTTAAATGTTTACAATTTCAGCCCTAATATTTGATTTATCTTGTGCTAGTTCATTGTTATTTTACTTGTTTTACATTATTTTGTTATTTTTGTAGGGAAAGGTCAAAAGGAGCCGAAAGAGAGAAATTCAGCAAAATAGCTATTTGAGAGATTGCTGGCGTGAAAAAGGGAAGCTTTAAGATCAGATCTTATCCTATAAGGAAGGAGGTTTATGCGCAGGAAATTACAAAGGGATTTGTGGCATGATTTTTGTGCAATTAAGTGGATTATGTGTCATCAATGGAGAATCCTAGGCCAAGATAGTAAAGTTTGACCTATTATAAGGGGATTGATTAGGTGGAGCAGATTTGGGACAGAAAAGGTGCGAATTATTTACTGATTGGGGAAGAAAAAGGAAGGGAAAAACAAATTCAAATCTCATTTTCTTCTCTCCCTAGAGACGCAGAAACTGAGTTTAGGGATGAAAAACGGAAGCCCTAGTGTCACGACCCAAATTCCGGGGCCCTGTCGGATATTCGGATCGTGATAACTTGGCAATATTTACCATGCATTCATCAAATAATTCACATAAGAGATTTAGCATTTAAATCAAACTATAATTCCAATTAATTTATAAAAGTCAAACAATATCAATCATCTCTGAAGAATCCAAATCCCTATGTTCTGACTCAAATTAATAATGTACTAAACATTAAATAAATTGCTAAACAAAAGTTAATCCTTCTATCAATTATTTAAATAGTTCTCGTTCTCTCCCTTCAGCCACGCATGCCAAAATCTACATCCTGAACGCCATCTTGACTTGTCCCACCCGCAGTAAGATTACTCGAAGGGGGCAACACAACATCAGTATTATTGGTGAATGAATTTTCCTAATTACATAAACAGCATAAAACTTAATATCACATGATCAACATATTTGAATCAATATATTAAATGCCATTAAAAGTACATCCATATACATATCCGTGCCCATGCACATTACCACATCCATATACATATCCGTGCCCATCACATTACCACGCCTCAAAGGCCCATCGTATACATGTATACCGGTCACCATGACCCTATCTTATCAGACACGTCCACTAAGGACCAGCCAGCATAATGGCCACTCACGTCCGCTAAGGACCAGCCGCTATAACAGCCCGGACACTAAGTCCAACATCCCACGTATGAGACCTCACCATAACATAACAACCACAACTCAGTATTATTAACAATTTACATCATTTACATAATTAACAGTATGGATCCAACCCTTAACTAAATTCACTGGTTATTGCCCCACTCCAATTCATAATTGGTATTGATTGGTGTATGGTTGGCCCACAATTTTAAAACATAACATTAATCATCGTGCATAGAATTAATCACAATTAATTGATCACAGTCACTTAATCACGATCCATATAATTAATCATGGCCTAATTAATCCATATAAATACTCATAATACACATATTCTAGGTACTGTGAAGTCTTATGGTTATTATGTAATTTTTTTTATAAAGTCCAGGACTTATTTAATTCTCAGCCTCTTCCCAGACTCAGCCTAAACAGGATGAAACGCCTGTGCAATGTGCATGTGGAACAGTGGGCCCCACTTGAATGATACATGATCAAATCTGATTTATATGGTCACCCAGTGCCCTACATTAAGTCCCATAGTTCTGATTAATCATCAGGTATCCTTACTGGGGCCCACAGTCTCAATAAATTGATAAATAAGCCTTATGGTTAACAAAATTGAAGTTCCTGGATAACTGGTCAGATGGAGGCCAGGCCACATGGGACCACCACCATTGGAATCGTCCCTGAGCGCACTTCAAGACGTGGGGTCCTAATCTATGATTGACTTACTTAGTGGATCCCACAACAGTTATCGACATTAAGCCTTTTTCCGTCAGTTTCACGCCTGATTCTCTTTGAATCTGTTGGATAGTGGGACCCACTGGTCCAAACCTAAGATGCCTAGGTTCCCTATGCTCGACCATGGGTCCTTTAAAATATGTGTGGTCCTGATCTCCAATCAGATCCACTGATGGGTCCTACTATAACTGGCGACCTTCATCTCTGTTTTCATCAAACTCACGCCTGTGATATTAAAATCAAGTGGATGGTGGCCCAAAAGGGGCCCACCTCACATGGGTCCAAGTCCATCTTGATCGACCAGCAGTACCCTACTAGATCTCTGGACCTGATCTGGCGTCAGGTGGGCCATGGGGTCCCACAACCCTTCAATGTCAAATTACTGCTCATCGTCTATCTCTGTTATCCATCAGATTTTCAAATCTGTTTCATATTCCTGCAACCCAATCTATTAGCATCATTCCCTCATCTATTAACATGAGATTCAACAGATCTTGTAATACAGAGTATAATTCAACAGATCTTTATATCGAGTACTCATAACATATAATTTCTTAACCAGCAGATTTTCTCAATACAGAATATCCAAATCACAACACAGTATCAATCATCCAAATTGATCTACTAGTTAACTAGGAAGATCCACTCACCTTTGATAAACAATCGTCGCCTTTGCAATCTATGGACGCGAATAGGACATCAATAGCCTTCCCTTCCTTCTCCTGATTGACAACCACAAGACTCTCTCTCTCAGAATTGTCTCCAGTGGAAATAGAATACCATAATAGGGGTCGTTGGTTTGCTTATGTATATATATAAGGATGTGTTGTAATAACTTCCTAATTCTAATCTCTCTCTTATTTCCTCTATAAGAGTTGTTATACAACTTCTGTTCCAAAACATGAGACACTTTCCAATTCCATAATAAGTACTACTTCTAATTCCATAATAAGGAAACAACTAAGGTACTACCTGGGCCAGACTAATCCTGACCCAATATACACCTAGGATATTACACCTATATGGATATATATTTTTCTGGCTGGAGGAAAAATTAAAAAGACCTGGGCAACCAAGAAGACATTCTCCACACCATCATACCCTAGCAGCGATTCAACCTTGTCTCTGGGAGTTCTTTGGAGCAAAGGAGATCAAAGTGTAGCTGCTGGCCGTGCCTTCATCATCATCATCTACTCGAGTTCTTCCTATGACTTTTATCTATTTCATATTGTTTTTCATTGCAAACATGTGTAGCTAAACGTTTAGGGCTAAGGTGTAATTGAAATCCTAGCCTAATTTTATGTAGTTCCTCTAGGCATTCCTTAATTAAGATTTCAGTTTTATTGGATTAGTTTTCTAAACCATGCTTTGATTGGATGAGTTGTGTATATGCCATGCCAACTGTGCCATGTTCAATTGAATTCAAGAATAGCTAACTTTTTTTTATTGATCTTGATGTTTGAGCTTCCAGGGTTTAGAATTCATGAACAATCTGGGTATATGCCATGCCTAGACTCATGCATTTATCATTCCCATCATTTATATGCATCATGCGTGTATTGACTAGGACATATGCCATGCTTAGCTCTTGCAACTTAATGAACAATTCATGTTGTATGTCACTCGTGAATTAGGTTTTAAGGGAATCATAATTTAGATACATATACCATGATCTAGATTGATAAATGTCACTAGTAAATTTAGTTTTGATTAAGGAATAATAAGGGACATGCATAGGATAAGGTTAGGGGAGTAGATGAAACCCTAGTTCATTCATTCTCATCGTTTTCAATCCAAGTGGTATTCTTGGGTGTTTGGTTACTTTTCATCGTGCTTTTGATTTATTTTTATATTTTTAACTTCTTGTTTTAGTAATTTCATTCAAACAATCAACATTCAACCAACCTTGCATCCATTTAATACTCTGATTTCGTAGTTATTTTCGACATTATTTTATCACAAGTCTTCGTGGGATCAACCTCGTGCTTACAATTCATTATACTACATAGTGATCTTGTGCGCTTGTGAGTTTTAGTTGTGTGCATATTAAGTAGCTTAATTTTAGGTTACTTGGTGCATATCATGATCTCCATCTCCACCTGAATGGGACTCCTCACCACCGCCATCTCTCTCTCTCTCTCTCTCTCTCTCTCTCTCTCTCAATTCCTCCTTGTTCTTTAGTTCTTCGCCATCTTGACCACCATGCAATATGGGGCCCATCTTGGATGCACAAAGGCCATTGATAGGCTGCTGCTGTGTTCAATATAAAGTATGTTGTGTTCTTGTTGTTGAATATGTTTAATTTGATTTTTCCGCAATTTGCATTGTTGTGTTCCCCTCTGTTCTTATTGTTGATTATGTTGGCTTTGCTCGTTCTGCTATTGTCGGATTCAGTTGGATTATAAACACAGATTGTTGTGTTCCTCTTTGCTATTGTTGTGTTAATCTCTGCTATTGCTGTTTTCATTTTTGCTATTGTTGTGTTCATCTGTGCTATTGTTGTTTTCCTCTCTACTGCACCAAACATGAAAATCACCATTTCAATGGAGAAAACAATTATGCACCGAACAAAGATTTTCGACAGCCACGGAAAACCTTTTCTATGGAACTTATTTACCACAGATTTTGCTGATGTGGCAATTTCCCCATTCCACGGAAATTACCTGTACACAAACATGCCCTAAATGTTTTAGCACATCTCTACTTTCTTCATTAACTTTCATGCATTATCAAAAGCATACGCTACAATAGCCAGTTTTTGGACATGCTATGTCCCAATTACTTATGATTCTCAAAATATAGTTCTCGTGATTTTATGGGACATAATGATGAGTATGATAATGTCAATATTAAATAGTAACAAATATAATATATTTTAGAAGTAAAAGGAACTCAGTATTAATATACATGTATGGAGCAACTTTGGAAAGTGTAGTAATAATACACATGTTGTAGAGAGAGAGTGGGATGGGTAAGATGCCAGGTCGAAATGGCAGTTGTCATTTCTATAAAATGTCATGAGATTACAATAATATCTTTCAAGGATATGTTTTTATCATGGTGCTCATAACTATCTATAGTTTGCAGCACCCCTTTACAATGACACATGCAATTTACACGTGAACTAATGCATGGTTCTACACACACACCTTCAGTGTAGAGATCTCAATCATACCCAGCTTGGATAAACTAGCTGGCAAAAAAGCCCATCCTAGAGTTCATAATGTCTACCAGTTGTTGGCTGGAGGAAACAAAAGGTTCAGAAATTTGTCCATTTGTCGCATATCTCAAACAAGATGACAATCAATTTCAATTTGCTCTGTTTGTTCAAAAAAAAACTGATTGGCAGCAATATGATTTCTATCATGAATTCATGATTGTCACAACACATAAAGGTCGACTTTGAAGTAGATATCTTCAGTTCAACAAGGATCGACACCCAATAATTGCATAGGTAGTACATGCCATGGTTCATATTCTGCATCAGCACTAGATTGACAAACCATAGTTTGCTATTTACTTCTCCAAGCCAGTATTGCCTCCAACAAAGGTGCAGTATTCTGTTGTAGAACGATGATCTTGGAAAACATGGGATGGGAAATTCAATTAGCTAACTCTAACATTGGTTAGCACTTATATACAAGCAACGTATGAAGCAACTACAAATGCACACCTAATCTTCAGGCAAATTAAAAAAATTTAGGCAAAGACATTATAAAAAGAACAAAAATAAAAGTGCCCCCCCCCCCCCCCCCCCCCCCCCCCCACCCCCACACACACACACAAAGCACAATACAGATGCGGATGCACACACAAATGTACCGATCCCCCCATCCTAACTTCTTATGTTCAATCTTCCATCTTTTCATGCTTGCTTCCCTCCTTTTCCTTCTTTCTTTAACTCTCCTTTCTCTCTGTTTTCCTGTTTTCTACCTCTCTCCTCTTCTCTCAGGAGCTTTCCAATTTGGTTTATCATACCTAGGGTTCAATAACCATTATGCCAACATCAGCACCCATACTGTCATGTGTGTTTGTTTTAAGTTTAGGCAAGTTCCAGCGATCTTCAAAAGATGGTTGGTGAATGTACTTGTACCCATAATTGAAGTTGCTAAAGTTGCCCTAGGGAAACTCGAGGCCTACCAACTTCATTTGATGCTTGGAATTATAGGCAATAAAGTTTGGATCTATGTTCAAGGCATGGGTGGAAGTAGGAGGGCCCATGACGGGAACAACCCGACCCGAAAAATCATATTTTATAATAAAGATAACAGCATGGAAAAATGGAGCAACATAATTAAGGCCTGATTGTAAGTTAATTAATTAGTAAGGGTGGCCAAGCATAAAATTTTAATAAAATTAATAAATAACCAAGTGGGCCATGTGGGACCCACTAGGAAAAGGATTTAAAAATCAACTCAGAATTGGCCCTAACCAAATTGGGTCCTATGGGACTCAACCGCCTTCTTTCAACCAAGTTATCCATCGAAGCCTTCTTCTTATCTTATTCTCACAAGGGTTTCTTCTCATTCAATCAGGGTTAAGGCTGCAAAAGAGGCTCCACGAAAGTAAGTCCCCTCTCATCTTTGATCCACATCATCACCATGTCCACGTCTCTAACGTGCAATTCCCATCAAGGATCAATCTATATCTCTCTGCAATTATAAGTATGATGGTGGTTTCTAGGTCCGTCGCTCTCTCAGGCTTGAGAGGCCTTCCCCATTTCGTCTACCATCAATATCAAATCTGCACACTTCATCTTCCTTGATTGATGCAGTAGCACACGGTTGCCATGCATTCATGGTCCACATGTGGGACCCAAGGAAGTTTAGGAATACTTTCTTAATTATTAGTAGCTTCTAATTTTTATTTAAGTAATTGTATTTAGTATTAGTTTCTAATTTGGATAGGTTTATTATTGTGTTTCCTAGTTTGATTAGGATTGTTTCTTAGAGTTTAAGTTTCTTTTACTATTTATATGGCTTTGTAGAGAATTATTTCTCAGAGATTTTGAGATTAATAGAATTCCCTTATGTGGGTTTATCGTTGGAGAGTGTCTTCCACTTGAGATTGTTCCCAAGGAACAATTGATGCAACCTAGGGTTAGGATGCAAGTGCCGGGGCACAATGTGGGGTTCCCAAGGAACAATCTCACGTGGAAGACACTCTCCAATGATAAACCCACAAAAGTGAATTCTATTAATCTCAAAATCTCGGAGAAATAATTCTCTACAAAGCCATATAAATAGTAAAAGAAACTTAAACCCTAAGAAACAATCCTAATCAAACTAGGAAATACAATAATAAACCTATCCAAATTAGAAACTACTTCTAAATACAATTACTTAAATAAAAATTAGAAGCTACTAATAATTAAGAAAGTATTCCTAAACTTCCTTGGGTCCCACATGTGGACCATGAGTGTATGGCAACCGTGTGCTACTGCATCAATTCTCCCCAGGTGGTAAAAGAGTTTGTCCTCGAACTCGGCTCTTCTTCTTGATGTTACTTCTGTAGATAGTGTGCACGTGAAGCGCATCCTTGGTGAGACGATAACTGGGCCCTTTCTTTGGTGGCATCGGCTTCAGAGGACGAAGTGTGACTTGCTTTGCACCATGCATAAATGTGTATGTGTTGTCGCGCATACCATTAGTGTCATTCTTGTCATACATCCATTGACGACCCGACAAGATATCACAACTATCCATGAGTATCACATTACACCAAACTGTATCTGTATAATTTACACCAATGGAAAAGGTAACTGGACATGCATATCGGACTTGCACTTCTTCACCTGTCATTAACCATCTAGCAAAATAAGGACGATGATGCTTCCGAACTTTCAGCTGTAATCGATCCACAAAAGCTTGGGATATAATATTCTGACAACTGCCTCCATCAATGACGACTGTCTAAGAAGCACGGACATGACACGACACGGACACGCCGACACGGCTTTTCTCAAAAAAGTAGGACACGGACACGTCGGGGACACGTTAATATTTAATGATAATAATAATAATAATAAATCTAATCATGTCTAATCATATACATGGACACGGACACGCCGACATAGCATATCTTCTTTTTCTTTTTTTTTCGTTAGGATTGGACAGACGAATGGGGTTTTTTCGCTTTCGTTTAGGGCTGGATGGACGAATGAGGTTTTTTTTCTCTTTCGTTTAGGGCTGGAGTTGGATGGACGAATTAAAAGAGCCTCATTTTCCTCTTAAGTTATGACTTTTTACAAACAGCCCCATTTTCTTTTCTTTTTTTACTCTAATTTAAAAAAAAAATTCCAATTAAAAGAGGCCAGCGTGTCCCAAGCGTGTCCCCAACGTGTCCGGAATATAAAATATAAAACAATAAATAGGATACTCTTTTTAGCGTGTCTAACATGTGTCCGAGCGTGTCCGGAGTGTGTCCATGTCCGACACGTGTCCGACACGGACACGACGGCCCCAGAGAGGTGTCCGTGCTTCCTAGACGACTGTGCATTCTTTACCATTGACTGTTCCTTTGGAGCGGAAAATATTTTCTCGCAACCATTTCTTTGCAGTAGGCGATGTAGTTTCTTGGATGACCATAAGGGACTCAAGACCCTCCTCGGGCAGAATATCCCCTACTTCCTCTATTTCATTCTCTTTAGGATCATCTAGAACATCTTTCACATCACTTTCATTCTCAATGAGGTATATACGTTTGGGACATTCTACTGCACGATGCCCTTGTTGTTTACATTTAAAACATGTGAGCATATTTTGACCCTCGGGCTTGGTGAAAACTTTCTCCGATGACACACTCGGTTTAAAACCTGCAATGGAGGAATTCTTCTGCATAACCCATTTAGCTGCATTAAGTTTTTGGGCTTGATGATTTGCAATTCCCTCAGCTTTGATAGCATGCTAAATAATCTCATCAACATTATCAAAGTGCTTGAATGCGAGGATATCTTGAATGTCAAGTGTAAGCCCATTAAAGTATCTGTCAACTAAAACCCCATCATCTTTTTCCAAACCCCAACGAGCTTGCATGGTCATAAACTCCTCATAATACTCAACAACTGTTTTAGATCCTTGTTTCAAGTATTGAAAATGTGAACGTAGATCTCTAGAGTAATTGACAGGCAGGAACTTCTGCTTCAATAGATTTTTCATCTCGGCCCACGTGTCAACAAGGTCAATTTGTTGGTATCTCCTCTTCTTTTACAACTTGGCCCACCATATCGCAGCATAATTGCGAAATTGAGTTGCCACCAGTGTAATTTTATGACCATCCACATTGGTTTATGTGCAAAAATATTTTCAACACACACTAACCAATCCAAGAAATCATCTACCTTAAATTTTCCATCATATTCGGGAATCACGAGTTTAATACCCAAATCTCGATCAACATTTACTACATGAGGATCTCGTTGATTCCGATTATGTCCTCCATCATCCCGATGGTTATATTCACGCCGATTAGTTTCCAAATTGGTTAATCGGGTCTCAATCCTTGCAAGAGGCTCTTGCATTTGAACCATCATGGCGGATAGTTGCCCAACGATTCCCCTCAAATTATCATCACTATGGGAGGAAGACTCCACTTCTACCTGCTTCTTGGGAGGCATTTTTGTTTAAAGCAAATTTAAAATTTCTGACTGACATGATGTGTATATCTGCTCAGCACGATCACGATGGTGAAAATGGATCGAAAATCTGACGACGGATGAATCTGGTATCGTAAAAAGAAGATTCGATTGTTGATCTTGATCAAACTTGGGACGTTAATTCTTTGCTGATTGTACTGGGCTTCTTGTGTGAATGGGTCAGGATCAAAAAATCAACTTAAACTAGGCTTGGTATGGACTTGGCCCAAGTGCAGATGAGGCCCAATGTGTGGCACGTGCTTCCTTCTCCTGTTTCGATTCGAGCGCCCGAAAGAAAGAAAAGGACTGAGCAACGAAGAGGAAAATACAGCAGGGCTCTAGTGCTTGCGATGGAGCAGCTCTTTGGAGTTACGGAGAGCGGGCGACAACGGCAAGGATCTGGATCGCCTGAAGACGAAGAGAGCTGGGTGATCGTGCAAGGATGGCTGGACCGAGGCGACGGTGAACGGTACACCTCGTCCTCCCTATTGCTCCTTCGCTTTCTGTTCTTCTTCTTTCTCCTTCTGTTTGCTCTTTTTTTTTCTGGGTTCGATTGATTGCTGGAGTGGAAATTGTGGCGCAGTGGAGATCCTTTTTTTTTTTTTTAGATAAGGGATGGGAGGAGGTGGAGATGGGCTTGGGTAATTGGGTTTAGGATTTTGAAAGTTTGCGAAGGTGGTGAAAGGTGGTCGAAAGTTTGGGGAAAAAAAAAGGAGATGGGCTTAGGGATTCTGTCAGGGACGGTGGGCTGGGCTTAGGGTATCTGGTTGACGATGAAAGTAAGTCTGGAAGTGGGCGGATCTGATCTGGGAGGGTTTTCGGATTGGATGTGATGGTTGTGGACGGGGATAGATGATGGATTGGAGATGGGGGTGACAGCGATCGAAGATGGTGATCAGGGATTGGTGGATGAAGGTAGGGATGGGATAGGGGTAACACGCCAACGACAAAGGGATCGTTTGGCTCTGATACCAATTAATGCAACCTAGGGCTAGGATGCAAGTGCCGGGGCACAATTTGGGGTTCCCAAGGAACAATCTCACGTGGAAGACACTCTCCAACAATAAACCCACAAAAGGGAATTCTATTAATCTCAAAATCTCTGAGAAATAATTCTCTACAAAGCCATATAAAAAGTAAAAGAAACTTAAACCCTAAGAAACAATTCTAATCAAACTCAGAAAAACAATAATAAACCTATCCAAATTAGAAACTAATTCTAAATACAATTACTTAAATAAAAATTAGAAGCTACTAATAATTAAGAAAGTATTCCTAAACTTCCTTGGGTCCCACATGTGGACCATGAGAGTATGGTAACCGTGTGCTACTGCATCATTGATTGTCTGAAAGGGCAGAGAACCTCTTCTTAGATATGCGAATATCTGTTGAGTATACACAATCAATACTTGGATCATTCTACTGAGGGCATACCCACATATATGGATGTGGGGGCAGTCGCCCCCTTCGGACTTTGGTCCACATCCAAAACTCACATGAGAATTTTGGGTCTACCTCCAAAGCCCACATGAAAATACCAAGTTCGCCCCTAAAACCCACATGAAAATCTAGGGTATGCCCAGAACACCCAACTACCTATTTGCGCCCACCCCCCCCCCCCCCCCCGCCTCTTCAAATGAAAACCCTGGGTTCACCACTAATTCTACTGCTTGCTACTTTAATCTTTGATAAGGTCACCAAGACAATCCAGCTCTTCGTCTCTCCATTTTCTCAATTCTCTCAATTGGTTCCCCAATGACAATCTATTTCCAAGGGATTGACCTATCATGGCGTCAAACCCTTCTCCATCTGTGACTCATAGATCACCATCTGACCCTTCCTTCACAGAAGATGTTAGCTCAACCAATGTGTTTCTTTTAACTACTTAGTATTTTTCATATTCTTTTTATGCATTCATTCAGGGCTCAACCCGACTCGGAAGTAACCCTAGCCAAGTCAAATCCCTAGTCTAAGTTGTTTTCCTTGCACTAGTGTCGAACGGCCAAGTATTGGAAATACTAGCCAATGGCTATCTATTTGTAGCCTATGTACAGTAAAACTGGTTATCTTACTCAAATTGGGAGACCCAGTTGAAATATGGCACTAAACTAGAAACATGCTAGGAAAGATGGAGGAAGTAGGACACTTAATTCTAACAGGAAGCCAACCCTTTATCATTAATTGAATCTCACAACCAAAAGAGGTTGTATTTGAGTATAACTAAAATTGGGTTATTCGGAGTCCCATCCAAAATAAGACTCACGAGTAGACTTTCTAATCGAACTTAGACTCTCGACTTATAATTAAACTAAACTCCCCAACTCCATAAGCAAGTGCATGGCTGCATTACCAACCCTCTCTCGCTCATCCCTCATTCTCTCTATTCCACGTCCCAAATCCCTCACACACCTTGCTCTCCACTTGAGTGCGCTCAGAAACTTTCACGCCCAAGTCAGATCATCTCTCTCTCTCTCTCTCTCTCTCTCTCTCTCTCTCTCTCTCTCTCTCTCTCTCTCTCTCTCAAAAGTAACACAATTAGAAAATAAGCTACAAGGAAAACAACATAGGTTGCGCAAACCGGATCCACGATCGAGCAATAGATCAATCTTCCAAATGATTGATCGAATCCGAGAATGGATTTAGCCACTAGGGCACGCTCACAAGAGGAGAAAGATAAATCCCACAGAAAACTTTTAATTGATTAAAAATAATCATTGCATTACAATGAGGCCTGACATCCTTATATAGAGAAGTTGGCTTAATCCCAAGCAACACTACTTTCTAATATCTAAATAATGCCTAAAATAGGAAACACGCTAATATTAATCCTAAACAAATTAAAATACTTCATAGAATTCCTAAATAACTAGATGTCCCGTTAGGCCTATGGGCTCGGCCCAATGGGTTGGCCGACCTATTGTCTGGCCTGCAACAATTCTCCCCCGCTTGAAAAAAAAAACCCAACTCCGGCGAGTTGACAGCTTGATGATACGGGAGAGAATCCGACCACAAGTTCGGGAAGGGTCCTCCGGGGTCGAAAACCAATCGCACAAACTTCTGATTTTTCTTGTGATCTTCATTCTCTTGACATGACGTGAAAGATTGACTCAATCTTTTCCTCCATCTAAAAGTAGATTGGAAGTGTCGCTTCTTCTGACGTTTGTCTGCATTTTGCTCAGATGTGCGCGCTTTTCCAATGAGAGACTGCAACCGTAAAATCTGCCATATCTAAATGCAATCTTTAAGCTTCCATTGTTGATCCCTAAAGATGAAATCAATGTGAGGGACTGACATCAACAGCTTGATGTTCCTATGAAACCTCTGAAACAATTGATTTGATTTCCGACAACTCAAATGGATTTTCTGGAAGTGGCATTACAATCAGATCTACCGAATGTTCACTTTGTTTGCAAACCTGATCAAAGTCTCCAATGTTTGCTTCTCCTTGTTCTTCCTCAACTCTTTGGAACTCTTGATTGACATTGTCTTGATCAATATTGTGTGTACCCACGAAATCAGCTTTGTCATGAACTTGCTCTTTGATGCCATCATTGATGTCTTCTGTCTTCACTTTCGGTGCATTCATGACTTCTCTTTCAACTTGTTGCTCTTTTTTGTGGTTCTTCACTCGAAGGTGATGATGCAACGAAGGTTGTAATATCCTGGGCCCTACGGGGACCCTAGTGATAAGTCCTTAAAAATGCACATTTTCATGGTTATTTTTGGTAAGTTTAAGGACTTATCAAGCCAAGAGAGCCTCATTTAGTGTCATATCATGATTTTATGCATTTTTTATCCATTGTAGTACATTCTTGCATAATTTGCTAAAAAACCATCATTTTTGGATCAAATCATGAAACCTACCATTTTTTTAATTTTATTTTTGGAAAGATTTTTTTTAATGTGTTTTTCTCATGAAATTAATTAATCATCATGTGCATTCATTCATCATTTCATGAGAGATGGGCCCGCAATCATGCAATTGTCAATTAAGGGTATATTTGTCTTTTCACATGAAATTCATTTTTTTTCTTACAGGAAATGAGAAAAAAAGGGTCCCACACATGCACATGTGTAGGTCACACATGTGGGGCGTCCAAGAGGGGGGTCCACTTTCTTTGCACAAAATCCCAAGCTCATTTTGAAGATAATTCAAGATAATCAAAGAAAATCCATGAAGGGCCAAATCAAGAAAGAAGATTTCCAAAGAGACAAAAGTGGAAAGAATCTACACATATTGGGCATTCAATCTTCTCTTCATTCCAACTTGGAGTTTGCCACCTCATGTATCTCTCATAAATGTCAAGTCAAAGATAGATTTGCTAAAGAATGAAATATGACAAGTGCATAAAGATAGAATGGAGAAAAGAAAGGAGAAGACTTACTAAGTGAAGAAGATTCTTGCAACAAAGTAGGGACTAGAGAGAAAGAATAGGGCAGCCCATACCCTGTTTAAAGAAGGCCTTGGACGTCCACTACCTTTCATGAAGGAAAAAGCCCCCTCACTAGTGTAATTCCTCCACCATTCTACCCATCTCCTTTCTCTACCATAGCTCATCTCTCTTCAAGAAGGCTTGTCCCAACTTGATGCTTCAACTAGAGAGGTTCATTTCATCCTAGTATGTCGTTTTTTTGGAATTTTATTACTCCATCTTTTATGTAAAAACATTGCATATTAGTAAAAGTGTTATTTTTTTTTAATTATTCTTTTTCTTATATGATTAATGCTTGAATTGTGTTTTCTTTGTTGTTGTTCTTGGATTGACAACCCAAGATCCTAAGGGCATGAAATAAGTAATTATGAACCTTGTTTAAGAATAATATAAAAAAAAAGATCACACTTATCACACATTTATTTTTATTGCAATTCCCACACATTTACATTTATTGAAAAATCCACACATTTAATTTCTTGTTAATGCCACACATTTAATTTTATGCAATCCACACATTTATTTTTATTTTATTTTGCACTACGCATTTAAATTCAAGCACTTGTTTTCTTTTCTTCTTATGCATTTATGTGAATTTTTATGCATAGTTTATGGTTGGAACTAGTTAGCATTGCATGCATATTCATATTGGTGGAGTTTAGATATGTTTAAGTTGCTGGTTATTTGAGTATTCAAAACTGAATCGAAATTGGAATCGGAGTTTTAAATTAAATAAGCAAGAAAAATCAGAGATTTGAGTCAATAATCTCGGCTAAATATTTTTTGGAAATTCGGATCCCAACATAAAGTGCACAATTCAGCACATTGTTGCAGGAATTTCAGGATAGATTCTATGTAAAAAGTTTGCGATTAGAAACCTGATCAAAACCCATTATTTTTCGATGAAACTTGGGAAATTAAAGTTTGATCAGTATACTTTCAAACCCCAGAATTTCAAGCAAAAATAATTTTGGAAAGATGGTGAATCAGTGGCTCATACATGGCTGGTCGGACCCACCTGTGTGCAGAATTTCTACACGGTTTTTTTTTTCCTAGGTCATGTTCGTACACCCATATCTCATTCGTTTTAAATTGTTTTCCACTTCCGTTTTTTTTTTTTTTTATTCATGCATCATTGTAGTTCAAAACCCAGCCATTAAACTCAGTTTTAGGTTGCATTAGATTAGGAAAAATCATGCATAAAAACAACCCTGCATACTAGTTTTCTAGACTTAGAATTTCCTAACATCTCATGGCATACATTGCATTACTAACTTTCTAACTTTAGGATTAGTTTCTAATTTTGTGTTTTTTATTATTTAGATGATTTCTAAAAATAAAAGATCTTTCTAATTTTTGTTAATTGAAGATTTTAACATAGGAAGTTTCTTAAGATTTGGAAATTCTAACATAAGGTATGATTGACTTAATGCTTTCTAAATTAGTTATGATTTGAAAATCCTTATTTATTTGGAAAGTCCTTAACTTTAGGGAGTTGATTAACTCAGTTCACTAACTTAGGAAATATACTAACCCTAATTGCCTAACCTAGTTTCTAATTTAGGAAACTAATTTAGTAAGGTTTTCATGATAATTTTAGAAAGTAGGTTGTTTTCTTTTTCAGTGATTTGATTTGTTACTAATCTTTGTTGAGCATGTTTTGATTAATTTGGTTTCTAGCTTAGGTTTTTTTTTTTTTTTCTAATTTATCTTCTTAGTTTTATTTTTGGTAAGTTTTATTTTTGGCTTGTTTCTAATTTGATGTTCTAATTTGTGTTCTTTTGTAGCAACTTGTGATTCATTTTAGATTAGGTTTTTAGATTTAGGAATTTGTATTTTTGGAAATGTATTTAATTTTAATTTAAAGTAGGAATGATGAATGTACTTTTCTAGATTTTAGGCTACAATTAGATTTTGTTTAGGGCAGGTGACAAAATTGGAAAGCCTTATTTTTAAAGCTCCATGTGGATCGACCTGGTCTCACCAGTTTTATTACTACAATCGCACCATACACTTAGTGTCCGATCAAGTTTTTAAGGACTTATCACCTAGGATTAGTATTATTAGTAGGGCCCAGGTGGGACCTTTAGGGTCTGTTTGGGAAGGGGGGGGAAATGGGGGGGAGGAAAAAAAGGGGGTAAAGTGGAGGGAAAGTGATTTTTGGGGGTGTTTGGGAAGGGGGGAGGGAAAATGGGGGAGGGGGAAATGGAGGGAAAAAGTTGCCTTTTTGCCTCAAAAATTTTCCCCCCAAAACAGGGGGGAAAATGAGGGGAAAGTGGTGATGGAGTGAGGGAATGACTAAAATGCCTTTAGTCTCTATTTGAATTTTTTTCAAAAGGAAGGGTAAAATAGTCTTTTTCTTTGTACCTCACTAACAAACAAAATTATACTTTTTCACTTTCCTTCCCCTTTCTTTTTTACTTCCCAAACAAGATGAGGGAAAATTAATTTTCCCTCCCCTCCCCTTCATTTTCCTTTCCCCTCAAATTTTCCCTCCCCTCCCCTCCCCTCCTCCCTTCCCAAACGGACCCTTAGATGTTTGTTATTTCAATATATTATTGGATGGGAAGGTCACACTTGAGTGGCATTAGGATGAGGGAAGGAGTTGTCTATCAACTCAAATTGGGAGTCTTGTGTGTCTTGTGTAGGTAGAACTATATGTCCAGTTTGAATGGGATTCAAAGAGTACTTTGGGATGAACTATGACTCTAGTGTATATAATAACCATCGACCATTCTTTTTGGCATTCAATTCTCTTCTTCTTGAGAGAAAATCTTAGAGAGAGCTTGTGGCTGCAAATTCAGGGGAAGAAGGCAACCAGCAGAGGGACGACTAGCAGATGTCCTACTCGCGCCCTCACATCGCGACCACAGCGATCGTCTACCGCAGGTGAGAGGATCTTCCTAAATACCTAGATGATTTAATCAAGATGGTTGGTAATAAGGCATGATTCAATTACTCTGTATTGCTATGTATACAGTGATTTTTCTGTAACCATGGAGTAGACATAAAATCTGTTTTGAGCCCAGGGAATAATGTAAGAAGGGCTGTTTGAATGATACAACTGATACAGAGTGCAAATCCATGAGCATCCATCGAATAGGTATGAAATTGGTGAGACCAGAAGCATGGCGACAATAGTATATATTGATGTTGGAGGGATGTGGGACCCCATGGCCCACTAGATGAGAAATCTGGACCATGGATCCAAAGAAGGACCCATGGTCGACCTAAAAGGAACTGGACCCATGGGAGATGGGGCCCGTTTGGGCCACCATCCACATGATTTAAACAGAAGAGGCGTGGTTTGATTGAATAGCAGGGCAGGGGTCGACATCAGTTGTGGGACCCACCAGTAGACTTGATCCAAGATCAAGACCCCTTATCCTACAGTGGACCCAGAGGCAACCTGGTTGGTGGTGGTCTCATGTGGAGTGGGCTGCATCTGCCCAACCATCTAGAAACTACAAATCTGGGACTCGTGAGACCCAATCATGGAATTGTTTGTAACTGTTTAGGCTGCAGGGCCCAGTGGGCTACTTGACGTTGAATCTGAGCCCTAATTGTGGGGCCCTGGGCGACCATTGAGATCAGGTCTGATCATGTATTAGGCCAGCGGGACCCACTGTTTAGTATACCCTAGTTCCAGGTGTTATTTCTTCTAATTGAAAGAGTTCTGTGTGTCAGGCACTGGCTGATTTGGGGTTAAAGTTACAGTAAGACCTATTAATTATGGGAAATATGTTAGGACCCTTATTTTAACTATATAATCTGTTTCTGAGATCATTTGTGGACCATAAGGATTTGTGTAAAAGGTTAGAGAATCCTGTTTAAGCACTACTACTGCAGAAATTCTATACCCTTTACGGAATTATTAATGATGGAAAGGGTGGGCCACCCCTATACCTATCACTACCAGTCAAGACGAGAAGTGGAGCAGCGACAAGTAAAATGCGTAGGGGGCTGGTCCACACTGCTGTTTTACATATGCTATTGATATTTCTTGAGTTCTGGTTGTTGCAATGTTATGAAATGTTTAGGAAGGTGCATATGGTAAGGAAATATTCTGATTTCTAGATGTGGCAAGCTTTACTTGGTGTTCCGGATGGTTAATGGATATGGGCCATGGTGGCTGTTGTGTTCGTATGTCCTTGGTGGACATGGGTAATGAAGCATTGCCAGAATGGCACGTGAATATGTGCATTTAGCCTTGGAGGCATAGTGATGTGGATAGAAAGCAAAGATGTAGTTCATGAGTCACACTTGACACTATTATAGTTTTGTGTATGTTGTTTAATACCATGTGATGCATTCTATTGGTAGATAGGAAAATTCATTCACCAGTGTTACTGATGTTGTGTTGCCCCCTTCAGGTAATCACATTGCGGGAGGGCCAGAGCAGAACAACGTTCAACCCGTAGATTTCGGCATGCGTGGCTGAAGAGAGAGCGGGAGATTTCAAAATAGTTGATTGTGGGATTAGCCCTTTTAATGGAGATTTTATTATAATGTTATAGGACTTTATTGATTTAAGTCAGGACATGGAAGTTTCATTTGTTTCAAAGATTATTGATGTTTATTTGACTTTCATAAGTTAATTGGAATTATAGAATGTTTTAAATGCCTAATTCCTTGAGGAAATTATTTGAAGAATGTTTAGAGAATGTTGCCAAGGAATCACGATCCGGAATCCGACAGGGCCCCAGAATTTGGGTCATGACAAAGGCAAGACTATTGATTTCTTTGGAAGGTGTTGAAGCCTTTTTTCCATTCCACAAAAGGGTATACGTGCTCGCCTCTTTATCATGGTACATTTTTTTATCAAAAGCCATGGACGCCCAAAAATAATGAGCAATATTCATATGGATGACATCACACCAGATTTTATCCTCATAACAACCAATCTTGAATGATATCAAACATCTATGAGTCACGGGTATAACATGACCATTAGACCATGTGACTCGGTAGGACTTAGGAAGTTTCTCAGTTGACCAATGAAGTTTGTGAATGACCTCTTGTGCAACAAAATTTATTGCACTACCATTGTTAATAATCAAATTAGCAGATTTGTCTTCGACTATTACCCACATGTGGAATTTCTTAGCCATCTCCATTCTTCTTCTTCCTTCTCATTTGTATTAAGGAGTCTACGAATGACAAGAGTGGGATTATCTCCTCTTGCAAAAAGTCTCTCCACAACATGAGCTCTTTGTCGACATTGTTGCATGCGAGACCGTCTAAGCATACGCTCAATACAAAGGGCTTCTAAATATGCCTCTCGACTTGCTTTGCAATAATTCATATTTCCCACGATGTCTGGTCTCAAGCCTTGGACATAACGAGCTAAATCATGTATCACATCTTCTTCAAGTTCGCATGTCATGCAACTGTCGAAATTGGCCGGTATATTCATCAACCATCAAGTCTTCCTGCTTCAAATTAAGAAAGTGCTCAAAGTAGAACTCATTCTCAAAATACCGATCCCGATGTGTAAGTTTATACCAAATTCTTTGAATTTCAATTGACTTCCCAAAAAATTTCATGATGGTTTGAATCAAGAACCTTAAAACAAGTGTATCTCAGGTTGCGTCAGGCTAACGTGATTGAAGGATGGATTTTCTTTCGTTATTTCTTTTCTTTTTACGCTACTAGTGGGCTGGGTTCGGGCTCAAGGTTGGACCTGGACTCAGGTTAGGCCCAAACTATAAGGCACATGGGAGAGAATGGCCTTCTTTTGTTTCTGCCTAAGAGCTCACACAGGAAGAAAATAAGAGAGGTTGTCTTGGCCTCTTACCTACTCGGCTTGAAGAAAAGGAGGGGAGTGGCCAGAGTTGCTGGTGGAAGCTAATGAAGACCAAGCTGACGAGTAAGCAACATATCTGAGGTTTGGAGATGGTTGTTGTTGCGACAAAGCACTGGAAACTCCAAGCTGGCAATGGAGTTGAGCAATGACAACGGTGGATCTCGGCGGTGCCAGGTACTCTTCTAACTCAGATTCCTTTCTCTTCTCTCTTCTTATGTTGCATTGCCCCTTTTTCTGGTTTGACTGGTTCTGGGAGGTCAAAGGTCGTGGCTGGGGTGAGGGGTTTACTGGGCTTGGTTTCCAAATGGGTTGAAGATGGTGGGGGATGAGTTTCGGGTTGGGCTAAGGGCTTGGAGAAGGAGTCGGGACGAGGTTGGAGTTTTCAAGAAGGTGGGGTTCGGGGAATTAGGCCTCCGGGGTTGGTTTGGGGATTTGGATGAAGAGGGTTATATTGGGTTTTAGGGTTTGATGGATTACATTCGGTGGTGGGTTGGGATGAGCAGCGGGTGAAGGGCTTAAATGAGGTGGTATTTGGTGATGGATTGGGGCTCGGTAGGGTGGAGGGTTTGGTGGGATGGAGAGAAGGGACGAGAGGGAATTATGGGAAGGACAAACGCCTCCCCGGCGACCGAAATTTGTCTCTGATACCAAATTGGCGTAGACTAGACCCGTGATCGAGCAATAGATCAATCTCCCGAAGGATTGATCGAATCCAAGAACGGATTCAGCCACCAGGGCACCCTCACAAGAGGAAAAAGAGATAAATTTCAAAGAAAACTTTTAATTGATTGAAAATAATCACTGCATTACAATGAGGCCTAACATCCTTATATAGAGGAGTTGGCTTAATCCCTAAGCAACAATACTTTCTAATATCTGAATAATGACTAAAATAGGAAACACACTAATATTAATCCTAAACAAATTAAAATACTTCATAGAATTCCTAAATAACTGGATGTCCCGTTAGGGCTATGGGTTGGGCCAAATGGGTTATCCGACCTATTGTCTGGCCTGTATCAATAGGGTTTTCGATTAATTGATGCAAACCAACCTCCAACAAGGAAATAAACAAATACGGACATGCCAAAAGTGAGTAAGCAATCCGGATAAATTGACCATGCACGATTCCTCCTTTGTTTCTATTCAATTCAGTTCTAAAAAACCCTAAACCTTCCCTTAGTTGTTGGATCATGTTGAAGGTCATCTCAAACCCTGATTGCAAGATGGGACAGGACTCAAAATTATTAATCTGAACAAAAAAAGGGTTTGAGCGCTGGCCATGGGATCCCCTTGGCCAACCACCAAGGGATCAATTCCCTTGGTAATTGGAGGCCTTTTCTATCACGGCTAATTGGTTTTGGGACTTCTGACAATTGATCTTCTTAGGGTTTGTGTTTGTTTAATGTTTTGACCTAGAATTGGAGATCCACGATGTGTACAATTATGTAGAATTTAGTCCTTTGGTTAGGAATTGATCTCCTCGGGGTTTTGAATTGGGTTCGCAATGTTTGCATGTGATTCACCTTGAAAACCCTAGAATCTAATGGGTTGGATGCAAAATCAAAATAGAACATCAAATTGGCAAGCTAGGGGTTGGTTTTGGTGTTTTATTAGGCTCTCCCATTGGTTGAACACTATAGGATGGGATCCTAGAGTGGTTTAAGGCCATCTCCATCATATTTGCTTGGTTTTTGGGTTTTCACATGTGATCCTTTTGAGGGTTTGTTAGACTTTGATGCTTTCAATCCCGTTTGTTGAATTTGAGAATTCATTAATTGTATTTGAATTTGATTACTGTAAAGAAATAAGTCAACAGGTCAAACCGACCTAATGGGTCAGCTCGACCCATGTTCTGGGTCAGCCCATGTATGAGCTACCATTAGATTAGATAGATACAAATGAGCTGTCATTAGATAGATATAAATCTTTTGTTACTGCTGTAATCCTGTAATTAGATTTAGTTCCTTATTCATTTCCTGTAATTATGTAATTAGGTTCCCTAATCTAGGCAACAGTGTATTATAAATAGATATCATCGTCAATACAAAGATACAGAAAATTCTCTTGCATCTAAGATCTCTTTTGTATGCTTCTGGCTTGGTTCATGTAAATCTAACATGGTATCAGAGCCCCTGATCGTCCCTATTCAAGCATAAGATTCAGTTCTGTCGTCTGGGATCAAGCTGCAATCTACTGTGATCAAAGGTGGCCCACCTGTTGATCAATCTGCATCAGAAGTCCTTCCCATACTGGTCGTCCATTTATTCTGGGAATTATACACATTTTTTCCAGATTTTTGCTTCATCTAAGGTAGGCCAATCCGCCTGATTTGTGTTTCTCTCTTTTGAGCATACTGTTATCATCAAGACCGTCTAGATTTCTATTGTCTCAAGCTTTTATCAATTTTCCACCTTGAGGAGTTTCGGATTTTTGAGACTGAGATCACAGTGTGGTCTGATTTTTCAATTGATCATCTAGTGGGGCCCACAGATCTTCTCTGTTGCTAGATTCATGGTCGACTGGAGCAATTTTTGGGTCTTTTTTGGGTTTTTTGCAACCGGAATGCTCCCTGTAGCTGTGATCTATCATCTGATCCCTCAGTGAGTCCTATCCCATTCATCTCTGCGCATTTTCCAGTCAGCTGGACCTTCTGTATTGGGATTTTTTTTCAGATCTGGATAAGTTGTTGTGGCTGGATTTCCAATCTGACTTAGCATCTGGGCTGGACCGCAAATGGATCTTACCTCTCAGATTCAGGCTATGGTTGATGAGCGCATGCAACAGTTGTTTCTGGCTTCCTCCACTGGTTCTGCCTCTCAGATAGTCACTACACCCTCAGCCTCTGGTTCTGCCATGACCATTTCTGGTCCGTCAGGTACTGTTGATACTACATGGATTTTTTATTCGGGTGCATCCTATCATATGACAAATGATGTTTCCAAACTTCATCATTGTTATAACCCTGCTCGCTCTCTCACCATCCACACTGCTGATGCCACTCCTCTACCTGTCTCCCTTATTGGCTCCGTTTCGAATAAGTTGCTCTCTCTCACTAATGTTTTGTGTGTTCCTCATCTATCTATCAACTTAATTTCTATTAGCCAATTGACTTCTTCTGGATTTCGTGTCTCATTTTCTTCGACTGGCTGTTCTGTGCAGGATCCGCGCACCGGGAGACAGATTGGGACCGGCCTTAGGTCAGGAGGACTCTACTATCTCCAATCGCTGCATCTTCCATCCTCCAGCATCTCCCCTGCCGCACTCATTGCTTCTACATCTCCCTTTGCCCTTTGGCACTCTCGTTTAGGACATTTATCTTTAAATAAAATGAAGTTTTATTTACCAGTGGTGTCCTTGGAAATATTTCTGTTTCAGACATTTCTACTTGTTTTGGTTGCCAATTTGGTAAACAACATGCATTCCCTTATAATAAAAGCTCTTCTTCTTCTAATGCTCCTTTTGCTTTGGTGCATTCTGATGTTTGGGGACCTGCCTCTCAGCCAACGAAAGGTGGTTCCGTTTATTATGTGTTGTTTATTGATGATTTCACAAGGTATACATGGTTGTATTTAATGAAAAATCGTTCTGAGTTCTACACTATTTATACAACTTTCTCCACCATGATTTCCACTCAATTTGACAAAAGGATTAAAGTATTCAGGTCTGACTCCGGGGGAGAATACATGTCCCACAAATTTCGTTCTTACCTGACCAGTCAAGGGACTCTACCTCAATTATCATGTCCTGCCACACCACAGCAGAATGGTGTCGCAGAACGAAAACACAGACATATCCTAGAGACTGCTAGATCCTTGATTTATTCCTCATATGTTCCTCTGCAATTCTGGGGAGAAGCAGTCCTGACTGCAATCTATCTGATTAACAGAACACCATCCTCTGTTTTATCTGGCACATCTCCTTATGAAAAGTTGTTTTCCTGTAAACCTGACTTGTCCTATCTCAAAGTTTTTGGCTGCACCTGTTTTGTTCTGTTGCATGATAATGAGCGAACCAAACTTTCACCAAAATCCACTGTCTGTGTATTTTTAGGGTATGGCATTGAACAAAAAGGCTATCGATGCTATGATCCTAAAACCAATCGGTTACGGGTCTCTCGTAATGTCACCTTCCTGGAACAAATTCCTTTTTACACTTTACCTACTCAATCCCCTTCTCCTGAGCAATCTATGGTTCATCCTCTTGATCCCTTTCCAGACTTGTTTCCCTCCGATACCCCTGCAGGTATATCATCCGCCCCTGCACCCCTGCAGGTATATCATCGGCGGCCCACACCTCCGTCTGCTCCTGATGTTGCTCCTCCTCCTACTTCTGACCATGGGCCTATCTCCTCTGCTCCAGATGTGCCGGATCCTCCTCGAGATCGAAGGTACCCATTGCGCACCAGAATCCCTCCCTCTAGATTTGGCTTTGTTTGTACTGATCATTTTTCTCCATCATATAAGTCCTTCCTTGCAGCAATTCATACCTTGGCAAAACCACAATCCTATAAGGAGGCCATTGCTCATCCGCACTGGAGGTCTGCTATCACAGAAGAACTTGCAGCTCTGCAGAAAACTCAAACATGGGATCTTGTTCCACTTCCCTCAGGGAAACGGGCTATCGGTTGCAAATGGATATTTAAGATCAAGACCAAATCTGATGGATCGGTTGATCGTTACAAGGCTCGCTTGGTTGCAAAAGGATACACTCAAGAATATGGAGTCGATTATGAGGAGACTTTTGCTCCGGTTGCTAAAATGACAATTGTTCGTACTTTTATCTCTGTCGCTGCTGTTAGACACTGGCCTCTCTATCAGCTCGATGTCAAGAATGCTTTCTTGAACGGATTCCTTCAGGAAGAAATCTATATGCATCCTCCTCCAGGCGTTGTGAGAACTCCTCATCATGTGTGTCGTCTCAAACGTGCTTTATATGGACTCAAACAAGCCCCTCGTGCTTGGTTTGAACGGTTTAGCACAAGCATCATCAGCATTGGTTTTTCTCAGAGTGCTCATGACTCCGCTCTCTTCACTCGCTATTCGCGATCTGGCTGTGTTTTTCTGTTACTCTATGTCGATGATATGATTATCACCGGCAGTGATGCTTCTGGTATTCTTTCCTTGAAGCGTTTTCTTCATCGACAGTTTGAGATGAAAGATTTGGGTCGTCTGCGGTACTTTCTGGGCATTGAGGTTGCCTACTCTCCCACAGGATATCTTTTGTCGCAAACAAAATACTGCAATGACGTTCTCCAACGCGCCGGGCTCACAGATTTGAAGCCTGTCTCTACTCCGATTGAACATAATCTGAAGCTTCGAACCACTGATGGCGATCTACTTCCTGATCCAACTCGTTATCGTGAAGTGGTAGGCAGCTTGGTTTATCTGACCATCACCAGACCAGATATTGCCTATGCGGTACATGTGGTGAGCCAATTTGTTGCGCAACCCACTCATATTCACTGGGCTGCTGTCCTGCGTATACTGAGAAACTTACAAGGAAGTTCCAATCGCGCCCTCCTTCTTTCCTCCAGTTAGAATCTTACTTTGCATGGTTATTCTGATTCCGACTGGGCAGGAGATGTCAATGATCGTCGCTCTACTACCGGTTTCTCCATTTTTCTTGGCTCTTCTCTCATCTCTTGGAAAAGCAAGAAACAGGAAGTCGTCTCGCGATCATCAACTGAAGCTGAATATCGTGCTGCATCTCACACTACTGCTGAAATTATTTGGCTTCGCTGGTTACTTCGGGATTTAGGAGTTTTTGTTCCTACAGCTACCTCTCTCTTTATGGACAATGATAGTGCACGGAAACTGGCAACAAATGATGTCTTCCATGAACGCTCAAAACATCTTGAAGTTGACTGTCATTTCATCCGTCAACATGTTCGGAGTGGTACTATTAAGCTCTTTCACATCTCATCAGCTGCTCAAATAGCAGATTTTTTCACCAAGAGCCACTCCACTTCTCGTTTTTCGGAGCTAGTTTCCAAGCTCTCAATGGTCACCTTCTCCCATCCAGAGCTTGAGAGGGGGTGTAAAGAAATAAGTCAACAGGTCAAACCGACCTAATGGGTCAGCTCGACCCATGTTCTGGGTCAGCCCATGTATGAGCTACCATTAGATTAGATAGATACAAATGAGCTGTCATTAGATAGATACAAATCTTTTGTTACTGCTGTAATCCTGTAATTAGATTTAGTTCCTTATTCATTTCCTGTAATTATGTAATTAGGTTCCCTAATCTAGGCAACAGTGTATTATAAATAGATATCATCGTCAATACAAAGATACAGAAAATTCTCTTGCATCTAAGATCTCTTTTGTATGCTTCTGGCTTGGTTCATGTAAATCTAACAATTACAACCGTAGGTATTTTGTTCTCTTTTTTTTAGCAGTTTACATGTATAGGACATCATTGGATCAAAGAGGATGATGCCAACTTGCCCTATCACTAAATATGATCAAATCAAGGGCATATAGGCTGGCCGTGACCTAATTGTGGGTCTAGGTCGGCCGACCACCTTGGGTCTAAGGATCCATGGTGACATTTGGGCATTTGGCATTATTGGGTATGTGTTTTCGGGACCCAGCACTTGTAGTTGATTATTTGATTTTAGGGTTCCATGCTTGGACTAGATTTTCATTATCTTCCACCTTACGAAATAATGAAATTCGCTAAGAAATACCCCCATGAATGCTAAAGAACATTAGAATCTTCTTTGGGATATTGGTTTAGTGAGCCAAAGGTAATGTGAATGGTGATTAGCCTTTAGTCCCACCAGAAAACAAGTATTGTTTTCAGGTGATGACTTCCTAAATCATCATCATCATGATCAAAGCCGTGTTCCAACTATGTTGGGGTCAGATACATGAATTCTATTTCTCCATTACGTGAATTCCATTTCTCCATTCCAATCTATCCAAGCCAAATCCTTGGATGGCCTCTCAAATACATATAATAAATAAAGCAAAGAGGAAAATCAATGAAACATTCACTATAAAATATGATGAGCACAAAGCCAGATGCACAATAATATAGCCTAAATAAATGACAGCAATTTATAGTCTTTTCTTCATGTACAGAGATAAGAACATAGAACAATAACCCTTCAATCATAATGCAAGATTTAATAACCAAACAAATGTACTGGAAGATAACAAAACCTGTATACTGTCATTGAGGTGACAGTCATAGAAGTAGGCAGATTTTGTTGTTGCCTTGTTGAGCAGAAACCCTGGCCTTGAATGGACAAAAATTGAAAACCTGTGTTCTTTTTCTCCCTGTAAAGTACATAAGTACTTCTTTAACACAAATATGGATTTAAACAACTGAAGAACTGTAATGTGTACTAGTAATCTTAATTTCAGAATTGTTCAGAAGAAACTCCCACTAATTGCTTTCACGGCATCCAATCAATGAAAGTACTTTTCTTCAAGAATGACAATAAAAGTAATAATAATTAAATAAATGCATAATACACCCAACAAGTGCAATAGTAACAATCCAGGAATAAATTCAACCTGCTGAACCTTGAACCACCTATGACATCTTGCTCCATTTATTTGTTACCATGTGAGAGTTTTAACTGATTAAAGACAACAGATTAGTTGCATGGCTCTTGTTTCATTACTTAACCTCAGCAGAACAATGCAAGCCTCTTTCTCATTATCTCTTGTTAGATCACTCTTTCCTCTTCCCATCAAGGTGAGTTTCAAACCGTAATTCCATCTTTAGCTATCTCTTCTTGAATTCTTGTTGAAAATTAGCCCTAATCCCTATTTCTCCCTTGGATTTGAGTGTAGGAGCTTTAGATCTTGGAGGTTTTAGGTTTTGAGGTGATCTTTGGGGTTTTGGCTAGAGATCTTGGGTTTCGGAGAGAACTTCCCTTCTTGGAATCCAAGGCAAGTGCAGTATATAATTTATGGCATGCATGTGCTTTCATTGATTCCTATATTGAATTGTAGTGAATTCTGATGTTTGTTGTAGAAATCCCCATGTTCTAAGCTCTTTTCTGCATTATGATACCTTATGGCATGTTTGGAACCCTCTTGATGATGACTGGCCTTATTTTTAGGTAATTTGATGTAGAATTATGGGATATGGGAAACAATGTATATTTGATGTTTGATTGGATATGCATTGGAATTCAAGTGGTTTGGTTGGAGAATTCGACACTCAGCTGTAGTTTCTGAGAAACTATGGCCAGCCATGGATCATTTACGGCTAGCCGTAGATTCCCAGAAAGGTCGCCGTAATTGTCCCACGGTTGCTTTTACAGAAATATGAAATTCAGCGTTTTTGTACTACGGTCAGCTCATGGTTAACCATGGTTCACCCACGACTAGCAGAAAAGTTAATTGTAGTACAACCTAGTCCCCTCAGGGTCACTCTTACAAATCTGTGTATTTCAAGGTTTTGTTCTACGGTTACCTCATGGCGAACCGTAGAGCTACCCACAGCTAACTGTAAAGCAACCATAGAACACTCGCGGCTAGCCATGACAGGGCTATGGCTAACTATAAGCCTGGGTTTCTCATAATAGAATTTGCATCTTTTGACCCGTAGACCTGGTTTAACCTTATCTAATGACTTGTAATCGGAGGACTTATGATGTGTGGATGGTTGAGCTTAACATTCATTCATCAGTTACTTAAAGTAGGGTATGGGAGGCGGAGTTAGGTCAAGGAGGTGTTGAATGTGGGACTTTTGGATGTCTTAGACCATCAAAGCACCAAGAATCAATTATTTGACATCTAAAACACTCATTTGATCCCAAGTTGAATGACCCAGCGCCTACACCTAAAAAGTGACCATTGACCTAGGTTGGCTACTTATATTCGATCCTTGATCAGTATTGACGACAAGAGCTACATTGACTTGTATATTGTTAATCTCTTATTCTATCAATTGTCTTTATGTGTTTAATACCCTAATTGTCAATTAAATGATGGTTAGGACCTAGGGTTACCTAGAAAATGTACTTGCTGGTGATGGAGGGTGGATGACCCACGTCTTGGGCTAGATTGGCTATTCAATGGCCTAACTTGGAAGGAACTGCCTCAAGCATTGAGGTTGGAGGTTATGAGCCTTGTGTTGAATGAAATCGGTTATATTGGATATATTGGGGTGTACTTGTTTACTTGAGTAAATTGAATACTTAGATACATGTCTCGAAGTAGTTCCTTCATCTTGATGGGAGTCTTGCTCATGCATGCGGGACCTAGCGAAACACTGTACCTTGTGATTCTTGAGTCATGGCACTGCTCAGCTGATTTAAGTCTAGCCACAGCTTTGGATCCCGTGTGGTAAAGGCTATTTACATCTTGCCATGTATAGATTGGGTCTTGAGATGGACGTACGCCCCTGGGTACTATCTTGACGCTTGAGTACTAACTCTTCACAAGTATTCCCGTGATTTCTTGCTTAGCCGGGCTTGTCATCCCACGCATCCCCACCACAACTCATACGAGTACAGGAGGAAAGCAACATAATTTCCTATGGTACCAGCTCATGTGGATGTGCCTCTCTTGCGAGATGTCTATTTGTAGTAGTTTATCATTTATATTGACTCACCATGATATGTCTACTCTTGCATTATTGCCTGGTTCTTCTACCATTGTTACTCTATTGATCATGCTTATTGTCCTTATTCTATTTTGATGCATTCATACTATGTTTCATATATATTGTTCTTGCAAGATCTCATAGATCTGACTTTATTTACCCTTGGTGCTATAGATAGTGGATCCCGTTCCGATTTCCTGAAGAGTGAGGCATCCCCTGAGATGCCGAGTGCAGCCAACTATGGGTGGGGTGCCGGTGACCTAGTTTGAGTCACCTTGGCTTCGGAGCGCAGCAAGAGTTCCCTTTGAGGAGGTGTTCTCAATCGATAGCTTTGATACTTTAGTGGATTGTAATAAAACATGTTGTTTACTTTGATGCTTAAACATTATATATGGGACTTGTTCTTCTACATTTGATGTACATGGACTGATGTCTGTTCAATATATGTTCATTGCTTCCGCTGATTGATGATATTGCTGCCGCTTAAACGTTTTATTATGGAATGTTGTGAAAAGTTTTAAATTGTTCTCACAACAGACCTCGATCGTGGATGTTCGCATTCCCAAATTCGAACCTACGCATTATTTTGGGAATCCGAGTTTGGGAGAGTGACAGTGCACCTTCTGGGTTGTGGCAATCCACCTTCTGAGGCTCTCCTGGATCAATTGACTTCCAAAGCTTTCCTTCTAATGTTAGATCTTGCTTACAACTTCAATTAAGCTTCATAAAGTTGTTCTTTCAAATGACTTATGCTTCAAAGGAATCTTTTGAACTGGTGCACTAGTATCTTTTTTTTCTAGCTAGTAATCTTAAATACTTTAAATTTTATAACTTAAGGCCATCGAGATGTCTTTAAATACTATGGATAGGGCTATCAGGCGACAATAGTCATCATTACAGTATTTCCAAAAGAATGTAAAACCCATAAGCAAGCAAGTGTACCTATATCCCTTTGGGGCACTCGGTACCATATTCAGACTTGACCTTAACCCAACAACTTTGAATATGATTTTTGATGCGATCGTAGGGTGCAATCACAAGTGCCGGAGCACAATTAGGGTTCCCATAGGAACAATCACACAATGACAAAGCTCTCCAACAATAAACCCACAAAAAGGGAATTTCTATTAACTCAAATCTCTAATCTATGATCATTGATCTCTACAATGCTCTATTTATAATAAAATACTTAGCCCTAGAAACAATCCTGATCAAACTAGGAAACACAATAATAAATTAGAAACTAATCCTAATTATACTTTTTGCTAAAAATAAAACTAATAACAATTAAAATTAGAATTTCATGGGTCCCACATGTGGCCCACAAGTCTTGTTGCAATGACGTGGTATTGCTGCTGCATCATTCTCCCCAGGTTGGAAAAGAGTTCGACCTCGAACGCAACTCTTCTTCTTGATGTTGCTTTTTGTATATAGTGTGTATGCTTCCGTGGTGAAATAAGAACTTGATCCTTTCTTTGGCGGTGTCGGCTTCATGGGATAGAGTGTGACTTGCTTTTCACCATGCATGAATGTGTAAGTGTTGTCGCGCATGTCATTAGTACCATTCTTGTCATACATCCATAGACGACCCAACAAGATATCACAACTATCCATGGGTATCACATTACACCAAACTGTATCTGTATTTGTATAATCGTTGCCAATAGAAAAGGTAACTGGAGATGCATGCTTACTTGTACTTCATCACCTGACATTAACCATCTCGCAAAATAGGGACGATGATGCTTCCGAACTTTCAACAGTAATCGATCCACAAGAGGTTGGGATATAATACTCTAACAACTGCCTCCATCGATGACTACCATGCATTCCTGACATGTGACTGTTCCTTTTGAACGAGAAATATTATCTCACGGCCATTTATTCACGGTCGCGGTAGTTGATGTAGCCTCTTGGATGACCATGAGAGACTCAAGACCCTCCTCGGGCATAATGTCCTCCACCTCCTCTGCATCATTCTCTTTAGGATCATCTAGAGTATCTTTCACATCACTTTCAGTCTCAATGAGGTGGACACGTTTTGGAAATTTTGCTGCACGATGCCCTTTTTGTTTACAATTAAAGCATGTGATCCTATTTTGACTTTCAGGTTTGGTGAAAACTTTCTCCGATGAAGCACTCGATTTAGAACCTGCAATTGAGGAATTCTTCTGCGCAACCCATTTAGATGCATTAATTTTTTGGGCTTGATGATTTGCAATCCCCTCAGCTTTGATAGCATGCTGAACAATCTCATAACATTATCAAAATGTTTGAATGTGAGGATATCTTGAATGTCAAGTGTAAGCCCATTAAAGTATCTGTCAACTAATACATCCTCATCTTCATTCAAACCACAACGAACCTGCATGGTCATAAACTCCTCTGAATACTCAACGATTGTCTTAGAGCCTTGTTTCAAATATTAAAAACTTGAACGTAGATCTCTGGAGTAATTGACAGGCAGGAATTCTTACTTCAACAGATTTCTCATCTCGGTCCACGTATCAACGGGGTCAATTTGTTGGTTTCTTCTCTTCCTTTGCAACTCATCCCACCATATCGCAGCATAATTACAAAATCAAGTTGCCACCAGTGTAATCTTATGACCATCCGTCATTGGTTTATGTGCAAAAATATTTTCAACGCACACTAACCAATCCATGAATTCATCTGGCTTCAATTTCCCATCATATTCGAGAATCATAAGTTTAATACCCAAATCTCGATCAACATTTACTGCATGTGGATCTCTTTGATTCCGAATATATCTTCCATCATCTCGATGATTTTCCTCACGCCGATTATTTTCCAAATTGATTAATCGGGTTTCAATCCCTTCAAGAGTCTCTTGCACTTGAACTTGCATTTGAATCATTGTTGTGGATAGTTGATTAGCAGTTACCAATAATGTCGTAACGGTCCCCCTCAAATCATCAGCATTATTGGAAGAAGACTCTACTTCAACATGCTTCTTGGGAGGCATATTTGTTTAATGCAAATATAAATTTTGTGATTGATCTAATGTGTAGATCTGCTTTCCACGATCACGTTGGTGAAAACTAATTGAAAATCTGACGGTGGATGAGCCCGATATCACAGAAAGAAGTTTCAGCCGCTGATCCAGTCAAGGGGCTAGATGACTACTGCAGACTGAGCCGATCAGTGATACAAATGTGCGGACTGGCTTTCCTCTTTCAACAGGTCGAAACTGGCCCAAATGTATAAATCAAGCCCAAACTTTCTGCTTGTGGGCTTCTTTAATGGGTCGAATCAGACCTGAACTGACCCCGGACTAAAAATCAAGCCCAAAATATCATCACGTGTGGCTCCCTCGGCGTGTGTGTCGAATGAAAGAAGAAAAAAGTTTTGAAAACCCCTTTTGTTGTATATTCTTCAACGAAGAGGAAGCACCGAAAAGAAGGGCAACGGCAGAACTCGAGCGCTGGCAAGCAAAACTCGAGGAGGCAGTGACGACTCAATGATGCTCAAGCAAGGTGAATGATGGCAATGGAGGAATCTTTGAAGCCAGGTACGCACCTCGTGTCTGCTTCTCTCTGTTCTCTATTCTTCTTTCTTTCTTTCTCTCTACTGGGTATGGGATTCCCTGTTTTTTTTTCTCTAGTTTGGGGCTTTGGGTGTTTCGGGAATTAGGAGATGGTTCTGGGATGTCTGGGATGGAGGGTATTAAGGGTTGGTGGTCTCAATTATGTGTCTAGGAAGGGGCTAGGGTTCGGAAGGGACTCACGGTCAATGATGAAAATAGCGGTAGCGGCGGGCGTAGTGGCCCTCCACCAAAACATGACGTAGCGGGCGCTACGTAGCGGCTTAGCGGTGCGATTTGAAAAAATCGTCAAAAAATCTAAAAAATTTTGTAGAAAATTTAAAATATTGGAAAATGAGAGAAAATGTTCTTTTTTTACAAAAGTAACTGAGGTAAGGGAGCGTAACGGTCCCCTCATTGTATGAGGTCCTGTATATCTATAAAACCTAGAGAAGAACTCTCCATATCCACTATAATTCGGCGAGATCGTGTGCTTTTTGGTGTTCTTTTAAACATAAAAGGGTAGAAGAGTTGCATAAAAATGTTATTTGGAGAGAAAAAAAATAAGCAACATTATACATTTTGAAATTTTTTTAAAAGTAGAAAAATTTCACACCCCATAGCGGGTGTAACGGCTCTGTAGCGGCCGCTACAGATGTGAACAGCGCTAAATGCCATTTAGCGTAGCGGTGAAGATATAGCGGCCGCTACGCGCTATTTTGATCCATGCTCACGGTTAATGGATGGATGGATGGTTTGTGGATTCCGGATGAGGTTTGGACGAGTGTTTGGACGAGTGGGCTGACTTTTTGGATTCAGTTCGACAATGGGTTCCGTGATGGGCTGGGTAGAGGGATTCGACAGAGGGTGTTCTAGCAGATTTGGAGATGGGTTGTGAGATTCAAGGAAGGGAGTGGGGTTGCTGGCGGAGTGAGGACTCCTGGAAATTTCAACAGTGAGAGGGTATGCTGCACGAAGGGGCGATGATGGTACGGGGATGGAACGAGGTGTATGGATGTGTAGGGGTAAATCAACGCCGATCGATCGAGGGATCGTTCGGCTCTGATACCAATTGATGTGATCGTAGGGTGCGATCACAAGTGCCGAAGCACAATTAGGGTTCCCACAGGAACAATCACATGATGAAGGAGCTCTCCAACGATAAACCCACAAAAAGGGAATTTCTATTAACTCAAATCTCTAATCTAAGATCATTGATCCCTACAATGCTCTATTTATAATAAAATACTTAGCCCTAGAAACAATCCTAATCAAACTAGGAAACACAATAATAAATTAGAAACTAATTTTAATTATACTCTTTGCTAAAAATAAAACTAATAACAATTAAAATTAGAATTTCATGGGTCCCACATGTGGCCCACGAGTCTTGTTGCAATGACGTGGTATTGCTGCTGCATCAATTTTTGATGGTCTACGAAGACAGCTCCAATCTTAAGTGGTCTAGCAATCCTTTTTGGAAGCTCCATCAACCATATACTTCTAAGTACCTTTTGGGAAAGGCAACCATCTCTCTAAGATGCAATTCCCAACCTAAGGTCCCCTCATTATTAGCCCACAATTTGTCATAAAACCTACAACTATGTAACCATTGTTTTCGTGTGTCATGAGCCTTGTTGCCATCGTAACCTTGCAAATGCTATTAAAACACTTCCTCCACCAAATTTCTCCTTAATGTTAAACATTGTTGCATTCCTCTAGTTTTTGATGGATCGAGATAGAATTACCAGCACTAACTTCTACGTTGATCTAGCTCTCTCCCAAAAGGGGACCAAAGCTCAAATTTCAAATAACCTCCTAAATTGATCCCACTAACACCTAGGTTAAAATAGATGATTAACGAAGTACCATATCCACAAAAGAAACAGGCAGCATAGAAAGAGGTCCTCCAGGGACTGATATCTGTTGGATCAATATAAATAGATGAACACCTAGTCTCTATTTTGCTCTTCTTCTTTTTTTGTTGTTGTTGTTGTTGTTGTTTTCTTGCATGGTGATTGCCCTGTCGCTAGTAAGCAAAAAGAATAAAGAATAGAAGAGTTTGAAAGGATAAAAACCAACCTCAAAAAGGATTCCCTTTTGTCAAGATTAGAAACCAGGAATTGGGACCCAGCTGTGTCAGCCCTTCTCATCCAAGTTGCACCTTAGCTAAGTACCTTGTAGGCTATTTTATATTTTCATTATTTTATGTTGAAAGCTAGATCTGACACTGGCTTAGCTTAAAACAGATCACATCTCAATTTTGTCATATGCATGGAAACCTTCTGTAGAAATTCTAGGGAATTAAGAGAAATGGTTCCGAACTTAGCTTCCATTTCTAAGCTTTTCATCTTGTGGACTAAAGTACCATGAAGAATAAGACTTAGATGTGGCAATAATCCAGGTCAAGCCATCATGGGGAAGCATTATTCAGCATTTTTTTACTTTTCATCAGGTGTAATTGTGGGTATTTTATAAAAGGAATCAAGCACTTGTCTTTATCTTTGAAGGTGGAATTCCGGCACGTTTTGGTCAGCTAATGTGGCTGTTAAACAAGAAAGGGTCACGTGATGGCGATGAAAGTGGGTTTTCTTCATTGTAATTTGTGGGTCGTGGCTTGGTTGTTATTGTGCAAGGTATAATGTTCTTATACCCTTCTTTTGCCCTTTTTTTCGCTGGCCCTGCAGTTGTGTAACTCCTTTTCCTTTTTCAATAAATGATATCAGAAACAAACCAAAAGAGAAAGTGTCACGCACAACCATAGTGCTCAATTAGCATACTCTATGTATACATGTATTCTCCAATTTTCAACATTTAAATGAAATATTATAGACTTTCCATTAAATTGGTGTTTGAACTTTATTGAGGATGTGAAACAGTGTCTCACAATGCTTTTCTAGCCTCTCCCCTTCTTGCTGCATTACAAGATCATGGAGATAGTGTGCCAAACTAAAATTTAGAGAAATAAAAATAAAATAAAATAAAAGGCATCTAAAAGTTAGTCCATCCCCTTATAATATAGCTGTGCATACATTCAAAGGCAAATTTGGCATCCATATCCATTCAATGTGTCAACATTCAAAAAGAAAATGCTTGCAGTGAGATTACGAGAGGTTACCCCCTCTTAACAATTTGCAAGGAAAGGACATCCATGTCTACTACTGAATACTAACAAAAGAAAACTGACAACTGGACATTGATATCTAAATTATAGGCCCCATCATCCAATGAATAATTGCATAATAATAATCGTTATCCCTTACAATGTGTTTCCCAGTGTGGCGATCAATAAAAGTTGGAGTAAATGTCAGTTCCCATTTAAAAATAGAAAAATCTTATCAATTCAACATTAGAAAATATAGCATCCAAGTGAAACAGACTTGAAGAATTAGAAGAAATTACCTTAAAAAATGCATCCCAAACCACATCCAAGGGCAGTCTATTCCGTGCGATAAAAAGAAATGCAATCTTCGGCTTTTGACTTAATTGAGGAGACATCAATGACGCAAGAACCTTAATCTGGCTATACTGACTCTGCATCAATATCAAGCTTCCAAAGCAAAAGCTCAGTAAAATCATCACCAAAATCTTTCTCTTCCATCGTACAGAAAACTTATGCTGATTACTCCTCCTCTTTGTCATTGGGACTCAGTTGACTCAAACCGTCCAATCATTTACACCAAATCTTGAAAAAATAAGATCCCATCGTGAGAGGAGTCCTTCTCGAATATCACTCTATTTCATCAGTTTTCAATGAAATTCATCAAAGAAGCAGTATAATCACACAACGTCAACAGAAATGAAAATGTTATTACAATCCAAAAGACTCAAATTTCATAGAAAATCAGCTCGGAGAGCCTGCACTTGTACACAACATCTTCTTTTCAAATGGCATTGACAGATTGCCACGGTTTTCAATGAAGCCATCAAGTAAGTGCAGGATTAGATCTCTTCAACAAAAACACGAAATGAGATGAATATGCGAGCAAAATTTCAAGGTAAAAGATTCAGATTTCAACAAAATTCAATAGAGAAAGACTGCATTTCTCATATGTTTTAGATTTCTTGTTCATGAACCCTAATTTAGGTTGAAACCGAGTTACATGCATCGGGATTAGGAATATCGAAAGGAGCCCGCCCAAAGGAGAGAAAAAGAACATGTAGAGAATAACCTGAAATCTCTTTAAACTAGTCCAAAAACCAGCGAAATTCACGGATTTACAAGGATTTCTGGTGCAATAACGAGAAAATAGAGAAAGCGGAGTCTACTGTACGAATGCCGCGAGACGATTTGGGAAAACGAAATTTGAAGAAGATTCCCGTGAAATTTCTAGACTCGAGTACTTACTGCTGGCCGGTGGGTATTAAATACGCAGGTAGTGCACGTTCCTGAGCTGAGTCCGGAAGTAGAGGATGAGGGATCGATCCCATGATGGTCGTCAAAACTCGTTTGGAATGGGAGGGGTGCAGGTGCAACTAGGGTGGGTGGCAAACCCAAATCCGACCCAATCAAATAAAACCCGAACATGCCCAATTCAAAAATATTAGGTTGTGTTTGGCATATCTAGTTATTGCCACTATTTCACTTAAAACGAATTCAAACCGCTTGTAAACCATTTGGTAACGTCTTTATGCATGTTTATCTCGATTGATTTATGAGATAACATCTCTGTTTAAGAAAGTAGCAAAAACGGTGAGAATCCAAATAGAGGAAAGAGTGCTGCTACCAACACACTGCATTTTGCTCTTCACACACTGCAATAGATTGTAACTAAAATGCCCACTTGTAAATTTACCAAAATGTATGAACTTCAGCCCTCCCACACTACTTGAAATGCTATCTGCACACTGCATATTTTCCCTCCACTTGAGACGTCTGAACGTGGAGCGTTAAGGGTTTCACTCCTCCTCTCCACTTCCTTCCATTCACTCCTCTGCATGATGAAATGAAGTTCTACTTCTTCCCGCATTTTACTGATCTTTACTTCCTCCCTCTTTCATCTTCTCTCTCGGTTTGAATCCTCACTTCATTCTCAATTGACTGCACCTCATTAATCTTGATTTCATTCAAAGTTGAAACTCAATTTGCTAGCATTCTTAATCAATGGAAGAGCAAAAGGACAAGCAGAAGATGTCTCCCGATCATTCTAGGAGCGTCGAGGTAAGCATATTCATCGCAAGCTTTGTAAATCGGTAGAGACGAATTGCTCGGCCCTGTATGTCCGACCGAATGTCCTCTACGCGGCCTTTCAGGGCCGACCAGAGGTATTTTTCACGGCCCTGAAAGACCGAACATAGGTACTTTTCACGGCACTACAGTGCCGAGAATAAGAAAAATATGCGGACATGCAGGGCCGAACAATTGAATTTTGACCGGATATTCAGAGCCGTGAAGTTGTGTCATTTACGTATTCTAACAAAATTGGTTCTATAGCAGTTTCATGCGCCTACTGAATGCAGCAAGGTTGGCTCGGAATGTGTGGTCGACTATAGTAATGAGTTTATCACCGAAGAGGTAATTAATCGAGATGAATCATTCGATAGTTAAATTGATGTAGTCACTTTGTTCAATATGAATTTTTTTTGTTATGCGTAGATATTCACAAGTCGAGATTCCCTAATTAATTGGGCTCGTGATGTTGGGAGGAGAAATGGTTTCATTGTTGTGATTAAGACATCAGCAGCGCCCAACAGGAGAAATAAAAAACCAAGGCTGACCCTTGGGTGTGAGAGGAGTGGGTCTTATAGAAACATGAGGATTACTAAAGACGGGACTGGTGGGAAGAAATTGAAGCAGACTGGTTCGAAAAAATAATAGAATGTTTGGGCATTCACGATGCGCTGTTAATTAATCACATAATGAACAAATTAGAATGTTTGTACAGTTGGTTATACTTAATATGATAGATATGCTCGTCAAGGATCTTACCAAACGTGGGTCAATAGAAGAGCTGCCCATAGAATCTTGAACAGGCGGATTAAACGTGGAGCGATGTGCAGGGTTTTGAATGATTGGATGCGACACTCGGAGGAACCATTCCATATAATTGGGTGCACAGTCCCATGGGTGCGACGCAGGCACACCACGCTCCATCGGAGACAGAACTTGGTTATGCCACCTCTCCCATATTTGATCCAAGTAATTGTAAGCGATCCGATATTGATTTGCGGTGGCACCCCTACTGGCGCGCTGTGGAGCTAGTGGAGTGGGGGGAATGCGTTGGACCCTACCAAACTGCCTAAGCACCCGATCAGGATAATATGGTTCTACGATGTCCATGCACTTAATACAGCCAGTATAATAAGCAACCTCGTGAAAGGGGTGTTCTGCCCTATGCTCTCGGTAGGGGTCCCACACCACCTGCAACATTAATCGACAAATGCATACGTTAAATTATACGATACTCATTTAAATATTTTTGGAATTTATAACTTATACGAACTTACCTCATGGGCACCAAGATCGTCAAGTGCCTCTCGTAATGACTGCAAGTTGGACATTTGGTCCCCAGACTCTCTTCGTGGCACCCAGCGATGCACCCGCGGTAAATTTTCTGTGTATGTGCGGTTTTGGTGAGGCCTACACCTGGGGAAATGCTTGTAAATCCATGCCTCTAGTAGAGTAAGGTATCCTGCAATCTGCTTGACACCACTCCGAGTAGCAAACCCCAACTGTCGGTATAGGTGAGCAAGCGCACCAGCTCCCCAAGCATAGGTGCGTGCCTCATCGAAGTTCATTAGCAGCCTTAGATAGACCAAAATTCTGAATTCGAATTCCGAACCGCAACATCCTACTGCTCATGGTTTTGATGCTTTCTACATTGGTCAAAATTTTGCAAAGAAAATTGGTATTCATTTACATTATGGTTGCAAAGAAAATTGGTATATGAAATCTGGGTTGTTATTACGACAAAGACTCCACATTTCTATTTTTTGTGCAGCCAACTGCAAAAGGTGAGCAGTGAGTGAATCTTGTTGTTATTTTGATTGAGATTTATGGACTCATGGTATTTTGGAATAAAACCTTTCGATTGATGCAGGACTGAAAGTGGGTGGAGGTAATTTGAGTTGGGTTGGAATTGGGTTCAGCTGAGGAGGGTTTGTGTTTGGAATTGGGTAAAACATCTTGGTATTGTTTGGACATGTTTGTAAATGATGGCAAAGGAATGGGGTTGAAGGAATTGGGCTTAGGAGCATGGCATCTTATAGAATGATTGAATTTTGAGTAGAATACCACCAATTTTAATGTTTTTATTTAAGTTGTTCCCGATTGGTATAGTGTTAGAAAAGAGTAGAAATCAGGATCTCTAGATATTGCGTACAGATCACTGTGGAAATAACTATGAATGAATATGATTAAAAAACATACCTGCGAGATCTCTCTGATTTAATCTCAGTCTTACAGCAACTCGAAAATCCCAAGATCTTTTACTGTATTCCTATATGCTCGAACTCGCACCATGGAGTGGACCTCTTCTGCGAATTCTCATTTGCTCTCCAAAAATGAGATTTCTCTCTGCTTATTAGTTGTTAACCTAGAGAGCAATTGCGCATATTCATATACTACAATAGGGACCTTAAGAAGGAAATAATAATAGGCTTCTTATGGAAACATGAAACCCTAATTCGACCCAAATTAGAATTGTAAGTGCCTAAAAATTACGGACTTGGTTAGGAGAGGGTTAAGCTCTTGGTGTGATGATCTGAAGAATATGAGGGAATGGATCGAGCCTCCGACGTCCTGAAAGAGGAAGATAACGGTCAGAACCCCCTGGCTATAGGCAGCCGAAGGCACTCCGATGCTCAAGTTAGTGTGATAACTGAGAGGAGAGTCAAGAAGGAGAAGTCTGGGAAGAAGATATGGTGTGTACCCCCCTGTGGTTCTCCTTCATGCACTATATATAGACGTGGGAGTCATCATCAGATTGTGCCCAGGAGGAGACGGAAGTCCCATCAGTTTGTACTCTTTTCTCCTGAGTGGGGGTAGGTGAAAAGGGAGTGTCCCATCGGATCATCATCCCCTACCTATGGACATGACCTTGAGATAAGGCGTACCTCTTATCTAGGTCCGGCGCCCACTCTGTTTGTCAGTTCGCCGTCCCCGTCACGACAGTGCATTTATGACCGCATTTATGGCTGAGTGACAGGAGACCAAGAACAGGCTTGAGGCTGAGACCGGAGTGGAAATTCGTGACGTGGCCACCGAGATGCATTCCATGATCTTTCCGAGATGGCGCTGCTGTCGACCTTGGGTGACACCAAGATTAAGGGTAATCCGAAATCGGGGAATGGCCCCACATAAACCCGTGATTACAAAATGACCCCACACAATTGCCCCTAGCTCTCGGCCTCTTTGGTTCTCCCCGAGGTCGGGAGCTAAGGTCTGAACAGGTGGGCTGGCCCTGTCCAATCGTATCTTGTTGTCGTGCGATTCTCATTATGACGCCCTTTCGTTTGCCATAGGCAATAAATAGGGCATCATAACTGTATTGCCTAGGTGGGCATGCGGGTGCCGCTCCGTATGCCCGAGGTGGTAAATGCCGTACCAGAGGCATGGCGAGAGACAGACCGTCGTTGCCACGTGGAACCTTTCGTTTGGCTGTTCACCGGAGTCGAGGCGACGGTTGGCGAGTCCGAGGCGCTGTTCCGCATGCGCGGCAATCAAGAGGGGCATCCCTCTATAAAATGGGGGCGCCCCTTTCCCTTTCCTTCCTTACCTTTGCTTTTGTCTGAAGGAGATTTCGCTGAAGAACATCTTGCAGAGAACAGAACCCCGGAGATCCCTTACTTTCTGCTTTCTTCCTGTTTCTTGCTCTTCGCACTTCGTCGCATTCTCTGTGAGTTTTCTTCTCCGTTTCTTCCTTTTTTTCTTTTGCCTAGAGGGTTTTTGTCCCCTAGTTTTTTCCCTAGTCTTTGCTCCTTCTCCTCTGCCTCTCTGTCCCCTTAGCCTTTAGGAAAATGGGGATTTACAGTCACTGACTGGAGGGTCCCGGAGCCCTAGAGGGATTTAGGGCGTCGTACAAGATTCCGGCCGACGTCCTGGTGAAGCCCAACGATTTCCAGGGCCTCTTCGATGGCTTCGCCACCTTCAATGAGTGGATGCCCTTCCCTTTGTTGTCGGTGTGCGAAGGGGGGGTCAGGTTCCCTATCCACCCGCTTCTCCGATCTTGCCTCAGTGCGTGGCGGATTTGCCCCTTTCAGCTGATGACAAACGGTTTTAAGATCATAATGGGTGTGGCCGAGCTGAATTGGATCCTTGACATCAACCTCGGCGTACATGATATAGAGGATGTCTATGACATCTGCAAAGCTGCGGGGGGCGAGGACTCTTATTATCTCCGGGTGAAGGCCAAGCGCCGGCCCTTAGTGAACGCCTTAGAAGACTTGAGCAAATATGCCGAGGATGAAGGGATACTGGTCTCGGGGAACTGGGAGTTCGGGGGGACCGAGATCGAAGAGGGGCGGAGAATTCAGGTCCCACGGAAACCTGGGACCCATCCTAGTAAATACCTGTCCTTCTGGGCTTATTTGTGTTGTTTTTGCTCGTCGTTATGCCGAGCTGACGCCCCCTGTTGTTCTTTGCGTAGGTATTCAGCGAAGGAGGAGAGAGGCTAGCTTCGATAAGTGGAAGAGGAACGACGCGTGGCTAGAGAAAATCTATCGCTACCACGGTCACCATGATCGGGCTGCTTTTTCTCTGCTCAGGTACAAGCCGCGGTACCAGTCCTACACCAAGAAGACTGTCGAGACCCCCCTTGAGCCGATAAGGGAGATCATACTTGCGCTTGCCAAGACTAGCGGCCAAGCTCCAGAGCCCGAAGGCCAAATCCTCATTACTGATAGCCCCCCCGTTGGAGACCAAGAAGAAGAAGAAGAGATGGACGGACAACGCCCTCCCTTGAAGAACTTGGGGGCGATGATCCTCGGGGGCCAAGCCTCCTCTGCCCCCAAGCGTGCCCCCAGCGGGCCAGGCGCTGGTCAAGGCTCTTCAGGCAGCGCCCCTTCCGGTTCCTCAAGCGCAGAAGGGACCTCCTCCTCTACGAAGAGCAAAAGTGCGAGGGGCCCCTCGCAGGAGAAGAGGGGGAGGTCGGAGGAGTCTCCCAAGGATGTGTGGCTGCCCAAGGAGCCTCAGCCGCCTAAGGAGACTCGGCCACGGGCAGCGGAGGCCGAGAAGGAGGCTCTACCACCTCCGACGCTAAGGGAGACCCGGCCTCGGGCCGTGGAGGCCGAAAAGGAGGCTAAGGGGCCCCCTCCCGAGAAGAGGCCCCGTGTGGGGGGCGAGGGAGAAAGGGTCCAGGACACTGACCCGCAGGCCCGACCTCACAAGCCGATGCCCTAGAGGCCCAATTTCGACCTCAACCCCAACCAGCCTATGACCGTGGAGGATCGGCTAGGGTCCAGCTAGCAGTTGGTCTCGGTCATCGCCCGGGGATGTGCCCTCCCCGTGGACATGGAGAGGCATAAAATGGCTGGGACGCTGGGCCTGCTTTACTCGACGATGAAGGCGTCGCTCGAGGTGATTCCCTTATCCCGCCTTTGAACTTCTGTTTCTTGGTTGTCCGATTTGACCCCCTTGCTCTTTTTGTCTTTTTTCAGAATGTACAGAGGCTCCAAATAGTGCTGGAGAGGCAGGAGGATACAGCCACTAAGGTCATCGATATGGAGAAAGAGAAAAAGAAAATGGGGGATGCCCTGGAGGCCAGTGCCGCAGAAATAAAGAAGGCAGAGGAGAAGATTGCCGCGCACGCCTCGGAACAACAAGCGGAGAAGGCCGAGGTAATAAAGTTGCGCGGCGAGAATAAGCACCTAAGAGGCGCAGCTGATGATAAGGCGAGGTGGGTGAGCCAACTGGAGGCCGAGCTCGCCAAGAAGGAAACTGAACTGGCTGGGAAAGAGGCCGAGCTCGAAGCCTCCAAGAAGGAGCGGGCCGATGTCGAGTTCGCCCTGCGAGCCCAAGCTGCCAAGGCTTACCAGGAAGGGGTGGATTGGGCATCGGCGGAGTATATGGCTCAAATCAAGGATCTGAGTCCGGTGCTGTACAACGTGGGGTGTAAGGAAGCCCTTCGTGAGTATGGGGTTTCTGAGGATGACCCCATATTTGCGAATCTTCCTCAATTCGTGTCTGCAATACTGAGCCCAGAGTTAGAGCCTGACTCCAACCCTCCTGAAGCCCCTCCCGAAGTCCTAGGCCCTCCTCCTCTGCCCCCGACTCCCGCCGAGGTTGATAAGGCCCAGGCCTCCCCTGAAGTTCCTCCATCCGAGGCTCCTACCTCGTCCGTTCTTCCAGAGCCGAAGAATAAAGTTGTGGCACCTGAGAAGCAGAGCGAATGAGGAATTGTCCCCCTTTTTCTTTCCTTTCCTTGATGTAATTTTTTCTTTTTTCTGAAATGTACAAAGCCTTGTAATCATTCTTCCGATCAATGAAAAATGAACTTCTTTCAATTTTTCAGCTGTTTATTCATTTCTTTCTTCTCGCAATGGTGTGTGAATGTTTTAGAGCCAAAACTGGACTGTAACCTTCTAGTTTCGGGATACTGGATGAGAACGAGCCCCTTTCGTTTTTAGACTTCCCGAGTAACCCAGGTCGGTGATCATCCGGCCCTAAGGCCGGGTTTTAACAACGTGTACCCGAAATGATTGCCTTAAGAGAACTTGTAGTTAGTTTGGACCCAAAGGCAGTTCGAGCTCTGAGACTTCAGAGTGAAATTTTAGATGTTTGATTGCCTTCGCCCTAAGGGGGATGGCCTCAATAAGGCAGCTGTGAGGTGTAAAACCGCAGCCCTATGGCCGATTTCGAAGAGGCTAGTGCGAGGACCGGAGCCTTGGGGAGCTGGTCCTGTGACTGAGCCCAAGGAGGCTGGTGCGAGGACTGGAGCCTTGGGCGCTGGTCCTATGACCGAGGGAGTTGGTCCTATGACCGAACTCAAGGAGGCTGACGCGAGGGCTGGAGCCTTGGGAGCTAGTCCTATGATCGAACTCAAGGAGGCTGGCGCGAGGGCCGGAGCCTTGCTCATAACTCGAAAGATACAAAGCACAGTTCTTCCATAAAATCCTTCTTTATTGATTTATCATTTGAGTACATCTAGAAGTAATACTTCTTGAGGTGCGCGGCATTCCATGGTCACGACAATACTCTGCCATCCATGCTCTCAAGTTTGTAGGCCGACTTCCCGGAGACCGAGACTACCTTGTAGGGACCAAGCCAGTTTGGTGCGAGCTTGCCTTCGCTAGGATCTTTATCTGCTGGAAGCGCCCTTTTTAAGACTAGTTCCCCAACTGAGAACCTCCTTTCTTTGACCCTCTAATTGTATCCCCTGGATAACTGCTGCTGGTAAGAGGCCAGGTGTACTGATGCAACTTCTCTTCGTTCCTCGACCAGGTCGAGCTCTTTGGCGAGGTTTAATTCATTATGCCCATGATCGAAGAGATCCGACCTCAAGGTCGGGAGGCCGACTTCTAGAGGGATCACAGCTTCCATTCCGTATGCCAAGGAGAAGGGAGTTGCCGACGTGGACCGTCTTGGGGTGATCCTGTATGCCCAAAGAACACTTGGTAACTCTTCCACCCACCTGCCCTTAGCCTTATCAAGCCTTTTTTTGAGTCTGTTTAGTACTACCTTGTTTGAGATCTCTGCTTGCCTGTTGCTCTGTGGGTAGGCCGGAGTTGCATAGAGGTTCCTGATACCGAGCTCCTGGCAGAAGCTCTTAAAGAAGTTTGAATCGAATTGGGTCCCCGTTGTCCGAGACCAGAGCTCGGGGGATTCCGAACCTTGTGACGATATTCTTCCATACAAAATTCTTTGTATCGTGCTCGGTGATGGAGGATAAGGCCTCTGCCTCTATCCATTTGGTGAAGTAATCAGTGCCCACCATCAACCATCTCTTGTTTCCCGGAGTTCGGTGAAGAGGTCCCACGATGTCTAGTCCCCACTGAGCGAAGGGCCATGGACTGGAGAGAGGACTCAGGTCCTGAGCTGGCTGGTGCAAGGAGTGGGAGAACTTCTGACATTTTTCACATTTTCTGGCGTAGAGCTGGATATCCTTCTACATGTAGGGCCACTGATGAGTGTTAAATATTGCATATTTTACCCCTCATTAGTCCGAGTTTTATCAACATCTCATATGCATATCATTTGCCTTACACAAAGATTTTATCATTCTATCACATTAACAGATTATCGGATTATCATGTATAAATCCGATTATTTGTAGCACATTTTTATGAATTTCTCTTGTGTAGGTGGACCCCGTGACTATCCTAACATTCCGGCTAGTGTCCCAAGCCATCAAGAAGAGATTTCAATAAAGAAATTACATGAAGAAATCTTAGGAAGTGTTGAAGAATTCCAAAATAAGAGGAGAAGACTTTATGAATAAAAGAAGTCATTTTCTAGCACAAAGGATTGGTTGGTGTATTGGTTGGAGCTTGGGTTGGTATGGAATAGGTTATGGGTTCAAATCCTAACAATGGCATATTATTATTTTTTTTCCTTCCAACTCACCTCTCCATGTGAAAGGATATGAGCCAATCAAAGCTTGCCATGACACAAATCCATGTGAAAGGATATGAGCCAATCAAAAGCCTCCAAGTTGAAGGACCACATAAAGCAAAAGGCACATATGCTTTTGGAAGGAAAGTTTGTTGCAACCAATCAAATTGAAGCTATCCATGTGAAAACAAAAGAGCCAATGAAAAGCCTCCAAGTTGAATTCAAGCAATCCATGTGAAAGCAAATAAGCCAATCAAAAGCCTTCAAGTTACAACTAATCAAATGGAAGCAATCCTTGTGAAATGAAATGAGCCAATCAAATGTCTTTAATGTTTCTATAAATTAGAATGTTTTGTAGAGTGAGGGGGATCTTTTGGCAAGTTAGTCTTCTTGCAATTTTATTTTTACTCTTAGATTGTAATTAGGAGCTTCTTTGTAACTAATCTAGAGAGAGAGTGTGTATTTGAAAATCATTAATGAAGATTTGGAGCTCTTTCTTGATGTTTAGTGGCTAAGGCTCTTGGATTAGGCTCTCCTTTTGAAGCTAAGTAATGTGATTAGTTCAATTATATGCATGTTTTAGTTCAAATTCCTTACTTTTGCCTTCATTGATTAATAGATCTTAAATCTAATTGTGTTAATCTCTCTCATTTTTCATGCTCTATCTCTACACTTGATGCTTGGATAATCTCAATTGATGCTTTGTAGTTGGATTAAGTTCTCTCACATAGCATGCTCTAGAGCCCTTATCTTTGATCTTTTGTAGCTTGATGTTGATGATTAATTGTTAGGGTAGTTAGGTTATGATTTAGAATCTTGGCCTTTTGTTTTCTTTACTTTGATCTTCATTGTTATATCATCCAACCCAATTAGGCAAGAGATTGCTAATTGGATTGTAGATTTGGGAGTTGAAATATTAGAACATGCATTGGTTCAATTAATTTTATACTTAGTGGATTTTGGATTGCCTAATCTCTTCTTTTTATTGTTGTTAACTTAAATCCTTGTTTAATTTGTTATTTTCACTTTTAGATTCTTACATCCACATTTCAAATCACTTGTTTTAAAACCCACACATTTCACACCACATCTTCACCTTAAATCTTCCATTCTCACCACCACTCATCCACTAGTTTAGTGTAGATCTTATTAATTTCATTGTTAATTAGTTGTTTACATTGCATAGTTTATTAGTTTTAATTATTCACTTCATTTGTCTATTTTAGCTATATCTTAGTTCAATTCTACATTAGTTGGATTCATTGCTTGTTCCATCCTCTCCTCGTGGGATCGATAATCCGGACTCTTTAGTCCTTTACTACTTGACGACACCGTAGTCTTGCGGTTAAACGTTACACATCTAAGTGTCGATCAAGTTCTTGGCGCCGTTGCCGCCCAAAAAGGCTCTCACCTCTCGCACAGTTTTAGGAGGGGGCAGGTTCACAATCAAGTCGACCTTGGCTTTATCTACTTCAATGCCCTTACTCGACACAATATGACCCAAAACAATGCCTGATTTGACCATAAAATGACACTTCTCCCAGTTCAAGACCAGGTTCTTTTCCTTACATCTTTGCAATACCAGGGTCAAATGGTGTAGACAACTATCAAAACTCGAGCCAAAAACAGAGAAGTCATCCATGAAGACTTCCAAAAATCTCTCCACCATGTCTGAGAAAATGCTCAACATACACCTTTGAAAAGTCGCAGGTGCGTTGCACAGGCCAAACGGCATACGCCTGTAGGCAAATGTGCCAAACGGACAGGTGAAGGTTGTCTTCTCTTGGTCCTCGGGGGAGATATGGATCTGGTTATATCCTGAATAACCATCCAAGAAGCAATAGAAAGCATGGCCAGCTAATCTTTCCAACATCTGATCAATGAAGGGTAATGGAAAGTGGTCCTTCCTGGTCATTGAATTCAATTTTCTGTAATCAATACAGACTCTCCAACCTGTTTGAACACGGGTTGGGACCAGTTCATTGTCCTTGTTGGCGACAACGGTTACACCAGATTTCTTGGGTACTACTTGGACAGGACTCACCCATTGACTGTCAGAAATCGGGTAGATAATGCCAGCATCTAAAAGCTTGATTACTTCTCCCCTCACTACTTCCTTTAGGACCGGATTCAGTCGCCTCTGTGGTTCACGAGATGGTTTGCCACCTTCTTCCAGATGAATCTGGTGCATAACTATAGAGGGACTGATTCCTTTAATGTCCGAGATGGTCCAACCTAGGGCACTCTGATGGTCTTTCAGCACATCTAGTAATTTCTTTTCCTGCTCTTCCTCAAGGTCTGAGGCAATAATTACTGGGTTGCTAGCAGAGGGCCCCAAGTAGGCATACTTTAAATTCTCGGGTAATGGTTTTAATTCTGACTTGGGTGGCTCAACAATAATTAATTCCTTTTTTACCTTAGATTCAGAGGTGGATGTAAAGATAGGCTCAATTTTCTGCTTCCATTGGCCAACATCCATTGGCTGGGCCGAATCCAATAATGCATTAACTTCGCATATGGACCCGTCGATGTCTACGTTGGCGTTGAAGTGAGCCAGACATTCCTCCAGCGGATCTGTGTAACATGATGATTGAACTATTTGATCAACTAATGTGTCAATCATGTTTACTTCCTCATCATCATCTAGGTCTGATGTTTGGAGTCCGTTACGAAAAACATTCAACTCCAACTTCATGTTCCCGAAACTAAGTGTCACAACCCCATTCCTGCATCTAATCACTGCATCTGATGTTGCAAGGAACGGTCGACCAAGAATGACAGGAATATGTCGGTCGGGGGCTGCCACTGGTTCGGTATCTAGAACCACAAAATCAACTGGAAAATAAAAATCCTTAACTTTTACGATCACATCTTCAACCACACCTTTTGGATACTTGATTGACCTATCAGCAAGACAAAGGGTAATATCAGTCTTCTTCAGCTCTCCCAAGCCTAACTGCGTGTACACAGAGTACGGCAGTAAATTCACGCTTGCCCCAAGATCAAGGAGACACCTCTCCATGACGGAGTCTCCTATCTGAATGGTAATGGTAGGGCAGCCAGGGTCTTTGTATTTGGGTGCAATGGTCTGCTGGATCAACCCTGATGCTTGGGCTGCCATCACAGCGGTTCTGGGCACTGATGTTTTCCGCTTGACAGTGGTCAGGTCTTTCAAAAACTTGGAGTAGGAAGGAATTTGCTTTATGGCATCAAGGAGGGGTATGTTTATTTGGACATTTTTGAAAACTTCTAAGATTCCCTCAAAGTGATCCTTCTTCCTAGTCTCTTTTAATCGGTGTGGGAATGGTGCTCTAGGTACCCCTTCTGAGGATGATGGGTCAACTACAATGGGCTTCTGAATCTGCTCTCTCTGTGGGTCTCCTCTTGGTATGGAGTCTCCTTTCTCTTTCTCTTTTTCTCTTTCTGCATTCTCTTTCAAATCTTTCTTCACATTCTCTCTCTCGGGTTGGACAACTTTCTTCGAACTCTCTGGTTTTCCTAAAAAAATCTTCTCTCTTTGATCCTCTTCAGGCATCTCAACTCTATTGTCAACAGTCTTTCCTGATCTCAGTGTATGGATCGCCTGCACATGCTCATTACTCTCTACCGAACACTGGCCTCTAGGCTGATTGGGTTGTCCTTTTGGATTAGGAATGGTTTGGCTCGGGAATTGGCCCTTTTCTCTCTCAGACAACTGTAAGGTGAGCTGACCTAATTGGGCCTCTAGTTTTGCAATGGACTGGTTCTGGGCCTGGTTAGTCTGCTCTTGGATTTGAATGAATTTGGTCAACAGGTTCTCCAGATGAGAGGATTGCTGAGGGGCTTGTGCTGGTGTAGAGTAGTTAGGCATCTGATCTGGGACTAGTGCCCTACACTGGTTCTGTGGTTGGAACTGATTCTGTTGTATGGGTTGCTGAGGATGAGGAACTATGGGATGATTAGTTTGAGCAGGTTGCTGGTATTGCTGCCTAGGATACTGCGGTTGGAATCCGGGCTGACCTCCTTGGGACTGAATAGGCTCGGCTTGACGGAACGAGAAATTGGGGTGAAACCTATTGTCTGGGTGGTAGGTCTGACTGAAAGTGTTAACAGTTGGTTTCCGAAAGTTTCCGTAGGAATTCAGTGCATTGGCTTGCTCGGCCTTGACAAATGGTAGACTAGGGCAACTCTCAACCATGTGCTCACAACTATCACATAACACACAAACATGATGCGGTTTGCCCATACTTCTCAAGGTGGGCTCATGTTGCTGAGGGGTGGGTTGGCATGACATTACAGACATAGATCCTATCTTTTTGCTCAAATTTTCCACTCCCTGAACTAAACTAGTCATCACATTTTTCAACTCAGGGTCTTGTTTGATGTTGTACATTCCAGGCTTCTGGATCCCTATCTCATCTCTCTCTAAGTCTTTCCTACTACTGCTCCAATTTTGTGAATTTTCTGCAAGCTTGACAAGGAATTCGTATGCTTGATCAGCAGTTTGATTCATGAATTCTCCTTTATGCATTGATTCAATCAAGATACGCTGGGGATTTGTAAGACCTCTATAAAAGAAATGTATCAACTCTCCTTTGTCAATCCCATGATGTGGGCATTTGATCAATAGGTCATGAAATCTCTCCCAGGTTTCGGAAAACTCCTCCTCGAGTCGTCCCCTAAAGTTCCTGATGGCACTCCTAAACTGCTCAGTTTTACTTACTGGGAAAAATTTGGACATAAACTTTTTCACAAGCTCATCCCAGGTGGTAATGGAGTTTGGAGTCAAGGAATTCAGCCAAGCGGCTGCATGATCTTCTAGTGAGAGGGGAAACAACCTAAGCTGCACAGCTTCACTATTCAGATTTTGATTCTTAAACGTGTGGCAGATGGTCAGAAATTTGTTCACATGAATATAGGGCTGCTCACACTCGGATCCATGGAATTTTGGTAACATGTTGATGGTGGCGGGCCGGATCTCAAATTGGTTCGCATTATTTTCTGGCAAAACTATACAACTAGGTGAAGTGGATGAAAATGGTGCAAATAGTTCATTAAGGGTCCTTTGCTGAAGGTTTTGGGCAGCCATTGTGGGTACTATGGGTGGGGCGGGTAAAGCAAGGTAATCAATCCTCACTAATCGGCCTTGATCACGTATCCACACTTGCATACAACTGCGACTAACCCAGCAATGCAATGGTCCACTTAATGAAATGAATGCAACACAACAAAAAGTGTGAAAACTAAATGAAAAGCTAATCTAGACTAAGGTTACCTAAAAGAATTCTAGACAGCTCCTAACTGTGAAGATGATACTCTGGCCTTCAACCTGAACCTATGAAACGGAAATTCTAGCCAGTTAACCCCCAGGTAGATGGTGGGATCACGACGCTCTAGGCGAAGGCTCCTCTTAAAAACCAACTCCTCGAACAACAAAGTTGTCTCCCTATTTGGCAAGATGGTGCCAAGGGACAAGGTTTGCTTAGGCACCAGAAATTCCACCAAGGCACACAATTGACACAACCACAGTGGTCTTCCCTAGTGAGCTCGTAACCTAAGGTCACGTTTCTACTCAATTTTATTATGGTTTATTGGTTCTAAACTAAGTGAGAATTAAAATGAAATCCTAAGGGCAAGAAAACGGTGATGAAATCCGAATCCTTATCTTGTTGGGGTAATTTGCCCTTTACTAGTAGTGCACCAAATTAAAAGTGTATTTGAAATAATTACACTACAAAGCAAGGAACAACCAACAAAGTAAACCCGCTTGCAAGGGATTCGCGGGGGTTAGGAAATGCAAACCTCCCGATTTATTTCGGGGGACGAATCGGTTGTTGTCGACTCACACCACGGACACCAATTTCCGTGTACGAATGTGAGGGGCTGCGACGGTATAGCCCAACCGTCCTCCTTCCCTACAAGTAATTTATTGCAATTCTACTTAAACAACTAACTACTTAAAGCAAGTAAGGTGTGTTAAGTAAAGTAAATGGGTCACGGGCCGACCCGCAACCAAAATTATTACAACTTTGATGATAAGGAAGCAAATAAATGTCTAAACTAATCCTAAACTAGGAAGCAAATAAAATCTTCAAGTTCTCCAAAGCACTTTTCCACTTTCCTTCACTCCAATTGAGAAATTTCCTACAAAACAAACACAAATAATGTGTAGAATCCGCAAGGAAAATAAAGGAAAGATAAAAAGTACACTAAGCTAAAAATTAGTTCAACTCTATGAAATTCAAAGCTTTCCAATGCCTATCCCCGGCAACGGCGCCAAGAACTTGATCGACACTTAGATGTGTAACGTTTAACCGCAAGACTACGGTGTCGTCAAGTAGTAAAGGACTAAAGAGTCCGGATTATCGATCCCACGAGGAGAGGATGGAACAAGCAATGAATCCAACTAATGTAGAATTGAACTAAGATATAGCTAAAATAGACAAATGAAGTGAATAATTAAAACTAATAAACTATGCAATGTAAACAACTAATTAACAATGAAATTAATAAGATCTACACTAAACTAGTGGATGAGTGGTGGTGAGAATGGAAGATTTAAGGTGAAGATGTGGTGTGAAATGTGTGGGTTTTAAAACAAGTGATTTGAAATGTGGATGTAAGAATCTAAAAGTGAAAATAACAAATTAAACAAGGATTTAAGTTAACAACAATAAAAAGAAGAGATTAGGCAATCCAAAATCCACTAAGTATAAAATTAATTGAACCAATGCATGTTCTAATATTTCAACTCCCAAATCTACAATCCAATTAGCAATCTCTTGCCTAATTGGGTTGGATGATATAACAATGAAGATCAAAGTAAAGAAAACAAAAGGCCAAGATTCTAAATCATAACCTAACTACCCTAACAATTAATCATCAACATCAAGCTACAAAAGATCAAAGATAAGGGCTCTAGAGCATGCTATGTGAGAGAACTTAATCCAACTACAAAGCATCAATTGAGATTATCCAAGCATCAAGTGTAGAGATAGAGCATGAAAAATGAGAGAGATTAACACAATTAGATTTAAGATCTATTAATCAATGAAGGCAAAAGTAAGGAATTTGAACTAAAACATGCATATAATTGAACTAATCACATTACTTAGCTTCAAAAGGAGAGCCTAATCCAAGAGCCTTAGCCACTAAACATCAAGAAAGAGCTCCAAATCTTCATTAATGATTTTCAAATACACACTCTCTCTCTAGATTAGTTACAAAGAAGCTCCTAATTACAATCTAAGAGTAAAAATAAAATTGCAAGAAGACTAACTTGCCAAAAGATCCCCCTCACTCTACAAAACATTCTAATTTATAGAAACATTAAAGACATTTGATTGGCTCATTTCATTTCACAAGGATTGCTTCCATTTGATTAGTTGTAACTTGAAGGCTTTTGATTGGCTTATTTGCTTTCACATGGATTGCTTGAATTCAACTTGGAGGCTTTTCATTGGCTCTTTTGTTTTCACATGGATAGCTTCAATTTGATTGGTTGCAACAAACTTTCCTTCCAAAAGCATATGTGCCTTTTGCTTTATGTGGTCCTTCAACTTGGAGGCTTTTGATTGGCTCATATCCTTTCACATGGATTTGTGTCATGGCAAGCTTTGATTGGCTCATATCCTTTCACATGGAGAGGTGAGTTGGAAGGAAAAAAAATAATAATATGCCATTGTTAGGATTTGAACCCATAACCTATTCCATACCAACCCAAGCTCCAACCAATACACCAACCAATCCTTTGTGCTAGAAAATGACTTCTTTTATTCATAAAGTCTTCTCCTCTTATTTTGGAATTCTTCAACACTTCCTAAGATTTCTTCATGTAATTTCTTTATTGAAATCTCTTCTTGATGGCTTGGGACACTAGCCGGAATGTTAGGATAGTCACGGGGTCCACCTACACAAGAGAAATTCATAAAAATGTGCTACAAATAATCGGATTTATACATGATAATCCGATAATCTGTTAATGTGATAGAATGATAAAATCTTTGTGTAAGGCAAATGATATGCATATGAGATGTTGATAAAACTCGGACTAATGAGGGGTAAAATATGCAATATTTAACACTCATCACACCCCCAAACCTACATTTTGCTAGTCCCGAGCAAAACTATGAAGAAAAACTAAACAATAAGCAAGAAAACACTATAAAGATCCTAACTCACTTTCGCAGGAATCGCGGTTGCACTTAGCTCGTGCAACAAGCCGTTAAACCCCTAGGTTTCCCCTAGTGGACGAGTTTTGTCTCGTGAGGGTTTTCAGCGAATAAATCCCACAAAATTCTTTTATTTTGAAAAGAAAATATTTTTGGTGTCCAACAGTCTTTAGCAAGAATACTAGTCAACTCTTGAAGATATGATAGTCAATACCTAAGTCCAACTGTGTATGTGTGTGTATTTAGCCAATAATCATGCAATCTTCAAGTCGAATCTCACACAACCTTAATCCCCTTCGGAATACATTTCGCCTTGACTACAGCCTTACAGGTCATACTCTCAACAATTGAAGCACACAAATTTTACTGACTAACTCTCAGTATGTGAGTATGAACAAGGCTAAGAACTCACATAATTGATGAAGAACGGAGTTTATGTATAGAATGATTGATCTCATAGAACAAGATATAACCAATAGAAGGTGGAAATGCTCACTCAACTTCTCACTCATTCAACACCTAACCTTTGTTAGGATCCAATAGGTCTTTCATAGGTTGTAATGGGGTTAGGGTTTAATAGGTAGGATAAGGGTTAAATATGGCTAAAGTTTTTTTGAGAAGGTAAGGGTCTTCAGATCTTCATAGGAAGGTCTTCAACTGTCTTCACTTCTTCCTTTTGCTTTGTGTTCTTTATTCCACTCTATCTCTTCTTTTTTTTTTTTTTTTTTGCTTGATTTTCTTTGGCTCCCATATCTTTTTCTTTGGTTCTCAATTTTTTTTTTTTTTTTTTTTTTTTTTTCTACTTTTTTCTTTGGTTTCAACTCTCAAATTCCCTTGTCATCCCTTTGTAGAACATCTTTTTTTTTTTTTTTTTTTTTTTTTTTTTTTTTTTTTTTTTTGATAGCCCATGGGAAGTCTTCAACGCTAATGCTCAAATCCTTCCTTTCATCATGTATCATTACCCTTCTAAAAAACAATAGGTAAAAAGGATGATATATATGTGGGTGATGAGGCTTGGGTCAATGAAGGAAGGTTTCTTGTAAGATAGGCTCAAGATGGCTACTAAGGATATAAAATGTGGATTTAAAATTTTGGCCATGGTTTCTTTTTAGAATGCCCTATCATCTTCCCCTAAGTTCGGAAAAATGCATCATAAGCTACAAGTCAAGGTTTATTCGCATTTTGATGTCACCTCTATGGTTAGAACAAGGAGTAGCACTTATGAGATCAGAAATGCTGGACTAAGAAGCTCTAGGAGTAGCTCTTCATTCTACTCAGGAATAGCACAGAAGAGTCCTCACCGAAACGGATATAGATAGGCTCAATCGCTCAATGGGTTCTAGTCTCCACTAATGATTCTTTCGGGTATCTCAGAAGTGATTTGCTTTTCTCTTGGACTACACTCATGTGGCTAAATGTGTAAAAAGTTTTTAGGACTTGTATTTTTGACAACTCTTCAAGCTAAAATCCATGGACAATTTTTAAAATTTTTTCAGATTTTTAGTGATTTTGGAATTTTTTAAATTTTTAGGGTTTTGGGTATAAATGGAAAACAAAACTTATGTACATGCAAAATGCAATGCATGAAATGCAGTGCCTCACCCCCAAACCTATCCTAAACATTGTCCCCAATGTTTATGCAGAACAGAAATAAAATAGGAAAAGGAAGATAAATTGGAATTTCTCACCATGGGGTGCCGACACACGGGTATATTGGGTTGCCTCCCAACAAGCGCTAAGTTTAACGTCTTCAGCCAGACGCAATTAACATGGTATGAGGCCAATCTATCCAGGTTCCATAAGAAGGACCTCCTCAACAACATTCTTAGTATCCACAAACTCTAGGTACTCTTTCAATCTCTGCCCATTCACTTGGAAGGTGCTACCATCTTGTGGATTCAAAAGTTCAACTGCACCGTGGGAATGGACTATCTGAACGACATAGGGTCCTGACCATCGAGACTTTAGCTTGCCTGGGAATAAGTGTAATCTGGAATTATATAGCAAAACTTTCTGGCCAGGATGGAACTCTTTTGTTAGAATTCTCTTATCATGAAACATTTTGGTCCTGGCCTTATAACTCCTCACAGATTCATATGATTCATTCCTCATTTCCTCCAATTCAGCAAGCTGAAGTTTCCGTTGGACCCCAGCCTTTTCTAAGTCAAAGTTTAGACGCTTGATCGCCCAATATGCTCGATGTTCGAGCTCAACCGGCAAGTGGCACGCCTTGCCGAAGACCAACCTGTACGGAGACATTCCGATAGGTGTCTTAAAGGCTGTCCGATATGCCCACAGTGCATCGTGTAAACGCAGAGACCAGTCTTTCCGATTTGGATTGATTGTCTTTTCGAGGATGTTCTTGATCTCACGATTGGAAATTTCTACTTGCCCGCTAGTCTGGGGATGGTATGGTGTAGCAACTTTGTGCGTGATGTGGTACTTCCCCATTAAAGCTTCAAATACTCGGTTGCAAAAATGCTTACCACCGTCACTGATGATTGTGCGGGGTATACCAAAGCGAGCGAAAACTTGATTTTTCAAAAATTCAACCACAACCTTGTGGTCATTGGTCTTACAGGGGATGGCCTCTATCCACTTAGACACATAATCAACTGCAACAAGAATATACTGATAACCAAAAGAAACGGGAAATGGTCCCATGAAGTCTATACCCCAAACGTCAAACAACTCAACGATCAAGATAGGTTGTTGGGGCATTTCATTCCTCTTAGAGATCCTCCCCAATCGTTGACACCGGTCACAATTCTTACAGTGCTCATGTGCATCCTTGAAAAGGGTAGGCCAAATAAATCCAGATTGCAGCACCTTTGCTGCTGTCTTTTTACCAGAAAAATGTCCCCCGCAAGCATGGTTATGACAGAATTCAAGTATGCTCTTTTGGTCCATCTCGGGTACACACCTCCTAATGATTTGGTCAGGGCATTGTTTAAATAAATAGGGATCATCCCAAAAATAGTATTTAGCCCTAGACAATAAGCGGAATTGGTCATTTTTTGACCAATTGCTTGGTGTTTTCCCGGTCACCAGATAGTTAACTATATCTGCATACCACGGGGTTTTACTATCGATCAACAACAATTGCTCATCTGGGAAGGTTTCTGAAATTGGATAGTCATCAGAGGAATCGACAATCAAACGCGAAACATGGTCAGCTACCACGTTTTCAGACCCTTTTTTATCCCGTATCTCAAGATCAAATTCTTGCAAAAGCAATATCCACCTGATCAGCCGAGCTTTGGCATCTTTCTTGCTCAACAAATATTTCAATGCGGCATGATCAGTGAAGACAATGACTTTTGACCCTATGAGATAGGATCTGAACTTATCCAATGCAAAGACGACAGCCAGCAATTCCTTCTCAGTGGTGGTATAGTTAAGCTGTGCGTCGTTAAGGGTCCTACTAGCATAATAGATGACATGAGGCAATTTGTCTCTCCTCTGTCCCAGTACCGCTCCAAGAGCATAATTAGAGGCATCGCACATCAATTCAAAAGGTTTCGTCCAATCGGGAGGACGGATAATGGGTGCAGATGTCAACTCTTGTTTCAAACGATCAAATGATTCTAAACATGTAGCAGAAAAATCAAAATTAGCATTCTTTGCCAAGAGATCACAGAGAGGGCGAACAATTTTGCTGAAGTCCTTGATAAAGCGCCGATAGAAGCCTGCATGGCCCAAAAAGGCTCTCACCTCTCGCACAGTTTTAGGAGGGGGCAGGTTCACAATCAAGTCGACCTTGGCTTTATCTACTTCAATGCCCTTACTCGACACAATATGACCCAAAACAATGCCTGATTTGACCATAAAATGACACTTCTCCCAGTTCAAGACCAGGTTCTTTTCCTTACATCTTTGCAATACCAGGGTCAAATGGTGTAGACAACTATCAAAACTCGAGCCAAAAACAGAGAAGTCATCCATGAAGACTTCCAAAAATCTCTCCACCATGTCTGAGAAAATGCTCAACATACACCTTTGAAAAGTCGCAGGTGCGTTGCACAGGCCAAACGGCATACGCCTGTAGGCAAATGTGCCAAACGGACAGGTGAAGGTTGTCTTCTCTTGGTCCTCGGGGGAGATATGGATCTGGTTATATCCTGAATAACCATCCAAGAAGCAATAGAAAGCATGGCCAGCTAATCTTTCCAACATCTGATCAATGAAGGGTAATGGAAAGTGGTCCTTCCTGGTCATTGAATTCAATTTTCTGTAATCAATACAGACTCTCCAACCTGTTTGAACACGGGTTGGGACCAGTTCATTGTCCTTGTTGGCGACAACGGTTACACCAGATTTCTTGGGTACTACTTGGACAGGACTCACCCATTGACTGTCAGAAATCGGGTAGATAATGCCAGCATCTAAAAGCTTGATTACTTCTCCCCTCACTACTTCCTTTAGGACCGGATTCAGTCGCCTCTGTGGTTCACGAGATGGTTTGCCACCTTCTTCCAGATGAATCTGGTGCATAACTATAGAGGGACTGATTCCTTTAATGTCCGAGATGGTCCAACCTAGGGCACTCTGATGGTCTTTCAGCACATCTAGTAATTTCTTTTCCTGCTCTTCCTCAAGGTCTGAGGCAATAATTACTGGGTTGCTAGCAGAGGGCCCCAAGTAGGCATACTTTAAATTCTCGGGTAATGGTTTTAATTCTGACTTGGGTGGCTCAACAATAATTAATTCCTTTTTTACCTTAGATTCAGAGGTGGATGTAAAGATAGGCTCAATTTTCTGCTTCCATTGGCCAACATCCATTGGCTGGGCCGAATCCAATAATGCATTAACTTCGCATATGGACCCGTCGATGTCTACGTTGGCGTTGAAGTGAGCCAGACATTCCTCCAGCGGATCTGTGTAACATGATGATTGAACTATTTGATCAACTAATGTGTCAATCATGTTTACTTCCTCATCATCATCTAGGTCTGATGTTTGGAGTCCGTTACGAAAAACATTCAACTCCAACTTCATGTTCCCGAAACTAAGTGTCACAACCCCATTCCTGCATCTAATCACTGCATCTGATGTTGCAAGGAACGGTCGACCAAGAATGACAGGAATATGTCGGTCGGGGGCTGCCACTGGTTCGGTATCTAGAACCACAAAATCAACTGGAAAATAAAAATCCTTAACTTTTACGATCACATCTTCAACCACACCTTTTGGATACTTGATTGACCTATCAGCAAGACAAAGGGTAATATCAGTCTTCTTCAGCTCTCCCAAGCCTAACTGCGTGTACACAGAGTACGGCAGTAAATTCACGCTTGCCCCAAGATCAAGGAGACACCTCTCCATGACGGAGTCTCCTATCTGAATGGTAATGGTAGGGCAGCCAGGGTCTTTGTATTTGGGTGCAATGGTCTGCTGGATCAACCCTGATGCTTGGGCTGCCATCACAGCGGTTCTGGGCACTGATGTTTTCCGCTTGACAGTGGTCAGGTCTTTCAAAAACTTGGAGTAGGAAGGAATTTGCTTTATGGCATCAAGGAGGGGTATGTTTATTTGGACATTTTTGAAAACTTCTAAGATTCCCTCAAAGTGATCCTTCTTCCTAGTCTCTTTTAATCGGTGTGGGAATGGTGCTCTAGGTACCCCTTCTGAGGATGATGGGTCAACTACAATGGGCTTCTGAATCTGCTCTCTCTGTGGGTCTCCTCTTGGTATGGAGTCTCCTTTCTCTTTCTCTTTTTCTCTTTCTGCATTCTCTTTCAAATCTTTCTTCACATTCTCTCTCTCGGGTTGGACAACTTTCTTCGAACTCTCTGGTTTTCCTAAAAAAATCTTCTCTCTTTGATCCTCTTCAGGCATCTCAACTCTATTGTCAACAGTCTTTCCTGATCTCAGTGTATGGATCGCCTGCACATGCTCATTACTCTCTACCGAACACTGGCCTCTAGGCTGATTGGGTTGTCCTTTTGGATTAGGAATGGTTTGGCTCGGGAATTGGCCCTTTTCTCTCTCAGACAACTGTAAGGTGAGCTGACCTAATTGGGCCTCTAGTTTTGCAATGGACTGGTTCTGGGCCTGGTTAGTCTGCTCTTGGATTTGAATGAATTTGGTCAACAGGTTCTCCAGATGAGAGGATTGCTGAGGGGCTTGTGCTGGTGTAGAGTAGTTAGGCATCTGATCTGGGACTAGTGCCCTACACTGGTTCTGTGGTTGGAACTGATTCTGTTGTATGGGTTGCTGAGGATGAGGAACTATGGGATGATTAGTTTGAGCAGGTTGCTGGTATTGCTGCCTAGGATACTGCGGTTGGAATCCGGGCTGACCTCCTTGGGACTGAATAGGCTCGGCTTGACGGAACGAGAAATTGGGGTGAAACCTATTGTCTGGGTGGTAGGTCTGACTGAAAGTGTTAACAGTTGGTTTCCGAAAGTTTCCGTAGGAATTCAGTGCATTGGCTTGCTCGGCCTTGACAAATGGTAGACTAGGGCAACTCTCAACCATGTGCTCACAACTATCACATAACACACAAACATGATGCGGTTTGCCCATACTTCTCAAGGTGGGCTCATGTTGCTGAGGGGTGGGTTGGCATGACATTACAGACATAGATCCTATCTTTTTGCTCAAATTTTCCACTCCCTGAACTAAACTAGTCATCACATTTTTCAACTCAGGGTCTTGTTTGATGTTGTACATTCCAGGCTTCTGGATCCCTATCTCATCTCTCTCTAAGTCTTTCCTACTACTGCTCCAATTTTGTGAATTTTCTGCAAGCTTGACAAGGAATTCGTATGCTTGATCAGCAGTTTGATTCATGAATTCTCCTTTATGCATTGATTCAATCAAGATACGCTGGGGATTTGTAAGACCTCTATAAAAGAAATGTATCAACTCTCCTTTGTCAATCCCATGATGTGGGCATTTGATCAATAGGTCATGAAATCTCTCCCAGGTTTCGGAAAACTCCTCCTCGAGTCGTCCCCTAAAGTTCCTGATGGCACTCCTAAACTGCTCAGTTTTACTTACTGGGAAAAATTTGGACATAAACTTTTTCACAAGCTCATCCCAGGTGGTAATGGAGTTTGGAGTCAAGGAATTCAGCCAAGCGGCTGCATGATCTTCTAGTGAGAGGGGAAACAACCTAAGCTGCACAGCTTCACTATTCAGATTTTGATTCTTAAACGTGTGGCAGATGGTCAGAAATTTGTTCACATGAATATAGGGCTGCTCACACTCGGATCCATGGAATTTTGGTAACATGTTGATGGTGGCGGGCCGGATCTCAAATTGGTTCGCATTATTTTCTGGCAAAACTATACAACTAGGTGAAGTGGATGAAAATGGTGCAAATAGTTCATTAAGGGTCCTTTGCTGAAGGTTTTGGGCAGCCATTGTGGGTACTATGGGTGGGGCGGGTAAAGCAAGGTAATCAATCCTCACTAATCGGCCTTGATCACGTATCCACACTTGCATACAACTGCGACTAACCCAGCAATGCAATGGTCCACTTAATGAAATGAATGCAACACAACAAAAAGTGTGAAAACTAAATGAAAAGCTAATCTAGACTAAGGTTACCTAAAAGAATTCTAGACAGCTCCTAACTGTGAAGATGATACTCTGGCCTTCAACCTGAACCTATGAAACGGAAATTCTAGCCAGTTAACCCCCAGGTAGATGGTGGGATCACGACGCTCTAGGCGAAGGCTCCTCTTAAAAACCAACTCCTCGAACAACAAAGTTGTCTCCCTATTTGGCAAGATGGTGCCAAGGGACAAGGTTTGCTTAGGCACCAGAAATTCCACCAAGGCACACAATTGACACAACCACAGTGGTCTTCCCTAGTGAGCTCGTAACCTAAGGTCACGTTTCTACTCAATTTTATTATGGTTTATTGGTTCTAAACTAAGTGAGAATTAAAATGAAATCCTAAGGGCAAGAAAACGGTGATGAAATCCGAATCCTTATCTTGTTGGGGTAATTTGCCCTTTACTAGTAGTGCACCAAATTAAAAGTGTATTTGAAATAATTACACTACAAAGCAAGGAACAACCAACAAAGTAAACCCGCTTGCAAGGGATTCGCGGGGGTTAGGAAATGCAAACCTCCCGATTTATTTCGGGGGACGAATCGGTTGTTGTCGACTCACACCACGGACACCAATTTCCGTGTACGAATGTGAGGGGCTGCGACGGTATAGCCCAACCGTCCTCCTTCCCTACAAGTAATTTATTGCAATTCTACTTAAACAACTAACTACTTAAAGCAAGTAAGGTGTGTTAAGTAAAGTAAATGGGTCACGGGCCGACCCGCAACCAAAATTATTACAACTTTGATGATAAGGAAGCAAATAAATGTCTAAACTAATCCTAAACTAGGAAGCAAATAAAATCTTCAAGTTCTCCAAAGCACTTTTCCACTTTCCTTCACTCCAATTGAGAAATTTCCTACAAAACAAACACAAATAATGTGTAGAATCCGCAAGGAAAATAAAGGAAAGATAAAAAGTACACTAAGCTAAAAATTAGTTCAACTCTATGAAATTCAAAGCTTTCCAATGCCTATCCCCGGCAACGGCGCCAAGAACTTGATCGACACTTAGATGTGTAACGTTTAACCGCAAGACTACGGTGTCGTCAAGTAGTAAAGGACTAAAGAGTCCGGATTATCGATCCCACGAGGAGAGGATGGAACAAGCAATGAATCCAACTAATGTAGAATTGAACTAAGATATAGCTAAAATAGACAAATGAAGTGAATAATTAAAACTAATAAACTATGCAATGTAAACAACTAATTAACAATGAAATTAATAAGATCTACACTAAACTAGTGGATGAGTGGTGGTGAGAATGGAAGATTTAAGGTGAAGATGTGGTGTGAAATGTGTGGGTTTTAAAACAAGTGATTTGAAATGTGGATGTAAGAATCTAAAAGTGAAAATAACAAATTAAACAAGGATTTAAGTTAACAACAATAAAAAGAAGAGATTAGGCAATCCAAAATCCACTAAGTATAAAATTAATTGAACCAATGCATGTTCTAATATTTCAACTCCCAAATCTACAATCCAATTAGCAATCTCTTGCCTAATTGGGTTGGATGATATAACAATGAAGATCAAAGTAAAGAAAACAAAAGGCCAAGATTCTAAATCATAACCTAACTACCCTAACAATTAATCATCAACATCAAGCTACAAAAGATCAAAGATAAGGGCTCTAGAGCATGCTATGTGAGAGAACTTAATCCAACTACAAAGCATCAATTGAGATTATCCAAGCATCAAGTGTAGAGATAGAGCATGAAAAATGAGAGAGATTAACACAATTAGATTTAAGATCTATTAATCAATGAAGGCAAAAGTAAGGAATTTGAACTAAAACATGCATATAATTGAACTAATCACATTACTTAGCTTCAAAAGGAGAGCCTAATCCAAGAGCCTTAGCCACTAAACATCAAGAAAGAGCTCCAAATCTTCATTAATGATTTTCAAATACACACTCTCTCTCTAGATTAGTTACAAAGAAGCTCCTAATTACAATCTAAGAGTAAAAATAAAATTGCAAGAAGACTAACTTGCCAAAAGATCCCCCTCACTCTACAAAACATTCTAATTTATAGAAACATTAAAGACATTTGATTGGCTCATTTCATTTCACAAGGATTGCTTCCATTTGATTAGTTGTAACTTGAAGGCTTTTGATTGGCTTATTTGCTTTCACATGGATTGCTTGAATTCAACTTGGAGGCTTTTCATTGGCTCTTTTGTTTTCACATGGATAGCTTCAATTTGATTGGTTGCAACAAACTTTCCTTCCAAAAGCATATGTGCCTTTTGCTTTATGTGGTCCTTCAACTTGGAGGCTTTTGATTGGCTCATATCCTTTCACATGGAGAGGTGAGTTGGAAGGAAAAAAAATAATAATATGCCATTGTTAGGATTTGAACCCATAACCTATTCCATACCAACCCAAGCTCCAACCAATACACCAACCAATCCTTTGTGCTAGAAAATGACTTCTTTTATTCATAAAGTCTTCTCCTCTTATTTTGGAATTCTTCAACACTTCCTAAGATTTCTTCATGTAATTTCTTTATTGAAATCTCTTCTTGATGGCTTGGGACACTAGCCGGAATGTTAGGATAGTCACGGGGTCCACCTACACAAGAGAAATTCATAAAAATGTGCTACAAATAATCGGATTTATACATGATAATCCGATAATCTGTTAATGTGATAGAATGATAAAATCTTTGTGTAAGGCAAATGATATGCATATGAGATGTTGATAAAACTCGGACTAATGAGGGGTAAAATATGCAATATTTAACACTCATCAGCCACCAATAGCCCTGGCTGATGGCTCTGTATGCCAGTGACCTTCCTCCGATGTGGCTCCCGCAGATTCCCTCGTGAATTTCATAAAGGAAGTCTTCTACCTTGCTTGGATGAACGCACTGGAGATATGGCCCCGTGTAGGACTTTCTATAGAGCTTCTCATCTGGGGAAAGCAAAAAATGAGCTGCTTTTATTCTGACCTTGTGGGCCTCGTTTCTGTCTTCGGGCAGTCTATCTTCTTTGAGGAATGCTATGATCGGATCCATCCAGCTTGGGCCGAGATCAGCGCACAGGACTTGCCGAGCTGCGAGGAGCTCTATGCTCGGTTTTTTTAACGTCCCCACATCGACTGTCCTCCTTTTCCCTACTTCTACGGCCAAGGCCAAATTGGCCAGGGCATCTGCATGGCAGTTGGATTCCCTACCGATTTGCCTAACTTCAACTTTTTCAAACTGTGAGAGGAGCTGCTTTGTGTGGGCTAAGTAGGCCGCCATTCTCTCATCTCGGGCTTGATAATCTCCGCTCAGCTGGTTCGTCACCAACTGGGAGTCGCTGAAGACTACTAGCCGATGTGCCCCTAGTATTCTTGCGCTACCGAGACCCACAATCAGTGCTTCGTACTCTGCTTCATTGTTTGATGCTTTGAAGTCAAGGGTCAGTGCTTGTTCGATGACTAGCCCTTCTGGGGATTGGAGGACTATGCCCGCGCCAGCCCTTCTGGATGTCGAAGATCCATCGACGAAGACCTTCCAGGCCAAGTCAAGGAACTTTTTCCAAGATCGGTCTTCCTCGGTCTCAGACTCAGCTCTATCACTGCCCTTGCAGCCCCTTAGTTCGGTATCGAGCGAGGTCGGTGCCGAATTAGGTGAGGTGAACTTGACGATGAAGTCTGCCAGGATCTACGCCTTGATCGCCATTTTGGGTTGATACTGTATATCGAATTGCCCCAGTTCGATGGCCCACTTGGAGATTCGGCCAGAAAAGTCCGCCTTCCGGAAAAGGGACTTGAGAGGGTACTCTGTGACAACTACCACCGTATATGTCTGGAAGTAGTGGGAGAGCTTGTGAGAGGCGCTGATGAGTGTCAGTGTTAGCTTCTCAAGTAGCAAGTACCTGGTCTAGGCGTCGAGCAGAATCTTGCTTGTATAGTAAATGGGCTGCTGTTGCTTGTCATTCTCTCGAACTAACACCGAACTCACTGCGTGGTCCGAGACTGCAAGGTAGAGATAAAGGAGGTCACCTGGTGATGGAGTGGACAATAGCGATGGTGAGGAGAGGTACTCCTTGAGTTTTCCCAGCGCTCAATCACATTCTAGAGTCCATTGGAACTTGGAGCACTTTTTCAAGAGTTGGAAGAAGGGACGACATTTGTATGAAGCTCGGCTGATGAAGCGATTAAGCACATCAGCCATCCCTGTGAGCCTTTGGACCTGTTTGGCCGAGGTTGGACTCTAAATCGCCTGGATAGCTGCAATCTGTTCTGGATTGGCTTCAATCCCTCTCCTGGTCACCAGGCTTCCCAGGAACTTGCCAGAACCGACGCCAAACACACGCTTGGATGCATTTAGTTTGATTTGGAACTTTCTGAGGATGGCGAATGTTTGGCGCAGGTCCACCAGATGGTCCAGCGACTTCTTGGATTTGACCACCATGTCATCAATGTAAACCTCCATCGTCTTCCCGAGCTGGCCCTGAAACATCTTCGTGACCAGCCTCTGATATGTTGCCCCGGCATTTTTCAACCCAAAGGGCATCACCTTGTAACAGTAGATGCCTCGAGGTGTTATAAATGCAGTTTTTTCCTCATCAGGCCCGTGCAGTGGGATCTGGTGGTAGCCTCGGTAGGCGTCTAGGAAGCCCATTCTGTCATGTCCCGAGGTGGCGTCGATCATCTGGTCGATCTTTGGGAGGGGGAAGCTATCCTTGGGACAGGCTTTGTTGAGGTCGGTGAAGTCCACGCAGACCCTCCACTTGCCATTCTTCTTCTTCACCACGACTGTGTTGGCTAGCCATTTTGGGTAGTGTACTTCGCGGATCGCTTCGGCCTCGAGGAGCTTGTCTACCTCCTCTGTTTGTGGGACCCCTGTCCTGCGGGCTTTTTGCACTATGGGCTTGTGTCCGGGATCAACATTTAGCTCGTGGCACATGACCTCGGGGTCGATCCCGGTCATCTCATATGGAGTCCATGCGAAGACATCCTTGGTCAGAAGCAGGAAGTCTAGCAGTTCGGCCCTCTCGTTCTCAGGGAGTTGGCTTCCCAATAGGAAATAACGTTCTGGGTCATCGGGATCGATTCTAATCTCGGTGAGTTCCTCTACGCTCTTCTGCCCTGCTGTTCTCCCGACATCCTCGAGTTCTGCTTCGAGCTCGGCCATGTGCACTTGCCTTGGCTCCGTCTCTCCAGGCGCTACGGCCATGAGGCATTCCCTGGCCATCTGCTGATTTCCCCATACGGTCACTATCTCGACCGTTCCTCCAGCCTTCTCTAATGGGAACTTGAGTTTCTTATGAAGGGTGGAGGGCATTGCCTCCATGGCATGCAGCCAACTTCGCCCCATTATCACATTGTAAGGGGACGGTGCGTCCACCACCATAAAGTCTGCCATCTTCGTGGCGCCCCCAATCCGGACTTCAAGCGAAATCTTCCCCTTGGGATATACCGGTTTGGCGTTGAATCCTACCAAAGGGACGCGGGCTTCCTGTAGATCGGACTCGGTCAAGCCGAGCTGCTTGAAACAGCTAAAATAGATGATCTCGGATGAGCTCCCTGGATCTACGAGGACGCGCTTTGTAGTGTAGTTGTTGAGCCGCAGGGTGAGGATGAGGGCGTCATTGTGGGGGAGCTGGACTCCTCTCAGGTCCTCGTCCGAGAACCAGATCTTGGGCTTTTCCCTCCTAGCTATCTTCGAAGCACTATCTAATTCGGCCGACATCACCTGTTTGCCATGGGCAGATTTCCTTGCCTCTGACTGAGCTTGGGTACTTCCACCGTTTGCACCGGGGGCCAGGTGAATGACGTTGATGATACCTGCTGGCTCGTCGCTATCCTGATCATCACCGGGTGGGGCGCGGCGCTGAGCTTAGTTGACTCTCTCTTCCTCCTTGATGTACTCCCGGAGGTGCCCGTCCTTGACGAGCCTCTCGAGGTGGGATTTCAAAGCCATGCAGTCTTCGGTCATGTGCCCATGCTGCTTGTGATAGGAACAGTTCTTGCTTCGGTTGCAGGTGGATGGATCGCCCTTCATCGGCTCTGGCCATTGGAAGTAGGGTTCCGCCTTCATTTTGTTCAGGATTCTGTAAATTGGCTCCTTGAAGACAACATTGACGGCTCTATAAGGATCACCGGCAGGCCTGGGAGGCTGGAACTTCGGTTTCTTGCCGCTGCCCGAGGTGATTGAGAAAGAACTGGTGGCTCTCTTCTTATCCGACCTCGGTCTGGAGGACATTCCTTCTCCCATGGGGGTTCGGTCCTTCTCCGGGAGTCCAAATCACTCCTTGCCGTGAGCTTCGTCCTTTTCCTGCTCGATGTACTGATTCACCCTCGCCATCAGCGCTTTCATCGTGGTCACAGGGGTCCGGACCAAGTCCTTGCGGAGTTCGTTTCCTGGGAGTAAACCCTGCCGGAAACACATGATGGCGACTTCATCGTTGGCGTCGGTGATCTGGCTGTATATCGTCCAGAACCTCCTGGCGAATGCAGTGATACTCTCACCGTCCTTCATCCGGATCGCCATGAGGTTGCCACCTGTCTTTGGGATGACGCGGTGCGCCTGGAACTTCTCGACGAAGGAGCTTCGGAGATGCCGCCAGTTCGTGACCGACCCGGAAGGGATCGCGTAGAACCATTGGAGTGGGAGGTCGCCTAGGCTAGAGGAAAAGACTCTGCAATTCAGGTGTCCGACATCCCCCTAGACCGACATCCGCTGAGTGAAATGCCGTAGGTGTGCTTCTGGGTCCGAGGTCCCGTCATAAAGGACGAACCTCGGGACGCTAAATCTCTCGGGGAGAGAGAAATCTTTTATCTCTTGTGAGAAGGGGGACATGCCCTGGTCGTCTTCTTCATGGTCCTCCTCTTGGCCTTGGGTGAAACCAATCTAGGCCAGCCGGGCCTGGACTTCTTGTTTGACGTAATGGTCCCGTAGTTCCTTTAGGCCCGTTGTGCCCTCTGGCCTCGGGGACTCTAACCCGCGGCGCGATCCCTCGAGGTTGCTAGGTAGGTGGCTGCTGTTCGAGCCTTCTTCTTCGCAGCGATCTCTCCTTCTATTGTTAAGGACCTGCCTCAGATCTCGACTGCCTGGGCGATTCTGCTGTCGCCTGGGAGGCGGGCCACGAGACCTCCTCTCATTCTCCTTGAGCCGCTCTTGGAGATGACGAATCAACTCCTCTTTCGCTTGGAGAACCTGATTCTGGGCATCGAGCTCTTTGAGGAGGGGGTCGTCATCTCTTGCTTCGTGGGCCTGGTGGAAAGACTGGCCGTCGTCGTGACTGCGATGATGAGACTGATGAGATTTCGTTCTTGCAGGGGTTTTGCCTCGTTGTTGAAGGTCCGACGGGGAGACGTTCTGCTGAGGACCCCTGAGTGGCTGATCATCGCGGGGGCGAGGGGCCTCATGACGGTCGTCGCGACGGAGGTGCGTCGTTGGAGGCCGAGACGAGGAGTCTGACTGGACAACGCCCTCCACGTACGCGGGACCAGACTTTCCCCCGGACTTTCTCTGGCGGGGAATCCCTGGTTGCTCTTGCATGACGGGGGGAGCCTCCGTCGGTCCCAGAGGGGGGAGAAGAGCAGAACGGACACCCGGGGGTGGTTCCGGAAGCACCGACTGGAGCGGCTGAGGTTGCAAGAATGGTGGAAATGGGGGTTGTTCCGGCGGAGGGAAGGATGAAGCTCTTCGGGATTTCGACGCTCCTTCGCCGCTGTATCTGATTTTTGGAGGCATGGCTTTCACAGGTTTGGTTTTGGTAAGGATCTTATTCCCACAGACGACGCCAACTGTAAGTGCCTAAAAATTACGGACTTGGTTAAGAGAGGGTTAAGCTCTTGGTGTGATGATCTGAAGAATATGAGGGAATGGATCGAGCCTCCGACGTCCTGAAAGAGGAAGATAACGGTCAGAGCCCCCTGGCTATAGGCAGCCGAAGGCACTCCGATGCTCAAGTTAGTGTGGTAACTGAGAGGAGAGTCAAGAAGGAGAAGTCTGGGAAGAAGATATGGTGCGTACCCCCTGTGGTTCTCCTTCATGCACTATTTATAGACGTGGGAGTCATCATCGGACTGTGCCCAGGAGGAGACGGAAGTCCCATCAGTTTGTACTCTTTTCTCCTGAGTGGGGGTAGGTGAAAAGGGAGTGTCCCATCGGATCATCATCCCCTACCTATGGACATGACCTTGAGATAAGGCGTGCCTCTTATCTAGGTCCGACGCGCACTCTGTTTGTCAGTTCGCCGTCCCCGTCACGACAGTGTATTTATGACTGCATTTATGGCTAAGTGACAGGAGACCGAGAACAAGCTTGAGGCCGAGACTGGAGTGGAAATTCGTGACGTGGCCACCGAGATGCATTCCATGATCTTTCCGAGATGGCGCTGCTGCCGACCTTGGGCGACACCAAGATTAAGAGTAATCCGAAATCGGGGAATGGCCCCACATAAACCCATGATTACAAAATGACCCCACACAAGAATCCTAGTTCCATAAATTACAATTCAGTCCACTAAAGAATTGTAATTGCACTCCTGTCCTTATTTTCAAAATAATATTTCGAACTTCTTGTTATTAAATGCTTATTAATCTTCTCACATTAAGATTTCAGATATCCATCGATTAAATACTTACTGACATCTATATTTAATCGATATCTATATAATTTCTTGAAACCTTACACTTAACTTATTTTATATGTCGGACACAAAGTCCACCTACAAGGTTTGACATAATCAAAGCTTAAAAGGTTCATCAAGGGGATATCATCAATCCCTATTATGGGACGTGGATTCCGTCAATAAACTAATATCCACCGTACATGTAGTATAGTCATCAAATTCACTAAGATTGTTGACCCATAAAAGATCTCACTCATTCTCATAAATCAAAATGCCAAGCACTAAATGTATGTGTCTATTATTTATGTCGGGATTAAGAGTACAAGCACTCATAATAACCATTTGGATATTAATCATCTTATATAGTCAGTATGAAGACAATAAACCCAAGAAACGGTCTTGTTCAATACACACAAAGCATACTAGCATAATGAGTCAAAACTATACCGTTTCCCACAACCAAGACAAGCCTGCTGAAAGATCATGCTACAATAGTACCGATGGTGTGTCCAAATCCATCTAGATTGTGAACAACAACTTATATTCTATAAGAACCGACAAATAAGTCTTCCGTGCATAAGTAGAACTCTACACACCAACATGTCTACTTTATAGAATAAAAGACACTCACGTGCATAATAATTAGTAATGCAACCATTTGCCCATATAAAATCTCAGTTAGATGAGAGGACAAAATATACTAAAAATGAATCAGTCAAAGACAAATACTTAAAGTATGTTTTTAGTATAAATTTCCAACATATGGTGATCTTGATGAAGATAAATAAATATCTAAATACCAAACACTTTATAATGAATGTGGTAATCAAATTTTATAATAAATTACATTTAAAAAAAAAACAACAAACACCCTTGTAATAAGCTCTTATTTAGTGTTGACCAAGCATGTTTTTTTCTAATAGATTTATTTGAATCATACATACTACAATTTTTACCAAACAGTCTATTTATAAAAGGGCCTATTTTAAATAGATCTATTTTGAACATAACTGTTTGAATTGAAATTTTAAATAGATAAGATTGCCAAACAGGCCCACTCATTATCCAAGTGCAATTTGGCTTTAACTCCTTTTCAAAGTCTCACATTTATAAATTGTATATTTACCAAAAAAAGATCTAGAAATCATGCGCATGGGATATTTCGTTCCCACCTCATTATGGGGCCTACCTGATGGATCATCTTGCTAGGACACACTCTCTGATAGCCACGGGTCCCCTCGGTTTGCACCCATTTGAATGGATTGGACGGTCGGATCGATTATGCACCCATTTTTTAAGATTAATTTCATGGGCCATGGATGAAAGGATTAAGATGATTAGACGCGACTAAATTATTTTACATATGAGGGCCCCAACAAGATCTTTCAATCCCCCTAACCCTATCTCCATGTGGGCCAGTAGGTGGGCTCCAAAGAGATGTGTGCATGAAAGTTCTATGTGCACCTCCCACATGAGATAACTTCTGAAAAAAAAAAAAAAAAAAACCACACCAGATCCGAACTCGAACAATTGCAAATCATATATTACTTTTTCCATGTGGGTTCGGGTTTAGCCCGTCCCAAGTTAGACACATGGTTTGGGCTCTCACTCAAATCAAGGCAAGTTGACTCCACTAAATAGATCCGCGAGTTGCACAAGTCGATTGGGATTATCTGACAGAGTACTGGATCAGAAGAGGTCCAGTTACATGACCCAATGGCATTCTTTGTCCATTTAAGTTTCGCTAGGCTAAAGTTTACACCAGGCTTAACTAGATCTAAATGATCATTGATCTCAATTGTGAGTAAATTATCTGCATCGTAGTAGCCCCGTTTGTTTCGAAAAACTGTTTGTTAGCAAGAATTTTGAGAATTCTTATTAAAACATTTTGTAAGTTCTTCAAATCTTTGCCCCTCTCCTAATTTTACAAATTCTCATGCACAAGATAGCATTTTGAAAACTCGAATTATGAGAATTCAACTAGCTAAAAGTAACATTAAGTGAAGTTGATTTTATGAATTCTCGCCATTCAAATAAAAGTCGCTTGTCATTGATGAAATCCTCATCTAAGAAATTCCCATAAAAAAATTTAGGGAATTTTACAGGAAAAGTGTGTTTAAACGTGTATTATACCATTTTAAACACAAATACACATTAACGCCCGTATTGGTGTTCGTATAACAATTTTGGACCATTTTACCCCCTCTCGTGCGAATGAAATCGTCATCTCACTTGGCCCTTATTACCCAATGTCACTTTTCTCTCCCGTCTATTTTCTCTCTTTCTCCCTCTCCATGCGCTCTTACTCTCTGCATGTTTTTTTTTCTCTCCTTCTCCCTCTCCCTCTCCCTACGCTCTCCCTCTCTCAATGCCTTTTTTCTCTCTTTCTCCCTTTCCCAGATCTCTCCCTCTCTGCATGCCTTATCCGATCCCTGCTCTCTCCTTCCCCATCGATCTGCACGAACATCTCATCTCCCTATGCTCTCTTTCCCTCTTCCTCTTCAGTTTCGCCCAATCAACCCCTTTATAGCCGGATCCTCTCACACCAGCAGCTTGCGATGCTCTCTTATCGTCGCAGTTGCCGGAGTTGATGTAGAAAACCTTTTGTATGAAAGAGGGCTTCCCTAGCCAAAAAGGTTAGAACTTGCATAAAATAACCAATTTTTTTTTGGAAAGTGCACGGCAGTGCCCTTCCTTCATTTCCTTCTGAAGTTTTGTGTTTACATTGCCCTGAATCCAATGCTCTGTTTGTAAACTATGGATTTCAAAAAAGGGATTGATGGCCATTTGAAATCCCAGACTAGGAGCTTCAATGATGCTTTGGTTCTCTATCCTGTATTTGTTACTTATTATCTATTTTTTGTTTTGATTTACTTAATTGGATATGGGACTCGATTTCATCATCTTGACAGTTTTAGGTAGGCACCAATTTTCCCATGTTCTTTTTCCTTAATATAATTATATCGGGTTTGTAATGCATCCCTGCCTTTCTGTGCGATAGTAATTTTTTCGAAGATATATTGTAACTTTTTTTGGTAAAATACGTGATAGCAAATTCGCATTGCATTGCTGTTCATTATTTTGAATATGATAAAAATATGGTTGCTATTTGAAACCGATTTTTGTACTTGTTTTCTGTTTGGTTATTCTCTTTCTTGGAATCAGATTCTGTATGAGAAAGAATTTTTTTGATTTGAGGGAATGTTTAAGATAGATGACTTTAGTTTGTAATTCTTTTAGCTGTTAAAATGCCGGTGAATTCCTACAATCTCTATGAGATTGAGTGATTTATTCATTACTTACTTGGCATAGGCAGCAGGGACCATAGCAAACGGGATTCAAATGGGTTATGGATTTTTGCCTTGTGGTTTAATATATAAGCTCCCGTCGATAAGGTTTAGATTGATTTAGATACTCGAACAAAATCCAGTACTTGGAGTTTTGTATATCCTTTTTAGTTTGGATAGTGTAAGACCCCGACCCGAGAGAACTCGATTAGTACTAATTAAGTCATGTGTTAGTTCTAAGCTTGATTAGTGATTTTGGCTAAGTTGGGCTGGAATAGCTTTTGAAATAGTTTTGGGGAATTTTGATTGCTTGTGCTTAGTGGGGCCCTTTGGGGGTTCCTTCTTTATGACCTTGCATGTGCTTGAGGATTTATTGGAGATTTTTACACTCATTGTTTTAATCCCATTTTATTTGTATTGTTAATCCCTACGACTTTTATGTTGATCTCGTCCCCGTTCGAGATCCCGAAACCCGATTTCATAGCATTGACGACAAAACAGTCATTGTGCACAATAATCTGTACCTAAAACTTGATATTCCCGAAACCCGCGAAACATATACTTTTTGGAAACTAGATACTTCAACGATCACTTTTCTCTTCTTCATCGAATTCATTAGAAGCCCCGAAAGCCATGTTTTCAGCCCAATTAGATTGTTAGTAGTGGAGCCCACTCCCCACTTGGTTATAAGGAAACCCTTTCCCTTCCATTTCCTTTTTCCAGTACAAGAGTGAAAACTTAGGGTTTTCCATTGCCTTCTTCTTGCTCTTGCTTTCCATCACCAAACTCACCACCAACCTTGCACAAATTGAGAGGAGGAGATCATCACCTTCTTCATCATCACCATAGCTCTCTATTGGTACCATTGCTAGAGAAAACCCTCCATTACAAGACTTCCTTTGAGCCCACCTTGTCCATTAGAGGACCTTACAAGTAAGTAATCCTTCTCTTCTTCTAGAATTGTGTTCTCCTAGCTTAAGGGAATCTCCATCTTTGTTATTGAAGCTTTTTTCTTCCTATTCTATGTTTTGACTCTTTAGGGTTTTATTTTGGGATTTTCCTTGTAGCTTGGACGTTTGATTTAAAGGACTTGTTAGAGCTTGATTTGCTTACTAGAGACCAAGGCAAGTGGATGAATGATTTTTCCTAAGCTTTCATTGACTTTGGATATTTTCCATTAATGCATATTTATTGCTTTGTTTTGAAATGAATGCTCATGATAGAGTATTAATGGTACATTTATGGTCCAAGGGATGTGTTGGTTCATAGCATTTAATTCCTCTTGTTTTGTCTCAAATATATATCCTATGTGAAATAGTTTCCTTCTTTCTTTCCTTGTATTGAATGTGATATGGATGTAGGAGAATGGGATGGATGTGGTGAAAGATTTGATGTTATTTGAATGGAGTTTTAGACTCCTCATCTGATGATAAAAGTGGCTAAAAAGGGGTTGTAGAAGGAAGAGATAGAGAGGAGTTGAACTGGTCCGGAATAAGTTTCTAGACAGTTCGCTCGAACGAATATGACACTTCGCTCGAGCGACCTGTCCAGAGAAGGGTTCGGAGCATTCCAGTAGGTTGGTCGCTCGAGCGGACATCCCAGAACCTATTCCAGAGAGTTGTTCGTTCGAACGCACTAAAAACTTCGCTCGACCCAATGAGTTCGCTCGAGCGACCTCAACTTCGCTAGAGCGAACCCACCCAGACAGCCATTCCAGAGAGCTACTCGCTCGAGCGAGCTCTCTAGTCTGCTCGAGCGATGAGCCTTGTGGGTCAAGGCTATGTTTGGGACAATGTTTAACTATTTCAACGTATTAGGACTATTCTTTGGGAACCCCTCTATGCCAAGGAGATTTACTAAGCAATGTATGAGGCCATTCGTGAAAGAAACCATATCACGAAGATGTCATTTGAGGTTTTGAAAATTTGGAGTGCATAAAGAGTCCGGAATGTCCCCAAACTCAAAGAGTACCAGATTGTTAGTAGACTGACATACGGAGTCCCTATTCGCTTCAAATAGATATTTTACCTGAAATGTCAATTGTTTACTGTACTTTATCGATCCCAAGATTTATACTACGTGCCTTGTTTTCCCGAAAGCATTGAATTACACTTGATATAGTTACTTGTCTTGAAGTGCATTACACCACATGAAATGATAGTGTGCCCTTGAGCACCCCCGTCTTGCCCGTGTATTTATTGTACTTGGTTAATTGCATATGTCTCGATTGTATTTGACCTATGAGTCGGCACCACTAAGCTTGGATAACCCTGTTGGTCTGATCCACCGACTTGGAGACCCCCCTCTTGTCCCGCCAGCTGCAGTTTGGATCCCGCTACCCAGTTATTACCGTGGTCTTGTCCCGATGCTGCAGATTGCTACTGTGGTCCCCGATGGCCGGTTCGCTACCGTGGTCATGTATAGTATATGTATATGTATTTAAAAGATTCACTGTTTCTCCTCACCTCGAGTGACTGAGATCAGTGCCTAGTTATTGCTCTATCACTTTAGTGATAGAGGACTTAGCTTCGTGTGGTTGCCATCTTGATTGTTAACTGTTCCCTTGGTTACCTTTATATGTTTTATGATGCATGCTCATATTTTGAATAAATGTTTTATCTTGTTTAGAGAAATTGTTATTTAAACAGGTTCAAATGTTTTTGGAGGTAAATTCATGTATTTTCATATTGTCATTGTGTTTTACCATTTGCCAAACCGTCGTGTTTGACCTACTCTTTGGTACTCAGGTCCCGTTGTTGGTTATCCCGAGGAGGAGCACGAGGAGGCGGTCGTAGAACCGCAACAGTTAGTTGAGTGGCGTGCTGATGACGTCATGTAGACGTTTGGTTGCTATGAGAGACTTTATATATTTTGGGAAACTAATTAACCATTCTTTGGATTGGTATTTTGGTTATATTGGCCTTGTGTGCCTCTATTTTTGGGAAATGTAATTAAGTGATATTTGTATAAACTTTAACTTACTTTGGGGTAACATGCTAACGATCATTACTCATTCTGATACTTGATTATACAAGTGACTATTTGGTGATTAGAAGTAAATTATATTTGATTTGCTACACGCTTCCGCACTTATTAGCAATGTTCATGTATGGTTGTGATATCCTCACCGCGGACACCTGTGGGAAATTAAATAAATGTATGGTATCATTTAACCGATGTGGCATCATCATCATTAAATGTCCCGATCCCGGATCAGTCACGTGGGGGCCCGGTCCGGGGTCGCGACAGATAGGAACACTTCGAATGTGTACATTTCCATCTTCAATAAATGACAAGGGGAAATAATCTAATAGTTTTATGGTTCGATATAGCTTTAGAGGTTCAAATTCCTGAATTTGCAGTCCTTAAGCCCCCCCCCCCCTCCCTGCATCTAGCTTCAGAGATTTGATAGCTGAATCATTAGTCTGTAGGGTGCGAAAAAAGGTGAATAAACTATAAATTACTGAAATGATACCAATTGTCATACGTTTGTCAGAAATCAAAATTGACTTAAATAGTTTGTCTTTCTCATATTCCAATCGTCTCAATATATAGTCATCATAGTTTTGTTGTTGTACACCAAAATTGGATGAATAATATAAACTTTTATGGTTACTATATCGTTATAAAAAACGGAATTCCTTTTCCTCGAGATTCGAAAAACGTGAGTCCTTCACATTGTCTGTGCATCTCAATATACACCGACCATTAATTTTTTATTGCATACCAAAATTAGATGAAGAAAATAAAAATTATGGTAACGCTATCGTCATCAAAAAACAATTTCAATACTTTAGTCCCTTAACTTTTATCATCTCAATAAAAAACTGAATGAAGTTCTCTCCCGGTCATCAAATTTGGTTAAAGAAAATCAACATAAAATTTAACAATATCGTCATCAAAGAATGTGTTCTTCACTTGAAAATTTCTAGATGCACTCTATCTTTTCATGATTGCTTGCACCTTTTTTAACTTCATTGGTAAAAAAGAATAATTAAGTTCGCGTTCTTACTCAAGGAGCATTGTAAATTAACTTCTCTATAGTCGAGCACTGGTAATTTGTTTTAAGGGACGAAATCTTGTCCATATCATTGTTTAGGCATCTCATTATAGAGTCATTGTGATTTGGCTTTTGGGGTAAATTAAACTGAATCCAAATCTAATGTGTGAAATTCAGTTTCAATATCATCCTCGTCGTACACCTTGCATGTGTCAATCAGTTTTTTACAAATAGCTACTACTTTTACTGTCTTTGACTACGTGCCTTTTGCAGGATGCCTGATCGTACAATACTAGTGATATTCCATTTCGGTGGAGAAATTGTTTGGGATACTGGAAGTCCAATTTATAGCGGAGGTTGCCCAAAGATGGTCTTTCTGAAAATGTCCACAACGTATTCAGAATTGGTTCAAAAAATACATGAACTCTCGATTTCGAAAAAACCTGGACACGTTGAACTCCCTTGAAATCAATTCTGAATACTTTGTGGACATTTTCTGAATACATTGGTTATAAATCAATTCTGAAATCTGCATGAACTCTCCCTTGAAATCTGCATACCCAAAAAAGGATATTGGGTTGGCAATTGACAGTGAAAATCTTGTTTCACCGCATGTAGATAACGAAGGATGCACAGAAGAAGGCTACACCAGAGTAGGAGAAGAACTTCCATTTGCTACATCAGATGTTGGTTTGGGGATTGACAGTGACAATCTTGATTCAACGCATCTGGATACAGAAAGTAGTAAAGAAGGTCCAACAGGTTGTGGTATAAGATTTCACAGGCAGACCGAATCAAGTCCGGAAAAAATACTGCCTCGAAGCGCATCTGTCACATTCTTGGGCATACCACCTACCGACTCACTAGGTCACAATGATATTACAGCTGCCACTGAGGGTGTTCCCAATCATTTAGGAGGCACCGATTTGCGTAAGGAAGAAGAAATTATTGACACCATGCTTACAGCGGACGATTTACTTTCTACGCCACCCCGGGAAGATTCGCCGCATGAGATGTGGAAGGGCAGGGTGTTTAACAGTCGTGATGCATTCAAATGCACATTGGCCAAATTTGCAATGTATAAGAACTTCTGCTTGAAACCAATAAGGACCAATAGATTTGAAGCAACAACAAGGTGTATCAATTCTACATGCCCATGGCGCATCTACGATTCTATTGTAGAGGGTGGTCCCCAATTTCAAGTTAGGACATACAATCCAGAACATAGCCGTATAGGACCACTTAATGGAATAAACTATCCTCAGGCAACATCAGGTTTGATTGCGGAGTTTATCAGAGAAAGACTTAGAGTTCATCAAGATTACAGGCCAAAAGAAATTATGTCCGACTTTCAGAGGGAATTTGGGGTTCAAATTTCTTACCGAAAGGCCCACATGGCAAGGGAAATAGCCATGAAACAAATTCGTGGTTCTTTTGAGGAATCATATAAGATCCTATGTGATTATCGTTTGGAGCTGAAACGCACTAACCTGAACGCAGTTGACAATTTGTGGACAAAAGATGATCACTCCTTTCAGAGATACTATGTATGTTTTGGTGGTTGTGCTCGGTCTTTCAAATCGTCAATCAGGCCATTAATCGCCCTAGATGGGACACACCTTCGGGGTAAATACCTAGGAGCCTTACTCATTGCGGTGTGTCAGGACGGTGATCATGGGCTTTTTCCCCTAGCTTTTGGGATTGTGGAGTCCGAGTGCTATGCGACTTGGTCATGGTTTGTGCTGGTTGTTAGATTCTTCATTCCTTTTGCATCTACATAAATAAATTGGCAACAGGTCCGGAATGACATGCATAAACTATGTGTACTGTCAGTATGTAATTGACTCCCATAGAACAATCATACTTTCATACATAAAGATTTCAGAAAACCGAATGCGATTAACTCCATATCTTTCATGAGCTAACTAGTCCGTGACAACACAGGAAAGTATGGTTTTAGGAACGCGATTAATGTTGGTTTTTACTTATTTTTTGGAAAATACGGCTTAAATTATTGAATTAAATCACCTTTTTCAAGGGCCATCCATTTGAGAAATGGGGGCTTTCTCTTAATTGACTCTATTAGTAGAGTTGACAAACAAGCCCAGAGAGGGGGCGAATTAGAAAGGGGGGAGGGACTAGGCCAACCATGCCGGGAATGAATGGGCTAAATCCCTGGAAGGGCCAAAGGGCCTAGGACCTTACCTAGCCCTAGCCGGCTATGTTTGGGCTTCGAGTGTAAACCTAACATTAACCCCTTATTTAATCGAGCTCGAGCTGTCAAGGTAATGCAACAATCACTATGGTGGTATATAGATATCTCACTTTACTACTCCCTGTTTTAATAGGGGGATCGATGTGGATATAATTTACTATGTTCGATTACACTATAATTGAAGGTGTTGGTGAATCTTATCTTTTAACTCACCAATTTATTGCCCTTGATAAAATGCAATTCAATGGACTCTCATTGAAAAAAAAAATTATAAATTTTGAAAAAAAAAACTTTCCTCAGTAACATGTCATAAGAGATATTGTATGACACTGTTTGTCATAGTTTTGACCCATCAAAATGAAAGTCCTGGGATCCGAACCCTAGAGGGGGGGTGAATAGGGTGAGCTTCAATTATGACCAATTTTAATCAATTTTAACTTCTTTAAATTAAACTAGTCACAAGTGATGATTATCAAACAAAATGCGGAAGCTTAATAAAAACAATCACCACAAAAGCAAGCACTATCACACAAGGATTTATAGTGGTTCGGCCTCAATGCCTGCATCCACTACCGGCTTGTGATCCAACACCCCACCGGATTTTCACTATTTATGCTTTTCAATAGGCTAAGCAATAACCTTTACAATATGCTTTTCAAGGCTAAGCAATAACCTCTACAATGATGTTTTTCAAGGCTTAACATCAACCTATACATTATGCTTTTCTTAGGCTAAGCAATAACCTCTTCAACCAAATGTTGGTTATCTCTCTAAGTTGTGTCTAAAATACACTTGATGGAGATTCAATTTAGCTCATTACAATGCCTCTTAATTAGGTGGATATGGAAGTGAAAAACAAATTCTCACACACACTATGAATGCAAAGATGGATGCTCAATGTGTATGTATGATGTCCTCAATCATTTAGAAAATGAAAGCTCATAAATGTATGCCTAAGGCTTTTGAAAGTTTTAGCTCATAAAAATATTTATGATTGAGGAAAGAATGCAAGTCACATGTTAAAAATAACTTGTAAAAGATATACATTTGTATCCTAAACAAGTTGTGAAATTCTAAGCGCAAAACATGTGATGCATAGGGATGTCAATCAAATCAACAATGTAGCTCAAAACATAAAAATAGATTTGATTGAAATAAGGGGACAAATAATATGTAATTATAAAAACAACTTGAAAATGATATACCTATCAAAGCAAAGCAAGTTGTGAAACTTTAAAACAAAGTTACATATGATTTGTAAAGATGTTGAATCCAAAACATAAGATAGATTTGAAAAAGATTTTCTTATGATGAAAAACAACAACCATAGATTCAACCAAGTATAGGAATCATGTTACATATAATCTCAAAGATTCTTTCATTAACATGATTCACTTAGATTTACCAATTAAAGTACTACTTGGATTGAATCAATAGTGATGCATCCAAAACAATAAATCAATTCAAAACATAAAACATGTTAAGGACACAACAACTCATAGTTTATCATGCTACAAAAGATTTACCAATAATTAAGCAAAGCATGAAAACATATGATTAAGGAAAGTAGAGCTTACTTGGTGATTTAACTTCATTTAATCTAAGCTTTAGCTTTCCTAATGACTCCCTTCATCCCTTAGTTCATTCCCCTTTGATTGCCTCAAAACCTCTCAAGGAAGGTCTAAAAATCCTCAACTTTTGGCAATGGAATGAACTAGTATTTATACCCAAAAAGTGGGTTTCTGCGCCTCCCCGGTCGACCTGCCATACCCCCGGTCGACCTGGCCTTCAACGGTCATAAAACTGACCGTTTGAAAAGAGCTCAACAGCTCTTTACCCGGTCGACCCGTAGTGGGCTCGGTCGACCGATGTTAGACCCCGACCCAGACCAATTCGATTAGTGTGCGAATAGTATGTGTTTAGTCCTAAGTGGGTTTAGTTATCGTTGGGATTAGAAGTAATTAGTTTTAGTCTTGGACATAGCTTTGGGGAATTTTGAGAACGTTAGTATTAGTCAGACACACTCAGGAAGGCCTGAGTGCACGTGTAAGCTTGGGAAGATCGTGTCGGTTTCCGTGTGATTGTGATTTTGATTTCATTGGAATGATTTTTTCTATGTGTTACAACTTTCGTTTGAAGCTCATTCATGTTTGAAGCCCAAAAACCTATGTTTTGGCCCAAAGAGGGTAAAATAGTCTTTCATGCACAAATCTGGACACAATTTTCGAGATCTCAAAACCGTGTCAAAAATATACTTTTTGGAAACTAGATATTTCGACGATCATTTTATCCTTCTTCATCGAAGTCATCCGAGGCCCACAAGATAGTGTTTTGGCCATTTCAAAGTTCAAGTTATTTAGGGCCCATTTCCATCACTAAAACCCCATCTCCCTCTCTTTTCATTCATTTCCCCCATTCTCTGCAATTTTCTGAACCTAGGGCAAGGAAAACCTCTTTCCCTTCCATCTTCATTTCTCTTGCATGAGCTAGCTAGAAGACTCCAAAGAAAATTCTAAAGACATCATCTTCCTCATCTCATCTCAAGCTTCCTATTGATATCTTCTTCTTCAAAGTTTAAGTTGGGAAAGCTCTCCATTTGTTCTCATCTCTCTTATTTGAACTTCTCTAGGTAAGGGTTTCAAACCACAATCTTCATGAAGTCTTTTTAGTTCTTAAAGATCATGTTTTCCATGTTTACAAACCCTTTGGTAAAATGGGTTCCTTGTTTTCAAGATTTAGTGATTTGTGTGGTTTTTCTCTTGGGTTTTCTTGTAGTGTTGGATTAGCTTGAGTGAAGTTCTTGAGAGGGTTGTTAGCTTTGGTCAAGGCAAGTAATCTCTCTAGGAAATGTGCATGTCTATTTTGAGTTTCATTGTGTTTTCTTGGAATTGTGCATCAATATGTTTACAAGCTTCATGATTTTGTTTCGTTGGATTTGGATGCATGAAATTGTGATAAATGAACCCTTGGTGAGCATGGAGGCTCAGGGAATGTAGGTGGAATGAGGAACAAGAAGAAAGGAAGGAAGAAATGTGAAAATCTGAACTGGACTGCATTTTTTCCGTGCAGTTCGGTCAGCCGTCGGTCGTCTGGCGGCTAGCCGAAATCCTCATTTCGGTTAACCGCGAGCTGACCGAACTCGGCGGCTCCTTTTCCAGAAGCTGACATTTCGACAGGGAGTTACGGTCAGCTAGCGGCTAGGCGCCATACCCCATCTCGGCTAACCGCTGGCCAACCGCGCGTTGTCGGTTCCTTTTCCCGAGAGCCACATTTCAGACTGGGTTTCAGCGGTCAGCCCTACGGCCAGCTTGCGGATAACCGCCAAGTCCCAGTTCGGCTAACCGTAAGCTAACCGCAGTTGGTTCGGTTCCTTTTCTAGAGAGCTGCACTGAACCTGGTTTTTCAGCGGTCAGCTGGCGGCTAGCCGCTAGACCCTAGTTCGGCTAGCCGACACCTGACCGCGAGGTGACCGAAATTGTCAAATTTCCTGTTTTGAAGAGATTTTTGTAAGAATGAAAACTAGAACATGTTAGTGGCCTTTAGCCTGGTATTGTGCACTCGAGACCCAAGATGTCCTTGAACCTCCGGGGCACCAATCCTGTTTTAAATTCCAACATCTGGGCTTCGACTGCACAACGATCAACCAAAGGTTCTTGCATGAGCTTAATAAGCTTTGTATTTGTACTTCGGTTTCGATATAATGAATATCATCGTGTACTCGTTTTGAAGTTTTAGTACAAGCTCGTTTTGAAGACGTGTTTCAAGAAAAAGGGGATCACTTCCTAAGCGTGTTATGCATATTAATTATGCCTCTTTGCCAGTCGTGCTCGTCGTGTTTTGATAAGTGACTTCCCCTTTTTTATCTCGACAAGTTTTGATAGTGCTTCGCGTGTTTTGTGCAATCATGAATTAAGTAAACACCACTGAGCTTAGACTGCCCTTTCGGTTTGATCCACTGTCTGGGGGTCTTTAAACATGTGGACTGTCTGCAGACTGGTCGTGTATTTATTACACATCGTGCGTGTCCGGTTCCGCGGTCGGAATCTCCGTATATGTGGGAATCGTGTCGTGCTTATATTATGTATATCGTGCTTGTCGTGCGTGCTTGCTCTTTTCATTATATAAATGATAGAGAAATGATGGGCTCTTTGTGGATGGTGACTATTCATGATATATTATGTATTCATGCTAGTTTGTTTTGGTATCTCAGCCTTGTTCGCATTCTCGAAAATATACCTCAGTTATTGTAGTATTTTAATCAAGGTTTTACTCATATGTTTTCTTAAATACTATTGTTTCATGCTTGCACCTAAATTGATTACCTGCCAAACCGTCGTGTTTGACCCTTGTTTGTTGGTGCCCAGGTGCAGGAGACGTTACCTTTGAGGAGGAGCGTCAGGAGGAGGCTTGTGAGCCAACCCCTGTGAGAGAGTGGCAGCCCGACGATGTCATCTAGACGTCGGGCGGGTTCTTGAGTCTCGTCATCTTTTGTTGGGGTTTCTGTTGTTATATTTTGAGATGTGTATTAGCCTCTGTTGGCTTCTTATGGGATTGTAACAAAACTTAACTCACTTTTGAATTAGTCTCATAACTTGAATATTAATGGGAATGCCATGTTAGCTTCTTTCTTTGATACTGTGTCTTGTTATTATTTGTCATGGCACTTAAATATTTTATTGGTGCTCAGCTTGATGTGTTTTACTACACGCTTCCGTATACTTGATCGTGTGAGTTAGATTCCGCGTGTCTTTGGTAATCCTCACCGCGGGAACCTGTGGGAAAATAGTAGACAATGTAATCGAATATCAAAACGACGTCGCGGGCCCGGGGATCCGTTCCGGGGTCGCGACAGGACTGGTATCAGAGCGAGACATGTTTCAGGCAATTAAAAGAAACTAGAAAGGTCTTAGGAACGTGGCGAGGATTCGTGAGTTCGATAGATTCGTTAGTATAGGACCTTAGAAACCCTTGTACCACGATTATTGTGTTCTAATTCGTTGTTTTACAGCAATATGCCTCCAAGAAAAGCTCCAAATCATCATGCTTCAGGCAGTAATCAGAATGAGTCAGACGCATCTGATACACCAACAGCCACACAGTTTCAGGAACTGATGCAAGCCATGATAGCACAACAAAGACAGGCTAATGAGAACCAGGCCAGATTTCAGGAACAGTTGGCAAAGAAGGATGATGAGATGGCACAAGTCCAGAGGCAGTTGTTGGAAGTGCTTCAGAACAGGAATGTAGCACCACCCATGGGTCCACAGATTGTCATTCAGAATAGGGATCCTGACCCTAATGCACTGTTTGAGAAGTTTAGGAAGAGAGCACCTAAGGACTTTTCGGGCAATGAGGACCTGTTAATGGCAGATGACTGGCTAGTCAATACGGAAAAGATCTTCGATGTCTTCATGTGCACGGGAATACAGAAGGTTAACCTTACAGCTTCATTATTTTATGGGCTAGCAGATAGGTGGTGGCAAACAGTCAAGGACCCATATGCAGTAATGGCTGACGAGGAGGCATGGGCAGCCTTCAGGATACAGTTCCAAGATAAATATATTCCCTCTCACGTCAAGAGGCAGAAGGCTATTGAGTTTCAGCAGCTCAAACAAGGTAGCATGACGGTGTTGGATTATGTCACCAAATTTGAGAGATTAGCTAGATATGCTACCGAACTGATTGATACGGAACGGAAGAAGATAACAAAATTCGAAACTTTTAAAACCAAAGGCTTGCTTGATTTCTAAAACTTCTTTTCTAAAACAAATGAATTGCATCCAAGTATAAAAACAAAACATGCATAAAACAATACTTTTACAACTCTAAAAACCAATGCATGTGTAAATCAAGATTTCAAGTTTTTATAAATCAATGCATATGTGTGTAAATCAAATGCTGCTTGAATGATATTGCATCCATCAAATTGCAATCTACAAAATTCCTAACACAAAAGAGGTGTGCTATTAGGGAGTTGACTTTGAATGAAAGACTAAGCGTTGCCCAACTAGCAAAAGCTCATGTAAGAATCATGCTCATATAATCCAACATATACAACGATTATATGTAGATGGGACACTTCCAATAAAAAATCCCAAAAAAGGAAACATAACATATGACAAAAACCATGGCTACTAAACATTACCCAAGTATTAAAAGCTCACATAGGAATCATGCTCCAAAACAACTCACGTAAACAACAATTATATGTAGATGGGCAACTTGAAAAAAAAACATAAAAAATAAAAAATAAAAACAAAAACAAAAGAAAAGGACCATAGCCATGCATGGCTTATTTACATGGCAATTCCATATGAATCATATAAAAAATGAATATAAGAATGAAGCATATAAGAACAGACATAAGAATGACATGACCATCACGCTCAAAGAAACCAATATATGTGACTATGCAATGGGACACAATTGTACTCTCTCTCTCTCTCCCCCCCCCCACACACACACGCACACACACTCTCTCTTCTTTAATGAAAATTTTATAAAGATGCGACAGTCGATCTATGGGGCACTGATAACATAATTGCAGATAGCTGGGGGAAAGAAACTAGCTTGAATGGAGGTCAGAATGTGTAGTGGACTAAAGAAAGAGATGGAAGCAATGAGGATGAATCTTCTTCTGAACAAATTGCACACGGTCGAATCAGGGCTACAGTGAAAATTGACATTGGTTATAAATTAATCTGATGGCTGGAAGAAACCAAGTGTCCAACTTGGAGATCAAGTTGGTGATTGGGAAGCTGCAAGTGAAAGGGGCAAAGATAAACTCGGAAGTGAAACTCAGGGAGATCATCCTACTGATGGGATGAGTGGTTGGGAGAAAAGAAATAAAAGTACATTCCAAGCGTGTTCATGAATAAATTAGAAAAGACTTTGGAAGATGGGAACAATGGAAGTGCGTGTGGAAAGGATGCTTGGAATAGCCAAAATGTTAACTTGATGGGCACAGGAGAAAGAAACCAGGACAGAAGCAAAGGGGTCGTTGATGGCCATCAAAGCAATTGGAACCAAAGGAAAGGTGGCTCTGAAAATGTAACAACTTATTGGGGCAAAGCGGTGGAGCACCAAAACAATAAAATCAAATAGGACCATCAATTGGATGTATTGGATAATGCCTCTGGTACTGGGAATGAAGGACCTGATAAAAATGAAGCAGAATATTGGAACAATACGACCGATGCAGATGGAATTCAGACGGGGTTTGGGATGATGCAAGTGGACAAAAAGATAAACCAGAAGTGGGTTGGGGAAATCAAGCAGGTGGATGGAGCAAAGTAGAAGGTGAGAGTGGAGGCTGGTCTGAGAGTCAGGATAAGTCAAAATATGGGAATGCAGGGGGTTTGGAATAAGGGATCTGCTGGCCATGGTCAGCCAGATGGTTGGAGTAAATCTCAGCCTTATCCTGGTGATCAGGCATCTCATTGGACTAATGGAGGTAGGTATGAGGACTGGATTGTGTGTAATGGGTAGTGGAAAGATTTATTGAAAATTACTTGGGTTTTAGCCATTACATCAAGCAAGAAGAAAAAGCCCAATCACCAGCTAGAGACCACACAGTTTCCAGAAATTATAATCTTCCATTGAATACTTGTGACAATGGAACCGAACCCAAAATAATGCCATAAGAAAATATTTAGAAATCCAGCAATGCCTAGTAAAATCTAATGAAAACTAGAGGCATTGCACATCTAAAGACAAGGGGGAAAATAAAAGAAATAATTACCAAACTGAAGGAGGCTTTACAAAATAAAAAATTACCGAACTGAAGGAGGCTTTCTACTTCTCCAGTACTCGATCCAGGCTTGTCAGGATACACTTTAGAAATATCAACCTTTGCGTCTGCAACATAAAAACAAAAGAAGAAAACTCAACCTCCATGTGAAACGCAGAGAAAGAAGGGGGAGGAGATTCTAGAGAAATGAACAAGTTATTTACGGCCACATACCCACGTTGGAGCAGTCGTGTGAGTTCCACCAGAATATCTAGCCGGAGTCACTTAGAGAACAAGGAGCGGAGGGACTGGGCAGGAGCCGGGACGACAGGGAAAGGTAACGAGAGAGCAGCGAGCGAAGAGGGATAGGGAACGAGAGAGCTGGAGCAGGTAGGAGGAAGGCGAGTGCAGGTGGAGGAGGAAGAGAGAAAATGGTGGGATAGGAATAATTTTGGGGATGAGATGAGGACGATTTCGTTCGATGGGTATATTTAGGGCATGGTTTCAAAACGATGTCATCCGAAAGAAGTATGGATAAAACCGTCCAAAATAACTGAACGAACACCAAAATCCCTTTTATCTTCTTCTTCCAATTCCGGTGTCTAACGACACCATAATGGGGACTTTATATTGAGATTCATACATAATGAGAAGGACTTGCAATCTCACTCAGTTTCGTTTAATGACAACAAGGAAAATTGTTCTTGATAACAAAGAAGTAATTGTTATTGTTATGTTCTTCATCCAATATTAGTGTCCAACAACAGAATAGTGGGGACATTATATTGAGGTGATACACAATGACAAGGACTCACGATTTCACTCACTTTCGATTAATGAAAAAAATGAAATTTGTCTTTAATAACGATATCGATAACATACTTTTTTTTCTTCATCCGCTTTTGGTTTCCAACAACATGAGTATGGTTACTTTATATTTAGATGCCTAAATGATTAGGGGGACTCATGATGGAGAATGTAATTCGATTAATGAGATAAAATAAAATTGTTCTTTGATAACGATATCGTCACAATAATTTTTAGCTTCTTCACCCAATTTTAGTATCCAACAAAAAAAAATTGCTGAATTTAAATTGAGACGCATAAAACATGAGAAGGACTAACGATTTCACTTAATGTTGATTATCGTTTAATTTTCTGATAACGATATCGTTTCAGTAATTTTTAGGTTCTCATCCACTTTTTTGCAGCCTATAACAACACGATAATGAATGTATAATGACATGCATAAGCAATGGAGAAGACTTAAGGACTTCACCCATATTGTGATCTCAACATCATTCATATGTGAACAAGATCATTACCATTGTGAACATGAGTGATATAAATTTCATTTGATACTGCACTCTGAACGTCTTTATGTAGCCATATTAGTTAGTCCAAAGGCTTGGAATCTCATATTATCGACTATTTTAAAAACGACCATTAGTAATTCGCTTACCAAACCCGGAAAATAGATGTAAACATGAGTAGTATCATTTCTTTTTTGTTCTACACATGATAATGTACTACGAGTCAAATTGCTAGATATTGTGTAAGTGACCATCAAGATTACTTGTACATGAGCAAAGTGATTACTTACTGGAAAAAGAGAAGCCTAGATGACAATGGGGAAGAAGGTGGGGAAAAGGAAATAACTGGATTGGGGAAGGAGGCAATAAGGGATAGAAGAAGATGGGGGGTGGGGGGCTTACAGACTAATAATTCAGCTATCAAATCTCTAAAGCTCGATCCGGGGGGGGGGGGGGGGGGGACCTTAAAGACTGCAGATTCAACTATGTAATCTCTAAAGCTCGATCAATCCATAAAACTATTTGCTTCTTTCCCCTTATCATTAATTGAAGATAGAAATCTACACATTCGAAGTCTTCCTGTCCAAACTTAAAAGGATATACAAATCTCCAAGTACTGGATTTTGTTCGAGTATCTAAATCTTACTTAACCTTAACGACGAGAGCTTATAGAGTAAACCACAAGGCAAAAATCCATAAACCATTTAAATGTATTTTCTTACAGTCATTGTTGCCTATGTCAAGTAAGTAATGAAGAAATCACACAATCTCAAAGAGATTGTAAGAATTCACTAACATTTTAACATCTAAAAAACAATACAGACTACTCTTCTATCTTAATCATTCCCTCAAATCATAATACTCATTCTCATGCATAATCTCATTCCAAGAAAGAGCATAATAAAAAAGAAAACAAGTATAAAATTCGGTTTCAAATAGCAACCATATCTTGATTTGTGTTTTTAAATGGTGAACCGCGGCGCAATCCAAAATTGTCATCGCGTATTTTAGCAGAAAAGGTTACTATATATCTAACAAAAAACAAAAAAATTACTATCGCATTGAAATGCACAGCTGCATTGCAAAACTGATACATTCATATTAAAGGAACAGAACATGGGAAGTTGATACATGCAAAAAACGGTCAAGATGATGAAATCGAGGCCCATATCCAAATAAGTAAATCAAACAAAATTCAAATAGTAACAAACAACTACAGGATGGAGAAGCCAAGCATTACAAAAGCTCCAGATTTTTTATTTCAAATAGCCATTAATCCATTCTTAGAAATACATTTAAACAAACAGAGCATTGAATGCAGGGAGTGCACATGCACATGTTACAACATAAAATGGATATTATGCAAGTTCTCACCTCTCTTGGCTAGAAACCCTTTCATATGCAAGATTTTCTCCATCAACTATGGCGACGAGAGAGCATCGCTGGTTGTCGGTGCGAGATGATCCAGACGGAATCACCGATTAGGGTGAAGACAGAAAGGAAGAGGGAAAGAGAGAGCAGGGAGCCAAGGGAAGGAGAGAGGAAGCGAGAAGGAAGAGAGAGGGAGGCGAGAGAAACAGAGAGAGGAAGCGAGAGGGAAGGGGAGAGGACGCGAGAGGGACGGAGAGAGAAAGGACCGGAGAAGACACGCAGAGGGAGAGGGCGAGGGCGGCGAGAGGGAGAAACAGAGAAAAGGGCGGGACGGGGGGGGTGTGGGAAAGATGTGAGAGTGAAAAATATGGGGGAATCGGACGCTGTCGTCAACAAAGGGAGGGGTAAAAGCGTCCAAAATGGGCTGTACGAACACCAAAATGGAAAAATACGTGTATTTGTGTTTAAAATGGCCAAATACATTTTTAAGCACACTTTTTTGGTAAAACTCGCAAAAATTTATCTAAAACTTCACCTCACTTCCAAATCAAAAAGAATTATTGCATCGGTTCACAAATATGAAATCTATTATAGTTGTCTCACATCATAGACATAGACCGAAATGGGCTTTCAAAGCAGACCCACGAATTGGGATCCCCTGATCCCAACAACCCTGATTTAAACAAAAGAGGTATACGCTATTAGATCCAAGAACGTTGGATTGAACATGCTTTGTAGTGGATGCCATGTGACTACTGACAAGAGCATTGCCTTTCTTTAATTGTTTGGACTTGAGAGTAAAGCAAAGCATCTCCAGCTAAACGATGTTAACGTGGGAACCGAATTTGCATCAACACTTCAATGATTGCAGTGCTCTAACAATTGTAGAAAATCACATGGATGGTGGTTGATGAAACATGCCTTTGAGATTTACTTACATGAAAGGAAATCATTAGATTGCATGAGAACAACGCGACAGCCGACAGGTATAGGACAAGCACGGTAGGGCTCCATAACGGGGCTATAAAGTGCACAGCTGATTATGCCTAATAACAATTTAACCCGCCTCTTGTCAAGTATGCTTTTTGGGTCAATTTAATTTAAAATTAATTCAATCAAATTTCGAGGGCCCTTAGACTGGTTGAAAACATTTATATGAATCTCTTATTAAATCAGCTTAAGAACCTTTTCACCGCTTTTTTTAAAAATAACAAAATTACAATGTGTATAACCTTTGCTCTTTTTTTTTTTTTTTTTTTTTTTTAATAATAAGTTTGCCTAAATAACTCTGGAGAATGTTGGCTTGTTTGACAACACTACTAATAGAGTCAAGTAAGGTAAAGCCCCTATTTTCCAAAAAAAAGTCCCATCATAAGTACTTTAATTCAAATTTCCCACAATATTTTTCAAAAAAAATTCAAAATGTAATCTCATTTCTCCACTAAAAAACAAAAAAAAAAAAAAACAAAAAAAAAAACTCCACAATCAATATAAAAAGTCAAAAAGATTTTATAATAAACAACTAAAAATAAAATATCATTATAACCCACTTATATTTTATTCTTTCTTGTATGGGCACAGCTGGCTGGTGCCATTATCTAGTGATGAAAACTACATTGATGATGATGATGATGATGATGATCGGATGGTTGATCTTAGGTGGGTTTATCTTAATCCATTGTTTTGAAGCAAATGATGACTTCTATTTGTTTTGAGTTTGTGGTTTCATTTAGAGAATTGAGATGAATAGGATGTGTGGAGGTAGCATTTTGACTATATTTGATTTTGTTAATATGGTGGGTGTACATTGACTATAATCTAAGTGGGAACCAAGAGTCCGGTCCCAATCTAGCTCTATCCAATCAAGACTTATTAGGAGTTCATCTGCAGTATACTGCCGGGCTCAATCCGGCATGGGCCCCATGGTAATCGAGAAACATGATTTTTCAACAATCTCCCACTTAGCCTAATATGCCACGTACATTGTAATGACCCAAACTCGGATTCACCTTTGGGCCCAACCCTAGGCCCACTAGAGACCCATGACCGGTGTGTTTTTTCAATTTATTTCATGGTAATTATTTTAATAGATATTTAACTATGACTTCATGCATTTTATTTAATTGTCCATGCACTTCACTTTCTTCATTTTCATCAATTATTATTCCTTCTTATGTTGCTAATTAAAGTGTCATTTTAATTAAATTTGATTTTTATAATTAATGCTTAAATCCAACTTAGCGGACCCTCACACATTATAAAAATAATAAAATAATAATAACAATTAATGCTAATTTCGGAAAGTTCTTATAAATGGTGTGTTCAGGGCCCACTTTGACTTGTGCCAAGTGGAGGATGATGTGGCACTTTGTTTCCCTCCTCTTTACTTTCCATTATATTTCAAATTTCAAACTTAATTGGAAACCCTATAATTAATTGTTAATCATTAATCTAATTGAGGAATTGGGGCACTAAATTATCCCTAATTGGTTTGACCTAACTATAATTGAGAGAGTGAAGACTTCTCTCCAAATTGGACACCCATTGATTAGTTGCAAATGAAGATGATTGGGGATCTATGGAGAATAATGTAGGGCTAGGATCTTTAGAAAATTTAAATGGAGGGGTAGGATAGACTACATATCTAATCAAGGGAATGTAATTAGATTTAATTCTTTAAAGAGAGGGAGTGGTTAGATTCTTTTAGTTAGGACTATTTCCCATTCACATCGTGTGATGTTTTAGAATTAGAGAGAGAGAGAGATAGAGAGAGAGAGAAGGAGAGAGAGAGAGAGAGAGAGAGAGAGAAGGAGAGAGTGAGAGAAAGTGGACGTGTGGCTTAAGGGAAGAAAGAAAAAGGAAGAAAGAGAGAGAAGAGAGAAGGAAGAAGCTTGCTTGGAGGTGGACTTCTTTGAGGTAGGTTTCTTTTTATTTTCTTTCATATTTTATTATTTATTTTCTTTCACCATTTTCTTCTATAATGTCTTCCCTCTTCCATATTTATTGATGGCCATTAATGGTGTTTTAGCACCATGATGAAGCAACCTATGTCATTGTCTTTACTGAGATTGGCCAAAGGAAGAGGGGATCCAAGTTCATGGTTTCGATTATTGATTTGGCTTGGGTCATCACCAATGTTTGGATAGGAAAATGGTGAAATCTTAATTTATGGTTTAGATGTATTTTGGGGACTAGATTTTTTAAAGATTTTATTTATTTTGTGATTTTTTTTAATAAGTCATTAGAGTTAGATTTTTGGTTTTAATGATCACATAGTTTAATAATTATCGTATTTCATCTTTTTCTAAAATCTATTTTTTTTATGAAAGAAATTGTTATGCTTTTAGCCATTTTGTTGTAATCTAGTTTATTTTAAAGATCCATAACATGAGAAAATAAAAAGGGATAAAAAAAAGAGGGATTTTGGATATCCTAAATATTCATGATAAGGGAAAGATATTTTTGAACAATTGGATTTGACAAATCAACGGTCGGATCGAACCCAAAAGTTATAGGGATATTCTCATCTATATATGCAAAGTTTTTAATAGTTTGGATCTTTGAAATAACTAAAAATCGAGGGTTTTAATTAAACTTTTAGTTTCTGTTTTAATCATTATTTTAGGTGTTGGCTCATTGAGACCCTTTTTGGGTTAACCGGTTTGACTCTATATGACCCATTGGTGCACCAATTGTAGATCTTGGGTTCGATATTAATTTTGGTATAAATATGAATAAATTCCAGCAATCATAAGGTTCTGTTTTAATGACTTTAAGGTGCTGGAATGGTGGATTTAAATCTAAATGAGTCTTGGTTTAATAGACTAAGCCCAAAACCTAGCCCTAGTGCATCAATTGATCACATATGGACAAATTGTAACATTATAATTTTCTGTTATTTATATGCTAAATTTAATTAAAGGACCAAAGTAAATTATTAATACTTGTTTAAATGAATTAGGAAGTGTGGTCACACCCTTGGCTAAGTTGGAAGCCATTTTGGCTAGACCAGTTGACTAGTCTAGTTGGTTATGCTAGGTCTATGTGTTATGGTGGCTAAAATAGGTTTTTATGAATTAAATGCGGCCATACCAGTAGCTATATACTTTAATTAAGTCGCTGGTCAGTAGGTTAAATCCCTTTATTAGTGGAGATTAATAGGCCCGAATAAATATTTAAAGGGGCCATAGCCATCAAACCTAGACTAGGGGTAATTGGTTAGTTGGTTAGTTAGTGTGGGTGTGGTTTAGTGACTGATGTGTCATGCTTAATTCCTCCTTATGCTACTGTTAGGTGTTGTTATGGACCTTAGAACACTTTATAAATCATGTGGACCCCACCTTAAAACATAAGATTTAATAATTAATAAACTTAGAATGTTAAATGGCTAGACTAGGTTCCCTAGTGAACCTTGGTGGGTTAGTTTTCACTTAGATGATTAATTAGTTAAGAAATTGGATTTTGTTGATTCTAAAACATGGTTAATGACTAAGATTTAAATAATTAGTGTTTAATAATTATAATTTATTTTTGCAGCATAATTCACATTGTAACACCCTTTTTCTCAAGTGGTTAGTAAAGCTCCATATAAGGCAAGTTTCAATTACTTTCTAAAAATGTATATACGTAATTGGTGATATGGTAATAGTGTTATGGACATTATGGTATGTTGCCTAGCATTCAAATTATGAAAATTTCTATATGTTGTCGTTTATGGCAAGTTTTGCATAATGTGCTATTTATGGAAAGTTTATATGGCATTTTTTTTAATATTGAAAAATGTATGATAATACCCTCATGTGTTGATGATAAATGATTGTAACACCCACTCCATAAAATATTAATTAATAATATTGATCGAAGGGGATGAACCATAAGAGTGCATATGGAAGCCAAGTGGCATGGGACATTTGAGGATAAGTATGCATATAATATGCTTCATTCTAATTAGGTCTAAACTAATTAAATTAAATGAAATGTTAGAAAACAAACGAAAGTAGGGATCCCAGTTCCATAGCCCCACTACGTTGTATAACCCCCACGAGAAGACGTCTTACTGTGTGGTGGTCCAGTGTAGTGTAGTGATTAGTGATCGGTTACCTATAACGGGTATTCCGAAAATGACCTTTGTCTTGGAGGGGTTAAATTCTGAGACACTTCGTAGATGGGTGCACTGTTGGACTGGTCAGTGACACAAAGACCCAACCTAGTGTAGGGATTGATACTTTGTAATGATTTTTAAGTGAGTGATTTACCAATATGGAAGGGAAGGTCTCAAAGTATTATAATGGCCAAGTGACAAGTGAATAGTGCTAAGTGTAGTGTATTGTCACATGGGTTCTAATGAATGGTTCAAATGTAGTGTTGGGACCCTAAATTCCATATCAGGAAGTGACTTATATTGTATGACATTTCAAGAAATGTTGGTGCCTCAATATTTATTTTATGAAATATTGTCATTATGGTAATGTCATGTCATTTATTGCTTATCATATGTACATCCTCATTATCTTATACCTCTTATAATATATGTTTTGGTTTGTAATTGTTATCTTGTGGAGTACCGTTGTGCTCATTACATTCCACCACCACAGATGATGTGCAGGAGAGTGAGGATGTACAAGACCCAGGGATTGAGGGTGAAGAGGAATACGAGCCTGTGCCACAGTATGGCTATGACGATGCCATTCTGGATGGTCAAAATGAAGATATTTAAATTATGAGAATTTATGACATTAAGTTTAATTATGCCTAAGACTTTATTAGTTTATTTTGGGATAGATGTATTTATTTAATTTTCGTACTTGGTTTATTTGGTGTAATAATTGTTGGATTGTTATTTATGGTTATGATCTTGGCTTACTTGATATAGGGCTGGGCAATGTGGTTTACGCATAATTATTAGTTTAAAAAAAAAAAATTGGCCCACTATTTGAACAATTGAGTGGCCTTAGATGACTGGGCCATCTGGCATCACGTCGGTTCCATGTTATCGGATCTTGGGGCGTGACAGTTTGGTATCAGGGCCATTCCGACATCATTTGGCCTAACATCACTCCTTCGACAGCCAAACAGGTGCTCTTGGCGGGGTTGAAGACATCAAAACTTCGATCAGAGCATACGGACGGTCTCAAAATACCTCCAAAAGGCTCCACGTCAAATTTCAGGTCATTCCGACAACGTTTGACTCGACTTCGACACTCAGAAAGAAAATCAAGCCCCTCGGCGGAGAGAACCACCGAGACCATTACTCATCAAACAGAGCACATGGGCGGCTTCAACATACTTTAAAAGGGTTGCACGTCAAATTTCAGGTCATTCCGACAACGTTTGACCCGACTTTGACGCTCCAAAAGAAAATCAAGGCTACCGGTGGCGGAGAACCCCAGAAACATGACATCCAAATCGGAGCTAATGGATCATCTCAAAATGACTCCAGTAGGCTCCCTGCCAAATCTCAAGTCAATCGGACATCGGATGACCACACATCAAAGCGTGACATCTTCTTCTCAGCGAGATCAGGCCTAGCAGCGACGGGATCCCAAACGGCTTCAAAACTCAAACAGAAGCCCATGATTGGTCCTATTTACTGCTCAGGAGGCTTCACGTCAAATTTCAGGTCATTTCGACATCGTTTGACCTAGTTTCGACTCTTGACAAAAAACGGCAACTCTGCGCGGCAAAGTCTTCGGCTTTCCCAAAAAAAGGAAACTTTGTGCTCTGATTTGCACGGCTTCTCGTCAGGTTTTCTTCAGGAGAATCAAGCCAAAAAATGAGGAAAAACGTCAAGAAAAATACAGGAGAAAAAAAGAAACAAAAAGCTCAAAAAACGGCCGACAAAGCGGCGACCAAAGGGGAGAAATTCCCCCATGGTCGCCGGCGACCCTGGAAATCCGGGTAGCCGGATTTCCGCCGGAAGGCCTTTTTTCCGATTCTTTTCCCGTTTTGGGAGTTCTAGCCCCTATGATTTCCTGAAAATCTGATTTTCGATGCTCGGAAATGACTAATCTTCGTCAACATCACAGATCCGCCGTTAAAAGCATGGAATCATCATTGATCGCTCCAAGATCGTCAACCGACTGACAACAAAAGTGCACTTTCTGTCCGACCGATCGAGAAATCGATAAGGAAGATGTCACCGGCCCGTTGGTATCAACTAATGTCTAAAGTTGCATGATCGTCCGACATCGATCAACATGAAGATCCATCGTCGATCATTGCGAGAAGAATTCCAAAAGACGCGGCACGGCCCGCGACTCTTCAAATCCTCGGGGACCAGTTAATGCTGTTAATTGACCCAACTAAATGCGGTCATTAACTCATTATTTTGGATGGCCCAATCAGAAGCAAGGAAATGGGAGTTACAAGTCAAAGCCATCATGGCATTAAAGCCATGAAACTCCTCTCATCATGGAGATTGAAGGCGATTAAATGCCCATTATCTCCACCGGCCAATCAGAATCCAAGAAAAAGGAGTTACAAAATAAATGAATTAAAACCTGTAACCCCTCCCATTATGTGGTTTTAAATGCATTAAAGCCCATAAAGTCACCTAAAGGCTACCAAATGCCTATAAAAGGAGGTGATTCCAAGAAGAAACAAGCCCGAATCCCGGAATCTCGAACTCAAGATCCAGAAAGCCATCCAGAAGCTCTGCTACTCTGAAGAAACTCTGCTGCAACAAACACTAAAAAGGTGATTGAAGTCCGTTGGGGGGCACTCCCCCCCAAGAAAAAGCCTTCTCTTCTCCTATTCAACATGGTCAAGACGCGGCTCTTCAGCTCGTCTCTTCGTTTTGCATTGGATATAGGACATTCCCTTGGTCCTTATCCTCTAAAAAATTGAAGTCCAAGCCAAGCCAAAGAATCAAAGCATCAAGCGTTCTCATCTGAAGGACGATGGCGAAGTCCATACATGACTTGCGATCATCGATCTGAACTGGTCCCCGCAATCTTATGAGAAGTCAGATTCCCTTTCTTATTTTCTATTGTACTTTGTATTTTCTTTAAGAGACAAAAAAATCACAATTCTTGTCTTTCATTTTGATGAGATTTGTAAATCGCCTTTCACGGCAAACAAAATCGCCTCTAACGGCATTAAAAAAAACTGTCTATTTTCTTAAATATTTGTGCAATGGAAAGTTAGAAAAATGGTTGATTTCCTTTCTACTTGCGAAGGTGGATCTCCGGACCACCATTTCTAAATTCCAAGTAGAATAGAAAATCTGGCATACCTATACAAAAAAGTAGATGCCCTTTTTTCTCCCCCTTTCTTCCCTTCATTCGGATCCTCTCGATGACCCCGGGGACGGATGGGATAGGAGAGGAAGGAAAAATCAGGTCCATCAGGCTGGCATACCCGGTGGGACCAATTCACTTGAGAACGCGATGCTTGAATTCTTAGGCTCCTTTCTAGTTGGTTGCCTATGTTGGATCTTGCATAAAAAAAACTTAAGATGGGATTTTTGGAAAATTTCTACATTTGAACTTATTTCCATTCTTTCTCATTTCAAAAAAAAGTTTCAAAAAAAAAAAACCCGATTTCTCTTTTTTGGATTCAATTTTGAGAAACTTTGATCCTCTCCTCTTTGAACTTGATAGTTCACAGAAATGTTCGCAGCTATTGTTCTTATCGGGAATGGGCCATCTTTTCTCTTTGATGAGTCCGGTAGGGATTTCCAAAAAAACTCCTCAAAAAAAAAAAAAAAACTCCTTAAAAAAAATTCTTTTGGAATCAAATTTGAGAAAGTTTGGTCCCCTCCTTTTTGGATTTAGCGCTCGCAGAAAATGTTTGAGCCCTTATTCGGATTGGAACACCGTTCGTTCTCTTTGATTAATCCATTAAAAAAAATAAATTTTTTTTCCACTAAGGTTACACCAATTGCGTTCTTTGACCAATGTGGATCTAAGAAAAGCCTAGTCCAAAGTGTGGAGACAGCTAGACTGTTTGAGGCAAGGGTCCTCCAAACGGGTTCATTAAGTAATCTTATCCTTACCTGGGGGATGATCTATCTACTAAGGTTTCATAAGGCAGAATTGAAAAGCTTTGTGCTCCTTCAAAAAAAAAATCTTCAAAAAAAAGAACTTAAAAAAAAAAGACTTCCATCGCTTTTGGGTTCACATTCGAGAAATCTTGGTTCACTCCTTTTCGGATTTAGCGCTCACAGAAATGTTTGAGCCCTTATTCGGATTGGAACACCATCTGCTCCCTTTTATGAATCCGATTTTGACATTTTAAAAAAATCCCATCTCGTGTCTAGTCCAAGGATGCGATTTGCAACATTTGTGCCTAGCGGTGTGTTAGACCCCGACCCAGACCAATTCGATTAGTGTGCGATTAGTACGTGTTTAGTCCTAAGTGAGTTTAGTTGTCGTTGGGTTATAAGTAATTAGTTTTAGTCTTGGACATAGCTTTGGGAATTTTGAGAACGATTAGTATTAGTCAGACACACTCAGGAAGGCCTGGGTGCACGTGTAAGCTTGAGAGGATCGTATTGGTTTCCGTGTAATCGTGATTTTGATTTCATGTGAATGATTTTACTATGTGTTACAACTTTTGTATTCAGCCCATTCATGTTTGAAGCCCAAAAACCCAAGTTCTGGCCCAAAGAGGGTAAAATTATCCTTTATGCACAAATCTGGACACAATTTTCGAGATCTCAAAACCATGTCAAAAATATACTTTTTGAAAACTAGATATTTCGAAGATCGTTTTATCCTTCTTCGTCGAAGTCATTCGAGGTCCACAAGATCATGTTTTTTTCATTTCAAAGTTCAAGTAAATTGGGGCTCATTGCCATCACTTAAACCCCATCTCCCTCTCTTTTCATTCATTTTCCCCAAATCTCTGCAACTTCCTTGACCTAGGGCTGAAAACCCCTTTTCCTTTTCCATCTTCCTCATCTTGCATGATCTAGCTAGAGATCTCCAAATAAAATTCTAAGGCTATCATCTTCTTCCTCTCATCCTAAGCTTCCCACTGATGCAAATTGCTTGAAGTTCCAAGTTGGGCAAGAACTCCATTTCCTTCATTCCCTCTTGTTTGACCAATTCTAGGTAAGGGCTTCAACCCATACTTTTCATGAAGTCTTTTTAGTTTTTAAAAATCTTGTTTTTCATGTTACAAACCCCTTTGGTAAAATGGGTTTCTTGTTTTCAAGATTGAGTGAGTTTTGTGTGGTTTTCTTGGATTTTTTTGTAGTTCCTTGGATTAGTGAGTGAAGTTCTTGGAGAAGTGTTTAGCATTTGGGCAAGGCAAGTAATCTCTATAGGAAATGATGCATGTGTATTTTGATTACATTGTGATTTTAGAAATTGTGCATATAAACTTGTTATAAACTCCATGATCTTGATTTTTATTGGATTGAATGTTTGAAAGTGTGAAAATGAACCCTTGGTGAGCATGAAGGCTCAAGGGATTGTATGTGGCTTAAGGAGGAGAAGAAGAAGTGAAATGTGTTGGAAGTTGTACAAGAGAAAGGCATTTTCTGCACTCATCGAGCACAGGCAGAAGCTTGTCCGCTAGAGCGACCAAGCCTCTGTTTGTTCCGAGCGCAGACATAGAGCTGTCCGTTCGAGCGACCTTATTGTCCGCTCGAGCGAACTGTCTCGCTCGAGCGAAGTGTCAACGCCTTAGAAGATCCGCTCGAGCGAACCTGCCAGATTCAGGAAGAAGAATTATTTCGTTCGTGCATTTTCTGGAAGGTTGAAAAACTAGACTATGTTAAGGGTTTTGACTTGACATTGTGTAAATGGAACTTCGAAATGCAACCCAACTTCGGGGACACCAATTCTTGTATATTCCGACATTTGGGGTCCCAAGTACACAAAGGTCAATTAGTAGCCTTAACACATGCTGGTCAGATCTCGTATTTGAATTTTCGTTTTGGTACGATAAGTACCATCGTGCACTCGTTTTGGATTTCAAGTATAAGCTCGTTTTGAAGATTTGTTTCAAGAAAAAGGGGATCACTTCCTAAGCGTGTTATGCATATTAATTATGCCTTTTGCTAGTCGTGTTCGTTGTGTTTTAATAAGTGATTTTCCCCCTTTTTTATCTCGACATTTTTGACCATATTTCGCGTGTTTTGTGCATTCATGAATTAAGTGAACACCACTGAGCTTGGACTGCCCTTTCAGTTTGATCCACTGTCTGGGGGTCCTTAAACATGTGGACTGTCTGCAGACTGGTCGTGTATTTATTACACATCGTGCGTGTCCGGTTCCGCGGCCGGAAATCCCCGTATATGTGGGAATCGTGTCGTGATTATATTGTGTATATCGTGCTTGTCGTGCGTGCTTGCTCTTTTCAATATGATAGAGAAAGGATGAGCTCTTTGTGGATTGTAACTATTCATGATATTATACGTACTCATGCTAGTTTGTTTTAGTATCTCAGCTGTGTTTGTATTCTCAAAAATGTATCTCAGTCATTGTAGTATTTTAAATCAGGGATTTGCCTATATGTTTCTAAAACGTTTATTGTTTCATGCTTGCACCTAAATTGATTACCTGCCAAACCGTTGTGTTTGACCCTTGTTTGTTGGTGCCCAGGTGTAGGAGACGTTGCCTTTGAGGATGAGCGTCAGGAGGAGGCTCTTGAGCCACTCCCAGTGAGAGAGTGGCAGCCCTACGTTGTCATTTAGACGTCGGGCGGGTTTCTTGAGTTTCGTCATTTTGTCTTGGGGTTTCCTTTATTATTTTGAGCAGTGTATTGGCCTCTGTTGGCCTCTTATGGGATGTAACAAAAACTTAACTTTCTTTGTGTAGTCTCATAACTTGAATTATGTTGGGAATGCCATGTTAACTTCTTTCTTTTGATACTATGTCTTGTTATTATTTGTCATAGCACTTAAAGGTTTATTGATGCTTATCTTGACGTGTTTTGCTACACGCTTCCGCAACTTGATCGTGTGAGTCAGATCCCGCATGTCCTTGGGAATCCTCACCGCGGGAACCTGTGGGAAAACATAAACATTAAACAATCGTACATCAACAACTCGTCGCAGGCCCGGGGATCCGTTCTGGGGTCGCGACAGGACTGGTATCAGAGCGGGACATGTTTTAGGCACTTAAAAGAAACTAGAAAGGTCTTTGAAACGTGACGAGGATTCGTGAGTTCGATAGATTCGTTGGTATAGGACCTTAGAAAACCTTGTACCATGTTTATTGTGTACTAACTCTTTGTTTTACAGCACTATGCCTCCAAGAAAAGCTCCAAACCATCATGCTTCGGGCAGTAGTCAGAATGAGTCAGACACATCTAATACACCAACAACTACACAGTTTCAAGAACTAATGCAAGCTACGATAGCACAACAAAGGCAGGCTGATGAAAACCAAGCCAAATTTAAAGAGCAGTTAGCAAAGAAGGATGATGAAATGGCTCAAGTCCTGAGGCAACTCTTGGAAGTACTTCAGAACAAGAATGTAGCTCCACCACCCGTGGGTTCGCAGATTGTTATTCAAAATAGGGATCCTGATCCTAATACACTATTTGAGAAATTTAGGAAGAGAGCACCGAAGGAATTTTCGGGCAATGAAGACCCGTTAGTGGCAGATGACTGGCTAGTCAATACCAAGAAAATCTTCGATGTCTTTATGTGCACGGGAATACAGAAGGTCAACCTCATAGCTTCACTACTCTACGGGCTTGCAGATTGTTGGTGGCAAACAGTTAAGGACCCGTATGCAGTGATGGCTGCCGGAGAGGCATGGGCAGCATTTAAGACACAATTTCAAGATAAATACATTCCCTCCCATGTCAAGAGGCAGAAGGCTATTGAATTTCAGCAGCTCAAACAAGGCAGCATGACGGTGCTAGATTATGTCACCAAGTTTGAGAGATTGGCTAGATATGCTACCGAGTTGATTGACACTGAAAGGAAAAAGATAACGAAGTTTTTGGAAGGATTTGTTAGGGTTTTTGTAGATTGCAATTTGATGGATGCATTATCATTCAAGCATCATTTGATTTACACACTTGCATTGTTTTAGATAAACTTGAAATCTTGTTTTATTCATGCATTGCTTTTAAGTTTTGTAAATGTATCAATTTATGCATGATTTTCTTTTAAAACTTGGATGCATTTGTTTTTGAAAAGAGTTTTAGAAATCAAGCTAGCTTTTGGTTTTAAAGTTTTGAATTATTTTAGGCTTTTTGTGTTTCATGTTTTTAAACCACTTAGTTTGATTTAAAACATGTTTCCAAGCTTGATTTGATGGCCCAAAAATTCCCACTTGAAAAGACTTTGAAATATGCAAAAAATATGCAATTTTGGGAATTTTGGTCCCGGGCCAGAAACGCTGTGTTCCAGGTCGACCGGGAACACTGCAGGCAGAATTTGCCCTGGAGCACCAACGGTCATATTTCTGACCGTTGTGTGTTCCCGGTCGACCGAGACCTGTTTCCAGGTCGACCGGGGACTAGCCGTTGGGCACTTTTTGCTATAAATATGAGTTCTTTCCTTTGCCAAAAGTTGGGAATTTTAAGGCCCTCCTTGAGGGGTTTTGAGGCAAATAGAAGGGAAATGAACTAAGGGATGGAGGGGATCATTAGGAAAGCTAAAGTTTGGATTAATGAAGTTAAATCACCAAGTAGGCTCTACTTTCCTTAATCATATGTTTTCATGCTTTGTTTTATTTTTGGTAAATCATTTGTTGCATGATAAACTATGTTGTGTTGTATCCTAAACATGTTTTATGTTTTGAATTGATTTATTGTTTTGGATACATCACCATTGACTCAATCCAAGTAGTACTTTATCTTTGGTAAATCTAAGTAGATCATGTTAATGGAAACATCTTTGAAATTAGATGTAACATGATTCATATACTTGGTTGAATCTTTGGGTGTTGTTTTCGATCATAAGAAAATCACTTTCAAAACTATCTTATGTTTTGGATTCAACTTCTTTACAAATCATATGTTTTCATGTTTTGTTTTATCTTTGATAAATCTTTTGTAGCATGTTAACCTATGATGTGTTGTATCCTTAGCATGTTTTATATTTTGAATTGATCTATTGTTTTGGATGCATCACCATTGATTCAATCCAAGTAGTACTACTTTATTTGGTAAATCTAAGTAGATCATGTTAGTGAAAGAATCTTTGAAATTATATGTAACATGATTCATATACTTGGTTGAATCTTTGGGTGTTGTTTTTCATCATAAGAAAGTCTCTTTCAAAATATATCTTATGTTGTGGATTCAACATCTTTACAAATCATATGTGAATTTGTTTTAAAGTTTTACAACTTGCTTTGCATTGATTGGTATATCATATTCAAGTTGTATTTATAATTACATATGATTTATCCCCTTATTTCAATCAAATCTATTTTTACGTTTTATGAGCTACATTGTTGATTTGATTGACATCCCTATGCATCACATGTTTAGAGCTAATTAATTTCATACAGCTTGTGAATCTTTGATATCATTAACAAGTTGTTACTTTTAACATGTGACTTGCATTCTTTCCTCAATCATAAATGTTTTTATGAGCTAAAACTTTCAAAAGCCTTAGGCATACATTTATGAGCTTTCATTTTCAAAATGATTGAGGACATCACACACACACACATCATGTACTTTCATCTTTGCATTCATAGTTAGTGTGTGTGTGTATTAGATTTTCATTTTCATATCTGCCTATTTTAGAGGCAAATGTAATGAGCTAAATTTGTATCTCCATCAAGTGTATGTTAGACACTAACTTTGTGAGATAACCAACCTTGTGGTTGAGGAGGTTATTGCTTAGCCTATAAAAGCATAATGTATAGGTTGATGTTAAGCCTTGAAAAACATCATTGTAAAGGTTATTGCTTAGCCTTGAAAAGCATATTGTAAAGGTTATTGCTTAGCCTATTGAAAAGCATAAATAGTGGAAATCCGGTGGGGTGATTGGATCACAAGCCGGTAGTGGACGTAGGCATTGAGGCCGGACCACTATAAACCTTGGTGTTGTGGTGCTTGCTTTTGTGGTGATTGTTTATATTAGCTTCCGCATATTGTTTGATTAATCATCACATGTGACTAGTTTTTGTTAAGAAGTTAAAATTTGTTTAAATTGGTCACAATTGTAGCTCACCCTATTCACCCCCGCCTCTAGGGTTAGGATCCCAAGGACTTTCAATTGGTATCAGAGAGGGTTACTCCATTTTAGGGCTTAACAACCCGGAGTTGATCCTTGCTAGATTAGAACCCTAGTGTTGTGATTTATTGCATATCTTTTTAAAGATTTCCACTATGTTTGAAAATGAAATTTCCCTAGCTTCTTTGCACCGCTCTAAGACATTTTCAACTTATATCTTTAAGAGTTGGTGAGTCCTCAAAGTGTTCTCTCAAGGACATCCTTTTCAAGACCTTAGGTGAATCTTCATTGGTACACATTTAGACTAACCTTAAGGCCTTGATCCCCCTAGACCAACCTAATCTTTTTAGTTATATCTATTTGTTGGTTATAGTACATTTGCATTTTGTTTCTTTATAGTCACATCTTTTATAATGCAATGTTTCTTTGTGATCATTTGATTTTATTTTCATGAACTTTTAAAGTTATATCTCATGGTTTTCAAAATCCCTTGATTGCAATTTTTTCATGATGGATTTGCATTTTGTTCATATAGTTATATCTCTTGTAGTGCATATCTATTCATGATCAATTGATTGTGATTACAAATGCTTTCTTAGCTAGATTTTTCATGATCAATTGATGTTGGAAAATCATTTGATGTTTGTCATAGTTAGATCCTTTTTGTAAATCAAATGATTTGAAGCAATTTTAGTTTTCCATTGAGTTTTCAAAGTTATATCTCTTGGTATGGAAAATATGTGTTCAATTTATAATTGTACACTTCTTGTTTTTCAAAATCACTTGCTCTTAATTCTATAAATGATTCCTTGTTGGAATTTCAAATGTTGAAGTGATTTGAGAAACTTTGGAAAATGTTCTAAGCTTGATTGGTTGTATTTATAGAAGCATTTTCCTTGAATTTATTTCCTTGTGCTTAATTATGATTATATCATTTGGAAGGAAATAATGTTTACAAACAATTTGCATCTTTGCTCATTTAGTTACATTCTTTTTATGCAAATTGATTTTGTTGACTTACATTGCATGGTTGGATATAGTTTCATTGATTTGCATGTGTGTGCCTAACTTGGTATATTTTTCATTAATGCAAATTGATGATTGTTTATGTGCTTTATAGTAAAATCTTGTTTTTGAGCTTTTTAAGTACATATGTGATTTTATGTGCTAAGTTCATTTGGTATAGACCTCATATCCTTTTCCATTGCATTGTAAGCTTAGTACATTTGCTATGAGTGGAGATGTTGCATGATAGATTGATACCCTTAACTTCATACCTACTTGTGCTTACATAGTTATATTCTTTATTGATGATATGGTATGAGTTAGATCTTGAGTGTTGATTGATCCTCTCTATGCAAATGTCAAATCGTTCTATGTATGGTTGTGTTATTCATTATATTTGTAGAAACCATACTAGAACTAAAATCCATCCTCTATGCTTTCTAGTCATATTCTTTTTGGATGGTTATGATGTTGATTCATGTATTTTCTCTAAGTGATAATATCCTTATACATGTTTCAACTTCATAGTAGTGTTCTTGATCATATGAAACTCTTTGAAATCTATTCCTCATATTTCTATATGTTTGATGGATATCTTAGATGTTGAATTCATATGATTTTGACACTTTGGAAATTGCATGCATTACTAAGTTATATCCTTTTGCATTGCAATTTATCTTGTTCATCACTATGCTCATTAGTAATATCTTTAAAAGTGATGAATATCCATTTATGATGCTTGATGGAATATTGTGTTTGTCACATCCTTGCTCTTTTTCATATTGTCAAATTCAATTGGTTTCATTTGGTAAAATTTTCGATTGATTTGATTTCTTGTGAATGTGATAGACCATGTGTACATTGGCTTGAACTTGATAGTTATATATTTGTTCCATGTCACACTCCATTAGCATCATAATGTTCATGTTTGCCACCTCTCTTGCTCATATAAGTATATCTCATTACCACCATGTTTATGTGTTCATAATATTGGTTGGTTAATAGTTGAGGTAGGCTTCATGCTTGAATTTCATTTCACTCATCTTGCACATGATAGTCATATTTTTTGATTGAATGAAATGATTTCAAAACTTACATAGCATATGATTTTCATAAGTTAAATTATTTAATGCTATGTTTAGTAAACCCCATTGCATCATGGATAGCTCTAATTTGGATTTTTCCTAATAGTTATATTTTTTAAATCCATTTTAGAGTGATTGTGTTTAATAGACTTATCTTTAAATCTCAATTGGTATTCTTTGTTTTTCCAATTGGTATCCATGATTGCTTTTCTCTTTAGACCTTGCTTTCTTTTGGTAATTTGATCATATTGAGCCTTATAGTTAAATGAATCTAATCCTTTCCTTGAAGTTGACCCTCAATTGGTAAAACCATCTACTTCTTGAACCAAATAGTTATACCTTGTCAAAAGTTTGACAAAAGAAGAGAATGGATTGAGGGGGAGTGTAAACCTTCATAGGAAGAATTAGTTTTGATCAAATTGACCCTTGGATTGCCTTTAGACCCTTAGAGTCTTCTTCCATACATGATAGCCTGTTATGATTATCATTTTCGATCTCTTTTGTTAACAGGTGCTACTAAAAGGTATTTTCCTTGTTTCATGTGTGTAGGTACCTTTGCAATTTAATGGCAAAGGGGGAGAGAGCATTCTAGTACTCAAAGATCTCCTATTCTTCAAAAGGGGAGAGAGCATTCAAGTTCTCAAGAAGGGTGAAGAGAATGTCCAAGCTTCCTAAGGGGAGAGTTGTGTATGATCTTCTACAAGGGGAGAGAATGCATATCTTGCCAAAGGGAGAGAGAGGCATGGTCAAAGGGGGAGAGCTAATAGAAGAAAGAAAGCTTGGAGCTAAAGAAGATGCTTGGCCATAGAGAAGAAGATGAAAAGAAAGCTTGAAGAATGATCAAGCTCCAAGTATCAAGAAGATTGAAGAAAAGAGCCCAAGAGCCCAAGCTAAGAGGAGGAGCATCCAAGAAGATTTCAAGACTTGTCCAGCTTAGGGGGAGCTGAAGACTTAGTGTGTATTTTCAGTGGTGAGTGTGTTGCCATCAAATTGCAAAGGGGGAGATTGTTAGGGTTTTTGTAGATTGCAATTTGATGGATGCATTATCATTCAAGCATCATTTGATTTACACACTTGCATTGTTTTAGATAAACTTGAAATCTTGTTTTATTCATGCATTGCTTTTAAGTTTTGTAAATGTATCAATTTATGCATGATTTGCTTTTAAAACTTGGATGCATTTGTTTTTGAAAAGAGTTTTAGAAATCAAGCTAGCCTTTGGTTTTAAAGTTTTGAATTATTTTAGGCTTTTTGTGTTTCATGTTTTTAAACCACTTAGTTTGATTTAAAACATGTTTCCAAGCTTGATTTGATGGCCCAAAGATTCCCACTTGAAAAGACTTTGAAATATGCAAAAAATATGCAATTTTGGGAATTTTGGTCCCGGGCCAGAAACGCTGTGTTCCAGGTCGACCGGGAAGGGCCAGGTCGACCGGGAACACTGCAGGCAGAATTTGCCCTGGAGCACCAACGGTCATATTTCTGACCGTTGTGTGTTCCCGGTCGACCGAGACCTGTTTCCAGGTCGACCGGGGACTAGCCGTTGGGCACTTTTTGCTATAAATATGAGTTCTTTCCTTTGCCAAAAGTTGAGAATTTTAAGGCCCTCCTTCAGGGGTTTGGAGGCAAATAGAAGGGAAATGAACTAAGGGATGGAGGGGATCATTAGGAAAGCTAAAGCTTGGATTAATGAAGTTAAATCACTAAGTAGGCTCTACTTTCCTTAATCATATGTTTTCATGCTTTGTTTTATTTTTGGTAAATCATTTGTAGCATGATAAACTATGTTGTGTTGTATCCTAAACATGTTGTATGTTTTGAATTGATTTATTGTTTTGGATACATCACCATTGATTCAATCCAAGTAGTACTTTATCTTTGGTAAATCTAAGTAGATCATGTTAATGGAAACATCTTTGAAATTAGATGTAACATTATTCATATACTTGGTTGAATCTTTGGGTGTTGTTTTCGATCATAAGAAAATCACTTTCAAAACTATCTTATGTTTTGGATTCAACTTCTTTACAAATCATATGTTTTCATGTTTTGTTTTATCTTTGATAAATCTTTTGTAGCATGTTAACCTATGATGTGTTGTATCCTTAGCATGTTTTATATTTTGAATTGATCTATTGTTTTGGATGCATCACCATTGATTCAATCCAAGTAGTACTTTATTTGGTAAATCTAAGTAGATCATGTTAATGAAAGAATCTTTGAAATTATATGTAACATGATTCATACACTTGGTTGAATCTTTGGGTATTGTTTTTCATCATAAGAAAGTCTCTTTCAAAATATATCTTATGTTGTGGATTCAACATCTTTACAAATCATATGTGAATTTGTTTTAAAGTTTTACAACTTGCTTTGCATTGATTGGTATATCATATTCAAGTTGTATTTATAATTACATATGATTTGTCCCCTTATTTCAATCAAATCTATTTTTACGTTTTATGAGCTACATTGTTGATTTGATTGACATCCCTATGCATCACATGTTTAGAGCTAATTAATTTCATACAGCTTGTGAATCTTTGATATCATTAACAAGTTGTTACTTTTAACATGTGACTTGCATTCTTTCCTCAATCATAAATGTTTTTATGAGCTAAAACTTTCAAAAGCCTTAGGCATACATTTATGAGCTTTCATTTTCAAAATGATTGAGGACATCACACACACACATCATGTACTTTCATCTTTGCATTCATAGTGTGTGTGTATTAGATTTTCATTTTCATATCCGCCTATTTTAGAGGCAAATGTAATGAGCTAAATTTGTATCTCCATCAAGTGTATGTTAGACACTAACTTTGTGAGATAACCAACCTTGTGGTTGAAGAGGTTATTGCTTAGCCTATAAAAGCATAATGTATAGGTTGATGTTAAGCCTTGAAAAACATCATTGTAAAGGTTATTGCTTAGCCTTGAAAAGCATATTGTAGAGGTTATTGCTTAGCCTATTGAAAAGCATAAATAGTGGAAATCCGGTGGGGTGATTGGATCACAAGCCGGTAGTGGACGTAGGCATTGAGGCCGGACCACTATAAACCTTGGTGTTGTGGTGCTTGCTTTTGTGGTGATTGTTTATATTAGCTTCCGCATATTGTTTGATTAATCATCACATGTGACTAGTTTTTGTTAAGAAGTTAAAATTTGTTTAAATTGGTCACAATTGTAGCTCACCCTATTCACCCCCCCTCTAGGGTTAGGACCCCAAGGACTTTCAGGATTGAATCCGATCATCATGAGAGATGTCATAGGAGTAGTTCCACCAGCTACATATGATGAGGCAGTCAAGCGGGCATATACGTTTGAAGATATTAACAACATGATCGTTCAGGACAGGAAGCAACACTATCAGCAGCAGAATCAGAGGCAAGAACAGAACAAGAACCCAAGGTAAGAACAAGGTCAAGTGAGGCAGGGTTGTGGACATTTTGGCAAGAATCATGAAACACATGAATGTCGTAAGGCCATTGGTGCATGTTTTAAACGTGGGGCCATGAATCATGCAATCAAGGATTGCCCACTACTTCAGAATCAAGGGAACAGAAACCAACAACAGAGACAAGCAGCTCCTCAGAACCAAGCACCAGTCCAAAATCAGATTAGACCACCTTAGCAGCAGCAGCAGGCTAGGCCACCAGTACAGATTCAGAATGCTCGTCCTCCACAGTAGAACAGACATGGCCAAGGAAGGCAGAACCAAGCACCAAATAGACTACATATGCATGGACGTTTATATTATCTCAGCCGTGCAGATGCTAAAGCGGCAGGAGACGTGGTAGAAGGTAAACTTCTTGTTTGTGGGGGTAGAAGCACAGATTTTGTCTGATCCTGGATCCATGCATTCCTTTTCATCCCCTAATTTTGCTAAGATGATTGATGCACCATGTAGTGAATTGGATTACATTCTAGTAGTAGCCACTCCAGTAGGGAAACAAGTTGTTTGTAGAACCCATTACCCTAATTGTACAGTTTTGTTAGGAGATGTTAATTTACCGGCAAACCTCATAGTTTTGGACATGCATGATTTTGATGTCATTTTAGGCATGGATTGGTTAGAAGCATATCATGCCACCATGGATTGTTTTAGTAAGACCATCATATTCAGATTCCAAGGACCACAGGCAGAATTGATATTTCAGGGGAACAGGAGAAAAACTCAGGCAGGGTTTGTTTCAGTTTTGAAGGCAATCAGATTAGTGCAGAGTGGATGTCAAGCATTTATTGCGTTTATCACGGAGGATAAACAGTCCCAAGGGGTGGAGGATATCCCCATTGTGTGTGAATTTCCGGATGTTTTTCCTGAAGAAATACCGGGTTTACCACCAATCAGAGAAGTTGAGTTCACAATTGAGCTCCTTCCAGGGACAACTCCAATTTCGATTGCACCATACAGGATGGCTCCATCAGAAATGGGTGAGCTATACTCCAATTGCAGGATTTGTTGAGCAAAGGTTTTATTAGGCCAAGTGTTTCACCTTGGGGAGCACCGATGTTGTTTGTGAAAAAGAAGGATGGGAGTTTGAGAATGTGCATTGACTATAGGAAGTTGAACCATGTGACCGTGAAGAACAAGTATCCATTGCCAAGGATAGACGAATTATTTGATCAATTGCATGGAGCAGCCTATTTTTCCAAGATAGACTTGAGGTCAGGGTACCATCAGTTGAGAGTTAGAGACTCAGATGTTCAGAAGACAGCCTTTAGAACAAGATATGAGCACTATGTTCTTAGTGATGCCCTTTGGTTTGACAAATGCACCCGCAGTCTTTATGGCTCTTATGAGCAAAGTCTTTGCACCCCATTTGGATCACTCTACAATAGTATTCATTGATGATGTCCTTGTGTATTCCAAGAGTAAGAAGGAGCATGAAGAACATTTGAGGACAACGTTGCAGCTTTTGAGGGACAACCGGCTTTATGCAAAACTCAGTAAGTGCGAATTCTGGTTAGAGCAAGTTGCTTTTCTAGGCCACATCATCTCCAGAGAAGGTTTAGCAGTTGATCCAGCCAAGATAGAGGCAGTTGTTAATTGGGTAAGGCCAAACAGTGTGACAGAAATTAGAAGCTTTTTGGGGTTAGTAGGCTATTACAAAAGATTTGTCCAAGGTTTTTCGTCCATTGCAGCCCCGTTGACAAAAGTGACTAGGAAGAATGTCCCATTTGTTTGGACCGAACAGTGTGAAACCAGTTTTCAAGAGTTGAAAGGAAGGTTAACCACAGCTCCAATCCTTACGTTACCCTCGAGTAACGGCGGATTTACTGTTTACACAGATGCTTCGAATGTGGGACTGGGTTGTGTATTGGTGCAAGATGGTAAGGTGATTGCTTATGGCTCGAGACAGTTGAAGGACCACGAGAAGAGCTATGCAACTCATGACTTGGAATTGGCAGCAGTTGTTTTTGCTTTGAAGATGTGGAGACACTATCTCTATGGAGAGAAATTTAAGGTCCATTCAGATCACCGAAGTTTACAATATTTTTTCTCGCAGAAGGATTTGAACATGAGACAGAGAAGGTGGATGGAGTATATCAAAGCTTATGCCTTTCCCATCAAGTATCATCCAGGCAAAGTGAATGTTGTAGCTGATGCATTGAGTAGAAAATCAGTGGTTATGGCCAGTTTGAGAGGAATGGGTGTCTTACAGCAGTTTGAAGAGTTGGGTGTAGAAGTGCAAACCCTGAAATTGGGTGTGATGTTAGCAAACATGACAGTGTCAGAACCTACCTTCATCCAGAAGATCAAGGAAAATCAGTTGCAAGACCCAGACTTGGCTAAGATAGTAGAGGTTATTACAGAACGTCCATATTTCAAGATGGTGAATGGGATATTGTATTTTCGTGACCGGTTGTGTGTGCCAAATGTGGATGATTTGAAGAGTGAAATAATGGATGAAGCTCACAGCACGAGATATTCTATGCATCCGGGTAACACGAAGATGTAACACAATTTGAAGAATAGATTTTGGTGGAAAAACATGAAGAGAGAGATAGCAGCTTTTGTGTCTCGTTGTCTAACTTGTCAGTTGATTAAGGCAGAGCATCAGAAGCCCCCAGGTTTGTTACAACCATTGGAGATTTCAGAGTGGAAATGGGAGCACATCACCATGGATTTCGTTTCCGGTTTGCCGAATACCAAGAAGGGGAATAATGCAATTTGGATTATTGTAGATCGTCTGACAAAGTCTGCTCACTTCATTCCGATGAAGACTGGGAACATGATGCATATGGCACCACTTGCGAAGTTATTTGTTGATGAAATTGTTAGTAAACATGGTCAGCCTGTCTCCATTACTTCAGACAGAGACAGTAGGTTTGTTTCAAAGTTTTGGAAAACGCTTCATGAGTCTATGGGTACCAAACTTTAGTTCAGCACAGCTTATCATCCTCAGACCGATGGTCAGTCAGAAAGGACGATACAGACTCTCGAAGACATGTTGCGTGATTGTGTATTGGATTTCAAGGTTCAGTGGGATGAATGCTTACCTCTTTGTGAATTTGCGTATAACAATAGTTACCACTCTAGCATCGGTATGACACCTTTTGAGGCACTTTATGGTAGGAGATGCAGAACTCCGGTTTGCTGGGAAGAAGTCGGTGAGCGTAGTTTCCATGGACCGACGATAGTTGGAGAGACAAGTGACAGGTCAAGCTGATTCAAGATCGTTTGAAGATCGCCCGAAGTAGGCAGAAGAGTTATGCAGATACTCGTAGAAGAGAATTGTAGTTTCAAGTGGGTGACAAAGTGTTTTTGAAGATCTCACCAGTTAGAGGGACTTTGAGGTTCGGACAGAAGGGCAAATTGTCTAGAAGGTTTATTGGTCCATATGAGATTTTGAGCAAGATTGGAGATGTCGCTTATAGGCTTGTGTTACCGTCGGAACTCTTCGGGGTACGCAATGTATTTCTTGTTTCTATGCTCAAGAAATATGTTTCTAGTCCTTCACATATACTACAACATGAGCCTTTGGAGATTCGGGAAGATGCCTCGTATGTGGAAAGACCGATCAAGATAATTGACACCAAAGAGCAGGAATTGAGAAACCGGACTATTCATTGGGTCAAGGTACTTTAGGAAAATCACGAGCCAGAGGAAGCCACCTGGGAATTGAGAGAGCAAGTGCAGAGGAAGTATCCACAACTTTTACCAGAGGTAATTGTTTGATTTATTTGGTAGACCAAATATCTTAAGGGGTGGAGGATGTTAGACCCGACCTAGACCAATTCGATTAGTGTGCGATTAGTACGTGTTTAGTCCTAAGTGGGTTTATTTGTCGTTGGGTTAGAAGTAATTAGTTTTAGTCTTGGACATAGCTTTGGGAATTTTGAGAACGATTAGTATTAGTCAGACACACTCAGGAAGGCCTGGGTGCACATGTAAGCTTGAGATGATCGTATCGGTTTCCGTGTAATTGTGATTTTGATTTCATGTGAATGATTTTACTATGTGTTACAACTTTCGTATTCAGCCCATTCATGTTTGAAGCCCAAAAACCCAAGTTCTGGCCCAAAGAGGGTAAAATTGTCCTTTATGCACAAACCTGGACACAATTTTCAAGATCTCAAAACCATGTCAAAAATATAATTTTTGAAAACTAGATATTTCGAGGATCGTTTTATCGTTCTTCGTCGAAGTCATTCGAGGTCCACAAGATCATGTTTTTGTCATTCCAAAGTTCAAGTTAATTGGGGCTCATTGCCATCACTTAAACCCCATCTCCCTCTCTTTTCATTCATTTTCCCCAAATCTCTGCAACTTCCTTGACCTAGGGCTGAAGACCCCTTTTCCTTTTCCATCTTCCTCATCTTGCATGATCTAGTTAGAGATCTCCAAATAAAATTCTAAGGCTATCATCTTCTTCCTCTCATCCTAAGCTTCCCACTGATGCAAATTGCTTGAAGTTCCAAGTTGGGCAAGAACTCCATTTCCTTCATTCCCTCTTGTTTGACCAATTCTAGGTAAGGGCTTCAACCCATACTTTTCATGAAGTCTTTTTAGTTTTTAAAAATCTTGTTTTTCATGTTACAAACCCCTTTGGTAAAATGGGTTTCTTGTTTTCAAGATTGAGTGAGTTTTGTGTGGTTTTCTTGGGTTTTTTTGTAGTTCCTTGGATTAGTGAGTGAAGTTCTTGGAGAAGTGTTTAGCATTTGGGCAAGGCAAGTAATCTCTATAGGAAATGATGCATGTGTATTTTGATTACATTGTGATTTTAGAAATTGTGCATATAAACTTGTTATAAACTCCATGATCTTGATTTTTATTGGATTGAATGTTTGAAAGTGTGAAAATGAACCCTTGGGGAGCATGAAGGCTCAAGGGATTGTTTGTGGCTTAAGGAGGAGAAGAAGAAGTGAAATGTGTTGGAAGTTGTACAAGAGAAAGGCATTTTCTGCACTCATCGAGCACAGGCAGAAGCTTGTCCACTCGAGCGACCCTTGGGTCCGCTCGAGCGACCAAGCCTCTGTTTGTTCCGAGCGCAGACAGAGAGTTGTCCGTTCGAGCGACCTTATTGTCCGCTCGAGTGAACTATCTCGCTCGAGTGAAGTGTCAACGCCTTACATGATCCGCTCGAGCGAACCTGCCAGATTCAGGAAGAAGAATTATTTCGTTCGTGCATTTTCTGGAAGGTTAAAAAACTAGACTATGTTAAGGGTTTTGACTTGACATTGTGTAAATGGAACTTCGAAATGCAACCCAACTTCGGGGACACCAATTCTTATAAATTCCGACATTTGGGGTCCCAAGTACACAAAGGTCAATTAGGAGCCTTAACACATGCTGGTCAGATTTCGTATTTGAATTTCCGTTTTGGTACGATAAGTACCATCGTGCACTAATTTTGGATTTCAAGTATAAGCTCGTTTTAAAGATTTTTGTTTCAAGAAAAAGGGGATCACTTCCTAAGCGTATTATGCATATTAATTATGCCTTTTGCTAGTCGTGTTAATTGTGTTTTAATAAGTGATTTTCCCCCTTTTTTATCTCGACATGTTTGACCGTGTTTCGCGTGTTTTGTGCATTCATGAATTAAGTGAACACCACTGAGCTTGGACTGCCCTTTCAGTTTGATCCACTGTCTGGGGGTCCTTAAACATATGGACTGTCTGCAGACTGGTCGTGTATTTATTACACATCGTGCGTGTCCGGTTCCGCGGCCGGAAATCCCCGTATATGTGGGAATCGTGTCGTGATTATATTATGTATATCGTGCTTGTCGTGCGTGCTTGCTCTTTTCATTATATATATGATAGAGAAAGGATGGGCTCTTTGTGGATTGTAACTATTCATGATATTATACGTACTCATGCTAGTTTGTTTTAGTATCTCAGCTGTGTTTGTATTCTCAAAAATGTATCTCAGTCATTGTAGTATTTCAAATCAGGGATTTGCCTATATGTTTTCTAAAACGTTTATTGTTTCATGCTTGCACCTAAATTGATTACCTGCCAAACCGTTGTGTTTGACCCTTGTTTGTTGGTGCCCAGGTGCATGAGACGTTGCCTTTGAGGAGGAGCGTCAGGAGGAGGCTCTTGAGCCACTCCCAGTGAGAGAGTGGCAGCCCGACGATGTCATTTAGACATCGGGCGGGTTTCTTGAGTTTCGTCATTTTGTCTTGGGGTTTCCTTTATTATTTTTAGCAGTGTATTGGCCTCTGTTGGGATGTAACAAAAACTTAACTTTCTTTGTGTAGTCTCATAATTTGAATTATGTTGGGAATGCCAAGTTAACTTCTTTCTTTTGATACTATGTCTTGTTATTATTTGTCATAGCACTTAAAGGTTTATGGGTGCTTATCTTGACGTGTTTTGCTACACGCTTCCACAACTTGACCGTGTGAGTCAGATTCCGCGTGTCCTTGGGAATCCTCACCGCAGGAACCTGTGGGAAAACATAAACATTAAACAATTGTACATCAACAACTGGTCACGGGCCCGGGGATCCGTTCCGGGGTCGCGACACGGTGCTAGTACGCCCTTTTGGGTCTACTGTATTCGCGATCGACACATTTGTATCTCCAACCTTATATCATCTTACCTCGAGTGAGCCTCGCTTCTCGGTAACTTGAATTAAGGTCCATAATTGCTTCTAGCAGTCACTGGAATGCTCGCTCTGAGCCTCATGTACTTGCGTTTAGAACAATTGTATCCTCTATGGCTTTTTGCCTTCTTCACCTTGCTTGGACTGGGCCATGTTCCCCTGAGCGATTTGAAAAGACAAAACCATAGTTCTTTCCCATTTATGATCACTATATTCTTGTGATTACTAATGGACGTGGTCTTGTTTCAGAAGTTTTCCAAAAACTAACAATGGCAGCTTCATTAACCATCACTTTCGATGAGAACAAGTGCCAACTCATGCTCCAGGAGAAGCAGAACAAGCGCATCCATAAACGCCCTGCCAACTGCCAAAGCGTCACCTCCCTTGGCAAATCTCAGCACACCGGGTCGACCTCTACTCCCTGGACTATCATCTTCGGGACGCTGGGACCGTTCCCATTTCCCATAGAGGAAATCGCACCTGCTAAAAAAAAGAAGATCTCCCCACAACGTGTCACTGCCATGACACGAAGGGAGAACACAAAGAAACCTGAAACCCGTGGCAACCCCACGAAGCCTCAACCCGCAGAGAACCAGCTCTACCCTAAGACTTGGTCCCCAAGACCTTCACAAAAATAAAGGAGGTCCCGAACAACTGTAAAGCCAGCATACCTGGCCCCTCTCAAAGAAAACCGGTTCTATCCTCTTGCATACATGAAGGAGGAGAAACCGGCCTCTTGCCTGACAAAGAAGGCAACCCATCATGAGTCGGCTTGCTCCTACAAGCCAAAAATCAAATCACACATCACCTGGCCTCTGCAAGAACTTGCCAAGGCCTGCACTCCTGCAGTTCGACCCTTTATCTCAACAGGGGCCGAACTCACAAAATTCAAAGCTTCGCTACGACAATCGAAGGACCGAGTCCAAATCCTGTCTATGCCCAATTTGAAAGAAGACAGGCTTGATTGCTGCGCTCGAGGGAGTACATCCTTCATCGCTAAAGCCTAGCCAGAGCTGACAGAAGCTCAAATTGCCCGTCTTATACGTCGCCGCATGTCATATTGACAAAAGAGACTAGAAAGGCAAAGGACTCAGCATCCTACCCTCCAAGTCTCCCAAAAATGGGTCGAAAAAGAAGGACCCGATCAAATTGCTGCTGTCCATATGGTTGGTAAAGTCAGAAGACACCAGAAGTTAGCAACTAAACTTCATGTCTGACGACCGGTGACCCGTAGCGTCTCCCGGACACGAAGACATCCGGAAGAATCTTCTACTCCTTCAAACCAAGGACAAAGGAGTAATCCTTTTTCAAGCTCTTAAAGAATGAGCCCCAGCTCAGTCACCAGAACGATCTCCTTGTTCGAATCACGGAGGATGAACGTCTTGGCTACAAACTCTGAGCAACCTCGCAATCCACCTCTTGATGAAACGACCGCATGCATCCAGCAATTGGAGTAAAGTCAGCAGAGGATTAAGGCTCTGATGGGAAATCTTCTTCTTGCTTTTCAGCGTCAAGAAAACAACCAACCTCCTCCAGATAACGAGGAAAATACAGAAAACAGTGCGTCACGTGCCCTTACCATAAAGGACGTTGACGATATCCTCGCCAAAGCAAAGGAAGAGGATACATTGAAGGAGCATGGGATCAAGCCACCATATCCCTTATGGATGGACTCGGTCCTGTTTCGTGCAAAATTCAAACAACCTACTCTCCAAACATATACGGGGAAAGGTTCAGCCAGACAGCACGTCATCCACTTCAAAATACTAACGGGAGTTATAGTGGATCAAGATGCCCTCAAGATCCGTCTCCTTGCAAGTACCCTAAAAGGTACGGGCTTCGATTGGTACTCCACTCTGCCGGAGGACTCCATCCAAAATTGGGCCATGCTAGAGACACGCTTCCTGACCCACTTCAAAGGTGAGGATCATCCTGTTACTAAGGCGCAGCTCTGCAGTCTAAAATAGGGAGAGAATGAGTCAAAATACGACTTCATTTACAAGTGGAAGGCGAGGACATACAAATGTTCAGATGTATTGCCGCAAGCGTCGTTCGTCGACATCTGCCGCAACAGCATGAGAGCAAGGACCCGCTCCTTGATTATCGGCAACAAATCAAAAAACCTGGGAGAACTCCTAGAAGCAGCTATGGAGGCTGAAACGGTGATCAAAGACCTCAACAGTCAGCAGTCATCAAAGAAAGAGCCGGCTACCATTACGACCTCAAAACCAAAGAAAAAGGAGGTTCTTAATGTGCAAACCAAGTTAGCTCCTCAGCAGTCAAAGAATGCCGAAAACAAAGCTACAGGTAAGAAACCTGAACTCTCTGATGCCTTCAGAGAATGAGTAGAGAAAAAAATACCCGTTTGAAGAAGATGTTGAAGAAATTGTCGCGACCCCGGACTGGGTCCTCGGGACTGATCCAGGATCGGGACTAAATGATTGAATGATACCACATCGGTTTAATGCCATACATTTATTTAATTTCCCACAGGTGTCCGCGGTGAGGATATCACAACTTTATATGAACATTTCTATTAAGCGTGGAAGCGTGTAGCAAATCAAATGATAATTCACTTCTAATCACAAGATAAGTCACATGTATAATCAAGTATCAGAATGAGCAATGGTCATTGGCATGTTACCCAAAAGTAAGTTAAAGTTATACAAAGATCATTTAATTACATTTCCTCAAAAATAGAGGCCAATAAAGGCCAATACATCTCAAAATATAATCCCAAAAGAATGAGTTAAAAGTTCTCCCAAAATGTTATCTCTCTCTAGCAATCCAATGTCTACATGACATCATCAGCACGCCACTCAACTAACTGCTGCGGTTCTCCGACCGCCTCCTCGTGCTCCTCCTCGGGATAACCAACAACGGGACCTGAGTACCAAAGAGTGGGTCAAACACGACGGTTTGACAAATGGGTAAAATACAACGACAATATGATAATAAATGAATTTACATTCCAAAAGCATTTAAACCTGTTTAAATAACAATTTCTATAAACGAGATAAAACATTTATCAAAATACAAGTACGCATTATAAAACATGTAAGGTAACCAAGGAAACGGGAAACAAGCAAGATGGCAACCACACGAAGCTAAGTCCTCTATCACTAAAGCGATAGAGCAAGAACTAGTCACCGGTCTCAGTCACTCGAGGTGAGGAGAAACAGTGGATCTTATAAATATATATACATATACTATACATGACCACGGTAGCGAGCCGGGCATCGGGAACCACAGTAGCAATCTGCGGCATCGGGACAAGACCACGGTAATAACCGGGTAGCAAGATCCAAACTGCAGCTGGCGGGACAAGAGGGGGGATTTCCAAGTCGGTGGATCAGACCAACAGGGTTATCCAGGCTTAGTGGTGCCGACTAACTCTGCCAAAGGTAGCATGTGCATCTTCTTCCCTGTCTTCATAGCAATGAAATGAACTGACTTGGTGAGACGGTCCATAATGACCCATATCGCATCGTTGCCTCTGCTAGTCCTCGGTAGTCCCGAAATAAAGTCCATGGTAATGTGCTCCCACTTCCATTCCAGGATCTCTAACGGCTGTAACAATCCTGGAGGCCTTTGATGTTCTGCCTTTATCAACTGGCAAGTCATACAACGGGAGACAAACGCTGCAATCTCTCTCTTCATATTATTCCACCAAAATCTGCCCTTCAAATTCTGATACATCTTCGTGTTGCCTGGATGCATAGAGTACTTCGTACTGTGAGCTTCGGTCATGATGTCATTCCTCAAATCTTCAATATTTGGCACGCATAGATGGTCACAGTAGTACAAAACTCCATCCACAATATGGAAGTCAGGACGCTCTGCTATATGCTCTGCAATCTTGGCCAACTCTGGATCTTGTAACTGACTATCCTTGATCTTCTGAATAAAAGAAGGCTCTGACACTGACATGTTAGCTAACAAAACACCCTTCCTTAGTGGTTGTAGGTCTATACTCATTTCTTCAAATTGCTCAATGATACAAGTGCCACTTAGGTTTGCCAAGCCTACTTATTTTCTGCTTAGGGCATCGGCAACAACATTAGCTTTCCTCGGGTGGTACTTGATCGGAAAAACATAGTCCTTTAAATACTCCATCCATCTACTCTGCCTCATGTTCAATTCTTTTTGAGAAAATAAATATTGCAAGCTGCGGTGATCGAGTGGACTTCGAACTTCTCTCCATAGAGGTAATGTCTCCACATTTTCAATTCAAAGACGACCGCTGCTAACTCAAGATCATGGGTGGCATAGTTCTTCTCGTGATCTTTCAACTGTTGGGATCCATATGCAATCACTTTTCCTTCCTGCATCAACACACAACCAAGTCCAACATTCGAAGCATCGGTAAAAATGGTAAAACCGCCACTCCCGGATGGTAAAGTAAGGACTGGTGCTGTAGTCAATCTCTTCTTTAGCTCTTGAAAACTATCTTCACACTGATCTGTCCACACATATGGCACATTCTTCCTTGTCAACTTCGTCAAAGGTGACGCAATCGACGAAAATCCCTGCACAAACCTCCTGTAATAACCTGCTAAACCCAGAAAACTTCTGATTTCTGTTGCATTCTTCGGTCTTTCCCAACTCATAACTGCTTCAATCTTAGACAGATCCACTAATAATACTTCTTTGGAGATGATGTGCCCCAAAATGCTACTTGTTCCAATCAAAATTCACACTTGTTGAGCTTCGCATACAACTGATTCTCCCTCAGGAGTTGCAGTGCTATCCTCAAGTGCTCTTCATGCTCTTCCTTGGTCTTGGAGTACACCAAAATGTCATCTATGAACACTACCACAAACTGATCTAGATACTATGCAAATATCTTGTTCATCAACGCCATGAACACTGCCGGTGTATTTGTCAACCCAAATGGCATCACTAGGAACTCATAGTGGCCATATCTTGTCCGGAAAGCTGTTTTCAACACATCTAATTCTCTGACTCTCAGCTGATGGTAACTGAATCTCAAATCAATCTTTGAAAAGTATGATGCACCTTGCAATTGATCAAACAATTCATCTATCCTTGGCAATGGGTACTTGTTCTTGATGGTCACTTGATTCAATTTTCGGTAATCTATACACATTCTCATCGAACCATCTTTCTTCTTGACAAACAAAACTGGAGCTCCCCAAGGTGAAATACTCGGTCTCACAAAACCTTTATCTAACAACTCTTGCACCTGAGTCTTCAACTCTCCCAATTCTGCCGGAGCCATTCTATATGGTGCAATAGATATTGGAGCGGTCACTGGTAACAACTCGATAGTGAAATCAATCTCTCTGATGGGTGGTAAACCTGGAATCTCCTCCGGAAAAACATCCGGGAATTCCCAAAAAATTGGGATCTCCTCCACCCTTTGGGACCATTTATCCTCCGTGATAAACGCCAAATATGCCTCACAACCACTTCTCAATAGTCTATCAGCCTTCAATGCTGAGACAAACCCTGCACGAGGATTTCTCCTCTCTCCCTGAAACAACACCCCTGCTGGTGTCTCATCTAACTTAAAAGTCAGGGTCTTATGGAAACAATCCATTGTGGCATGGTATCCTGCCAGCCAATCCATCCCTAGGATGACATCAAAATCAAACATCTCTAATAGAATGAGGTCTGCGGTTAAAACCACTTCTCCTATCTGAACTGTGCAACTAGGGTAATATGTTCTACAGATAACTTGTTTACCTACTGGGGTTGCCACAGTCAAAATGAACTCAAGTTCTCTAGCATGCATATCAATCAACTTAGAAAATTCATGGGATAAGAATGAATGTGTAGAGCGAGGATCAAATAAAATCCTAGCTTTTATCCCACAAACAAGAAGTGTACCTTCCACTACATTTCCCGCTGCCTCTGCATCAGCTCTATTGACCGCGTAGATTTTCCCTCGATGTTGTGGCCTATTTGGAGCTTGTTGTGGCCTGCCTTGTTGTGCATTCCTATGCTGCTGCGGTGCACGCTGATTTTGGTTCTGTCCCTGCTGACGAGCCTGTTGTTGTTACTGCTGTGGTCTATGCTGCTGCTGTTGTGGTGCCTGTTGCTGTAGTGGCCTTGCCTGATTCTTAACAATGATTGCATTCTGTGGTGCTGCTGGACACTGTGCCCCTCGCTGCTGTTGCTAATTCTGTCTGTTCTGCCTTGGACAGTCTCTCATCTGATGGGTCATGGAACCACATCTGAAACATGCTCCTGTCAGTGTACGGCACTGTGCACTCTCATGGTTCTTCCCACAGTGGGTACAAACCAATGGACCCTGAGCATTCTGTTCCGTCCTCTGCTTCTTGTTCTGATGATTCCTGTGCTGGTAGTTCTGCTGATGAGCTTGTCCCTTGCCTTGAACTCTAAGGATCTTGTTGTGAAAGTTCTCAAACTTGTAGGCCCTCTTGACCGCTTCATCAAAAGTTGCAGGTGGTACTACTCCGGTAGCATCTCTCTCAATGAAAGGGTTAAGTCCCTTAAAGAACTTGGGAATCTTCTTCTCCACCGTATCCACTAACTCCGGGGCATATCTGGACAATCTCTCGAACTTAGTGAGGTATTCGAGGACCGTCATACTTCCTTCCACAAGCTACTGAAATTCTATGGCCTTCTGTCTCTTGATGTGGGTGGGTACATACTTATCATGGAATTGCCTCTTGAAGTTTGCCCAAACCTCTGCATCAGCCATGGTTCTGTATTCCTCCCTAACCGTTTTCCACCATCTGTCTGCTGTACCACTAAAGAGAGATGTGGCTAGTTTTACTCTTTCTCCTCCGGTACACTGAAAGATCTCGAATATGTTCTCCGTATGCTCTTGCCAATCGTCTGCAACTAATGGGTCTTCTATCCCAAGAAACTCTTTCGGAGCCCTCTTCCGAAACCGCTCAAATAAGGCATTTGGGTCATGTTGCCTCTGATTGATGACGATGGCGGGTTGGGGTTGAACCGGTTCGGGCCTTCTCTGCAATACTTCTAGCAATTGTCTCTGCATCTCTGCCAATTCTCTCGCATGATCTTCTTCTCCCTTAAGCATCTGCTCTTGCAGTCTAGCTTGATTCTCATTAGCCTGACGCTGCTGGTCAAGCATTGCCTGCAACATTTGTTGGAATTGATTTGGCCGGTTGTTATCAACCCTATCCTTTTCAAGTGGCCCTGTGTGATCACTATTGCTTGCGGAAGGGTTGCCATTCACTGGTCTCTTATGAGGTGGCATGATGCTGCAAAACAAATTGTTAGCACATAATAATCAAATAAAGGTTTACACATTGCTCACACGATACTAGCTAACGAAGAGTTTAACGAATCCTCGCCACGTCCTTAGGATTTCTAGTTTCTTTTAATTGCTTGAAACACGTCTCGCTCTGATACCAGTCTGTTGCGACCCCGGACCGGGTCCCCGGGACTGATCCGGGATCGGGACTAAATGAGTGAATGATACCACATCGGTTTAATGCCATACATTTATTTAATTTCCCACAGGTGTCTGCGGTGAGGATATCACAACTTTATATGAACATTTCTATTAAGCGCGGAAGCGTGTACCAAATCAAATGATAATTCACTTCTAATCACAAGATAAGTCACATGTATAATCAAGTATCAGAATGAGCAATGGTCATTGGCATGTTACCCAAAAGTAAGTTAAAGTTATACAAAGATCATTTAATTACATTTCCCCAAAAATAGAGGCCAACAAAGGCCAATACATCTCAAAATATAATCCCAAAAGAATGAGTTAAAAGTTCTCCCAAAATGTTATCTCTCTCTAGAAAACCAATGTCTACATGACATCATCATCACGCCACTCAACTAACTGCTGCGGTTCTCCGACCTCCTCCTCGTGCTCCTCCTCGGGATAACCAACAGCGGGACCTGAGTACCAAAGAGTGGGTCAAACACGACGGTTTGGCAAATGGGTAAAATACAACGACAATATGATAATAAATGAATTTACATTCCAAAAGCATTTAAACCTGTTTAAATAACAATTTCTATAAACGAGATAAAACATTTATCAAAATACAAGTACGCATTATAAAACATGTAAGGTAACCAAGGAAACGGAAAACAAGCAAGATGACAACCACACGAAGCTAAGTCCTCTATCACTAAAGCGATAGAGCAAGAACTAGTCACCGGTCTCAGTCACTCGAGGTGAGGAGAAACAGTGGATCTTATAAATATATATACATATACTATACATGACCACGGTAGCGAGCCGGGCATCGGGAACCACAGTAGCAATCTGCGGCATCGGGACAAGACCACGGTAATAACCGGGTAGCAAGATCCAAACTGCAGCTGGCGGGACAAGAGGGGGGATTTCCAAGTCGGTGGATCAGACCAACAGGGTTATCCAGGCTTAGTGGTGCCGACTAATAGGTCAAATAACAAATCGAGACATATGCAAGTAAATCAAGTACAATAATAAACGGGCAGGACGAGGGTGCTTAAGGGCACACTGTCGTTTCATGTCTTGCAATGCACTTCAAGACAAGTAACTATTATAAATGCAAATTCCATGCTTTCGGTAAAACAAGACATGTAGTATAAACCTCGGGATCGATAAAGTACAATGAACAATTGAAATCTCGGGTAAAGTATCGGGTTCAAGATTTATTTGAAGTGAATAGGGATCCCGTATGTCGATCTGATAATAATTTGGTACTCCTTGAGTTTTGGGACATTCCGGGCTCCTTATACAGTTTGAATTTTCAAAACTTCGAATGACATCTTCGTGATATGGTTTCTTTCTCGGATGGCCTCATAAAATGCCTAGTGAATCTCCTTTGACCGACAAAGCTCAGCGCTTGAGCGAACTGGAGAGTTCGCTCGAGCGAGGAGCTCTCCGAAATGGTTGTCTGGGTAATTTCGGTTACCTTGCGGTCAGATGGCGTTTAGCCGTCGTTGGATTCGGTGGTTAGCCGCTCGCTGACCGCGCGGCTAACCGCGGTTGGCTTGACAGAAAGACAGGTTACTGGAATTGTAACCGAAATGATTCGGTTGGCTGGCGGTTAGCCGCCGATATGTTCGGCGATTAGCCGCTAGCTGACCGTGAGGCTGACCGTATTTTCAGGTGGAAATGTTGCTCTTTGGAAAAGTAACCGAATGGGTCGGTTGGCTGGCGGTTAGCCGCCGATGGCTAACCGTGAGGCTGACAGAGTTTTCAGGTGGAAATGTTGCTCTTTGGAAAAGTAACCGAGACTGTTCGGTTGCCGCCAGTCACCAGACGGCTAGCCGCCAGGTGACCGCTGGCTGACCGCCAGGTGCGGGAAACACCCACTGTGTTCAGATTTGAGCCATTTTCCTCCTCAAAACCATTCCCCTCACTTCCACTTACTCCTTGCCATAAAACTGAGCTAAAAGCTCTTCCAATGCAACTATCTACACTTTTCCACAACTCCAATATGGATTCATTCCATCACCTCCTCCATCAACATCAAATCCAATACAAGGAAAGAAATAAAGAAGGAAACCATTTCACCATAGAGTACATTTAGTACAAAACAAGAGGAAATTAAATGCCATGCACCAATACACTTCTATGACATTAATGCGCCATTAATACTCTATCATGAACATTTATTTCAAAACAAAACAATAAATAGGCATGAGTGGCAAGTACCAAAATCATTGAAAGCTTATAAAAATGAAATCATCCACTTGCCTTTTGGTCTTCTAACAAGCAAATCAAGCTCTTATACTCTTCCAAGCCAAAGATCCAAGCTATGAACAAAATCCCCAAAAACAAACCCTAAAATGGGTCAAACAATGAATGAAGAAGATAAAACTTACAATAATGGAGATGAAGCTTCTCTAGGTCTAGAAGAATACAAATCTAAAAGATGGGAATGATTACTTACTTGTAAGGTCCTCTAATAACAAGAGTAAGCTCAATGAAGATCTTGGAATGGAGGGTTTTCTTCACAAATGGTATCAATAGAGAGCTATGGTGATGAGGAAGAGAATGATGACCTCCAATATGATGTTGGTGTAAGATTAGTAGGAGATTGAGATGGAGAGAGCAAGAAGAAGAAGAAAAGTTGCTAACAAACCCTAGACTCTCTTCTTATGCTGGAAAAAGGAAAAATGAGGAAGATGGGTCTCCTTATATAAGCAAATGGAGATGGGTCCCACTACTTAAGACATTCAAGAGCTGAAATCTTGGCTTTCGGGGCTTCTAATGAATTCGACGAAGAAGAGAAAAGTACTCGTCGAAATATCTAGTTTCCAAAAAGTATATGTTTCGCGGGTTTCGGAAATATCAAGTTTTGGGTACAGATTTTGCGTACAATGATTATTTTGCCATCAAGGCTATCAAATCACGTTTCGGGGTCTTGAATGGGGACGAGATCAACATGATAGTTGTAGGGGTTAACAATACCAATAAAACGGGATTGAAACAATGAATGCAAAATCTCCGATAAATCCTCAAGCGCATGCAAGGTCATAAAAAGAAACCCCCAAAGGGCCCACTACCAAAGCAATCAAAATTCCCCAAAACTATATGAAAAGCTATTCCAAACCCAACTTCGCCAAAATCACTAATCAAGCTTAGAACTAACACATGACTTAATTAGTACTAATCGAGTTCACTCGGGTCGGGGTTTTACAGAAATCTTTGAGGCTCTCGTAGCAAATGGTAAACTCACCTTACCTGAGCCCAAAAGACCGGGAGATGTTGGCAAAACCAATGATCCTCGGTATTGTCCATACCATCAAATGATCTCGCATCCTCTCAATCAATGCTTCGTTGTGAGAGAGAAGATCAACGAGATGTGGAAAAACAGGGTCATCACCTTTGACAAAAACTATGAGTCTGCCTTCGTCAACATGGTGTCGTATGGACAAACTTCAAAATCACCAAAGGAGAAGACCACTACGTCCTTTAAGGTGATAAAAATGACCCAGACGTCCCAAGAGTTGGTCCCTTATCCAACACCTGACGAATAACCTATATGGGTGCATCCCGATCTCCTTGAAGATAAAAATTGGGAGATCGTCAAAACAAAGCCTATCACTGGACAGCGAAGGCAAGCCAAGAAACAACTCCGCAAGCTTAAACAGCAGGAGAAAGCTCAATCAAAGCAAGAAGCCTGGAAAAGGCAGAGATCTCTTCCACTGCTTCGCTGGGGGCAACGGAAGAATCCAAGGCTTCAAAGGTGGAAAGAAAATTCACCCTTGGTGATTTGATGCCACCTCAATTCAGAAATGAAACTGTGCAGGGGGCATCATACACTTGCAATTCGGTGATTGGATTCTCCATGGATGGATACGAGTCCAGTGACACCGCCAGTGACACCGATGAGTGGGAGGAATCCCTTGAAACAGGAGAATACCTCTTCGATGAGGAATGGGTTCCCTAATCTCACCTTATGCCGGTAATCTGGTATAACCCATATAGGCAACAAGGATCCTGGTCTGATGATGAAGAAGACCAAGAGCCTGTTGAAGAAAATGCTGTTGACTCAGCACCCTTCAACGCTCCAGTGGAACCCAATCGTGTTGAACCACATGGGGCAGATGAAGAAGATGATTTGGCTCCCATGCCTGATCTTGAAGAGCATGCGAGGATCTTACAACGCCTTGCCTTTGAACAAGAGCAAGATCTTCGCGATCAAAATCTAGAATCAGAAGTTCCTGAAAATCAACAGGTACCTTCTCCCTCAACTCCTGAAAATGGAGAAAACATCTGGATAGATGATCCTCTCACATCCGATGATGAGTCCGATTCCCAACAGTCCACTCTGGGGGAATCTCCCATCAGGGCAACGTGCAATGCGATAGCTCAGGGTGATAGTGCCTCTGGAGCATCATCTACTGAAGACACGTACTCTCCGGCTACACCCGATAGTATATCTTCCGGAGCTACATTTTCTCGGGTGACTTTTACTGAGATAACATCTTCTCAGCTTTCGTCCCCTGAAACCGTGGCGTCGCAACTCACAGATCTTCCGACCGATCATCCTGAAGAAACTTCAGCCAATGGAGACTTGGTCAGTTGGTCCCAGATACCTGACCTCATAGGAGATGTCTGGACCGACAAATTGCTCAATGAAGGAGAAAAGTTGCTGGATGTTGTTCAGGACTTATTCCCGGAAAATGCTTCATGTAACGCAATCACTGAGGATGGTGACTCTGCTGCAGACACATCTTCAGCAAATGAGAAGGATCAACCCTTAGATCTCAAGGACGATCTTCCAAATGAAGACCCTTCTCAAGAAGCTCTTGAAGTTGGTAGAGGTACCCGTTCTGGCCGGGATTACCACAAAAATTACAACCAATATTCTTCTTCTTATGTAAATCCATCTGGAAAAGATGTAAACGCCCTAAGTGGCAACAATAAGGAACATGCACGCCCGAAGGAGGCTTTCAAGTACGACTTGATTTAGCACTTCAAACACATACCTGCACGACTACACATCCTTGACTTATTACGAATGCCTCCACAAACTCGTGATAGTCTCATTTCAGAACTACAAAGGCTGAATGCGGATGTCGACATACATGCCCCATAAGTCCTACAAATTGAAATGGACTATAGGGTCAAAAAATCGAATACTCCTAGTAAGACCCCGACCCGAGTGAACTCGATTAGTGCTAATTACATTGTGTGTTAGTTCTAAGCTTGATTAATGATTTTGGCTAAGTTCGGTTTAGAATAGCTTTTGATATAGTTTTGGGGAATTTTGATTGCTTTGTGTCAGTGGGACCCTTTGGGGGTTCCTTCTTTATGACATTGCATGTGTTTGAGGATTTATCGAAGATTTTTGCATTCATCATTTTAATCCCGTTTTATTTGTATTGATAATCCCTACAACTTTCATGTTGATCCCGTCCCCGTTCGAGATCCCGAAACGTGATTTCATAGCCTTGAGGGCAAAACAGTCATTGTACACTAAATCTGTACCCAAAACTTGATATTCCCGAAACCCGCGAAACTTATACTTTTTGGAAACTAGATATTTCGACGATCACTTTTCTCTTCTTCGTCGAATTCATTAGAAGCCCCGAAAGCCATGATTTCAGCCCAATTAGATTTCTAGTGGTGGAGCCCGCTCCCCACTTGTTTATAAGGAAACCCTTCTCCTTCCATTTCCTTTTTCCAGCACAAGAGAGTGAACCTAGGGTTTCCATTGCCTTCCTTCTTGCTCTTGCCTTCCATCACCAAATCCACCACCAACGTTGCACAAATTGAGAGGTGGAGATCATCATCTTCTTCCTCGTCACTATAGCTCTCTATTGATACCATTGCTAGAGAAAAAAACCCTCCATTACAAGACTTCCTTTGAGCTCACTTTGTCCATTAGAGGACCTTACAAGTAAGTAATCCTTCTCTTCTTCTAGATTTCTGTTCCTCTAGCCCTAGAGAAGCTTCACCTTCATTATTGTAAGGTTCCCCTTTTCTATTTCATTGTTTGACCATTTTAGGGTTTTATTTTGGGATTTTGTTCAAAGCTTGGATTCTTTGCTTGGAGAGTAGTAGAGCTTGATCTCATTGACTAGAAGACCCAAGGCAAGTGGATGATTGATTTTCATGAGTTTTCAATGATTTTAGTATTTTCCACTCATGCCTATTTATTGCTTTGTTTTGAAATAAATGTTCATGATAGAGTATTAATGGTGCATTTATATCAAAGAGATGTGTTGGTTCATAGCATTTAATTCCTCTTGTTTTGTCCCAAATATATCTCATGTGAAATGGTTTCCTTCTTTCTTTCCTTGTATTGAATGTGATGTTGATGGAGGAGAATGGGATGGATGTGGTGTAAGATTTGATGTTATTTGAATGAAGTTTTAGACTCCTCATTTGATGTATGAAAGTGGCTAACAAGAGGTTGTAGAAGGAAGAGATAGAGAAGAGTTGAACTGGTTCAGAATCAGTTTCTGGATAGTTCGCTCGAGCGAACATGACACTTCGCTCGAGCAAAGTGTCCAGAAAAGGGTTCGGAGCATTCCAGTAGCTTGGTCGCTCGAGCGTACCCATTGGTCGCTCGAGCGGACATCCCAGAATTTGTTCCAGAGAGTTGTTCGTTCGAACGCACTAAAAACTTCGCTCGAACCAATGAGTTCGCTCGAGCGACCTCTTATGCGCTCGAGCGAACCCACCCAGCCAGCCATTCCAGAGAGCTCCTCGCTCGAGCGAACTCTCCGGTTTGCTCGAGCAATGAGCTTTGTTGGTCAAAGGTTATGTGACGGACAACGATGGACTATTTAAACGTTTTGGGACTATTCATTGGGAACCCCTCTATGTCAAGGAGATTTACTAAGCAATGTATGAGGCCATTTGAGAAAGAAACCATATCACTAAGATGTCATTTGAAGTTTTAAAAATTCAAAGTGTATAAGGAGCCTGGATTGTCCCCAAACTTAAAGAGTACCAAATTGTTATTAGGTTGACATACGGGATCCCTATCCACTTTAAATAAATCTTGAACCCGATACCTTACCCGAAATTCCAATTGTTTATTGTACCTCATCGATCCCGAGATTTATACTACATGTCTTGTTTTCCCGAAAGCATTGATGTACACTTGAAATGGTTACTTTGACCCGAAGTGCATTGCACCACATAAAATGACAGTGTGCCCTTGAGCACCCCCGTCTTGCCCATTTATTTATTGTACTTGATCTACTTGCATATGTCTCGATTTGTCATTTGACCTATTAGTCGGCACCACTAAACTTGGATAACCCTATTGGTCTGATCCACCGACTTGGAGATCCCCCTCTTGTCCCGCCAGCTGTAGTTTGGATCCCGCTACCCGGTTATTACCGTGGTCTTGTCCCGATGCCGCAGATTGCTACTGTGGTTCCCGATGCCCGGCTCGCTACCGTGATCATGTATAGTATATGTATATGTATTTTTGAGATCCACTGTTTCTCCTCACCTCGAGTGACTAAGATCAGTGCCTAGTTATTGCTCTATCACTTTAGTAATAGAGGACTTAGCTTCGTGTGGTTGCCATCTTGCTTGTTTCCCGTTTCCTTGGTTACCTTACATGTTTTACAATGTCTACTTGCATTTGAATAAATGTTTTATCTCGTTCATAGAAATTGTTATTTAAACAGGCTTGCATGTTTTGAAGGTAAATTTAATTACTATCATATTGTCATTGTATTTTACCCATTTGCCAAACCGTCGTGTTTGACCTACTCTTTGGTACTCAGGTCCCGTTGTCGGTTATCCCGAGGAGGAGCACGAGGAGGCGGTCGGAGAACCGCAACAGTTAGTTAAGTGGCGTGCTGATGACGTCATTTAGACATTTGGTTGCTATGGGAGACTTTATATTTTGGGAAACTGTTTAACCATTCTTTGGATTGGTATTTTGTTTATATTGGCCTTGTTGGCCTCTATTTTTGGGGAGATGTAATTAAATGATCTTGTATAAACTTTAACTTACTTTTGGGTAACATGCTAATGATCACTGCTCATTCTGATATGGTACTATACTTGTGTTATTTATCTTTATGATTTGAGATGGATTGAATATTTGATTTGCTACACGCTTCCGCACTTATAGAAATGTTCATGTATGGTTGTGATATCCTCACCGCGGACACTTGTGGGAAATTAAATAAATGTATAGCATAAATCCGATGTGCTGTCATTATCATCATCATTATTAGTCCCGATCCCGGATTCCCGGTCCGGGGTCGCGATACTCCCTCAAAGGAAGAAAGGAAGAAAGCCGAGGGATCATGTATTAGATGCCTCTCGGTACAGAAAGCAGCAAGTGCAACTATCGCCTTTGGTAAGGATGACCTCCTGCTAGGAGAGACAAAGCATAACCGACTCCTGTACTTCACAGGTTATGTCAAAGAAATGCCGATACACAGAGTCCAGATCGACTCAGGGTCTGCACTTAACCTCATCTCTACTTCGGTGCTTGAAGAGCTGGGCATCCCACCTAGCAAGCTGAGTCACACTTCTGTATCCATCTTTGGGTACGATGGGAGCGCTCAAAGGCCTATTGGCAAAATCAGGTTCATGTTGTAAATCGGTGATCTTATCTCTGATGTCACTGTGTATGCAATAAGAACCCTTTCATGCTACAACATCCTCCTTGGACGCCCCTGGATACACGAGAATAGTGTCGTCCCTTCAACTTTACATCAATGCATCAAGTTCGTTGGCAACGACCGCTCGATACATCGAGTGTTTGCAGACAAAAAGCCCTTCAAAGGCAAAGAAGTCCACTTTGCTGATGCTCAAATGTACAAAGATGAAAAAGAAGAAAAAGAGGAAGAAATAACACCCTTTGCTGAAAATCTTCAGAAAGATAAAGGCAATGCTCCTCTGCGATCATCGGAAGAAAACAAACCTTTCAGTAAATCCGAAGAGAGAGATCCATCTCCCTTCGTTGTCTCCCTCAAACCTTCAAAGCCTTTGGTCATAACAACCAAAGCAAAGAAGACAAAACAAAAGTCTGGGGGCAAGCTTGATGTCTTTTTCGTGTCTATTATGCAAGACATGGATTCAGAGTCAGAGCCAGAAGACGACACACTGTCAAGCCAAGCTGACACTAAACAAGTTCAATCTGCTCTACCCCCTATAGAGACACCTGTTGACGTAGAAGATCCTACGTCTGTTTCCTTTGTTGTTCCGGCAACTTCAGCAGAAGAGAAGCCAATCTTTTTCCACAGATCAGAAACTTCTTCATCAAATTCCATGCTTGAACCTTTCCAAAATGAAGGTATGCCTCAACTATTTCTATATAGTCCTGTGGCACAAGCTATTATGAAGAAAATGGGTTATGACACTCAAAACCCAGTCAGTCTGGGGCAAGGTCGCGGTATTCAAACACCATTGGAGCCCGCCTTGACCAAAAGTCAACTGGAAGATTGGAGACTCTACGGTCATGTAGAAAGATCTTCACATGGGTTGGGGTATGATCCCGACGCTCCCATGAGACAGTTGACACAAATGCTGAGGAGTCAATTTGCCGACTAAGCCTCAACATCTCATGTCCTTGAAGACATCGATCTCTGATGAGAGCCTAAAAAATACATTTTAGGCCCCTTAATAAGGACTTGGTTATACCGTCGAAAGAGATTAATTAGCTTAATTATGTTATTTTATTGTTTGTAGGTATTACAAATGCAAGGAGCGAAATTCAGAGCTAAAATGGAAGAAATCCCACAAAGCATGACAAACCGGAGTTGCAAGTAAGAAAGCTGTCAAATATGGGAAGAGACTCAAATAAAAAAGCAAAGCAAGAGTCCAAACATGCCTTGGACATCCAACATGGGTCCCACTCACCCCATAGCATGCCAACATGGAAGGTCTTCTAATTGTACCATGATTCTCGGAATTTTCAGAGGCAGCAACTTGAAATAGTCATAACTTTCAACTCGAGTGTCGGATTCGTGAACTCTATGTACTGTTGGAAAGCTCTTTTCGAGTAGATATCCGTGGAGTCCAAGATTGTATAAATCGAAGCTATATCGAGAGAGATATGACCTCGTGAAGTTCGCTGTGATGACCAGTGGGCCCGGACCCGACGGGAATCCATCTCCTGCACGAATTAAAGACCTTTTTCACCCCAAAACTTATAAATAAGAGCCCAAACTCGTTTTTGGGGATATTCACATCTTGGGAGAAGGTCTGAAGAAGGTTTTGGAGCTTTTGGGGAGCATAGCCATGGCGAGTTCATCAGAGATTCTTCGCCAATCATCTTCCATGCGTAACTAATTCCTCATCTTTGGGTTGTGATGAAGCCCTAAGCTTTTGTTTATGGTGATGTATAGGTTTAGGGTTTATTTTAAACGCTTTTGATTATATGACAAGATGTTAATCCATTGATTGGATTTTATGAATGCAATATTTCTTTCTTTGGTATTTTAATCTTGTAGATTTGAGTACTAAGTCATATAATGATGCTTGAATGAATGTGCTTGTTAGATTTAGGATAATCTATGCCATAGAGATAGGTTATGCCCTGATTTACATCCACATCCTATTAGAAAACAAAGTTCTGATTATTAAACTAATCCTATTAGAAAGCGAAGTATTGGGTTGATTGGTTTTGATTAACAAATTAATGATTTCTAAATTAACAAATTAAAGACAACTTTGATTCAATCAGAGAAAAGATCTAAGGGCACGAATCCACTCTAACCTCGCACAATGGCAAGTATAGGCCTCGGGTTTTACTGTCAACGCTACAGAGACTCGTCTTGGTTACAAACCTTCAGAGTCAATAAATAAAGGATGTGGATGTAAATCAGGGCATAACCTATCTCTATGGCATATTTGACAGCTTTTTTACTTGCAACTCCGGTTTGTCATGCTTTGTGGGATTTCTTCCATTTTAGCTCTGAATTTCGCTCCTTGCATTTGTAATACCTACAAACAATAAAATAACATAATTAAGCTAATTAATCTCTTTCGACGGTATAACCAAGTCCTCATTAAGGGGCTTAAAATGTATCTTTTAGGCTCTCATCACACCCCCCAACTTACACTTTGCTAGACCTCGAGCAATGCTAAAACAAAAAGAAAACTAACTAAGGCCACTTTCGTAGGGAGCACGGCTGCACTTAGCATGTGCAGCAAGCCTTTAAACCTCTAAGCTCCCCTTAGAGGACGAGTTATAGTCTCGTGAGGGTTTGTAGTGAATCTACCCACAAAATTCCTAAAACATAAAAGAAAAACAGGGAGAATTTTCCGCCAAGGTATCGACGAACACCGGATATTCCTGATTTTTGGGGTTTTCCATACACACTCAAATATTTGAAACCCTATTCTAGGATTGGTCATAATTTTGGCGCCGTTGCCGGGGACAATTAGCACGGTTGTTTGTTTCTTTTAATTCTGATATTAGTTTAGTTTATTTAATTTATTTTATTTTGCTTTTTTAGCTTTATTCACATTGTTTATTATCCTTACTGCAGGGCGTTGATTTTAACACAGATTTCTAGAATTTGTGCAGGGATCTAAGAGAGTTCACAAAGGACAAAGTTTTACTCAAAAGAAATCTCTCTTCTCTTTCCAAGGCAAGGTAAGTCCTAAACCTTCTGATTTTGTTTATATAATTGCAATAAGTTTTGTGTGTGCATGCTGTTGGGATTGGTGTATGCCCTAAAGCCCACTGACTGCACTTACATCTCTGTAACTGGATATTTATTGGTTATTTAATGGAATGACATCTTTCTCTTTATACTTGTGTATATGTATGGTTGTATAAGGCCCATTGTTTTCTAGTAAATGACTCAGGTGTGTAGTGGCTACACACAGTAAGGTCTGAGTCATGGACACTTGAACAATAAACATGTTCATAACTGAGAGATGGAGTTGGGCACTTCATCTTGGTATAAGTTATAATGAGATACTCTCCTGTATTCAGGGTGACTTACCTTAGTCAAGGAGGACTTTCCGGATTTATCTCATTAGTGCATGTGTCATGCATTGAACAGGACCACTTGTAGGTGTGATCTCTGAAATAGTACTATCACAGAGAGAGATCAAATCACCTCTTGCTACTAAGTGACCAGTGCTCTTAATCTTGAGCATTTGTGGATGAACTGACGAAGTCAAGTTCTTGTGCTTTAATTCACTATGGGTGAGATCCTGTTCATGGGTCAACAGCTCTGTGTTTTGGGTACTCGGGCTTGATTAGTTGGGACGTGCAAATGCAATATGGAATCTATGCCATCGTGTGATGGAATGATCGTCCTCTTAGAATTATCCGATTAATCATCAGAATCTAAGATCTTAGTATATGGATGTTCCATATGGATATTGAACTTGTGGGTCGCTCCCTGGATCAAGAGAATAATATCCGGATGATGATTAAGTCAAGGGTATGAAGTTCTAAGGTTGAGATGTAATCAAGAAGGTAGATAGTACATCGGTTAACCTACTTGATTATGGATGTTACATAGAGGGGCATTGTGGTCATTGTACTTGGTAGGTCAAAGACAATCGTCTATTTATGATGAGCTTTATTTGCAATTTAATATTTGTCCCTGGAGTGCAACCATAACTCTCTAGTGGAATGAGTTAGGGTTAAAATGATCTTAATGTTGCTATGGGGTTAGCATGGACATTTTGGTCATTTTGGGAGCCAAGGGCAAATATGTCTTTTGGTCCCTCTTCTAGCCACTTTCCTATATTGGCATGGTTTCCTAATTTAATTAGATGATATGTGGTTGAATTATTTTGTGGAAGAATAATTTTGAGTTTAAATTCTAATAGGCTCTTGATGGCATACATGAATTTTAACTCTAGCTAAATTATTGACTAGTGGGCCATGGTGTGTTTAGCTATCTTGTGGGCCAGCCATAAGTGGAGCCCCTTGTGTGAGGTTTCCAAGTTTGATTAGGTATCTTTTCTTGGAAAGAAAGACTCCTCTTTGGGTAAGAATTCCATTGATTAAAGGTTACTAATTTTAGTGTCTTTAATTAGTAAGTGTTGCACAACTAAAGGGGAAGGTTGCTATTCTTTTTAGGGATTGACATTCCTATTGGAAAGAGTATTCCTTAAAGGAATCAAATCTTTATATATATATGGGAGTCTCCTTTGGGCGTGCAACACACAAGAGAAGAGATCAAGTGGCTGGAATTAAACCCTAGGGGCGTGAATCACCATAGTGATCCATTGGCCGCCCAAAGCAAGAGAGAAGAACACACACGCCCACCCCATTGCTGCCCTCTTTTTCTTCATAGGAGAGGAGATCAGGTCTTGGGTTGTTTCCACAAAGAGAAGTTCAGAAAACCCTTCTTAGGATTCCATAGTTTGATCCCACCATCAACACCAATCAGATTGGGAAGTGGAATAGAAGAGAAGACCAAAGGAGAAGCTACTGCAGAAAATTCCTGCAACTAGCATTGCTTACTGCTGGCTGATATCAGACCTTTGGAGCATTCTTTTCAAAGACTTGAGACCTTCAAATCAGCAAGGTATTAGTCCTCTAACATCTCCTTACTTTATACACATGTTGATCATGGTTTCATGGAGTTTTTATGCATGATTCATGGCTGGAAAATCAGATTAGTTTCAAGTTTTAAAACAAGATCAGCCATGGACGTCTACTTGTATCTGATTTCAGATCGTTAATGCATATTCTTTCAATGGTATCAGAGCCACTCCATGATTAATCATGATCCCATGTTGTGTGGTTTTCATTCCTAGATTAATTAAGGGCATGGTGGCGCCCTTTAGGTTGTTATTTCCTGCATTAATAGTGTGCAGGGATTTTTTCTAGGCTGCAGGAATTGTTTCCATGCTGCTGGAATAATTCCAGAATGCTTTTTACTACATGTATGAAGTGCTGGAATTGTTTCCATGCTGCTGGAATAATTCCAGAATGCTGTTTACTACATGTATGAAGTGCAGGAATTGTTTCCATGCTGCTGGAATAATTCCAGAATGCTGTTTTCAATATGTTTGAAGTGCAGGAATTTTTTCCAGGGTGCTGGAATTATTTCAGATCACTATATAGTGCTGTACATAGCACAATGAATGCACTAACCTCTTTGTTTGCAGCCATATAATTGCATCCTTGATGGTTCGCATGTATGTGTGTGGATTTGGATGTTTTTTAATTAGTTGGAAATTGTACGGTTGCGCGGTTAGCAACCATAGGAGATTGTAATTTTTCCTTAATTTGATTTCAACTAGTCTTGATGTAAGCTTTCTTGAAAAGCATAGGGATCTCCAATGTAATTTTTGTTTTTTGCTTTTCATGGGTTTTGTAAGACCCCGACCCGAGTGAACCCGATTAGTGCTAATTTAGTTGCGTGTTAGTACTAAGCTCGATTAGTGATTTTGACTAAGTGGAGTTTGGATTAGCTTTGTTTATAGTTTTGGGCTAATTTGAATGTTTTGATTTGCTTTGTGCTAGTAGGGCCCTTTGGGGGTTCCCTTTCTTGACATTGCATATGTTTGAGGATTTATCGGAGATTTTTACATTCATGATTTTAATCTCGTTTTACTCGCTTTGATGATCCCTACAACTTTTATGTTGATCCCGTTTTCGTTTGAGATCCCGAAACCCGAATTCTTGGCCTTGAGGGCAAAATAGTCATTTCACACCAAATCTGTACCCAAACTTAGTATCCTCGAAACCCGCGAAACATATACTTTTTAGAAACTAGATATTTCGACGATCACTTCTTCCTTCTTCGTCGAATTCATCCGAGGTTCCGATAGAGATGATTTCAGCCCATTTAGTTCCTTTAGTAGTGGGACCCAATTCATTGTTAACAAAGGGGAAGCCATTAACCCATTCACTTCATTTCCATTTTTCCAGCACAAGAGGTGAGAGCTAGGGTTTTCTTCATCTTCTTCTTGCTCTTGCCTTTTATCACTCAATCCACTCTCAAGCTTGCACCAAGAGAAGATTTGAGATCATCATCTTCTTCCTCATCACCTTAACTCTCCATTGACACCATTGCTAGAGAAAAGCATTCATCACAAGACCTTCCTTGAGCTCACCATTGCCATTAGAGGACCTTGCAAGTAAGTAACCCCCTTCATCTCCTAGATTGGTGTTCCTCTAACCCTATAGGAGCTTCACCTTCATTATTGGAAGGTTTCTTGGTGATTTCATTGTTTGACCATGTTAGGGTTTTATTTGGGAATTTTGCCTTGTAGCTTGGATTCATTGTCTTGGAAGACTTGATAGAGCTTGATTTCTTTGTTAGAAGACCTAAGGCAAGTGAATAAATGATGTTCCTAAGCTTTTATTGATTTTTGGACATTTTCCATTAATGTGCATTTATTGCTTTAATTTGAAATGAATGCTCATGATAAGTATTAATGACACATTTATAATCTTGGAGAAGTAGTGGTTTATGGCAATGAATGTCTTCTTATTTTGTTGCAAAGGTATATATAGATTGTGAAATGGTTCCCTTCTCCTTTTTCCTTGTGTTGGATGTATGGTTGATGGAGGAGAATGTGATTGATTAAATGGAGGATTTGTTGTAGTTTGGAGGGAGAAATGGGCTCCTCATTTGATGTGTAAGAAGGGCTAAAAGAAGGTTGTAAAAAGGAAGAGAAAGAGAGGAACTGAACTGCCCGGAATTCAGTTTCTGGACAGTTCGCTCGAGCGACCTTGACAGTTCGTTCGAGCGACCTGTCCAGAAAGGGATACGGGTTTTCCAGTAGCTTGGTCGCTCGAACGCATTTTAATATCCGCTCGACCGATGGGTTCGCTCGAGCGAACCCTTCGATTCGCTCGAGCGATGCGGTCTGCCTGAACTGTTTTGATGCACTAGTGCAGAAATTTCGACCGATCGATCGGCCCTTCGGTCCGATCGATCCCCAGTGGGTTTTGAGATTTATTTTTCTTGTGGACCTTGGCTACCCTCTTTGGACTCACTTGACCATACGTGAGAGCGTCTTGAGCCGATGCTCTTCACGGTTGGTTCGGAATGCATCGAAGTTCAATCTATTCAATCTTGAACGGGATGGAACGACACGATATCCTCTTCATACCTAAATGCAAAGTCTATTTCCTTGGGTATCGTGAATTCTATTCCTTTCGGTGACTGAGTAGGTTGCTCGATGGTTCCGGGTTGACATCATACTTAGGATGGACCGTTTATAGTATTGATTTTTCTATCATAGCATCTAGTACTACCCATAAGCTCATGTTAAGTTTTGAAAATAGTAAAAGTGCATAAGGAGCCCGGAATGTCTTTAAACTCGAAGAGTACCAAGTCATATCTATGATCGACATACGGGACCCCTATTCACTCAAATAGATCTTAAAACATTTATCTTTCCCGAATTGGTATAGTTCATCATATTTCTCTATTTCCAAGATTTACATGTCATGAGTTGTTTTCCCGAAAGCATGATAGTAGCATTGACTTGTCTCGAAATGTATTACCCGACATGAAATGACAGCGTGCCCTTGAGCACCCCCGTTTTACCCGTTTATTTACTGTACTCGATTTACTTGCATATGTCTCGATGTGTTATTTATCCTATGAGTCGGCATCACTAAGCTTGGATACCTTGTCGGTTTGATCCACCGACTTGGAAATCCCTCTCCCGTCCCGCCAGCTGCAGTTTGGATCCCGATGCCCGGTTTATTACCGTGGTCCCGTCCCGATACCCGGTTCGCTACCGTGGTCCCGTTCCCGGATAATTATATTGTATATATGTATACGTTGTTTCTCCTCACCTTGCGTGACTGAGATCGACGTCCCGTGATACTGTTGTCACTTTAGTGATAGAGGACTTAGCTTTATGTGATTGCCACCTTGTTATTCCCGATTCCTTGGATACCTCATATATTTTTATCTTGTTTACTTGTTTTATAGCAAATGATTTACCTGTTTTATGAGAGTTCTTGTTTAAACAGATTCCTATGCTTTTCAAGAGATTTCATCTATTATATGTTGTTGCATCTTTTCATTCTCTTGCCAGACCGTCGTGTCTGATCCTTTACTTTGGTACTCAGGTCCCGTTGCCGGTTTCCTTGAGGAGGAGCCGGAGGAGGCAGTAGGTGAGCTGCAACCTCTAGTAGAGTGGCGTGCTGACGATGTCATGTAGACATCGGGTTGCCAAGAGGCGTAACATTTTGGGGAGGACTTATTAACCATTCTTTTGGGTTATTCTTTTGTAGTATTGGCCTTTGTTGGCCTCTAATTTTGGGGAATGTAACTAAATGATATTTTGTCTAACTTTAACAACTTTTGGGAAACTTGCTATAGATCATTGCTCATTCTGATCCAGTTTTGATATTTGATATTAAATGCTTGCATGATTAGAGATAGTCTACTATTTGATTTGCTACACGCTTCCGCACTCAACAGAAATATTCATGCAAGGTTGTGATATCCTCACCGCGGACACCTGTGGGAAATTAAATAGGTTGTATATGGTGGATGTAGATAATCCTCATCAATCATCATCCACTTCTAATTAGTCCCGATCCCGGATCAGTCCTGCGGGCCCGGTCCGGGGTCGTGACAGGTTTGCTTGTATAAATTAATTTATTGTAACAAGCAAGGAGAAGAAAGCTTCAAAGATTGCATGGTTGCAATTAGAGGAGGATCCCGTGGTGGTGGAGGCAACGAAGGTTTCCTAGTGCGAAAAGGACTCTTAACCAAGTTTCCTAGTTGGATAAGGAATCCTAGTTGGAAAAGGATTTGAAGTCCAAAAATAGCAGGGAGCCATTAAGGATTGCATTCTTTAATTTGCTTTTATATATGGAATGCATGGTTGAATGCTTTATATAATTGCTATGTTTATCACCTAGTAACATGGCCACCACTAGGTTCTTAAAATTGGCATCTTTCTATATTGGATTGTTTTTGTTTGGCAAATTGTTTTAAACGGATCTTAGACCAGCACCTTCTATTTGTCTAAGGTTTAAAATTGGATAGGGTTTAGTTTATCTTGGTACCCTAAGTTTCCAAGAGAGGCCAAACTAAAATCTAATATGTTTCTACCCTAGTGGGCCCATAACCCTCAGGTCCCAAGACCTTTAAACCCTAGTGTGAAATAATCAAGTGGGAGAGGGGTTTGGGAAAACCCCATGGCCTTCCATTTTAGGTTCATGCTATCTCATTAGAGTGTTAGTGGGAGTGGCCATCCCTTCGATGGAGTTCTTTACTAAAGATCGCTTTGATGGGTTAGTGGGTGAACTAATGTGAATATTCGTAATGAAGTGTTAGTGGGAGCAACCATCCTTTCGGTGGAGTTCTTTACTAAAGATCACTTCTATAGAATGTCAATGAAGTGTTGGTGGGAGCGGCCATCCCTTCGGTGGAGCTCTTTACTAAGGTTCACTTCAAGGGTTGATTGGAGTCACTTCCCTTCGGAGGACTCAAGTCATAGACATTCTGGGAACGTTCATAAAAGATGGTAATACACTTGACATAAGACGGTAATGACCTCTCCCTAGGAGTTAGAGTTGTTTGTCATATGAGGCCAAACCAATCAGTGATTGGACTATCACTGGATATGCGTATCCAGACAGTGATGATCCAAATAAGCAGACCTTAACTCAACGTAACTGTAGGCTCGGCCATCCCTTCGATGGAGGGTCTATGAGGAGGTTGAGACACTGATACATTATTATTAGGGTTAAATAATGTAAAAAGTCTTGTGCATGTTTTTTTCCTTTTACTACAAGCACAATATACATGTTACATATATACTGCCTGTCTAATTATAACCTGTTATATATATCCAGAGAGATGGGGAAGGATTCCTTTAGCCCGTTGATGAGTATTCTGCGTGAGAACAAATTGACTGGCCCAAATTACGTAGACTGGAAAAGAAACCTTAACATAGTACTCACCGCTGAAGAGTACAAGTATGTTTTGCCGGAACCCTGTCCTACCATTGATGATTATTCTACAGATGACCAGCTAGAGGCTGAAAGGAAATGGAAAAAGGCGAATAGCATGGCGAAATGCTACATGCTTGCTTCCATGTCCAACGTGTTGCAAACGCAGCATGAGCAAATGGACACAGCTTCAGATATCATGTTGTCCTTGTCTGAGATGTTCGCAGACAGAAGCAGGCCAGCTAGGCAAGCTGCTTTAAGGACAATCATGAATTCTAGGATGGCTGAGGGAGCACCTGTCAGAGAGCACATGCTCAAAATGATGGATTGTTTCAATGAAGCTGAGATCCTAGGGGCTGAGATTGATGCAGGGAGTCAGACTGATATGATTCTAGAAACTCTGACGGGGTCTTTCAATCAGTTCAAGCTCAACTTCAACATGAGCAAGATGGACATGACTCTCTCTGAGTTAATGAAAGAACTTCAGGCGGCAGAGGCCATCATGAAGCCTAAAGGCCAACTTCACTTTTCCCAGTTTTCCTCTAAACTCAACCCGAAAGGGAAAAAGTTTAAGAAGAAGCAGGGTAAGGGAAAAGGACAGAAAAAGGGCAATGCTGGGAAAAAGGACAAAGGTACAGGTGAAAAGCCCAAAGGGAAATGCTTTAAGTACGGCCTCAAAGGTCACTGGAAGAAAGATTGTCCCAAGCTCCTAGGCTCAGATAAGAAAGGTATATCTCTTTCCTACTACATTGAAACCTGTCATGTGGTTGATTCTACTGATTCCTGGATAGTAGACTCTAGAGCCACTAATCATATCTGCAATTCATTGCAGGGGTTTCAGATAATGAAAAAGCTTGAGAAAGGGGAGTTTGACCTTAGAGTTGGAAATGGAGCAAAGATCTGGGCTGTTGCAGTGGGAGCAGTTACCTTACATTTTCCGCATGATAGGATATTAGTTTTAAACAATGTTATTTATGTTCCGGACATAAGGAAGAATTTAATTTCAGTTTCCAGACTCATTGAATTTAATTATTCAGTTTCTTTCCATTCTGGTGTTGATATCAGTAGAGATGGAAATATTATATGTTCCGGTAGAATGCATGATAACTTATTTTATATATATCCTATTGCTCCCTCACTGCATAATGTACAACTAGAAAGCTCATCGTCCCTCAAGAGGAAGGTATCTTCGACCAATGACACTTATCTTTGGCACTTACGTTTGGGTCATATTAACCTAAAACGGATTCAGAGGTTGGTAGAGGATGGGCTTCTGAGCTCATTAGATCTCGAACCTTTTCCTCAGTGTGAATCTTGTCTCATGGGAAAGATGACCAAAAGGTCATTCTCTGGAAAGGGACTGAGGTCAAAGGAGTTGTTAGAATTGGTTCACACTGATGTGTGTGGTCCTATGAATAAACTAGCTAGAGGAGGTTATGAGTATTTCATCACCTTCACTGATGATTACTCTAGGTATGGATATGTGTACCTAATGCGACGCAAGTCTGAAGCGTTTGATAAGTTCAAACAATTCAAGGCTGAGGCGGAGCTACAACTAGGGAAACATATCAAAGCTCTTCGATCTGATCGAGGTGGCGAATACCTCCTGGGTGAGTTCAAGGAGTACCTCACACAACATGGGATTGTGTCTCAATTGTCTGCACTGTTAGGTATTTTGTTTTTGCAATTTGATGGATGCATTTGCATATTGGCATCATTTGAATTCACACACATGCATTGATTTAAAATATCTTGAAATCTAGTTTTATACATGCATAGCTTTTAAGATTTGGAAAAGCTTTTGTTTTATGCATGTTTTGGTTTTAAACTTGGATGCATTGGTTTTGAATCCCAAACTCTTTTTGAAAACCTAATTCCATGTGCACTACTTTTGGAAAATCATGTTAGGTATTTAGGTTTCAGGTTTGCATACTTTCAGCACCTTTGGAATCAGTTTTGTATGCAATATCATTTGAAAAGAGTTGTATTCAAATCAAGCTAGCCTTTGGTTTTAATCTTGTGAATCATTTTAGGCTTTGTGTTTCTCATGTTTTTAAACATCTTAGAATACCTTAAAACATGTTATTTAAGCTTGATTTAGTGGCCAAAAGATCCACCAAAGAAAAACTTTGAAAATGGAAAAAGTGGATTTTTGGCCCAGGGACTCGCCCGGCAGTGTCGCCGGTCGACCGAGCCCTGTGTCTCGGTCGACCGAGGACACTGCAGGGCCCTGGGAAGTTTCTGTGCAGAAATTTCCCAACGGTCAGAAATATGACCGTTGTGTTGTCCCGGTCGACCGAGACCTCTAGGTCGACCGAGACAACTAGCCCGTGGACTGTTTTTTGCCTATAAAGTCCATTCATTTCCAACCTTTTTCAAGGCTTGAACCATGAACTTTTGAGAGCATTTTGGAGCCAAAGAAAGGGGAAGAAGTTGGAAAAGCTAGAGGGCTATTTGGAAATCAAACTCATGAGTTTTTAAAAAGGTACATCTTCTAAGTTATTTTGATTTCCATTCAAATGAAATTCATGCATGTTCAAATCCTTGGTATTTTCATTTATGCATGATTTCAAGCCTATAAAGAGTTGTTTTGCAAACTCAATATCTTCCTTGGTAAATTAGATTAGTTTGCAAACTCTCTTAACTAAATCACATGCTTTCTTAGACTTTTACACTCATACAACTTGTTTAGTTCATTTATTAAAGTTGTTTGAATTTCACATGTGATTAGTTTTCTCTTCAATCATCATTTTATAAGCTTTGATTTTAAAATGCATCATGCATTCATTTAAGAGCTTCTTTGTTAAGATTGATTGAAGGAACACACTCATACACTTGTGCACACACTTTAGCTTGTTTTAAGTGTATGTTTGTAATTTGTATTAAACTTTCATATTAGCCTATTCAAGAGGCAATTTCATATGAGCTTAAATTGTAATCTCTTAGAGTGATCTTTTGGAAAGACACCTTCTTTGAGAAATCAACTTTGTAAAGGTTATTGCTTAGCCTTTGAAAAGCAACTTGTAAGGTTATTGCTTAGCCTAAGAAAAGCATATTGTAAAGGTTATTGCTTAGCCTAAGAAAAGCATATTGTAAGGTTATTGCTTAGCCTATAAAAGCACATTGAGAGGTTGTTGTTTAGCCTAGAAAAACAACTTTGTAAGGGTTATTGCTTAGCCTAGTAAAAAGCATAATTAGTGGAATCCGGTGGGGTGTTGGATACACAAGCCGGTAGTGGATGTAGGCATTGAGGCCGAACCACTATAAACCTTGGTGTTGTGGTGATTGCTTTGTGATGATTGTATTGTTAGCTTCCGCATTTTGATTGTCTTATCATCACATGTGACTAGTTTTTATTAAGAAATTAAAATTGGTTTAAATTGGTCATAGTTGTAGCTCACCCTATTCACCCCCCCCTCTAGGGTTAGGATCCATAGCGGACTTTCAATTGGTATCAGAGCCAAGTGCTCTAATCCCTTAGGATCAAGTGTTTGGAACTCTTGATTAGGTGTAAAAACCTAGAGTTAAAACCCTAGAGTTGTGATTATTTGAAAATCATTAGAATGGACTCCACTAGCCTAGACTTTGTAGATTCTTCTAGACCTCTCACTCTTCCTTCTATTAGAGATTCAAACCATCAATTAAATGAATATCAATTTGACTCAAAAGAGGAAGAAAATGAGTATGATGAAGATGATCTTCAACAAGCCTATAATGAATTATATACATTATCTACGAAGCTTGATAAAAGAAACAAAAGCTTAAGAGAAGAATCTATGAATCTAACCAAAGAGCTAGCCTCTTCAAAAGATGAACTTAGAGAGAAAGAAGAAGTAATAAAATGTCTAGACTCTAAGTTCATGATCTCTTTAAATAATCTATCTAACATTCAAGATGAACTAAAAGAATTAAAGATGGATTATGACAATGTCAATAAGGAAAATCTAAATCTAAGAGATCAATTACAAAGGCAAGGTAAAGACAACAATCTTGAATCTAAATTGACTATCTCTAAGGAAAATTTATCTAATACTCAAAATGAATTAAATGAGATTAAGATAAATTGTGATGAGCTTAAAAATGAAAATTTAAACCTAAGAGATACAATTAAAAGACAAGATAAAGACTTTAACAACTTAGAAGCCAAGTTGATCAAAAGTAAGTTAAAAACTCAAGAGCTTGGAACTAATGTTGTTAATGACCTTAAACATAAATTACAACTTGCCAATGAAGAGCTAATCAAATATAAGGAACTTGAAAATGAACTTTCAAAAGTCAAAAATGAAAATTCAATCCTTATAACCAAAGTCACTCAACTTGAAACCTATAAACAAAAGTATGAGTGCAAGTTTACCCAAAGTGAAGATAGACTTGAAAAATTATTTAAATTGGGTAAACATCATGGAGATAGGACGGGTATTGGATTTAATAGGAATATGTCTTATAACCCTAAATTCACCAACACTTTTGTGAAAGGTGAGTCCTCATTCTCTAGCACTCACACTTCTTTGCCCAAAACCAAATGTAATTTTTGTGGCATTGAAGGACATTTTATGTTTGAGTGCAAACTAAGAAAGAGAAGCCATGTGTCTAAACCCATCTTTGAACTCAAAAATGGAAAATCAAACTTGAAGGGTAAGACACTAAAAATCAAGGAAAACTCCAAAAAGACTAAACAAGTTAAATCCTTTAAAATGGAGTCTCCTAAAATAGATTCTAAAAAGCTTAAACAAGTTAAATCAAGCTTGAAAGAATCTAAGAACAAAAAGCTTCTCAATCTATCTCCCTTATATGAACCAATGAAAGAACTTTTGAAGAAAGTTGCTAAGTTAAATCTAAAATTCAAAAGTCAAGTAAAGGGAGAAAGTAAGAAGAAAAGAAAAGTGAAACAATCCCCAAAGAAACAAACTCACCAACATCAAAAGACTATTCACCATTCTAAGCCAAATTTAGTAAAATCTAAATATCATGGTGATAAGTTTAAATTGAAAATTTATCAAGTTAAATCTCCTATAGTTGGTGAGAAGTCCAAAATAGACCTCAAAGTTCAACCCTCCCAAGACCTTAGGTGGATTCCAAAAGTCATTTACTTAGATAAACCTTAAGGCCTTGGACCTCATTGACCAACCTATCCTTTATAGTTAAATCATTTTGTTGGTCATGTTGCTTTGCATTTTGTTTCTCTAGTTACATCTATTAAAATGCATTGCATTTCTTTATGATCAATTGATTTTGTCTTCATGCACCATTCTAGTTACATATCATGGTTTTCAAAATCTTTTGATTATAATCTCATCATGTTTGATTTGCTTGTTGCACTCATATGTTTTGCATTGCATTTCTACATGATTAATTGATTGTGATGTTAAAAGCTTTCATAGCTAATTTGTCATGATCAATTGTTGTTAGATCATTTGATGGATGTCTTAGTTAGATCCTTTTTGTAAATCAAATGATTTGAATCAATTCAAGTTTTTCCATGGATTTATAAGGTATACCTTTATATGGAAAATCATTGTTTTGAAAAATCAACTTGTATGTGTTTTAATGAAGTTATATCTTTTCAAATACATTGTTGATTCTTGATCTTCAAAATCATTCTTTTTATGCTCATTGTTGGATTTTGTTTTTCAAAATGTTTTGAAGATTGTTTGAATGGAAATGCTTTTTAATCTCATTAGTTATAATCTTTTAAGCATGTTCCATGATTATCATTTCCTTTTCTTTTGGTTTCATTATCTTTAGAAATGGAAATGTATGTTGTTTGCATCTTTGCTTGTTTGTTTAGTTATTCTTTTTATATGCAAATGACAATTGGTTCCATGTATGGTTGTGACCTTAGTTACATTTGTAGAAACCATACTAGAACCCAAATCCATCCTTTTTACCTAGTCATTTCTTTATGGATGGTTATGATGTTGATTCATGTAGATTTTCTTGATGTCATCCTTATACATGTTTCAACTTCATAAGTAGTGTTCTTAATCATATGAATCTCTTTGAAATCCATTCCTTGCATTTATGTTGGTTGATGGATTTCTTAGTGTTGAATTCATATGATCTAGACACTTTGGAAATTGCATGCATTACAAAGCTTTATCCTTTTGCATTGCAATTTGCCTTGTTCATCACTATGCTCTTTAGGAATATCATTAAAAGTGATGAATATGCATTTATGATGCTTGATGGAAGTGTATCACATCCTTGCTTTTACTCATGTTATCATATTCAATTGGTTTCATTTGGTATAATGTTCCATTGATTTCATATCCAATTGATATCTTATCTTGTGTATGTGATAGACCTTGTGTGCTTTGGACTAATCTTCATAGTTATATAATTGTTCCACGTCACACACCATTAGCATCATAATGCTCATGATTGCCACCTCTTTTTGCTCTCATAGGTAAATCTCATGACCACCATGTTTATGTGTTAATAATATTGGTTGGTTATTATTTGAGGTTGGCTTCATGATTGAATTTCATTTCACTCTTTCATGCACTTTAATAGTCATATTTATTGATTGAATGAAATGAGTTCAAAACTTACATAGCATATGATTTTCATAAGTAATATTGATTGATGCTATGTTTGAGTAAACCCCTTATCATGGATAGCTCTAATTTGGATTTCTCATAATAGTTATACTTTTAAATCCATTTTAGAGTGATTGTGTTAATAGTCACATCCATTAATCTCAATTGATATGTTTGTTTCAATTGATATCCATGATTGCTTCTCTCATTTGTCCTTGCTTTCTTTTGGTAAATTGATCATATTGTGCTCAATAGTTAAATGAATCTAATCCTTTCCTTGAAGTTAACCCTCACTTGGTTAAACCATCTTCTTCTTGCACCTAATAGTTAAATCTTTGTCAAAAGCTTGACAAAAGAAGAGAATGGATTGAGGGGGAGTGTAAACCTTCGTAGGAAGAATTAGTTTTGATCAAATTCACCCTTGGATTGCCTTTGAGCCCTTAGAGTTAACTTACATACATGATAGCCTGTTATGAATTTCATTTTCGATTTCAATTGTTAACAGGTGCTACTAAAGGTATTCTTCTTGTCTCATGTGTGTAGGTACCTTTGCAATTTAATGTCAAAGGGGGAGAGAGAGTTCAAGTGTGACTCAAAGATCTCCTACTCATCAAAGGGGGAGAGAGTTCGAGAGTTCAAGTACTCGAAGATCTCCTATCCATCAAAGGGGGAGAAAGCTTTCAAGTTCTCAAGAGGAGAAAGAAGCATGGTCAAAGGGGGAGAGCAAATAGAAGAAAGAAAGCTTGGAGCTAAAGAAGATGCTTGGCCAAAGAGAGGAAGATGAGAAGAAAGCTTGAAGAATGATCAAGCACCAAGCATCAAGAAGATTGAAGAAAAGAGCCCAAGAGCCCAAGCTAAGAGAAGAAGCATCCAACAAGATTTCAAGACTTGTCAAGCTAAGGGGGAGCTAAAGACTTTGTGTGAAATTTCTATGATGAGTAAGTTGCCATCAAATTGCAAAGGGGGAGATTGTTAGGTATTTTGTTTTTGCAATTTGATGGATGCATTTGCATATTGGCATCATTTGAATTCACACACATGCATTGATTTAAAATATCTTGAAATCTAGTTTTATACATGCATAGCTTTTAAGATTTGGAAAAGCTTTTGTTTTATGCATGTTTTGGTTTTAAACTTGGATGCATTGGTTTTGAATCCCAAACTCTTTTTGAAAACCTAATTCCATGTGCACTACTTTTGGAAAATCATGTTAGGTATTTAGGTTTCAGGTTTGCATACTTTCAGCACCTTTGGAATCAGTTTTGTATGCAATATCATTTGAAAAGAGTTGTATTCAAATCAAGCTAGCCTTTGGTTTTAATCTTGTGAATCATTTTAGGCTTTGTGTTTCTCATGTTTTTAAACATCTTAGAATACCTTAAAACATGTTATTTAAGCTTGATTTAGTGGCCAAAAGATCCACCAAAGAAAAACTTTGAAAATGGAAAAAGTGGATTTTTGGCCCAGGGACTCGCCCGGCAGTGTCGCCGGTCGACCGAGCCCTGTGTCTCGGTCGACCGAGGACACTGCAGGGCCCTGGGAAGTTTCTGTGCAGAAATTTCCCAACGGTCAGAAATATGACCGTTGTGTTGTCCCGGTCGACCGAGACCTCTAGGTCGACCGAGACAACTAGCCCGTGGACTGTTTTTTGCCTATAAAGTCCATTCATTTCCAACCTTTTTCAAGGCTTGAACCATGAACTTTTGAGAGCATTTTGGAGCCAAAGAAAGGGGAAGAAGTTGGAAAAGCTAGAGGGCTATTTGGAAATCAAACTCATGAGTTTTTAAAAAGGTACATCTTCTAAGTTATTTTGATTTCCATTCAAATGAAATTCATGCATGTTCAAATCCTTGGTATTTTCATTTATGCATGATTTCAAGCCTATAAAGAGTTGTTTTGCAAACTCAATATCTTCCTTGGTAAATTAGATTAGTTTGCAAACTCTCTTAACTAAATCACATGCTTTCTTAGACTTTTACACTCATACAACTTGTTTAGTTCATTTATTAAAGTTGTTTGAATTTCACATGTGATTAGTTTTCTCTTCAATCATCATTTTATAAGCTTTGATTTTAAAATGCATCATGCATTCATTTAAGAGCTTCTTTGTTAAGATTGATTGAAGGAACACACTCATACACTTGTGCACACACTTTAGCTTGTTTTAAGTGTATGTTTGTAATTTGTATTAAACTTTCATATTAGCCTATTCAAGAGGCAATTTCATATGAGCTTAAATTGTAATCTCTTAGAGTGATCTTTTGGAAAGACACCTTCTTTGAGAAATCAACTTTGTAAAGGTTATTGCTTAGCCTTTGAAAAGCAACTTGTAAGGTTATTGCTTAGCCTAAGAAAAGCATATTGTAAAGGTTATTGCTTAGCCTAAGAAAAGCATATTGTAAGGTTATTGCTTAGCCTATAAAAGCACATTGAGAGGTTGTTGTTTAGCCTAGAAAAACAACTTTGTAAGGGTTATTGCTTAGCCTAGTAAAAAGCATAATTAGTGGAATCCGGTGGGGTGTTGGATACACAAGCCGGTAGTGGATGTAGGCATTGAGGCCGAACCACTATAAACCTTGGTGTTGTGGTGATTGCTTTGTGATGATTGTATTGTTAGCTTCCGCATTTTGATTGTCTTATCATCACATGTGACTAGTTTTTATTAAGAAATTAAAATTGGTTTAAATTGGTCATAGTTGTAGCTCACCCTATTCACCCCCCCCTCTAGGGTTAGGATCCATAGCGGACTTTCATGCACCGGGTACACCCCAGCAAAATAGTGTAGCAGAGAGAAGAAACCGTACCCTTTTTGATATTGTAAGGTCCATGATGAGTCATGCAACCCTACCCATATCTTTTTGGGGATATGCCCTAGAAGCAGCAGCATACATTTTGAATCTGGTACCTTCTAAATCAGTACCTAGGACACCTCAAGAAATGTGGACAGGACGAAAACCCAGTTTAAAACATATCCACATTTGGGGTTGTCCAGCTTATGTACTGAATGATAAAGCTACCAAGCTAGAACCCAGATCGGAAATGTGCTACTTCATTGGGTATCCTAAGGGAACGAGAGGAGGCATCTTTTATCATCCAAAGGAGCAAAAGGTGCTTATCAGCACTCATGCTAGATACTTGGAGGATGATTGCATGATGCACCAAGAGCTTGGTTATAAAGAAACACTTGAGGAGATTCTTTCAGAAACTCCTGCAACATCTGTGCCAAATCCTGAGATTGTAGAAAATCAAGACATTCCTTTTAACACTCCGGAGCCTCGTCGTAGTGGGAGAATTACTAGACAACCAGATAGATACTTGGGAGTGTCTTTTATGACAGACTCCGAGGATCTGGTTGAGGATCCTACTAGTTACGATGAAGCAGTAACGGACATAGATGCTGACATGTGGCAGCAAGCGATGAAATCTGAATTGGATTCTCTGTATTCCAATCAAGTCTGGGAACTTGTGGATGCACCTGAAGGGATCAAACCCATAGGGTGCAAGTGGATCTACAAGAGAAAGAGAGGAGTGGATGGGAAGGTTGAAACCTTCAAAGCAAGACTGGTGGCGAAATGATATACTCAGAAAGAGGGAATCGATTATGAGGAAACTTTTTCGCCAGTAGCCATGCTCAAGTCCATAAGGATTCTCTTAGCCATCGCATGTCATTATGACTACGAGATATGGCAAATGGATGTCAAGACAACTTTTCTAAATGGAAGTCTTGACGAATGCATCTATATGATGCAACCAGAGGGATTCATTGCTGGTGGCCAAGAGAACATGGTCTGTAAACTTAAGAAGTCCATTTATGGACTTAAGCAAGCATCTAGGGCATGGAACATCAAGTTTAATCAGGCAGTCAAATCCTTTGGCTTTGATCAAAACATTGATGAACCATGTGTGTATAAGAAAGGGAGTGGAAACGCAGTTGCATTTTTAGTCCTATATGTGGATGACATATTACTCATTGGAAATGATGTTGGCATCTTGTCATCTACAAAGGTTTGGTTATCATCTCAATTTCAGATGAAGGATTTGGGTGAGGCGAGCTATGTCTTAGGGATCAAGCTTTTGCGAGATCGCAAGAACAAGATGTTAGCCTTATCCCAATCTTCGTATATTGAGAAGATATTGGCCAAGTATAACATGCATGACTCCAAGAAGGGCTTGCTACCTTCTAGACATGGAGTACCACTATCTCGGAATCAATGTCCGAAGACACCTGAGGAGATAGAAAGCATGAGGAGAGTACCATATGCATCAGCTGTTGGAAGCCTCATGTATGCAATGTTGTGTACTAGACCAGATATTTGCTTTGCCGTTGGCATGGTTAGCAGATATCAATCAAACCCTGGACCTATGCACTGGATAGCTGTTAAGCATATATTCAAGTATCTTCGGAGAATGAAAGATTATATGCTAGTCTACCGAGCAGATGATCAAATGCCACTGGCGTATACAGACTTTGATTTCCAGTCGGATGTAGATGGCAGAAAGTCTACCTCGGGATACGTCTTTACTCTATCAGGAGGGGCTATATCATGGAGAAGTGTCAAGCAAGATTGTACTGCTGATTCTACCATGGAAGCAGAGTATGTGGCGGCATCGGAAGCTGCGAAGGAAGCAGTATGGCTCAGAAAATTCCTATTGGAATTGGGAGTAGTTCCTGCAGTGCAAAAACCGATTGTCATGTACTGCGATAATACTGGTGCAGTAGCTAACTGCAAAGAGCCCAGGAATCACAAAAAAGGCAAACATATTCAGAGAAAGACCACTTGATCCGGGAATTCGTACAGGATGGAGAAATAGTGGTAGAGCAGATTGCCTCAGCAAATAACTTAGCTGACCCATTTACTAAGACTCTTACTGAGAAAGTCTTTACTTCACATGTTGAGTCTATGGGAGTTAGGTTAGGTCGTAGTGATCTTTAGTGCAAGTGGGAGATTGTTGGGATTGGTGTATGCCCTAAAGCCCACTGACTACACTCACATCTCTGTAACTGGACATTTATTGGTTATTTAATGGAATGACATCTTTCTCTTTATACTTGTGTATATGTATGGTTGTATAAGGCCCATTGTTTTCTAGTAAATGACTGAGGTGTGTAGTGGCTACACACAGTAAGGTCTGAGTCATGGACACTTGAAAACATGTTCATAACTGAGAGATGGAGTTGGGCACTTCATCTTGGTATAAGTTATAATGAGATACTCTCCTGTATTCAGGGTGACTTACCTTAGTCAAGGAGGACTTTCCGGATTTATCTCATTAGTGCATGTGTCATGCATTGAACAGGACCACTTGTAGGTGTGATCTCTGAAATAGTACTATCACAGAGAGAGATCAAATCACCTCTTGCTACTAAGTGACCAGTGCTCTTAATCTTGAGCATTTGTGGATGAACTGACGAAGTCAAGTTCTTGTGCTTTAATTCACTATGGGTGAGATCCTGTTCATGGGTCAACAGCTCTGTGTTTTGGGTACTCGGGCTTGATTAGTTGGGACGTGCAAATGCAATATGGAATCTATGCCATCGTGTGATGGAATGATCGTCCTCTTAGAATTATCCGATTAATCATCAGAATCTAAGATCTTAGTATATGGATGTTCCATATGGATATTGAACTTGTGGGTCGCTCCCTGGATCAAGAGAATAATATCCGGATGATGATTAAGTCAAGGGTATGAAGTTCTAAGGTTGAGATGTAATCAAGAAGGTAGATAGTACATCGGTTAACCTACTTGATTATGGATGTTACATAGAGGGGCATTGTGGTCATTGTACTTGGTGGGTCAAAGACAATCGTCTATTTATGATGAGCTTTATTTGCAATTTAATATTTGTCCCTGGAGTGCAACCATAACTCTCTAGTGGAATGAGTTAGGGTTAAAATGATCTTAATGTTGCTATGGGGTTAGCATGGACATTTTGGTCATTTTGGGAGCCAAGGGCAAATATGTCTTTTGGTCCCTCTTCTAGCCACTTTCCTATATTGGCATGGTTTCCTAATTTAATTAGATGATATGTGGTTGAATTATTTTGTGGAAGAATAATTTTGAGTTTAAATTCTAATAGGCTCTTGATGGCATACATGAATTTTAACTCTAGCTAAATTATTGACTAGTGGGCCATGGTGTGTTTAGCTATCTTGTGGGCCAGCCATAAGTGGAGCCCCTTGTGTGAGGTTTCCAAGTTTGATTAGGTATCTTTTCTTGGAAAGAAAGACTCCTCTTTGGGTAAGAATTCCATTGATTAAAGGTTACTAATTTTAGTGTCTTTAATTAGTAAGTGTTGCACAACTAAAGGGGAAGGTTGCTATTCTTTTTAGGGATTGACATTCCTATTGGAAAGAGTATTCCTTAAAGGAATCAAATCTTTATATATATATGGGAGTCTCCTTTGGGCGTGCAACACACAAGAGAAGAGATCAAGTGGCTGGAATTAAACCCTAGGGGCGTGAATCACCATAGTGATCCATTGGCCGCCCAAAGCAAGAGAGAAGAACACACACGCCCACCCCATTGCTGCCCTCTTCTTCTTCATAGGAGAGGAGATCAGGTCTTGGGTTGTTTCCACAAAGAGAAGTTCAGAAAACCCTTCTTAGGATTCCATAGTTTGATCCCACCATCAACACCAATCAGATTGGGAAGTGGAATAGAAGAGAAGACCAAAGGAGAAGCTACTGCAGAAAATTCCTGCAACTAGCATTGCTTACTGCTGGCTGATATCAGACCTTTGGAGCATTCTTTTCAAAGACTTGAGACCTTCAAATCAGCAAGGTATTAGTCCTCTAACATCTCCTTACTTTATACACATGTTGATCATGGTTTCATGGAGTTTTTATGCATGATTCATGGCTGGAAAATCAGATTAGTTTCAAGTTTTAAAACAAGATCAGCCATGGACGTCTACTTGTATCTGATTTCAGATCTTTAATGCATATTCTTTCACATGCTTGGTCGTCGCTCTTGTCACCCAGATTTGATTTCTCTAGACCAAAATTTAGAGCGAGTCCTTAGAAAAATTAGATCATCTAAACACCCTTCTGTTGGCTCACACACAAGTTCACTAATGGCTGAGGCAAGAAAAGAAGATGGGGCTCCTGTGGCTCCACCTCTTCGGCCCTTGAAGGAGCACTATACTCCTTCAGAATACGCGTCACCATCGTGTATTCAGCTGCCTACTGTACAGGCAGTTCAATATGAAATCAAGCCTAGCACAATCAATCTTATTCCTTCTTTCTATGGCTTGAACAATGAGGACCCATACAATCATATTGATGAGTTCTTGGTTATTTGCTCCACAGTGCGGATAAACAATTTCAGTAATGAGGCCTTAAAAATGTTTCTCTTTCCGTTTTCATTGAAGGACAAAGCCAAGTATTGGCTGAGTACTTTACCTGCAAACTCCATCGCTTCTTGAGCCCAACTGCAACAAAAATTCTTGGATAAATATTTCTCTGTGGGTAAAACAAATCAGTACAGGAGATCTATCACATCCTTTGCCCAAACTGATAATGAACAATTTCATGAGGCATGGGATAGATTCAAGGATCTCATTAGAAAATGTCCTCATCACCAAATTGCCAAGTGGCAATTGGTTCAGTTCTTTTATGATGGATTGTCTCCTGAATGGCGGAATATGGTAGTCACCGCCAGTGGGGGATCAATTATGCTAAAAAATGAGGATGAGGCATGGGAGCTTTTTGAGAACATGAGTGAAACCTTTCAGCACCATGCTTCCACTGCTAAATTAGAGAGGCCGGCAGCCTCTAATTTGCAAAAACCTAGAGGTGTGTTTGAAATTCAACCATCTAATGAACTCACCACTCAAGTGGCTGCCTTGACCCAAAAATTGGATCAGCTATTATCTGTGGGTCAAACTCTCAAATCCCCACCCTCTCAAGGTGGTTGTGCTTTGTGCTCTAGTCCCGCTCATTTTGTGAGCAATTGTCCTGCAGCACCCCAATTTCCTGAGTTTGTGCAAGAGCAAGTGAATGCTGCACAAGGGTTCTCCAAACCGGGTAATGATCCATTTTCGAATACTTTTAACCCGGGATGGCGCAATCACTCCAACTTTTCATGGAAGTCGCCCGGTCAAGGCACTTCATTCTCTCAACCGGGAAATGGGCCAAATTCTCAATACAATCCTGCTGCCTATCGTTCCCAACAATCTTACCAGCAACCCAACCCTCAACCACCTCAAAGAACTCCATCATTTGAGGAGACAGTGTTGCAAGAGCTCAAAGAGCTCAAAGCAACCACTCAGCTGGTCCATTCCCACTCTCAATCCATAGCTAAGCTAGAGATCCAGATCGGGCAAATAGCTAATGCTCTTAACAAAAGAGAGGAGGGACGCTTGCCTAGCCAACCCACGGTTAACCCTAAGAATTCTTTTGATGTGGGTAGTGGCTCGCAACAAAATGATACCTATCATGAGCAAGCGAAAATGGTTGTCACATTACGAAATGGGCATGAGGTTGAGACTAGGCCTGAGGAGCCTAAGCATGGTGTGAAAGAGCCCATAACAAATCCCAAGAGCTCTCGGGCTGAAATGGTTTCTAAGGGAAACGAGGCACCCCCATATGTACCTAAAGCCCCCTTTCCCACTTGTCTTGACACACCCTCTCCCTTTAGTAAGAAGAAAGCAACCATGGATGAAATGTTGGAGGTGTTTAAGCAAGTAAAGATTAATCTGCCTTTGCTAGATGCTATCAAGCAGGTCCCTTCTTATGCTAAATTTCTGAAAGATTTGTACACTCAGAAACGCAAATCTAAATCTCATGTGCCAAAGAAGGTTTTACTTACCGAGCAAGTGAGCTCAATTCTCCATAATGACACTCCTCCCAAGCTGAAAGATCCTGGCACTCCCACCATTACCTGCACAATTGGGAGTCACGTTATTGATCATGCATTGTTGGATCTGGGAGCGAGTGTCAATCTCTTGCCTTACTCGGTGTATGAGCAGATTGGGCTAGGGGACTTAAGGCTCACTCCGGTTACCTTACAACTTGCTGATAGGTCTGTTAGGGTGCCCCGGGGAATAATTGAGGATGTTCTGGTCAAGGTCGACAAGTTCTTTTTCCCTGTCGATTTCATCGTCCTTGACACTGAACCAGTGCAAAATTCACGAAAGCACACTACTGTCATTCTTGGATGGCCCTTTTTGGCCACGGCCAATGCGAACATTAATTGCCGAACCGGAGTTATGGATGTTTCCTTCGGGAATAAGAAAGTGAGGCTGAATGCTTTTAAGGCCTCTCATCAACCTTCAGACCAAGATGACTGCTTTGCAGTCAATGTTGTTGATGAGATTGTAGAAAACGCTCTTCACCCTGAGGATACTTTGTCGGCTGTCATTGCTCCTGATCTGTCTGATGATTAGGAAGCTCACATTTTGAATGTGTTGGAAATGCACAAGAGTGCACTCGGCTGTTCAATTGCCTAGTTGAAAGATATTGGTTCCTCCATTTGCATATCTTGTTCCCCTTGCATTGCTGATTTTACACTTTCTCGAGATATGCAGAGATTTTTAGTTCCTAACCTAGAGGAGGTAGATATGAAGGAAGTGCTGAGTCATGTCTTTTTGCAAGTTTGGTTTGTATTTCTTAGGTTTTCTTTGTTTCTATTTTTTGTGCTTGCCGCTAACATTCCGCAGGTACTTTGGTCTGAGTTGGGGGGCATCCTCCCCGTTTTCCTCCCCTCCACTTCTTGTTAAGCGATACCCAGGTGATATCCCTCCTTTTCATTTACTTTCCTTGTCCTTTATCTTTTATTTTGTTTTTAACATTGTGGACAATGTTAGGTTAAGTTGGGGGGTGGGGTATTAACCTTTCGAGTAGTCTAGGGGTAGTTTTTTAGCGGTTTTTAGTGCTCTTTACTTGTACTCTTTTCCTTTGATTTTAGTTTTTTTTTTTACTTGTAGTCTTTTCCTGTAGTTAAAAAAAAAAAAAAAATTCTCCAGCGTCTGGATGCCCGGAATTTTTACAAAATAGGCTGCTCTCTGGAATGGGGCGTCTGGACGCCCGAAATGAAAAAAAACGCCATCCCTCTCTGGAATGGAGCGTCTGGACGCCCCACCCGGGCGTCTGGACGCCAGAAATTCCTAAAAAAAAAAAAAAAAAAAAAAAGTGTTTTTTCCAGTGTTGGTAGTCTTTCGGGAGATTTCTAACCGGTTTTTATGAAACGAAGATACCCTGTTTTTGGAAATTTTTGTGAGGAAAAAGAGAGAAATTGTTCACTATCTTGTTTTAGGAAAGAGTTTTTGAGAAATTGTTGAATTATTGATCTTTCACTTGACACGTATCATATAGAAAATTTGAAATGTGAAACTATGATTTCCATACCAGTGAAAACTTCAGAGCAATTATGATGGCAAGCTGACCCTCGGTCATACTGAAGTCGGGCATATGGAAAGGGCTACCTATTGTTAGGGACCGTTTAAAAATTTTTTTTTGACTAGTTTGGGTTCGTAGCCTTTTTAACTCGAGCCAGTAAGCCCATAGGGGTATTGTCGTACCTAGTACCCTAAAGACATCTGTCTTGGGAGTCATTGGCTGAATGCTCGTTACATGGGTTAATTAGAAAGCTTAAAGGACCTAGGCATTGCACAGTCATTTCTTTCAAAAAAAAAAAAAAAAAATCAAAATAGTGTTGTCATGTCCTTTGAAAAACAATAGTGTGAAAGGCACCACAAATGCTTTGAGAGGAATCATGTTAACTTTTACTGAGGTTCGGTGGCCCAACATTTCGAAAGAACAAGATGTGTTTTCACGGAAATTGTTAGTGGATCGTTTTTTGCTTTCACGCCTCTATATGTACACAATTTTCACCGTGCACGATAAATCTTTCCAGCATGATTTTGAGGATTTCGGACCAAAAGATAGGATTGGTGAACCACGTTTGAGTGTGTATGGAAAACCCCAAAAATCAAGAATATTCGGTGTTCGTCGATACCTTGGCGGAAAATTCTCCCTGTTGTTCTTTTTTGTTTTAGGAATTTTGTGGGTAGATTCACTGCAAACCCTCACGAGACTATAACTCGTCCTCTAAGGGGAACTTAGAGGTTTAAAGGCTTGCTGCACATGCTAAGTGCAGCCGTGCTCCCTACGAAAGTGGCCTTAGTTAGTTTTCTTTTTGTTTTAGCTTTGCTCGAGGTCTAGCAAAGTATAAGTTGGGGGGTGTGATGAGAGCCTAAAAGATACATTTTAGGCCCCTTAATGAGGATTTGGTTATACCGTCGATAGAGTTTAATTCGCTTAATTTTGTTATTTTATTGTTTGTAGGTATTACAAATGCAAGGAGCGAAATTCAGAGCTAAAATGGAAGAAATCCCACAAAGCATGACAAACCGGAGTTGCAAGTAAGAAAGCTGCCAAATATGGGAAGAGACTCAAATAAGAAAGCAAAGCAAGAGTCCAAACATGCCTTGGACATCCAACATGGGTCCCACTCACCCCATAGCATGCCAACATGGAAGGTCTTCTAATTGTACCATGATTCTCGGAATTTTCAGGGGAAGCAACTTGAAATGGTCATAAGTTTCAACTCAAGTGTTGGATTCGTGAAATCTACATACCGTTGGAAAGATCTTTTCGAGTAGATATCCATGGAGTCCAAGATTGTATAAATCGGAGCTATATCGAGGGAGATATGACCTCGCGAAGTTCGCTGTGATGACCAGTGGGCCCGGACCCGACGGGAATCCATCTCCTGCACGAATTAAAGACCTTTTTTCACCCCAAAACTTATAAATAAGAGCCCAAACTCGTTTTTGGGGATATTCACATCTGGGGAGAAGGTCTGAAGAAGGTTTTGGAGCTTTTGGGAGCGTAGCCATGGCGATTTCATCAGAGATTCTTCGCCAATCTTCTTCCATGAGTAACTAATTCCTTATCTTTGGGTTGCGATGAAGCCCTAACCTCTTGTTTATGGTGATGTATAGGTTTAGGGTTTATTTTAAACGCTTTTGATTATATGACAAGATGTTAATCCATTGATTGGATTTTATGAATGCAATATTTCTTTCTTTGGTATTTTAATCTTGTAGATTTGAATACTAAGTCATATAATGATGCTTGAATGAATGTGTTTGTCAGATTTAGGATAATCTATGCCATAGAGATAGGTTATGCCCCGATTTACATCCACATCCTTTATTTGTTGACTCTGTGAAGGTTTGTAACCAGAACGAGTCTGGAAAGCATTGACAGTGAAACTCTAGACCTATATTCGCCATTGCACGAGGCTACGGTGGATTCATACCCTAAGACTTTTCTCTAATGGGATCAAAAACTTGTCTTTCAATTTGTTAATTTAGAAAATGTAAGCCCATCAACCCAACACTTCGTTCTCTAATAGGATTAGTTTAATAATCGGAACTTTGTCTTCTACTAGGATTAGTTTAGGAATTTAGGAAGCAACACAACTTAGCCTTTTTGTCCCAGTGGATACGATACTCGGTTAACATCTCTGCTTTTGCAAGCAGAGATAATAGCGGAGAATAATTTATAATTGCAACCCTGTTTTAGGATCAACATGGGTCCCACTCACCCCATAGCATGCCAACATGGAAGGTCTTCTAATTGTACCATGATTCTCGGAATTTTCAGAGGCAGCAACTTGAAATGGTCATAACTTTCAACTCGAGTGTCAGATTCGTGAAATCTATGTACCGTTGGAAATCTCTTTTCGAGTAGATATCCGTGGAGTCCAAGATTGTATAAATCGGAGCTATATCGAGGGAGATATAACCTCGCGAAGTTCGCTATGATGACCAGTGGGCCCGGACCCGACGGGAATCCATCTCCTGCACGAATTAAAGACCTTTTTCACCCCAAAACTTATAAAGAAGAGCCCAAACTCGTTTTTGGGGATATTCACATCTTGGGAGAAGGTCTGAAGAAGGTTTTGGAGCTTTTGGGGAGCATAGCCATGGCGAGTTCATCAGAGATTCTTCGCCAATCATCTTCCATGCGTAACTAATTCCTCATCTTTGGGTTGCGATGAAGCCCTAACCTTTTGTTTATGGTGATGTATAGGTTTAGGGTTTATTTTAAACGCTTTTGATTATATGACAAGATGTTAATCCATTGAATGGATTTTATGAATGCAATATTTCTTTCTTTGGTATTTTAATCTTGTAGATTTGAGTACTAAGTCATATAATGATGCTTGAATGAATGTGCTTGTTAGATTTAGGATAATCTATGCCATAGAGATAGGTTATGCCCTGATTTACATCCACATCCTTTATTTATTGACTCTGAAGGTTTGTAACCAAGACGAGTCTTTGTAGCGTTGACAGTAAAACCCGAGGCCTATACTTGCCATTGTGCGAGGTTAGAGTGGATTCGTGCCCTTAGATCTTTTCTCTGATTGAATCAAAGTTGTCTTTAATTTGTTAATCAAAACCAATCAACCCAATACTTCACTTTCTAATAGGATTAGTTTAATAATCAGAACTTTGTTTTCTAATAGGATTAGTTTAGGAATTTAGGTAACAACACAACTTAACCTTTTTGTCCCAGTGGATACGATACTCGGTTAACATCTTTGCTTCTTCAAGCAGAGATAATAGCGGAGAATAAATTATATTTGAAACCCTATTCTAGGATCGGTCAATCTCCCTGGATATCTCTTTGAAGAGTCACCCGTCAAGGATCCAAGAAGCTCTACCAATTGGTACGATTTCTCTGATGATGAAGAGGAATTATCCGGTGATACAGACATGTGACGTTCTAACCCAGAAAAGCCATTGTATCCAAAAGAAGTACCCTACTTCGACCCAATTTCAACAGGCGATTGGGATCACCTCATAACAAGCCTTGAGAAGATCACCGATCCTGAAGACCCATGGCCAAAAACAAGGCCTTGGCCTGAAAATGCCCTTGAAACTCCAGAAGGTTTCCTTGAGTTGGAAGCCTCTGAAAATATTGTGGAGGAACCACCTTCGAACCTTCCAACCGAAGATCATGTTTAAAAGATAGACTTGGGAACACCAGATGACCCACGTCCTGTATTCATAAGCAAGAATATAAAGGATGATGACTTACCCGAGTATATCTCTTCTCTTCGTGAGTTTTTTGATTATTTTGCATGGTCTTATGCTGAAATGCCTGGCTTAAACCCCGAGATAGCAGTCCACAAACTCAATCTGCAAAAAGATATCAAGCCTGTCAAACAAGGCCAAAGAAGATTCCGTCCACATGTGATGGACAAAATTGAACAAGAAGTTCAATAACTCAAAAGCGTCGGCTTCATCTGTGAGGAACAACATCCTGAATGGTTGGCCAATATTGTCCCAGTGACAAAGAAAAATGGGCAGATCAGGGTCTGTATTGATTATAGAGACCTAAATTGCGCTTGCCCCAAAGATGAGTTCCCACTCCCCATACCAGAGGTGATGATTGACAACACCTGTGTGTTTGAGCGAATGACATTCATGGATGGATTCTCTGGCTACAATCAGATAAAGATGCATCCTGAAGATGAAAAATACACATCATTTCAGACCCCATTTGGCATGTATTGCTACACTGTCATGCCATTTGGTCTGAAAAATGCTAGTGCCACATATCAGAGGGCTATGATGAAAATATTCCAAGACATGCAGCACAAGACGGTTGAATGTTACGTTGATGACCTCGCCGTCAAAAGCAGAAGAAAAGAAGACCATCTGAAAGACCTTCGGGAAGTCTTCCTCCGACTTCGCAAACACAAACTTCGAATGAATCCCCTGAAATGCTTCTTCAGTGTCTCATCGGGTAAGTTTCTCGGATTCATAGTCCGGAAAACTGGAATAGAACTTGACCCCATCAAAGTCAAGGCTATTATAGAAATGCCTTCTCCAAGAACCTTAAGAGAACTAAAAGAACTTCAAGGAAGAGTGGCATACATCAAACGGTTCATCTCCAATCTGTCAGGAAAATGCCGTCCCATTTCCCGCCTAATGAAGAAAGGTGTGAACTTTGTTTGGGATGCTGAATGTGAAGCAGCATTTCAAGATATCAATCATACCTGACCAAACCTCCAGTGCTGGCTGCCCCTACCACTGGAAACCATTTATCTTGTACACAAGAGCTCTCGACCATTCCCTTGGCGCTCTGCTCGCACAAGAGAATGACGAGGGAAAAGAAGCTGCTCTATACAACCTCAGCCATACGCTGGTGATGAGTCCTAAAAAGCGCATATTTTCATACACATTTTGGACCATTTTAAGGGCTTATTGATATTAAAGAGCTTTATTTAGTGACAAATCATGTTTTTATGCATTTAGGGTCCATTGTAGTGCATTCATGCATAATTTGCTCAAAAATCACACTTTTTGCATAAATTCATGAAACCTGCCATTTTTGGAGATTTATTTTTGGAAAGTCAATTATTTTCGGTTCATCAAGTAGGGTCCCATGCATTGTTCATTTAAATTCCTTACATAAATTTATTCTTGAATCCATTTGTTTTAATTTGTGTAGGAGAAATCAAGAATGGGACCTACATTGGTGAAATTTGAGTGAGATCAATGGTAGGACATCTTTCAAGGTGGACCCACATATCTTGGTATTTTTGGAGAGTTTGAAAAGTCAATAATGGAAAGATAGATTTGTGATTTCAAATTCAAGAAAGGAAAGTGTGCTAAAAGAGATTGACTAGTCAATCAAAGAAGCTTGGAAGCAAACCAAAGATGGAAGAAGAGTCAAGAAACAAGGAAAGAAAGATCCAAAGATCCCTTTGGACGTCCACATGGGTCCCACACACACCCCATTGCACAACTACCATTCCATATGTGCACAATTATTTTCGAATTCTTCAGAGGCAGCAAGATTAAAATGGTCATAACTCTTAATCCAGCTGTCGGATTGGTGTAATCCATATACCGTTGGAAAGATCTTTTCGACTAGATATCTTTAGAACCCAAGATTGTGTCAATCAGAGCTAAAACGAGGAAGATATGGCCTCTGGAAGTTGGTGCTATAATTTCTACTCGGGATTACAATTTTGCACATGGAAAGCACCAAAAATCTCTCACTCACCTTGCTATTTCTTTGAAAACTTGTTGGCCAAGGAAGGGACTTGCCATACAAAGAAGATTGCATTCTACAAACTTGGAGCAAAGTGTTAGGGATTTTATAGATTGCAATTTGATGGATGCATTATCATTCTAGCATCATTTGATTTACACACATATGCATTGTTTTAGATAATCTTGAAATCTTGTTTTATTCATGCATTGCTTTTAAGATTTGTAAAAGTTTTGATTTATGCATGATTTTCTTTTAAAACTTGGATGCATTTGTTTTTTAAAAGAGCTTTAGAAATCAAGCTAGCCTTTGGTTTTAAAGTTTTGAATCATTTTTAGGCTTTGTGTGTTTCATGTTTTTTAAACCTCTTAGAATGTTTTAAAACATGTATTCAAGCTTGATTTAGTGGCCCAAAAAGTTCCACAAAGAAAACCTTCAAATATGCAAAGTTGGAATTTTTGGTGATCCCGGCAGTGTCGCCGGTCGACCGGCCCAGAGGTCCCGGTCGACCGGGAACACTGCAGGCAGAAAGTGGCCTGAAGCTCCAACGGTCAGAAATTTGACCGTTGTGCTTTCCCGGTCGACCGAGACCTGTTTGCAGGTCGACCGAGGACTAGCCGTTGGGCACTTTTTGCTATAAATATGAGTTCTTTCCTTTGCCAAAAGTTGGGAATTTTAAGGCCCTCCTTGAGGGGTTTTGAGGCAAATAGAAGGGAAATGAACTAAGGGATGAAGGGGATCATTAATGAAGTTAAATCTCCAAGTAGGCTCTACTTAAGAGGCATTGTAATGAGCTTAATTGAATCTCCATCAAGTGTATTATAGACACTAACTTAGTGAGATAACCAACCTTGTGGTTGAAGAGGTTATTGCTTAGCCTATAAAAGCATAGTGTATAGGTTGATGTTGAGCCTTGAAAAACATCATTGTAAAGGTTATTGCTAAGCCTTGAAAAGCATATTGTAAAGGTTATTGCTTAGCCTATTGAAAAGCATAAATAGTGGAAATCCGGTGGGGTGTTGGTTCACAAGCCGGTAGTGGATGTAGGCATTGAGGCCGAACCACTATAAATCCTTGTGTGATGGTGATTGCTTTGTGGTGATTCTTTTGTTAGCTTCCGCATCTTGTATGATAAATCATCACATGTGACTAGTTTGTTTTAAAGAAGTTAAAATTATTTATAATTGGTCATAAATGAAGCTCACCCTATTCACCCCCCCCCCCTCTAGGGTTCGGATCCCGGACTTTTCACAAAGAAGGAAAGAAAGAGAAAAAAAATTTATAAATTGAAGGCACAAGCCTCCCTCTCCTCTTATGGTAAGATAAACCAACTCTCTCTAGAATTACTACTACACTCCATCTTCTTCCTCTCTCCTTCTCTCCATTTTGAGTCCTCAAGGAGATTTGGCCGGAAATCACTCTACATACACCCTTGGGTTTTTCATCTAGAAGAGGCTTCTCATCCTAGTATGTAATTGTCATTGTTTATTTTTTATATCTTATGTAAGACTTTGAATATTAGTAAAATTGTTTCTTACTCTTTTCAATTTTTCTTTCTTGTCCTTGGGTGATTGGTGCTTGTTTTATGTTTCTTTTCTTGTTGGTGTTTGGACAGACGACCCAAAGGCCCTAAGAGCATGATTCAAATTATGACCCCGCTTAGAAAAGAATTTTGAAAGAGGAGAATACACTTCCACACATTTAAATTTATGCTCTTCCACACATTTAAGTTTTTGTTAAAACCACACATTTACTTTTCTTGTTTTCACCACACATTTAAATTCTTGAACTTTTGTTTATTATCTTTATTTTTATGATCAATTCAATTTTATGTTTATTTTATGCATAGTTTATGGTTGGAATTAATTAGCATAACATGCCTATTCATATTGGTGGAGTGATGAGAGCTTAAAAGATACATTTTAGGCCCCTTAATGAGGACTTGGTTATACCGTCGATAGAGATTAATCAGCTTAATTGTGTTATTTTATTGTTTGTAGGTATTACAAATGCAATAAGCGAAATTCAGAGCTAAAATGGAAGAAATCCCACAAAGCATGACAAACCGGAGTTGCAAGTAAGAAAGCTGCCAAATATGGGAAGAGACTCAAATAAGAAAGCAAAGCAAGAGTCCAAACATGCCTTGGACATCCAACATGGGTCCCACTCACCCCATAGCATGCCAACATGGAAGGTCTTCTAATTGTACCATGATTCTCGGAATTTTCAGAGGCAGCAACTTGAAATGGTCATAACTTTCAACTCGAGTATCGGATTCATGAAATCTACGTACCGTTGGAAAGCTCTTTTCGAGTAGATATCCGTGGAGTCCAAGATTGTATAAATCAGAGCTATATCGAGGGAGATATGACCTCACGAAGTTCACTGTGATGACCAGTGGGCCCGGACCCGACGGTGTAAGTCCATGGGGATCCGAACCCTAGAGGGGGGGTGAATAGGGTGAGCTTCTTTTATGACCAATTTTAACAATTTTAACTTCTTTAAAACAAACTAGTCACAAGTGATGATTATCAAACAAAATGCGGAAGCTTAAAGAAGACAATCACCACAAAGCAAGCACCATCACACAAGTATTTATAGTGGTTCGGCCTCAATGCCTACATCCACTACCGGCTTGTGATCCAACACCCCACCGGATTTCCACTATTTATGCTTTTCAATAGGCTAAGCAATAACCTTTACAATATGCTTTCCAAGGCTAAGCAATAACCTTACATTGATGTTTTTCAAGGCTTAACATCAACCTATCCATTATGCTTTTATAGGCTAAGCAATAACCTCTTCAACCACAAGGTTGGTTATCTCACTAAGTTGTGTCTTTAATACACTAGATGGAGATTCATTTTAGCTCATTACATTGCCTCTTAATTAGGCGGATATGGAAGTGAAAAACTAATACACACTCACACTATGGATGCAAAGATGAAAGTACATGAAGTGTGTGTGTGTGGTCCTCAATCATTTTGAAAATGAAAGTTCATAAATGTATGCCTAAGGCTTTTGAAAGTTTTAGCTCAAAAACATTTATGATTGAGGAAGTAATGCAATCACATGTTAAAAGTAACAACTTGTTAATGATATCAAAGTTACACAAGTTGTATGAAATGGATTAGCTCTAAACATGTGATGCATAGGGATGTCAATCAAATCAACATGAAGCTCAAAACATAAAAAATAGATTTGATTGAAATGAGGGGACAAATCATATGTAATTATAAGGACAACTTGAAAATGATTTACCAATCAAAGTAAGGCAAGTTGTGAAACTTTAAAACAATAATACACATATGATTTGTAATGATGTTGGATCCAAAACATAAGATACATTTGAGAGAGATTTTCTTATGATGGAAAACAACAACCAAAGATTCAACAAAGTATATGAATCATGTTACATATTTCATTAACATGATCTACTTAGATTTACCAAAGATAAAGTACTACTTTGATGAATCAATGGTGATGTATCCAAAACAATAGATCTATTCAAAATATAGAACATGCTAAGGATACAACAAATCATAGATTAACATGTTACAAAGATTTACCAATGATAAAACAAAACATGAAAATGTTAGGGTTTTTATAGATTGCAATTTGACGGATGCATTATCATTCTAGCATCATGTGATTTACACACTTGCATTGGTTTTTAAATAAACTTGAAATCTAGTTTTATACATGCATTGGTTTTTAGATTTGGAAAAGTTTGTGTTATATGCATGTTTTGGTTCTAAACTTGGATGCATTGGTTTTAGAACCCAAAACTCTTTTGAAAACTTAATTCATTGTGCATTATATTTGGAAAATCATCTTGTGAATTTAGGTTTGAGTTTTGCATACATTCATCACAAAAAGAATCATTTGTGTATGCAATTTCATTTGAAAAGAGTTTTCAAGAAATCAAGCAAGCCTTTGTTTTAAAAGTCTTTGAATCCTTTTAGGCTTTTTGTTTCATGTTTTTATACATCTTAGAATGATTTAAAACATGTGAAAATGCTTGATTTTAATGGCCCAAAAGATCCCCAAAGAAAATCTTCAAGAAACCCAAAAAATGGGAAATTCTGGGCAGGCTCGGTCAACCGGCCATGTGTGGCCGGTCAACCGGCCAAGAGGCCCAGTTAACCGGCCACACAGGGCAGGTCAACCGGGCTGGCACAACGGCTCTTTTTATGACCGTTGTGCTTGGCCGGTCAACCGGCCTGTCATGGCCAGTCAACCGGCTAAACTAGCCGTTGGGGCTGTTTTGGCTATAAAAAGGAGTTCTTTCCCTTTCCAAAAGTTGGGATTTTTAAGCCCCTCCTTGAGAGGTATTGAGGCATATCAAAAGGGAAAAGAACCAAGGGATGAAGGGGATGATTAGGAAAGCTAAAGCTTGGATTAATGAAGTTAAACCACCAAGTAGGCTCTTCCTTCCTTAATCATATGTTTTCATGCTTTTGTTTTATTTTTGGTAAATCATTTCTAGCATGTTAAACTATGTTTGTGTTGTGTCCTTAACATATTTTATGTTTTGAGTTGATTTATTGTTTTGGATACAACATCATATGATTCAATCCAAGTAGTACTTAACTTTGGTAAATCTAAGTAGATCATGTTAATGAAAGAACTTTGGTAAATCATATGTAACATGATCCATATACTTGGTTGAATCTTTGGTTGTTGTTTTCCATCATAAGAACATCTCTCTCAAAACTAACTTATGTTTTGGATTCAACTTCTTTACAAATCATATGTTTTCATGTTTTGTTTTATCATTGGTAAATCTTTGTAACATGTTAATCTATGATTTGTTGTATCCTTAGCATGTGTTATATTTTGAATAGATCTATTGTTTTGGATACATCACCATTGGTTCATCAAAGTAGTACTTTATCTTTGGTAAATCTAAGTAGATCATGTTAATGAAATATGTAACATGATTCATATACTTTGTTGAATCTTTGGTTGTTGTTTTCCATCATAAGAAAATCTCTTTCAAATGTATCTTATGTTTTGGATTCAACATCATTACAAATCATATGTGTATTATTGTTTTAATGCTTCACAACTTGCCTTACTTTGATTGGTAAATCTTTTTCAAGTTGTCCTTATAATTACATATGATTTGTCCCCTCTTTTCAATCAAATCTATTTTTATGTTTTGAGCTTCATTGATGATTTGATTGACATCCCTATGCATCACATGTTTAGAGCTAATCCATTTCATACAACTTGTGTAACTTTGACATCATTAACAAGTTGTTACTTTTAACATGTGATTGCATTCTTCCTCAATCATAAATGTTTTTGAGCTAAAACTTTCAAAAGCCTTAGGCTTACATTTATGAGCTTTCATTTTCTAAATGATTGAGGACCACACACACACACTTCATTTGTTTTCATCTTTGCATTCATAGTGTGAGTGTGTATTTGTTTTTCACTTCCATATCCGCCTATTTAAGAGGCAATGTAATGAGCTTAATAGAATCTCCATCAAGTGTATTAAAGACACTAAATTAGAGAGATAACCAACCTTGTGGTTGAAGAGGTTATTGCTTAGCCTATAAAAGCATAATGTATAGGTTGATGTTAAGCCTTGAAAAACATCAATGTAAGGTTATTGCTTAGCCTTGGAAAGCATAGTGTAAAGGTTATTGCTTAGCCTATTGAAAAGCATAAATAGTGGAAATCCGGTGGGGTGTTGGTTCACAAGCCGGTAGTGGATGTAGGCATTGAGGCCGAACCACTATAAATCCTTGTGTAATGGTGCTTGCTTTGTGGTGATTATTTTGTTAGCTTCCGCATCTTGTATGATTAATCATCACATGTGACTAGTTTGTTTTAAAGAAGTTAAAATTGATTAAAATTGGTCATAGTTGAAGCTCACCCTATTCACCCCCCCTCTAGGGTTCGGATCCCCATGGACTTACAGAAAACATATGATTTGTAAAGAAGTTGAATCCAAAACATAAGATAGTTTTGAAAGTGATTTTCTTATGATGGAAAACAACAACCAAAGATTCAACCAAGTATATGGATCATGTTACATATAATTCCAAAGGTTTTTCCATTAACATGATCTACTTAGGTTTACCAAAGTTAAGTACTACTTGGATTGAATCATATGGTGTTGTATCCAAAACAATAAATCAACTCAAAACATAAAATATGTTAAGGACACAACACAAACATAGTTTAACATGCTAGAAATGATTTACCAAAAATAAAACAAAAGCATGAAAACATATGATTAAGGAAGGAAGAGCCTACTTGGTGGTTTAACTTCATTAATCCAAGCTTTAGCTTTCCTAATCATCCCCTTCATCCCTTGGTTCTTTTCCCTTTTGATATGCCTCAAATCCTCTCAAGGAGGGGTTAAAAATTCCCAACTTTTGGCAAGGGAAAGAACTCATATTTATAGCAAAAAGTTGCCAACGGCTAGTCCTCGGTCGACCAGGAAACAGGCCTCGGTCGACCGGGAACACACAACGGTCGGATTTCTGACCGTTGGTGCGCCAGGCCATTTTTTGCTGCAGTGTTCCCGGTCGACCGGGACCTCTGCGCCGGTCGACCGGCGACACTGCGGGGACCAAAAACTTCCACTTTTGCATTTTCAAACCTTTTCTTTGTGGAACTATTTGGGCCATATAATCAAGCTTTAAAACATGTTTTAAATCATTCTAAGGGTTTTAAAACATGGAACATAAAAAGCCTAAAACATTTTGAAAGATTTAAAACTCATAGGCTAGCTTGATTTTCTAAAACTCTTTTCTAAAACAAATGCATCCAAGATTTAAAATCAAATCATGCATAAATTGATACTTTTACAAATCTTAAAAGCAATGCATGAATAAAACAAGATTTCAAGTTTATTTAAAACCAATGCAAGTGTGTAAATCAAATGATGCTTGAATGATAATGCATCCATCAAATTGCAATCTACAAAATTCCTAACAATCTCCCCCTTTGCAATTTGATGGCAAACACACTCACCACTGAAATTACACACTTAGTCTTTAGCTCCCCCTCAGCTGGACAACGCTTGAAATCTTCTTGGATGCTCCTTCTCTTAGCTTGGGCTCTTGGGCTTCAATCTTCATTCTTCATGATGCTTGGTGCTTAAATATTCTTCAATCTTTCTTTCTTTATGGCCAAGCATCTTCTTTAGCTCCAAGCTTTCTTTCTTCTATTTGCTCTCCCACTTTGACCATGCCTCTTTCTCCCTTTGGCAAGGTATGTATTCTCTCCCCTTGTAGAAGATCATACACAACTCTCCCCTTAGGAAGCTTGGACATTCTCTTTACCCTTTTGAGAACTTGCATAAATTCTCCCCCTTTGCCATTAAATTGCAAAGGTACCTACACACATGAAATAAGGAAAATACCTTTAGTAGCACCTGTTAACAAATGAAATCGAAAATGAAATACATAACAGGCTATCATGTGAGGTAGTAGTCTCTAAGGGCTCAAAGGCAATCCAAGGGTAAATTTGATCAAAACTAATACTTCCTATGAAGGTTTACACTCCCCCTCAATCCATACTCTTCTTTTGTCAACATATTGACAAAGATTTAACTATTAGATGCAAGAAGAAGATGGTTTTACCAATGAGGGTCAACTTCAAGGAAAGGATTAGATTCATTTAACTATGAAGCACAATTTGATCAAATTACCAAAAGAAAGCAAGGTCTAATGAGAAAAGCAATCATGGATATCAATTGGACAAACAAAGAATACCAATTGAGATTTAGGATATGACTTAATAAATCAATCACTCTAAAATGGATTTAAAAGTATAACTATCAAGAGAAATCCAAATTAGAGCTATCCATGATATGGGGTTTACTCAAACATAGCATCAATCAATATTACTTATGAAATTCAAATGCTATGTAAGATTTTGAAAATCATTTCATTCAATCAATAAATATGACTATTAATGTGCAAGATGAGTGAAATGAAATTCAAACATGAAGCCTACCTCAACAATCAACCAACCAATGTTATGAACACATAAACATGGTGGTCATGAGATATACCTATATGAGCAAAAGAGGTGGCAACATGAACATTATGATGCTAATGGTGTGTGACATGGAACAATCATATTACTTATCAAGTTCAATCCAATGCACACAAGGTTTATCACATTCACAAGAAATCAAATCAATCAAACATTATACCAAATGAAACCAATTGAATTTGATAACATGATAAAGAGCAAGAATGTGGCAAACACAAAATTCCATCAAGCATCATAAATGCATATTCATCACTTTTAAGGATATGACTATTGAGCATAGTGATGAACAAGATAAATTGCAATGCAAAAAGATATTACTTGGTAATGCATGCAATTTTCAAAGTGACTAAATCATATGAATTCAACATCTAAGATATCCATCAAACATATAGAAATATGAGAAATGGGTTTCAAAGAGTTTCATATGATCAAGAACACTACTATGAAGTTGAAACATGTATAAAGATGACTCCAAGAGAATCTACATGAATCAACATCATAACCATCCAAAAAGATATGACTAGAAGGCAAAGAGGATGGATTTGGGTTCTAGTATGGTTTCAACAAATATAATAAATACCACAACCATACATAGAACACTATGACATTTGCATAGAGAGGATTAATCAACATTCAAGATCTAACTCATACCAATCATCCAAAAAGGAATATAACTATTTAAGCACAAGAAGGTATGAAGTTAAAGGAATCAATCTATCATGTAACATCTCCACTCTTAGCAAATGTACTAATGCTTACAATGCAATGGAAAAGGATATGAGGTTTAAACCAAATGAACTTAGCACATAAAATCACATATGTACTTAAAAAGCTCAAATACAAGATTTTACTATAAAGCACATAAACAATCATCAAAATGCATTAATGAGAATATACCAAGTTAGGCACAAACATGCAAATCAATGAAACCATATCCAACCAAGCAATGTAAGACATCAAAATCAATTTGCATAAAGAATGTAACTCAATGAGCAAAGATGCAAATTGTTTATAAAAATTATTTCCTTTCAAAAGATACAATCATAATTAGGCACAAGGAAATAAATTCAAGGAAAATGCTTCTAAAAATACAACCAATAAAGCATAGAACATTTTCCAAAGTTTCTCAAATCACTTCAATTTATGAAAGAATCATTTAGAATTAAGAGCAAGTGATTTTGAAAAAACAAGAAGTGTACTATTGTAAATTTTCAATTTGTAAAACAATAGACACTCACAAAGTTTCCATACCAAGAGATATAACTTTGAAAAATCAATGGAAAACTTAAATAGCTTCAAATCATTTGATATGCAAAAAGGATCTAACTATGACATCCATCAAATGATTTTCCAACATCAATTGATCATGAAAAAATCTAGCTAACAAAGCTTTTGTAATCACAATCAATTGATCATGAATAGATATGCACTACAAGAGATATGACTATATGAACAAAATGCAAATCCATCATGAAATTATTGCAATCAAAGGATTTTGAAAACCATGAGATATAACTTAGAAGTTCATGAATACAAAATCAAATGATCACAAAGAAACATTGCATTTTAAAAGATGTGACTATAAAGCAACAAAATGCAAATGTACAAAGACCAACAAATAGATATAACTAAAAAGAGTAGGTTGGTCTAGGGGGATCAAGGCCTTAAGGTTACTCAAATAGTCTACCTTTGAAAATTCACCTAAAGCCTTGAAAAGGTTGTCCTTGAAAGATCACTTTGAGGACTCACCAACTCTAGAAGATATAACTTGAGAAAGTCTTAGAGTGGTGCAAAGAGGCTAGGGAAAATTCATTTTCAAATATAGTGGAAATCTTTAAAAAGATATGCAATAAATCACAACACTAGGGTTCTAATCTAGCAAGGATCAACTCCGGGTTGTTAAGCCCTAAAATGGAGTAACCCGCTCTGATACCACTTGTAAGTCCATGGGGATCCGAACCCTAGAGGGGGGGGGGGGTGAATAGGGTGAGCTTCTTTTATAACCAATTTTAACAATTTTAACTTCTTTAAAACAAACTAGTCACAAGTGATGATTATCAAACAAAATGCGGAAGCTTAAAGACAACAATCACCACAAAGCAAGCACCATCACACAAGTATTTATAGTGGTTCGGCCTCAATGCCTACATCCACTACCGGCTTGTGATCCAACACCCCACCGGATTTCCACTATTTATGCTTTTCAATAGGCTAAGCAATAACCTTTACAATATGCTTTCCAAGGCTAAGCAATAACCTTACATTGATGTTTTTCAAGGCTTAACATCAACCTATCCATTATGCTTTTATAGGCTAAGCAATAACCTCTTCAACCACAAGGTTGGTTATCTCACTAAGTTGTGTCTTTAATACACTAGATGGAGATTCATTTTAGCTCATTACATTGCCTCTTAATTAGGCGGATATGGAAGTGAAAAACTAATACACACTCACACTATGGATGCAAAGATGAAAGTACATGAAGTGTGTGTGTGTGGTCCTCAATCATTTTGAAAATGAAAGTTCATAAATGTATGCCTAAGGCTTTTGAAAGTTTTAGCTCAAAAACATTTATGATTGAGGAAGTAATGCAATCACATGTTAAAAGTAACAACTTGTTAATGATATCAAAGTTACACAAGTTGTATGAAATGGATTAGCTCTAAACATGTGATGCATAGGGATGTCAATCAAATCAACATGAAGCTCAAAACATAAAAAATAGATTTGATTGAAATGAGGGGACAAATCATATGTAATTATAAGGACAACTTGAAAATGATTTACCAATCAAAGTAAGGCAAGTTGTGAAACTTTAAAACAATAATACACATATGATTTGTAATGATGTTGGATCCAAAACATAAGATACATTTGAGAGAGATTTTCTTATGATGGAAAACAACAACCAAAGATTCAACAAAGTATATGAATCATGTTACATATTTCATTAACATGATCTACTTAGATTTACCAAAGATAAAGTACTACTTTGATGAATCAATGGTGATGTATCCAAAACAATAGATCTATTCAAAATATAGAACATGCTAAGGATACAACAAATCATAGATTAACATGTTACAAAGATTTACCAATGATAAAACAAAACATGAAAACATATGATTTGTAAAGAAGTTGAATCCAAAACATAAGATAGTTTTGAAAATGATTTTCTTATGATGGAAAACAACAACCAAAGATTCAACCAAGTATATGGATCATGTTACATATAATTCCAAAGGTTTTTCCATTAACATGATCTACTTAGGTTTACCAAAGTTAAGTACTACTTGGATTGAATCATATGGTGTTGTATCCAAAACAATAAATCAACTCAAAACATAAAATATGTTAAGGACACAACACAAACATAGTTTAACATGCTAGAAATGATTTACCAAAAATAAAACAAAAGCATGAAAACATATGATTAAGGAAGGAAGAGCCTACTTGGTGGTTTAACTTCATTAATCCAAGCTTTAGCTTTCCTAATCATCCCCTTCATCCCTTGGTTCTTTTCCCTTTTGATATGCCTCAAATCCTCTCAAGGAGGGGTTAAAAATTCCCAACTTTTGGCAAGGGAAAGAACTCATATTTATAGCAAAAAGTTGCCAACGGCTAGTCCTCGGTCGACCAGGAAACAGGCCTCGGTCGACCGGGAACACACAACGGTCGGATTTCTGACCGTTGGTGCGCCAGGCCATTTTTTGCTGCAGTGTTCCCGATCGACCGGGACCTCTGCGCCGGTCGACCGGCAACACTGCGGGGACCAAAAATTTCCACTTTTGCATTTTCAAACCTTTTCTTTGTGGAACTATTTGGGCCATATAATCAAGCTTTAAAACATGTTTTAAATCATTCTAAGGGTTTTAAAACATGGAACATAAAAAGCCTAAAACATTTTGAAAGATTTAAAACTCATAGGCTAGCTTGATTTTCTAAAACTCTTTTCTAAAACAAATGCATCCAAGATTTAAAATCAAATCATGCATAAATTGATACTTTTACAAATCTTAAAAGCAATGCATGAATAAAACAAGATTTCAAGTTTATTTAAAACCAATGCAAGTGTGTAAATCAAATGATGCTTGAATGATAATGCATCCATCAAATTGCAATCTACAAAATTCCTAACAGACGGGAATCCGACTCCTGCACGAATTGAAGACCTTTTTCACCCCAAAACTTATAAATAAGAGCCCAAACTCGTTTTTGGTGAGATTCACATCTTGGGAGAAGTTTTGGGAGGCTTTCTTGGAGCTTGGGGAAGAGCATCAATGGGATTTCGTCTATTCTTCGTCAATCGTCTTCCATGAGTAACTAAATCTCCATCTTAGGGTTGTGATGAAACTTTAGTTTTGTGTTTATGACAATGTATAGGTTCTAGGGTTTTATTTTAAATGCTTTGATTATATGACATTGATTTAATCCATTGATTGGATTCGTGTATTAATGCAATATCTCTTTTGGTGTTTTATTCTTGTAGTTTAGAATACCAAGTCATATAACATGATGCTTGAATGAATGTGTTTGTTAGATCTAGGATAATCTATGCCATAGAGATAGGTTATGCCCTGATTTGCATCCACTACCCTTATTTGGTGACTCTGTGAAGGTTTGTAACCAGAACGAGTTTGGAAAGCATTGACAGTGAAACCCTAGACCTATATTCGCCATTGCACAGGCTATGGTGGATTCATACCCTAAGACTTTTCTCTAATTGGATCAAAACTTGTCTTTTAATTTGTTAATTTAGAAATAAAAAACAATCAACCCATTACTTCATTTTCTAATAGGATTAGTTTAATAATTTAGGAAACAACACAACTTAGCCTTTTTGTCCCAGTGGATACGATACTCGGTTAACATCTTTGCTTTTTTCAAGCAGAGATAATAGCGGAGAATAAATTATATTTGAAACCCTGTTCTAGGATTGATCATAATTTTGGCGCCGTTGCCGGGGACAATTAGCACGGTTGTTTGTTTCTTTTAATTCTAGTATTAGTTTAGTCTTTCCTTTTTCGTTTTCTTTTACTTATTCATCTTTTCTCACATCTTCACCATTCTTACTGCAGGATATTGAGTCTAACACAGCGAACCCTAAGGTTTATGCAGGATCCAAGAGCACTGTTGACAACTTGAAAGTCCTACTCAAGTGAAAGAGCGCTTATACCTGGAGCGCGGTAAGCTTAGACTTTCTAATTATTTTCATATAATTGCAGTAAGTTTTGTGTGTGCATGCTTGGCCGTCGCTCTTGTCATCCAAATTTGGTTTCTTTAGACCAAAATTTAGAGCGAGTCCTTAGAAAAATTAGATCATCTAAACACCGTTCTGCTGTCTCACACACAAATTCATTAATGGCTGAAGAAAGAAAAGAGGATGAGGGTCCTAAGGTTCCACCTCTCCGACCCTTGAAGGAGCACTATACTCCGTCTGAATACGCGTCACCATCGTGTATTCAGCTGCCTGTAGTACAGGCAACTCAATATGAAATCAAGCCCAGCACAATCAATCTGATCCCTTCTTTCTATGGCTTGAACAATGAGGACCTGTACAACCACATTGATGAGTTTTTGGTTATTTGCTCCACAGTGCGAATAAACAATTTTAGTAGTGAGGCCCTAAAATTGCTTCTCTTTCCGTTTTCATTAAAGGACAAAGCCAAGTATTGGCTGAGTACTTTACCTCCAAACTCTATCAATTCTTGGGCCCAACTCCAACAAAAAATTTTGGACAAATATTTCTCTGTGGGCAAAACAAATCAGTATAGGAGATCCATCACATCCTTCGCCCAAATCGACAGTGAACAGTTTCATGAGGCGTGGGATAGATTTAAGGATCTCCTTAGAAAGTGTCCTCATCACCAAATTGCCAAATGGCAATTGGTGCAATTCTTTTATGATGGGCTATCACCCGAATGGCGAAACATGGTAGTAACCGCCAGTGGGGGATCAATTATGCTGAAAAATGAGGATGAGGCATGGGAACTTTTTGAGAATATGAGTAAGACATTTCAGCACCATGCCTCCACTGCTAGATTAGAAAGGCCAGCAACCTCGATTTTGCAGAAACCTAAGGGGGTATTAGAAATTCAGCCCTCTAATGAGCTCACAACCCAAGTGGCTGCCTTAACCCAAAAGTTAGATCAGCTGATTTCTGGGGGACAATCTCTCCAATCTTCATCTCCCCAGTCCCCTGCTCATCAAGATGCTTGCGCTTTATGCAACAGTCCCGCTCACTTTGTAAGTGACTGTCCTGCAGCACCCCAATTTCTTGAGTTTGTGCAAGAGCAGGTGAATGCTGCACAGGGGTTCTCCAAACCGGGTAATGATCCTTATTCGAATACCTACAACCCGGGATGGCGCAGTCACCCCAATTTTTCATGGAAGTCGCCCGGTCAGGGCACTTCTTTCTCTCAAATGGGAAATAGGCCTAACTTTCAATACAATCCTGCGGCCTATCGTTCCCAACAATCCTACCAGCCACCCAACTCTCAACCCCCTCAAAGAAACCCATCATTTGAGGAGACGGTACTGCAGGAGCTAAAGGAGCTCAAAGCAGGTAATCAACTGGTCCACTCTCATTCTCAGTCCATAGCCAAGTTAGAGGCCCAGATGGGCCAAATAGCCAGTGCACTTAATAGAAGAGAAGAGGGTCGTTTACCTAGCCAACCCACTGTCAACCCCAAGAATACTTTCGAGGTGGGAAGTAGCTCTCAACCTCATAACACTTATCATGAGGAGGCTAAGGTAGTTGTCACGCTGAGGAATGGGCGTGAGGTTGAGACTAGGCCTGAGGAGCCTTCGAAAATCATTAGAGAATCTGCCCCAGACCCCAAAAGCTCTAGGGTGGAAACGAGTCCCAAGGAAAAGGGGGTCAGTACTCCCACTTCTTCATCCCTTCCAGCTGAGGCACCCACTTATGTGCCTAAAGTCCCTTTCCCCACTTGTCTGGACACACCCTCTCCCTTCGGGAAAAAGGGAGCAACCATGGATGAAATGCTAGATGTGTTTAAACAAGTAAAGATCAATCTACCTTTGCTGGATGCTATCAAGCAAGTGCCTTCGTACGCAAAATTTCTAAAAGACTTGTGCACCCAGAAGCGTAAATCCAAACCCAATGTGTCCAAAAAGGTCCTGCTCACCGAGCAAGTGAGTTCCTTAATTCAGCATGACACTCCTCCGAAGCTGAAAGATCCTGGCACCCCCACTGTAACTTGTACAATTGGGAGTCACATTATTGATCATGCGTTGTTGGATCTTGGAGCTAGTGTCAATCTCTTTCCTTACTCACTGTATGAGCAAATTGGGTTGGGTGAGTTGAAACCCACTACGGTCACCTTGCAACTTGCTGACAGATCCGTCAGGGTGCCCCGGGGTATAATTGAGGATGTTCTTGTCAAAGTGGACAAATTTCTTTTTCCCACTGATTTCATTGTCCTTGACACAGAACCAGTACCAAACCTGCGGAAACAAACTCCAATCATCCTCGGCCGCCCCTTCTTAGCCACAGCTAATGCGACCATTAATTGTCGCACTGGAGTTATGGATGTTTCCTTTGGCAATATGAAAGTAAGGCTGAATGCTTTCAAGGCCTCCCATCAGCCCCCGGAAAATGACGACTGTTTCACAGTCGATGTTGTTGATGAGCTAGTTGATGAAGCCCTCCCTTATGTGTTAACTGAGGACCCCTTAGAGGCTTGCTTATCCCATTTTAGCTTTGATGAGTATGATGTTGACCAATCGATTACCAAGGTCAATGCCCTTTTGGATGAGGTAGCTATGCTGGATTTTCCCCCGTGGAGAGCAAAGATCGAACACCTACCTCCACTCTCTAAAGCACCAGCCCCTCCCTCGATTGAAGTTCCTCCCACACTTGAGTTAAAACAACTTCCTGCTACACTCAAGTATGTCTATCTTGGACCAAAGGATACTTTGCCAGTCATCATTGCTTCTGATCTATCTGATGATCAGGAAAGTTAGCTCTTGGATGTGTTACAAGAGCACAAAAGTGCAATCGGTTGGTCTGTAGCCGATTTGAAAGGCATCGACCCCTCCATTTGCATGCACCGCATTCATTGCGAAGATGACGCGAAACCGTCACGTGAAATGCAACGTCGTTTAAATCCTAACATGAAAGAGGTGGTCATGAAAGAAGTACTGAAGCTTCTTGATGCGGGTATTATATACCCAATTTCTGACAGCAAGTGGGTGAGCCCTACTCAAGTGGTGCCCAAGAAGTCTGGCATCACGGTTGTGGAAAATGAGAACGGAGAACTAATTCCCACACGTACCACTACTGGGTGGCGCGTGTGCATTGATTACCGAAAGTTGAATTCCATGACCCGAAAGGACCATTTTCCCCTACCTTTCATTGACCAGATCTTAGAAAGGTTAGCTGGCCAAGAGTTTTATTGTTTCCTGAATGGTTATTCTGGATATAACCAAGTGGCCGTCTACCCCGATGATCAGGAGAAAACAACTTTCACGTGTCCTTTCGGTACATTCGCTTACCGGAGGATGCCATTCGGACTCTGTAATGCACCCGCGACTTTTCAACGGTGTATGATGTCTATCTTCTCCAACATGGTGGAGAAATTCTTAGAGGTGTTCATGGATGATTTCTTTGTTTTCGGACCTTCCTTTGATAAATGTCTCCATAATTTGGCAAAGGTGCTGAAACGTTGTATCGAGACAAACTTGGTCTTGAGTTGGGAGAAAAGTCATTTCATGGTGCGAGAGGGCATCGTTTTGGGGCATATCGTCTCTGCTAGAGGCATTGAGGTGGATAAGGCTAAGGTTGATCTGATATCCAAACTTCCACCTCCCTCAACGGTTAAGCAAGTCCGTTCCTTTTTAGGACATGCAGGGTTTTACCGTAGATTCATTAAAGACTTTAGTAAGATCTCTAGACCCTTGTGCACATTGCTCACTAAGGAGGTCTCGTTTGACTTTAACGAGGCTTACATGCAAGCTTTTGAAAAGCTGCGGGAGGCCTTGTCTACCGCCCCTATCATTCAGTCACCGGATTGGGCCCATCCGTTTGAGATTATGTGCGATGCTTCCGACTATGCGGTCGGAGCAGTCCTGGGCCAACGGGTGAACAAGGTTCCACATGTTGTCTATTATGCTAGCAAAACCCTCTCCGATGCCCAACTGAATTACACTACAACGGAAAAGGAATTGTTGGCTGTTGTGTTCGCCTTGGATAAATTTCGGTCTTATCTGTTAGGATCGAAAGTTATAGTGTTCACAGATCATGCTGCGTTACGGTACTTGTTGTCGAAAAAGGACACTAAGCCAAGATTGATTCGGTGGATTCTTTTACTTCAAGAATTCGATTTTGAGATTCGGGACAAGAAGGGTTCCGAAAACAGTGTAGCTGACCACCTATCCCGGATCTTGCTGAACACCACGGATGATGGACCGCGCCCCTCCGTTCCTCCTCCGCTGCCATCCGCCCCGGGTCTGTCGGGGTCTGGAAGGAGGGAGAGGGAAGAAAGAAAGGCGGGTATCAACATTTTTGTGGGTATGCCAGATTTTCTTTTCTACTTGGAATTTAGAGTAGTGATCCGGAGATTCACCTTCACAAGTAGAAAGGAAATCAAACTTTTTCCTAACTTTTCATTGCACACATATTTTAAAGAAAAGAGACAAGTTTGTTTTGAATGTCGTGAGAGGCGATTTTCTTTGTTTGCCGTGAAAGGCGATTTTGGTGCCGTGAAAGGCGATTTTTCCGTGAAAGGCGGTTTACAAATCTCATCAATAATGAAAAGACAAGAAATGTGAATTTTGTGTCTCTTTAAGAAAAAATACAATACAATAGAAAAGAAAGAAATGGAATCTAACTTCTCATGCGATTGTGGGGGACCCGTTCAGATCGACGGTCGCGAGTCATGTATGGACTCCGCCATCGTCCTTCAGATGAGAACTTTGATGCTTGATTTCTTGGCTTGGCTCCAACCTCAGATTTTTAGAGGATAAGGACCAAGATAAGGTCCTATATCTGGTAAAAAGCTGAGTAGACGGGCTGAAAAGCCGCATCTAGCCATGTTGGATAGAAGGAGAGGTGGCCTTGGGGGGGTGGCCCCCCAAGGGGCTTTGATCACCTTGTAGTGTTGGTTGCTGCAGAGTTTTCTTGAAGGAGCAGAGTTGTAGAGATTTCTCCGAGGATTTTTGAATGATTTTCTGGCGATTTTTCTCTGGCTCTCTAGAGCAGGACTTGCTGATGATTTCGATGCTTCTGATGCTTCTGATCCTTCTGATGATTCTGATCCCCGGAATGCTTGGAGGGGACTCCTATTTATAGGCTTTTGGTGGCCTTTAGGAGTGGTTTATGGTCATTTATGGCAATTATAGCAATAAAGCCAAGTTATGGGAGGAGCTACAGGTTTAATTGCTTTTTGTTTTGTAACTCCTGACCCTTGGATTTCATTGGCCAAAGGAGAGTCATGGGCATTTAGTTGCCTTTAATCTCCATTATGTTAGGAGTTTCATGGCTTGAATGCCATGATTGCTTGGACTTGTAACTCCTAAACGGAGGCTTCTGATTGGGCCGTCCAAGATAATGGGTTAATGACCGCATTAACTTGCCATAAACGGGTCATTTAACTTCATTAATTGATTGCCCGGGCGCTTGAAGAGTCGCGGGTCGTGCCGCGTCCTTTGGGATTCTTCTTGCGATGATCACCAATGGACCCACATGCTATTTGATGTCGGATGGTGATCCAATTTCAAACATTGGTTGATGTCAGCGGGCCAGCAACATCTGTCCAGTCGATTTCGCGATCGGGCGGGCAGAAAGTGTGCTTTCTTGGTCAGCCGTTTGACGATCTTGAGGCGTCCGATGATGATCTAATGATTCCAGTGATGGATCCGTGATGTTGATGAAGATCGACGGATATCATGCACAAAAAATCAGATTTTGGAAAAATCACAGGGGCCAATCAACTCGAAATGCGAAAAGTACCCGAAAAATGGGGTTTTTGGGCGAGGTCTGGCGGCCCGGACCTCCATGGTCGCCGGCGACCATGGGGCCGGCGACCATGGGGTTTGTGCCCCATGGTCGGCCGTCTTCCGGTCGCTTGTTCTTCGCCGTTTTTCGTCCGTTTTCGCTTCTATTTTCTCCTGTATTTTTCTTGGAATTTCCTCTCATTTATTGGATGGATTTCCCTCAAGAAAACCTGCCGAGAAGTCGTGCAAATCGGATCGCAAAGTTTCCCATTTTCTGAAAAGCCGAAGACTTTGCTGTGGAAAACTGCCGATTTTTTGTCAAGCGTCGAAACTAGGTCAAACGATGTCGGAATGACCTGAAATTCGACGTGTAGCTTCTTGAGCAGTAGACGAGACCAACCATAGGCTTTTGTTCAGGTTTTGAAGCCGTTTGGGGCCCCGCAAATGCTTGACTTGATTTCACCGCGAGGGAAATGCCGAGCTTTGACTTTCGGTCAAACGATGTCCGATTGACCTGAAATTTGACGTGTGACTCCCTCATCAGTAGATAAGACCAACCATAGGCTTTCGTTTGAGTTTTGAAGCAATTTGGAGTCATGCAAATGCTCGACTTTGATTTCACTGCGAGGGAAATGCCGAGCTTTGACTTTTGGTCAAACGATGTCCGATTGACCTGAAATTTGACGTGTGACTCCCTCATCAGTAGATAAGACCAACCATAGGCTTTCGTTTGAGTTTTGAAGCCGTTTGGGCTCATGCAAACACTTGACTTTGATTTCACTACGAGGGAAATGCCGAGCTTTCACTTTTGGTCAAACGATGTCCGATTGACCTGAAATTTGACGTGTGACTCCCTCATCAGTAGATAAGACCAACCATAGGCTTTCGTTTGAGTTTTGAAGCCATTTGGAGTCATGCAAATGCTCGACTTTGATTTCACTGCGAGGGAAATGCCGAGCTTTGACTTTTGGTCAAACGATGTCCGATTGACCTGAAATTTGACGTGTGACTCCCTCATCAGTAGATAAGACCAACCATAGGCTTTCATTTGAGTTTTGAAGCCATTTGGAGTCATGCAAATGCTCGCCTTTATTTCACCGCGAGGGAAATGCCGAGCTTTGACTTTTGGTCAAACGATGTCCGATTGACCTGAAATTTGTTGTGCAGCCCTTTGGAGGTATGTAGAAGCCGCCCATGTGCTCTGTTTGATGAGTGACGATCTCGGTAGTTCTCGCTACCTAAGGGCTTGATTTTGCTGCTCGAGAGTTAACGGAGGGTCAAACGGTGTCGGTTTGACTTGAAACTTGACATGTAGCCTTTCGGAGGTATTTTGAGATCATCCGTAGGCTCTGATCGAAGATTTGGGGTCTTCGACACTGTCGCCTCCGGGAGCTGCTGCTTAGCTGTTGGAGAAGTGAAGCTAGGCCAAATGATGTCGAATGGCCCGAAACTTCATGTGTACCTCTCTTTTGGTTGTTTTGAATGACCTTGCAGTTTTTGTTTGATTCTGACAAGATCTGATGCTTGAAGTGGCGCCTGCTTATTTTTGGTAGGATGCGGCTCCATGTAGCTTTTGGTGTGAAGAGGTAAAGTGACATTTTTGGTGTCAACAAATGCCCCCTCGAGGTACAACGACAATATAGCTTTTGCAGTCGATGTGCCTCGAAGAGAATCTTGAAGAAGAGCTTCTGACCTGACCAAGAGTCTTTGAGCATTTTTCTTTTTTTTTTTTTTTTTTTTTTTTTTGATGGAGTAGCCTTTTGAGCTTCCAGGGGATTTTATGGTAGTGAGAGGAGTCACGTACCATCTCAAGGCAAGATTTTGAGAATGACATTTGGATTTGGTTTTGGTTTTTTGGTTTTGATTTTGACCTTGTGACCTAACAAGCTGCATGTGGCAGGTTAGGGGGTCAGGTTTTTGGTTTTGGTTTTGACATTGTTCCTTACAGGCTGTATGTGGCAAGTTAGGGGGTCGGGTTTTGATTTGGTGTTTTGGTCTTGTGACCTAACAAGCTGTATGTGGCGAGTTAGGGGACCATGGTTTGGTTTTTTGGTTCACTCTTTGGGACAATTTTGGGTCCATTGGAGTGGTTTGGGCTTTTGTGGAATGTCAATTTCAAGATTTTGGCTTAATTTGGTTCATGAGGTGGGATGGTTTGGATTTTTGGAAACTCATGAAGCTTGGATTTTTGTATGGTATGGTCCAATCAACTCAAAAGAGGCATGGAACCATTTTTGTATGCTCTTGGTAAGAGAAATTTTGACTAAAAGCCACTTTTAGTGCCTAGGTGGTCAAACTTGGCTCATATGGGCTAACCCATGGGACCTTAAGCTTTGATGGATGGCTTAGATCTCAATTGGTGTCATTTTCGTAAAGAATATCTAAAGATATCTCCTTTGGGTGGAGAATATCTAAAAATATCTTTACTTTGAGAGATTTTTTCAAGTTTTCTTGATTTTGAGAGAGATTTTCTCAAAATATCTTTCTTTGGGAGATAATTTCTCAAAGAATCTTTGTTTTGGGAGAGAATAACCCAAGTTTCCTTTTCTTTTGGGAAGGTTGCTAATTTTTAGCACTTACCTCCTTACTTTTCTTCTCTTTCCTCTTTTGGTTTGCTTTCTTCTATAAAAGCAAGGGAGGTGGGATCTCTTGCTCCTATTGCTTTCTTTTTGCAAAAGTCTTCAAGAGTTGCTCTAAGATCAAGAATCCTCCTTCTTCAAGAGTTTTCAAGTTCTTCTTTCTTCTCCATCCATGGCTTCAAGTAAGTTTTTTTTTTTTTTTTTTTATTTTTTTTACAAGAAATTCTATGTAAAGAAAGTTTCATCATTTTTTTTCTCTCTCTCTTTTTTTTTTTTTTTGCACGTGTTCTTTTCTTTTTTTTTTACACGCCCTTTTTTTTTTCTCTTCTTCTCTTTTTTTTTTCTCTCTCTCTTTTTTTTTTTGCTGCTGTACGGACATGTCCGTACAGCCTGGGCCGTACGGCCATGTGGCCCATGGGCCAGGGCCTGTGGGCCAGCCCAGAATTTTTTTTTTCTTCTCTTTCTTTTTAAGAAAGAAAACTTTCTTTTCCCCCCCTTTTTGCTCACCATGATAATGAGGCTTATGCAATCCAAGATGCTCATGCACATACTTTTTTTTTTTTTTTATGAAGATAAAAAGTTAGAGTCTCTAGGTTAAGCCAACATGAATTTTGACTTAGACAAAGTTTGATTGGTTTTGACCAAGTTGGGTTGGAATTGGTCAAACTTTTTGTCAAGGTTTTCCTAGCATCTAGTGCATGATGATTTTCTTTTATGCATGATTTTTGGTAAATTGGATTGGGAGCATGATGATGATGCACACCTGGAAATCTTTTGCAAGTCTTGAGATTTGAAGCTCGCAGCAATGTTGAGCTCTTTCTTTAGTCTTGCGGGGGTCTCGAGGAGCTTTTGCAAGTTTTGGGATTTGAAGCTCGCAGCAATGTTGAGCTCTTTTCCGATTCTTGCGGAAATTTGAGAAGACTGTCTTGATCTCGCAGCAATGTTTGAGTTCGCGTCTTCTTTGAGAATCCTTCATTGATCATGAGCTCGCAGCGATGTTGAGCTCATCTTCAGGCTTCCTTTCTTTTCGGGGTGATTCCCTTTTCTTCGGAATTGCCCCGGAGTCATGTCAAAATTTCGCTAGGATTTTTTTTTAGCAAAATTCTGTCATTTTGGTGATTGATTTTCTTTCTCTTTTTTTTTGGTACCTCTATGTAAAACATTTTTTTGGTACTCTGTGTACCTTTTACTTAAATTCTTTTTGATGAAAATAAGCAAAGGTTGGATGAGAATGTTTGTTTGAAAATTTTGATCAAAAGGTTATCATTTTGTGAAAATCTTTTGTCAAAAGGGTTGTTTTGGCATGAAAGCCAGATTTTGTGGCAAAAGCCAGGGTTTTTTTTTTGTGTGGTTTGAAAGCCGAATTTCGAGATGGCATGAAAGCCGAAATTTGGGTTTATGGCATGAGAGCCAAAATTTTGGATGGCTTGGAAGCCGAAATTTTGAGGTGGCATGAAAGTCGATTTTGGGTTTATGGCATGAGAGCCGAAATTTTGGATGGCGTGGAAGCTGAAATTTTGAGGTGGCATGAAAGCCGAATTTTGAGGTGGCATGAAAGCCGGTTTTTGTGGCGTAAAAGCCGTTTTTTTTTTTAAATGGCATGAAAGCCGAGTTTGAGATGGCATGGGAGCCAAAGATTTTTTGTGGCATGAGAGCCAAGATTTGGTTTGTGGCATGGGAGCCAAATTTTGTTTTTGGCATGAAAGCCGAAATTTCTTTTTTGGCATGAAAGCCAGATTTTTTGTTTTTGGCATGAAAGCCAATTTTTTTTTTTTTGAAAACCGAGTTTTGTTTTGTTGGCATGGAAGCCAAATTTTGATTTCTGGCATAAAAGCCGAGTTTTTGGCGTGAAAGCCAGGTTTTTGGTTTTTTGGCGTGAAAGCCGGATTTTTGGCATGGAAGCCGGGTTTTTTGGCGTAAAAGCCAGGTTTTTGGTTTTTTGGCGTAAAAGCCGGACTTTTGGCATGGAAGCCGGGTTTTTTGGCGTGAAAGCCAGGTTTTTGGTTTTCAAAAATGCAAGTATCGACTAAAAGTCGCCTCCCTGCTGAATGGTATTGCAAGTATCGATGGAATGTCGCTTCCTTGCTTGCGAGTATCGATGGAATGTCGCTTCCTCGCGGAGTTTGGTGCAAGTATCGATGGGATGTCGCTTCCTTGCTTTTGTCTTCAAAAAATTTTGTTTTGTGGGTATCGATGGAATGTCGCTTCCGCACGATTTTTGAATTTTGAGGTTTTTTCGAACCTTTGTTTTGTTTTTTGTTTGTTTTGAAATTTGGGTTGTGGATATCAACTGGAACGTTGCGTCCCCACGATTTTTTTGAAATTTTGGGGTTTTGGAAGTATCGAATGGGGTTCGCATCCTTCCGATTTTGGGTTTTGCAAGTATCGACTGAACGTCGCTTCCCTGCGGTTTTTGAAAAACCATTTTTTTGTTTAAAGACACGAGGGTCATAAATTTTGACTTAAAACCATTTTGGTGGTAAAAGTCGGGGTGGACTAGGGCTGAAATCCCTAGGTCCTGATTTTGTTTCAAACCATGAATTTTGGGTTCAAGGATCGAAAATTTTGGTCAAGTTTGGGAAGAGGCTCCTAAACTTGGATTTTTGGATTTGTTTTTTTTTTTAATAATGAAACGATGAAAGAAACATTGTTTTGAGGGTTTTTTTTTTTAGAAATTTCAACAAGAGGATGAAATTCCAAAAGGAGTGGGTTTGACGAGCAGATACCTAGGAATAGGCTTTGGCTGTGCAAGCGTCGCTCTGACCCGATGGAAGAAGCCTTCAAGGGTAATACCGCTTCAAGAACTTTCCGTTGATGGGCAGCATACATCTGTCACCCTCCATGTTTAGAAGAGTGTATGCGCCGTTGGAGAAGACTTTGTCGATGACGAAAGGTCCCTTCAATTTTGGTTCAAATTTGCCTTTGGATTTGTTGGCAAAAACCATTGGTCTTTTTACTGTAAGAACCAAATCTCCCTTTTTGTAGGCGCGTTGCCTGACCTTCTTGTCAAAAGATCCTGCCATGCCTGCTTGGTAGAGTTCAATGCTTTGTAGAGCTTCGAGCCGTCTCTCATCGAGGTTATCTAGCTCTTGGAGTCTCAATTTGACATTACTTTCTTGCGTCATGTCATTTTGCAGAGATACCCTTAAGGAAGGAATTTGAACTTCCAAAGGGACAACAGCTTCGCATCCATAGACCAAGGAGAATGGTGTGCTATGGGTTGGTCCTCGAACGGTGGTTCGATAGGCCCACAAAGCTTCAGGCAGTTTGTCGCCCCAATCTATTTTGTGACTAGAGACCATTTTCTTGAGGATTTTGCAGAGCGTCTTGTTGAAGGCCTCTGCTAGTCCATTCGTTGCCGGATTGTACGGAGTTGAAGGACAACTTTGGATTTTGTATTTGTCGCAGAACCTGTAGAATCGGTGATCGCGGAACTGTGGTCCGTTATCATGGACGAATCTTTTAGGTATGCCGAAGCGACAAATGATGTTGGTGCGCAAGAACTGAAGGACTGATAAGGTCTTCATTTCACTAAGCACGAATGCTTCTGACCACTTGGAGAAATAATCCGTAGCGGCGAAGATGAAGCGATGACCTTTGCTTGATGGAGGGGAGATAGGACCTATGATGTCCATACCCCAGGCTTCAAAAGGCCATGAGATTGCTGTAGGATGTAGCCATTCTGGAGGCATGTGGACATAATCTCCATGAACTTGGCATTGTTGGCAGCGCTTAGCAAATTGCATTGCATCAGCCACCATGGTAGGCCAATAATAACCTAACCTTTTTATCTGATCGTAGAGCTTAGGCCCAGCCTGATGGGCTCCACAAAGACCAGCATGTACTTCTTTGAGTGTTTCCTCAGCCTCTTGTTGTGACAAGCAGCGTAGAAGTACTCCATTGTAGGATTTCCTTTAAAGCATTTTTGAAGGAATATCCAAATGAAAGTTTGGGGTTCGTCTTTGGATGCTTACCCGTTCTTTTGGATCTTCAGGTAGGATTCCGAACATTATGTAATCAATGAACGGATCCCTCCAGTCGCCGATCAGAGGTTTAAGGACGGAGATCCGACTTCCAACCACTTGGTGGCATTCAGCAACTGCTTGATGTGTGTTGAGAGGAGGGAGAATCCTTTTTTGACACACTGTAACTTGCATGTTTTCCCCTTCTTGGATTGCCATAGACGCAGCAAGTCCAGCCAGGGCATCTGCACGAATGTTTTCACCTCTGAGGATGTGGGTGATGTGACAGATGTCGAACTTTTGTCGAAGTGATTGTGCCTTGTTGTAGTAAGGCAACAAATCGGGCTTCCTGACTTCAAATTTCTGATTCATCTGGTTGAAGATCAGTTGAGAGTCTCCAAAAGCTTCCAGCGTAGTGATGCTGGATTCGAGGGCAAGTTCCAATCCTATGATCAGGGCTTGGTACTCAGCTGCATTATTTGAACATGGTTCCAGTAGCGAGAATGCGTGTGGAATCATGTATTTGTCGGGACTAACAAAGAGAATGCCAATTCCCGATATTTGATTTCCCTTTTCATTTGTCCTGGTTGCGCCATCGAAGTACATGTGCCAGGAAGCATTTGATAAGGAAGTCTCCACACTGTAGACCGATTCGTCTGGGAGGTCATCCCTGAGTGGAGAATCTTTAGGCAATGGATGCTCCGCGAGGAAGTCTGCTAGAGCTTGGCCTTTGATTGCTTTTTGTGGTACATACCTAATGTCAAATTGTGACAAGAGGATGGACCATTTTGCCAGTCGGGCATTGAGAGAACCTGCTTTTGTGACAAGGACCTTTAGGAGGTTGATCCTCGAAATCAGGTACACTGTGTTGGATAGCAGGTAGTGACGCAGTTTTTGTACGGCGAACATCACTGCCAAGCATTCTTTTTCGACTGGAGAGTAGTGATGCTCTGCACCTACCAACATGCGGCTAAGGTAATATAGAGCAGCTTCTTTTCCCTCGTCATTCTTTTGTGCGAGTAGAGCGCCTAAAGAACAGTCAAGGGCTCTTGTGTACAAGAGGAATGGTTTTCCAGTTGTGGGGGCAGCCAACACTGGAGGTTTAGTCAGGTATGACTTGATGCCCTGGAACGCAGCTTCACATTCAGCATCCCAGACAAAATCGACACCTTTCTTCATTAACCGAGAGAATGGACGGCACTTCCCTGATAGGTTGGAGATGAACCGTCGAATGTATGCCAATCTTCCTTGGAGCCCTTTTAATTGTCTTAGGGTTCTTGGAGATGACATTTCTAGGATAGCCTTGACTTTGGTGGGGTCAAGCTCTATGCCAGCTTTCCGTACTATGAATCTGAGAAACTTACCCGATGAAACACCGAAGAAGCATTTGAGGGGATTCATTCGCAGTTTGTGTTTGCGAAGTCGGAGGAAGACTTCTCGAAGATCTTTGAGATGGTCTTCTTTTCTTTTGCTTTTGACGGCGAGGTCATCGACATAACATTCGACCGTCTTGTGCTGTATATCTTGGAATATCTTCATCATAGCCCTCTGATATGTAGCGCCGGCATTCTTCAGACCGAATGGCATGACAGTGTAGTAATACACGCCAAACGGGGTCCAAAATGCTGTGTGTTTTTCATCTTCAGGATGCATCTTTATCTGATTGTAGCCAGAGAAGCCATCCATGAATGTCATTCGCTCGAACCCACAGGTGTTGTCGATCATCACCTCCGGTATAGGGAGCGGGAATTCATCTTTTGGGCATGCATTGTTTAGGTCTCTGTAATCAATGCAGACCCTGATTTGCCCATTTTTCTTTGTCACGGGGACGATGTTGGCCAACCATTCAGGATGCTGTTCCTCACGGATGAAGCCAACGTTTTTGAGTTTTTGAACTTCTTGTTCAATTTTGTCCATCACGTCAGGACGGAACCTTCTTTGGCCTTGTTTGACAGGCTTGATATCTTTTTGAAGATTGAGTTTGTGGACTGCTATTTTGGGGTCTAAGCCAGGCATCTCAGTGTAAGACCATGCAAAACAATCAACGAACTCATGAAGAAACGCGATATACTCGGGTAACTCATCATCCTTTATATTCTTGCTTATGAATACAGGACGTTGGTTATCAGGTGTTCCCAAGTCTATCTCTTGAACAGAATCTTCAGTTGGAAGGTTTGAAGGTGGTTCCCCCACAATATTTTCGGAGGCTTCCAGCCCAACAAAGCCTTCTGGAGTTCCAAAGGTATCTACAGACCACGGCTCTGCTTTTGTCCATGGGTCTTCTTAATTGGTACTTTTCTCAAGATTTGCTATGAGATGGTCCCAATCACCTGTTGAAACTAGGTCGAAGTAGGGCACTTCTTTTGGAGACAGTGGTTCTTCTGGGTCAGAGAACCGTGTGTCTGTATCATCGGACAATTCCTCTTCATCATCAGAGAAATCGTACCAATTGGATGAACTTCCTGGATCCTTGACGGTCAACTCTTCAAAGAGATATCCAGGGAGATCGATGTCTTCATTAATATGAGATGTTGAGGCTTGGTCGGCAAGACGACTTTGCAGCCTTTGTGTCAACTGTCTCAAAGGAGCGTCAGGATCATACCCCAGCCCATGTGAAGACTTTTCTATGTGGCGGTGGGGTTTCCAACCTTCCAGTTGACTTTTGGTCAGGGTTGGTTCCAATGGCGTGATAATACCACGGCCATCTCCCAAACCGATTGGGTTCTGAGTGTCGTAGCCCATTTTCTTCATGATAGCTTGTGCCATTGGACTATACAAGGATAGTTGAGGCATACCTTCATTTTGGAAAGGTTCAAGTGAAGAATTTGATGAAGAAACTCCCGATTTATGGAAGAAGATTGGCTTTTCTTCTGCTGATGTTGCTGGAACAACGAAGGAAGCAGATGCCGGATCTTCTATGTCAACGGTTGTCTCCAACGGAGTGAGAGTGGGCTGAACTTGTTGATCATCAGCTTGGCTTGACGATGTGTCGTCTTCTGGCTCTGAGTCCGAATCCATGTCTTGCAAGATAGACACGAAGGAGACAGCAAACTTGCCCCCAGCCTTTTGTTTTGTCTTCTTTGCTTTGGTGGTGATCACCAGAGGCTTTGAAGACTTGAGGGAGACCATGAAGGGAGATTGATTATTCTCTTCGGTTTTGATAGAGGGTTTGTTTTCTTCCGGTGATTGCTGAGGAGCCTTGCCTTTGTCTTTCTAGAGATTTTCGGCAAAGGGTGTTGTTTCTTCCTCCCTTTCTTCTTTTTCATCTTTGTACATCTGAGCATCTGCGAAATAGACTTCTTTGCCTTTGAAGGGCTTTTTGTCTGCAAACACTCGATGTATTAAGCCGTCATTGCCAACGAACTTGATGCACTGATGTAAAGTCGAAGGGACAACACCATTCTCGTGTATCCAGGGGCGTCCGAGAAGGATGTTGTAGCATGAAGGGGTCTTTATTGCATAGACAGTGACCTCAGAGATAAGATCACCGATTTGCAACTTGAACCTGATTTTGCCGATCGGCCTTTGAGCGCTGGATCGATCTGGATTCTGTGTACTGACACCTCTTTGATGTACCCGGTGAAGTACAGGGGTCGGTTGTGCTTTGTCTCGCCTAGCAGGAGGTCTTCCTTGGTGAAGGCGATGGTTGCACTTGCTGCTTTTTGAACCGAGAGGCATTCGATGCAGGATCCCTCAGTTTTCTTCTTTTCTCCTTTTGAGGGAGTTTTTGATTTTTTGACCCTATAGTCCATTTCAATTTGTAGGACTTGTGGGGCATGTTTGTCGACATCCGCATCCAGCATTTGTAGTTCTGAAATGAGACTATCACGAGTCTGTGGTGACATTCGTAATAAGTCTAGGATGTGCAGACGTGCAAGTATGTGTTTGAAGTGCTGAATCAAGTCGTACTTGAAAGCCTCCTTGGGGCCTGCATTTTCATTATTCTTGCCACTAGGGGCGTTTACAACTTGTTTTCCCGAAGGATTTACATAAGAAGCAGAAGGTTGGTTGTAGTTTTTGTGGTAATCCCGGCCAGAACGGGTACCTCTACCAACTTCAAGAGCTTCTGGAGAAGGGTCTTTGTTTGGAAGATCACCCTCAAGATCGAGGGGTTGTTCCTTCTCATTTGCTGAAGATGTCTCTGTGTCAGCATTGCCATCTTCAGTAATTGTGTTGCATGGAGCATTTTCTGGGAGCAAGTCCTGAACAGCATCCAGCAACTTTCCTTCTTTATCGAATATTTTGTTGGTCCAGACATCACCGATGAGATCGGGCATTTGGGACCAATTGACCGGATTTTCTCTGAAGAAGATTTCACCGGCTGGAATTTCTTCAAGGTGATCAGTCGGAAGAGGTTTGAGTTCCGATGTCACTGTTCCAGGAGACGAAGCCTGAGAAGGTGTGGTTCCGGAGGAATTATCATCCTGAGCTATTGCATTGCAAGTAACTTTGACGGAAGATGCCTCCAAGATGAACTGTTGTGAATCAGATTCGTCCTCAGATGTAAGAGGATCATCGATCCAACGGCTTTCTTCGTTTTCCGGGGTTACCGGAGGAGATTCCTGTAGATTTTCAGGAACTTCCGGTGCTGGGTTGTGACGAAGCTGATTGATGCGACCTTGTTCTTGCTCTATAGCAAGGTGCTGCAAGATCTTTGCGTATTCATCGAGATCAGGCACGGGAGCCAAATCTTCTTCTTCGTCTGCTCCTTGTGGTTCAACATGGCTGGGTTCCACTGGAGTGTTTTCTTGAATAGCCTCTTGGTCTTCATCATCATCAGACCAGGATCGCTGCGGCTGTAATGGGTTATACCAGATTACTGGCATAAGATGAGATTCAGGGATCCATTCCTCGTCGGAGAGATATTCTCCTGTTTCGAGGGATTCCTCCCACTCATCGATGTCGCTAACGGTGTCACTGGACTCGTATCCATCCATGGGGAATCCGACCACCGAGTTGCAAGAGTATGATGCCCCTTGCATAGTTTCTTCTTTGAGGTGTGGTGGCATGAAATCACCAAGAGTGAATTTTCTTGCCGCCTTTGAAGTCTTAGGAGAGGACTCTTCTGTTGTCCCCAGTGAAGCGGTAGAGGAGGTTTCTGCCTTTTCAGCGACTTCTTGCTTTTTCGGAGCTTTCTCCTGCTGTTTGAGTTTGCGGAGTTGTCTCCTGGCTTGCCTTCGCTGTTGAGCGGTTGGCTTTGTTTTGACGACCTCCCAATTTTCATCTTCTAGGATATCGGGGTGTACCCATATGGGCTGTCCGTCTGATGTTGGATATGGAACCAACTCTTGGGACGTTTGGGTCACCTTTATCACCTTGAAGGAAGTAGTGATCTTCTCTATTGGTGATTTTTGTTTTTGTCCACACGACACCATGTTGACGGAGGCAGACCCATAGTTTTTGTCGAAGGTAATGACTCCGTTTTTCCACATCTCATTTATCTTTTCTCTCACAACAAAGCATTGACTGAGAGGATGCGAGACCATCTGATGGTATGGACAGTACCGAGGATCGTTGGTTTTGCCAACATCTCCTGGTCTTTTGGGGTCAGGCAATGTAAGTTTGCCGTTTGCGAGAAGTGCCCCAAAGATTTCTTCAACATCTTCATCGAATGGGTATTTCTTCTCTACTCGTTCTTTGAAGGCATCAGAGAGTTCAGGCTTTTTACCTGCAGCTTTGTTTTCAGCTTTCTTTGGCGGCTGAGGAGTTGACTTGGTTTGCACATTGAGAACCTTTTTTTCTTTAGCTTTGAGGTTGCAATGGTGGTCGGCTCTTTCTTTGATGATTTCTGACTGTTGAGGTCTTTGATCACCGTTTCAGCCTCCATAGAAGCTTCTAGGAGTTCACCTAGGTTTTTTGATTTGTTGCCGATGATCATGGAGCGGATTCTTGCTCTCATGTTGTTACGGCAGATGTCGACTAGCGACGCTTGTGGCAATACATCTGAGCATTTGTACGCCATTGCCTTCCACTTGTGAATTAAGTCATATGTTGACTCACTCTCTCCCTGTTTTAGGCTGCAGAGCTGCGCCATAGTAACAGGATGATCCTCACCTTTGAAGTGGGTTAGGAAGTGTGTCTCCAGCATGGCCCAATTTTGAATGGAGTCCTCCGGCAGAGTGGAGTACCAATCAAAGGCCGTACCTTTTAGGGTACTTGCAAAGAGGCGGATTTTGAGGGCATCTTGATCCGCAATACCTCCCGTCAGGATCTTGAAATGGATGACGTGTTGTCTGGCTGAACCTTTCCCCGTATATGTTTGGAGAGTAGGTTGCTTGAATTTTGTAGGGAACGGGACCGAGTCCGTCCACAAGGGATATGGTGGCTTGATCCCATGCTCCTTTAGTGTATCCTCTTCTTTTGCTTTGGCGAGGATATCGTCAACGTCCTTTTTGGTAAAGGCGCGTGACTCACTGTTTTCCGCATTTTCCTCGTCGCCTTGATGGCTCGGAGGAGCTTCATTGTTTGGCAGACATTGGATAGTGAGAAAGAGGTTTTCCATTAGGGCCTCTATTCTCTGCTGTCCTTGTTCCAGCTGCTGGATGCGTGCAGCTACGTCATCATGCGGCTGAGGTTGCTCAGCATTTGTGACCAGGACGTTCATTCCTCGAGAGTTGAATGAAGATATTGTCTTGGTGACTGAGCTAGAGCTCATTCTTTTAGATGAAGAGCTCGAAGAGTGATTACTCCGATGTCCTTGGCTTGAAGGAGCGGGAGAGTTTTCTTTATGTCTTCGTGTCCGGGAGACGCTGCGAGTCACCGGTCGTCTGACATGGATTTTAGTTGCCGACTTTTGATGTCTTCTGGTTTTTCCAACCATATGGACAACAGCAACTTGATTGGGTCTTTCATTTTCAACCCATTTTTTGGAGACCTGAATTGCAGAATGCTGGGTTCTTTGCTTCTCTAGTCTCTTTTGTCGATATGCCACGCGGCGGCGCATACGACGAGTAATTTGAGCTTCGGTTAGCTCTGGCTGTGCTCTGGCAATGAAGGACGTAGTCCCTGGTGCGCAGCAGCCGAGCTTGTTTTCTTTGAAGACTGGCAGTGACAGGATCTGGACGCGGTCCTTTGCCTGTCACAGCGAAGCTTTGAATTTGGCGAGTTCGGCTCCTGTTGAGAGGAAGGGTCGACTCGCAGGTGTGCAGGCCTTGGCAGGTTCTTGCGGAGGCCTTACGATGCACGATTTGATTTTGGGCTTGTATGAGCAAGCCGGCTCGTGCTGAGTTGGTTTTGTTTGGCGGAGGGTAGGTTTCTCCTCTTTCATGTATGCGAGAGGGTAGAACCGATTCTCCTTGAGCGAGGCCAGGTAGGCTGGCTTTGCTGATGTTTGTGACCTTCGCTATTTGGGTGAAGGCCTTGGAGACCAAGTCTTTGAGCGGACCTGGTTTCTTGTAGGTTGAGGTTTTGCAGGAGCGCTACGGGCCTCAAGCTTCTTGATGATCGCCCTTGGTATCACTGTAGTGATACGTTGAGGGGTGGTTCTCTGCTTCTTGGCAGGTGCGGTTTCTTCTGCGGGTAGTGGGAATGGTCCCAATGACCTGAAGACAATGGTCCGGGGAGTAGAGTTTGACCCGGTGGCTTCTGAGTTGCCGAGGGAAATGACGCTTCGGCAGCTGGCAGGGCGCTTGTAAGTACGCTTGGTTTGTTTGTCTTGGAGCATGAGCTGGTACTTGTTCTCATCAAAGGTGATGGTTAATGAAGCTGCCATTGTTAATTTTTGGAAAACTTCTGAAACAAGACCATATCCATTAGTAATCACAAGAATATGGTGATCATAAATGGAAAGTACTATGGTTTTGCCTCTTCAAGTCGCCCGAGGGGACATGGCCCAGCCCAAGCAACATGAGGAAGGCAGAAAAGCCATAGAGGGCACAATTGTTTTAAACGCAGGTAGGGTCAGCTTAGAATGAGCGTCCCAGTGACTGCTAGAAGCAATTGTGATCCTTAATTCAAATTACCGAGAACCAAAGCTCACTCAAGGTAAAATGATATAAGGTTGAGATACAAATGTGTCGGTTGCGAATACAGTAGACCCGAAAGGGCGTACTAGCACCGCTAGGCACAAATGTTGCAAATCGCATCCTTGGAAAGGACACGAGATGGGATTTTTGAAAGGTCAAGATTGGACTCATAAAAGAGAGCAAATGGTGTTCTATTCCGAGAATGAGCTCAACATTTCTGCGAGCTCGAAATCCCGAAAGGGAAGGAACCAAGATTTCTCCAGTGTGAATCCAAAAGTGACGGAAGTTTTTTTTTTTTTTTGTTTTGAAAGTGTCAAGATTGGACTTATAAAAGAGAGCAAATGATATTCCAATCCGAAAATGAGCTCAACATTTCTGCGAGCTCGAAAGTCCGAAAAGGAAGGAACCAGGATTTCTCAAATATAAATCCAAAAGTGATAGAAGTTTTTTTTTTGTTCTTTTTTTTTAGAGATTTTTTTTAAGAGTTCACATAGATCTCCAATTCGATCTTATGAAACCTCAGTTGATAGATCAGCCCCCAGGTAAGGGTAGGATTACTTAATGAACCCGTTTGGAGGACCCTTGCCTAGAACAGTCTAGCTGTCTCCACACTCTGGACAAGGCTTTTCTTAGATCCACTTTGGTCAAAGAACGCAATTGGTGCAACCTTAGTGTTTTTTTTTTTTTGAAAGAATTTTTTTTTATGGATTCATAGAAGAGAGCGAATGGTGTTCCATTCCGAAAATGAGTTCAACATTTCTGCAATCTCGAAGTCCGAAAAGGAAGAAGCCAAAGTTTCTCAACTTAAACCCAAAAGGGAGAAATCTGAATTTTTTTTTTAAATCAGATTTTTTTGTGGATTCATAGAAGAGAGTGAATGGTGTTCCATTCTGAAAATGAGTTCAACATTTCTGCGATCTCGAAGTCCGAAAAGGAAGAAACCAAAGTTTCTCAACTGTGAATCCAAAAGGGGGAAATCTGAAAAAAAATTTTAAATCAGATTTTTTTTTGTGGATTCATAGAAGAGAGTGAATGGTGTTCCATTCCGAAAATGAGTTCAACATTTCTGCGATCTCGAAGTCCGAAAAGGAAGAAACCAAAGTTTCTCAACTTAAACCCAAAAGGGAGAAATCTGAAGTTTTTTTTTTAAATCAGATTTTTTTTGTGGATTCATAGAAGAGAGCGAATGGTGTTCCATTCCAAAAATGAGTTCAACATTTCTGCGATCTCGAAGTCCGAAAAGGAAGAAACCAAAGTTTCTCAACTTAAACCCAAAAGAGAGAAATCTGAAATTTTTATAAATCAGATTTTGTTTCTTTTTGAGAATTTTTTTTTTAGAAACAAGAAAGACTGGAAATAAACTCAACAGAAGAAATTTCCAAGAATCCCATCTCATGTGTTTTTTTTAGATGCAAGATCCAACATAGGCCACCAACTAAAAAGGAGCCAAAGAATCCAAGCATCGTGTTCTCAAATGAACAAGGTCCCACCGGGTGTGCCAACTTGATGGACCGCGCCCCTCCGTTCCTCCTCCGCTGCCATCCGCCCCGGGTCTGTCGGGGTCTGGAAGGAGGGAGAGGGAAGAAAGAAAGGCGGGTATCAACATTTTTGTGGGTATGCCAGATTTTCTTTTCTACTTGGAATTTAGAGTAGTGATCCGGAGATTCACCTTCACAAGTAGAAAGGAAATCAAAGTTTTTCCTAACTTTCCATTGCACACATATTTTAAAGAAAAGAGGCAAGTTTGTTTTGAATGCCGTGAGAGGCGATTTTCTTTGTTTGCCGTGAAAGGCGATTTTGGTGCCGTGAAAGGCGATTTTACCGTGAAAGGCGGTTTACAAATCTCATCAATAATGAAAAGACAAGAAATGTGAATTTTGTGTCTCTTTAAGAAAAAATACAATACAATAGAAAAGAAAGAAATGGAATCTAACTTCTCATGCGATTGTGGGGGACCTGTTCAGATCGACGGTCGCGAGTCATGTATGGACTCCGCCATCGTCCTTCAGATGAGAACTTTGATGCTTGATTTCTTGGCTTGGCTCCAACCTCATATTTTTAGAGGATAAGGACCAAGATAAGGTCCTATATCTGGTAAAAAGCTGAGTAGACGGGCTGAAAAGCCGCATCTAGTCATGTTGGATAGAAGGAGAGGTGGCCTTGGGGGAGGGGGGTGGCCCCCCAAGGGGCTTTGATCACCTTGTAGTGTTGGTTGCTGCAGAGTTTTCTTGAAGGAGCAGAGTTGTAGAGATTTCTCCGAGGATTTTTGAATGATTTTCTGGCGATTTTTCTCTGGCTCTCTAGAGCAGGACTTGCTGATGATTTCGATGCTTCTGATGCTTCTGATCCTTCTGATGATTCTGATCCCCGGAATGCTTGGAGGGGACTCCTATTTATAGGCTTTTGGTGGCCTTTAGGAGTGGTTTATGGTCATTTATGGCAATTATGGCAATAAAGCCAAGTTATGGGAGGAGTTACAGGTTTAATTGCTTTTTGTTTTGTAACTCTTGACCCTTGGATTTCATTGGCCAAAGGAGAGTCATGGGCATTTAGTTGCCTTTAATCTCCATTATGTTAGGAGTTTCATGGCTTGAATTCCATGATTGCTTGGACTTGTAACTGTAAGTCCATGGGGATCCGAACCCTAGAGGGGGGGGGGTGAATAGGGTGAGCTCCAATTATGACCAATTTTAATAATTTTAACTTCTTTAAAACCAACTAGTCACAAGTGATGATTATCAAACAATATGCGGAAGCTAATATAAACAATCACCACAAAGCAAGCACCATCACACAAGGATTTATAGTGGTTCGGCCTCAATGCCTACATCCACTACCGGCTTGTGATCCAACACCCCACCGGATTTCCACTATTTATGCTTTTCAATAGGCTAAGCAATAACCTTTACAATATGCTTTCCAAGGCTTAGCAATAACCTTTACATTGATGTTTTTCAAGGCTTAACATCAACCTATACACTATGCTTTTAAAGGCTAAGCAATAACCTCTTCAACCACAAGGTTGGTTATCTCACTAATTAGTGTCTATCATACACTTGATGGAGATTCTATTAAGCTCATTACAATGCCTCTTAATTAGGCGGATATGGAAGTGAAATACAAATACACACTCACACTATGAATGCAAAGATGAAAACAAATGAAGTGTGTGTGTGATGTCCTCAATCATTTTTAAAATGAAAGCTCATAAAAGTAAGCCTAAGGCTTTTGAAAGTTTAAGATCACAAAACATTTATGATTGAGGATGTGATGCAATCACATGTTAAAAGTAACAACTTGTTAATGATATCAAAGTTACACAAGTTGTATGAAATGGATTAGCTCTAAACATGTGATGCATAGGGATGTCAATCAAATCACCAATGAAGCTCAAAACATAAAAATAGATTTGATTGAAAAGAGGGGACAAATCATATGTAATTATAAAGACAACTAGAAAAAGATTTACCAATCAAAGTAAGGCAAGTTGTGAAGCATTAAAACAATAATACACATATGATTTGTAAAGATGTTGAATCCAAAACATAAGATACATTTGAAAGAGATTTTCTTATGATGGAAAACAACAACCAAAGATTCAACAAAGTATATGAATCATGTTACATATTTCATTAACATGATCTACTTAGATTTACCAAGATAAAGTACTACTTTGATGAATCAATGGTGATGTATCCAAAACAATAGATCTATTCAAAATATAACACATGCTAAGGATACAACACATCATAGGTTAACATGTTACAAAGATTTACCAATGATAAAACAAAACATGAAAACATATGATTTGTAAAGAAGTTGAATCCAAAACATAAGTTAGTTTTGAGAGAGATGTTCTTATGATGGAAAACAACAATCAAAGATTCAACCAAGTATATGGATCATGTTACATATGATTTACCAAGTTTCTTTCATTAACATGATCTACTTTGATTTACCAATTCAAGTACTACTTGGATTGAATCATGTGATGTTGTATCCAAAACAATAAATCAACTCAAACCATAAAATATGTTAAGGACACAACACAAACATAGTTTAACATGCTAGAAATGATTTACCAAAAATAAAACAAAGCATGAAAACATATGATTAAGAAAGGAAGAGCCTACTTGGTGGTTTAACTTCATTAATCCAAGCTTTAGCTTTCCTAATCTTCCCCTTCATCCCTTGGTTCTTTTCCCTTTTGATATGCCTCAAATCCTCTCAAGGAGGGGTTAAAAATTCCCAACTTTTGGCAAGGGAAAGAACTCATATTTATAGGGAAAAGTGGCCAACGGCTAGTTCTCGGTCGACCGACAAAGAGGTCTCGGTCGACCGAGAACACACAACGGTCATATTTCTGACCGTTGGTGCTCCCAGGCAATTTTTGCCTGCAGTTGTCACGGTCGACCGAGACCTGCCTCTCGGTCGACCGGCGACACTGCCGGGACAGCCCCCCTTTTTGCAAAATTTCCAACTTTTGCACATTTCAAAGTTATTTCTTTGGGGGACCTTTTGGCCACTAAATCAAGCTTGAAAAACATGTTTTAAAGATTCTAATGGTTTTTAAAACATGACATAAAAAGCCTAAAAAGTTTCAAAAACTTTTAAAACAAAGGCTAGCTTGATTTCTAAAACTTTTTCCAAAAACTAATGCATCCAAGTTTTAAAAACAAATCATGCATAAATCAATACATTTACAAATCTTAAAACCAATGCATGAATAAAACAAGATTTCAAGTTTTCTAAAACCAATGCAAGTGTGTAAATCAAATGATGCTTGAATGAAATGCATCCATCAAATTGCAATCTACAAAATTCCTAACAGTAACTCCTAAACGGAGGCTTCTGATTGGGCCGTCCAAGATAATGGGTTAATGACCGCATTAACTTGCCATAAACGGGTCATTTAACTTCATTAATTGATTGCCCGGGCGCTTGAAGAGTCGCGGGCCGTGCCGCGTCCTTTGGGATTCTTCTTGCGATGATCACCAATGGACCCACATGCTATTTGATGTCAAATGGTGATCCAATTTCAAACATTGGTTGATGTCAGCGGGCCAGCAACATCTGTCCAGTCGATTTCGCGATCGGGCGGGCAGAAAGTGTGCTTTCTTGGTCAGCCGTTTGACGATCTTGAGGCGTCCGATGATGATCTAATGATTCCAGTGATGGATCCGTGATGTTGATGAAGATCGACAGATATCATGCACAAAAACTCAGATTTTGGAAAAATCACAGGGGCCAATCAACTTGAAACGCGAAAAGTACCCGAAAACGGGGTTTTTGGGCGAGGTCCGGCGGCCCGGACCTCCATGGTCGCCGGCGACCATGGGGTTTGTGCCCCATGGTCGGCCGTCTTCCGGTCGCCTTTTCTTCGTCGTTTTTCGTCCGTTTTCGCTTCTGTTTTCTCCTGCAATTTTCTTGGACTTTCCTCTCATTTATTGGCTGGATTTCCCTCAAGAAAACCTGACGAGAAGCTATGCAAATCGGATCGCAAAGTTTCCCATTTTCTGAAAAGCCGAAGACTTTGCTGTGGAGAACTGCCGATTTTTTGTCAAGCGTCGAAACTAGGTCAAACGATGTCAGCATGACCTGAAATTCGACGTGTAGCTTCTTGAGCAGTAGACGAGACCAACCATAGGCTTTTGTTCAGGTTTTGAAGCCGTTTGGGGGCCCGAAAATGCTTGACTTGATTTCACCGCGAGGGAAATGCCGAGCTTTGACTTTCGGTCAAACGATGTCCGATTGACCTGAAAATTGACGTGTGACTCCCTCATCAGTAGATAAGACCAACCATAGGCTTTCGTTTGAGTTTTGAAGCCATTTGGAGTCATGCAAATGCTCGACTTTGATTTCACTACGAGGGAAATGCCGAGCTTTGACTTTTGGTCAAACGATGTCCGATTGACCTGAAATTTGACGTGTGACTCCCTCATTAGTAGATAAGACCAAACATAGGCTTTTGTTTGAGTTTTGAAGCCGTTTGGGGTCATGCAAATGCTTGACTTTGATTTCACTACGAGGGAAATGCCGAGCTTTGACTTTTGGTCAAACGATGTCCGATTGACCTGAAATTTGACGTGTGACTCCCTCATCAGTAGATAAGACCAACCATAGGCTTTCGTTTGAGTTTTGAAGCCATTTGGAGTCATGCAAATGCTCGACTTTGATTTCACTACGAGGGAAATGCCGAACTTTGACTTTTGGTCAAACGATGTCCGATTGACCTGAAATTTGACGTGTGACTCCCTCATCAGTAGATAAGACCAACCATAGGCTTTCGTTTGAGTTTTGAAGCCATTTGGAGTCATGAAAATGCTCGCCTTTATTTCACCGCGAGGGAATGTCGAGCTTTGACTTCTGGTCAAACGATGTCCGATTGACCTGAAATTTGTTGTGCAGCCCTTTGGAGGTATGTAGAAGCCGCCCATGTGCTCTGTTTGATGAGTGACGATCTCGGTAGTTCTCGCTACCTAAGGGCTTGATTTTGCTGCTCGAGAGTTGACGGAGGGTCAAACGGTGTCGGTTTGACTTGAAACTTGACATGTAGCCTTTCGGAGGTATTTTGAGATCATCCGTAGGCTCTGATCGAAGATTTGGGGTCTTCGACACTGTCGCCTCCGGGAGCTGCTGCTTAGCTGTTGGAGAAGTGAAGCTAGGCCAAATGATGTCGGAATGGCCCGAAACTTCATGTGTACCTCTCTTTTGGTTGTTTTGAATGACCTTGCAGTTTTTGTTTGATTCTGACAAGATCTGATGCTTGAAATGGCGCCTGCCTATTTTTGGTAGGATGCGGCTCCATGTAGCTTTTGGTGTGAAGAGGCAAAGTGACATTTTTGGTGTCAACAACGGAAGACACCTTACCCTTACATGACTCATTCCCAGATGAGCAATTGCTTATGGTGTCCCAAAATCGCCCCCCCTGGTATGCTCATATTGTAAATTATCTGGCAGTGGGGGCAATTCCTTCAAATTGGTCTAAGCAAGACAATGATCGTTTCTTCTCCCAAGTAAAGATGTATTTTTGGGAGGATCCTGAACTTTTCAAGTTCTGTCCAGACCAAGTGATTAGGAGGTGTGTACCTGAGAGTGAATTTAACAGTATCCTTACTTTCTGTCACTCTTTTGCGTGTGGAGGGCATTTCAGTGGGAAGAAAACTGCTGCAAAAGTGTTACAGAGTGGCTTCTATTGGCCCTCTCTTTTTCGAGATGCACATCAGTTTTGCAAAACTTGTTTGCGCTGTCAGCAAACAGGTAACATGTCTAGGAGAAACATGATGCCCCTACAACCGATTTTGATTGTAGAACTTTTTGATGTTTGGGGCATCGATTTTATGGGACAGTTTCCGCCGTCTTTTGGTTTTCAATACATTCTAGTGGCGGTTGATTACGTGTCCAAGTGGGTGGAAGCGGTTGCTACAAAGACTAATGACCACAAAGTTGTGGTCAACTTCCTGCAGAGCAATATTTTTAGTCGTTTTGGCTGTCTGCGAGCAATAATAAGTGATGAGGGAACCCACTTCGTGAATAAACACTTTGAGGCGCTGGTTAAGAAATACTCCATCACACATAAGGTAGCTACACCTTATCATCCACAAACCAGCGGCCAAGTCGAAGTGACCAATAGGGAAGTCAAGCGTATTTTGGAAAAAACGGTCAAACCCGACCGCAAAGATTGGTCGTTGCGGTTAAATGATGCCTTATGGGCTTACCGTACTGCATACAAGACCCCAATTGGTATGTCCCCATATCGATTAGTGTTCGGCAAGGCCTGCCACTTGCCCGTGGAACTCGAGCACCGCGCCATGTGGGCTATCAAGCAATTCAATTTCGATATGGCCGCTACCGGTTCTACTTGAAAACTCCAACTCAATGAGTTGGAAGAGATTCGAAACGAAGCCTACATGAGTTCAAAAATTTACAAGGCTCGGACTAAAGCTTTTCATGACAAACACATTTTGCGAAAATCCTTTGAGCCTAATCAGAAAGTGTGGCTTTTCAATTCCAAATTGCGTCTCTTTCCAGGTAAATTGCGGTCACGGTGGGATGGACCGTATGTGGTGACCAAAGTTTTTGACCATGGTGCAGTAGAAATTCGCAACCCCAACACGGGGGGTTTTCTCAAGGTCAATGGTCAACGGTTGAAACCTATATAGAGGATATTACTGCAGGTGAAGTGGTGGAGTCCATTGCTTTAATGGACCCGTCCTATCTTATGGGCTGAAAATACTTGACGTCTGGCTGACGACGTTAAAGCAAGCTCTTGCGGGAGGAAACCCGAGTTAGATAGTCATAGCGTAGGTCTTAGCAGTCGTTTCGTCCTGTTTGGTGCCAGTATTGAGTACTTTTTTGAGTCACCCCCTGTTGGAGGGAGGGGTATCTTTAGGTGGTTACTGCTTACCATGAGAGAGAGTTTTTGAAAAAAAAAAAAAATCTTCGGCGTCCAGACGCCCAGATTTTTTAAAAAACAGGGTTGCTCTCTGGAATGGGGCGTCTGGACGCCCGAATTTCCGAAAAAAAAAAAAAAAAAAAAAAAAACGTGGGGCCTCTTAAGGAATGCTAGGGCAGCCCCTTCCCCACTTTCTTTTCTTCTTCTTCAAACCCTCCTTCTTCTTCAAACCCACTTTCTTTCCCTCCCACAACCACCCTCATTACAACATCCGTCACTACTCTCCTCCTCCACTTTTCTCCACCACCATTACCTTCCTCTCCTTCCCCTCTTCCATTCTACCCCATTATTCTCCTACACAAGTGTCACCGGAACCCACTTTCCCGCCGGCAACCTCCATACTTTCCGGCTAGATCTACCGGCACTCGCGACTCTCCACCAAAGTAGCATCCTTGGGTTCTCATCCCACCGAGCTCCTCTACGCGCCGGCGGTCCCCGCTTCTCTCCGGCGAACTTTTCCGGTCGTCTTCTCCGGCGACTTCACCGGAGCTCCGGCGACCAAATTGTGGGTAATTTTTTTTTACTTGTCTTTCCTTATTGTTCTTTCTCTTAGTTCTTTTGCACTTGTGTTAAGTTAGTTTAGGTTGTTTTTCCTTTTACAGTATTATTTTCAAAAAAAAAAAAGAAAAAATGTTTCGAAGAGGGAGAAGTAAGTCAAAGGCCCCTGCAGATGAGGGATCCTCAAATCCACAACCCCCCAAACGGAGTGCACCCACTCCTACTGTTGAACAACCATCTGAAGAATGGGCCAATCGACCCTTAGACAAGCATACTACATTTGACTTAAATTTTTTTGAAGCCGACCAATCCACACGTTGGGCGGTTCAGCAGTTACGTCTGCGTCGATGGTCGGCTCTTTGTGGAACTTTTCCCCCGGCGTACCCCCGTTTGGTACGCCTCTTCTACCAACACTTGGAAATCACGGGGCAGAATAACGATGTCTTGTCCTCCACCATTGATGGACATGACATTACTGTAACCGAGAGGGATGTTGCTCAGGCCCTCGGGAGTCACCCCAATGCAGCTGACTTTCTATTTTTTCCAGCCACCCCCACTGTGACCAGTATTACCAATGAGATGTGTGGGGGTCGGTTTAGCAAGGCGAACTACACGAGCACTCGTCGTAGTTACCTACCACAACGGATGTGGCTGATTGATCAGGTGCTGCATGTAAATGCCTTCCCCACGCATCACAAGGATGAGAGGAGGGGGGACTTCCTAGTGACTTTGTATGCTGTCCATGCTGGATACGCGGTATCTCTCCCGTGTATGATTTTTCGAGAATTGTGCAAAGTCTGTAGGCTCTTTACAGAGTCTAAAAAAGACCCAGAGAAGAAGAGACCATTGCCCTTCCCTCACTTGATCACCATGTTACTTCTCTCTCGTTTGGGTCCATTACTCTCTCTGGCCCCCTTCCCCATCTCACCTACTGAGGAATCTCTCCCATGTTCTGACATCGACGGTGAGGTGCGATGGACACAGAGTGTCCAGACCATCATGCGTCATATGCAGCACGCTCGCCCTGCCATGATGCCAGGAGTAGACGCACCGGTGATTGAGCCACCGATGCCAACTCAAGCCCCTCCTGTTGTACACCCTCCTGCGGGGCCGGCTGACCCTTTTCACATGACCTATGCCCAGTACGAGGCTATCCTCCAAGGTCAGCAGGCCCTCCAATCCCGTCAGATGGCCTTTGAGTCCCGCTTTGAGGACTTTGCCACTCGCACAACAGACTCTCTTTTCGAAATGCAATCTTTAATGAGAGGTCTGCGTGGCCTTTCCCCTCCTCACAGAGATGATCACATGCATGACAGAGGTGAAGGGACTAGCCATGGCGGGGATGAGGAGGATGATTAAGATGTTTCTTTTACTTTTTCAGTATCTTTTTCTTTTTAGCTTCTCTTTTTGTGTTTCTAGATTGGTGCTAACCTTTTGTAGGTTCTTTAGTGCAAGTTGGGGGGTCTACCCGACCTTTCTTTACTGTGCATCATTTTGGTCAGCACCACCTAGGTGATATCCCTCCTTCTCCTTTACTCTTCTTGTCCTTTATCTTTTATTGTATCTTTAACATTGTGGACACTATTACGTTCAATTGAGGGGTGGGGTATTGACCTTGGGAGTAGTTTAGGGTTAGTTTTAGCAGTTTTTTTTCTCTGTTTGCTTGTTTTCTTTTATTTGTCTTTTCTTTTTCCTTGTCTTTTCCCTTTAAAAAAAAAAAAAAAACTTTTGCTAATTTTTGGTAGTCTTTCGGGAGATTTCTAACTGGGTTTTTATGAAACGAAGATACCCTGTTTTTGGAACTTTTTGTGAGGAAAAAGAGAGAAATGGTTCACTATCTTGTTTTAGGAAAGAGTTTTTGAGAAATTATTGAATTATTGATCTTTCACTTGACACGTATTATATAGAAAATTTGAAATGTGAAGCTATGATTTCCATACCAGTGAAAACTTTAGAGCAATTATGATGGAAAGCTGACCCTCGGTCATACTGAAGTCGGGCATATGGAAAGGGCTACCTATTGTTAGGGACCGTTTATAAAAAATAAAAAAAAAAAGAAGTTGTCACTAGTTTGGGTTCGTAGCCTTTTTAACTCGAGCCAGTAAGCCCATAGGGGTATTGCCATACCTAGTGCCCTAAAGACATCTGTCTTGGGAGTCATTGGCTGAATGCTCGTTACATGGGTTAATTAGAAAGCTTAAGGGACCTGGGCATTGCACAGTCATTTCTTAAAAAAAAAAAAAAAAATAGTGTTGTCATGTCCTTTGAAAAACAATAGTGTGAAAGCCACCACAAATGCTTTGAGAGGAATCATGTTAACTTTTTCACTGAGGTTCGGTGGGCCAACATTTCGAAAGAACAAGATGTGTTTTCACGGAAATTGTTAGTGGATCGTTTTATGCTTTCATGCCTCTATATGTACACAATTTTCACCGTGCACGATCAATTTTTCCAGCATGATTTTGAGGATTTCTGACCAAAAGATAGGATTGGTGAACCACGTTTGAGTGTGTATGGAAAACCCCAAAAATCAGGAATATCCGGTGTTCGTCGATACCTTAGCGGAAAATTCTCCCTGTTTTTCTTTTATGTTTTAGGAATTTTGTGGGTAGATTCACTGCAAACCCTCACGAGACTATAACTCGTCCTCTAGGGGGAACTTAGAGGTTTAAAGGCTTGCTGCACATGCTAAGTGCAGCCGTGCTCCCTACGAAAGTGGCCTTAGTTAGTTTTTTCTTTTGTTTTGGCTTTGCTCGAGGTCTAGCAAAGTGTAAGTTGGGGGGTGTGATGAGAGCCTAAAAGATACATTTTAGGCCCCTTAATGAGGACTTGGTTATACCATCGATAGAGATTAATCAGCTTAATTGTGTTATTTTATTGTTTGTAGGTATTACAAATGCAAGAAGCGAAATTCAGAGCTAAAATGGAAGAAATCCCACAAAGCATGACAAACCGGAGTTGCAAGTAAGAAAGCTGCCAAATATGGGAAGAGACTCAAATAAGAAAGCAAAGCAAGAGTCCAAACATGCCTTGGACATCCAACATGGGTCCCACTCACCCCATAGCATGCCAACATGGAAGGTCTTCTAATTGTACCATGATTCTCGGAATTTTCAGAGGCAGCAACTTGAATTGGTCATAACTTTCAACTCGAGTGTCGGATTCATGAAATCTACATACCGTTGGAAAGCTATTTTCGAGTAGATATCCGTGGAGTCCAAGATTGTATAAATCGGAGTTATATCGAGGGAGATATGACCTCGCGAAGTTCGCTGTGATGACCAGTGGGCCCGGACCCGACGGGAATCCGAGTCCTGCACGAATTGAAGACCTTTTTCACCCCAAAACTTATAAATAAGAGCCGAAACTCGTTTTTGGTGAGATTCACATCTTGGGAGAAGTTTTGGGAGGCTTTCTTGGAGCTTGGGGAAGAGCATCAATGGAGATTTCGTCAAGACTTCTTCGTCAATCGTCTTCCATGAGTAACTAAATCTCCATCTTAGGGTTGTGATGAAACTTTAGTTTTGTGTTTATGGCAATGTATAGGTTCTAGGGTTTTATTTTAAATGCTTTGATTATATGACATTGATTTAATCCATTGATTGGATTCGTGTATTAATGCAATATCTCTTTTGGTGTTTTATTCTTGTAGTTTAGAATACCAAGTCATATAACATGATGCTTGAATGAATGTGTTTGTTAGATCTAGGATAATCTATGCCATAGAGATAGGTTATGCCCTGATTTGCATCCACTACCCTTATTTGGTGACTCTGTGAAGGTTTGTAACCAGAACGAGTCTGGAAAGCATTGACAGTGAAACCCTAGACCTATATTCGCCATTGTACAGGCTATGGTGGATTCATACCCTAAGACTTTTCTCTAATTGGATCAAAACTTGTCTTTTAATTTGTTAATTTAGAAATCAAAACCAATCAACCCATTACTTCATTTTCTAATAGGATTACTTTAATAATCAGAACTTTGTTTTCCAGTAGGATTAGTTTAGGAATTTAGGAAACAACACAACTTAGCCTTTTTGTCCCAGTGGATACGATACTCGGTTAACATCTTTGCTTTTTTCAAGCAGAGATAATAGCGGAGAATAAATTATATTTGAAACCCTGTTCTAGGATTGATCATGGAGTCTAGACATGTTTAAGTTTTTGGAATTGGAGTTTTAAATTGAATAAGCAAGAAAAATCAGAGATTTGAGTCAATAATCTTGGCCAAATAATTTTTGGAAATTCGGATCCCAATATAAAGTACATCATTCAGCACATTGTTGCAGGAATTTCTGGACAGATTTTGTGTAAAAAGTTTGCGATTAGAAACCTGATCAAAACACATTATTTTTCGATGAAACTTGGAGAAATTAAAGTTTGATCAGTGTATTTTCAAACCCCAGAATTTCAAGAAAAAAAGAATTTTGGAAAGATGGTGAACTAGTGGCTCAAACATGGCTGGTCGGACCCACCTGTGTGCAGAATTTCTGCACAGTTTTTTTTTTAGGTCATGTTCATACACTCATATTTCATTCGTTTTAAATCGTTTTTAACTTTCGTTTTTTTTATGTGATTCATGCATCATTGTAGTTCAAAACCCAGCCATTAAACTTAGTTTTAGATTGCATTAGATTAGGGAAAATCATGCATAAAAACAGCCCTGCATACTAGTTTTTTCAGACTTAGAATTTTTCAGCATCTCATGGCATAGATTGCATTACTAACTTTCTAATTTTAGGATTAGTTTCTAATTTTGTGTTTTAGATTATTTAGATAATTTCTAGAAATAAAAGATCTTTCTAATTTTTGTTAATTGAAGATTTTAACTTAGGAAGTTTCTTAAGATTTGGAAATTCTAACATAAGGTAAGATTAACTTAATGCTTTCTAAATTTGTTATGACTTGAGAATCTTTATTTATTTGGAAAGTCCTTAACTTTAGGGAGTTGATTAACTCAGTTCACTAACTTAGGAAATATATCAACCCTTATTGACTAACCTAGTTTATAATTTAGGAAACTAATTTAGTAAAGTTTTCACGCTAATTTGTGTAAGTAGGATGTTTTCTTTTTGAGTGATTTGATTTGTTACTAATCTTTGATTGATTTGGTTTCTAACTTAGGTTTATTTTTTTTTAATTTAGCTTCCTAATTTTTTTGGTAAGTTTTATTTTTGGATTGTTTCTAATTTGATGTTCTAATTTGTGTGTTCTTTTGTAGCAACTTGTGATTCATTTTAGATTAAGTTTTTAGATTTAATATTTTTTTTTATTCTTGAAAATGTATTTAATTTTAATTTAAAGTAGGAATGATGAATGTACTTTTCTAAATTTTAGGCTAAAATTAGATTTTATTTAGGGCAGGTGACAAAGTTGGAAAGCTTTATTTCTAAAGCTCCCTGTGGATCGACCTGGTCTTACCAGTTTTATTACTACAATCGAAGCTCTGCACTTGGAGCTGCGATCAAGTTTTTGGCGCCGTTGCCGGAAAGCGTCATTTAAGATAACTTTTCTGACTTTCCTTATTTACATTGCTTTATGGGTGTGCTATTTTTGGCATCTTTCTAGATTAGGAGGTGCATGCATGGAATGTTAAACCGCCCTAAATTTGATTAAGAAAGTGCATGGATTGCTAATTAGAAATTACACATCATTGAATTTTTAGAAACTTTCTAAGAATTGACAAAGTTACTTTATTTCCCAACTTGTTTTAAGTCCTTTTGGAAGAAAGTAACCTGAAAGTGACCTAATCGCTGTCCTTGATCATCTCGGTGCTGAAGCAAAGCCTTGTCCAGAGTGTGGAGACAGGTAGACTGTTCTAGGCCAGGGTCCTTCAAACGGGTCCATTCGTGATCCTACCCTTATCTGGTGGCTGAACTGGCCGGGTTGGTTTCATAGGGCCGGGTTGGTGAAGCAAAGCCTTGTCCAGAGTGTGGAGACAGCTAGACTGTTCTAGGCAAGGGTCCTTCAAACGGGTCCATTCGTGATCCTACCCTTACCTGGTGGATGAACTGGCCGGGTTGGTTTCATAGGGCCGGGTTAGTGAACTTAGGGATACTTTTTAACCTTAGGATTTTAACTCAGTTGTTTCTTGCATGTGTAGGCTAGGTTTTTCTCATTTTTTTTTCAATAAAAAAAATAAAAAAATAAAAAAAACCCGAAAACAAAAAAATCCAAAAAGAAAGTACAAGCCCTCTCCAACTTGCTCACACCATTTGTGCATGAGCAAGAAGTCCAGTTGGCAAAGAGACTCTGCGCATCAGTTACAAAGAAGAAAGTCTCCAATCAAAGAACTTATAAGAATCTACGACTCTCCTCAATCTCCTAGTCCATCGAGATTGTCTAACATGGCGAGTGGGTTTGGTAGCAACCCCAACAATGGTGGGCCTACCACAAATCCAAATGGGGACCGCAACGGGGTGGAGGTGAACCAATCACCAGGGAAATTATGTGATCTTTTGAACCCAGCACGACACACCACACCATCGTGCATTGTATTACCCACCATTGTGGGTCAATATGAAATAAACCTGGTATGATCCAACTTCTGCCCAAGTTTTACGGACTAGAATCTGAAAGTGCATACCTACATTTGAGGGAATTTGATGAAGTATGTGCTACACTTCAACTGCAAAACGTGGTGCTCGATGTGATCAAACTCAAATTATTTCCTTTTTCTTTAAAGGAAAAGGCTAAGGCTTGGCTCCACATGTTAGGGTTTTTGTAGATTGCAATTTGATGGATGCATAATCATTCTAGCATCATTTGATTCACACACTTGCATTGTTTTAGATAAACTTGAAATCTTGTTTTATTCATGCATTGTTTTTAAGACTTGTAAAAGTTTCAATTTATGCATGATTTGTTTTTAAACTTGGATGCATTTGATTTGAAAAGAGTTTTAGAAAATCAAGCTAGCCTATGAGTTTTAAAATCTTTCAAAATGTTTTAGGCTTTTTATGGTTCATGTTTTAAAACCCATAGAATGATTTAAAACATGTTTTTAAGCTTGATTATATGGCCCAAAAAGTCCCACAAAGAAAACCTTCAAATATTGCAAAGTTGGAATTTTTGGCCACTGCAGTGTCGCCGGTCGACCGGCGCAGAGGTCCCGGTCGACCGGGAACACTGCAGGCAGAAATTGCCTGGGGCTGTCTAACGGTCAGAAATATAGCCGTTGTGTGATCCCGGTCGACCGAGACCCGTGTGCAGGTCGACCGAGGACTAGCCGTTGGGCACTTTTTGCTATAAATATGAGTTCTTTCCTTTGCCAAAAGTTGGGAATTTTAAGGCCCTCCTTGAGGGGTTTTGAGGCAAATAGAAGGGAAATGAACTAAGGGATGAAGGGGATCATTAGGAAAGCTAAAACTTGGATTAATGAAGTTAAATCTCCAAGTAGGCTTTACTTTCCTTAATCATATGTTTTCATGCTTTGTTTTATTTTTGGTAAATCATTTCTAGCATGTTAAACTATGTTTGTGTTGTGTCCTTAACATGTTTTATGTTTTGAGTTGATTTATTGTTTTGGATACAACACCATATGATTCAATCCAAGTAGTACTTAATCTTTAGTAAATCTAAGTAGATCATGTTAATGAAAGAACCTTTGAAATTATATGTAACATGATTCTTATACTTGGTTGAATCTTTGGTTGTTGTTTTCCATCATAAGAAAATCACTTTCAAAACTATCTTATGTTTTGGACTCAACTTCTTTACAAATCATATGTTTTCATGTTTTGTTTTATCTTAGGTAAATCTTTAGTAACATGATAACCTATGATGTGTTGTATCCTTAGCATGTTTTATACTTTGAATTGACCTATTGTTTTGGATGCATCACCATTGATTCAACCCAAGTAGTACTTTAACCTTGGTAAATCTAAGTAGATCATGTTAATGGAAACATCTTTGAAATTAGATGTAACATGATCCATATACTTGGTTGAATCTTTGGTTGTTGTTTTTCATCATAAGAAAATCCTTTTCAAATGTATCTTATGTTTTGGATTCAACAAACTTTACAAATCATATGTGTATTATTGTTTTAAAGTTTCACAACTTGCCTTACTTTGATAGGTATATCTTCTTCAAGTTGTATTTATAATCACATATGATTTGTCCCCTCTTTTCAATCAAATCTATTTTTATGTTTTGAGCTTCATGTTGATTTGATTGACATCCCTATGCATCACATGTTTAGAGCTAATTCATTTCATACAACTTGTAAATCTTTGATCTCATTAACAAGTTGTTACTTTTAACATGTGATTAGCATTTCCTCAATCATAAATGTTTTTGAGCTAAAACTTTCAAAAGCCTTAGGCATACATTTATGAGCTTTCATTTTCAAAATGATTGAGGACCACACACACACACACTTCATATACTTTCATCTTTGCATTCATAGTGTGAGTGTGTATTAGATTTTCACTTCCATATCCGCCTAATTAAGAGGCATTGTAATGAGCTAAATAGAATCTCCATCAAGTGTTTATAGACACTATCTTAGTGAGATAACCAACCTTGTGGTTGAAGAGGTTATTGCTTAGCCTATAAAAGCATAATGTATAGGTTGATGTTAAGCCTTGAAAAACATCAATGTAAGGTTATTGCTTAGCCTTGGAAAGCATATTGTAAAGGTTATTGCTTAGCCTATTGAAAAGCATAAATAGTGGAAATCCGGTGGGGTGTTGGTTCACAAGCCGGTAGTGGATGTAGGTATTGAGGCCGAACCACTATAAATCCTTGTGTGATGGTGATTGCTTTGTGGTGATTCTTTTGTTAGCTTCCGCATCTTGTATGATTAATCATCACATGTGACTAGTTTGTTTTAAAGAAGTTAAAATTGGTTATAATTGGTCATAAATGAAGCTCACCCTATTCACCCCCCCTCTAGGGTTCGGATCCCCGGATTTTCACCACACACTTAGGCCTAATTCAATTAATACTTGGAATGTCTGTGTCACCGAATTCCTAAAAAAGTTCTTCCCACAGCACAAAACCAACACCTTAAAGAGGGAAATTATAATGTTCAAGCAAAATCAGAAAGAACCCTACTTTAAGTGTTGGGAACGCTTCAACGAGTTGATCCTTACATGTCCACATCATGGATATGAAACACACCGTCTCATTGAGATCTTCATTGAAAACCTCACTCCTGAGACACGTCAATTTATTGAGATGATGTGCAATGGTCAATTCGACCAAAAAAACATCAGAGGAAGCGTGGGAATTTTTGGAATTAGTTGCAGAAAATGCACAAAAATGGGCATCCTCTGAAGGGGTAGATCATTCCAGGGGATTGAATCAGTCTAAGAGTGGAGGTCTATATCATGTGAACAATCAGATAGACATCCAAACCAAACTTTCGGCACTCACGAGAGAAGTCGAAGCCTTGAAACTTGGAAAGAACAAGGATACAGTCATGGTTTGTGGTATTTGTGCTTCTGAAAATCACATGTCGGTAGATTGTCCAACTGGACCTGCCTTACAAGAAGCAATTCAGGAACAGGCTAACGCTTTGAATTCTTTTCAAAAGCCGTTCAATGCAAATACCATGGGGAACACATACAATCCTTCCTGGCGGAACCACCCAAATTTCAGCTGGAGGAACGGACCAAATGCTACTCCTGAGTATAATCCCCAAAGACCATCAAATTCTGGTGCATATGTGAACCCACAGCATAATACATCTTATGCACCACAGGCCCAGAATAGGTCACTGAGGAATCACTCAATACATTGATACAATCTCAGCAGCAGTTTATGCAGAGCCTGCATAATAATCAACAGATTATTCAGAATAACCAGCAGACTATTCAAAACAATCAACAGGCTATCCAAAGGTTAGAAACCTCTGTCGAGCAAATCAAACACAGCCTTCAAGGTCAGGGGAAAGGAACCTTTCTGGCCCAACCCCTGCCAAACCCTAAAGGCCAATTTGAAGTGTCCGACGTAACTAACCCTAATTATCAGGAGCATGTTCAGGCTGTCACTCTACGAAGTGGCAAAGAACTTTAAGATATTCCGAAAAAACATAAACAACATGACTCCTCGGATTTGAATGAGAAAATTGAAAAAGAAAATGATAGCCCTAATGCCAAGACTGTTGTTGACATTGAAAAAGGTCCTGACCCCATGACTACCAAACCCGTTGCCCCTTTCCCTCTAAGGTTAACCCATCCCAGACAGAAGATCCCAAACCAAGAGATTTTGGATGTTTTCAAAGAAGTCAGGATCAATATTCCTCTGCTGAATGCCATTAAACAGGTCCCCACCTATGCTAAATTCTTGAAAGATCTTTGCACTGCTAAGCGTAGGGTTCATGTTCCAAAGAAAACGTTTCTCACTGAGCAGGTAAGTGCATACCTGACTCAGACCACTCCTCCCAAATACAAAGATCCGGGATGCCCCACCATCTCATGTGTTATTGGAAACCACAGAATAGGTCAAGCTCTGCTAGACCTTGGAGCGAGTGTAAATCTATTACCCTACTCAGTATATGAGCAACTGGGGCTTGGCGAGTTAAAACCAACCAGAACTACTCTTCAACTTGCCGATCGATCTATTAAGAAACCGAGAGGGGTAATAGAAGATATTTTGGTACAAACTGAGCACTTTTACTTCCCAGTGGATTTTTACGTGCTGGACACTGAGCCAATACGGAATGAAAGTGGTGAAATTTCAGTCATTCTGGGAAGACCATTCTTGGCCACTTCCAACGCACTAATCAATTGCCAGAGTGGAAGGCTCAAATTGTCTTTCGGGAACATGACCTTGGACCTTGATATCTTTCAAATGTGCAAACAGCCGAGGGATTGCGAAACCGACTACCACGAAGTGGATTTTATTGATACATTGGTTGTGGATGATCTTGAGGAGTGCATTAACTCTCATGTTGCGCTACTTTTGACTGGAGAGGACATGGGCTATCTTGAGGACTTTCAAGATGACACTGTTGAGGAAGCCCATGCAGTATGGAAACCCCATTTTGAGGAGCTTGTACCATCTGGTATGCCAACTCTTCCATCTCAGGTGAATCCACCCAAGCCTGAGTTGAAGCCCCTCCCATCGAGCTTGCGATATGCTTACCTTGGGGATGCAGAAACATTTCCTGTGGTTATTTCTTCACTTCTTACTAAGGACCAATAGGGGCAACTGTTGAAAATACTCAAACAGCATAAAAGTGCAATTGCCTGGAATGTGGCGGATATTAAGGGAATTGACCCTTTAGTGTGTATGCATCGCATCTACCTTGAAGAAGATGCTAAACCATGTAGACAGATGCAACGCCGGCTCAATCCTACCATGCAGGAAGTGGTAAGGGCTGAGGTACTTAAACTCCTGGACGTGGGTATCATCTATCCAATCTCGGATAGTCAATGGGTCAGCCCCACCCAGGTCGTCCCAAAAAAAGACGGTATTACTGTAGTCAAGAATGCTCAAGATGAACTTGTCCCCACCCGAGTACCCACGGGTTGGAGGGTTTGCATAGACTACATAAAATTAAATGCGGTCACACGTAAGGATCACTTCCCTCTACCCTTCATGGATCAGATTTTGGAAAGGGTAGCTGGCCACCATTATTATTGTTTTCTAGACGGTTATTCCGGGTATAACCAAATCGAAATCGCCCCGGAAGACCATGAGAAGACCACATTTACATGTCCTTTTCGTACTTTTGCCTACCGGCGAATGCCTTTGGGGGTTATGTAATGCTCCTGCAACATTTCAGAGATGTATGCTGAGTATTTTTAGTGATATGGTGGAGCGAATTCTGGAGGTCTTCATGGACGATTTCCCTGTGTTTGGTGATTCATTTGAGGACTGTTTGAGCAACCTAAAAAAGGTCCTCACTAGATGCGAAGAAAAGAACCTTGTGCTGAATTGGGAAAAGTGTCATTTCATGGTTCGCCAGGGAATTGTCCTTGGTCACATTGTGTCGGAAAGAGGATTGGAAGTTTACAAGTCCAAAATAGATTTGATCGCCGACTTGCCCACACCCAAAACCGTACGAGATGTCAGATCATTTTTAGGGCATGCAGGCTTTTACAGGAGGTTTATCAAAGACTTCAGTTCCATATCCAGACCTCTCTGTAACTTGCTTTCCAAAGAGGTAGAATTTAACTGGACTGAAGCATGCAAAGAATCATTTGAAAAGTTGAAAAGCATGCTGACGTCCGCACCGATTATGCAGCCTCCAAATTGGACTTTGCCCTTTGAGATTATGTGTACTGTCAGCGATTATGCGGTTGGGGCTGTGTTGGGGCAATGCAAGGAAAAGAAACCTTTCGTGATTTCTTATGCAAGCAAGAGCTTGAATAGTGCACAGATCAACTATTCAACCACTGAGAAAGAATTGCTGGCAGTGGTCTTTGCACTTGACAAGTTTCGGTCTTATTTGATTGGATCCAAGATTATTGTCTTCACTGATCACTCTGCGCTAAAGTACCTTCTCTCAAAGAAGGATGCTAAGCCCAGACTCATTAGATGGATCCTCCTACTCCAAGAATTTAACTTAGAAATTAAGGATAAGAAGGGAGTAGAGAATGTCGGGGCTGATCATCTATCTAGGCTGGTCCTTTCTGATACCATTGAACCGACACCAATCCGGGACAGTTTCCCGGATGAACATCTTTTTGCGGTACATCAATCCCCTTGGTACGCTGATATTGCAAACTATCTTGCTACTGGCAACACTCATGACCATTGGACCAAGCAAGATAGAAATTCTTTCTTTTCTCAGGTTCGAAATTTTTTCTGGGATGATCCATATCTGTTTAAATACTGCCCAGACCAAATAATTAGGAGATGCGTGCCAGATAATGAAATACACAGTGTCATCTCCTTTTCTCATACACAGGCATGTGGGGGCCACTTTTCAAGTAAAAAGACAATTCATAAAATTCTTCAAAGTGGTTTCTATTGGCCCACATTGTATAAGGATGTTTACAATTTTTGCAAAGCCTGTGATCGCTGCCAGAAGTTAGGCACAATTTCCAAAAGAAACATGATGCCACTGAATCCCATTCTGGTAGTTAAGCTTTTTGATGTATGGGGCATTGATTTTTATGGGTCCATTTCCTCCAAGTTTTGGTTATATCTATATCTTAGTGGCTGTGGAGTATGTGTCCAAGTGGATAGAGGCTATTCCCTGTCGGGAGAATGATTCTAAAACAGTCCAGAAATTTCTGAAAGAAAATATATTTTCTCGTTTTGGTACTCCACGAGCCATCATTAGTGATGGAGGTTTACACTTTTGCAACTGGGCATTTGAAGCCCTGATGAAACAATATGGGATCACCCATAAAGTGTCTACCCCCTATCACCCACAAACCAGTGGGCAAGTGGAAGTGTCAAATCGAGAAATTAAAAGAATATTAGAGACTACAGTAAGCCCTAATCGGAAAGATTGGTCAATGAGATTGAATGATGCTTTATGGGCTTACCGGACTGCTTTTAAGGCTCCAATCGGAATGTCTCCTTACCGGCTCATCTATGGGAAAGCATGCCACCTCCCGGTGGAACTGGAACACAAAGCTTACTGGGCCATTAAGCAGTTTAACATTGATATGGATAAAGCTGGGAATAAGAGGAAACTGCAATTAAATGAATTGGATGAGTTGCGCAGGGAAGCCTATGCAAACTCAAGAATTTATAAAGAGAGGACCAAGATCTTTCATGATAAAAACATTCTGCGAAAATCTTTTCAGCCAGAGCAGAAGGTCCTCCTTTATAATTCTAGGCTTCATTTATTTCCTGGCAAACTTAACTCCCGTTGGACTGGACCATTCATTGTAAAAGAAGTGTTTCCATACGGTGCTGTTAAGATTTATGATCCCAAGGATGGCCAGACGTTCAAAGTCAATGGCCAAAGATTGAAGCCATTCTTGGAAATTGCGTCAGCTGATGAGGAAGAAATTCCCCTTGATGATCCTACCTACAAGGATTAGTCGGCCCTGGATCTGACAGTGGCCCATTGCTGTGTATATTATGTATACTTAGTAGTTTAAGTTTTATCCTGTTATTTGTCGTTTTGTCTAACTTTGGACAGGGAGCAGCTCGAACATATCCCAGGTGCTTTCTATACTTTACCTTCCTTTACTTTTTATGTTCCTCATGTTTCATATGTTCATTGCATATTATTCCTTCACACATCGAGGACGATGCTCATAATAGTTGGGGGGTGAGAACAAGCACACTTGTCCATCTTTAGACAAAAGTTTTACACAAATTGTTCTTGATTTAAAAAAAAAAAAAAACCAAAAAAAAAATCTGTTATTTTGTTGGTTCTTTGGGAACAAGGAAATTTCAAGAGGATTTTTATGAAACAAAGATACCTTGAACTTTGGAATTTTTGGTGCTTTGGGCAAAGAGAGAACAATGGTTTACTATTTTGTTTAAGGAAAGAGTTTTTGGAAAAGTGCTAAATTTTGATCCCCCACTTTTACACAGTCTGTTTATGTTTTCAAATTTTTTGAATGCCAAGCCATGATTTCCGTTTTTCTTTGACGATTGGATTGAAAATATGATGGAAAACCGACCCTTAGTTTTACAATTTCCTGGTTCACCTGGTTTTGTTGGCCACAGAGCCGTTGAATTAATTCGGGCACATGGAAAGGGCTGCCTATTGTTGGGAACAGTTGAAAAAAAAAGAAAAAAAAGAGAAAAAAAAAGAAAAAAAAAGAGTGTTGAAAAGAATAAAAAGTTGTGTGACTAGTTTGGGTTCGTAGCCTTTTTAACCCGAGCCGGTAAGCCCGTAGGGGTATTTACATACCTAGTGCCCTAAAGACATCTGTTTTGGGAGTCATTGGCCTAATGCTTGTTACATGGGTTACTTAGAAAGCTTAAAGGACCTAGGCATTGCACAGTCACATGTGTGTGTTTAAAAAAAGAAAAAAAAAATTGCGGCCTTTGAAAAAACAAAAGTGCGAAAGCCGTCATGCTTGCCTTGAGAGGAATATTGTTTTTCTTTGCTAAGGTTAGGTGGCCCAGAATTTTGGATTGAAAATTGTTTTCACGGGAATCTTGGTGGATCATTTGAAGCTTACGTGTTTTTACGTATACACACTATTTCACCATGCACGATCAATTTAGCATGATTTCGAGAATTTCGAACCAAAGATGGGATTTGTGAACCGAGTTTCAAATTTGCCTTTGCTTTGAAAATTCTGAAAATCGAGAATATCCGGTGTTTGTAAATCTTCTTTTTAAAAGATCCCTTTGATATTAAAAAAAAAAACCTGAATTTTGTGGGTACATTCACTGGAAACCCTCACGAGGCACAACTCGTCCACTAGGGGGAACCTAGGGGTTTAAGGGCTTACTGCATACGCTAAATGCAGTCGAGAGTGCCAGCGAAAGTGGCGTTCCATTCATTTTCATTTCATTAGTTCTAGGATAGATTATTTCATTGTGAATTCCTCATTTTAGTCGCAGTTTTTGCTAGGGACTAGCAAAACGCTAGTGTTGACACCAAAAATGTCACTTTGCCTCTTCACACCAAAAGCTACATGGAGCCGCATCCTACCAAAAATAGGCAGGCGCCACTTCAAGCATCAGATCTTGTCAGAATCAAACAAAAACTGCAAGGTCATTCAAAACAACCAAAAGAGAGGTACACATGAAGTTTCGGGCCATTCCGACATCATTTGGCCTAACTTCACTTCTCCAACAGCTAAGCAGCAGCTCCCGGCGGCGGACCACCCCGGGACCCTGGCACCTAATTCGGAGCTTGCGGATCATCTCAAAATGACTCCAATAGGCTCCTCGTCGAATTTCAGGTCAATCGGACATCGTTTGACCAGAAGTCAAAGCTCGGCATTTCCCTTGCGGTGACATCAAAGGCAAGTGTTTGCATGACCCCAAATGGCTTCAAAACTCAAACGAAAGCCTATGGTTGGTCTTAACTACTGATGAGGGAGTCACACGTCGAATTTCAGGTCAATCGGACATCGTTTGACCGAAAGTCAAAGTTCGGCATTTCCCTAGCAGTGAAATCAAAGGCAAGCATTTGCATGACCCCAAACGGCTTCAAAACTCAAAAGAAAGCCCATGGTTGGTCTTATTTAATGCTCAAGAAGCTTCACCTCAAATTTCAGGTCATTCCGACATCGTTTGACCCTGTTTCAGCTTCTGGCGGAAAATCAGCAGTTCTGCGCTCGGCTTTTCCCAGAAGATCGGAAACCTTGCAAACCAATTTGCAAGGATTCTCATCATGTTTTTCAGAGGGAAATCAAGCCAAAAATGTGGAGATTTGTCATAGAAAACAAACAAAAAAAAACGGAAGCGAAAAACGACGAAAAACGGCCAGAAACGGGCCCCGGGAAGCAATTTTCCCCCCAGGGTCGCAGAGCCCCGCGACCCTGGGCCAGGCCTGCGACCCTGGGCCATGGTCGCCGGCGACCATGGCCCATGGTCGCCGGCGACCATGGCCCATGGTCGCCGGAGACCATGGGGCCGGCGAACCTGGGAGGTCCGGGGCGCCGATTTCGCCCCGGGACCCCCCGTTTCGTCCGTTTTCGCGAGACGAGTTGTTCTGTCCCTGTGATTTTTCCAGATTCAGACTTTTGAGGCTCCAAATTCGCCGATATTCGCCAAGATCACAGGAATCCTTCCAAGAACTTCAAAAACTTCGTTGATCGCCAGCTGAACAACCAAAAAGTGCACTTTCTGCCCGCCCGATCGCGAAATCGACTGGACAGATGCTGCCGGCCCGCTGGTATCAACCAATGTCTGAAACTACATGATCATCTGATGTTGATTTACATAAGGATCCATCGATGATCATCGCAAAGGGAATTCCAAGAGACGCAACATGGCCCGCGACTCTTCAGCTACCAAGGTGGCCACTTAGTGCAATCAATTGGCCCGTTTATGGCAAGTTAATGCGGTCATTAACCCATTATCTTGAACGGCCCAATCAGAAGCCTCCGTTCAGGAGTTACAAGTCCAAGCAATCATGGCATTCAAGCCATGAAACTCCTAACATAATGGAGATTAAAGGCGATTAAATGCCCATGACTCTCCTCCGGCCAATGAAATCCAAGGGTCAGGAGTTACAAAACAAAAAGCAATTAAACTCGTAACTCCTCCCTTAATGAGCTTTATTACCATAAAGGCTCATAAATCACTCCTAAAGGCTACCTAAAGGCCTATAAATAGGAGTCCCCTCCAAGCATTTCAGGGAGGGGGACACACACAGAAGGATCCGGGAAAATCGCCACAGATCCGGAAAAATCGCCAGAAAATCATTCAAAAATCCTTGGAGAAATCTCTACAACCCTGCTCCTTCAAGAAAACTCTGCTGCAACAAGTTCAACAAGGTGATTGAAGCCCCTTGGGGGGCCACCCCCCCAAAGACCACCTCTCCTTCTATCCAACATGGCTAGATGCGGCTTTTCAGCCCGTCTACTCAGTTTTTTACCGGATATAGGACCTTATCTTGGTCCTTATCCTCTAAAAATCTGAGGTTGGAGCCAAGCCAAGAAATCAAGCACTATGTTCTCATCTGAAGGACGATGGCGGAGCCCATACATGACTCGCGACCATCGATCTGAACGAGCCCTCCCACAATCGCATGAGAAGTTAGATTCCTTTTTCTTACTTTTCTGTTGTAAATTGTATTTTTTCTAAAGAGACAAAAAATCACATCTCTTGTCTTTCATTATTGATAAGATTTGTAAATCGCCTTTCATGGCAAAATCGCCTCCAACGGCACCAAACCGCCTTCTACGGCACAAAAACGCCTTTCACGGCATTCAAACAAAACTGTCTCTTTTATTAAAATATGTATGCAATGGAAAACTAGAAAAAAGTTTCATTTCCCTTTTTACTTGTGAAGGTGGATCTCCGGATCACCATTTCTAAATTTCAAGTATTAAAGAGAAATTGGCATACCCGTACAAAAAAACTGATGCCCGCTTTTCCTTTTTCCCTCCACCATACCCCGTCAGCCCCGGGGCGGAGGCAGCTTTGGAAAAAGACAAAAGCCGGGACCATCAGCTAGTTGGGGGGTGTGATGAGTCCTAAAAAGCGCATATTTTCATACACATTTTGGACCATTTTAAGGGCTTATTGATATTAAAGAGCTTTATTTAGTGACAAATCATGTTTTTATGCATTTAGGGTCCATTGTAGTGCATTCATGCATAATTTGCTCAAAAATCACACTTTTTGCATAAATTCATGAAACCTGCCATTTTTGGAGATTTATTTTTGGAAAGTCAATTATTTTCGGTGCATCAAGTAGGGTCCCAAGCATTGTTCATTTAAATTCCTTACATAAAATTATTCTTGAATCCATTTGTTTTAATTTGTGTAGGAGAAATCAAGAATGGGACATACATTGGTGAAATTTGAGAGAGATCAAGGGTAGGACATCTTTCAAGGTGGACCCACATATCTTGGTATTTTTGGAGAGTTTGAAAAGTCAATAATGGAAAGCTAGATTTGTGATTTCAAATTCAAGAAAGGAAAGTGTGCTAAAAGAGATTGACTAGTCAATCAAAGAAGCTTGGAAGCAACCAAAGATGGAAGAAGAGTCAAGAAACAAGGAAAGAAAGATCCAAAGATCCCTTTGGACGTCCACATGGGTCCCACACACACCCCATTGCACAACTACCATTCCATATGTGCACAATTATTTTCGAAATATTCTTCAGAAGCAGCAAGATTAAAATGGTCATAACTCTTAATCCAGCCGTCGGATTGGTACAATCCATATACCGTTGGAAAGCTCTTTTCGAGTAGATATCTTTAGAACCCAAGATTGTATCAATCGAAGTGAAAACGAGGAAGATATGACCTCTGGAAGTTGGTGCTATAATTTCTACTCGGGATTGCAATTTTGCACATGGAAAGCACCAAAAATCTCTCACTCACCTTGCTATTTCTTTGAAAACTTGTTGGCCAAGGAAGGGACTTGCCATACAAAGAAGATTGCATTCTACAGTCTTTCTTGTTTCTAAAAAAAAATTTCTCAAAAAAAATCAAAAACAAAATCTGATTTAAAAAAAAATTTTAGATTTTTCTCTTTTGGGTTTAAGTTGAGAAACTTTGGTTTTTTCCTTTTCGGACTTCGGGATCGCAGAAATGTTGAACCCATTTTCGGAATGGAACACCATTCGCTCTCTTCTATGAATCCATAAAAAAAAATCAAAAACAAAATCTGATTTAAAAAAAAAAATTCAGATTTTTCTCTTTTGGGTTTAAGTTGAGAAACTTTGGTTTTTTCCTTTTCGGACTTCGGGATCGCAGAAATGTTGAACCCATTTTCGGAATGGAACACCATTCGCTCTCTTCTATGAATCCATAAAAAAAAAATCAAAAACAAAATCTGATTTAAAAAAAAATTTCAGATTTTTCTCTTTTGGGTTTAAGTTGAGAAACTTTGGTTTTTTCCTTTTCGGACTTCGGGATTGCAGAAATGTTGAACCCATTTTCGGAATGGAACACCATTCGCTCTCTTCTATGAACCCATAAAAAAAAAAAACAAAATCTGATTTACAATTTTTTTTCAGATTTTCCTCTTTTGGGTTTAAGTTGAGAAACTTTGGTTTCTTCCTTTTCGGACTTCGGGATCGCAGAAATGTTGAACCCATTTTCGGAATGGAACACCATTCGCTCTCTTCTATGAATCCATAATAAAAAAAAAATCTTTCAAAAAAAAAAGCCACTAAGGTTGCACCAATTGCGTTCTTTGACCAAAGTGGATCTAAGAAAAGCCTTGTCCAGAGTGTGGAGACAGCTAGACTGTTCTAGGCAAGGGTCCTCCAAACGGGTTCATTAAGTAATCCTACCCTTACCTGGGGGCTGATCTATCAACTGAGGTTTCATAAGATCGAATTGGAGATCTATGTGAACTCTTCAAAAAAAAAAAAAAAAATCTTCAAAAAAAAAAAGAAAAAAAAAACTTCTGTCATTTTTGGATTCATATTTGAGAAATCCTGGTTCCTTCCTTTTCGGACTTCGAGATCGCAGAAATGTTGAACTCATTTTCGGATTGGAATACCATTTGCTCTCTTCTATAAAGTCCAATCTTGACACTTTCAAAAAAAAACTTCCGTCACTTTTGGATTCATATTTGAGAAATCTTGGTTCCTTCCTTTTCGGACTTTCGAGCTCGCAGAAATGTTGAGCTCATTTTCGGATTGGAATACCATTTGCTCTCTCCTATGAATCCAATCTTGACCTTTCAAAAATCCCATCTCGTGTCCTTTCCAAGGATGCGATTTGCAACATTTGTGCCTAGCGGTGCTAGTACGCCCTTTCGGGTCTACTGTATTCGCAACCGACACATTTGTATCTCAACCTTATATCATTTTACCTTGAGTGAGCTTTGCTTCTCGGTAATTTGAATTAAGGTTCACAATTGCTTCTAGCAGTCACTGGGACGCTCATTCTGAGCTGACCCTACCTGCGTTCAGAACAATTGTGCCCTCTATGGCTTTTCTGCCTTCCTCATATTGCTTGGGCTGGGCCATGTCCCCTCGGGCGACTTGAAAAGGCGAAACCATAGTATTTTCCATTTATGATCACCATATTCTTGTGATTACTAATGGATATGGTCTTGTTTCAGAAGTTTTCCAAAAACTAACAATGGCAGCTTCATTAACCATCACCTTTGATGAGAACAAGTACCAGCTCATGCTCCAAGACAAACAAACCAAGCGCACTTACAAGCGCCCCGCCAGCTGCCGAAGCGTCATTTCCCTCGGCAACTCAGAAGACACCGGGTCAAACTCTACTCCCCGGACCATTGTCTTCGGGTCATTGGGACCATTCCCACTACCTGCAGAAGAAACCGCACCTGCCAAGAAGCAGAGAACCGCCCCTCAACGTATCACTACAGTGATACCAAGGGCGATCATCAAGAAACCTGAGGCCCGTAGTGCTCCTGCAAAGCCTCAACCAGCAAGAAACCAGGTCTGCTCAAAGACTTGGTCTCCAAGGCCTTCACCCAAACAGCGAAGGTCACAAACATCAGCAAAGCCAGCATACCTGGCCCCTCTCAAGGAGAACCGGTTCTACCCTCTTGCTTACATGAAAGAGGAGAAGCCTACCCTCCGCCAAACAAAACCAACTCAGCACGAGCCGGCTTGCTCATACAAGCCCAAAATCAAATCTTGCATCGTAAGGCCTCCGCAAGAACCTGTCAAGGCCTTCACACCTGCGAGTCGACCCTTCCTCTCAACGGGAGCCGAACTCGCAAAATTCAAAGCTTCGCTGCGACAGGCAAAGGACCGCGTCCAGATCCTGTCCCTGCCCGTCTTCAAAGAAGACAAGCTTGGCTGCTGCGCACCAGGGACTACTTCCTTCATTGCTAGGGCACAGCCAGAGCTAACCAAAGCTCAAATCGCTCGTCGTATGCGTCGCCGAACGGCATATCGACAAAAGAGACTAGAGAAGCAAAGAACCCAGGATTCTGCACTTCAAGTCTCCCAAAAATGGGTCGAAAAAGAAAGACCCGACCAACTTGTTGCTGTTCATATGGTTGGAAAAACCAGAAAACGCCAGAAGTCAGCAACTAAAATCCATGTCAGACGACCGGTGACTCGCAGCGTCTCCCGGACACGAAGACATAAAGAAAACTCTCCCGCTTCTTCAAGCCAAGGACATCGGAGTGACCACTCTTCGAGCTCTTCATCTAAAAGAATGAGCTCCAGCTCAGTCACCAAGACTGTATCCTCTTTCGACTCTCGAAGAATGAACGTCTTGGTCACAAATACTGAACAACCTCCGCCGCATGATGACGTAACCGCACGCATCCAGCAGCTGGAGCAAGGGCAGCAGAGGATAGAGACTCTAATAGAGAACCTAATTCTCAATCTTCAGCGTCCACAAAATAATGAAGCTCCTCCGAGCCATCAAGGCGACGAGGAAAATGCGGAAAACAGTGAATCACGCGCCCTTACCAAGAAGGACGTTGACGATATCCTCGCCAAAGCAAAAGAAGAGGATACACTAAAAGAGCATGGGATCAAGCCACCATATCCCTTGTGGATGGACTTGGTCCCGTTCCCTACAAAATTCAAGCAACCTACTCTCCAAACATATACGGGGAAGGGTTCGGCCAGACAGCACGTCATCCATTTCAAGATCCTGACGGGAGCTATTGCAGATTAAGATGCCCTCAAAATCCGCCTCTTTGCAAGTACCCTAAAAGGTACGGCATTTGATTGGTACTCCACTCTGCCGGAGGACTCCATTCAAAATTGGGCCATGTTGGAGACACGCTTCCTAACCCACTTCAAAGGTGAGGATCATCCTGTTACTATGGCTCAGCTCTAAAGCCTAAAACAGGGAGAGAATGAGTCAACATATGATTTCATTCACAAGTGGAAGGCAATGGCATACAAATGCTCCGATGTACTGCCACAAGCGTCACTGGTCGACATCTGCCGAAACAACATGAGAGCAAGAATCCGCTCCATGATCATCGGCAACAAATCAAAGAACCTGGGAGAACTCCTGGAAGCATCTATGGAAGCTGAAACGGTGATCAAAGACCTCAACAGTCAGAAATCATTAAAGAAAGAGCCGACTACCATTGCAACCTCAAAACCAAAGAAAAAGGAGGTTCTCAATGTGCAAACCAAGTCAGCTCCTCAGCAGCCAAAGAAAGATGAAAACAAAGCTACAGGTAAAAAGCCTGAACTCTCTGATGCCTTCAGAGAACGGGTAGAAAAGAAATACCCGTTTGATGAAGATGTTGAAGAAATCTTTGGGGCACTCCTAGCAAATGGCAAACTTACATTGCCTGACCCCAAAAGACCAGGAGATGTTGGCAAAACCAACGATCCTCGGTACTGCCCATACCATCAGATGGTCTCGCATCCTCTCAATCAATGTTTTGTTGTGAGAGAGAAGATAAATGAGATGTGGAAAAACGGAGTCATTACCTTCGACAAGAACTATGGGTCTGCCTCCGTCAACATGGTGTCGTGTGGACAAAAACAAAAATCACCAAAAGAGAAGATCACTACTTCCTTCAAGGTGATAAAGATGACCCAAACGTCCCAAGAGTTGGTTCCATATCCAACATCAGACGGACAGCCCATATGGGTACACCCCGATCTCCTAGAAGATGAAAATTGGGAGGTCGTCAAAACAAAGCCAACCGCTCAACAGCGAAGGCAATCCAGGAGACAACTCCGCAAGCTCAAACAGCAGGAGAAAGCTCCGAAAAAGCAAGAAGTCGCTGAAAAGGCAGAAACCTCCTCTACCGCTTCACTGGGGGCAACAGAAGAGTCCTCTCCTAAGGCTTCAAAGGCGGTAAGAAAATTCACTCTTGGTGATTTCGTGCCACCACATCTCAAAGATGAAACTACGCAGGGGGCATCATACTCTTGCAACTCAGTGGTCGGATTCTCCATGGATGGATATGAGTCCAGTGACACCGCCAGTGACATCGATGAGTGGGAAGAATCCCTCGAAACAGGAGAATATCTCTCCGACGAGGAATGGATCCCTGAATCTCATCTTATGCCAGTAATCTGGTATAACCCATTACAGCCGCAAGGATCCTGGTCTGCTGATGAAGAAGACCAAGAGGCTGTCCAAGAAAATACTCTAGTGGAACCACAAGGAGCAGACGAAGAAGAAGATTTGGCTCCCGTGCCTAATCTCGATGAATACGCAAGGATCTTGCAGCACCTTGCTATAGAGCAAGAACAAGGTCGCATCAATCAGCTTCGTCACAACCCAGCACCGGAAGTTCCTGAAAATCTACAGGAATCTCCTCCGGTAACCCCGAAAAACGAAGAAAGCTGTTGGATCGACGATCCTCTTACATCTGAGGACGAATCTGATTCCCAACAGTTCATCTTGGAGGCATCTTCCGTCAAAGTTACTTGCAATGCAATAACTCAGGATGATAATTCCTCACCTTCTCAGGCTTCGTCTCCTGGAACAGTGACATCGGAACTCAAACCTCTTCCGACCGATCACCTTGAAGAAATTCCAGCCGGTGAAATCTTCTTCGGAGAAAATCCGGTCAATTGGTCCCAAATGCCCGATCTCATCGGTGATGTCTGGACCAACAAAATATTCGACAAAGAAGGAAAGTTGCTGGATGCTGTTCAGGACTTGCTCTCGGAAAATGCTCCATGCAACACAATTACTGAAGATGGCAATGCTGACATAGAGAAATCTTCAGCAAATGAGAAGGAACAACCCCTCGATCTCGAGGGTGATCTTCTAAACAAAGACCCTTCTCCAGAAGCTCTTGAAGTTGGTAGAGGTACCCGTTCTGGCCGGGATTACCACAAAAACTACAACCAACCTTCTGCTTCTTATGTAAATCCTTTGGGAAAACAAGCTGTAAACGCCCCTAGTGGCAAGAATAATGAAAATGCAGGCCCCAAGGAGGCTTTCAAGTACGACTTGATTCAGCACTTCAAACACATACCTGCACGTCTGCACATCCTAGACTTGTTACGAATGTCACCACAGACTCGTGATAGTCTCATTTCAGAACTACAAATGCTGGATGCGGATGTCGACAAACATGCCCCACAAGTCCTACAAATTGAAATGGACCATAGGGTCAAAAAATCAAAAACTCCCTCAAAAGGAGAAAAGAAGAAAACTGAAGGATCCTGCATCGAATGCCTCTCGGTTCAAAAAGCAGCAAGTGCAACCATCGCCTTCACCAAGGAAGACCTCCTGCTAGGCGAGACAAAGCACAACCGACCCCTGTACTTCACCGGGTACATCAAAGAGGTACCACTAAGCAGAATCCAGATCGATCCAGGTTCTGCACTCAACCTCATCTCCACTTCGGCACTCGAAGAACTGGGCATTCCGCCTAGCAAGCTGAGCCACACGTCTGTGTCCATCTTTGGATATGATGGCAGCGCTCAAAGGCCGATCGGCAAAATCAGGTTCAAGTTGCAAATCGGTGATCTTATCTCCGAGGTCACTGTCTATGCGATAAAGACCCCTTCATGCTACAACATCCTTCTCGGACGCCCCTGGATACACGAGAATGGTGTTGTCCCTTCGACTTTACATCAGTGCATCAAGTTCGTTGGCAATGACGGCTTGATACATCGAGTGTTTGCAGACAAAAAGCCCTTCAAAGGCAAAGAAGTCTATTTCGCAGATGCTCAGATGTACAAAGATGAAAAAGAAGAAAGGGAGGAAGAAACAGCATCCTTTGCCGAAAATCTCCAGAAAGACAAAGGCAAGGCTCCTCAGCAATCACCGGAAGAAAATAAACCCTCTATCAAAACCGAAGAGAATAATCAATCTCCCTTCATGGTCTCCCTCAAGTCTTCAAAGCCTCTGGTGATCACCACCAAAGCAAAGAAGACAAAACAGAGGGCTGGGGGCAAGTTTGCTGTCTCCTTCGTGTCTATCTTGCAAGACACGGATTCGGACTCAGAGCCAGAAGACGATACATCGTCAAGCCAAGCTGATGATCAACAAGTTCAGCCCGCTCTCACTCCGATGGAGACAACCGTTGACATAGAAGATCCAGCATCTGCTTCCTTCGTTGTTCCAGCAACATCAGCAGAAGAAAAGCCAATCTTCTTCCATAAATCAGAAGTTTCTTCATCAAATTCTTCGCTTGAACCTTTCCAAAATGAAGGTATGCCTCAACTATCCCTGTATAGTCCAATGGCGCAAGCTATCATGAAGAAAATGGGCTACGACGCTCAGAACCCAATCGGTTTGGGAGATGGCCGTGGTATTATCACGCCATTGGAACCAACCCTGACCAAAAGTCAACTGGAAAGTTGGAAACCCCACCGCCACATAGAAAAGTCTTCATATGGGCTGGGGTATGATCCTGACGCTCCCTTGAGACAGTTGACACAAAGGCTGCAAAGTCATCTTGCCGACCAAGCCTCAACATCTCATATTAATGAAGACATCGATCTCCCTGGATATCTCTTTGAAGAGTTGATCGTCAAGGATCCAGGAAGTTCATCCAATTGGTACGATTTCTTCGATGATGAAGAGGAATTGTCCGATAATACAGACACACGGTTCTCTGACCAAGAAGAACCACTGTCTCCAAAGGAAGTGCCCTACTTCGACCTAGTTTCAACAGGTGATTGGGACCATCTCATAGCAAATCTTGAGAAAAGTACCAATCAAGAAGACCCATGGACAAAAGCAGAGCCGTGGTCTGTAGATACCTTTGGAACTCCAGAAGGCTTTGTTGGGTTGGAAGCCTCCGAAAATATTGTGGAGGAACCACCTTCAAATCTTCCAACAGAAGATTCTGTTCAAAAGATAGACTTGGGAAAACCTGATAACTCACGTCCTGTATTCATAAGCAAGAATATAAAGGATGATGAGTTACCCGAGTATATCGCGTTTCTTCATGAGTTCGTTGATTGTTTTGCATGGTCTTACGCTGAGATGCCTGGCTTAGACCCCAAAATAGCAATCCATAAACTCAATCTTCAAAAAGATATCAAGCCTGTCAAACAAGGCCAAAGAAGGTTCCGTCCTGACGTGATGGACAAAATTGAACAAGAAGTTCAAAAACTCAAAAGCGTTGGCTTCATCCGTGAGGAACAGCATCCTGAATGGTTGGCCAACATCGTCCCCGTGACAAAGAAAAATGGGCAAATCAGGGTCTGCATTGATTACAGAGACCTGAACAATGCATGCCCAAAAGATGAATTCCCGCTCCCTATACCGGAGGTGATGATCGACAATACCTGTGGGTTCGAGCGAATGACATTCATGGATGGCTTCTTGGCTACAATCAGATAAAGATGCATCCTGAAGATGGAAAACACACAGCATTTCGGACCCCGTTTGGCGTGTATTGCTACACTGTCATGCCATTCGGTCTGAAGAATGCCGGCGCTACATATCAGAGGGCTATGATGAAGATATTCCAAGATATGCAGCACAAGACGGTCGAATGCTATGTCGATGATCTCGCCGTCAAAAGCAAAAGAAAAGAAAAGATCTTCGAGAAGTCTTGCTCCGACTTCGCAAACACAAACTGCGAATGAATCCCCTCAAATGCTTCTTCGGTGTTTCATCGGGTAAGTTTCTCGGATTCATAGTACGGAAAGCTGGCATAGAGCTTGACCCCACCAAAGTCAAGGCTATCCTAGAAATGCCATCTCCAAGAACCCTAAGACAATTAAAAGGGCTCCAAGGAAGATTGGCATACATTCGACGGTTCATCTCCAACCTATCAGGGAAGTGCCGTCCATTCTCTCGGTTAATGAAAAAAGGTGTCGATTTTGTCTGGGATGCTGAATGTGAAGCCGCGTTCCAGGACATCAAGTCATACCTGACTAAACCTCCAGTGTTGGCTGCCCCCACAACTGGAAAACAATTCCTCTTGTACACAAGAGCCCTTGACTGTTCTTTAGGCGCTCTACTCGCACAAAAGAATGGCGAGGGAAAAGAAGCTGCTCTATATTACCTTAGCCGCATGTTGGTAGGTGCAGAGCATCGCTACTCTCCAGTCGAAAAAGAATGCTTGGCAGTGATGTTCGCCGTACAAAAACTGCGTCACTATCTGCTATCCAACACAGTGTACCTGATTTCGAGGATCAACCTCCTAAAGGTCCTTGTCACAAAAGCAGGTTCTCTCAATGCCCGACTGGCAAAATGGTCCATCCTCCTATCACAATTTGATATTAGGTATGTACCACAAAAAGCAATCAAAGGCCAAGCTCTAGCAGACTTCCTCGCGGAGCATCCATTGCCTAAAGATTCTCCACTCAGGGATGACCTCCCAGACGAATCAGTCTACAGTGTGGAGACTTCCTTATCAAACGCTTCCTGGCACATGTACTTCGATGGCGCAACCAGGACAAATGAAAAGGGAAATCAAATATCGGGAATTGGCATTCTCTTTGTTAATCCCGACAAATACATGATTCCACACGCATTCTCGCTACTGGAACCATGTTCAAACAATGCAGCTGAGTACCAAGCCCTAATCATAGGATTGGAACTCGCCCTTGAATCCGGCATCACTACGCTGGAAGCTTTTGGAGACTCTCAACTGATCGTCAACCAGATGAATCAGAAATTTGAAGTCAGGAAGCCCGATCTGTTGCCTTACTACAACAAAGCACAATCGCTTCGACAAAAGTTCGACATCTGTCATATCACCCACATCCTCAGAGGTGGAAACATTCGTGCAGATGCCCTGGCTGGACTTGCTGCGTCTATGGCAATCCAAGAAGGGGAAAACATGCAAATTACAGTGTGTCAAAAAAGGATTCTCCCTCCTCTCAACACACATCAAGCAGTTGCTGAATGCCACCAAGTGGTTGGAAGTCGGATCTCCGTCCTTAAACCTCTGATCAGCGACTGGAGGGATCCGTTCATTGATTACATAATGTTCGGAATCCTACCTGAAGATCCAAAAGAACGGGTAAGCATCCAAAGACGAGCCCCAAACTTTCATTTGGATATTCCTTCAAAAATGCTGTATAGAAAATCCTACAATGGAGTACTTCTACGCTGCTTGTCACAACAAGAGGCTGAGGGAACACTCAAAGAAGTACATGCTGGTCTTTGTGGAGCCCATCAGGCTGGGCCTAAGCTCTACGATCAGATAAAAAGGTTAGGTTATTATTGGCCTACCATGGTGGCTGATGCAATGCAATTTGCTAAGCGCTGCCAACAATGCCAAGTTCATGGAGATTATGTCCACATGCCTCCGGAATGGCTACATCCTACAGCAATCTCATGGCCTTTTGAAGCCTGGGGTATGGACATCATAGGTCCTATCTCCCCTCCATCGAGCAAAGGTCATCGCTTCATCTTCGCCGCTACGGATTATTTCTCCAAGTGGTCAGAAGCATTCGCGCTTAGTGAAATGAAGACGTCATCAGTCCTTCACTTCTTGCGCACCAACATCATTTGTCGCTTCGGCATACCTAAAAGATTCGTCCATGATAACGGACCACAGTTCCGCGATCACCGATTCTACAGGTTCTGCGACAAATACAAAATCCAAAGTTGTCCTTCAACTCCGTACAATCCGGCAGCGAATGGACTAGCAGAGGCCTTCAACAAGACGCTCTGCAAAATCCTCAAGAAAATGGTCTCTAGTCACAAAAGAGAATGGGGCGACAAACTGCCTGAAGCTTTGTGGGCCTATCGAACCACCGTTCGAGGACCAACCCATAGCACACCATTCTCCTTGGTCTATGGATGCGAAGCTGTTGTCCCTTTGGAGGTTCAAATTCCTTCCTTAAGGGTATCTCTACAAAATGACATGACGCAAGAAAGCAATGTCAAATTGAGACTCCAAGAGCTGGATAACCTCGATGAGAGACGGCTCGAAGCTCTACAAAGCATTAAACTCTACCAAGCACGCATGGCAGGATCTTTTGACAAGAAGGTCAGGCAACGCGCCTACAAAAAAGGAGACTTGGTTCTTACAGTAAAAAGACCAATGGTTTTTGCCAACAAATCCAAAGGCAAATTTGAACCAAAATGGGAGGGACCTTTCGTCATCGACAAAGTCTTCTCCAACGGCGCATACGCTCTTCTAAACATGGAGGGTGACAGATGTATGCTGCCCATCAATGGGAAGTTCTTGAAGCGGTACTACCCTTGAAGGCTTCTTCCATCGGGTCAGAGCGACGCCTGCACGGCCAAAGCCTATTCCTAGGTATCTGCTCGTCAAACCCACTCCTTTTGGAATTTTCATAAAAAAAACCCCTCAAAACAATGTTTCTTTCATCGTTTCATTGTTAAAAAAAAAAAAAGCAAATCCAAAAATCCAAGTTTAGGAGCTTCTTCCCAAACTTGACCAAAATTTTCGATCCTTGAAACCAAAATTCATGGTTTGAAACAAAATCAGGACCTAGGGATTTCAGCCCTAGTCCACCTCGACTTTTACCACCAAAATGGTTTTGAGTCAAAATTTACGACCCTCGAGTCTTTAAACAAAAAAATGGTTTTTCAAAAACCGCAGGGAAGCGACGTTCAGTCGATACTTGCAAAACCCAAAATCGGAAGGATGCGAACCCCATTCGATACTTCCAAAACCTCAAAATTTCAAAAATCGTGGAGACGCAACGTTCCAGTTGATATCCACAACCCAAATTTCAAAACAAACAAAAAAACAAAACAAAGGTTCGAAAAAACCTCAAACTTCAAAAATCGTGGGGAAGCGACATTCCATCGATACCCACAAAACAAAATTTTTGAAGACAAAAGCAGGGAAGCGACGCTTAGTCGATACTTGCACCCAAATCCGCGAGGAGGCGACATTCCATCGATACTCGCAACCGAATGAGCAAGGAAGCGACATTCCATCGATACTTGCAATACCATTCAGCAGGGAGGCGACTTTTAGTCGATACTTGCATTTTTGAAAACCAAAAACCTGGCTTTCACGCCAAAAAACCCGGCTTCCATGCCAAAAATCCGGCTTTCACGCCAAAAAATCAAAAATCCGGCTTTCATGCCAAAAATCAAAATTCGGCTTCCATGCCAACAAAACAAAACTCGGTTTTCAAAGAAAATCTGGCTTTCATGCCAAAAACAAAAAATCTGGCTTCCATGCCAAAAAAAAAAAGAAATTTCGGCTTTCATGCCAAAAACAAAATCTGGTTCTTACACCAAAAACAAAACCGGCTTTCATGCCACCCCAAAAAAAAACCGGCTTTCATGCCACCTCAAAATTCGGCTTTCATGCCATCTCAAAAAAATTTGGCTCTCATGCCATCCCAAAATTTGGCTTTCACGCCACCAAAATCAGCTTTCATGCCACCTCAAAATTCGGCTTTCATGCCATCATCAAAAAAAAAAAACCTGGCTTTTACGCCAACCAAAACAGAAACCCGGCTTTCATGCCAACAAAACAAACTGGTTTTCAAAACAAACTGGTTTTCAAAACAAACCGGCTATAGATGCCATCCAAATCCGGCTATAGATGCCACCCGAAATTTGGCTTTCATGCCGTGAACAAAATCTGGCTCCCATGCCAAAACATGTCTCAAAAACTGGCTCCCATGCCAAAACAATCATTTGTCAAAAGATTTCTCACAAAATGACAAACTTTTGATCACATCCCATTTAGCAATCACTTTAATCACAATATTTAAGTGAGCGTAGGGAAAACAAAAAAAAAGTACCAAAAAAATACATGTGGTACCAAAAAAAAAGAAGAAGAAAAGAAAAGTGTTCACAAGCACTACAAAAATGTATACCAAAAAAAAATACATGTGGTATATAAAAAGAGAGAAAGAGGGGTCTCAGCCAAAAATGCCCTCCAGCCAAGCTTTCAGCTCCTCAAGCAAACTCTTGGCTTCATCCGTTAGAGTCGCCAAGGCACGCTTCTTCAAGAATCTGCCATGAGTAGCTGGAGAAGGCTCTATCCCTTCTGCTACACCAGGAAGATTATCCCGAGCAGTCTGCCATCGTTCGTTCTCTCTAGCCTTCCTATTGAGAATCTGATCGGCCTCTGCAACTTGGCGAATCAAAGCACTCTCCCTGTCACGAGCCTCTGTTATGGCGGACCACGTACTGGCGACTTGGGCCTTTCGGTGTTCGAGATGCTTCCTTGCCTCCTCAACCTCTCCATCAAGGATGCTAAGGTCATGTTGCAGCCTGATGATGTCTAACTCCGCTCGGTTCCTCTCCCGAACCAGCTGCTTCCTGCCCTGTGTAGTCTCTTTCAAATCCGATTGAGCCTTCTCAGCAGGGTTCAGGAACATTTCCTGGAAGAACTGGTCATCAGGATAGCTGATGGTCTCAAACCATCCGTCGCCTAATGCAATGATCTTATCAACGATCGCCCGGGCGTCCGTAACATCCAGACCAATATCTTCCTCAGCATCTTTGAGAATCTCTTTCACATGCGGAATCTTGCTACGTGCAACATCCAAGTGTCCAGAAAGGAGGGTCTCAATCCAAGAACTCAAAACCCGCATCACCACCTTCTTCGCATACTGAAGAGATGGGCCAGATGAAGACTCACCCTTCTCTGTCGATTGGCTGCCCAAGTCATGTCCCATCGAAAGAGTAACAATAGAACATTTTCCAATCGGGGCCGCTGGAGAAGGAATCTCAACATGAGGTCTTGCCTCTGCCGTGTCAGAATTGGCTGGAGAAGTCCCAATTACTGGGTCAACTTCTGGCATCCCTGGCTCTGGCTCTGAAGGAAGCGATGGACTCTCTTCTGTCACTTCAAAATCTGCCAAACACAAAAAGGTATGAATATGATCTTGTCAAAAAAAATCAATGTCAAGATTATCACTATGAAATACCTTCTTCCATGATGGGCGGAGTACTTTCTATCTCCATTTGCTCATCCGAAGCATCGTCGAAAGCCATATCCATAGATGGCTCGAAGTCGAAACCCCCGCAAGACTAAAGAAAGAGCTCAACATTGCTGCGAGCTTCAAATCTCAAGACTTGCAAAAGATTTCCAGGTGTGCATCATCATCATGCTCCCAATTCAATTTACCAAAAATCATGCATAAAAGAAAATCATCATGCACTAGATGCTAGGAAAACCTTGACAAAATTTGACCAATTCCAACCCAACTTGGTCAAAATCAAACTTTGTCTAAGTCAAAATTCATGTTGACTTAACATAGAAACTCTAGCCTTCTATCTTGATGCATCAAACAAAAAAAAAAAAAAAAATGCATAAACATCTTGAAATGCATGAAACCTCATTATCATGATGATACAAAAAGGGGAGAAAGGAAAGTTCTTTTTTTTTTTAAAAAAAAAGAAAAGAAGAAAAAAAAAAAAAAAAATTATGGGCTGGCCCACAGGCCGTGGCCCATGGGCCACATGGCCGTACGGCCCAAAGCTGTACGGACATGTCCGTACAGCAGCAAAAAAAAAAAAAGAGAGAAAAGAAAAAAAAAAAAAGGAAGAAGAAAGAAAAAAAAAAAGGAAAAAAGGGCGTGTAAAAAAAAAAAAAAGAAAAGAACACGTGCAAAAGAAAAAAAAAGAGAAGAAAAAATGATGAAACTTTCTTTACATGGAATTTCTTGTAAAAAGAAATAAAAAACTTACTTGAAGCCATGGATGGAGAAGAAAGAAGAACTTGAAGACTCTTGAAGAAGGAGGATTCTTGATCTTAGAGCAACTCTTGAAGACTTTTGCAAAAAGAAAGCAATAGGAGCAAGAGATCCCACCTCAATTGCTTTTATAGAAGAGAGCAAACCAAAAGAGGAAACAAGAGAAAAGCAAGGAGGAAAGGGCTAAAAATTAGCAACCTTCCCAAAAGAAAAGGAAACTTGGGATATTCTCTCCCAAAACAAAGATTCTTTGAGAAATTCTCTCCAAAAAGAAAGGGAATGAGAGATATTCTCTCCCAAAGAAAGATATTTTGAGAGAATCTCTCCCAAAATCAAGGAAACTTGAGAAAATCTATCAAAGTAAGGATATTTTTAGATATTCTCCACCCAAAAGAGATATCTTTAGATATTCCTTACGAAAATGACACCATATGAGATCTAAGTCATCCTTCAAAGCTTAAGGTCCCATGGGTTAGCTCATATGAGCCAGGTTTGACCACCTAGGCACATAAAGTGGCTTTTAGTCAAAATTCCTCTTACCAAGAGCATACAAAAAAAATGGTTCCATGCCTCTCTTTTGAGTTGATTGGACCATACAAAATTCCAAGCCTCATGAGCTTCCAAAATCCAAAACCATCTCACCTCATGAGCCAAATTGAGCCAAACCTTGAAATTGACATTTCACCAAAAATCAAACCGGTCCCCTAACATTCCACATACAGCTTGTTAGGTCACAAGACCAAAATCAAAAACCAAAACCTGACCCCCCAACATTCCACATACAGTTTGTTGGGTCACACGGTCAAAACCAAAATCCGACCCCCTAACTTGCCACATACAGCCTGTTAGGACTCAAGGTCAAAACAAAAATCCAAATCCGCATCCCCGATGTCATCTTCAAAACTTTGCCTCAAGATGGTACATGATTCCTATCACTACCATAAAATCCCCTGGAAGCTCAAAAAGGCTACTCTATCAAAAAAAAAAAAAAAATGCTCAAAGACTCTTGGTCAAGTCAGAAGCTCTTCTTCAAGATTCTCTTCGAGGCACATCGACTGCAAAAGCTATATCGTCGCTGTACCTCGAGGGGGCATTTGTTGACACCAAAAATGTCACTTTGCCTCTTCACACCAAAAGCTACATGGAGCCGCATCCTACCAAAAATAGGCAGGCGCCACTTCAAGCATCAGATCTTGTCAGAATCAAACAAAAACTGCAAGGTCATTCAAAACAACCAAAAGAGAGGTACACATGAAGTTTCGGGCCATTCCGACATCATTTGGCCTAACTTCACTTCTCCAAGAGCTAAGCAGCAGCTCCCGGCGGCGGACCACCCCGGGACCATGGCACCTAATTCGGAGCTTGCGGATCATCTCAAAATGACTCCAATAGGCTCCTCGTCGAATTTCAGGTCAATCGGACATCGTTTGACCAGAAGTCGAAGCTCGGCATTTCCCTTGCGGTGACATCAAAGGCAAGTGTTTGCATGACCCCAAATGGCTTCAAAACTCAAACGAAAGCCTATGGTTGGTCTTAACTACTGATGAGGGAGTCACACGTCGAATTTCAGGTCAATCGGACATCGTTTGACCGAAAGTCAAAGTTCGGCATTTCCCTAGCAGTGAAATCAAAGGCAAGCATTTGCATGACCCCAAACGGCTTCAAAACTCAAAAGAAAGCCCATGGTTGGTCTTATTTAATGCTCAAGAAGCTTCACCTAAAATTTCAGGTCATTCCGACATCGTTTGACCCTGTTTCAGCTTCTGGCGGAAAATCAGCAGTTCTGCGCTCGGCTTTTCCCGGAAAATCGGAAACCTTGCAAACCAATTTGCAAGGATTCTCATCATGTTTTTCAGAGGGAAATCAAGCCAAAAATGTGGAGATTTGTCATAGAAAACAAACAAAAAAAACGGAAGCGAAAAACGACGAAAAACGGCCAGAAGCGGGCCCCGGGAAGCAATTTTCCCCCCAGGGTCGCAGAGCCCCGCGACCCTGGGCCAGGCCTGCGACCCTGGGCCATGGTCGCCGGAGACCATGGGGCCGGCGACCCTGGGAGGTCCGGGGCGCCGATTTCGCCCCGGGACCCCCCGTTTCGTCCGTTTTCGCGAGACGAGTTGTTCTGTCCCTGTGATTTTTCCAGATTCAGACTTTTGAGGCTCCAAATTCGCCGATATTCGCCAAGATCACAGGAATCCTTCCAAGAACTTCAAAAACTTCGTTGATCGCCAGCTGAACAACCAAAAAGTGCACTTTCTGCCCGCCCGATCGCGAAATCGACTGGACAGATGCTGCCGGCCCGCTGGTATCAACCAATGTCTGAAACTACATGATCATCTGATGTTGATTTACATAAGGATCCATCGATGATCATCGCAAAGGGAATTCCAAGAGACGCAACATGGCCCGCGACTCTTCAGCTACCAAGGTGGCCACTTAGTGCAATCAATTGGCCCGTTTATGGCAAGTTAATGCGGTCATTAACCCATTATCTTGAACGGCCCAATCAGAAGCCTCCGTTCAGGAGTTACAAGTCCAAGCAATCATGGCATTCAAGCCATGAAACTCCTAACATAATGGAGATTAAAGGCGATTAAATGCCCATGACTCTCCTCCGGCCAATGAAATCCAAGGGTCAGGAGTTACAAAACAAAAAGCAATTAAACTCGTAACTCCTCCCTTAATGAGCTTTATTACCATAAAGGCTCATAAATCACTCCTAAAGGCTACCTAAAGGCCTATAAATAGGAGTCCCCTCCAAGCATTTCAGGGAGGGGGACACACACAGAAGGATCCGGGAAAATCGCCACAGATCCGGAAAAATCGCCAGAAAATCATTCAAAAATCCTTGGAGAAATCTCTACAACCCTGCTCCTTCAAGAAAACTCTGCTGCAACAAGTTCAACAAGGTGATTGAAGCCCCTTGGGGGGCCACCCCCCCAAAGACCACCTCTCCTTCTATCCAACATGGCTAGATGCGGCTTTTCAGCCCGTCTACTCAGTTTTTTACCGGATATAGGACCTTATCTTGGTCCTTATCCTCTAAAAATCTGAGGTTGGAGCCAAGCCAAGAAATCAAGCACTATGTTCTCATCTGAAGGACGATGGCGGAGCCCATACATGACTCGCGACCATCGATCTGAACGAGCCCTCCCACAATCGCATGAGAAGTTAGATTCCTTTTTCTTACTTTTCTGTTGTAAATTGTATTTTTTCTAAAGAGACAAAAAATCACATCTCTTGTCTTTCATTATTGATAAGATTTGTAAATCGCCTTTCATGGCAAAATCGCCTCCAACGGCACCAAACCGCCTTCTACGGCACAAAAACGCCTTTCACGGCATTCAAACAAAACTGTCTCTTTTATTAAAATATGTATGCAATGGAAAACTAGAAAAAAGTTTCATTTCCCTTTTTACTTGTGAAGGTGGATCTCCGGATCACCATTTCTAAATTTCAAGTATTAAAGAGAAATTGGCATACCCGTACAAAAAAACTGATGCCCGCTTTTCCTTTTTCCCTCCACCATACCCCGTCAGCCCCGGGGCGGAGGCAGCTTTGGAAAAAGACAAAAGCCGGGACCATCAGCTAGTTGGGGGGTGTGATGAGTCCTAAAAAGCGCATATTTTCATACACATTTTGGACCATTTTAAGGGCTTATTGATATTAAAGAGCTTTATTTAGTGACAAATCATGTTTTTATGCATTTAGGGTCCATTGTAGTGCATTCATGCATAATTTGCTCAAAAATCACACTTTTTGCATAAATTCATGAAACCTGCCATTTTTGGAGATTTATTTTTGGAAAGTCAATTATTTTCGGTGCATCAAGTAGGGTCCCAAGCATTGTTCATTTAAATTCCTTACATAAAATTATTCTTGAATCCATTTGTTTTAATTTGTGTAGGAGAAATCAAGAATGGGACATACATTGGTGAAATTTGAGAGAGATCAAGGGTAGGACATCTTTCAAGGTGGACCCACATATCTTGGTATTTTTGGAGAGTTTGAAAAGTCAATAATGGAAAGCTAGATTTGTGATTTCAAATTCAAGAAAGGAAAGTGTGCTAAAAGAGATTGACTAGTCAATCAAAGAAGCTTGGAAGCAACCAAAGATGGAAGAAGAGTCAAGAAACAAGGAAAGAAAGATCCAAAGATCCCTTTGGACGTCCACATGGGTCCCACACACACCCCATTGCACAACTACCATTCCATATGTGCACAATTATTTTCGAATTCTTCAGAAGCAGCAAGATTAAAATGGTCATAACTCTTAATCCAGCCGTCGGATTGGTACAATCCATATACCGTTGGAAAGCTCTTTTCGAGTAGATATCTTTAGAACCCAAGATTGTATCAATCGAAGTGAAAACGAGGAAGATATGACCTCTGGAAGTTGGTGCTATAATTTCTACTCGGGATTGCAATTTTGCACATGGAAAGCACCAAAAATCTCTCACTCACCTTGCTATTTCTTTGAAAACTTGTTGGCCAAGGAAGGGACTTGCCATACAAAGAAGATTGCATTCTACAAACTTGGAGCAAAGAAGGAAAGAAAGAGAAATTTTTTTTATAAATTGAAGGCAGAAGCCTCCCTCTCCTCTCATAGGAAGATAGACCAACTCTCTCTAGAATTACTACTACACTCCATCTTCTTCCTCTCTCCTTCTCTCCATTTTGAGTCCTCAAGGAGATTTGGCCGGAAATCACTCTACATACACCCTTGGGTTTTTCATCTAGAAGAGGCTTCTCATCCTAGTATGTAATTGTCATTGTTTATTTTTTATATCTTATGTAAGACTTTGCATATTAGTAAAATTGTTTCTTACTCTTTTCAATTTTTCTTTCTTGTCCTTGGGTGATTGGTGCTTGTTTTATGTTTCTTTTCTTGTTGGTGTTTGGACTGACGACCTAAAGGCCCTAAGAGCATGATTCAAATTATGACCCCGCTTAGAAAAGAATTTTGAAAGAGGAGAATACACTTCCACACATTTAAATTTATGTTCTTCCACACATTTAAGTTTTTGTTAAAACCACACATTTACTTTTCTTGTTTTCACCACACATTTAAATTCTTGAACTTTTGTTTATTATCTTTATTTTTATGATCAATTCAATTTTATGTTTATTTTATGCATAGTTTATGGTTGGAATTAATTAGCATAACATGCATATTCATATTGGTGGAGTCTAGACATGTATAAGTTTTTGGAATTGGAGTTTTAAATTGAATAAGCAAGAAAAATGAGAGATTTGAGTCAATAATCTTGGCCAAATAATTTTTGGAAATTCGGATCCCAATATAAAGTACATCATTCAGCACATTGTTGCAGGAATTTCTGAACAGATTTTGTTTAAAAAGTTTGCGATTAGAAACCTGATCAAAACACATTATTTTTTCGATGAAACTTGGAGAAATTAAAGTTTGATCAGTGTATTTTCAAACCCCAGAATTTCAAGAAAAAAATAATTTTGGAAAGATGGTGAACTAGTGGCTCAAACATGGCTGGTCGGACCCACCTGTGTGCAGAATTTCTGCACAGTTTTTTTTTTTAGGTCATGTTCATACACTCATATTTCATTCGTTTTAAATCGTTTTGAACTTTTGTTTTTTTTTATTTGATTCATGCATCATTGTAGTTCAAAACCCAACCATTAAACTTAGTTTTAGATTGCATTAGATTAGGGAAAATCATGCATAAAAACAGCCCTGCATACTAGTTTTTTCAGACTTAGAATTTTTCAGCATCTCATGGCATAGATTGCATTACTAACTTTCTAATTTTAGGATTAGTTTCTAATTTTGTGTTTTAGATTATTTAGATAATTTCCAGAAATAAAAGATCTTTCTAATTTTTGTTAATTGAAGATTTTAACTTAGGAAGTTTCTTAAGATTTGGAAATTCTAACATAAGGTAAGATTAACTTAATGCTTTCTAAATTTGTTATGACTTGAGAATCTTTATTTATTTGGAAAGTCCTTAACTTTAGGGAGTTGATTAACTCAGTTCACTAACTTAGGAAATATATCAACCCTTATTGACTAACCTAGTTTATAATTTAGGAAACTAATTTAGTAAAGTTTTCACGCTAATTTGTGTAAGTAGGATGTTTTCTTTTTGAGTGATTTGATTTGTTACTAATCTTTGATTGATTTGGTTTCTAACTTAGGTTTATTTTTTTTTTAATTTAGCTTCCTAATTTTTTTGGTAAGTTTTATTTTTGGATTGTTTCTAATTTGATGTTCTAATTTGTGTGTTCTTTTGTAGCAACTTGTGATTCATTTTAGATTAAGTTTTTAGATTTAATATTTTTTTTATTCTTGGAAATGTATTTAATTTTAATTTAAAGTAGGAATGATGAATGTACTTTTCTAAATTTTAGGCTAAAATTAGATTTTATTTAGGGCAGGTGACAAAGTTGGAAAGCTTTATTTCTAAAGCTCCCTGTGGATCGACCTGGTCTTACCAGTTTTATTACTACAATCGAAGCTCTGCACTTGGAGCTGCGATCACTCTGCTCGCACAAGAGAATGACGAGGGAAAAGAAGCTGCTCTATACTACCTTAGCCATACGTTGGTAGGTGCGGAGCATCGCTACTCTCCAGTCGAGAAATAATGCCTTGTAGTGATGTTCGCCGTACAAAAGTTGCGTCACCATCTGCTGTCCAACACAGTTACCCGATTTCGAGGATCAACCTCTTAAAGGTTCTTGTCACAAAAGCCGGTTCTCTCAATGCCCAACTGGCAAAATGGTCCATCCTCCTATTACAATTTGACATCAAGTATGTACCACAAAAGGCAATCAAAGGCCAAGCTCTAGCAGATTTCCTCGCAGAGCATCCGTTGCCTAAAGATTCCCCACTCAGAGATGATCTCCCAGATGAACCTGTCTACAACGTGGAGACTTTCCCACCAAATGCTTCCTGGGACATGTACTTTGATGGTGCAACCAGGACAAATGAAAAAAGAAAGCTGATCTCGGGAGTTGGCATCCTCTTTGTTAGCCCCAACAAGCACATGATTCCACATGCTTTCTCGCTACTGGAACCATGCTCAAACAATGCAGCTGAGTACTAAGCCCTGATTGTAGAATTGGAACTAGCCCTCGAATCCGGCATCACCTTGCTGGAAGTCTTTGGGGACTCTCAACTGATCGTCAATTAGATGAATAAAAAATTTGAAGTCAAGAAGCCTGATCTGTTGCCTTACTACAACAAGGCACAATCGCTTTGCCAAAGGTTTGACATTTGTCACATCACCCACATCCTCAGAGATGAGAACATCCGTGCAGATGCCCTGGCAGAACTTGCTGCATCCATGGCGATCCAGGAAGGGGAAAACATGCAAATCACAGTGTGTCAAAGAAGGATTCTCCCTCCTCTTAACACACCAAGCAGTTGTTGAATGCCACCAATTGGCCGGAAGTCGGATCTCCATCGTCAAACCTCCGATTGGCGATTGGAGAGATCCGTTCATTGATTACACCATGTTCGGAATCCACCCTGAAGATCCAAAAGAACGAGTAAGCATTCAAAGACGAGCCCCAAACTTTCATTTGGACATACCTTCAAAAATGCTTTATAGAAAATCCTTCGACGGAGTACTTCTACGCTGCTTGTCAAAACAAAAGGCTGAGGAAACCCTCAAAGAAGTTCATGCCGGTCTTTGTGGAGCTCATCAGGCTGGTCCCAAGCTCTACGATCAGATAAAAAGGTTGGGTTATTATTGACCTACCATGGTAGCTGACGCCATGCAATTTGCTAAACGCTACCGCCAATGCCAAGTTCATGGAGACTATGTTCATATGCCTCCAGAATGGCTATGCCCCACAGCAATCTTATGGTCGTTCGAAGCCTGGCGTATGGACATCATAGGTCCTATCTCTCCCTCGTCAAACAAAGGTCATCGCTTCATCTTCACCGCTACAGATTATTTCTCCAAGTGGTCAGAAGCATTTGCAATTAGTGAAATGAAGAACTCATCAGTTCTTCAATTCTTGCACATCAACATTATTTTTCGCTTCGGCATACCTAAAGACTCGTTCATGATAACGGACCACAATTCCGGGATCACCGATTCTAAAGGTTTTGTGATAAATACAAAGTCCAGAGTTGTCCTTCGACTCCATATAATCCGGCATCGAACGGACTAACAGAAGCCTTCAACAAGACACTCTGCAAAATTCTCAAAAAAATGGTCTATAGTCACAAAAGAGATTGGGGAGACAAACTTCCTGAAGCTTTGTGGGCTTATCGAACCACCGTTCGAGGACCAACCCGTAGCACACCGTTTTCTTTGGTCTATGGATGCGAAGCTGTTGTCCCTTTGGAAGTACAAATTCCTTCCCTAAGGGTATCTTTACAAAATGACATGACGTAAGAAAGCAATGTGAAACTGAGACTCCAAGAACTGGACAATCTCGACGAAAGACGGCTCGAAGCCTTACAAAGCATTGAGCTGTACCAAGCACGCATGGCAGGATCTTTCGACAAAAAGGTCCGGCAACGCGCCTACAAAAAGGGTGACTTGGTTCTTGCAGTAAAAAGGGCAATGGTTTTCACCCCCAAATCCAAAGGCAAACTCGAACCAAAATGGGAGGGACCCTTCGTCATTGACAAAGTCTTCTCCAACGGCGCATACGCACTTCTAAACATGGAGGGCGACAGATTTATGCTGCCCATCAACGGCAAGTTCTTGAAGCGGTACTACTGTTGACGACTTACGCCACTGGGTCAGAGTAGTGCCTGCACGGCCAAAGCCTATTCTCAGGTACTCGCTCGTCAAACCTGCCTCTTTTAGATTTTTCATCCTTATGTTGAGATTTCTAAAATTTCAAAACAATGCTTATTTTCATAGTTTCATTGTTAAATTTTTTTTCTTCCAAAAATCCAAGTTTAGGAGCTTCTTCCAGGACTTGACCAAATTTTCGATCCTTGAACCCAAAATTCATGGTTTGAAACAAAATCAAGACTCAGGAATTTCCACCCTAGTCCACCCTGACTTTTACAACCAAAAACGATTTTAAGTCAAAACTTACGACCCTCGTGTCTTTAAACAAAAAAGGTTTTTTTTTTAGAAAACCGCGGGGAAGCGACTCTCAGTCGATACTCGTAAAACCTAAAAATCGGAAGGATGCGAACCCCATTCGATACTTCCAAAATTTCAAAATCGCAAGGAAGTGACACTTTGTCGATACTTGCAAAATTTCAAAAATTGTGGAGACACAACATTCCAGTTGATATCTACAAACCCAAAATTCAAACAAAAAACCGAGGTCCAAAAAAAAAAAAAAGAGACCTCAAATTTTAAAAATCGTGGGGAAGCGATATTCAATCGATACCCACAAAACCAAAATTTTTGAAAAAAGCAAGGAAGCGACACTTAGTCGATACTTGCAACCAAATTCGCGAGGAGGCGACATTCCATCGATACTCGCAACCGAATGAGCAAGGAGGCGACATTCCATCGATACTTGCAAGACCATTCAGCAGGGAGGCGATTTTTAGTCGATACTTGCACTTTTGAAAACCAAAAACTCGGCTATAAACGCCACAAAATATGCTATGAATGCCAAAAACTCGGCTATCAACGCCACAAAAATCGACTATAAATTCCAAAAACTCGGCTCTCACGCCAAAAATCGGCTATAAATGCGAAAAACCTGGTTCTCATGCCAAAAATCGGCTATCAACGCCACAAAATCGGCTATAAATGCCACAAAACCTGGCTTTCACGCCAACAAAACAAAACTTGGTTTTCAAAAAAAAAAATGGCTATAAACGCCACAAAATCGATATAAACGCCATAAAATTTCTGCTTGCATGCCAAAAACAAATTTCGGCTTCCATGCCAAAAACAAAATTTCGGCTTCCATGCAAAAAACAAATTTCGGCTTCTATGCCAACAAAAAACAAATCCCGGCTATCAATGCCACAAACAAAAATTTTGTCTCCCATGCCATCCCAAACTTTAGCTCTTACGCCACAAAATTCGGCTCTCATGCCATTTCAAAATTGACTTTCATGCCATCTCAAAATTTTGGCTCCCATGCCACAAACAAAACCTGGCTCTCATGCCATTTCAAAAATTCCGCTCTCATGCCGTTTCAAAATTGGCTTTCACGCCATCTCAAAAATTTTTCTCCCATGCCACAAACAAAACCAGCTTTCATGCCATCCCAAATTTTGGCTTTTACGCCTCAAAATTCTGCCTTCCATGCCGACCCAAATTTTGGCTTCCATGCCATCTCAAAATTCGGCTTTCACGCCAAAACAACCATTTGACAAAAGGTTTTTCACAAAATGACAAACTCTTTGTCAAATTTCCAAACAAACATTCCCATTTAACTATTGCTTGAATTTTCCACAAAAGAATTTGAGTGAAAGGAGGGAATACAAAAAAAAAGGAAGTGCTAAAAAAAATGTGTCCATAAGCACTACAAGAAAAGGAGTACCAAAAAATATGTGTGTATACTCGGGTACAAAAAAAAGAAAGAAGAAAAAAAGGTTTGTTACAAGAATCAGGAGCTCAGTCTCACATGGTCTTCAACCAAAGGCTCAAACTCCTCAAGCAGACTCTTGGCCTTAGCCTCTAAAGCTTCTAGGCCACGCTTCTTCAAGATCTTCCCATAGAATTGTTAGAGTTTTTGTTTTGTTGCAATTTGATAGGATGCATTCACTTTCATAAGCTTGTCCTCTCATTCATTCATGGTCTTTGTCTTAGGATCTTCATGCATATTTCGCTTTCTTAATCTTTGTTTTTATCTCATGATATGCATGATTTTCAATTCAGGTTTATCTCTTAAGATCATGGAGTTTTTTATTTCAAAAATCATCCAAGCTTTCCAAAGTTTCTATCTTCAAAATCATTATTTTGATTTGGAGTTTTCATGACTTTAGAAATTCAATTTTCATCTTTTTTGTGACATGAATTCATGCTTGGATATGTGCCTCAAAGTCCCCTGGAAAGGTGCCCTCCAAAGTTGCAATTTTCTAAATTTTCAGAATTCTGGGCACTCTTCAGGTTGATCTGCCAGTGTGTCCGGTCGACCGGGCCAAGGTACCCGGTTGACCGGGCACACTGCAGGTCATCAGGGAATTTTGAGCAGTAGCCTCTCCAACGGATCTTTTTCTAGCCGTTGTGTGTACCCGGTCGACCGGGCCTGTTTCCAGGTCGACCGGGGACTAGCCGTTGGGAACTTTTTCTTTATAAAAAGTGGCTTTTTGTTTGGAAAAAGTTGCTGACATTAGAGAGACTTTTGAGGCCAAGGGTTAGCAACTTCTCAAGAGCATCTTTGAAAGGATTATGAAGCCATTCCCTTGATTCAACCTTTGATCTTCAAATGGGTGTGCTTTCTTTAATCCTAAGTCTTTTAAAATCATGTTTTGTTTCACTCTTTTGATTTCTTCAATGCATGATTAACATGATGCTTTTCTATTAAAATGTTGACCTTCATAACATGCTTAGTACTTTAGAAATCACATGAGCTTTATGAATGCAACATATTGTCTATGTTACACATGATTTTGTTTTCTTGTTTCAAAATCAACTTATTAGACTTTAGAACATCTTTTTTGAAATCAAGTTAATTTTCATTGTTAAATACATGTGTTAGACATACAACTCTTTCTCAAATATTTGATTAACATCTTTACATCATTCAAGGTTTTATCTTTTCAAAGAGAGAAAGAGAAATTTCTAGAAAATGCATCATTCATAGACTTTGTCATTATTATGCATATTTCTAGGAATTGAGTTTTCACTTTCTAATTAGCCTATTTAGAGGCACTCCATTGCACTTACATTGCTCTCTTAATCCATGCACTCATAGGCATATTTCTTAAGAGAAAAATTCTATGTTGTAAAGGTTTATGCTTAGCCTTGAAAAGCATAGTGTTGATTGTAAGGTTTGAGGTGATGCTAAACCTTAGTTGGAGTTAGTGAATACCGGTAGGTGTACCGGGAGTGGATGTAGGCAATTTGGCCGAACCACTATATATGCTTGTGTTATGGTGATTGTCTTTATGCCTTCTTGTCATGAATGATGCTTTCTTGGTTGATTTATAATTCCTCTTCAAAGCATAAGAGACTTAAAAGCAAAGAGAATTAAAATTGGTCTAGGTTTTTGAGCTCACCCTATTCACCCCCCCCCCCCCCTCTAGGATTCGATCTTGGACTTTCAATTGGTATCAGAGCCTAGGTGCTCTTGTTTAGGTCTTACAACCTAGAGTTAGAATCCTTAGAGTGAGTTTTTGCTTTTGTGGTCACCATGCAATCCCAATTAGGAGAAGGTCATGCTACTAATAGACCACCCTTGTTTAATGGCCCCCATTACCGGTATTGGAAGATTAGGATGCAAGTCTTTCTAGAATCTCAAAGTCTAGATGTTTGGAATATCATTGAAGAAGGGTATAATGAACCCATTATCACTGAACAAGATTCGGAAGGACATGTCATATCTATCAAACATAAGCCTAAGAAAGACTGGACTCAAGGAGAAAAAGATAGGGCAAATCTAAATGCTAAAGCTAAAAATGCCCTGTTTTGTGCTTTGTCCCAAGAAGAGTTCAATAGGGTAGTAAATTGTATTACTGCTAAGGAAGTGTGGGATACCTTAGAGACCACTCATGAAGGGACCAATCAAGTCAAAGTAGCTAAAATCCAAATGTTGTCTACTAAGTATGAAGAACTCAAAATGCAAGAGGAAGAAACCTTTGACGAGTTCTATACTAAATTCATGGAGATTGTTAATTCCCTCATTGGTCTAGGAGAGAAGATGGATGAGTCCAAAGCTGTTAGAAAAATATTAAGATCTCTCCCCAAAAGGTTCAAACCCAAGATAGTAGCTATAACTGAAAGTAAAGATGTTGACAAGATCAAAAATAGAAGAACTTAGAGGAAATCTTCTCACTTATGAATTAGATTTTGAAGTCCCTAGCAAGAAGAAAGGTGTAGCTCTTAGCTCCCAACATAAAGAAAATGACAATGAGAGTGAGAGTGATGATGAAAACACTATTTTGCTTGCTAAGAAGTTTAAGAATTTCCTTAAGAACAAAAAGAATTATAAATATTCTGAAGATTCTAGAAATGAAAATTTTCAAAGGAACTCAAGGGGATCTTTTACCAAAAAGGATGTGCAATGTTACAACTGTAAAGGATTTGGTCACATCGCTCAAAATTGTCCCTCCCCTAAAGAATCTGAAAAGAAAGATAAGAAAGGAAAGAAAGTCTTGAACATAACTTGGGATGATGATGAAGATGAAAGTAGTGACAATAATGAACCTCAAAATGATGAAGATAATGATAACTCCACTTCTTGGTTTCTCTTTACTCCCATTTAAGAAAATAATGATCATAATGTGTTAATAGAAGAAGTAAATGATGAGAATAGTGACACTGATATTCATCAAGCCTATGAGGAACTATATGAACTATGTGAAGTCATAACCAAGAAAAATAAAAGTTTAAAAAGTGAATCTAAAAGGCTTGTGAATGATCTAAATGTTTTAAAAGATCAATTAATCTTGAAAGACAATGAGATAAGAAATGTTCAATCTAAGTTGACTACCTCTAATGACAATCTAGCTAAAGCTGAAAAAGAAATTCATAAATTACAATGTCTGCTAGAATCTAGTCAACAAGAATCAGAATCTCTACAAATGAAACTTGAAAAGGGAAAACATGTTGTTGAAAAATTTACCTTGGGTAATGACAAATTCTATCAAATGTTAGGAATGAACAAAATCTTTGGTAACAAGAATGGTATAGGTTTTGAATGCACTTCTAGTAGCAAGAAGAATAACTTTCAACATAGTACTAGGACCTATCTCAAACCTATAGATAGAATATTCTTTTCCTCTAGATGGACTTGTCACTTTTGCAATCAAATAGGTCATCTAGTTCCAAATTGCCCCTTTAAGTTTAGGATGTCTCAAAATCATCTTTCTAGAGCTCATTTTAAGTTTATTCCCAAGACCTCTACCTCTACTTTCATTAAGGCTACTTGGATTGAAAAAGAGAAAAGTGTCAAGAACTTTCTAGTTCAAACCGCTCTTAAAGTTAAAGAAAACTCTAGATGGTTTTTGGATAGTGGTTGCTCCAAACATATGACTGGAGGCCGTTCTAGATTTATCACACTTGAGAACTATGATGGAGGAAATGTGTCCTTTGGAGATAATCGGAAAGCTCAGATTATAGGAAAAGGCTGTGTTGGAGGAGATCAAATGCCTACTTTAAAAGATGTTTTCCTCGTGGATGGTTTAAAGCATAATCTCTTGAGCATAAGTCAGTTATGTGATAAAGGAAACAAAGTTGTTTTTGATAGCAAATCTTGCAAGGTTCTGGATGAGAAATCCCATAAAGTCCTACTCACTGGATTACGTACTAAAGATAAAATCTACACCATAGAAGAATGTTGTGAAAATGAATCCATGTGTTTAATGTCAAAAGTTCAAGAAAATCAGTTGTGGCATCAAAGAATGGGACATATAAATTACAAACTGATGAAGATCTTATCCAAGAAAGAGATTGTTAGAGGAATATCCAAAGTAGATGATTACAAATCTGAATTGTGCAAGGCTTGTCAAATGGGTAAACAGATCAAGAAAAGCTTTAAAGGTATAAAAGATATATCCTCTGCTCGTCCTCTTGAACTCATTCATATGGACCTCATTGGACCTGCACCTGTTCAGAGTATTGGTGGGAGAAAGTATATCCTAGTTATGGTTGATGATTATTCGAGATTTGGATGGGTAGCCTTTCTTCATGCAAAATCAGATGCAGTAGATGTTAGGAATTTTCTAGATTGCAATTTGATGGATGCATTTCATTCTAGCATCATTTGATTTACACACATATGCATTGATTTATAAAGACTTGAAATCTTGTTTTATTCATGCATTGTTTTTAAGAGTTGTAAAAGTTTTGATTTATGCATGATTTGCTTTTAAAACTTGGATGCATTTGTTTTTGGAAAAAGTTTTAGAAATCAAGCTAGCCTTTGTTTTAAAGTTTTGAATCATTTTTAGGCTTTGTGTGTTTCATGTTTTAAAACCCTTAGAATGATTTAAAACATGTTTTTAAAGCTTGATTTAATGGCCCAAAGAGTTCCACAAAGAATAAGTTTGAAATTGCAAAAGTGGAATTTGGGATCCCTGCAATGTCGCCGGTCGACCGGTGCAGAGGTCCCGGTCGACCGGGAACAATGCAGGCCGTCAGGGCCAAAAGTGCTCCAACGGTCAGAAATTTGACCGTTGTGCCTTCCCGGTCGACCGAGGCCTGTGTGCAGGTCGACCGAGGACTAGCCGTTGGGCACTTTTTGCTATATATATGAGTTCTTTCCTTTGCCAAAAGTTAGGAATTTTAAGCCCCTCCTTGAGAGGTTTTGAGGCATATTCAAGGGAAAAGAACCAAGGGATGAAGGGGAGCATTAGGAAAGCTAAAGCTTGGATTAATGAAGTTAAATCTCCAAGTAGGCTCTACTTTCCTTAATCATATGTTTTCATGCTTTGTTTTATTTTTGGTAAATCATTTCTAGCATGTTAAACTATGTTTGTGTTGTGTCCTTAACATGTTTTATGTTTTGAGTTGATTTATTGTTTTGGATACAACACCAAATGATTCAATCCAAGTAGTACTTGAATTGGTAAATCTAAGTAGATCATGTTAATGAAAGAACCTTTGAAATTATATGTAACATGATTCCTATACTTGGTTGAATCTTTGGTTGTTGTTTTCCATCATAAGAAAATCACTTTCAAAACTATCTTATGTTTTGGACTCAACTTCTTTACAAATCATATGTTTTCATGTTTTGTTTTATCATTGGTAAATCTTTAGTAACATGTTAACCTATGATGTGTTGTATCCTTAGCATGTCTTATATTTTGAATAGATCTATTGTTTTGGATGCATCACCATTTGATTCAATCCAAGTAGTACTTAATCTTTGGTAAATCTAAGTAGATCATGTTAATGAAATATGTAACATGATTCATATACTTGGTTGAATCTTTGGTTGTTGTTTTTCCATCATAAGAAAATCTCCTTCAAATGTAACTTATGTTTTGGATTCAACATCTTTACAAATCATATGTGTATTATTGTGTTAAAGTTTCACAACTTGCCTTACTTTGATTGGTATATCACTTTCAAGTTGTATTTATAATTACATATGATTTGTCCCCTCTTTTCAATCAAATCTATTTTTATGTTTTGAGCTTCATGTTGATTTGATTGACATCCCTATGCATCACATGTTTAGAGCTAATTCATTTCATACAACTTGTGTATCTTTGACATCATTAACAAGTTGTTACTTTTAACATGTGACTTGCATTTCCTCAATCATAAATGTTTTTGAGCTAAAACTTTCAAAAGCCTTAGGCATACATTTATGAGCTTTCATTTTCAAAATGACTGAGGACCACACACACACACTTCATGTACTTTCATCTTTGCATTCATAGTGTGAGTGTGTATTAGTTTTTCACTTCCATATCCGCCTAATTAAGAGGCATTGTAATGAGCTTAATTGAATCTCCATCAAGTGTTTATAGACACTATCTTAGTGAGATAACCAACCTTGTGGTTGAAGAGGTTATTGCTTAGCCTATAAAAGCATAAGGTATAGGTTGATGTTAAGCCTTGAAAAACATCAATGTAAAGGTTATTGCTTAGCCTTGGAAAGCATATTGTAAAGGTTATTGCTTAGCCTATTGAAAAGCATAAATAGTGGAAATCCGGTGGGGTGTTGGATCACAAGCCCGTAGTGGATGTAGGCATTGAGGCCGAACCACTATAAATACTTGTGTGATGGTGATTGCTTTGTGGTGATTCTTTTGTTAGCTTCCGCATCTTGTATGATAAATCATCACATGTGACTAGTTTGTTTTAAAGAAGTTAAAATTGATTAAAATTGGTCATAATTGAAGCTCACCCTATTCACCCCCCCTCTAGGGTTCGGATCCCCATGGACTTACAGTAGATAATATCATAAGGATTTGCAAGAAAATTCAAGTTGAGAAGGACTGCATAATTAAGAAGATAAGAAGTGATCATGGAGGCGAATTTGAAAATGAAAGATTTGCAGACTTCTGTGAAAGCCATGGGATCAGTCATCAATTCTCTGCTCCAAAAACTCCCCAGCAAAATGGAGTAGCTGAAAGAAGAAACAAAGTTATTCAAGAAATGGCCAGAACCCTTCTTAATGAGAAAAATCTCCCGCGCAACTTATGGGCTGAAGCTATAAATACTGCTTGCTATCTTATTAATCGTGTTTATTTGACTAAGAACACTAACAAAACCCCTTATGAGCTGTATTTTGGAAGAAAACCAAATCTGGGTTATCTTAGAGTGTTTGGTAGTAAGTGCTATATTTTAAGAGATAGAGAGCAGCTTGAAAAGCTCGATTCCAAATCTGATGAAGGGATCTTCTTAGGGTATTCTGATAAAAGCAAGGCTTATAGAGTGTTCAACCTCAGATCGATGGCTGTTATGGAATCAGCTCATGTTGTTTTTGATGAGACTAATCAAATTAAAGAGGCTCCTCATGATGAAGAAGAGACCTTAGTTGAGCAGCCTATTTCATCTGAAATTGAAGAAGAAATCCCCTCAGTCCCTACTATGCCCACAAAGTTATTAAGAAATCATAACTTGGATAATGTCATTGGAGATATCACAAAAGGAGTCATGACAAGAAGACAGGTTCATAATCTGTGTGCTCACTATTCCTTTGTTTCACAAATTGAGCCCAAGAACTTCTCTGAAGCAGAAACCAAGTCTGAATGGATTGATGCCATGCAAGAAGAATTAAATCAGTTTAGAAAGAATGATGTATGGGATCTTGTACCTCTTCCTAAAGGCAAAAGCCAAATTGGCACCAAATGGATTTTCAAGAACAAGCTAGATGAATCAGGAAATGTTATAAGGAACAAAGCTAGACTTGTAGCCAAAGGGTATGCTCAAGTTGAAGGAATTGATTTTGAGGAAACCTTTGCCCCAGTAGCTCGGTTGGAGTCTATTCGAATTTTATTGGCTTATGCCAACAGCATGAAGATTAAACTATTTCAAATGGATGTGAAGAGTGCCTTTTTAAATGGTGAAATTGAGGAAGATGTGTATGTTACTCAACCTCAAGTCTTCGAGGATCTTCATCACCCAGAATATGTTTTTAAGTTGAAAAAGGCTCTCTATGGATTGAAACAAGCCCCAAGAGCTCGGTATGAAAAGCTTACAAGTCACTTACTTGAAAATGGATATGAACGTGGGAATGTGGACAAGACTCTCTTCATTAAAAAGGTTGATAAAGATATTCTCATTGCTTAGATATATGTTGACGACATTGTTTTTGGATCAACATCTAATCAACTTGCTCAAGGATTTTCTAAGTTAATGAGCTCCACTTTTGAAATGAGTTTGGTAGGACCCCTTCAGTTCTTTCTAGGATTACAAGTAGTCAGACTGATCATGGTATCTTTCTTAGTCAATCCAAGTTTACTCTAGAAATAGTGAAAAAGTTTGGCTTAGATGAATCTAAGACTAGTTGCAATCCCATGGGCTCCACTACTAAAATCTCTGGTGACCTTCAGGGTAAGAAAGTTGACCAAAAACTTTATAGGAGCATGATAGGAAGCCTTCTCTATCTCACTGCTAGCAGACCTGATATCTCGTTTAGCGTTGGAATATGTGCTAGGTATCAATCTGACCCACGAGAGTCTCACATTAAAGCTGTTAAACGTATCATAAAATATATTAATGGAACTTCTCACTATGGTATCTGGTATCCTCATGACTCAACTCTGCAATTAATTGGATATAGTGATGCATATTGGGCAGGATCAATAGATGATAGGAAAAACACTAGTGGCTGCTTCTTAGGGAACTGCTTAGTAGCCTGGCATAGCAAAAAGCAAAATTCTGTATCCTTGTCTACTGCAGAAGCTGAATATATTGCTGCAAGTAGCTGTTGTGCCCAACTGTTGTGGATGAAACAAACTTTGTTAGATTATAATGTTCCACAACAATGCATGCCTATCATGTGTGACAACTCTAGTGCCATTAGTATTTCTAAAAATCCTGTTCAGCACTCTCGCACTAAGCACATTGACATTCGCTATCATTTCTTGCGTGATCATGCTGACCAAGGCACTATTGAGTTAATGTTTGTTCCTACAGATACTCAATTGGCTGACCTATTTACTAAACCCCTTGGAAATGATCATTTCATAAAATTGAGACATCAATTGGGCATTGGCCCTTGCTCTGAATTCTAAATTCTTGTTGGCTAATCACCTGTTACCACATTTTATTTTTATATCTCTTATAAACAGGTGCTACTAACGAGGTTGTATGTTTTATCATTGATGGGCAGGCTCCTTTGCAATTAGATGTCAAAGGGGGAGAGAAATATCAAGTTTTCCTCAAAGTGTTCACCAATTGAGGGGGAGAAGATTCAAGGGTTGCTTATGTTGAGGGGGAGTAGCTTTGCCTAGAGTGTTATTTTGTATAACTTCTAGGTTGGTCGTCTTATGTTGTCGCTCCTGCAAGGAAAATCCAAAGCTCCAAAATATCCAAATGCTCCCAAATATCCAAAGCTCCTTAAATATCCAAAGAAGTTGTTGTTCAAGTTTCAAAGGAGATTGAGAGAGAGTTCAAGCTTCAAGAGTTGCCATCAAATTGCAAAGGGGGAGATTGTTAGAGTTTTTGTTTTGTTGCAATTTGATAGGATGCATTCACTTTCATAAGCTTGTCCTCTCATTCATTCATGGTCTTTGTCTTAGGATCTTCATGCATATTTCGCTTTCTTAATCTTTGTTTTTATCTCATGATATGCATGATTTTCAATTCAGGTTTATCTCTTAAGATCATGGAGTTTTTTATTTCAAAAATCATCCAAGCTTTCCAAAGTTTCTATCTTCAAAATCATTATTTTGATTTGGAGTTTTCATGACTTTAGAAATTCAATTTTCATCTTTTTTGTGACATGAATTCATGCTTGGATATGTGCCTCAAAGTCCCCTGGAAAGGTGCCCTCCAAAGTTGCAATTTTCTAAATTTTCAGAATTCTGGGCACTCTTCAGGTTGATCTGCCAGTGTGTCCGGTCGACCGGGCCAAGGTACCCGGTTGACCGGGCACACTGCAGGTCATCAGGGAATTTTGAGCAGTAGCCTCTCCAACGGATCTTTTTCTAGCCGTTGTGTGTACCTGGTCGACCGGGCCTGTTTCCAGGTCGACCGGGGACTAGCCGTTGGGAACTTTTTCTTTATAAAAAGTGGCTTTTTGCTTGGAAAAAGTTGCTGACATTAGAGAGACTTTTGAGGCCAAGGGTTAGCAACTTCTCAAGAGCATCTTTGAAAGGATTATGAAGCCATTCCCTTGATTCAACCTTTGATCTTCAAATGGGTGTGCTTTCTTTAATCCTAAGTCTTTTAAAATCATGTTTTGTTTCACTCTTTTGATTTCTTCAATGCATGATTAACATGATGCTTTTCTATTAAAATGTTGACCTTCATAACATGCTTAGTACTTTAGAAATCACATGAGCTTTATGAATGCAACATATTGTCTATGTTACACATGATTTTGTTTTCTTGTTTCAAAATCAACTTATTAGACTTTAGAACATCTTTTTTGAAATCAAGTTAATTTTCATTGTTAAATACATGTGTTAGACATACAACTCTTTCTCAAATATTTGATTAACATCTTTACATCATTCAAGGTTTTATCTTTTCAAAGAGAGAAAGAGAAATTTCTAGAAAATGCATCATTCATAGACTTTGTCATTATTATGCATATTTCTAGGAATTGAGTTTTCACTTTCTAATTAGCCTATTTAGAGGCACTCCATTGCACTTACATTGCTCTCTTAATCCATGCACTCATAGGCATATTTCTTAAGAGAAAAATTCTATGTTGTAAAGGTTTATGCTTAGCCTTGAAAAGCATATGTTGTAAAGGTTTATGCTTAGCCTTGCAAAGCATAGTGTTGATTGTAAGGTTTGAGGTGATGCTAAACCTTAGTTGGAGTTAGTGAATACCGGTAGGTGTACCGGGAGTGGATGTAGGCAATTTGGCCGAACCACTATATATGCTTGTGTTATGGTGATTGTCTTTGTGCCTTCTTGTCATGAATGATGCTTTCTTGGTTGATTTATAATTCCTCTTCAAAGCATAAGAGACTTAAAAGCAAAGAGAATTAAAATTGGACTAGGTTTTTGAGCTCACCCTATTCACCCCCCCTCTAGGATTCGATCTTGGACTTTCAAGAATGCGGCAGAACGCCGCGATCTGTCTGCAGCACGGGGAAGCTCTTCCCAAAGAATCTGCCATTGCTCGTACTCTTGAGTCCTTTTCCGGAGATTGCTTTCAGCCTCCTCGACTTGGCGAATCAGACTCCCTTCTCTGGCACAAGCTTCCACAATGGCAGCCCATTTTGCAGCAGCTTGTTCCTCCAATAGCTCAAGATGCTGCCTGGTCTCAACGACCTCTCTATCAACACGGCGCAGATCTTCTGTCAGCCCAATGATAGCCAACTCGGTAACGTTCCTCTCCCGAACAAATTACTTCCGAGTCCGCGAGATTTCATACAACTCCGACTTGACCTCGCCAGAAGGCTTCAAAAACATCTCATTGAAGAAGTCACCACTTGGGAAGCTCTTGGTTTCATTCCACTTGCTCCCTAAAGCTATGACTTTATCAACGAAAGCCTTCACATCTACAATGTCCAGGTCGACCTCTTCGCTATCATCAAGGATGTCCTGTACATGCTTAACCATGCCAAAGCCAGCTTCCAAATGGCCAGAAGAAAGAGTTTCGATCCATGAGCTCAAAACGCTCTTCAACACTTTCTTCGCATACTCAAGAGATGGCCCGGATGAAGGCTTGCCCCTCTCCATTGGTCGACTGCCCGTGTCATGTCCTGCTGGAGGAGTGGTCATTAAGCTCTTTCTAACCGGAGACACTGGCAAAGGAATCTGCTCAGAAGATTTCGTCTCTGCCGCATTAAAACTGGAAGAAAAAGTCCCTGCTTCTGGTTCAACTGCAGGCATCCCCTGCTCAGGCACTGAGAAAGACTGAGGAACTTCTTCTGTCGCCTCACAATCTGCCAACAAAACAAAACAAAAAGAGGTATGAATATGATCCTGTTGAAAAAATCAATTTCATCAGGGTTATTGCTACATTGCTACAAATACCTTCTTTGACGATCGGCGGAATACTTTCTGCCTCCATGAGTTCATCTGAAGCGTCGTCAAAGGCCGCATCTGTGGATGGCTCGAAATCGTCGGGATCCTGTTGCAAGTCAGCTGACAAGAAAACAAACAACATGTTGGCATACGACAGCACAAACAAAAAAAAAGAAAAAAAGAAAAATACAAAGAAGTCGTACCAGGTGAAGATTCTGGAATCACTCTAGAGTCCCTCGGTTCTTCTTCAGATGCTGCAACTGGATCCGTCACTGCCTCATTGGCTGGAACCTCAGGCATCATCAAGTCCTCATCTTCTACTGAAAAAGGGAGAGGAGGCAAATCAAAACAAGAAAATCTCAAAGAAAGAAATGGAAAGAGAAAGAGGAGGAATCATACCTTCATCAACGGTTTCTTCCTCTAGACTCCTCTTTTTCGGAGGCTCATCAGCATCCCCAGACATCTCTTCAGCAGTGGTGAGAGGGACTTCTAAATCAGGAGAGTCATCATGTCATCTCTTATTACGGCGCTGCCCTCTCTTCCTCTTACTTCTATGGGTTGGTTTACTTGAAGTACCCGCCCCACTGTTAAAGTCAGGAGCTTCACTTGATTCCTCACCGGATGGTCTGCTCTTCCCAGTGGACTCCATGGAAGCCTTTGTTAGTTCCGCTTGCATCCAAGTGTCGATCTCGACTTCCTCCTCTTCGAGCTGATCCAAGACCTCACTAGGTATCTCTTAGACAACTCCTGGACTGATGATGTCCTGCTCATTGAGAAAGCCGATCTTGTGCTTCTCTTCGAAAAGGAAAGCCAGGACTTCCTCTCGACGGACTCCATCCGATCTGCCAAGACCCTTCCCGGGAGATTGCTTGACATCAAGTTCCTTCTTGGAAAGCCCCCGGTACACAGAAAAGCTTTCCACGAACCATTTCGTGAAGCCAGCAGTCCGGAAAGTGGGCAACTCAGGATAGGAAATCATGGCGGTAGTGTCCTCCTCACTGTAAAAGGCCCATGCATTCCTCCCATCCTGCAAACCTCCAAAGCGCTTCACCATGCTCGAAGGCGCTTCAACAACGCCTTGAGAAAAACCCAACTACAGCGCGAAATGCGAGGGAACGTACGACTGGATATTGACAAAAAGACGTCTCCAGTACACCATCGTACAAACACGTATGTTAAAAAGCCATCCCTTTTTTGCTTTAGTCAAGGAGTAATGTCTTCCCGACCCCGCCCTGGTGGAATCACGAGAGGCTCCAAAATCAAAAGCCTTCTTCCATAAACCTGGGGAAAGCTTCACTGAAGATTGCCCGATCTCGACGTCCCTGAACCGTCGGATCCTCGAACGGGCAGATAAAAGAGAATCGTTAACGGTTGTCCCTCTAGCCAACCAAATCATGAAAGGGTCATCATCCTGTGCAACTCCTAAGCAGTGGAAGCCGGGATAGTGGTACACATACCACGAATTGAAAATATGGGCTGAAAATACCCTGTTCATAGGGAGCCAAGGCCGAACCAAGAAAGCAGTAGCCTGCAGTTCTGTGCACAAGTAGGAGTAAAGAGTTGGCACCAAAGCCAACCGTTCTCCGAACGCCATTTGACAAGCCAAAAAAACACAATGCGGCCTGATGTGTGTTCCATCTCCTCCAGCAAAAACAACCTCACCCAACAAATAATTGAGGTAAACAGCGAAATCTCTTCGCAGTGCAATGTCAGGACAAATGGCGTCTGTACTCCCGTAGAACTTCTTCAAGTCATCTCGCATAACAGAGATCTTCTTCGAACCTGAGCTCTTGGCCCTAGCATCTTGGGCCATACCATCAGAAGACTCTCCGCCGTCAAAGAAGTTGGAGCTACAATTCTTCCAACTGCTACACCGGACTTTCGAGCCCTCCTTCTCCTTCAAAAAATCATAGAAGGTGACAAGATGAAAGTACAGGAGCCCGAACTCCTCAGACTGCTCCTCAAGAACACTGTCGATAGGCATAAACTCCTCATAGAGTTTGCCAAGGATAGGCAGCCAGGTGATGACGCTTAATTCATTCAAAGTAAAACCAATCTCACCGTTCGTCACAACGAAGGTGTTGGTTTGTGGAAGGAATGACTCTAGCATGGCCATGAAGGCCTCATCAGAGAAAACCACGGTCTTCCGAAAAGCGCGAACCGCATCGAAGATCCTGACCTCCTTCAAAATGGCTCCGCCAACCTGTAGGGTGTGATTAGTCCATGATTCCCAACTCGAATCAGCACGGAAACGGCCACGGAGTCGAAAAGGCTTCACCCAACTGCTGCCATCACCTCGAAAAATACCAAGGCCAACCGGTCTCAAATTGACCAACGAATGGTCATAGCCCTAGTAGCCACTGGAGGGCATCAACATGTCCATACGGACAGGCGACTTCTCCGCATATCCGGAAGGACCGCCAACAAAAACCCCGGTCTTTTGGTCCGGTCAACCCCACGACCCCCGGGTCGACCTTGGCCAACGGTCATATCGGCCCAACGGCTAGTTCCCCAGTCGACCTGGACAGGGCTCGGTTGACCGGGTGATCTGGCCAATAGCCCAACGGCTAGTTGGCTCGGTCAACTGGGTGCAGGGGTCGGTCGACCAGGTCAACTGGCCTGGGATGAGTTCCTGCAGATTTTTCAATATTCCAAAGATGAAACTTGGAACTCATGGCCAGTGTGATTTAAGCATAATAAAAAGATTCTAAAAATGAGGAATGTATGCAAATCACAAACCTAGATGCTTAACTTGAATTTCCAAAAATATTCACAAAGAACTAGGTTTACAAAGGTGCTTTTAAGTTCTAAAACATGCATGACTAAATCATTTGAAAATCAAATACAAATGCAAGCTAGAAACTTAGATTCCAAAGTCAAAACTAAGATGCATGAGTGTGTGATCATTTGATAGTGTAAGTGATAGTGAATCTATCAAATTAGTAACAAACTAAAACCTAACAATCTCCCCCTTTGCAATTTGATGGCAACTAATATGATCACAACACTTCTAGGACTTTGGCTTTTCTGAACGGCTCTGTTCTTGAAATCTCTTGAATGTAGCTTTGACCGAATGACTGATTCGTCGTGAGCTTTAACTTAATCTTTTCAAGATTTCTCCCCCTTGGTTAGAGCTCTCCCTTGCTCTTCGCATTCAAGTGATCTTCCTCTTTAGTTTTTGAAACAGATCTCCCCCTTAGTTAGATCTGTTCTTCTCTCCCCCTTTGTTTGATCTTCTCTGTGTCTGATCTTCAGATCTTTTAATCTTCTCTCCCCCTTTGTCATTAGATAGATCTGTTCTTTTTCTCCCCCTTTGACATCGAATTGCAAAGGAACCTGTATACATGAGAGAACAAATACCTTTCAGTAGCACCTGTTACCAAATGAGATTGAAAATGTAATGCGGAACATGTTATCATGTATATTGATTTGTCTATGCATTGTTTGAATGAAGCTAATACAAAAGATATAAATTGAGAGAATATAAAGCATCAAAGCATCATAAACATTCATCAAGAGAAATATAACAGGAAGATAAGAGATGAACAAGCGAAACTGTAATTTCATTGATGTAACAATTGAAGTTCAGTACAGAAAACACTAATTACTTGACCAATACAAAAATCAAAAGATCATGGTCAATAATCAAAACATCATGTTAGTTGATAGATAATAAATACAATAATGAAAGTCAATCTATCACTACCCAACACTACCCCCCACAAAAACTGAAAAGCCCTCCTAAGGTCTAAGACGAAGTTATAGGAGACGGGGGTATCACATCATCATGGCCTCTGCAGCTGGTAGAGATGTTTGAGAGGTACTTCAAGGTCTTCTTCATCATCCCTGAAACCTCTTGCCTAAACTCCTGATGCTCTGTGCGCATGGTAGCAACTACTTGCTCCACAGACGTCATGCGTTCCTCCATGGTAAGCTGATGATGGGGCTAGGCCTGACGAGGCTGGTGCTGAGGCTGAAAAGGCTGGGGCTCTGGCTGAACATGCTGGGGCTGCTGTTGATTTGTAATCTCTGTCTCTGCAGCCTCAATCTCCGCATCTCCTTCTGCTACGGGATTTACTCTCTGAGGTGGTGGCAGCTTCATCAAGAGAATGTTAGTTTTGTTGAAGACTGTTGTAGACTCAGGTCTCTCAGAAGCTTAAGGTGTCACACCAAAAGATCTGGCAATCTGGGTAACGAGAAACCCGAATGGAGCAGCACAAGGCTGAGAGCCTGTGATAACCGGGATGATGTGGTGCATGATAATAGAAGGAAGACATATAGGCACACCGGTAATCACATTGTGAAGAAGATTTGCCATGTATGGAGTCACTTCAGTCCGGTTCCTTTCCTAGGGTAAATGAAATGAGTGAAGATAATATGAATGATACGAAGGGAGGGAATCATGGATGAGGCTTGAAGGCAATTCTTGGCAGACCAAACTTCAGGTTTTCCACATAGAGCTTGAGTCACAGACTCTCTCTCTCATCAAGAGGTAGGACTTTTGAAATGAACCTTGGGCTATCAGACCTAGGGATGCCTAAGATGGAGGAAATCAAGTTAATGGTGACCACCTCTTCACCATGAAGGAATCTAATGGTAAAAGAATTTGCAGAGGAGGCACAAATAGATTCATAGAGACCATGGACTGAAGAAGATAGGTTTTGCCACTCCATGTAAGGATGCTACCCCATCCAATGGCTTCAAGGATGGCAGGGACATTGTAGTCCATTAGGTCTTTGACAATGTACATCTTTTCAACAATTATCCCTTTGCTCCGGAAGGATTTAACGGCTGAGGATGGAGAGGGAATGGGATTGAATCTAATCCCTGGAGGAGGGGCAGCTTCTGAAGAAGATGAGGGAGATCTATGAGATGAAGAAGCTTGTCCGGTTTTGGACTTTTTGCTAGGCCTCCTAGAAGTTTTCTTTGTATGAGCCATTTTTGAAAATTCCAATGAGAAGGATGCTCAAGAATGAAGATAAGAGCTGAAAATGGGCACAGCTATTGCTAACTGAAAACAGATGTGGTTCACGCAAATTTTCAAACACTTGGAGTGCAGAAATTTGAGCTAAGAAGATCACAGAAGAATGATGCCAAAAGGTGTGAACATATGACTACAAAAACTCCTTAAAGAATGAAGAAGATACAAGCTCCACAAATTTGATCAACCACAGTCAGACAGATACAAAAAAAACTGAGGTTAGGAATGGATAGAGAAGAGGTTCTGGATGCATAGTGAAGAGGATGCCCAAACAGTGAAGATAAGGATGGGAGAAGATCAAATCCTTTGAATAAAAGATAGATTCCAGGAAGAAAGAAAGTGGAAAGAAGAAAACTGGAAGAGGCAACCAGAGCTCACACACATTGCTGGCGACCTTCACAAAAGGGAGTAATTCTATTTGAAACAACAGGCCCAGCGCAACAGTTTATGTTGCTGGGTGCGCAGGCTCGGTCGACCGGCTACTTCACGCGGTCGACCGGGCTAACTGGGGCAGCCTGATTTTCTGATCAGGTTCAGAGAAAAAGGCCTGGACACTAAAGGGTCAAACTACAAGTTATCTACCCTTAACCCCAGCTATCATACAAGCTTAAAAATTTTTAGAAAAGAGATTTTATAAAATCAATTATAAATAATTCCATTTGAAATAATGAAGACTTGTAAGACTAAAATCATTTTTCAAAAACATTTAATTTTGACAAAAATGGTTTTACTATCAATCCATTCAAAAAGTAAACAATTTGAAAAACAAAATCAATTGATTAAGAAAGTATAACTTCTAAACGCTTTTTCAAATCAAATTGATCATAAACATGCATTTAGACATAAAATACGTTTTTAAATTCAAAATGCATTTTCAACAAACAAGACTCAACCAAATGAATCTAAAACCTAAAGAATATACTAAGAAGGTAGAAAGAACTAGATTCAAGACCAACTAGACATATAACTATGAGAAAGGGTTGGTCCTATCTATCTAAGAAGCCTTAGTATTTTTCTAAAGGTCTAACCTTAGGTATCCATCTAAGTTCTTGAACTTTGGAGTCTATTTTTGAAATTCCACCAACTAGAGGAGATAAGGATTGAATTCTTTTAGACTTGACATCAAATCTTTGAGGTTTGACTATTTTAGATTGATGATTAGTCTTTGAAAGTTGGTGTTTCATTTTCTTTTTATTCTTCTCATTTCTTTTAGCTTTTCCTCCTTTTTGTCTTTTGAACTTTAAGTTTAACTTTTCAACCTTTTTCAAGAGTTCTTTCATTTCCAAGGTTAGAGGAGGTAGAGTGAGAAGTTTCTTTTTGATAGATTTATTTTGACTATTAGTCTTTTTAAATTCTATCTTGGATGACTCTTTTTGAATTGTTTTGACTTGTTTGAACTTCCTAGAGTCTTCCTTGGAATGCAATGTCTTATCCTTCATAGAATTAGATTTTGCTTTCTTAGGTTCAAAGATGGGTTTAGACATGACATTTTCTTAATCTACACCAAAATTTGAAATGCCCTTCCTTACCACAATAATGACATTTTGTTTTGGACAAAGGAGAAAGAGTGCTAGAGAAAGATGACTCACCTTTCACATAAGTGTTGGTGAATTTAGGGCAATGTGAAATATACTTATCAAATCCAAGACCTGTCCTATCTCTTTGAGATTTACCCAATTTAAATAATTTTTCAAAATTTTCTTCACCTTGAGTAAATTTGCACTCATACTTTCGTTTGTAACTTTCAAGTTGAGTGACTTTGTTTATAAGGATTGAATTTTCATTTTTGACTTTTAATAAATCATTTTCAATTTCCTTATAGTTGTTTAGTTCTTCATGGGAAAGTTTTAAATTAAATTTAAGTTCATTAATAACATTAGACCCAAGTTCTAGAGTTTTTATCTTATTTTGAGCATTACATAAATTTCCCTTAGAAATGGTTAACTTGGATTCTAGGTTGTTAATGTTTTTTTCTTGCCTTTGTAATTGATCTCTTAGATTTAAATTTTCTTTATTAAGCTCTTCACAACTTTTCTTATTTTCATTTAGTTCATCTTTGATGTTAGATAGGTTATGTAAAGAGATCATAAACTTAGAGTCTAAACAATGTATGACTTCTTCTCTTTCTCTAAGTTCATCTTTTGAAGAAACTAATTCTTTGTTTAGCTTCTTAGATTCTTCTCTTAATTTATTATTTTTCTTAACAAGCTCTAAGGACAATGTATACAATTCATTATAAGCTTGTTGAAGGTCATCTTCATTTTCATCATTTTCTTCTTCTTTTAAATCAAATTGAGATTCATTAATTTGAGGGTTTGAATCTCCAATAGAAGGAAGAAAGAGAGGTCTAGAGGAATCTACATAAAAATCTAACAATCTAACTTAGTGGAATCCATTCTAATGATTTTCATCAAAACACAACACTAGGGTTTTGACTCTAGGTTTTTACACCTAATCAAGAGTTCCAAAACACTTGATCCTAAAAATAGAGCACGAGGCTTTGATACCAATTGAAAGTCCGGGATCCTAACCTTAGAAGGGGAAGGGGAAGGGGGGGGGGGGGGGGGGGGGCGCTGAATAGGGTGAGCTATAAGTTAGTGACCAATTAAGCCAAACTTTAATTTCTTTAAAATTAACTAACCACTAGTGATGAAAAACAAACAAAATGCGGAAACTAACAAAAGCAATCACCACAAGCATACACCATCACACAAAGATTTATAGTGGTTCGGCCTCAATGCCTACATCCACTACCGGATTGTGATCCAACACCCCACCGGATTTCCACTATTTATGCTTTTCAAAAGGCTAAGCAATAACCTTTACAATGATGTTTTTTTAGGCTAAACAACAACCTATCAATGTGTTTTTCTAGTCTAAGCAATAACCTTTACAAGATGCTTTTCCAAGGCTAAGCAATAACCTCTACAATGTGCTTTTCTTAGGCTAAGCAATAACCTTTACAATAGAAAGATTTCTCTCAAAGAAGTGTCTACACAAACACTCAAAGAGATACAATTTAAGCTCAATACAATTGCCTCTTAAATTGGCTGATATGAAAGTTTAAAACTAGATACAAACATACACAAACAGTTATCGAATGTGTGTGCTCAAAGTGTATGAATGTTTACTTCAATCAATTTCTCGAATGAAGCTCTTAAATGAATGCTTGATGCATTTGAAAATTTAAGCTCAGAAAATGATGACTGAAGTTATAAGCTAATCACATGAAAAGTTCAAACAACTTGAAAGAATATACTACACAGGTTGTAAGAAGTTTAAAGACTAAAAACACATGTGATTGAGACAAGAATGTTTACAAAACAATCTAATATGCCAACGTGATATGGTGTTTGCAAAACATCTCAATTAAAGCTAGAAATCATGCAAATATGAAATTACAAAGAATTAAACATGCATGGTTTTTAAATGGAATGGAAATCAATATTAACTTAAAAGATATACCTTTTAAATCTTAAACATTTTGATTTCCAATAGCCCTCTAGCTTTCTCAGCTTATTCCTCTTCTTTAGGCTTCATTATGGTTCAAAGGTTTCACTCAACAAGCCTCTCAAAAGAAGGGAATGAAATGGACTTTTATACAAAAGACAATCCAACGGCTAGTTGGCCCGTCGACCCCATGACCCCCATCTCGACCTGGCCCAATGGTCATATTGGTCCAACGGCTAGTTCCTCGGTCGACCTGGATAGAGCTTGGTCGACCGGGTGATCTGGCCAAAAGCCCAATGGCTAGTTGGCTCAGTCGACCGGGTGTAGGGGTCGGTCGACCGGGTCAACTGGCCTGGGATGAGTTCCTGCATAATTTTCAATATTCCAAAGATGAAACTTGGAACTCATGGCCAGTGTGAATTAAGCATAATAATAAGATTCTAAAAATGAGGAATGTATGCAAATCACAAACCTAGATGCCTAACTTGAATTTCCAAAAATATGCACAAAGAACTAGGTTTACAAAGGTGCTTTTAAGTTCTAAAACATGCATGAATAAATCATTTGAAAATCAAATGCAAATGCAAGATAGAAACTTAGATTCCAAAGTAAAAACTAAGATGCATGAGTGTGTGATCATCTGACAGTGAAAGTGATAGTGAATCCATCAAATTAGCAACAAACAAAAACCTAATAGTATGGACTCAATCCATCAGATGATGTAATAAATTGATTAATTTCTTTATTTATCAATAAAATCATGCTTTCTTTTCATGAGATGAATGATGTTTTATTACTTAATGCACATAACCAATACATATGACATGATGGTTCATGAGATGAACTGGGTCCCATTAGTATATTAGATGTGATATATGTGTATGGATGAGATCCACATAAGGGAGACATGTGTCACAAATCTTATACTTAAATATCTTCACAACTAGTGATGAGACTGGGCATCTCATCTGATAAGGTTGTAGCACTCTGATTACTATAAGATAGTGTGATTTGTCTCGATCGTCAGAATGTAAGTTCTGGATCATGGTGCTGGTACAGTGGATGTATTGAAGGACCATGAGAAGTACCTTATGGAACACTGTCTCGATTTTAAGGTCCGCTCTCATAATTCCCTAGCAATAGGCTCTCAATCCTGAGACATTGTTAAACTCAAGTTTTTGTCTATTCATTTGCTTTGAGTCACCAATGAGTGAGGCCAACTGTAGGTCAACACCTCGGTGTCTTGGGTACGTGGTAGTAGGACTGTGGGAACATCCAATGGTCAAGATGGAATCTATCTATATTGTTCCCTTGTGCTAATTAATGGATTTGTCATTAGTAAGTGCGCATCGATCTCGATTAAGAGTTAATTGGATGGTACCGATGATCACTATGATTAATTGGGGTTAAAGGATAATAAGATGTGGATCTAAGATCGATCCATGGATATTGATAGAGGGGCCTACTTGTGGTAATTGGGAAGTTTAGGGTCTTCTTTGTAATATATTCCTAAGACTGGAGTGCAACTGCATTTATATATTGGTGTTATTTGCAATTAACTGTGGGCCCGGATTGCACATGAGATGCGGGGTCGCGGTGTCCCAGTTGGAACTAGCTTTTTAAGGAATCCCTAGTGGTCCCCACGCTAGCCCAAGATTGGATCATTACTAATTCTACTTGAACACAAAAGGAAAGAAATTAGAAAGTTACTCTTTCTATTTGAAGTGAGACTTCTAATAGTGGTCATGGTAGATTTCTAATTGTTGTGGATGTAAGACTTCTATAATAATTAGAAAGGAGAAAGTTACTAATTCTTAATGGAAGTTGGTCTTCTATTTTAATTATAAAGAGGAGGTTGCATATGGCTATAAATAGGGGAACCAAACCCCTTGGATACCTACCTTGGAATTCACGCACAATAGTGCAAGAGTTGCACTTCCTCCTTTCTCTTATTCTTCTAGTTTCTTCTTCTAGTTTCCTTAGAGCTTCTAGTTGATTTTCTCTTGAAGATTCTGAAAGTCCTTGGGATCCTAACCCTAGAGGGGGGGGGGGTGAATAGGGTGAGCTACAATTGTGACCAACTTAAACCAATTTTAAGTTCTTAACAAAAACTAGTCACATGTGATGATTAATCAAACAATATGCAGAAGCTAATATAAACAATCACCACAAAAGCAAGCACCACAACACCAAGGTTTATAGTGGTTCGGCCTCAATGCCTACATCCACTACCGGCTTGTGATCTAATCACCCCTCCGGATTTCCACTATTTATGCTTTTTACTAGGCTAAGCAATAACCCTTACAATGTTGTTTTTCTAGGCTAAACAACAACCTCTCAATGTGCTTTTATAGGCTAAGCAATAACCTTTACAAAATGGTTTTCTTAGGCTAAGCAATAACCTTACAAGATGCTTTTCTTAGGCTAAGCAATAACCTTACAAGATGCTTTTCTTAGGCTAAGCAATAACCTTTACAAATAAAGATTTCTCTAAGAAAGTGTCTTCACAAAAGATCACTCTAAGAGATACAAATTAAGCTCAATGAAGTTGCCTCTTAAATAGGCTAATATGAAAGTTTAATTCAAATTACAAACATACACTAAAACAAGTTAAAGTGTGTGCACAAGTGTATGAATGCTTTTCTTCAATCAATTTCTACAATGAAGCTCTTAAATGAATGCATGATGCATTTTAAAATCAAAGCTTATAAAATGATGATTGAAGATAAAAACTAATCACATAAAAGATTCAAACAACTTTGAAGAAATGAAACAAACAAGTTGTATGAATGTTAAAGTCTAAGAACACATGTGATTAGGATAAGAATGATTGCAAACCATTCTAATATACCAATGAAGATAATGAGTTTGCAAAACAACTCTTTAAAAGCTAGAAATCATGCATAAATGAAAACACAAAGATTTAAACATGGATTGATTCTACTTTTAATGGAAATCAAAATGATAAGTAAGATGTACCTTTTTAAAACTCAAGCATTTGATTTCCAAATAGCCCTCTAGCCTTTCCAACTTCTTCCCCTTTCCTTGGCTCCAAAATGGTCTCAAAAGTTCATGTATCAAGCCTTGAAAAAGGTTGGAAATGAATGGACTTTATAGCCAAAAAGTGCCCAACGGCTAGTCCTCGGTCGACCTGCAAAGAGGCCTCGGTCGACCGGGAAAGCACAACGGTCATATATCTGACCATTGGAAGGCTCTGCTCAAAACTGCATTTAAAAGCTGCAGTGTTCCCGGTCGACCGGCGACACTGCCGGGCCACCCCCCTTTTGACAAAAATTCCAATTTTTGCACATTTGAAGGTATTTCTTTGGGAGGATTTTTGGGCCACTAAACCAAGCTAGAAAACATGTTTTAGATCGATCCAAGATGTTTAAAAACATGAAACACAAAGAGCCTAAAATGATTTGAAACTTTAAATCCAAAGGCTAGCTTGATTTCTAAAAACTCTTTTCAAATGAAAATGCATACAAAGATGATTCTGAAAGTGATGAATGTATGCAAGGCACAAACCTAAATTCTCAATATGATATCTCAAAAGTAATGCACAAAGAATTAGGTTTTCAAAAGAGTTTGGATTCTAAAACCAATGCATCCAAGTATAAAAACCAAAACATGCATAAAACAATACTTTTACAAAACTTAAAAGCAATGCATGAATAAAACCAGATTTCAAGGTTTTCTAAAACAATGAAAGAGTGTAAATTCAAATGATGTGAATATGTTAATGCATCCATCAAATTGAAAATACAAAATCCCTAACAGATTCCACCATTCTTCTTGAGAAAAGAGATTTGAAAGTGGGTCATAGCGTGGAAGACAACAAGGTATTGGAGATCCTAATTCGCTACAAGAAGAGTTCTCGTTCAAGTAATTTGTCTTCTTCTCCATTAGAGTGTTAGTTTTATGGTCTTAATACCAGTATATGATGAATAAATTGATTAATTTCTTTATTTATAAATATATATATATTATTGCTTCCCTTTCATGAGATGAATGGTGTTTTATTACTTGTTTGCACATAACTAATACGAATGACATAATGGTTCATGAGATGAATCGGAGTCCACAAGTATACTAGATGTAATATACGTGTGTGGATGAGATCCACATACAAGAGACATGTATTGCAAATCTTATACTTAAATATCTTCACAACCAGTGATAAGATTGGGCATCTCATCTGACAAGGTTGCAGCACTTTGATCACTATGAGATAGTGTGATTTGTCTTGATCATCAGAATGTAAGATTCTGGATCATGGTACTGGTACATTGGATGTATTGAAGGACCATGAGAAACACATTATATACACTATCTTTACTTTAATGTCTGCTCTCATAATTCCCTAGCAATAGGCTCATAATCCTGAGACATTAATGAACTCAAGTTTCTATCTATTCATTTGCTTTGAGTCACCAATGAGTGAGGCCAATTGTAGGTCAACACCTCGGTGATTTGGGTACATGGTAGTAGAGCTGTGGGAACATCCAATGGTCAAGATGGAATCTATCTTTAAAATCCCCTTATGCTAATTAATGGATTTATCATTGGTAAGTGCGCACCCACTCCAATTAAGAGTTAATTGGATCGGTACCAAATGATCATTATAATTGATTGGGGCTCAAGGATAATAAGATATGGATCTAGTTTGGTGGACATGTCTAATTGATCCATGGATATAGATGGAGGGGCCTACTTGTGGTACTGAGGAAGTTTAGGGTCTTCATTGTAATATATTCCTAAGACTGGAGTTCAGTTGCATTTATATAGTGGAGTTATTTGCAATTAACTGTGGGCCCGGATTGCACATGAGATGTGGGGTCGCGTGTCCCAGTTGGAGCCAGCTTTCTAAGGAATCCCTAGTGGTCCCCACGCTAGCCCAAGATATTAGAAAGATACTAATTATAGTAGAACTCTAAAAGGAAATAGAAAGTTACTATTTCTATTTGAAGTGAGACTTCTAGTAGTGGTAATAATAAGTTACTAATTATTAATGGAAGTAGGACTTCTATTTTAATTAGTAAAAGAGGAAGTTACTAATCATATTTGAAGTAAGACTTTTAATTGTGATTTGGTAAGCAACTAATTGTAGTGGAAGTAAAATTTCTATTTCAATTAGTAAGAGGAGGTGGCTTGAATGCTATAAAAGGAGGAGAGGAGAGCCCTTGGACGTGACTAATGCACAATCCCACCTAGGGATTCACGCCCATCACTTCTCTTCCTCTCTTGTGCAAGTTGTTGCACATCACTTCCCTCTTCTAGTTTCTCTTCTAGTTTCCTCTAGGGTTTTTCTCTTGGAGATTCCACCATCTTCTTGAGAAAAGAGAATCTGATACGGGTCATAGCGTGGAAGATCAAAAGGTGTTGGAGATTCTAATTTGATTAGTGAAGGTGTTCATCATCAAAGAAAGAATTCAAATTCTCCATTAGAGCACAACTAAGCTCCAAAGGTATAATCTACATCCTTGTATGTTGTAGATTTCGTGGTTGCATATTTAGGTGCTGCTTTCTATCTTCTAGATAGGATATATTGCTGTACATGATCTATGAGTTTGAGGGATTGCATCCTGGATTGAGTTTATTGCCTTCTAGATAGTTGATCCCTTCATTAAGTGAGTCAAAAGTTTTTGAAACCTATCTGAATGGCCCACCTATTTTCCAACAATTGGTATCAGAGCCATACCTCATCTCTAATCATGTTAGATCAACAATCTAGATCTAATCTTTGCATGAGATGCGAAGATGATAGACCTAGGGCTATGTAAGGATCAATTATTATTGGGTTGGTTTACTTTATGTAGTAAATCCATGTTTGGATAGTCACAAAAGGGTTTAATTATGATGGAAGGATGGTAGGATGCCATTGAGAGCCTTCAAACGTGTTTTGGAGGTGTTTGGACTCGAAATAGAAAAACCCAATTTTCTGCCTTCGTCAGGCCGGTCGACCTGGCCTCGTGCTCGGTCGACCGGGTGCCTGTAGGGTCAGTCGACCGAGCCCTTTGGTCGGTCGACCGGGAACACAGGATCAATTATTATTTGATTCGGGTTTTTTGGTCAGGGGGCGCTGCCCCCGAGCCCCAGCCGGGGGACCAGCCCCCGATTCCCCTCTGCGAAGTGCATGTATTAAAAGGGTGACTGCTTTTGGCATCTTGTTTTTCCATTGTGGTTTGGTAACCTGGTTTTGTGAGATGCTTTGTTGTATGAGATACTAACTTGCAGATGATCATGTCCTCTCCATATGGCCCACAAGTCTTTTGCTTTCTTTTTATGGTTATTAGTTTATTTAAGGCTAAATATAAAGGGCGTCATGGTTTCCTTGGTTTCCCATGAAAGGGCAAGGCATGATGAATTTCCCTATAGGCCTTTTATTTCCATGTTTAGATTACCATGTAAGTCTCATAATTGAGGCATAGGAATTTATGTAATTTTTCTAAATTTGTAAATTCTGGTGATGTCCGAGACGAAGAAGGAAAGCGATGTTGGACTCCTAATCAAAGAGTTTGAAGATTACCAAAAGAGTTTTGGAGTTGCCCAAAGAGTTTGAGGAATTCCAAAGTTTTGGAAAGTCTAGAAGTCCAAGAAGTCTATTCCGCTAGGGCCATGTGGAGGAGAGGACTAGTTTCTAATTTTAGCACTTTCTATTTATGGATGAATGCTTAATTTAGAATGTTTCCAAATCTGATCCAAACATAGCAAGTTACTAAAATTGGTCAAATCAAATTAATTTTTGGAAAGAGTTCTAATTAGTGTTGATGACCCATGAGATGGACACATTGTCACGCCCCCGAACCAAAACCTCGGGGGCGGGAAATGGGAATTAAGCATCAATTATATTTTTCTCCCAGGATCCGCGTGTGTGAAGACAACACATCTCAACACATTTTGAATATTTTGCGGAAGCTTTTGTGGCGTTGCGACCCGGAGTCCGTGGCCATCGGATTCCACGTTGCACTCAACCTTTAGCACATAGCTATTATATCAAGAATCATATCAAACTGGAGTAACCATCACAATAAATTACAGAGCTGACAGTAACAGGATATTACATTCCCAAATATGTTCAAGTTACAATTATCAATGCACATTAATTAAGAATCCCAAGAAAAGGCTAATAAAAGCCATACAACAATAAGTTATAACCACTACCCCAAATATGACGTAGCTCCGATGTCAAGCTCAATGTCTACATGACATAGCCGACAAAACAACCTGCAAGGCATGGCTCCACAGCCAACAAAACACTCAACTCAGGGCGAAGAAATCTGAACCTGAGTACCAAAAGTAGTGGGTCAGACACGACGGTCTGGCAGGTGGATGAAAAGATAACAAATATACTGAAGAATAAAACATAAGATAAATCATGCTATTCGATCAAATGCTGCATATAATTAACGGGTGCAAAATCGGGAATCTCGGGGAAAACCTGTATTCATTTCAAGCATGGGTAAAACATGAATATCTAATAAAACATGTGTTCATCTACATCATCTATAATCATAGATATTTGACAATCGGGTGTTCGTCTAAAACATGTATAAATATAGTGGTTTGACAAAACAAACGTTCATTTGAGACTTAGGTAAAAACATAAGTATACAACAAACCAGGTATTCATAGCAGTCTGGCAAAACCAATGTCCATTTGAAACATATGTGAAAATACGGATATTTAACAAACCGGGTGTTCATTTAAACCGGTGTAACCAAAGAAATCTGACAAAACTAATGTTCATTTAAACATATTTCAAGGCACGGGTATTCAACAAATCGGGTATCATTTAAAAACAGGTATAAACATAGAAATCTGGCAAAACGCGTGTCATTTAAAACATATTTCAAAGCATGGATATTTAACAATTCGGGTATTCATTTAAAACAGGTATAAACATAGATATCTGACAAAACGCGTGTCATTTAAAACATATTTCAAAGCATGGATATTTAACGATTCGGGTATTCATTTAAAACAGGTATAAACATAGATATCTGACAAACCAAATGTCATTCAAACAAAGCACGGATATTTAACAATTCGGGTATTCCTTTAAAACATGTGTAATCATATAAATCTAGCAAAATCATCGATCGTTTGAAACATATGTAAAAGCATGGGTATTCGCCCAACCGGCATTCATTTAAAACATGTGCGGGTACAAAGAACAGAAGACAATATAATAATAACTGAATTTACATTGGAGAATATTAACACTTGTTTAAATAACAACTTTCATAAAGGAAACGAATCATTTATCGGAAAGCAAGTAAGCAATATAAAACATGTCGGGTATCCAAGGAATCGGGAACTGGCAAGATGGCAATCACAAGAAGCTAAGTCCTCTATCACCGAAGTGACAAGAGTATAACGGGACGTTGGTCTCAGTCACACAAGGTGAGGAGACTCAACGCAAATCATGTATACAATATAAATATACGGGAACGGGACCATGGTAGCGAACAGGGTATCGGGACGGGACCACGGCAATAACCGGGTATCGGGGTCCAAACTGCAGCTGGAGGGACGGGAGAGGGATCTCCAAGTCGGTGGATCAAACCGACAAGGTATCCAAGCTTAGTGATGCCGACTCATAGGTCAAATAACAAATCGGGACATATGCAAGTAAATCAAGTACAATAAATAAATGGGTAAAACGGGGGTGCTCAAGGGCACACTGTCACTTCATGTCGGGCAATACATTTCGGGACAAATAACTGTTACTAGTGTAACTTCAATGCTTTCGGGAAACAAGTCATGTGATGCAAATCTCGGGAAATGAGGAAATATAATGCACTATACCATTTCGGGAAGAATATTGATTTCAAGATCTATTTAAGTGAATAGGGGTCCCGTATGTCGATTATAATAATTTACTTGGTACTCCTTGAGTTTGAAGACATTCCGGGCTCCTTATGCACTTTTACTATTTTCAAAACTTAAAATGAGCTTATGGGCAGTACTAGATTTTACAATAGTAAAAATCAAGATTATAAACGGTCCATCCTAGGCATTACATTAATCCGGAAACATCGAGCAACCTATTCAGTCACCGAAAGGAATAGAATTCGCGATAACCAAGGGAAAGACTTGTGTTTAGATATAAAGGAGATATCGCGTCGTTCCATCCCGTTCAAGATTGAAATGGATTGAACTTCGATGCCACCGAACCAACCGTGAGGCGTGTCGGCTCAAGACGTTCTCACACATGGTCCAAACAGTCCAAAAAGGGTAGCCAGGGTCCCACCTAAAATCGAGAATTAGTGCCTAGATCATCACCATTCTTTCTTTTTAGTTCCCTAGTCTTAGAGACCTTAGATTAGGGTATAATTGGTCTTAACACTAAGGTATATACCCCTAGGACTCATAGAAAGCCCAAAGGTTTCCAAAAAAAACAATATCAAATTTCACTGGACAGTCCGATCGATCGGCCTGAAAAGCCTCCCAGTTAAAGACAGTCCGATCGATCGTACCTGGGCGTGCAGGTCCGGGAAACACTTGATTTTTCCTTCCTTTTTCCTTTCCTTTCCAACACTTAAACAATCACATAGAACTATAAACAAGAGGACTAAAATACATGTTTCCAAGACAATGATATGAGCTAAAGAGCTCCTCATTTCAAGTTTCTCCCTTTCCATTCTTTCCATTCACAACAAATCTCAAGGTGGAGAAAACTCATTCATGTGAAACCATTTGAAGCCTTGACAATATGATGCATACATTTTTCCAAGCATGAACAAGAGGGAAATAAACTCATCAATAAGCACATTTCGAAATCAATATTAATCATAGTGAAGACAACTACTAAAATCACCAAAACCCTTAATGAAACAAGATTTTTCTCACAAAACATGTTAATAATCAAAACAATCCAATCATCCACTTGCCTTTGACTCTAATCAAGCAAATCAAGCTCCTAATCACCTCTCAAGCTCAAGATCCACAATCTCTACAAAAACCCCAAAAACAAACCCTAAAATGGGTTAAACAATGAAATGACAAGGAAACCTTTCCATAATAAAGGTGGAGCTTCTCTAAGGCTAGAAGACTACAAATCTAGAAGATGAAGAAGAACACTTACTTGGATGGCCTTCAAATGAAGAGAGCTAGCTCAAGGGAGGTCTCTAGGTTGGGAGATTTCTCCAAAAATGGTATCAATAGGGAGCCATGGTGAAGAGGAAGAAGAAGATGGTCTCCATTTCTTGATTGATGAACTATTGGTGTGGCTTGGAGATGAAGAAGCAAGAAGAAGAAGAGAAGCACAAGGAACCCTAGGTTCAGCTGGTTTGTGCTGGAGCAATGGAGGGTGAAATGAACAATGAAGGGGGTGGGTTCTCTTATGTTAACAAAGGAGGTTGGGTCCCACAACTTAAGGGACTAGTTTGGCTGAAATCATCTAATTCGGGACCTCGGATGGATTCGACGAAGAAGGAAGAAATGATCGTCGAAATATCTAGTTTCCAAAAAGTATATGTTTCGCGGATTTCGGGAATATCGAGTTTTGGGTACAGATTTGGTGTGAAAAGACTGTTTTGCCCTCCGGGCTAGAAAAACTGATTTTCGGAGCTTTGAATGGGTATGGAGTGAATACGAAAGTTGTAGAGAATAACAAAACAAGTCAAATGAGGCTAAAACAAGAATTATCGAGAATTTATAATAACCTCCCAATCATGCGCAAAGTCACTACAAGAACCCCCAAAGGGTCCCACTAATCACAAAGGCCCTCAAAATTCCCCAAAACTAGAAAAAAACCATTCTAGCTCACAAACTCATCCCAAAAAATACTAATCCCACTAAAAGAAACTAATCCACAAATAAAACAACACTAATCCAAGAGATTAGGGGTCGGGTTCTCACACACATTGGTAACACTAATTCAAGCAACTGGAGTTTCCTTAAAATAATTTGACTTGGAACCTGTAAGTGCCTAAAAATTACGGACTTAGTTTGGAGAGGATTAAACTCTCAATTTGATGATATTGGGAAAGGATCAGCCTCCGGTGACCTGAAAGGAAGGAAAGGAAGAACCAACGTCAGAGCCCCTGGCTGTAGGTAGCCGAGGGCACTCCGATGGCTAAGTTAGCTTGGATACTGAGAGAAAAAGCAAGAATAAGAAGTATGGGTCAGGCTTATTGCATACCTCCTGTCGTCTTTATCCATGCATTATATAGACGTGGGAGTCTTGTTGGAGTGGACCCTTAGGGGGAGATGAAAGTCCCATCAGCATGTACCTTTCTCTCCTGAGTGGGGGTAGGTAAAAAGGGAATGTCCCATCGGACCATCTCCCTATACCTATGGACGTGACCTCGAGATAAGGCGTGCCACTTATCTAGGTCCGGCGCCCACTCTATTTGTCAGTTCGCCGTCCCCGTCAGGCAGCGCATTTATGGCTGAGTGACAGGAGACCGAGATCGGGCTTAAGGCCGAGACCGAGGTGGATACTCGTGAGCGTAGCCACCGAGATGGGCTCAATGCTCCGCCAAGATGGTGCTACTGCCATGCTTGGACAACACCGAGACTAAGGATAGTCCGAAATCGGGGAGTGGCCCCACATAAATCCGTGATTACAAAACGACCCCACACAATTGCCCCTAGCTCTCGACCTCTTTGGTTCTTCCCGAGGTCGGGAGTTAAGATCGAATGGATAGGCTGGCCCTGTCTTAACGTATCTTGTCGTCGTGCGATCCTCATCATGACGCCTTTTCGTTTGCCCTAGGCAATAAATGCGGTATCATAATGGCTTCACCAGGATGGGCACGTGGACGTCGTTCCGTATGCCCGAGGTGATAATTATTGTACCAAAGGCGTGGCTGGGGATGGGTCGGCGCTGCCACGAGTAACCTTTCGTCTGGTCGTTCACTGTGATCGAAGCGGCGCGTGGTGAGCCCGAGGCGCTGCTTCGCGTGCATGGCACTCAAGAGGAGCGTCCCTCTATAAAATAGGGACGCTCCTCTCCCTTTCTCCTCTTACCTTAGCTTTCGTCTGAAGGAGATCCTGCTGAAGGAGATTTTCTGCCAAAAACAAAACTTCAACGAACCCGGAGTCTTCTCGCTTTTCACTCTTCGCTTCTTACTCTTTGCAATCCGTCACACCTTCTCTGTGAGTTTTCCTCTTTGTTTCTTTCTCTCTATCTCTTTTTCCTTTTGTCCAAAGGTTTTCCACCCCTTAGGTTTTTCTAGGTCTTGTTCCTTCTTCTTTGCCTTCTGCTCGCTCTCCCTTTAGCCTTTAGAAAATGGGAATCTACAACCACTGGTTAAAGGGTCCCGCAGCCCTGGAGGGATTCAGGGTGGTGTATGAAATACCAGTGGACGTTCTGGTGAAGTCCAATGACTTCCAGGGCCTCTTTGATGGCTTCTTCATTTTCAAGGATTGGATGCCCTTCTCTCTGGTGTCGATATGTGAGGGTGGGGTTAGGTTCCCAATCCACCCGCTTCTCCGATCCCGCCTCAGCACGTGGCGGATTTGCCCCTTCTAACTGATGCCTAATGGGTTTAAAATAATAATAGGCGTAGCGAAGTTAAACCAGATCCTAGATATCAACGTCGGGGTGCATGATATAGAGGATGTCTATGACTTCTGCAAGTCCGCGGGGGGCGAGGATTCTTACTATCTTCGGGTGAAGGCTAGGCGCCGACCCTTGATTAATGCCCTGGAGGACTCAAGCAAATACGCTGGGGAAGACCGCCTGCTGGTTTCGGGGAACTGGGAGTTCGGGGCGTCCAAGACCGAGGTGGCGGGGAGAGTCCAGGTTCCGCGCAAACCTGGGACCCCTTCGAGTAAATACTCGCTTCCCCGGGCTACTTGTGTTTGTTTCACTGCTAAATGGTCATGCTGACGTCCTCTATTCTCTGCGCAAGTATTCAGCGAAGGAGGAGAGACGCCGAACTCGATCGTTGGAAGAGGAACGACGCCTGGTTCGCGAAGATCTGCGAATACCACGGCCACAACGATCGGGCTGCCTTCTCGCTGCTCGGGTACAAGCCGCGTTATCAGTCTTACACCAGGAAGACTGCCAAGATCCCCCTTGAGCCGATAGGGGAGATCGTGCTCGCGCTTGCGGAGACTACCGGCCAGACCTCGAAGCCCCAGGGCCCGATCTTAGTTGCAGACAGCTCCCCGGACCGAGACCAAGCAGAAGAGGAGATGGCTGGGCCGCGCCCCCCTTTGAGGAACTTAGGGGCCATGATCCTTGGGGGTCGGGCTCCTCCTGCCCCGAAGCATGCCCCCAGCGGGCCTGGCGCTCCTCAGGGCTCTTCAACCAGCGCCCCCTCCGGTTCCTCGGGCTCAGCAGGGACCTCCTCCTCCGCAAAAGGCAAGAGCGCACGAGGCCCCCCGCAAGAGAAGAGGGGGAGGTCGGAAGAACCTCCCAGGGACGTCCGGCCGCTCAAAGACTCTCGGTAGCCAAAGGAGAGTCGGCCATGGGCCACGGAGGCTGAGAAGGAGGGTGAGGGGCCCCCTACTGAAAAGAGGCTCCGCGTGGGGGGCGAAGAGGAGAGGGTCTCGGGGGCGGATCCACAGCCCCCGCCTGTCCCGGAGGCGGATCCACAGCCCCGGCCTCACAAGTCGATGCCCTGGAGGCCCAACCTCGACCTCAATCCCTGTGAACCCATGACAGTGGAGGACCGGATGGGGACCTCTTCCCGGACGATCTCGGCGGTTGCCCGGGCATGCGCTCTCCCCTTGGACATGGAGAGGCATAATAAATCCGGGATGATGAGCCTGATCTACTCGACGATGAGGTCGTTGCTCGAGGTGATCCCCATTTCCTTGCTCTTTTGAGTTTTATGCTTTGGTCGTCCGTTCTGACCTCCTGCCCCTTTTGTCTCCTTGCAGAATGTACAGAGGCTCCAAATAATACTGGAGAGGATGGAGACGACAACCGCGCAAGTTCTCGAGCTGGTTGTCGAGAAGAAGAAGATGGGGGACGCCTTGGAGGCCATTGCGGCAGAAATAAAAAAGGTGGAGGAGAAGATCGCTGAGTTCACAACGGTGCAACAAGCGGCGAAGGCCGAGATAATCAAGTTGCGAGGCGAAAATAAGCACCTGAAGGGCGCAACCGAGGACAAAGCGAGGAGGGTGACTCAACTGGAGGTCGAGCTCGCCAAGAAGGAAACCGAGTTGGCTGGAAAAGAGGCCAAGCTCGAGTCCTCTAAGAAGGACCGGGCCGACGTCGAGTCCACTCTGCGTGCTCAGGCCGCAAAGGCATATCAAGAGGGAGTGGATTGGGCGTTGGCGGAGTACGTGGCTCAAATCAAAGATCTGAGCCCGGTGCTGTACAAGATGGGATGCAAGGAGGCTCTTCGTGAGTACGGCGTCTCTAAGGACGACCCCATATTCACAAATCTTCCCCAATTCCAGTCTGTCATACCGAGCCCAGAGTCAGAGCTTGACTCCAATCCTCCGGAGGCCCCTCCTGAAGCTCCAGGCCTTCCTTCGCCGCCCCCGACTCCTGCCGAGGGCGACCAGGCCCTAGTCTCCACTGTGCTCCTCCTCCCCAGGGTTCGGGCATTCCCACTCCATCTGTCCCTCCAGAGCCAAAGAAAAAAGTCGTGGCGCCTGGAAAGTAGAGCAATAAATATTTGTATTTTTTGTTTTCTTTGATGTATTTCTTTCTCTTTCCCGAGTGTACAAAGCTTTGTAATCATCCTCTCTGATCAATGAAAAAAAAAATTCTTTCAATTCTCCAGCTATCTTTTCATTTCTTTTTTGTAATGGCGTATGGATGTCGTTCTGGTGTTTAAGTAAAATTGAGGCCCCATGTTCTGACTAATTTCTCCAAACCTGTAAGTGGCTAAGATCGGCGATCTTATAAAAAATGGACTTTAGCCTTCTGATCTCGGGATATTGAGTGAGAATGAGGCCCCTCCCTGCCTTTGAACTTTCCAAGTGGCTAAGGTCAGTGAACATCTGGCCCTAAGGCCGGGCTTTTAACAACGTGCGTTCGAGGGAGACGCCTCAAAAGAACTTGTAGTTAGCTTTGGACCCATAACCTGGGGTGCGACCCTGTTGCTGGAGAGCTGGGGCCGTGCCATCAACTTTGATGACCCGGGGGGGGGGGGGGGTTCGACTGGAGTCAAAGGCAGGCCGAACTCGGTGACTTCAGAGTGAATTTTGTAGATAGTTGATTATGTTCCTGTTCCAAGGGGGATGGCTTGACATCCGAACTCAACGAGGCTGTAGCGAGCTCAAGAAGGTTGGCGCGAGGACTGAACCTTGGGTGTTGGTCCTATGACCGAGCACAAGGAGGCTGGTTCGAGGACCGGAGCCTTGGGAGCTGGTCCTATGACCGAGTTCAAGGAGGCTGGTGCGAGGACCGGAGCCTTGGGAGCTGGCCCTATGATCGAGCTCAAGGAGGCTGGTGCGAGGACCGGAGCCTTGGGAGCTGGTCCTATGACCGAGCTCAAGGAGGCTGGTGCGAGGACCGGAGCCTTTGGGAGCTGGCCCTATGACCGAGCTCAAGGAGGCTGGTGCGAGGACCGAAGCCTTGGGAGCTGGCCCTATGACTGAGCTCAAGGAGGTTGGTGCAAAGACCGGAGCCTTGGGAGCTGGCCCTATGACCGAGCTCATGGAGGCTGGTGCGAGGACCGGAGCCTTGGGAGCTGGCCCTATGACCGAGCTCAAGGAGGCTGGTGCGAGGATCGGAGCCTTTGGGAGCTGGCCCTATGACCGAGCTCAAGGAGGTTGGTGCAAAGACCGGAGCCTTGGGAGCTGGCCCTATGACCGAGCTCATGGAGGCTGGTGCGAGGACCGGAGCCTTGGGAGCTGGCCCTATGACCGAGCTCAAGGAGGCTGGTGCGAGGACCGGAGCCTTGGGAGCTGGTCCTATGACCGAGCTCAAGGAGGCTGGTGCGAGGACCGGAGCCATGGGAGCTGGCCCTATGACCGAGTTCAAGGAGGCTGGTGCGAGGACCGGAGCCTTGGGAGCTGGCCCTATGACCGAGCTCAAGGAGGTTGGTGCAAGGACCGGAGCCTTGGGAGCTGGCCCTATGACCGAGCTCATGGAGGCTGGTGCGAGGACCGGAGCCTTGGGAGCCGGCGCTATGACCGAGCTCAAGGAGGCTGGTGCGAGGACCGAAGCCTTTATTCATAACTTGAAAGAGACAAGGCACACATCTTCCATAAGCTTCCTATTTTATTGACTTTATCATTTTGAATACAACTAGAAGCAGTATTTCTTGAGGTGTGTGGCATTCCACGGCCGCGACAACTCTTTGCCATCCATGCTCTCAAGTCTATAAGCCGATCTCCCAGATACCGAGACCACTTTAAAAGGCCCGAGCCAGTTTGGTGCGAGCTTGCCTTCGTTGGGATCTTTGTCTGCTGAAAGTGCTTTCTTCAAGACTAGTTCCCCGATGGAGAACTTCCTTTCTTTGACTTTCTGATTGTATCCCCTGGATAGTCGTTGCTGGTAGGTGGTCAGGCGAACGGATGCTGCCTCCCTTCGTTCCTCGGCTAAATCGAGCTCTTTGGCCAGATTCACTTCGTTCTGTCCCCGTTCGAAGAGATCCGTCCTCAAGGTCGGGAGGCCGACCTCAATAGGGATCACAGCTTCCATCCCGTATGCCAAGGAAAAAGGGGTTGCTGAAGTAGATCGTCTCGGGGTAGTTCGGTACGCCCAAAGGACACTTGGTAATTGTTCGAGATCTCTGCTTGCTCGTTGCTCTATGGGTAGGCTGGGGCGCATAGAAGTTTCTGATACCGAGCTCCAGGCAGAAGTTTTTGAAGAAGTTCGAGTCGAATTGGGTCCCGTTGTCCGAGACCAGAGCTCGGGGGATCTTGAACCTCGTGATAATGTTCTTCCATACAAAATTTTTTGTGTCCTGCTCGGTAATGGAGGATAAGGCCTCTGCGTCTATCCATTTGGTGAAGTAATCAGTACCCACTATTAGCCACCTTTTGTTTCCTGGAGTTCGGTGAAGAGGTCCCACGATGTCTAGCCCCCACTGAGCGAAGGGCCATGGACTGGAGAGAGGACTCAGGTCCTATGCTGGTTGGTACAAGGAGTGGGAGAACTTCTGACATTTTTCACACTTCCTGGCGTAGAGCTGGGCATCCTTCTGCATGTAGGGCCACCAATAGCCCTGGCTGATGGCTCTGTACGCCAGTGATCTTCCTCCGATGTGGCTTCCGTAGATTCCCTCGTGAATTTCAAAAAGGAAGTCCTTTACTTTGCTCGGGTGAACGCATTGGAGATATGGTCCTGTGAAGGACTTTCTATATAGTTTCTCTTCCGGGGATAGCAAAAAATGAGCTGCTTTCATTCTGACCTTATGGGCTTCATTCCTGTGTTCAGGGAGTCTATCTTCTTTGAGGAATGCTATGATCGGATCCATCCAGCTCGGATCGAGATTAACGCACGGGATTTGCCGAGTTGGAAGGAGTTCTATGCTTGGTCTTTTCAATGTCCCCACATCAACTGTCCTTCTCTTTCCTGCTTCTACGGCCGGGGCCAAGTTGGCTAGGGCGTCTGCGTGGCAGGTGGACTCTCTGCCTATTTGTTTGACTTCTGCTTTTTCGAACAGGGGGAGGAGCTGTTTTGAGTGGGCTAAGTAGGCTGCCATCCTTTCGTCACGGGCTTGATAGTCTCCGCTGAGCTGGTTCGTCACCAGCTGGGAGTCGCTAAAGACGACTAGCCGACGTGCCCCTAGGATTTTTGCGCTACCGAGACCCGCAATCAGTGCCTCATACTCTGCTTCATTGTTAGAGGCTTTGAAATCAAGGGTGAGGGCTTGCTCGATGACCAGGCCCTCTGGAGATTGGAGGACTATACCAGCGCCAACCCTTCTGGATGTCGAAGACCCGTCGACGAAGACCTTCCAGGCCGACCCAAGGAACTGTTTCCAAGATCGGTCTGCCTCGGTCTCGGGCTCGGCTCCACCATTGCCCCTGGAGGACCCCAGTTCGGTATCGAGCGAGGTCGGTGCCGAATTAGGAGAGGTAAACTCCACAATGAAGTCTGCCAGAATTTGCGCTTTGATTGCCGTTCTAGGTTGATATTGGATATCGAATTGCCCCAGCTCGACGGCCCACTTAGAGATTCTTCCGGAGAAATCGGCCTTTTGAAAAAGGGACTTGAGCGGGTACTCCGTGACAACCACCACCGTGTATGTATGGAAGTAGTGGGAGAGTTTGTGAGAGGCGCTGATGAGTGCCAGTGCCAGCTTCTCAAGTGGCACGTACCTGGTCTCGGCATCGAGCAGGATCTTGCTCATGTAGTAAATGGGCTGCTGCTGCTTGTCGTTCTCCCGAACTAGCACCGAGCTTACTGCGTGGTCCGAGACTGCTAGGTAGAGATAGAGGAGGTGGCCTTGTGATGGAGTGGACAACAGTGGTGGTGAGGAAAGGTACTCCTTGAGTTTTTCCAGCGCTTGGTCACACTCAGGGGTCCACTGGAACTTGGAGTTCTTTCTCAGAAGTTGAAAGAAGGGGAGACATTTGTCCGAGGCTCGGCTGATGAATCGATTAAGCGCAGCAACCATCCCTGTGAGCCGCTGGACCTGCTTGGCCGAGGTCGGGCTCTGAATCACCCGGATAGCCGAAATCTGTTCTGGATTAGCTTCGATCCCTCTTCTTGTTACCAGGCTTCCTAAAAATTTGCCAGAGCCGACGCCGAACACACACTTGGAGGCATTTAGCTTGAGCTTGAACTTTCTGAGGACGGCGAATGTCTGGCGTAGGTCTGCCAAATGATCCTTCGACTTCTTGGACTTGACCACCATGTCATCGATGTAGACTTCTACCGTCTTCCTGAGTTGGTCGTGAAACATCTTCGTGACTAGCCTCTGGTATGTCGCCCCGGCGTTCTTTAACCCAAAGGGCATCACTTTATAACAGTAGATGCCTCGGGGTGTTATAAACGTGGTTTTCTCCTCATCGGGCTCGTGCATGGGGATTTGGTGGTAACCTCGGTAGGCGTCGAGGAAGCTCATCCTATCGTGTCCCGAGGTGGCATCGATCATCTGGTCGATCTTCGGGATGGGGAAGCTGTCCTTGGGGCAGGCTTTGTTGAGGTCGGTGAAGTCCATGCAGACCCTCCACTTGCCATTCTTCTTCTTCACCACTACTATGTTGGCCAGCCACTTCGGATAATGCACCTCGTGGATTGCTCTGACCTCGAGGAGCTTATCTACTTCTTCGATGATAGCTTCTGTTTGCGGGACCCCTGTTCTGCGGGCCTTTTGCACTATGGGCTTGTGTTCGGGGTCCACGTTTAGCTTGTGGCACATGATTTCGGGGCCGACCCCAGGCATCTCATATGGAGTCCAGGCGAAGACGTCGCTGTTCTACAGCAGGAAGTCTAGCAGTTCGGACCTCTCATTGTCGGCGAGCTGACTTCCCAGTAGGAAATACCGCTCTGGGTCATTGGCATTGATCCTGACCTCGGTGAGCTCTTCTACTCTCTTCTGCTCTGCTAATTGGCCGACATCCTCGAGTTCGGCTTTGAGTTCGGTCATATGCACTTGCTGCGGCTCCGTTTCGCTAGGTACTATGGGCGTGAGGCACTGTCGGGCCATCTGCTGATCTCCCCGCACGATATTATCTCGAACACCCCTCCGGCCCTTTCTAGTGGAAACTTGAGCTTCTAGTGAAGGGTGGAGGGTACTGCCTCCATGGCATGGAGCCAACTCCGTCCCATTATTACATTGTAAGGGGACGGTGCGTCCACTACCACAAAGTCGGCCATCTTCTTGGCGCCCCCTACTCTGACTTCAAGCAAGATCCTCCCTTTGGGGTACACTGGTTTGGCGCTGAAGCCTATTAAGGGGACGCGGGCTTCCTGTAGATCAGACTCGGTCAGGCCGAGCTCCTTGAAGCAGCTGAAATAGAGGATCTCGGACGAGCTCCCTGGATCTATGAGGACGCGCTTCACGGTGTAGTTGTTCAGCCGCAAGGTGAGGGTGAGTGCGTCATTGTGGGGGAGATGGACCCCTTCTAGGTCCTCATCCGACAACCAGATCTTGGGCCTTCCCCTCTTAGCTTTCTTTGGTACAGGCTCTAGTTCGGCCGACATCACCTGTTTGCCATGGGCAGCCCTCCTGGCCTCTGACCGAGCTTGGTGACTTCCTTTATTGGGAGTGGGGGCCAGGTGAATAACGTTGATGACTCCCACTGGCCCGTCGTTGTCCTGATCATCATTGGGTGGAGGCGGTGGAGCGCGCTGCTGAGCCTGGTTGATCCTCTCCCCTTCCTTGATGTATTCCCGAAGGTGTCCATCCCTAACGAACTTCTCGAGGTGGGACTTCAGGGCTATGCAGTCCTCGGTCATGTGTCCGTGTTGCTTATGGTAAGAGTAGTTCTTGTTCCGATCTCGGGTAGATGGGTCGCCCTTCATAGGCTGTGGCCACTGGAAGTAGGGCTCTGCCTTGATCTTGTTCAGGAGTCTGTAAATGGGTTCCTTGAAGACAACATTGACGGCCCTGTAGGGATCTCCGGCCGACTTGACAGGTTTGAACTTCAGTCTCTAGCTGCTGCCCGAGATCGAGGTGGAGAAGGTTGCCGAACTGGCGGTGGCCCTCTTTTTATCTAGCCTCTGCTTGGGGAAAGTCCCCTCTCCTTTGGAGGTTTGGCCCTTCTGCGAAAGGCCGAACCGCTCCTTGCCATGAGCTTCGTCCTCCTCCTGTTTGATGTACTGATTCACCCTGCCATTAGCGCCTTCATTGTGGTTACTGGGGTTCGGACCAGGTCTTTATGGAGCTCATTGCCTGGGAGCAACGCCTGCCGGAAACACATGATGGCGATGTCGTCCTTGGCGTCCGTGATCTGGCTATAGATCGTCCAGAATCTTCTGGCGATCGTAGTGATGCTCTCACTGTCCTTCGGTCGGATCGCCATGAGGTTGCCACCCGTCTTCGGGATGACACGGTGCGCTTGGAACTTCTCAACGAAGGAGCTTCGGAGCTGCCGCCAACTCGAGACCGATCCAGGGGGGAGTACGCAGAACCATCGGAGTGGGAGGTCGCCTAGACTGGAGGAGAAGACCCTGCAGTTGAGGTGGCCGACGTCTCCCCAAACCGACATTCGCTAAGTGAAATGCCGGAGGTACGCTTCTAGATCCGAGGCCTTATCATAGAGGACGAACCTCGGGACGTTGAATCTCTCGGGAAGAGAGAAGTCTTTTATTTCCTGGGAGAAGGGGGACATGCCCTGGTCGTCCTCTTCGCGGTCCTCCATTTGGTCTCGGGTGAAACCGATCTCGGCCAGCCGGGTTTGGACCTCTTGTTTGACATAGTGGTCCAGCAGTTCCTTCAGGCCTGTCGTGTTCTCTGGCCTCGGGGATCCTGGCTCGCGACGCGATCCCACTAGGTCGCTAAGTAAGTGGCTGCTGCTCGAGCCCTCCTCGTTGAGGACCGGGCGGTTCTGTTGTCGCCTGGGAGGCGGAACATGAGACCTCCTCTCATTTGCCTTAACCTGCTCCCGTAGATGACGAATCAACTCCTCTTTCTCTTGGAGGACCCGATTCTGGGCATCGAGCTCCTCAAGCAGGGGGTTGTCCTCTCCTCCACGAGCTCGGTGAAAGGACCGATCGTCGTTGTGAATGCGATGATGAGAGTGATGGGATTTTGCCCTGACAGGGGTCTTGCCTCGTCGTTGAGGATCCGACGGGGAGACATTCTGTTGCGAGCCCCTGGGTGGCTGATCATCAAGGGGGGGTGCCTCATGGCGGTCGTTACGCAGGGGGAGTGTTGTCGTAGGTCGAGATGAGGAATCTGACTAGACAACACCCTCCGTGTAAACGGGGCTGGATTTCCCTCCGGACTTTCTCTGGCGGGGAATCCCTGATACCCCCGGCAAGGCGGGGGGACCCTCCGTTGGACCCAGAGGGGGAAGAAGAGCAGAGCGGACGCCAGTGGGCAGCACCGGCGGTACTGACTGGAGCGGCTGAGGCTTTGACTCTGGTTGCGAAAATGGTGGAAATGGGGGTTGTTCCGGCGGAGGGAAGGACGAGGCTCTTCGAGACTTCGACGCTCCTTCGCCGCCGTATCTGGTCTTTGGAGGCATGGCTTTTGAAGGTTTGGTTTCTGTAAAGATCCTTTCCCCACAGACGGCGCCAACTGTAAGTGCCTAAAAATTACGGACTTAGTTTCGAGAGGATTAAACTCTCAATTTGATGATTTTGGGAAAGGATCAGCCTCCGGTGACCTGAAAGGAAGGAAAGGAAGAACCAACGTCAGAGCCCCTGGCTGTAGGTAGTCGAGGGCACTCCGATGGCTAAGTTACCTTGGATACTGAGAAAAGAAGCAGGAAGAAGAAGTATGGGTCAGGCTTATTGCATACCTCCTGTCGTCTTTATCCATGCATTATATAGACGTGGGAGTCTTGTTGGAGTGGACCCTTAGGGGGAGATGAAAGTCCCATTAGCATGTACCTTTCTCTCCTGAGTTGGAGTAGGTAAAAAGGGAACGTCCCATCGGACCATCTCCCTATAGCTATGGACGTGACCCTGAGATAAGGCGTGCCACTTATCTAGGTCCGGCGCCCACTCTATTTGTCAGTTCGTCGTCCCCGTCACGGCAACGCATTTATGACTGAGTGACAAGAGACCGAGATCGGGCTTAAGGCCAAGACCGAGGTGGATACTCGTGAGCGTAGCCACTGAGATGGGCTTAACGCTCCACCGAGATGGTGCTACTGCCGTGCTTGGACAACACCGAGACTAAGGATAGTCCGAAATCGGGGAGTGGCCCCACATAAATCAGTGATTACAAAACGACCACACACAGAACCAATCTTTGATCATATCATAAGATGATTTGATGATCATATATGTATACATGTGGGACCTAATACCTTACAAAGAAATCCTCAATTCTAAAATATTAAGTGGGAACGGGGCATTTATATTTAGAAATCCCCATGGTTTTCCACCATAGGTCCATTGTAACGAAATTATTAGCCTCGTGCCATCTTGAGAATGGCCGTTCCCCACGGAGGGCTTTTACTTGTCTGGCTACTAGATATGGATCTCCTATGGATAGTGTTGGTGAGACGGGGCGGGGGCCCACTCCCCAAGGAGGAGCTGCTCGCAACGGTTGTCATGCAATGCTAGTTGGTGGGTCGCACTTAACTAAAATAATGATGTAGTATCCCCAAGGATTTGCCTCATTTATTTTAGAAACCGAAGCTAATCGGGAGTCATTCATTATTTGGTATGCGATACCTAGATAATAATGAATGAAGGGGATCATGGAAAGTTAGTCTTAATCCTAATTTTGACCAACTTTGATCCGCACCAATCTAGGTGGTATTCGCACTCCCCAAGGAGGCATACCCCGAAGATTGGGATTTCGATGTATTATGAATATAGTGGTTATGAGGATTCCCACATATATTTGGTAGAATACTAAACCTAATGTCATTTAAATTCATTAATTGAATGTATGGTTATGTGCTATAGTTTTTCAAGCATGAATTTGAATACTTTCAATCCACTTGCTACCATCCTCAACCATAATAAGTTGATGGAATCCAACTTTATAGACTAGAAAAGGACCCTGGATATTATCCTGACAGCTTCAGGATGCAGATATGTCCCTACCATACCCCCCCCTTCCTGAGCCTGAGCTTCATGCACCTCAGTATGAAAAGGACCTTTACACCGAATGGACACAAGACACCTGAGGAAAAGGTAGTCAGATGCTTTATACAGGCATCCATGTCTAGTGTTTTACAACACCAACATCAATCCTATAAGTCAGCATACGATATTATATCGAACTTAAAGGAGATGTTTGCGGTCCAGGTTAGACTTGCTAGGCAAGCTGCTATGAAGGTGCTGATAAACACTAAGATGACTGAGGGAACCCCAGTACAAAAACATTTGTTGAAGATGAGTCTCGCACTAAATGAGTTAGATGTATTGGGTGTTAAGATTGATAAAGAATCGCAGATCGACATGATCCTTCAGTCACTACCGGATTCTTTCAATCATTTCGAGATCAATTATAATAAATTGGAAATGACCATAGCTGAGCTGTCTCGCCAGCTTGTAGTGACTGAGGAAATCATGAAGAAAGAGTAAAATTCCCTCATGACAGAAAAGTCATTTGCTAGGACCAAGCCGAAAGGCAAAGACCGAGATAGCAAGAAGAAATCAGCCATCATGGGTCCTAAGGTGGAGAATGGTTCTACTTGTAGTATGGCCAAGGCTAAGGGTACGTGAGTAAAAGGAAAGTGTCCATTGTGGTAAGACAGGACATTGGAAAAGGAATTGTTCAGAATATCTGTCTAAGAAGAAGACCTCATGTATGATTGAGTCACTAGTTTCTGAAGTTAGTTTTGCAACTGGTACTTCAGAATCTTGGTGAATGGACTCCAGGGCAACTGATCACATATGTAATTCATTGCAGGGGCTCAGGGAAACCAGGAGGTTCAGTGACGGAGAAATCATTGTCAACCTAGGATCTGATGCTAAGGCAGAGGATGTTTCAGTGAGAGTTATTACATTATGTTTTACAAATGATAAAATGGTTTTGTCAGACACGTTATTTGTACCGTCTTTACGGCGGAATTCAATTTCAGTTTCTAGTTTGGTGAATAAGAGTTATTCTATTACTCTTTGTACTGAAATTGTCATAAAGAGATACGGTACTTTTATGTATTCTGACAAGGTAATCAATGGAATTCATTTGTTAATCCCACAATGTATGAGATACATGATACTGAAACAATTAATAGGCCATCATTAAAGAGAAGGTCACCTTCATCTAATCCAACAAAACTTTGGCACTTGAGGCTAGGTCATACAAATCTAAATAGGATTGACAGGCTAGTGAAAGATGGTATCTTGCCTTCATTGGTGGTAGAACCAATGCATGTCTGTGAGCCCTGTTTGGAAGGTAAAATGACCAAACGGCCCTTTTTCATCAAAGGGCAATAGGGGCCAAAGATTTGTTGGAATTAGTGTATACTGATGTGTGTAGAACCATTAATGTCAGAGTAGTGGGAGCATATCTCTCCGCTGATTTTATGGGATACTCATCAAAAAATGGGATTTTATCCCAGTTGTCTGCTCCTGGTATGCCTCAACAGAACGGAGTAGCAGAAAGAAGGAACCAGACTCTTTTAGATATGATCAGGTCTATACTGAGTTTTTCAGGATTACCTATATCCTTTTAGGGATACGCCTTGGATATTGCGATGTACATACTAAACCTCGCAACATTTATACATTTGGGGTTGTCCGGCACATGTGCTAAAGGTTAAGACGGATCAGTTGGAAGCGAAGTCGGAAGTATGCACGTTTGTAGGATATCCTAAAGGAACTAAAGGTTGGTTGTTCTATAATCCCAGAGAGCAAAAAGTGCTGGTGAGCACTAATGCGGTTTTTCTGGATGAAGATTATATGATAGACCAGAAACCTTTAGAAAAAAGGTGATCTTGGAAGAAATTCAAGAGCAAAAAATTCCAAATCCTATTATGACCGAACCTAAGGAAGAAGCGCCCTTACCTAACCCAGTAATTACACCAGTGCCTTGTCATAGTGGGAGCATAGTCAGGCCCCCTGACAGGTTCTCGTTCTTGGGAGTCTTACGAGGCAGTCCCGGAAGAACCCAAACAAGATCCCTGTAACTATGATGAAGCAATTAATGATAAAGATTCAGGACATTGGCAAGATGCTATGAAAGCTGAGATGGAGTCTATGAACTCTAATCAGGTCTGGACACTTGTGGACTTGCCTGCCAATATCAAACCTATTGGGTGCAAGTGGGTCTGCAAGAGAAACAGAGGACCAGATGGAAGAGTTGAGACCTTTAAAGGTCAGGCTTGTTGCGAAAGGATATACTCAGAAAGAAGATATCGATTATGAGGAAACCTTCTCGCGGATAGCCCTGCTCAAGTCCATCCGGATACTCTTATACATAGCGGCTCATCTCGATTACGAGATTTGGCAAATGGATGTCAAGACGGCGTTTCTCAACGGCCATCTTGAGGAAGACATCTATATGATGCAACCAGACGGTTTTATAGCGAGTAACCAAAAGCAAAGAGTTTGCAAACTGCAAAAGTCCATTTATGGACTGAAGCAGGCATCCCAAAGCTGGAACATTTGTTTTGACTAAGGAATCGATTCAGTTGATTTTTGTCAAAATCCGAATGAGTCATGAGTGTACATGAAATGTAAAGAAGGCAGGGTAATTTTTCTAGTCGACGACATCCTTTTCCTAGAGAGTGGTATATGGATGTTGTCAAAAGTAAAAGGTTTAGTTGGCTAAGACTTTTTATATGAAGGACTTGGGAGAAGCCAGTCGCATCCTAGGGATCTGTTAGACCCCGACCCAGACCAATTCGATTAGTGTGCGATTAGTGTGTGTTTAGCTCTAAGTGGGTTTAGTTGTCGTTGGGTTAGAAGTAATTAGTTTTAGTCGTGGTCATAGCTCTGGAAGTTTTGAGAACGTTTAGTACTAGTCTGACACACTCGGGAAGGCCTAAGTGCACGTGTAAGCTTGGGAGGATCGTATCGATTTCCGTGTATTTGTGATTTTGATTTCAATTGGATGATTTTACTATGTGTTACAACTTTTGTTTTCAGCCCATTCATGTTTGAAGCCCAAAAGCCCAAGTTCTGGCCCAAAAAGGGTAAGTTGGTCTTTTTGCACAAATCTGGACACAAAATTCGAGATCTCAAAACCATGTCAAAAATATACTTTTTGGAAACTAGATATTTTGAGGATCGTTTTATCCTTCTTCGCCGAGTTCATCCGAGGCCCGCATGATCACGTTTTTGTCAATACAAGGTTCAAGTTCCTTGGGTCCCACCCACTAGTGTTTAAGTCATCACTCCTTCTCTTCCACTCTTTTCATTCACTTTCCCCCAATTTCTGCAACTTTCTTAACCTAGGGCTGAAAATCCATCTTTCCTTTCCATCTTCCTCTCCTTGCATGATCTAGCTAGAGATCTCCAAATAAAATTCCAAGACCATCATCTTCTTCCTCTCCTTGCAAGCTTTCTATTGGTACAAATTTCTTAGAGTTTCTTGTGGGACAAGCTCTACATTTTCCTCATCTCTTCTTGTTTGGCCATTTCTAGGTAAGAGCTTCAACCCATACTTTTCATGAAGTCATTTTAGCCCCTAAAGATCTTGTTTTTCATGTTACAAACCCCTTTGGTAAAATGAGTTTCTTGTTTTCAAGATTGAGTGAGTTTTGTGTGCTTTTCATGGGTTTTTGTTGTTCTTTGGCTTAGCTTTTGAGTAAGAGTGCTTGAAGAGGATTGTTTAGCATTTGGGCAAAGGCAAGTAATCTCTATAGGCTCAATGTTGCATGTGTTTTTTTGATTTCATGGTTATTCTAGAAATTGTGCATATGAATTTGTTTATAAACTTCATGATCTTGTTTTCATTGGATTGGATGTTTGAAATGGTGAAAATGAACCCTTGGTGAGCATGAAGGCTCCGGGGATTGTGTGTGGCTTAAGGATGAGAAGAAGGAGTGAAATGTGTGGGAAGTTGTACAAGAGAAAGGCTTTTTCTGCACTCAGCGAGCACAGGCAGAAGCTTGTCCGCTCGAGCGACCCTTGGGTCCGCTCGAGCGACCAAGGCACTGCTTGGTCCGAGCGCAGACAGAGAGTTGTCCGCTCGAGCGACCTTATGTCCGCTCGAGCGAACTGCCCACTGTTTAGTCTGGGGCAAGGCAGAGAGCTGTCCGCCCGAGCGACCTTATTGTCCGCTCAAGCGAACTGTCTCGCTCAAGCAAAGTGTCAATTCCTTACAAGTTTCGCTCGAGCGAACCTGCCAGATTCAGGAAGAAGAATTATTTCATTTGTGTATTTTCTTGAAGGTTGAAAAACTAGACTATGTTAAGGGTTTTGACTTGACATTGTGTAAATGGAACTTAAAAAATGCAACCCAACTTCGGGGACACCAATTCTTGTATATTTCGACATTTGGGGTCCCAATTACACAAAGGTCAATTAGTAGCCTTAACACATGCTTGTCAGATTTCGTATTTTTGAATTTCCGTCTTGGTACGATAAGTACCATCATGCACTCATTTTGGATTTTTAGTATAAGCTCGTTTTGAAGAATTGTTTCAAGAAAAAGGGGATCACTTCCTACGCGTGTTATGCATATTAATTATGCATTTTGCTAGTCGTGTTTGTTGTGTTTGATAAGTGATTTCCCCCCTTTTTATCTCGACATGTTTTGATAGTGTTTCGTGTGTTTTGTGCATTCATGAATTAAGTGAACACCACTGAGCTTGGACTGCCCTTTCAGTTTGATCCACTGTCTGGGGGTCCTTAAACATGTGGACTGTCTGCAGACTAGTCGTGTATTTAATTACACATCATGCGTGTCCAGTTCTGCGGGTGGAATCCCCGTATATGTGGGAATCGTGTCGTGATTATATTATGTATATCGTGCTTGTCGTGCGTGCTTGCTCTTTTCATTATAAATATATATGATAGAGAAAGGATGGGCTCTTTGTGGAATGTAACTATTCATGATATTATAAGTATGCATGTTAGCTTTACTCGTATTTTGAAATGTATCTTAGTCTTGTAACTGTTTACAATCCAGCAAAAATGTCTTTATATGTTCTTTAAAGGTTTACTATTTTATGTTCATACCTAAATTGATTACCTGCCAAACCGTTGTGTTTGACCCTTGTATATTGGTGCCCAGGTGCATGAGGTGTTGCCTTTGAGGAGGAGCGTCCGGAGGAGGCTTTTGAGCCAACCCCTGTTAGAGAGTGGCAGCCCGACGATGTCAACTAGACGTCGGGCGGGTTCTTGAGTTTCGTCATTATGTCATGGGGTTTCTTTTGTTATTTTGAGAATTGTATTGGCCTCTGTTGTCCTCTCACGGGTTGTAACTAAACTTAACTTACTTTTGAGTTAGTCTCATAACTTGAATCTTGATGGGAATGCCATTTTAACTTCTTCCTTTGATACTATGCCTTGTTATTATTTGTCATAGCACTTAAGGATTTATTGGTGCTTATCTTGATATTATTTGCTACACGCTTCCGCAAATTTGATGGTGTGAGACAGATTCCGCGTGACTTTGGGAATCCTCACCGCGGGAACTTGTGGGAAAACATAACAACACCATCAACAACACGTCGCGGGCCCGGTGATCCGTTCCGGGGTCGCGACAGGACTGGTATCAGAGCGGGACATGTTTCAGGCACTTAAAAGAAACTAGAAAGGTCTTAGGAACGTGGCGAGGATTCGTGAGTTCGATAGATTCGTTGGTATAGGACCTTAGAAACCCTCATACCATGTTCATTGTGTTCTAACTCCTTGTTTTACAGCACTATGCCTCCAAAAAAAGCTCCAAACCATCATGCTTCAAGCAGTAATTAGAATGAGTCAGACACATCTAATACACCAACAGCTACACAGTTTCAAAAACTAATGCAAGCTATGATAGCACAACAAAGGCAGGCCAATGAAAACCAAGCCAGATTTCAAGAACAGTTAGCAAAAAAGGATGATGAAATGGCTCAAGTCCAAAGGCAACTCTTGGAAGTACTTCAGAACAGGAATGTAGCTCCACCACCCGTGGATCCGCAGATTGTTATTCAAAATAGGGATCCTGACCCTAATGCACTATTTGAGAAGTTTAGGAAGAGAGCACCGAAGGAATTTTCGGGCAATGAGGACCCGTTAGTGGCAGATGACTGGCTAGTTAATACCGAGAAGATCTTCGATGTCTTTATGTGCACGGGAATATAGAAGGTCAACCTCACAGCTTCACTATTCTACGGGCTTGCAGATCGTTGGTGGCAAACAGTTAAGGACCCAAATGCGGTAATGGCTGATGAAGAGGCATGGGCAGCATTCAAGACCCAGTTTCAGGATAGATACATTCCCTCTCATGTCAAGAGGCAGAAGGCTATTGAATTTTAGCAGCTCAAGCAAGGCAGCATGACGGTGCTAGACTATGTCACCAAGTTTGAGAGATTGGCTAGATATGCTACCGAGTTGATTGACACTGAAAGGAAAAAGATAACGAAGTTTTTGGAAGGGTTCAATCCGATCATCATGAGAGATGTCATAGGAGTAGTTCCACCAGCTACATATGATGAGGTAGTCAAGCGGGCATATACGTTTGAAGATATTAACAACGTGATTGTTCAGGACAGGAAGCAACACTATCAGCAGCAAAATCAGAGGCAACAACAGAACAAGAAGCCAAGGCAAGAACAAGGTCAAGTGAGGCAGGGTTGTGGACATTGTGGCAAGAATCATGAAACACATGAATGTCGTAAGGCCATGGGTGCCTGTTTCAAATGTGGGGCTATGAACCATGCAATCAAGGATTGCCCACTACTTCAGAATCAAGGGAACAGAAACCAACAGCAAAGACAAGTAGCTCCTCAGAATCAAGCACCAGTTCAGAATCAAGTTAGACCATCTCAGCAGCAGCAGCAACAGGCTAGGCCACCGGCACAGAATCAGAATGCTCGTCCTCCATAGCAGAACAGACATGGCCAAGGAAGGCAGAACCAAGTACCAAATAGACTACAGATGCATGGACGTTTATATTATCTCAACCGGGCAGATGCTGAAGCTGCAGGAGACGTGGTAGAAGGTAAACTTCTTGTTTGTGGGGTAGAAGCCCAGATTTTATTTGATCCTGAATCCACGCATTCCTTTTCATCCCCTAGTTTTGCTAAGATGATTGAAGCACCATGTAGTGAATTGGATTATATATTAGTAGTGACCACTCCAGTAGGGAAATAAGTTGTGTGTAGAACCTATTACCCTAGCTGTACAGTTTTGTTAGGAGATGTTAATTTACCAGCCAACCTCATAGTTTTGGACATGCATGATTTTGATGTCATTTTAGGCATGGATTGGTTAGAAGCATATCATGCCACCATGGATTGTTTTAGTAAAACCATAACATTCAGATTCCAAGGACCACAGGCAGAATTGATATTTCAGGGGAACAGGAGAAAAGCTCAGGCAGGGTTTATTTCAGTTTTGAAGGCAAGCAGATTAGTGCAGAGTGGATGTCAGGCATTTATTGCGTTTATCACGGAGGATAAACAGTCCCAAGGGGTGGAGGATATCCCCATTGTGTGTGAATTTCCAGATGTTTTTCCAGAAGAAATTCCGGGTTTACCACCAATCAGAGAAGTTGAGTTCACAATTGAGCTCCTTCCAGGGACAGCTCCAATCTCGATTGCACCATACAGGATGGTTCTAGCAGAAATGGGTGAGCTAAAGCTCCAATTGCAGGAATTGTTGAGCAAAGGCTTTATTAGGCCAAGTGTTTCACCGTGGGGAGCACCGGTGTTGTTTGTGAAAAAGAAGGATGGGAGTTTGAGAATGTGCATTGACTACAGGAAGTTGAATCATGTGACCGTGAATAACAAGTATCCATTGCCAATGATAGACGAATTATTTGATCAATTGCAAGGAGCAGCTTATTTTTCCAAGATAGACTTGAGGTCAGGGTACCATCAGTTGAGAGTTAGAGACTCAGATGTTCAGAAGACAGCCTTTAGAACAAGATATGGGCACTATGAGTTCTTAGTGATGCCCTTTGGTTTGACAAATGCACCCGCAATCTTTATGGCTCTTATGAACAAAGTCTTTGCACCCTATTTGGATCACTCTATGGTAGTATTCATTGATGATGTCCTTGTGTATTCCAAGAGTAAGAAGGAGCATGAAGAACATTTGAGGACAGCGTTGCAGCTTTTGAGGGACAACCAGCTATATGCAAAACTCAGTAAGTGCGAATTCTGGTTAGAACAAGTTGCTTTTCTAGGCCACATCATCTCCAGAGAAGGTTTAGTAGTTGATCCAGCCAAGATAGAGGCAGTTGTTAATTGGGTAAGGCCAAACAATGTGACAGAAATTAGATGCTTTTTGGGGTTAGCAGGCTATTAGAGAAGATTTGTCCAAGGTTTTTCGTCCATTGCAGCACCGTTGACAAAATTGACTAGGAAGAATGTCCCATTTGTTTGGACCAAACAGTGTGAAACAAGTTTTCAAGAGTTGAAAGGAAGGTTAACCACAGCCCCAATCCTTACGTTACCCTCGAGCAACGGCGGATTTATTGTTTTCACAGATGCTTCGAATGTGGGACTGGGTTGTATATTGATGCAAGATGGCAAGGTGATTGCTTATGGCTCGAGACAGTTGAAGGACCATGGGAAGAATTATGCGACTCATGACTTGGAGTTGGCAGTAGTTGTTTTTGCTTTGAAGATGTGGAGACACTACCTCTACGGAGAGAAATTTGAAGTCCATTCAGATCACCGAAGTTTACAATATTTGTTCTCGCAGAAGGATTTGAATATGAGACAGAGACGGTGGATGGAGTATATCAAAGATTATGAATTTCCAATCAAGTATCATCCAGGCAAAGTGAATGTTGTAGCTGATGCATTGAGCAGAAAATCAGTGGTTATGACCAGTTTGAGAGGAATGGGTGTCTTACAGCAGTTTGAAGAGTTGGGTGTAGAAGTGCAAACTCTAAAATTGGGTGCGATATTAGCAAATATGACAGTATCAGAACCTACCTTCATCCAGAAGATCAATGAAAGTCAGTTGCAAGACCCAGACTTGGCAAAGATAGTGGAACATATTACAAAACGTCCATATTTCCAGATGGTGAATGGGATATTGTATTTTCGTGACCGGTTATGTGTGCCAAATGTGGATGATTTGAAGAGTGAAATAATGAATGAAGCTCACAGCACGAGATATTCTATGCATCCGGGTAGCACGAAGATGTACCACAATTTGAAGAATAGATTTTGGTGGAACAACATGAAGAGAGAGATAACAACTTTTGTGTCTCGTTGTCTAACTTGTCAGTTGATTAAGGTAGAGCATCAGAAGCCTCCAGGTTTGTTACAGCCTTTGGAGATTCCGGAGTGGAAATGGGAGCACATCACCATGGATTTCGTTTCCGGTTTGCCGAATACCAAGAAGGGAAATAATACAATTTGGATTATTGTAGATCGTCTGACAAAGTCTGCTCACTTCATTCCGGTGAAGACAGGGAACATGATGCATATGGCACCACTTGCGAAGTTATTTTTTGATGAAGTTGTTAGTAAACATGGCCAGCCCGTCTCCATTACTTCAGACAGAGACAATAGGTTTGTTTCAAAGTTTTGGGAAACTCTTCATGAGTTGATGGGTACCAAACTCCAGTTCAGTACAGCTTATCATCCTTAGACAGATGGTCAGTCAAAAAGGACGATACAGACTCTCGAAGACATGTTGCGTGTTTGTGTATTGGATTTCAAGGTTCAGTGGGATGAGTGCTTACCGCTTTGTGAATTTGCGTATAACAATAGTTACCACTCTAGCATCGGTTTGGCACCTTTTGAGGCACTTTATGGTAGAAGATGCAGAACTCCGGTTTGCTGGGAAGAAGTCGGTGAACGTAGTTTTCATGGACCGACGATAGTTGGAGAGACAAGTGACAAGGTCAAGCTGATTCAGGAACGTTTGAAGATCGCCTGAAGTAGGCAGATGAGTTATACAGATACTCGCAGAAGAGAATTGCAGTTTCAAGTGGGTGACAAAGTGTTTTTGAAGATCTCACCAGTAAGAGGGACTTTGAGGTTCGGACAGAAGGGCAAATTATCGAGAAGGTTTATTGGCCCGTATGAGATTTTGAACAAGATTGGAGATGTTGCTTATAGGCTTGCGTTACCGCCGGAACTCTCCGGGGTACACAATGAAATTCATGTTTCTATGCTCAAGAAATATGTTTCTAGTCCTTCACATATACTATAGCACGAACCTTTGGAAATTCGAGAAGATGCCTCGTATGTGGAAAGGCCGACCAAGATCATCGACACCAAAGAGCAAGAATTGAGAAATCAGACTATTCATTGGGTCAAGGTACTTTGGGAAAATCACGAGCCAGAGGAAGCCACATGGGAATTGAGAGAGCAAGTACAGAGGAAGTATCCACAGCTTTTACCAGAGGTAATTGTTTGATTTATTTGGTGGACCAAATATCCTAAGGGGTAGTGGATGTTAGACCCTGACCCAGACCAATTCGATTAGTGTGCGTTTAGTGTGTGTTTAGCTCTAAGTGGGTTTAGTTGTCGTTGGGTTAGAAGTAATTAGTTTTAGTCGCGGTCATAGCTCTGGGAGTTTTGAGAACGTTTAGTACTAGTCTGACACACTCGGGAAGGCCTGAGTGCACGTGTAAGCTTGGGAGGATCGTATCGATTTCCGTGTATTTGTGATTTTGATTTCAATTGGATGATTTTACTATGTGTTACAACTTTTGTTTTCAGCCCATTCATGTTTGAAGCCCAAAAGCCCAAGTTCTGGCCCAAAAAGGGTAAGTTGGTCTTTTTGCACAAATCTGGACACAAAATTCAAGATCTCAAAATCATGTCAAAAATAATTTTTTTGGAAACTAGATATTTCGATGATCGTTTTATCCTTCTTCGTCGAGTTCATTCGAGGCCCGCATGATCACGTTTTTGTCAATACAAGGTTCAAGTTCCTTGGGTCCCACCCACTAGTGTTTAAGTCATCACTCCTTCTCTTCCACTCTTTTCATTCACTTTCCCCAATTTCTGCAACTTTCTTAACCTAGGGCTGAAAATCCATCTTTCCTTTCCATCTCCTCTCCTTGCATGATCTAGCTAGAGATCTCCAAATAAAATTCCAAGACCATCATCTTCTTCCTCTCCTTGCAAGCTTTCTATTGTTACAAATTTCTTGGCGTTTCTTGTGGAACAAGCTCTACATTTTCCTCATCTCTTCTTGTTTGGCCATTTCTAGGTAAGAGCTTCAACCCATACTTTTCATGAAGTCATTTTAGCCCCTAAAGATCTTGTTTTTCATGTTACAAACCCCTTTGGTAAAATGGGTTTCTTGTTTTCAAGATTGAGTGAGTTTTGTGTGGTTTTCATGGGTTTTTGTAGTTCTTTGGCTTAGTTTTTGAGTAAGAGTGCTTGAAGAGGATTGTTTAGCACTTGGGCAAAGGCAAGTAATCTCTATAGGCTCAATGTTGAATGTGTATTTTTGATTTCATGGTTGTTCTAGAAATTGTGCATATGAATTTGTTTATAAACTTCATGATCTTGTTTTCATTGGATTGGATGTTTGAAATGGTGAAAATGAACCCTTGGTGAGAAAGAAGGCTCAAGGGATTGTATGTGGCTTAAGGATGAGAAGAAGGATAGAAATGTGTGGGAAGTTGTACAAGAGAAAGGCTTTTTCTGCACTCAGCGAGCACAGGCAGAAGCTTGTCCGCTCGAGCGACCCTTGGGTCCGCTCGAGCGACCAAGGCACTGCTTGGTCCGAGCGCAGACAGAGAGTTGTCCGCTCGAGCGAACTGCCCACTCTTTAGTCTGGGGCAAGGCAGAGAGCTGTCCGCCCGAGCGACCTTATTGTCCGCTCGAGCGAACTGTCTCGCTCAAGCAAAGTGTCAATTCCTTACAAGTTTCGCTCGAGCGAACCTGCCAGATTCAGGAAGAAGAATTATTTCATTTGTGTATTTTCTTGAAGGTTGAAAAACTAGACTATGTTAAGGGTTTTGACTTGACATTGTGTAAATGGAACTTCGAAAATGCAACCCAACTTCGGGGACACCAATTCTTGTATATTTCGACATTTGGGGTCCCAATTACACAAAGGTCAATTAGTAGCCTTAACACATGCTTGTCAGATTTCGTATTTTTGAATTTCCGTCTTGGTACGATAAGTACCATCATGCACTCGTTTTGGATTTTTAGTATAAGCTCGTTTTGAAGAATTGTTTCAAGAAAAAGGGGATCACTTCCTACGCGTGTTATGCATATTAATTATGCATTTTGCTAGTCGTGTTTGTTGTGTTTGATAAGTGATTTCCCCCCTTTTTATCTCGACATGTTTTGATAGTGTTTCGCGTGTTTTGTGCATTCATGAATTAAGTGAACACCACTGAGCTTGGACTGCCCTTTCAGTTTGATCCACTGTCTGGGGGTCCTTAAACATGTGGACTGTCTGCAGACTAGTCGTGTATTTAATTACACATCATGCGTGTCCAGTTCTGCGGGTGGAATCCCCGTATATGTGGGAATCGTGTCGTGATTATATTATGTATATCGTGCTTGTCGTGCGTGCTTGCTCTTTTCATTATATATATATATATGATAGAGAAAGGATGGGCTCTTTATGGAATGTAACTATTCATGATATTATAAGTATGCATGTTAGCTTTACTCGTATTTTGAAATGTATCTTAGTCTTGTAACTGTTTACAATCCAGCAAAAATGTCTTTATATGTTCTTTAAAGGTTTACTATTTTATGTTCATACCTAAATTGATTACCTGCCAAACCGTTGTGTTTGACCCTTGTATACTGGTGCCCAGGTGCAGGAGGCGTTGCCTTTGAGGAGGAGCGTCCGGAGGAGGCTTTTGAGCCAACCCCTGTTAGAGAGTGGCAGCCCGACGATGTCAACTAGACGTCGGGCGGGTTCTTGAGTTTCGTCATTATGTCATGGGGTTTCTTTTGTTATTTTGAGAATTGTATTGGCCTCTGTTGGCCTCTCATGGGTTGTAACTAAAACTTAACTTACTTTTGAGTTAGTCTCATAACTTGAATCTTGATGGGAACGCCATTTTAACTTCTTCCTTTAATACTATACCTTGTTATTATTTGTCATAGCACTTAAGGATTTATTGGTGCTTATCTTGGTATGATTTGCTACACGCTTCCGCAAATTTGATCGTGTGAGACAGATTCCGCATGACTTTGGGAAATCCTTGCCGCGAGAACCTGTGGGAAAACATAACAACACCTTCAACAACAAGTCGCGGGCCCGGGGATCCGTTCCGGGGTCGCGACAGGATCAAACTCCATTGAGACTGGATAAATAGGATGATAGGCTTATCCCAATATGCATACATAGATAAGGTACTGGTATGGTTTGCTATGCAAGACTCCAAGAAGGGTATTACACCTTTCAGGCATGGAGTGCACCTTTCCAAGGATCAGTGTCCCAAGACACCTGAGGAAAAGGAGCAGATGAGGTCGATACCATACGCTTCGGGTGTTGGTAACCTCATGTATGCTATGCTATATACTAGACCGGATATCTGTCATGCATTGGGCTTAGTCAGCAGATATCAGTCTAACCCAGGTCCTAACCATTGGACTGCTGTCAGATGTGTTCTCAAATCCTTGAGAAGGACTAAATATCACATGTTGATTTGCGACAGTAATGAGTCGGTTACATAGATACTGACTTCCTGTCAGATAAGGATTCCAAGAAATCAACTTCTGGGTATGAGTTTATGCTGTAGCGACTTGAGAAGCAGCTAAAGAAGCAGATTGGCTCAATAGATTCCTTATGGAACTTGGAGTGGTGCTTTTAGCAGGACAGCAGCTCACAGTTTACTGTGATAACAGCAGGGCAATCGATAAGTCCAAGGAACCTAGGAGCCAAAAGCATGTACAGAGGTTATAACAAATGGTCAGAAAGATTGAGCAGAGAGGTGATACTGCTATCACCTAGATAGACTCTGCAGACAATCTGGGAGATCCCTTTACTAAGCCTTTGACTACCAAAGTCTTTGGGCAGTAAGTAAATGGGATCTGCATGAGATGCAACCCTGACTGGCATTGAGCCCAAGTGGGAGATTGTTAGTTTTGTGGTCTCAATACCAGTATATGATGAATAAATTGATTAATTTCTTTATTTATCAATATATATATTATTGCTTTCCTTTCATGAGATGAATGGTGTTTTATTACTTGTTTGCACATAACTAATACGAATGACATAATGGTTCATGAGATGAATCGGAGTCCACAAGTATACTAGATGTAATATATGTGTGTGGATGAGATCCACATACAGGAGACATGTATTGCAAATCTTATACTTAAATTCTTCACAACCAGTGATAAGATTGGGCATCTCATCTGACAAGGTTGCAGCACTTTGATCACTATGAGATAGTGTGATTTGTTTTGATCATCATAATGTAAGATTCTGGATCATGGGTTGGTACATTGGATGTATTGAAGGACCATGAGAAACACCTTATATACACTGTCTTTAAGCTCTGCTCTCATAATTCCTTAGCAATAGGCTCATAATCCTGAGACATTAATGAACTCAAGTTTCTATCTATTCATTTGCTTTGAGTCACCAATGAGTGATGCCAATTGTAGGTCAACACCTCGGTGATTTGGGTACGTGGTAGTAGAGTTGTGGGAACATTCAATGGTCAAGATGGAATCTATCTTTAATATCCCCTTGTGCCAATTAATGGATTTATCATTGGTAAGTGCACACCCATTCCAGTTAAGAGTTAATTGGATCGGTACCAAATGATCATTATAATTGATTGGGGCTCAAGGATAATAAGATATGGATCTAGTTTGGTGGACAGGTCTAATTGATCCATGGATATAGATGGAGGGGCCTACTTATGGTACTGAGGAAGTTTAGGGTCTTCATTGTAATATATTCCTAAGACTGGAGTTCAGTTGCATTTATATAGTGGAGTTATTTGTAATTAACTGTGGGCCTGGATTGCACATGAGATGTGGGGTCGCGTGTCCCAGTTGGAGCCATAAGGAATCCCTAGTGGTCCCCACGCTAGCCCAAGATATTAGAAAGATACTAATTATAGTAGAACTCTAAAAGGAAATAGAAAGTTACTATTTCTATTTGAAGTGAGACTTCTAATAGTGGTAATAATAAGTTACTAATTATTAATGGAAGTAGGACTTCTATTTTAATTAGTAAAAGAGGAAGTTACTAATCATATTTGAAGTAAGACTTTTAATTGTGATTTGGTAAGCAACTAATTGTAGTGGAAGTAAGACTTCTATTTCAATTAGTAAGAGGAGGTGGCTTGAATGCTATAAAAGGAGGAGAGGAGAGCCCTTGGACGTGACTAATGCACAATCCCACCTAGGGATTCACGCCCATCACTTCTCTTCCTCTCTTGTGCAAGTTGTTGCACATCACTTCCCTCTTCTAGTTTCTCTTCTAGTTTCCTCCAGGGTTTTTCTCTTGGAGATTCCACCATCTTCTTGAGAAAAGAGAATCTGATACGGGTCATAGCGTGGAAGATCAAAAGGTGTTGGAGATTCTAATTTGATTAGTGAAGGTGTTCATCATCAAAGAAAGAATTAAAATTCTCCATTAGAGCACAACTAAGCTCCAAAGGTATAATCTACATCCTTGTATGTTGTAGATTTCGTGGTTGCATGTTTAGGTGCTGCTTTCTATCTTCTAGATAGGATATATTGCTGTATATGATTTATAAGTTTGAGAGATTGCATCCTGGATTGGGTTTATTGCCTTCTAGATAGTTGATCCCTGCATCAAGTGGGTCAAAAGTTTTTGAATCCTATCTGAATGGCCCACCTATTTTCCAACATAGAGAACTACCGAGCTCCAAAGGTATAATATACTTTCTTGTATGTTGTGGATTTATTTTGGTTGCATGGTGATGTTATTTGCTATCCTAGATATAGTGTTTTACTGATCTTGATTATGAGTTTGAGGTTCTTGGATCCTGGATTGGGTTTTATTGACTTATGGGTACTTGATCCCTGAGTCAAGTGGGTCAAAAAGTTTTGAAAACCTATCCGCGAGGCCCACCCACTTCTAACAGTATGGAGTTTGATTGAAAAAAATCCCCATCACGGAGATATATTGAGGACTTTCGACTTGCAATTGTGTGTAGGATGGTCGGAATGTCCCCGATCTTCGGGAGTACCAAGCTAATAACAAAACCAACATACGATGCTCCGGACTTTTACGGAAATCCACTTGTGTTCTCTTTTACTTGAATTATATATGTTCTCGCCTGTTTTCATGTGACACTCTTAGTTTTGCCTTAAACTATTGATATATGCACTTTAAGTGTTTTGCCAGCCCCGTTTATGCATGACTAGATACTAATGTGATATTTGTGCGTATGGGCATCCCGTCCAACCTGCATGAGTGTTATACACCATATAGATATATGTATATGTCCCAATTTCTTTCATGTGACCTGTGTCGACACCACCTAAGCTTGGACAACCTTGTTGGATTGATCCACCGACTTGGGGGTTGTAACACCCCGTCCCAAGTGACCTCGATTAATGTTATTTTAGTTGTGTTTCAGTTCTAAGTGTGATTAGTGAATTTTGGTTAAGTTAGGAATAGAATAGATTTTGATATAGCTTTGGGGAATTTTGATTGCTTCGTGATTAGTGGGGCCCTTTGGGGGTTCCTTTTTATGACCTTACATGTGCTTGGGGATTTATCGGAGATTCTTGCATTCATTGTTTAATTCCAATTTTTTTGTATTGTTACCCAAAATTTGATATCCCCGAAACCCGCGAAACATATACTTTTTGGAAACTAGATATTTCGACGATCACTTTTCTCCTCTTTGTCGAATTCATTAGAAGCCCCGAAAGCCATGATTTCAGCCCAATTAGATTGTTAGTATTGGAGCCCACTCCTCATTTGCTTATAAGGGAACTCTTCTTCCTCATTTTCCTTTTCTAGCTCAAACCGCAATCTCTCAAACTAGGGTTTTCCCTTTTCTCTCTTTTCTTGCTTTCCATCTCCCAATCCACTACCAAACCTTTGCTTTTGGGATAATGCTTGTCATCATCTCCTTCCTCATCACCATAGCTCTCCATTGATATCCTTTTTATAGAAAACTCCTCATTCCAAGACTCTTTTTGAGCTCACCTTGCCCATTTGGAGAACCTACAAGTAAGCAACCTTCCCCATCTCTTAGATTTGTGTTTCTTTGATCTTGAAGAGGTTCCATTTTCATTATTGTAAGGTTTCCCCTTCTATTTCTTGTATTGACCCTTTTTAGGGTTTGTTTTTGAGGATTTTTAGTTCATAGCTTGGATTCTTGGCTTGGAGGAGTGTTAGAGCTCATTATTGTTTAGCTTGGACCCAAGGCAAGTGGATGATTTGATTTTCATGAGCTTTCAATGGTTTTGGTATTTCCACGCATGCCTATTTATTGCATTGATTTGAAATAAATGTTCATGATAGAGCATTGATAGTGCATTTATGTCATAGAAGTGTATTGGTGCATGGCATTTAATTTTCTCTTGTTTTATTCCAAATGTACTCTTATGTGTAATGGTTTCCTTCCTTCTTTCTTTGTATTGGATGTGATGTTGATGGAGGAGAATGGAATGGATATTGTAAGAGAATTGATGTTGTTTTGAATGAAGTTTTGGACTCCTCATTGGATGTATAAAAGAGGCTAGAAAAAGGTTGTAGAAGAAAGAGATAGAGAGGAGCTGAACTGTCCCAGAATCAATTTCTGGACAGTTCGCTCGAGCGAACATGACACTTCCCTCGAGCGAAGTGTCCAGAAATGGGTTCGGAGCATGCCAGAGGACAGTTCGCTCGAGCGGACCCCTTGTTCGCTCGAGCGAACCTCCCAGAACTCGTTCCAGAGAGTGGTTAGTTCGAGCGAACCAAATTATCTCGAGCGAACCCACCCAGACAACCATTCTAGAGAGCTAACCGCTCGAGCGAACCTCCAGTCCGCTCGAGCGATGGGTACTATTTACCTGTGACTATTTTGGGAGCATAAATAAAATGTTTATATATTTGAGAGAGGTTTGTTGGGAACTCCATTGTATTGAGAATAACCGTTCATATGATTTGACATCCGTTTGAGAAAGAAACCACGTCACGAAGATTTCATTTGAAGTTGTAAAAATTCCTAAGGTGTATAAGAGCTCGGAATGTCCCCAAACTCAAAGAGTACCAAGTGGTCATTAAATCGACATACGAGACCCCTATTCACCTTAAACAAATCTTGAACCCCTGTACTTGTCTTGAGATTTTGAAAGTTGATTTGTATTTTACTATTTCCCGAACTTCTTATGTATTCTCGAAAATGTTGAAATTGCAATTGTAGCATCTTGCTAGCCCGCTAAGCTTGCCCAAATTGATATGACAGTTGTGCCTTTGAGCACCCCGTCCCGTTTATTTATGTACTTGCACTTGATGTATTTCATACATGTTTTAATCTTGTTATTTGACCTATGAGTCGGCACCACTAAGCTTGGATAACCCTGTTGGTATGATCCATTGACTTGGAGATCCCCCTCTTGTCCCGCCAGCTGCAGTTTGGATCCCGTTACCCGGTTATTACCGTGGTCTTGTCCTGACACTACAAAAAAAAGGACTTTTAGTCTCGCTTTTGAAATGAGCTTTTGTGTCGCTTTTACAATAAAGTGACACAGTATGATCTGATGTGTCACTTTAGAGGAGGAGTAAACGAGAAGGAGGTTTTTTGTGTCACTTTTTTATAACGCGACACACACAAAACATACTAACGCCCCCTTTTTTTCGTTCCTTTCCTGACAACCAAAGACTTCCCACCATTCTTTATTCCGTTCCCTACTGTTCTTCCTGCGCGTCCTCCATCTTCAACGAGAGACGTGCATGTTCGATATGCAAACAGAGCCCAGCTCGGATTTTCTTTTTTTATTTCCACTACGTCAAAAACGCAAATTTCCGACGTTAAATGATGAGGGAGAAACGACGGTTGTGGATGTCGTTTAGATTTTGATGGTTCTCAGCCGGTGATCATCTGTCGTTTAGATTTGGATGGTTATCAGTCGTTCATCATTTATCCTTAAGTGGGTCTCCCTAGTGATGGTGTAGCCGACGTTACCGCGGGCCGTCGTTTACAACCTTTTCTTCGTTTGAATCTGAAACACACAAGCCTCTCCAGCAAACGACGCCTCTTCATCTCTCTCCAAATCCCCAGAGAAAAACCCAGATCCGATCTCTCCATTCCTTTTTTTATCTTTCACTCCCCAAGTGCGGTGGTTTTTCCCTCTCTGAAACCGCTTATCTTCATCTGTACGACGAAGAGCGGTTTTTGAAGCGGTTTGCAGGTCTGTCGCGACCCCGGACCGGAAATCCGGGATCGGGACATTAGTGAACAATGATTAATGATGATTATCTACATCAACAATATACAACTTATTTAATTTCCCACAGGTGTCCGCGGTGGGGATATCACAACCTTGCATGAATATTTCTTTTTAGTGCGGAAGCGTGTAACAAATCAAATAGTTAGACTATCTTTAATCATGCAAGCATTAACATCAAATATCAAAACTGTATCAGAATGAGCAATGATCTATAGCATGTTTCCCAAAAGTTGTTAAATTTAGACAAAATATCATTTAGTTACATTCCCCAAAATTAGAGGCCAACAAAGGCCAATATAACAAAATAATAACCCAAAAGAATGGTTAAATAGATCTCCCCAAAATGTTACGCCTCTTGTAGCAACCCGATGTCTACATGACATCGTCAGCACGCCACTCAACTAGAGGTTGCGGCTCACCTACTGCCTCCTCTGGCTCCTCCTCAAGGAAACCGGCAACGGGACCTGAGTACCAAAGCAAATGGGTCAGACACGACGGTCTGGCAAGAGAGTGAAAAGGTACAACCACAAATAATAGATGAAATATCTCGGAAAGCAAGGAAATCTGTTTAAGCAAGAACTCTCACAAAATAGATAAATCATTTGCTAGAAAACATGTAAACAAGATAAAGCATATGAGGTAACCAAGGGATCATGAACTAACAAGATGGCAATCACATAAAGCTAAGTCCTCTGTCACTAGAGTGACAACAGTATCACGGGATGTTGATCTCAGTCACACAAGGTGAGGAGAATCAGCGTAAATCATATATACAATATAAATATACGGGACGAGACCACGGTAGCAAACCGGGTATCGGGACGGGACCACGGTAATGACCGGGTATCGGGATCCAAACTGCAGCTGGCGGGACGGGAGAGGGATTTCCAAGTCGGTGGATCAAACCGACAAGGTATCCAAGCTTAGTGATGCCGACTCATAGGTTAAATAACACATCGATACATATGCAAGTAAATCAAGTACAAGTAAATCAATGAACGGGCAAGAATATTCAAATGTATAACTTTCATTTCATATCGGGCAATACTCTTCGGGACAAGTCAATCTTACTAGTGTAACCATCAAGCTTTCGGGAAAACAGATCATGTAAAGTAAACCTTGGAAATGAAGAAATATAATGAACTATTACAATACCGGGAAAATATTGATTTCAAGATCTATTTAAGTGAATAGGGGTCCCGTATGTCGATTATTGAAACGATTTGGTACTCCTCGAGTTTGAAGACATTCCGGGCTCCTTATGCACTTTTACGATTTTTAAGACTTAACATGAGCTTATGGTTAGAACTAGGTATTACCATAGAAGATCAAGACTAAAAACGGTCCATCCTAAGTATGATGTCAACCCGGAACCATCGAGCAACCTACTCAGCCACCGAAAGGAATAGAATTCGCGATACCCAAGGAAATAGACTTTGCATTTAGGTATGAAGAAGATATCGTGTCGTTCCATCCCGTTCAAGATTGAAATAGATTGAACTTCGATGCCTCCGAACCAACCGTGAAGAGCATCGGCTCAAGACATCCTCACATATGGTCAAATGAGTCCAAGGAGGGTAGCCAAGGTCCATAAAAATATAATAATATCAAAACCTTCGGTCCGATCGATCGGCCGAATTTCTGTCCCAGTTACGGACAGGGTCCGATCGATCGGCCTGACAGTCCGATCGATCGGCTCGAAAAGCCTTACAGTTAAAGACAGTCCGATCGATCGGTCTGCACGTCCGATCGATCGGACCTGGGCGTGTAGCAGGTCCGGGAACTTGATTTTTTTCCTTTTTGTTTCCTTTCCTTCCAACACATAAACAGCCACATAGAACTATAAACAAGACGACTTAAACACATGTTTCCAAGACATTAAATGAGGCTATCAAGATGCATAAAGATCATTTATTTCAACCATAAGAGAAATCAATGAAAGCATGAAAATCCATAAATGCTTCACCAAACCATTTGAAACTTAAAAACACTTCATCATTCACTTGCCTCAAGTCCAAGCTGTTAGGGATTTTGTAATTTGCAATTTGGTGGATGCATTTGCACTTTAGCATCATTTGAATTCACACACTAGCATTGTTTTTAGAAACCTTGAAATCTAGTTTTATTCATGCATAGCTTTTAAGATTTGGAAAAGCTTTTGTTTTATGCATGGTTTGGTTTTAAACTTGGATGCATTAGTTTTGAAACCCAAACTCTTTTGAAAACCTATTTCCTTGTGCATTATATTTGGAAAATCATCTTGACAATTTAGGTTTGAACTTTGCATACATTCATCCCTTCATAATCATATGTGTATGCATTGTTTTTGAAAAAGGAGTTTTTAGAAATCAAGCTAGCCTATGGTTTAAAGTTTCAAATCATTTTAGGCTTTGGATGTTTCATGTTTTTATACTTATTTGGATGATTTAAAACATGTGAAAAAGCTTGATTTTATTGGCCCAAAAGATCCCCAAAGAAAATCTTCAAGAAACCCAAAAAATGGGAAAATCTGGGCAGGCCCGATCAACCGGCCATGTGTGGCCGGTCAACCGGCCAAGAGGCCCGGTCAACCGGCCACACACTGGCCGGTCAACCGGGCTCCTGAAGCCAAACGGCTCTTTTTATGACCGTTGTGTTTGGCCGGTCAACCTGCATGTCATGGCCGGTCAACCGGGGATATAGCCGTTGGGCTGTTTTGGGGATATAAATGAGTTCTTTCCTTTGTCTTTGGTTGGAGATTTTGAAACCCTCTTTGAGGAGCTTTGAGAGAAGACAAAGGGGATGATCTAAGAGACATCCAAGGGTCATTAAGTGAAGCTTAAGCTTGGATCAACTAAGTTAAATCTCCAAGTAAGTTTTACTTTTATTAATCATTTGTTATGTGCTTTATTTGAAACTTTGGAAAATGATTTCAAGCATGATAACAATGATGTGTTGAATCCTTTCTTCCCTCCATCTTTGATATTCAAGATTGGATTCATCACTTTGATTTCAACCCAAGTTTTGTTTTAAACTTTCTTAATCATGCTTAGCCTAAAATCTTTGATTTCCTTTAATGCATGATTCTTTGTCTTGGTTGAAACTTCCTTTGTTGTTTTCATACATTTAAACTTTAGTTAAATTAATTTGGTTTTGAAAACAACATGCACATGTATCACATGTTCTAATTTAGCCATTTTCACACAACTTGTTAGTCCTTGATTTTCATGTCATAAACAAGTTGAATTTCATACATGTGATTTGCATAAGACTTCAATCAAACCTTTTATGAGCTTTTAACTTTGAATTGCTTTAAGCAATATATTGAGTGAGCCTTCTTTTTAAACTTGATTGGAGTCATCACACACACACCTCATAAGCATACAACTTTGCATTCATAGAGTGTTTGTGTGAGTTTGGTTTAAACTTTCATATCCGCCTATTTAGAGGCAATTTATTTGAGCTTAAATTGTAATCTCTTAGAGTGTTGAGTAAACACTTTCTTAGAGAAATATTGATTTGTAAAGGTTATTGCTTAGCCTAAGAAAAGCATTGTGTAAGGTTATTGCTTAGCCTAAGAAAAGCATATTGTAAGGTTATTGCTTAGCCTAAGAAAAGCATATTGTAAGGTTATTGCTTAGCCTAGAAAAGCACATTGTAAGGGTTATTGCTTAGCCTAGAAAAAAGCATACATAGTGGAAATCCGGTGGGGTGTTGGATACACAAGCCGGTAGTGGATGTAGGCACGTTGGCCGAACCACTATAAATATTGTGTTGTGGTGATTGCTATGTGGTGTTTGTTTTTGTATTAGCTTCCGCATATTGTATGACAATTCATCACTTGTGACTAGTTTAGTTTAAGAAATTAAAATTGATTTAAATTGGTCTTAATTGTAGCTCACCCTATTCACCCCCCCCCCTCTAGGGTTAGGATCCTCGTGGACTTTCACAAGCTAGCCAAAATCAAGCCTCTACTCACTTCTTAAGCTCACTTCCAAGCTACAATCAAGAACCCCCAAAACAAACCTTAAAATGGGTCAAACAATGAAATGACAAAGAAACCTTTCAATAATAAAGGTGGAGCTTCTCTAAGGCTATAGGAACACAAATCTAGAAGATGAAGAAGAACACTTACTTGGATGACCTTCAAATGAAGAGAACTATCTCAAAGGGAGTCTCAAAGTTGATGGATTCTTCTACAAAAGGTATCAAAGTGAAGCTTGCTAGATGAGGAAGAGGTTGGTGATCTCCATTTCGAGTTTGGTGCAAGATTGGTGAGGATTGGAGAAGGAGAAGCAAGAAGAAGAAGGGAAAGTTGCTAGAAAACCCTAGGCCTCTCTCTTGTGCTGGAAAATGAAAATGGAAAAAGAAGGGGAAGGGTCTCCTTTGTTAACAATGAGAGGTTGGGTCCCACAACTTAAAAAAACTAGTTTGGCTGAAATCATCTATTTCGGTACCTCGGACGAAATCGACGAAGAAGGAAGAAATGATCGTCGAAATATCTAGTTTCCAAAAAGTATATGTTTCGCGGGTTTCGGGAATATCAAGTTTTGGGTACAGATTTGGTGTGAAATGACTGTTTTACCCTCAAGGCTATGAAATCGGGTTTCGGGATCTCAAACGGGGACGGGATCAACATGAAAGTTGTAGGGATCATCAAAACGAGTAAAACGGGATTAAAATCATGAATGTAAAAACCTCTGATAAATCCTCAAACATATGCAATGTCATGAAAGGGAACCCCCAAAGGGCCCTACTAACACAAAGCAAATCAAAATCCCCAAAACTATATCAAAAGCTATTCCAAACCCAACTTAGCCAAAAACACTAATCAAGCTTAGCACTAACACGGAACTTAATTAGCACTAATCGGGTTCGCTCGGGTTGGGGTCTTACATCCTCCACCCCTTAGGGCATTTGGTCCTCCAAATGAAACATAAGACTCACCTCTGGTAGAAGATGTGGGTACTTCTTCTGCACTTGATCTCGTAATTCCCAAGTTGCCTCTTCCGGTCCATGATTCTCCCACAATACCTTTACCCACTGAATAGTCCGAGTCCTCAACTCTTGTTCCTTTGTGTCGATGATCTCAATGGGCTTCTCAACATAGGTAGCATCCTCTCTGATCTCTAATGGTTCATGCCGGAGTACATGCGAAGGATCGGGAACATACTTCTTCAACATAGACACATGGAAGACGTTGTGTACACCAGATAGCTCAGGTGGTAAGGCCAATCTATAGGCCACGTCACCGATCTTGCTCACAATGTCATATGGTCCAATGTATCTCCGTGATAGCTTGCCCTTCTGCCCAAATCTCAATGTTCCCCTTGTAGGTGACACTTTCAGGAAAACCTTGTCTCCTTCCTTGAACTGTAAATCTCTGCGGTGGGAGTCTGCATAGCTCTTCTGTCTACTCCGGGACACTTTCAGACACTCTTGAATCAACTTGATCTTGTCGCTGGTTTCACTAACCATAGTCGGTCCATGGAAACTGCGAGTGCCGACTTCTTCCCAACAAACAGGTGTCCTACACCTTCTGCCATACAAAGCCTCAAAAGGAGCCATCCCAATGCTCGAGTGGTAGCTGTTGTTGTAAGCGAACTCACACAACGGTAGAGTCTCGTCCCACTGAGTCTTGAAGTCTAACACACAAGCACGGAGCATATCCTCCAGAGTCTGAATCGTCCTCTCTGACTGGCCATCTGTCTGAGGGTGATAAGCTGTGCTGAACTGTAATCTCGTACCCATAGACTCGTGCAATGTCTTCTAGAACCTCGAGACAAATCTATTGTCTCTGTCAGATGTGATAGAAATTGGCTGCCCATGGCGACTGACAATCTCGTTGACAAACAACTCTGCCAAAGGTAGCATGTGCATCTTCTTCCCTGTCTTCATAGCAGGGAAATGCGCTGACTTGGTGAGACGGTCCACAATGACCCAAATCGCATCGTTGCCTCTACTAGTCCTCGGTAATCCTGAAATAAAGTCCATAGTAATGTGCTCCCACTTTCATTCCGGGATCTCTAACGATTGTAACAACCCTGGAGGCCTCTGATGCTCTGCCTTAATCAACTAACAGGTCATGCAACGGGAGACAAACGCTGCAATCTCTCTCTTCATATTGTTCCACCAAAATCTACCCTTCAAGTTCTGATACATCTTTGTGCTGCCAGGATGCATAGAGTACTTTGTGCTATGAGCCTCGGTCATGATGTCGTTCCTCAAATCTTCGATATTAGGCACGCACAGACGGTCACGGTAGTATACAACTCCATCAACAACACGAAAGTCAGGACATTCTGCTATATGCTCTGAAATCTTAACCAACTCTGGATCTTGCAACTGACTGTCCTTGATCTTCTGAATGAAAGAAGGTTCTGACACCGTCATGTTAGCTAACAAAACACCCTTCCTCAGTGGCTGTAAGTCTAAACTCAACTCTTCAAACTACTCAAAAATACAACTGCCACTAAGATTAGCCAAGCCTACTGACTTTCTGCTCAAGGCATCTGCAACTACATTTGCCTTCCCCGGGTGGTACTTGATTGGAAAATCATAGTCCTTAATATATTCCATCCATCTTCTCTGCCTCATGTTCAAATCCTTCTGCGAAAACAGATACTGTAAGCTGCGGTGGTCGGAGTGGACTTCGAACTGCTCTCCATAGAGGTAATGTCTCCACATTTTCAATGCGAACACAACCGCTGCTAACTCCAGGTCGTGGGTGGCATAGTTCTTCTCGTGATCTTTCAACTGCCGGGATCCATAAGCAATCACTTTTCCCTCTTGCATCAACACACAACCAAGTCCAACATTAGAAGCATCAGTAAAAATGGTAAAACCGCCGCTTCCGGATGGTAAAGTAAGGACTGGTGCTGTAGTCAATCTCTTCTTTAGCTCTTGAAAACTCTCTTCACACTGCTCTGTCCACACATATGGTGCATTTTTCCTTGTCGACTTCGTCAAAGGTGATGCAATCGATGAAAAACCTTGCACAAACCTCCGATAATAACCTGCCAATCCCAGAAAACTCCTGATTTCTATCACATTCTTCGGTCTTTCCCAACTCATAACTGCTTCAATCTTGGACGGATCCACTGACAAACCTTCTCTTGAGATAATGTGCCCTAGAAATGCTACTTGGTCTAGCCAAAATTCACACTTGTTAAGCTTTGCATACAACTGATTCTCTCTCAAGAGTTGCAATGCAATCCTCAAATGCTCTTCATGCTCTTCCTTGGTCTTGGAGTACACCAAAATGTCATCAATAAATACTACCACAAATTGATCTAGATACTCTGCAAATATCTTGTTCATCAATGCCATGAACACTGCCGGTGCATTTTTTTAATCCAAATGGCATCACTAGGAACTCATAGTGGCCATATCTCGTCCGGAAAGCTGTTTTCAACACGTCTGATTCTCTAACTCTCAGCTGATGGTAACCGGATCTCAAGTCAATCTTCGAAAAGTATGATGCACCTTGCAACTGATCAAACAATTCATCTATTCTTGGTAATGGATACTTGTTCTTGATGGTCACTTGGTTCAATCTTCTGTAATCTATACACATCCTCATCGAACCATCCTTCTTCTTAACAAACAACACTGGAGCTCCCCATGGTGAAACACTCAGTCTCACAAAATCTTTGTCCAACAACTCTTGCAACTGGGTCTTCAATTCCCCCAACTCTGTTGGAGCCATCCTATATGGTGCAATAGATATCGGAGCGGTCCCTGGTAGCAACTCGATAGTGAAATCAATCTCTCTCATGGGTGGCAAACCTGGAATCTCCTCCGGAAAAACATCCGGGAATTCCCAAACAATTGGGATCTCCTCCACCCCTTGGGACCGTTTATCCTTCGTGATAAACGCTAAATAAGCTTCACAACCACTTCTCAAAAGTCTGTCAGCCTTCAACGCTGAAACAAACCCTGCACAAGGATTCCTCCTCTCTCCCTGAAACGACACTCCTGCTGGTGTCTCAACCAACTTGAAAGTAAGGGTCTTATGGAAACAATCCATTGTGGCATGGTACCCTGCCAGCCAATCCATCCCTAGGATGACATCATAATCAAACATCTCCAAGGAAATGAGATCTGCGGTTAAAATCACTTCTCCTATATGGACTGTGCAACTAGGATAAAAGGTTCTACAAACAACTTGTTTACCTACTGGGGTTGCCACAGTCAAAATGAACTCAAGTTCTCTAGCATGCATGTCAATCAACTTAGCAAATTTATGGGATACGAAAGAGTGTGTGGAGCCAGGGTCAAACAAAATCATAGCTTTAATCCCACGAATAAGAAGTGTACCTTCTACTACATTACCCGCTACCTCTGCATCCACTCTATTGACCCCGTAGATTTGTCCTCGAAGCTGTGGCTTGTTCTGAGCTTGTTGTGGCCTGCCTTGTGGTGCATTCCTGTTCTATTGCGGTGGTCGCTGCTGTCCCTGCTGATGACGGGCCTGCTGCTGTGGTGCTTGCTGCTGAAGTGGCCTTGGTTGGTTTTGGACAACCAATGCATGTTGTGGTGGTGGTGGTGGACGTTGTGGCCCTTGCTGCTGCTGCTGATTCTGTCTGTTTGGCCTAGGGCAATCCCTCATCTTATGGTCCATCGAACCACACCTGAAGCACGCTCCTGTGATGGTACGACATTCAGCACTAGCATGGTTCTTCCCACAGTGGATGCAAACCACTGGATTCTGCACATTTGGCCCTGTCCTCTGCCTCTTATTCTGATGGTTCCTCTGATGCTGATAGTTCTGTTGCTGCTGGGTTGTACTTTTGCCTTGCACTTTGAGGATTTTGTTGTGGAAGTTCTCAAATTTGTAGGCCCTCTTGACTGCCACATCAAAAGTTACCGGTGGTACCACTCCAGTGGCATCTCTCTCAATGAAGGGATTGAGTCCCTCAAAGAACTTAGCAATTTTCTTCTCAACGGTATCCACCAACTCCGGGGCATACCTGGACAACCTCTCAAATTTGGTGAGGTACTCTAAGACTGTCATACTCCCCTGCACCAACTGCTGAAATTCTATGGCCTTTTGCTTCTTAACGTGAGCGGGTACATATTTTTCATGAAACTGTCTCTTGAAGTTTGCCCACACTTCTGCATCAGCCATGGTTCTATATTCTTCCCTCACCGTCTTCCACCATCTGTCTGCTGTACCAACAAAGAGGGATGATGCTAGCTTCACTCTATCACTTCCCGTACACTGGAAGATTTCAAAGATGTTCTCGGTATGTTCCAACCAATCATCTGCAGCCAATGGATCCTCTTCCCCAAGGAATTCCTTCGGAGCTCTTTTCCGGAACAGTTCAAACAAGGCATTGGGATCATGTTGCCTTTGATTTATGACTATAGCTGGTTGGGGTTGAACCGGATCTGGTCTTCTTTGTAGGACTTCAAGCAATTGCCTTTGCATTTCTGTCATCTCTCTAGCATGGTCTTCTTCCCTCTTGAGCATCTGCTCTTGCAATCTGGCCTGGTTCTCATTAGCTTGACGTTGCTGGTCAAGCATGGCTTGCATCATTTCCTGAAACTGATTAGGTGGGTGGTTCACAACTATATCCTCTTCCACTGGCCCGGTGTGATCACTGTTACTGCCAGAAGGAATGCCATTCACTGTTCTCTTATGAGGAGGCATGATGCTGCAAAACAAATTGTTAGCACATAATAATATAAAGGGTCACACATTGCTCACATGATACTAGCTAACGAAAGATCTAACGGATCCTCGCCACGTCCTTAGGATTTCTAGTTTCTTTTAAATGCTTGAAACACGTCTCGCTCTGATACCAGTCTGTCGCGACCCCAGACCGGAAATCCGGGATCGGGACATTAGTGAACAATGATTAATGATGATTATCTACATCAACAATATACAACTTATTTAATTTCCCACAGATGTCCGCGGTGAGGATATCACAACCTTGCATGAATATTTCTTTTTAGTGCGGAAGCGTGTAGCAAATCAAATAGTCAGACTATCTTTAATCATGCAAGCATTAACATCAAATATCAAAACTGTATCAGAATGAGCAATGATCTATAGCATGTTTCCCAAAAGTTGTTAAAGTTAGACAAAATATCATTTAGTTACATTCCCCAAAATTAGAGGCCAACAAAGGCCAATATAACAAAATAATAACCCAAAAGAATGGTTAAATAGATCTCCCCAAAATGTTACGCCTCTTGTAGCAACCCGATGTCTACATGACATCGTCAGCACGCCACTCAACTAGAGGTTGCGGCTCACCTACTGCCTCCTCTGGCTCCTCCTCAAGGAAACCGGCAACGGGACCTGAGTACCAAAGCAAATGGGTCAGACACAACGGTCTGGCAAGAGAGTGAAAAGGTACAACCACAAATAATAGATGAAACATCTCGGAAAGCAAGGAAATTTGTTTAAGCAAGAACTCTCACAAAATAGATAAATCATTTGCTAGAAAACATGTAAACAAGATAAAGCATATGAGGTAACCAAGGGATCAAGAACTAACAAGATGACAATCACATAAAGCTAAGTAGTCTGTCACTAGAGTGACAACAGTATCACGGGATGTTGATCTCAGTCACACAAGGTGAGGAGAATCAGCGTAAATCATATATACAATATAAATATACGGGACGGGACCACGGTAGCGAACCGGGTATCGGGACGGGACCACGGTAATGACCGGGTATCGGGATCCAAACTGCAGCTGGCGGGACGGGAGAGGGATTTCCAAGTCGGTGGATCAAACCGACAAGGTATCCAAGCTTAGTGATGCCGACTCATAGGTTAAATAACACATCGATACATATGCAAGTAAATCAAGTACAAGTAAATCAATGAACGGGCAAGAATATTCAAATGTATAACTTTCATTTCATATCGGGCAATACTCTTCGGGACAAGTCAATCTTACTAGTGTAACCATCAAGCTTTCGGGAAAACAGATCATGTAAAGTAAATCTTGGAAATGAAGAAATATAATGAACTATTACAATACCGGGAAAATATTGATTTCAAGATTTATTTAAGTGAATAGGGGTCCCGTATGTAGATTATTGAAACGATTTGGTACTCCTCGAGTTTGAAGAAATTCCGGGCTCCTTATGCACTTTTACGATTTTTAAGACTTAACATGAGCTTATGGTTAGAACTAGGTATTACCATAGAAGATCAAGACTAAAAACGGTCCATCCTAAGTATGATGTCAACCCGGAACCATCGAGCAACCTACTCAGCCACCGAAAGGAATAGAATTCGCGATACCCAAGGAAATAGACTTTGCATTTAGGTATGAAGAAGATATCGTGTCGTTCCATCCCGTTCAAGATTGAAATAGATTGAACTTCAATGCCTCCGAACCAACCGTGAAGAGCATCGGCTCAAGACATCCTCACATATGGTCAAATGAGTCCAAGGAGGGTAGCCAAGGTCCATAAAAATATAATAATATCAAAACCTTCGGTCCGATCGATCGGCTGAATTTCTGTCCCAGTTACGGACAGGGTCCGATCGATCGGCCTGACAGTCCGATCGATCGGCTCGAAAAGCCTTACAGTTAAAGACAGTCCGATCGATCGGTCTGCACGTCCGATCGATCGGACCTGGGCGTGTAGCAGGTCCGGGAACTTGATTTTTTTCCTTTTTGTTTCCTTTCCTTCCAACACATAAACAACCACATAGAACTATAAACAAGACGACTTAAACACATGTTTCCAAGACATTAAATGAGGCTATCAAGATGCATAAAGATCATTTATTTCAACCATAAGAGAAATCAATGAAAGCATGAAAATCCATAAATGCTTCACCAAACCATTTGAAACTTAAAAACACTTCATCATTCACTTGCCTCAAGTCCAAGCTAGCCAAAATCAAGCCTCTACTCACTTCTTAAGCTCACTTCCAAGCTACAATAAAAAACCCCCAAAGCAAACCGTAAAATGGGTCAAACAATGAAATGACAAGGAAACCTTTCAATAATAAAGGTGGAGCTTCTCTAAGGCTATAGGAACACAAATCTAGAAGATGAAGAAGAACACTTACTTGGATGACCTTCAAATGAAGAGAACTATCTCAAAGGGAGTCTCAAAGTTGATGGATTCTTCTACAAAAGGTATCAAAGTGAAGCTTGCTAGATGAGGAAGAGGTTGGTGATCTCCATTTCGAGTTTGGTGCAAGATTGGTGAGGATTGGAGAAGGAGAAGCAAGAAGAAGAAGGGAAAGTTGCTAGAAAACCCTAGGTCTCTCTCTTGTTCTGGAAAATGAAAATGGAAAAAGAAGGGGAAGGGTCTCCTTTGTTAACAATGAGAGGTTGGGTCCCACAACTTAAAAAAACTAGTTTGGCTGAAATCATCTATTTCGGTACCTCGGACGAAGTCGACGAAGAAGGAAGAAATGATCGTCGAAATATCTAGTTTCCAAAAAGTATATGTTTCGCGGGTTTCGGGAATATCAAGTTTTGGGTACAGATTTGGTGTGAAATGACTGTTTTACCCTCAAGGCTATGAAATCGGGTTTCGGGATCTCAAACGGGGACGGGATCAACATGAAAGTTGTAGGGATCATCAAAACGAGTAAAACGGGATTAAAATCATGAATGTAAAAACCTCCGATAAATCCTCAAACATATGCAATGTCATGAAAGGGAACCCCTAAAGGGCCCTACTAACAGAAAGCAAATCAAAATCCCCAAAACTATATCAATAGCTATTCCAAACCCAACTTAGCCAAAAACACTAATCAAGCTTAGCACTAACATGCAACTTAATTAGCACTAATCGGGTTCACTCGGGTCGGGGCCTTACAAGGTCTGGATGGCGGTTTACGATACTAGGGTTTTGATCGGTTTGATAACTTTGGCAGTGAGTATTTAGATCTCTCTCTCTCTCATTTTGTATCTTCTTTCGTATTTTGGGGTTTTTTGGTTTGTCGATCTACAAAAACATCGAAATAGATTGATTCGTCTTTGCTGGAAGAGCTGGAAGAGTTCTCTTCGCCTCCATTTTCATCCTCTCTGCATTGCAAGAGTAAGAAACATCATCATCTCACACTCTCAATATCTCTTTAAGATTTGTTTAAGTATCCATCTCATTTAACTTCTAACTTAGCCAGGGTTTCTGATCTTATTTTGATGCTAGCTTCTTCTTTTGCTACTGATCTTCTGCTTTTGAGTGTTCTTTCTTACAAATCTAGGGTTTTGGTTCATATTATTTAGATCTGTTGATGTTGATGTTTAGATCTGTTGTTTGAAGTGCTTGTTAGCTTGTATTTGTGTTAAATCTCTCGGATCCAACATCTTTTTTTTTACTTTCTATAGACACACAAGCGTCAGTTTGCTTGGACGATGAATGTAGTTATTGTTTTGAGCTGGTTATGTATAACTTTTGATGGTGAGGTCACAGCAGTCATTATTGAAACTTTTGCATACTGGATACATGTATAGGCTTATGTGGTTGTTTTCCTTCTCATCAAGTGATAGAGATGGCGATCAGGTAGGGGTAAATGGGTGAATTATCTAGTTCCTTTTCTATGTTGAGCAGGCTTGGTAGTGACAAATATAGATTTGTGACTCAGACATCTCGGTCAAGTTCAAGACCAATTTGGGTTTTGGATGTGCTCTCCCCAATTTATGATTAGTTTAAATCTTTATTTTTAAAATATTAAACACAGAGATCACAGGACCTGTTTCTTTGCATTCAATACATTGAAAATTGAATGCATAAAAACTTGTAGTCAAATGAACTCTCTATGACATGATTATTAAAGTGGTAAAGTGTGAATGATATAAAGTATTAACGTAGATGAAGTCTTGACTTTTCTAAGATTTGAATTGCTAGAGTGATGACTGCCCATTCTATTTTCTATCTTTATTTGATTAGCTTTCTGTTAGCATGCTTGTGTGGCCGCCTTTTTGAAAAATAAGTGTAAGAAGTTGGAATGGTTTTTCACAAAGCAGAAGAAAAAGGAGAGACGGAGAAACAGAGACTCCTATAAATACAAATACAAAATATCCAATGCAAATGCAATGTGTAAATTTACATCTTCTTCTTCTACTAGTGATTGGTGGAAAAGGTCGAGGGCAGTCACTCTAATCTGGTTCTCATCTGCATTTCTCTTCTTCCTTATTCTTAGAATGGCCTCCCAATCTTCTTCTTCTTCTTCTTCTTCTTCTTCTTCTTCTTCCGTTTCATTTATTATTCTTCTTCTTCAATTCATTTCTCTCTCTCTAAATCGAATTCATCTCCTTCTCCGCTTCTTTTTTAAGTGCAAGATATTGGGTTTTTAGAACCCTAACTTTCCTTCGTTTCATTGTGATTCTTATTAGATTATTTATTTATTTCAATGCTTGATTTGGGATATCTATAATTTGAGCTAGTTTATATGTGTCTGTGTATGGGGAAGACCGAAAAGATCTATAATTTACAGGCAATTGAGGTTATCCAGAGGCATGAGAATTGAAAACCCTCATTTATCTCTTTAAATTTGAGTTACCAGGATCCAAACAGGCGTTTGATTCTTTATTGGGTTTAAAGAAGGGGGACTATCATTTTTAAAAAGGCTTTTAACATAAATGCCTCCACTGGCCCAATTCAATCCATTGGTGGCACCAATGGACATAAGTAATCGACAAAGTATCATTCTTAATCCCCCCATTCACCACTGATACAGGTAGTTGGCCTGAACAGGACAACCTCATTCTTAACCATCATAGGAAGGATTTTTGTTGGGAAGGGAAGATATCTAATTGAGCTGGGTGGGTCTTCTGATTCCTCCATTTTGAAGAAGTATGTTTCTTACAAAAAAAGAAAAAAAAACCTTCATAAGGAGAGCTACAACACGATATATTTTTTATTGTTTCATTAACTTGGAACCCTGTTAATCTAAAAAGCACAATTAACTAAGCTCATTGTGTTGGAAACTAGAGCAATTGCAAGATGAACCTACTCTCTAAGACCAATTGTTACACTATGAAAAACTGTTATCTTCGTGGCATTCATTTGACCAAACAACCATATAACTTGGACTAAGGTTTACAGAGAACTCACCGACGATCCATATCATGGTTCATGGAGTGTTGGAACAATTTAGGCAACATGGCAACATTAGTATTGAATGCCAAGCCATTCATGTAATATAAAACTATGTTAACCATGTTAACTATCGGTCAAAAGTCGGCCCAGGTGATGACCATTTCTGATGATGAAGTTCACAATGTGATGGTTGAAGAGTCTGTTTCACTTGCTAACTTATACTACCTTGTTTACTGGCTGAATATGTTATGTATCTTGATCAACATACTCTAGTAATATACTAAGATCTGTCTGAACAAGTACAAATTTACTGTCAAATGTCTCATCTTAAAATAAATGTCTGGTTGCAAAGCTTATGACTTAGATTGCTATTTAAGTCTAACCAGCTGAATTTTGACAAGCAAGGCAGGTCAGGATTTGCCACCCCTAATTTTGAATGCACAATGTTCTGCCTAAGGGTGTGCAGGTCCTTGAAGCACTGAATCCTGATAAATCTATCAGCTCATTAATTTCACCTGTAGACTTGTTACCTGTGATAAAATACCAAATTCTCTGCTAGCTTGTTCAGTTGCAGAGGTAAAACTGAATTAGAGTCATTTCTTGTTTCTGATTCCCACATGTCAAGAATATATTTTTCCTGCATATTGTTTGAGGGTGTGGGCAAGCTTAAATTCATGTTTGTAGGTAAGGCGCGACGTCCCACCTTAGGACACACGTTCATGTAGGTTGATGCATCTTACACGAAAGTCTACGTGTATTGCTTATGGCAGAGTGAGGGGTCTTTCAACCGAGGAGGAAGAATGCTATAAGGTCATTGTAGACGAAATCATCAAGGGAAGTGTGGAGTTGATGGGTGGAGGAAAATCATTTCAAGATCTTACTGTCGGCGATACTATTGATTGGCGCATCTTTAGGACTACATTCATTTAGTTCTTAGTGATTAGTGATATGCCTATGTACTGTTTTAAATGCTATGAATTTTGTTGATGTACTAGTGATAGTGGATGGATGATAGTTACATTTATTTGAACTTTTCCATCATATGTTTGTGAACATTGGGTTTGGTGTTGTACACATTCTTTTCAACACAATTTTGGATTTCCTTGGCCAAATGCACTGTCTCATACATGTTAATTTACTCTTCTTTGATACTTACGTTTCTCACCAATTGGGAATTGAAACTACCTACATGGATCTAATTAATGCACTCAAGGCTTTCCCCAAGGATGTTCCAATGAGATGGGAGAAGATAGCGGCGGCGGTCGCTGGAAAATCAAAGGCCTGTTGCAACATAAAGGGGGTCTTGGTTCATCGCCAATTGCATTTGCTTGAGTGTTGTTAAGGTAATTCCCACATCAACAACTCTTTTTATTGTTATAGGACACTTAAAAAAGATTTTTAACTACTGATAATTCCCACATCAACAGCTCTTTCAGTTGGACTCCAGTCATTTATTTTTTCAATTTAGGTAGACCCCACCACTTGACATAAAATTAGCAGTTGATGATATGATTATTGCGGGACTCAGCAGCCAGAACTTGAGCACGTAGGACTCAAAAGCATGAAATCGTGTGGGATCCATGGCTACACAGCACAGGCTCTATGTCTTCATCCATTATTGTTCAGGAAAAAGAAAGAATTGTTTTCTTTTGATAGTTTCTTTGTCAGTGCCTACAAAGTACCAAATGTTCCTTTCTTTCATTATCATCAGTTATTACTTGCAGTGCCTCAGATATAATGGCTGTGGTGTTGGGTCTCTGATGTGTATGAAAGAGTTACTGTGGAGGTATTTTCTTTGTCCTGGGACATCAATGAGGGAAATTCTATTATTTGTCTTAAGTTTGAATATAGTTTGACATACAAATGAATGCTTCAAGTTTCATCCCCGATGGAGATCCTTGGGAATATTGTTACAAGGCCAGGTGAATTTTCAATGTTCATAATGGTAGTATGATTGCTTGTCATACTTGTTCCTTGGTGGAAACTCTCCATCTAGGTTTCAAAAGCTGAATTCATGTGTCTAAAAGGAGCATGTGATTTGGGTGTATGATGAGAGAGAACATTAATGAGTAATGATCCCCTTGAACGATGCAGGGAGAGTTGGTTGGATTGTGTTTAACTCTACAGTCAGCAGCAGAAGACATTGGCACCATTGGGTGTGAGTTTCCTTCAGTACTCTCTGCCAGTGTATTTGTTATTATTTATTCCTTAATCTTTTATTAGTGTAGGAGATATTATTTTTTAATGCAGAGGTTTTTTTCCTGGTATGCAGAGAATTTTTACTGATGGGATGGGATTGTGCTCTATTTCCATGAGTTCAAAATGGATGTTGTACTATTGGGCCAGTCCATATGATTTGTGGTCAGTGGCATCTAGTGCATGATTCAAACACGAACAATCTGGACAAGGTACTACTGGGCCAAATTAATTGTAGCAATTATAGATTACTTGGAAGGAATGGAAACTGGGTACTCTGTAAGCCTTGAGTTAAGCTCCAATTGACATGGGTATTTTGGATGGACAGGTCGTGATTTGGATGGGAGCACCAGAGTGCCACTTACTGCACCAAGATTATGATTCTTCTTCTTTTTCTTCTTGTACTTCTTGTTCTTGTTCTTCTTTTTGTCAATATGCATGTAGATGATAGGTTAGAACCTGAATAGAATATTGTCTTTTGTGGTAGCAATTCAGAAACAGAAATGGTGTTCTTCTTGGTGCAAATTTATGTTAAGGCTCTGAATCTTTTGTGTGTGTGTGTGTGTGTGTGTTTTGTATTACTTGTTTTATTTCGCAGGTGAGAAGGAAAATCGATCTCATTTATGGAGGAGGCAGTGTTGGTCTTATGGGCTTGGTTTCTAAGACTGTTCGTATGGGGGTTGTCTTGTTCTTGGGTATGAAAACTAACTTCTTCACTTTTCTTCCCCCCTTTTCCTTTGTGTTATTCATGTGGAGATTATTATTTTCCTTTCTTATTCATGAAAAGATTATTATGGTTTCTTTAAGAAGCAAGCAAACACAACCACTGGTTCTGATATGACAACAATAATATCCTTTACTGCTACATTTGTCAGATTTGTGATTTTTTTTAAAGTTCAATTTCTGCTCAAGGAAATTTGCTTCAAAATATGTTTGATGTTGTATTGAAGTGAGCTTTTAGTCACAAAAGGAGTCGAGTCTTCTGGGCAATCAGATTCTTATCTAGTTGAAGAAGGTAGGAATTTGGATGGATGTGGAATGATTAACCCAAGTTCAAAACTGAATTTGTATTGGAAACAGAAACTCTGTAGATTATTAGCAAGCTTGTGGCCTTTCAAATTCTCCAATTCCAGTATTCTGAATGTTTTGATGTACTAGAGGATTTGGGAAACCTGCTGAGGAGGGATTCTCTAAATTCCAACAAATAGGCCCTAAGTCTTCCAATAGAACTGTTTGTACAATAATCTATTACTCTCAGTGATGGATGTTTTTTTTAACATCATTGTGTCACTGAATATTAATTTCATGTAGGGTGTATAGATGAAGATCTGCAACAAATTAATTAATAACAAGTATGCATATGACCAACCAGCTGAAGTTTATTCCCCCAAACCACATCTTCTTGACTACATAATTTTCTTCAATGTCTAGAAAAAACTTCAGCTAAAGTTACAATAAGGATTGTACACATTCTTGCCTGTTCTATCCGACTTGGACAAAGCTTTCACATTCAATTAGTACATTACAATGATGAACCCATTAATGGTCATTGTACCCCCACCAGCCCAGAAATTGTAGACCCAGCCATAAAAAAAACACAAAATCACATACTTCTGAGTTCATTACTTGTCTACTTAACAGGTTAACTCAAAATATGGTTGCCAAGAAATAGAACATGATGATCAGGTGGGAAAGATTATAACTTGTTCGACTTTGCCAGTTTGATGTGAACCTAGGATCATCCCTTTGAGGGAGATGTTTGGAAAGATAGTAAGTTTGGGTTTAACGTTTAAGTCAATAGTTCTTCATACCAGCATATATCAAGGATCTATGTCATTTTCTTTGCTTATATTGTAAGTACTCATTAACATGATCGAGTAAGAATCACAAAATAACCACCCAATAGTGGGGGCTACATCTCTTGGAGTAATGTTTTTTTTTAACTTTTTATTTTTCAATTGTCTCACAGGATGAGCTGAAAAAAAAGAAAGAAGAAGGAACTTTGATTACAGAAGGAAGCAATGATATACTTACAATGGCCTTGGGAACTCCGGAGCAAAGTGGACGCGTTAGGGGGGCTAGTATATACTACACTCCAACTACATACTTCAATCTCCCTAGACGTGGATCAAGGAAACATACTGAGAAGTTGGAAGCAGAGAATCAAACACTGAAAGTAGCAGTAATAGAGTTGCTTAAACAAGCAGCATCAAGTGGCTCATCACCACTGAATTGTATGTGGTTATTACGCAATGAGTTTTATGCGACACTTTTTTGCTGATGCCGGTCAATCGCTCAAACGCAAGGTGAAAAAAATAGTTATACATAAATAAATAAATATATTTTTTTTGCTCAATAATTAAAAGTTCTATTAAAAAGAAAGAGAAAAACAAAAGAATGGGATGGAAGTTTAATTACACTAGCTAGTTTTCTTACACAAAAGAATGAGTAAAAGTTCCTTAGCTAGTTTTCTTACACTAATGACTACACTAACTTGCTTTTTCTCGAAACAGGTTATGGAGTTGGCCAGCATAAAGACATACACCACCAAAGAAATAGATAAGATCTGACTCGAGTTTATCGACTTCATCCAAGGATTTCTTCCTTTATAAAGGTATACCTAGGAGTTCAATTTGTATAGTTGAGAAGATTTCATAGTAAGGCTTAGTGACAATACACTTAATTTAATGTGCATTTCAGTTTTTAGGCTTAGTGACTACCTGTTTCTTCATCGGACTATCATCAATGTGAATTGATTCATGCATTTTTGTCTGCATCATGCACTTGGGTAGGTAGAGTTTTTTAGTTCATGATGCATTTCACACTTCATCACATATCATTAGGGGGGGGGGGGGGACTGTCTGTGATTAACTTGCATAGTTTTCGGTACGTTAATGCTTATTGAGTGTTAGTTGTAGATGGTGATAGGAATACTAGGTCATCATATTAGTAAATTATTGATTGCTCCTAATTTCCTTGCTACTATGATCTTATGGCATGTGAACTGCTAGTGTTTCAATTGCTCTTTCTCTAGTGACAAAATGTTTTCTCTTTAACATGAATCCTTGATATTGTTGGTTAAACTCTCCTTACTTGATTATATTATTGATACATAGTCAAATTGTTATTATTTTGTAGGTGAATGAAGAACTTAATTAAACGGAGATGGAATGCCTTTTGCTAAGTGGATCTACTAATTAGGTTAAGTTAATTTTGGTTAGTTAGGGATTTCCGGAAATTGTTTACAATGTAGCTTGCCTTTTTTTGGATGCTTTTGTGAAGGTTTTGGATTATGTCGTGACGCTTTGGTTACGAATTCGAAGGTCAATGTAAATAGTTTGGATTATGGATGGATTCAAATTGGCTATGTTTTGAATAGTTTGTTTGATTTAGTGCGTGGACGAGCAAGTACGTTCCTTAATGTGAATGGTGATTAATTTCCAATTAATGAAATGGTTCTTATTGAATGTTGTTATCTATATTTTTTTGCATCTTTTGTAAGGCAGATTTAGTGATTTGAAAGTGTATCCATGTTGCAGCATGTTATTAGTAATGTATATATTGCATTTTTATTTTAAAAAGAAAGGGATCGTATCACGCTTCTATGGAAACTGTCACAACTGATGACTACTTGTGTCACTTTTGGTCCGAAAACAACATATTGATTACTGCTTTTGAAAAACGAGACAACAAAGTTATCTTTCTTGTGACGCTTTTAAGTTATTTCAGTGTCACTTTTGGGTTTAAAGTGACACAAGTAATCCTTTTTTTGTGTCACTTTGATAACAGAAACTGACACAACAAATGTATTTCTTGAGACGCTTTTACGAACTTTTAGTGACGCCAACAGATAAGACGCTTGCATAGTAATCAGAAAAGCGACACAAACCACTTTTTAAGACACTTTAAAAGTGACTCATTAAGACATTTTTTTTGTAGTGTGATGCCGCAGATTGCTACTATGGTTCTCGATGCCCGGCTCACTACTGTGGTCATGTATAATATATGTATATGTATTTATAAGATCCACTGTTTCTCCTCACCTTGAGTGACTGAGATCAGTGCCTAGTTATTGCTCCGTCACTTTAGTGATAGAGGACTTACCTTCGTGTGGTTGCCATCTTGCTTGTTTCCCCATTTCCTTGGTTACCTTTACATGTTTTACAATGTACACTTGTATTTGAATAAATGTTTTATCTCGTTTATAGAAATTGTTATTTAAACATGTTTTAAATGCTTTTGAAGGTAAATTCATTTGTTATTTTATTGTCATTGTATTTTACCTAGTTGCCAAACCATCGTGTTTGACCCACTCTTTGGTACTCAGGTCCAGATATTGCCTACCTCGAGGCGGAGCTTGAGGATGCGGTCGTTGAACCGCAACGTCTAGTTGAGTGGCATGCCGATGATGTCGTTTAGACATTTGACTGCTTTGAGGGACGAAACATTTTGGGAACGTTTAACCATTCTTTTGGGGATTGGTATTTTTTTATATTGGCCTTTGTTGGCCTCTATTTTTAGGAATGTAATTAAATGATCTTTTGTATAACTTTAACTGTTCTTTTGGGAAAGCGCTAATGATCATTGCTCATTCTGATACTTGGTTATACATGTTATTTATCTTGTGAATAGAAATGAATTATCATTTGATTTGCTACATGCTTCCGCATTTAAACAGAAACATTTATTATATTGATGTTTTATCCTCACCGCGGACACTTGTGGGAAATTAAATAAATAAATGTGACACTTCACGTACACTACAAATACGCGTCCTGATCCCGGATTCCCGGTCTGGGGCCGCGACAGGGGTCCCCCTCTTGCTCTCGCCAGCTATAGTCTGGATCTCGTCCCGTCCCGTCCCATTACCCAGTTCCGCGGCCGTGGTCTTGTCTAGCTATATGTATGTATATATATATTGTTGGCTCTCGTCACTTCGCGTGTCTGAGACCAACGCCCCGAATGTGCTCTCATCATATTAGTGATGGAGGATTTAGCTTTATGTGGTTGCCATCTGTCCTCGCGATTGTGGCTCCCCTGAAGAAAGGCGATTAGCAGGGTCCGCATATGGACTGGGTTTGCAATGTGAGGAATACCTTATTTTTCAAGATGTTTTAAATGAACGCTTGTTTTTTCAGATCTCCATGTTTTACATATGTTTTAAGTGAATACATGTTTTGTTGGATACCAATGTTTTACACCTGTTTTACATGAATGCAGGATTTGTCAGATATTCGTGATTTTCCACACGTTTTAATTATATGCATCTTTTGATCAAATAACATGATTTATCACATGTTTTATTCTTCAGTATATTTATTATCTTTCATGTCCCCTTCGCTCCGAGCTGAGTGCACGTGTTGGCTGTGGAACCATGATTTTGCAGGTTGTAGTGTCGGCTATGTCATGTAGACATTGAGCTTGACATCGGAGCTACGTCATATGTGGGGTAGTATTTATTTAGCTTGTTATTGTTTGGCTTCTATTAGCCTTTTTCTTGGGATTTCTAATTAATACACTTTAGTAATCTATAACTTGAACATATGTGGGAATGATTGCCCTGTTACTGTCAGCTCTGTATTTTATTGTGATGGTTTGTTCCAGTTTGATATTGTCCTCGATTTGATAACTATATGTTAGCAGTTGAGTGCGACGCGGAATCCGATGGCCACGGACTCCGGGTTGTAACTCCACGAAAGCTTCCACGAAATATTCAGAGTGTGTCGGAATTTTTCATTCTCACACATGCGGATCCTTGGAGAAATATAATTTATCACTTACTTCCCAATTCGCGTCCCCAAGGTCGAGCCGCTGCAGGGATCCGGGTTCGGAGGCACGACAGACTGGTATAAGAGCGGGCAGGTTTCTAGGAAATAAAACACTCTAGGAACCTTAAGACATGTGGTGAGGACTCCTTAGACTGTATGGGTTTTCTTTTGGCTAGTCATTGTTTCTGTGAGTTTGGCTTTGTTTTTCTTCTACTGGGGGAGAATTTAATGTCTCCGTACCCACATTTAATACCTTTTGCTTGTTTTTGCAACAGAGAATCAAAGTTTTGTGGACTTAGCATGTGGTTCTCGAAGGACTTTGGTAGGATTTTCAGCCTTTCAACTTCACAGATGGAGCTAACGAAGGAATTTGTGAGCAGTTGCTAGTCAGCAAGGAATGTGAACAGTACATCGAAACCCAATTATAGTTGATCGTGTACCGTCAAATGGTGCGTCAGGCAAGTAATTGTGGATTTTTTTTAATAAACTTGGAATATTTTCCTAAGTCAAAAGACTCCAGAAACCAGGCAAATGGTGGGTTTCAGGAAGTTTGAAGTGATTTTCAATTGATGGAGCTTAAAGTGGATGCCAAAACCTGGAAATTCGAATTTGATGTGTTGGAAGTAGGTGGGCCTCGTGGATTGATTTTCAAAACTTTTGACCCACTTGACTCGAGGATCAACTATCCATAAGGCTACAAAACCCAATCCAGGATGTAATCCCTCATTCTCATCAATCATGTACAGCAATATAACCTATCTAGAAGATAGAAATCAGCAACTACATGCAACAAAATTGTCACGCCCCCGAACCGAAACCTTGGTGGCGGGAAATGGGATTAAGCATAAATGTATTTTACTTCTCCCAGGATCCGCGTGTGTGAAGACAGCACATCCCAACACATTCTGAATATTTTTGCGGAAGCATTTGTGGCGTTGCGACCTGAAGTCCGTGGCCATCGGATTCCGCGTCGCACTCAACCTTTAGCACATAGCTATTATATCAAGAATCATATCAGACTGGAGCAACCATCACAATAAATTACAGAGCTGACAGTAACAGGATATTACATTCCCAAATATGTTCAAGTTACAATTATCAATGTACATTAATTAAGAATCCCAAGAAAAAGGCTAATAAAAGCCATACAACAAAAGCTATAAACTACTACCCAAATGTGACGTAGCTCCGATGTCAAGCTCAATGTCTACATGACATAGCCGACAAACCAACCTGCAAGGCATGGCTCCACAGCCAATAAAACACTCAACTCGGGGCGAAGAAATCTGAACCTGAGTACCAAAAGTAGTGGGTCAGACACGACGGTCTGGCAGGTGGATGAAAAGATAACAAATATACTGAAGAATAAAACATAAGATAAATCATGATACTCGATCAAATGCTGCATATAATTAAACGGGTGCAAAAGTCGGGAATCTCGGGGAAAGCCTGTATTCATTCCAAGCATGGGTAAAACATGACTATCTAATAAAACATGTGTTTATTTGAAACTTAAGTAAAAACATAAGTATACAACAAACCAGGTATTCGTAGCAGTCTAGCAAAACCAATGTACATTTGAAACATATGTGAAAATACGGATATTTAACAAACCGGGTGTTCATTTAAAACAGGTATAAACATAGATATCTGACAAACCAAATGTCCTTTAAAGCAGGCTCGGATATTTAACAATTCGGGTATTCCTTTAAAACATGTGTAATCATATAAATCTAGCAAAATCATTGATCGTTTGAAACATATGTAAAAGCATGGGTATTTAACAATTCGGGTATTCATTTAAAACATGTGAAATCACATAAACCTAGTAAAACCATCGATCGTGTGAAGCATATATAAAAGCATGGGTATTCGCCCAACCTGCATTCATTTAAAACATGTGCGGGTACAAAGAACAGAAGACAATATAATAATAACTGAATTTACATTGGAGAATATTAACACTTGTTTAAATAACAACTTTCATAAAGAAAACGAACCATTTATCAGAAAGCAAGTAAGCAATATAAAACATGTCGCGTATCCAAGGAATCGGGAACTGGCAAGATGGCAACCACACGAAGCTAAGTCCTCTATCACTAAAGCGATAGAGCAATAACTAGGCCCTGATCTCAGTCACTCGAGGTGAGGAGAAACAGGGGATCTCATATAAATACTTATACTAGGCACTGATCTCAGTCACTCGAGGTGAGGAGAAACAGTGGATCTCATGAATGCATATACATATACTATACATGACCACGGTAGCGAGCCGGGCATCGGGGACCACAGTAGCAATCTGCGGTATCGGGACAAGACCACGGTAATAACCGGGTAGCGGGATCCAAGCTGCAGCTGGCGGGACAAGAGGGGGATCTCCAAGTCGGTGGATCAGACCAACAGGGTTATCCAAGCTTAGTGGTGCCGACTCATAGGTCAAATACAATCGAGACAATGCAAGTAAATCAAGTACAAATACATAATCAAACGGGCAAGACGGGGGTGCTCAAGGGCACACTGACATATCATGTGGTGCAATGCACTTCGGGACAATAACTGTTACCAGAGTAACTTCAATGCTTTCGGGAAACAAGTCATGTGATGCAAATCTCGGGAAATGAGGAAATATAATGCACTATACCATTTCGGGAAGAATATTGATTTCAAGATCTATTTAAGTGAATAGGGGTCCCGTATGTCGATTATAATAATTACTTGGTACTCCTTGAGTTTGAAGACATTCCGGGCTCCTTATGCACTTTTCGATTTTCCAAACTTAAAATGAGCTTATGGGCAGTACTAGATGTTACAATAGAAAAGAATCAAGATCATAAACGGTCCATCCTAGACATGACATTAATCCGGAAACATCGAGCAACCTATTCAGTCACCGAAAGGAATAGAATTCGCGATAACCAAGGGAAAGATTTGTGTTTAGATATAAAGAAGATATCGCGTCGTTCCATCCCGTTCAAGATTGAAATGGATTGAACTTCGATGTCACCGAACCCACCGTGAGGAGTGTCGGCGCAAGACATTCTCACACATGGTCCAAACAGTCCAAAGAGGGTAGCCAGGGTCCCACCTAAAACCAAGAATTAGTGTCTAAATCAACACCATTCTTTTCTTTCAGTTCCCTAGTCTTAGAGACCTTAGATTAGGGTACAATTGGTCTTAACACTAAGGTATACACCCCTAGGACTCATAGAAGGCCCAAAGGTTTCCAAAAAAAACAAATATCAAATTTCACCGGACTCAAACTGGGTCCGATCGATCGGCCCAAAAAGCCTTACTGTTAAAAGACAGGCCGATCGATCGGCCTGTAGGTCCGATCGATCGGACCTGGGCGTGCAGCAGGTCGGGGACACTGATTTTTCTCCTTTTTGTTCCCTTTCCTTCCAACACCTCAACAACCACAAATAACTATGTACAAGGTGATTTAAACACATGATTCCAAGATATTAAAATGAGCTAAAGAGCTCCTCATTTCAAGTTTCTCCCTTTCCATTCTTCCCATTCTTTCCATTCACAATAAATCTCAAGGTGGAGAAAAACTCATTCATGTGAAACCATTTGAAACCTTGACAATATGATGCATACACTTTCCAAGCATGAACAAGAGGGAAAATAACTCATCAATAAGCACATTTCGAAATCAATATTAATCATAGTGAAGACAACTACTAAAATCACCAAAACCCTTAATGAAACAAGATTTTTCTCACAAAACATGTTAATAATCAAAACAATCCATTCATTCACTTGCCTTTGACTCTAATCAAGCAAATCAAGCTCCTAATCACCTCTCAAGCTCAAGATCCACAATCTCTACAAAAACCCCCAAAACAAACCCTAAAATGGGTTAAACAATGAAATGACCATGAAACCTTTCAATAATCAAGGTGGAGCTTCTCTAAGGCTAGAAGATTACAAATCTAGAAGATGGGAAGAATCACTTACTTGGAAGGTCCTCTAATGGACAAGGTAAGCTCAAAGGAAGTCTTGTGATGGAGGGTTCTCTTCACAAATGGTATCAATGGAAAGCTTGCAAGATGAGGAAGAAGAAGGTGGTCTCCATTTCTTGATTGATGAACTATTGGTGTGGCTTGGAGATGAAGAAGCAAGAAGAAGAAGAGGAAACACAAGAGCAAACCCTAGGCTCAGTTGTGTGCTGGAGCAATGGAGAGGAAATGAGCAATGAAGGGGATGGGTTCCTCTTATAAACAAGTGAGGTTTGGGTCCCACAACTTAAAGAACTTGGGTGGCTGAAATCATCTAATTCGGGACCTCGGATGGATTCGACGAAGAAGGAAGAAATGATCGTCGAAATATCTAGTTTCCAAAAAGTGTATGTTTCACGGATTTTGAGAATATCGAGTTTTGGGTACAGATTTGGTGAGAAAAGACTGTTTTGCCCTCAAGGCCAAGAAATCGGGTTTCGGGTTCTCAAATGGATATGGGATCAACTTGAAAGTTGTATGATTCCTCAAGATGAATGCAACGGGCCAAAAACACAATACGAAACAAATCGGGAAAATCTCACAAGTAAATGCAAAGCCGAAAAGGGAACCCCCAAAGGGCCCCACAAGCTACCAAAGCACTCAAAAGCCCAAAACTAGAAGAAAACCCATTCTAGCTCACAAACTCAACCCAACAAATACTAATCCCACTAAAAGAAACTAATTCACAAATAAAACAACACTAATCCAAGAGATTAGGGGTCGGGTTCTCACAAAATAATCGACAACAAGTAGAGAAGTAGATTATACCTTTGGAGCCCGGTAGTGCTCTAATGGAGGAGAAGTCAATCAACTAGAACAAGAACTCTTCTTGAAGCAATTAGAGATCTCCAAGACCTTATTGTCTTCCACGCTATGACCCTCTATCAAATCTCTTTTCTCAAGAAGATGGTGGAATCTCCAAGAGAAAACCTTACTAGAAACTCCAAGAAACTAGAAGGGAACTAGAAGAGAGAAGGGGAGAAGAATTGTGCAACACTTGCACAAAACAAAGGGGTTGGGCGTGGATCCTCTATGTTGGACGTCTAAGAGGGGATGGTTCCCCTATTTGTAACCCCATAAGCCTCCTCTTTCTACTCTCTTTCTAATAGTATAAGAAGTCTCACTTCCATACAAATTAGTAGCTTACTATTACCACTATTAGAAGTCCCACTTCAAATAGAAATAGTAACTTTCTAATTCCTTCCATTTTAGAGTTCAAGTAAGAATAAAATCTTTCTAATATCTTGGGCTAGCGTGGGGACCACTAGGGATTCCTTAGAAAGCTGGCTCCAACTGGGACACGCGACCCTACATCTCATGTGCAATCCGGGCCCATAGTTAATTGCAAATAATGCCACTATATAAATGCAATTGCACTCCAGTCTCAGGAATAAATTACAATGAAGACCCTAAACTTCCACAGTATCCATGGATCAATTGGAATAAATCTGTCCCATCTAATCCTAGATCCACATCTTATTATCCTTGAGCCCCAATTAATCACAATGATATCAGTACCATCCAATTAACTCTTAATCGAGATGGGTGCGCACTTACTAATGATAAATTCATTAATTGGCATAAGGGGATAATATAGGTAGATTCCATCTTGATCATTGGATGTTCCCACGGTCCTACTATCACGTACCCAAGACACCGAGGTGTTGACCTACAGTTGGCCTCACTCATTGGTGACTCAAAGCAAATGAATAGACAGAAACTTGAGTTCATCAATGTCTCAGGATTGAGAGCCTATTGCTAGGAAATTATGAGAGCTGTCCTTAAATCAAGACAATATTTCATAAGGTGCTTCTCATGGTCCTTCAATACATCCAATGTACTAGTACTATGATCCAGAATCTTACATTCTGATGATCGAGACAAATCACACTATCTCATAGAGATCAAAGTGCTGCAACCTTATCAGATGAGATGCCTAGTCTCATCAATGGTTGTGAAGATATTTTTAAGTATAAGATTTGTGACACATGTCTCCTGTATGTGGATTTCATCCATATACATATATCACATCTAATATACTAATGAGACCCGGTTCATCTCATGAACCATTATGTCATATGTATTGGTCATGTGCATTAAGTAATAAACACCATTCATCTCATGAAAGGAAAGCATGATTTTATTGATAAATAAAGAAATTAATCAATTTATTACATCAACTGATGGATTGAGACCACACAATCTAACATGATGAACTTTTGTCGGAGGAGTGTTAGAGGATTTTCAATGATTCCAGAATGATAGCGAAGTCGACTCAACGGGATGCATCAATGTGTGGTTAAAATCTTGGGAATTTGGACAATGCATGGATGCAAACCGGAGAATCATAACCTATGGACAAATCCAATTGAAAGATTCAGAGAAGAATGACACATGTGCATGACTTAAGGATGATGAACCTGAGATAGAAGCAGAAAATTGAACAAACAAGGTTAATTGGAAGAATTTTGAGATATGAATGCTGAGTTGTAACCGTTTAAGATGTGATGTATAGTGGACAAACACATATGGTCAGGAACCAATTGTTGTACGGAGGACCAAGGGCAATTGGGCAGAAATGGTATAAGATCGGAAAAGTGAGTTTTGATAGAGGTACATCCTACATCCAAACATTTGATGGAGCCAGCTTAGCCTATGAAGAAGGGACATATTTCTAAGTCATTCACTGATGAGTTCACAAAAGAGACATTTTCATAGCATTATTTTATGAGTTTTCAAAGATAAAAGAACTCAAAACACTATTTTTGATAGAAAAATAATAAATTTCCTCCACATCATGCTTTGCTCATATCTTTCCATTATAGATGGCCATTTGTATGCATTTATATGAGTTCCAATGGCCTTCATACAAAATATGTTAAAAAATACTTTCAATTATGTTAATTTCTCTTTATAGCTATTAATTGAAGATTAAAGTTGAGATTCAAGAGTTAAAGAGAGTAAGGATAAGTTTGGAAGACAATTGGATGAAGAAATGACAAAGATAGGCCAACAATAAGAAGAAAAATGAAAGACCTAGGTTGGTATTTTAACCATATCTTTTTACTCGGGTGTTTGATTGAGATGATCTCAGAAGCATTGGAAAGCTTGTTTGAAGATCTACAAATCATATTTCACAATATTTTTTCCAATTTGGACGTTTCGGGGGTCAAAATCGCACATCAATCTGGGGACTGTTTTCTAACATGGGAATCACATCCATATGTTCATATTTCCATTCTTGTGAAGTCCCACATTGGAAAGAAACCAAAAAGAGCAAGGCAAATGTCTCTATATAAGGAAGGGAGCTCTAGGCATTAAAAAGGACAAGCAAGGAGAGCCTCCTTCTCTTTACTTAAGCTATTCATGTAAATTGAGAGCAATTGTAGAGAGAAAGTGAGGAAAGCTTTGTAAAATTTGAAGATTTGTAATGAAAGCTTTGTCTTCTCCAATGGGTGGCTAATCCCTTTGATTGGATCTTCTAGATGAAGCTAAGTTGATCCTATTCCTTTTGCTTATGCTCTTTATTTTAATTCCATTGTTTATATGCTTAATATGTTAGAATAGATTTGTCTTCATTGCATTGTGCAACCTTTCATGCTTATTTTTTTATCTTAGCATTCTTTTTACTATCTATGCTTAGGTTTGATAAATCATGCTTAGGAGTAAATATCTTTTGATGGTTTAGGCTTACTTTTGATAGATAGTTATTAGGAATCTTTTCTTTTATGAAGGGAAGAAAATCTTGGCTATTAGATTGTTAATTTCTATCTTAGAGCTTTAAAGTTATATTTTCCAAATCTAAGCATTGACTTGTCATTAGATTTGAGTGTTTCTTAGGGAAAAGAGAAGAGCATTAGTGTTGGATTAGTGTCACTTAGTGGATTTTAGATGGTTCAATCTATCCATTAGTATTGTTTGTTTCTTATTTTACTTACTTTAGCTTGATTGTATTCACATTCCCACACACTTATTCTTTTTTTTATTTATTCTCACACTCCATTTCTCTATCCACACCACCATATCCATTAGCTTATTTGTTCATACCTTCTAAGTGTTTGTTTTTATTCCTCCTTTGATTTCACACTTTTAGCACATTTGTTTTTATCTCCATCCACTCATTTTCTATCTTGTTCTCCTTATGAGTTAGTTTTCATGGATGCTTTTAGTTTATTTCTATCTTGATCTTTCACTTATTTTCACACACTTACTCATTTGATCTATCTAACATTGTTCATTTGTTCTTGTTTTAACCTTGTTATTTTTCTTTTGTCATTAACTTTGTCGCGACCTCGGACTGGAAATCCCCAATCCGGGATCGGGACTAATGATTAAAGAGGATTATTTACATCCACAATATACAACTTATTTAATTTCCCACAGGTGTCCGCGGTGAGGATATCACAACCTTGCATGAATATTTCTTTTGAGTGCGGAAGCGTGTAGCAAATCAAATAGTAGACTATCTCTAATCATGCAAGCATTAATATCAAATATCAAAACTGTATCAGAATGAGCAATGATCTATAACATGTTTCCCAAAAGTTGTTAAAGTTAGACAAAATATCATTTAGTTACATTCCCAAAATTAGAGGCCAACAAAGGCCAATATTACAAAATAATAACCCAAAAGAATGGTTAATAAGTTCTCCCCAAAATGTTACGCCTCTTGTAGCAACCCGATGTCTACATGACATCGTCAGCACGCCAGTCAACTAGAGATTGCGGCTCACCTACCGCCTCCTCCGGCTCCTCCTCAAGGAAACCGGCAACGGGACCTGAGTACCAAAGCAAAGGATCAGACACGACGGTCTGGCAAGAGAGTGAGAAGATACAACAACAGATAATAGATGAAATATCTCGAAAAGCAAGGAAATCTGTTTAAGCAAGAACTCTCACAAAATAGATAAATCATTTGCTAGAAAACATGTAAACAAGATAAAACATATGAGGTAACCAAGGGATCGGGAACTCACAAGGTGGCAATCATATAAAGCTAAGTCCTCTGTCACTAGAGTGACAACAGTATCACAGGACGTTGATCTCAGTCACACAAGGTGAGGAAACTCAACGCAATCATATATACAATATAAATATACGGGACGGGATCACGGTAGCGAACCGGGTAACGGGACGGGACCACGGTAATGACCGGGTATCGGGATCCAAACTGCAGCTGGCGGGACGGGAGAGGGATTTCCAAGTCGGTGGATCAAACCGACAAGGTATCCAAGCTTAGTGATGCCGACACATAGGTTAAATAACACATCGATACATATGCAAGTAAATCAAGTACAAGTAAATCAATGAACGGGCAAGAATATTCAATGTATAACTTTCATTTCATATCGGGCAATACTCTTCGGGACAAGTCAATGTTACTAGTGTAACCATCAAGCTTTTGGGAAAACATATCATGTACAGTAAATCTTGGAAAAGAAGAAATAAAATGAACTATTACAATTCCGGGAAAATATTGATTTCAAGATCTATTTAAGTGAATAGGGGTCCCGTACGTCGATTATTGTAATGATTTGGTACTCCTTGAGTTGAAGACATTCCGGGCTCCTTATGCACTTTTACGATTTTTAAAACTTAATATGAGCTTATGGATAGTACTAGATGCTATGATAGAAAAATCAAGACTATAAACGGTCCATCCTAAGTATGATGTCAACCCGGAACCATCGAGCAACCTACTCAGTCACCGAAAGGAATTGAATTCGCGATACCCAAGGAAATAGACTTTGCATTTAGGTATGAAGAAGGTATCGTGTCATTCCATCCCGTTCAAGATTGAAATAGATTGGACTTCGATGCCTCCGAACCAACCGTGAAGAGCATCGGCTCATGATGTCCTCACATATGGTCAAAAGAGTCCAAGGAGGGTAGCCAAGGTCCACAAAAAAAATATATCAAAACCCACTAGACTCAAACTGATCGATCGGCCCAGTTATGCATAGAGTCCGATCGATCGGCTCAAAAAGCCTCTCAGTTAAAAACAGACCGATCGATCGGTCTGCACGTCCGATCGATCGGCCCTGGGCGTGTAGCAGGTCCGGGACACTGATTTTTCTTCCCTTTTTCCTTTCCTTCCAACACATCAACAACCACTTAGAACTATAAACAAGATGACTTAAACACATGTTTTCCAAGACATTAAATGAGGCTATCAAGATGCATTATGAGCATTTATTTCAACTAAAAACACATTAATGAAAGCATGGAAAATCCATAAATACTTCACCAAACCATTTCAAACTTAAAAACATCCAAACATTCACTTGCCTCAAGTCCAAGCTAGCTGAAAACAAGCCTCTATTCACTTCTATTGCTCAAAGCCAAGCTACAATAAAAAACCCCCAAAAACAACCCTAAAATGGGTTACACAAAGAATGAAAATGAAAGAACCAACAATAATGCAAATGTAGCTTCTCAAGGGCTAGAGGAACACTAATCTAGGAGATGGGGATGATTACTTACCTTTAAGGTCCTCTAATGGCAAGAGTAAGCTCAATGGAGGTCTTGGAATGGAGGGTTTTCTCCACAAATGGTATCAATAGGGAGCCATGGTGAAGAGGAAGAAGAAGATGATCTCCATTTCTTGGTTGATGCAAGTTTGGTGTGGATTGGAGATGGAGAAGCAAGAAGGAGAAGAGAAAAGCAAGGAAACCCTAGGCTCTCCTCTTATGCTGGAATATGAAGAATGAAATGAATGGGAAATGGCTTCCCTTGTTAACAAGTGAGTTGGGTTGGGTTGGGTCCCACAACTAAAGGAGCTACATTGGCTGAAATCATCTCTCTCGGGTCCTCGAATGAATTCGACGAAGAAGGAAGAAATGTTCGTCGAAATATCTAGTTTCCAAAAAGTGTATGTTTCGTGGGTTTCGAGAATATTAAGTTTTGGGTACAGATTTGGTGTGCAATGACTGTTTTACCCTCAAGGCTATGAAATCGGGTTTCGGGATCTCAAACGAGGACGGGATCAACATGAAAGTTGTAGGATTCCTCAAGATGAATGCAACGGGCCAAAAACACAATTCACAACAAATCGGGAAAATTTCTCAAGAAAACGCAAAGCCGAAAAGGGAACCCCCAAAGGGCTCCACTAGCCATCAAAACACTCAAAGTAGCCCAAAACTAGAATCAAGGTTATTCTAAACCCAACTTAACCAAAAACACTAATCAAGCTTAGCACTAACACGCAACTTAATTAACACTAATCGGGTTCACTCGGGTCGGGGTCTTACAAACTTTGTTACTAACCTTGTTCTTCTTTGAGTTCTTCTATTTCTATTTACATCTCTTTGTTATCTAGTTTCTTGTTTTCTTTTAGTTTGCATTTTTTATTTCCTTTGTTATTATCTTGTTTCTTGTTTTCATTTGCATTTGTTAGCTATATTTGAGTTGATACTCCTTTACATTGATAATTGTTATTTTCCTTGTAACGATCCTCGTGGGAACGATATTCGGATTTCCATAGTCTATATTACTTGAGACAACTGTATACTTGCAGAAAATTCGCAAACATTCACCTTGAAGATTGTACGTCGATAGGAGACCCAACTTCGACAACTTTGACAGAGATGGTAGGATTGTCCTGAGGACTGGACGACATTGCTTGGAGTAAGAAACATCTGGTAGTACTTAGCGTCACCGATTTTTCGAAGCCAAGAGTAGACAGAAGGACAAGACTAGAGTCCAAAGAATTGGCATTGAATGACACTATGTGCAGTGCTTTGCGACAGAGATAGAGTTACAGTACATCGGAATAAGCCAGAACCTTCATTTTCTTGGACCAACATTGGTGGAGAAGACAAGTCACAGATTCAAGGTTATGTAAGAACACCTAATGGGTGTCATGGGTTTGACGGAAGGCTTCTTCGAACATTCATTGTGTCAGAGGAACAAGTTGCCGAGTAAAATCTTGGACCATTTGAGATCTTTAACCGAAATCAGAGACCTCGACCACAGACTCATCTCACCGCCATGTTTGACCGGGGATAATGCAGTGTACAGGAGCAACACAGATCAATCTTGTTTAGAGACAATTTTCAATTGGTAAAGCTCCAAAGAGATGTCAAGAGTTAGAGATTTCTGGAATTTGATGAGTTTTGTCAGAGAAATATTTGGGAATTTTCAACAAGTGCAGCCATGTGGTGAAGTAGATGCAGTAGGATGCATCATTTGTGTGGCTAGAAGCATTGGAAGTAAGATTTCAACAGCTGATGAAGGAGTTGATTGCAGAAAGGATCTCTACTCGAACACTTGATAGCGAAGATTTTGCGGTTTGATCTACATGAGGAACATCGGATTACAATGTAAAAATTGTTGGGAGAAGGTGGGCCTCGTGGATAGGTTTTCAAAATTTTTGACCCACTTGACTCAAGAATCTGAAAGTGATCCTAACCCTAGAAGGGGGGGGGGGGTTGAATAGGGTGAGCTTCAAATTAGTGACCAATTATGACCAATATTAACTTCTTTAAAACTAACTAGCCACTAGTGATGATTTATCAAACAAGATGCGGAAGCTAACAAAATCAATCACCACAAGCATTCACCATCACATAATGATTTATAATGGTTTGGCCTCAATGTCTACATCCACTACCGGCTTGTGAACCAACACCCCACCGAATTTTCACTATTAATGTTTTTCAATAGGATAAGTGTCACGACCCCGGACCGGGAATCCGAAGGGCCAATCCGGGATCGGGACTAAATGAGTTAATGATGATCCATATCGGTCTAATAATAACATACGTTTATTTAATTTCCCATAGGTGTCTGCGGTGAGGATATCACAACCATAAAAGAATATTTCTTTAAGTGCGGAAGCGTGTAGCAAATCAAATAGTCAAACCATCCTTGGTCAAGAAGATAACATCAAGTATGAAATACTGTATCAGAATGAGCAATGATCATTAGCATGTTACCCAAAGTAAATTAAAGTTTATACAATTAACATTTAATTACATTTCCCAAAAATAGAGGCCCACGAGGCCAATATAACAAAATACCAATCCAAAGGAATGGTTAAAAGTTTCCCAAAATGTAAAGTCTCTCATAGCCACAAAACGTCTACATGACGTCATCGGCACGCCACTCAACTAACTGTTGCGGTTCTACAACCGCCTCCTCGTGCTCCTCCTCGGGGTATCCAACAACGGGACCTGAGTACCAAAGAGTAGATCAAACACGACGGTTTGGCAAATGGATAAAACACAGTGATAATATGAAAATACATGCATTTACCTTCAAAACATGTAAACCTGTTTAAATAACAATTTCTATGAACGAAATAAAACATTTATTCAATTACAAGGATGCAATGTAAAACATGTAAGGTGACCAAGGAAACGGGAAACAGTCAAGATGGCGACCACACGAAGCTAAGTCCTCTAACACTAAAGTGATAGAGCAATAACTAGGCACTGATCTCAGTCACTCGGGTGAGGAGAAACAGTGGATCTTTTAAATACATATACATATACAATACTATACATGACCACGGTAGCGAGCCCGGCATCGGGGACCACAGTAGCAATCTGCGGCATCGGGACAAGACCACGGTAACGACCGGGTAGCAGGATCCAAACTGCAGCTGGCCGGACAAGAGGGGGATCTCCAAGTCGGTGGATCAGACCAACAGGGTTATCTAAGCTTAGTGTTGCCGACTCATAGGTCAAATACAATCGAGACATATGCTAGTAAATCAAGTACAAATACATAAACAAACGGGCAAGACGGGGGTGCTCAAGGGCACACTGTCATATCATGTGGTGCAATGCACTTCGGGTCAAGTAACCATTTCTAGTGTACATCAATGCTTTCGGGAAAAACAAGGCATGTAGTATAAATCTCGGGATTGATAAGGTACAATAAACAATTGGAATTTCGGTAAGGTATCGTGTTCAAAAATTCGTTTGAAGTGGATATGGACCCCGTATGTCAATCTAATGACCATTTGGTACTCTTTGAGTTTGCGGACATTCCGGGCTCCTTATACACTTTGAATTTTCAAAACTTCAATTGAAATCTTTGTGATATGGTTTCTTCCTCAGATGGCCTCATACAATGTTTAACAATCCTCTTGACGTAGAGGGGTTCCCAAAGAATAGTCCCAAACCATTAAAATAGTTCATCATTGTTGTCGCGACCCCGGACCGGGAATCCCAATCCGGGATCGGGACATTATGGTGTGATGATTATTCAAGAGGATTATCTACATCCACAATATACAATTTATTTAATTTCCCACAGGTGTCCGCGGTGAGGATTTCACAACCTTGCATGAATATTTCTTTTTAGTGCGGAAGCATGTAGCAAATCAAATAGTCAGACTATCTCTAGTCATGCAAGCATTAATATCAAATGTCAAAACTGTATCAGAAAGAGCAATGATCTATAACATGTTTCCCAAAGGTTGTTAAAGTTAGACAAAATATCATTTAGTTACATTCCCCAAAATTAGAGGCCAACAAAGGCCAATATTACAAAATAATAACCCAAAGAATAGTTAACAAGTCCTCCCCAAAATGTTACGCCTCTTGGCAACCCGATGTCTACATGACATCGTCAGCACGCCACTCAACTAGAGGCTGCAGCTCACCTACCGCCTCCTCCGGCTCCTCCTCAAGGAAACCGGCAACGGGACCTGAGTACCAAAGCAAAGGATCAGACACGACGGTCTGGCAAGAGAGTGGGAAGATACAACAACATAAAATAGATGAAATATCTCGAAAAGCAAGGAAATCTGTTAAAGCAAGAACTCTCATAAAATAGATAAATCATTTGCTAGAAACATGTAAACAAGATAAAACATATGAGGTAACCAAGGAAATCGGGAATAACAAGGTGGCAATCACATAAAGCTAAGTCCTCTGTCACTAAAGTGACAACAGTATCACGGGATGTTGTTCTCAGTCACACAAGGTGAGGAGAAACAACGTAAACATATATACAATATAAATATACGGGAACAGGACCACGGTAGCGAACCGGGTATCGGGACGGGACCACGGTAATGACCGGGTGTCGGGATCCAAACTGCAGCTGGCGGGACGGGAGAGGGATTTCCAAGTCGGTGGATCAAACCGACAAGGTATCCAAGCTTAGTGATGCCGACTCATAGGATAAATAACACATCGAGACATATGCAAGTAAATAAAGTGCAAGTAAATCTATGAACGGGCAAGAATATTCAATATATAACTTTCATTTCATATCGGGCAATACTCTTCGGGACGAGTCCATGTTACTAGTGTAACCATCAAGCTTTCGGGAAAACAGATTATGTAAAGTAAATCTTGGAAAAGAAGAAATAAAATGAATTATTACAATTTCGGTAAAATATTGATTTCAAGATCTATTTAAGTGAATAGGGGTCCCGTATGTCAATTATTGAAATAATTTGGTACTCCTTGAGTTTGAAGACATTCCGGGCTCCTTATGCACTTTTACTATTTTTAAAACTTAATATGAGCTTATGGATAGTACTAGATGCTATGATAGAAGAATCAAGACTATAACGGTCCATCCTAAGTATGATGTCAACCCGGAACCATCGAGCAACCTACTCAGTCACCGAAAGGAATTGAATTCACGATACCCAAGGAAATAGACTTTGCATTTAGGTATGAAGAAGGTATCGTGTCGTTCCATCCCGTTCAAGATTGAAATAGATTGAACTTCGATGCATTCCGAACCAACCATGAAGAGCATCGGCTCAAGACGCTCTCACATATGGTCAAGTGAGTCCAACGAGGGTAGCCAAGGTCCACAAAAAAAATAAATCTCAAAACCCACTGGAAATTTCTGTACCAGAAATACACAGGGTCCGATCGATCTGCCCAAAAAGCCTTACAGTTAAAAGTCAGACCGATCGATCGGCCTGTAGGTCCGATCGATCGGCACTGGGCGTGAAGCATGCCCGGGAACTTGATTTTTTCTCCTTCTTGTTTCCTTTCCTTCCAACACCTCAACAACCACAATTAACTATGAACAAGGAGACTTAAACACACGATTCCCAGACATTAAATGAGGCTATCAAGATGTGTAAAGATCATTTATTTCAACCATGGAAAAATCAATGAAAGCAATCAATGAAAGCATGAAAACCATAAATGCATCACCAAACCATTTCAAACTTAAAAACATCCAAACATTCACTTGCCTCAAGTCCAAGCTAGCCAAAATCAAGCCTCAAATCACTTCAATAGCTCAAAGCCAAGCTACAATCAAAAACCCCAAAAAACAACCCTAAAATGGGTTACACAAAGAATGAAAATGAAAGAACTTCCAATAATGCAAATGTAGCTTCCCTAAGGCTAGAAGATCACTAATCTAGGAGATGAATAAGATCACTTACTTGCAAGGTCCCCTAATGGACAAGGTAAGCTTAATGGAAGTCTCAAAGTTGATGGATCCTTGTAAAAATAGTATCAAGAGGAAGCTTGTGAGATGAGGAAGAGATTGGTAATCTCCATTTCTTGATTGATGAGCTCTTGGTGAGGCTTGGAGATGGAGAAGCAAGAAGAAGAAAAGAAAAGCAATGAAAACCCTGGACTCAATAGTTGTGCTGGAACATGAAAATGGAGAAGGAAGGGTAGGGTTCCTCTTTGTTAACACTTGGGTGGTTGGGTCCCACAACTTAAAGAGCTACGTTGGCTGAAATCATCTCTCTCGGGTCCTCGGATGAATTCGACGAAGAAGGAAGAAATGTTCGTCGAAATATCTAGTTTCCAAAAAGTGTATGTTTCGCGAGCTTCAAGAATATTAAGTTTTGGGTACAGATTTGGTGTGAAATGACTGTTTTACCCTCAAGGCTATGAAATCGGGTTTCGGGGCCTCGAATGGACACGGGATCAACATGAAAGTTGTAAGAATCCACAAGATGAATGCAACGGGCCAAAAACACAATTTAAAACACGTCGGGAAAATTTCACAAGAAAATGCAAAGCCGAAAAAGGGAACCCCCAAAGGGCCCCACAAGCTATCAATCACTCCAAAAAGCCCAAAACTAGAATCAAGGCTATTCCAAACCCAACTAGACCAAAAACACTAATCAAGCTTAGCACTAACACGCAACTTAATTAGCACTAAACGGGTTCACTCGGGTCGGGGTCTTACATCCTCCACCCCTTAGGGCATTTGGTCCTCCAAATGAAACATAAGACTCACCTCTGGTAGAAGATGTGGGTACTTCTTCTGCACTTGATCTCGTAATTCCCATGTGGCCTCTTCCGGTCCATGATTCTCCCACAATACCTTCACCCACTGAATAGTCCGAGTCCTCAACTCTTGTTCCTTTGTATCGATGATCTCAACGGGCTTCTCTACATAGGTAGCATCCTCTCTGATCTCCAATGGTTCATGCCGGAGCACATGCAAAGGATCGGGAACATACTTCTTCAACATAGACACATGGAAGACGTTGTGTACACCAGATAGCTTAGGTGGTAAGGCCAATCTATAGGCCACGTCACCAATCTTGCTCACAATGTCATATGGTCCAATGTATCTCCGTGATAGCTTGCCCTTCTGTCCAAATCTCAATGTTCTCCTTGTAGGTTACACCTTCAAGAAAACCTTATCTCCTTCCTTGAACTGTAGATCTCTGCGATGGGAGTCTGCATAGCTCTTCTGTCTACTCCTGGACACTTTCAGACGCTCTTGAATCAACTTGATCTTGTCGCTGGTTTCACTAACCATAGTCGGTCCATGGAAACTGCGAGTGCCGACTTCTTCCCAACAAACAGGTGTCCTACACCTTCTGCCATACAAAGCCTCAAAAGGAGCCATCCCAATGCTCGAGTGGTAGCTGTTGTTGTACGCGAACTCACACAACGGTAGAGTCTCATCCCATTGAGTCTTGAAATCTAACACACAAGCACGGAGCATATCCTCAAGAGTCTGAATCGTCCTCTCTGACTGGCCATCTGTCTGAGGGTGATAAGCTGTGCTGAACTGTAATCTTGTACCCATAGACTCGTGCAATGTCTTCCAGAACCTCGAGACGAATCTGCTGTCTCTGTCGGATGTGATCGAAACTGGTTGCCCATGACGACTGACGATCTCGCTGACGAACAACTCTACCAAAGGTAGCATGTGCATCTTCTTCCCTGTCTTCATAGCAAGGAAATGCGCTGACTTGGAGAGACGGTCCACAATGACCCAAATCGCATCGTTACCTCTGCTAGTCCTCGGTAATCCCGAAATAAAGTCCATGGTAATGTGCTCCCACTTCCATTCCGAAATTTCTAATGGTTGTAACAACCCTGGAGGCCTCTGATGCTCTGCCTTAATCAACTGACAGGTCATGCAACGGGAGACAAACGCTGCAATCTCTCTCTTCATGTTGTTCCACCAAAATCTGCCCTTCAAGTTCTGATACATCTTCGTGCTGCCTGGATGCATGGAGTACTTCGTGCTATGAGCCTCAGTCATAATGTCGTTCCTCAAATCTTCAATGTTAGGCACACACAAACGGTCACGGTAGTACAAAACTCCATCAACAAAACGGAAGTCAAGACGTTCTGCTATATGTTCCGAAATCTTAACCAACTCTGGATCTTGCAACTGACTGTCCTTGATCTTCTGAATGAAAGAAGGTTCCGACACCGTCATGTTAGCCAACAAAACACCCTTCCTTAGGGGCTGCATGTCTAAGCTCAATTCTTCAAACTGCTCAAAAATACAAGTACCGCTAAAATTTGCCAAGCCTATTGATTTCCTACTCAAGGCATCTGCAACTACATTAGCCTTCCCTGGGTGGTACTTGATTAGAAAATCATAGTCCTTGATATATTCCATCCATCTTCTCTGCCTCATGTTCAAATCCTTCTGAGAAAACAAGTACTGTAAGCTGCGGTGGTCGGACTGAACTTCGAACTGCTCTCCATAGAGGTAATGTCTCCACATCTTCAATGCGAATACAACCGCTGCTAACTCCAGATCATGGGTGGCATAGTTCTTCTCGTGCTCTTTCAACAGCCGAGATCCATAAGCAATCACTTTTCCCTCTTGCATCAACACACAACCAAGTCCAACATTAGAAGCATCGGTAAAAATGGTGAAACCGCCGCTCCCGAATGGTAAAGTAAGGACTGGTGCTGTAGTCAATCTCTTCTTTAGCTCTTGGAAACTCTCTTCACACTGCTCTGTCCACACATATGGTGCATTTTTCCTTGTCAACTTCGTCAATGGTGACGCAATCGACGAAAAACCTTGCACAAACCTCCGATAGTAACCTGCCAATCCCAGAAAACTCCTGATTTCTGTCACATTCTTCGGTCTTTCCCAATTCACTACTGCTTCAATCTTGGACAGATCCACTGACAAACCTTCTCTTGAGATAATGTGCCCTAAAAATGCTACTTGGTCTAGCCAAAATTCACACTTATTAAGCTTAGCAAACAACTGATTCTCTCTCAAGAGCTACAATGCAATCCTCAAATGCTCTTCATGCTCTTCCTTAGTCTTGGAGTACACCAAAATATCATCAATAAACACTACGACAAACTGATCTAGATACTCTGCAAATATCTTGTTCATCAATGCCATGAACACTGCCGGTGCATTAGTCAACCCAAATGGCATCACTAGGAACTCATAGTGGCCATATCTTGTCCGGAAAGCTGTTTTCAACACATCTGTTTCTCTGACTCTCAACTGATGGTAACCGGATCTCAAGTCAATCTTCGAAAAGAATGATGCACCTTGCAACTGATCAAACAATTCATCTATTCTTGGTAATGGATACTTGTTCTTGATGGTCACTTGGTTCAATCTTCTGTAATCTATACACATCCTCATCGAACCATCCTTCTTCTTAACAAACAACACTGGAGCTCCCCATGGTGAAACACTTGGTCTCACAAAACCTTTGTCCAACAACTCTTGCAACTGGGTCTTCAATTCCCCCAACTCTGCTGGAGCCATTCTATATGGTGCAATAGATATCGGAGCGGTCCTTGGTAGCAACTCGATAGTGAAATCGATCTCTCTCATAGGTGGCAAACCTGGAATCTCCTCCGGAAAAACATCCGGGAATTCCCAAACAATTGGGATCTCCTCCACCCCTTGGGACCGTTTATCCTCCGTGATAAACGCTAAATAAGCTTCACAACCACTTCTCAAAAGTCTGTCAGCCTTCAACGCTGAAACAAACCCTGCACGAGGATTCCTCCTCTCTCCCTGAAATGACACTCCTGCTGGTGTCTCAACCAACTTGAAAGTGAGGGTCTTATGGAAACAATCCATTGTGGCATGGTACCCTGCCAGCCAATCCATCCCTAGGATGACATCATAATCAAACATCTCCAAAGAAATGAGATCTGCGGTTAAAACCACTTCTCCTATCTGGACTGTGCAACTAGGATAAAAGGTTCTACAAACAACTTGTTTACCTACTGGGGTTGCCACAGTCAAAATGAACTCCAGTTCTATAGCATGCATATCAATCAACTTAGCAAACTTATGGGACACGAAAGAATGTGTAGAGCCAGGGTCAAACAAAATCATAGCTTTAATCCCACAAACAAGGAGTGTACCTTCTACAACATTACCCGCTGCCTCTGCATCCACTCTGTTAACTCCGTAGATTTGGCCTCGCTGTTGGGGCCTATTCTGTGCCTGCTGTGGCCTGCCTTGGGGTGCATTCCTATTCTGTTGTGGTGGACGCTGCTGTCCCTGCGGATGACGGGCCTGCTGCTGTGGCTGCTGCTGCTGTCTGAACTGTTGCTGCTGTGGTGCTTGCTGCTGAAGTGGCCTAGGCTGGTTTTGGACAACCAATGCATGCTGTGGTGGTGGTGGTGGACGTTGTGGCCCTTGTTGCTGCTGCTGTTGATTCTGTCTATTTGGCCTAGGGCAATCCCTCATCCTATGGTCCATCGAACCACACCTAAAGCACGCTCCTGTGATGGTACGACACTCAGCACTAGCGTGGTTCTTCCCACAGTGGATGCACACCACTGGATTCTGCACATTAGGCCCTGTCCTCTGCCTCTTATTTTGATGATTCCTTTGATGCTGATAGTTCTGTTGTTGCTGGACTGGACTCTTGCCTTGCACCTTGAGGATCTTGTTGTGGAAGTTTTCGAACTTCTAGGCTCTCTTCACAGCTTCATCAAAAGTTACCGGTGGCACCACTCCGGTGGCATCTCTCTCAATGAAGGGATTGAGCCCCTCAAAGAATTTGGCAATCTTCTTCTCAACGGTGTCCACCAACTCCGGGGCATACCTAGACAATCTCTCGAACTTGGTAAGGTATTCGAGGACCGTCATGCTCCCTTGCACCAACTGCTGAAACTCTATAGCCTTCTGCTTCTTGACATGGGCGGGTACATATTTGTCATGAAACTGCCTCTTGAAGTTGGCCCACACTTCTGCATCAGCCATAGTTCTATATTCTTCTCTCATTGTCTTCCACCATCTATCTGCTGTGCCAACAAAAAGGGATGTTGCAAGCTTTACTCTATCACTTCCCGTACACTGAAAGATCTCAAAGATGTTCTCGGTGTGCTCCAACCAATCATCTGCAGCTAGTGGGTCCTCTTCCACAAGGAATTCCTTCGGAGCTCTTTTCCTGAACCGTTCAAACAAGGCATTTGGATCATGTTGCCTTTGGTTTATGACTATAGCCGGTTGGGGTTGAACCGGATCTGGTCTTCTTTGCAAGACCTCTAGCAATTGCCTCTGCATTTCTTGCATCTCTCTAGCATGGTCTTCCTCTCTCTTTAGCATTTGTTCTTAAAGTCTGGCCTGGTTTTCATTGGCTTGACGCTGTTGCTTAAGCATTACTCTCATCATGTCTTGGAATTGGTTGGGTGGATTGTCCTCCACTATATCCTCTTCTAGAGGCCCTGTATGATTACTATTGCTTGCAGTAGGATTGCCATTCAACGGTCTCTTACGTGGAGGCATGATGCTGCAAAACAAATGGTTAGCACATAATAATCCAAAAAAAAGAGGGTCACACATTGCTCACACGATACTAGCTAACGAAAGATCTAACGGATCCTCGCCACGTCCTTAGGATTTCTAGTTTCTTTTAATTGCTTGAAACACGTCTCGCTCTGATACCAGTCTGTCGCGACCCCGGACCGGAAATCCCAATCCGGGATCGGGACATTATGGTGTGATGATTATTCAAGAGGATTATCTACATCCACAATATACAATTTATTTAATTTCCCACAGGTGTCCGCGGTGAGGATTTCACAACCTTGCATGAATATTTCTTTTTAGTGCGGAAGCATGTAGCAAATCAAATAGTCAGACTATCTCTAGTCATGCAAGCATTAATATCAAATGTCAAAACTGTATCAGAAAGAGCAATGATCTATAGCATGTTTCCCAAAGGTTGTTAAAGTTAGACAAAATATCATTTAGTTACATTCCCCAAAATTAGAGGCCAACAAAGGCCAATATTACAAAATAATAACCCAAAGAATAGTTAACAAGTCCTCCCCAAAATGTTACGCCTCTTGGCAACCCGATGTCTACATGACATCGTCAGCACGCCACTCAACTAGAGGCTGCAGCTCACCTACCGCCTCCTCCGGCTCCTCCTCAAGGAAACCGGCAACGGGACCTGAGTACCAAAGCAAAGGATCAGACACGACGGTCTGGCAAGAGAGTGGGAAGATACAACAACATAAAATAGATGAAATATCTCGAAAAGCAAGGAAATCTGTTAAAGCAAGAACTCTCATAAAATAGATAAATCATTTGCTAGAAACATGTAAACAAGATAAAACATATGAGGTAACCAAGGAAATCGGGAATAACAAGGTGGCAATCACATAAAGCTAAGTCCTCTGTCACTAAAGTGACAACAGTATCACGGGATGTTGTTCTCAGTCACACAAGGTGAGGAGAAACAACGTAAACATATATACAATATAAATATACGGGAACATGACCACGGTAGCGAACCGGGTATCGGGACGGGACCACGGTAATGACCGGGTGTCGAGATCCAAACTGCAGCTGGCGGGACGGGAGAGGGATTTCCAAGTCGGTGGATCAAACCGACAAGGTATCCAAGCTTAGTGATGCCGACTCATAGGATAAATAACACATCGAGACATATGCAAGTAAATAAAGTGCAAGTAAATCTATGAACGGGCAAGAATATTCAATATATAACTTTCATTTCATATCGGGCAATACTCTTCGGGACGAGTCCATGTTACTAGTGTAACCATCAAGCTTTCGGGAAAACAGATTATGTAAAGTAAATCTTGGAAAAGAAGAAATAAAATGAATTATTACAATTCCGGGAAAATATTGATTTCAAGATCTATTTAAGTGAATAGGGGTCCCGTATGTCAATTATTGAAATAATTTGGTACTCCTTGAGTTTGAAGACATTCCGGGCTCCTTATGCACTTTTACTATTTTTAAAACTTAATATGAGCTTATGGATAGTACTAGATGCTATGATAGAAGAATCAAGACTATAACGGTCCATCCTAAGTATGATGTCAACCCGGAACCATCGAGCAACCTACTCAGTCACCGAAAGGAATTGAATTCGCGATACCCAAGGAAATAGACTTTGCATTTAGGTATGAAGAAGGTATCGTGTCGTTCCATCCCGTTCAAGATTGGAATAGATTGAACTTCGATGCATTCTGAACCAACCATGAAGAGCATCGGCTCAAGACGCTCTCACATATGGTCAAGTGAGTCCAAGGAGGGTAGCCAAGGTCCACAAAAAAAAAATCTCAAAACCCACTGGAAATTTCTGTACCAGAAATACACAGGGTCCAATCGATCGGCCCAAAAAACCTTACAGTTAAAAGTCAGACCGATCGATCGGCCTGTAGGTCCGATCGATCGGCACTGGGCGTGAAGCATGCCCGGGAACTTGATTTTTTCTCCTTCTTGTTTCCTTTCCTTCCAACACCTCAACAACCACAATTAACTATGAACAAGGAGACTTAAACACATGATTCCCAGACATTAAATGAGGCTATCAAGATGTGTAAAGATCATTTATTTAAACCATGGAAAAATCAATGAAAGCATGAAAACCATAAATGCATCACCAAACCATTTCAAACTTAAAAACATCCAAACATTCACTTGCCTCAAGTCCAAGCTAGCCAAAATCAAGCCTCAAATCACTTCAATAGCTCAAAGCCAAGCTACAATCAAAAACCCCAAAAACAACCCTAAAATGGGTTACACAAAGAATGAAAATGAAAGAACTTCCAATAATGCAAATGTAGCTTCCCTAAGGCTAGAAGATCACTAATCTAGGAGATGAATAAGATCACTTACTTGCAAGGTCCCCTAATGGACAAGGTAAGCTCAATGGAAGTCTCAAAGTTGATGGATCCTTGTAAAAATAGTATCAAGAGGAAGCTTGTGAGATGAGGAAGAGATTGGTAATCTCCATTTCTTGATTGATGAGCTCTTGGTGAGGCTTGGAGATGGAGAAGCAAGAAGAAGAAAAGAAAAGCAATGAAAACCCTAGACTCAATAGTTGTGCTGGAACATGAAAATGGAGAAGGAAGGGTAGGGTTCCTCTTTGTTAACACTTGGGTGGTTGGGTCCCACAACTTAAAGAGCTACGTTGGCTGAAATCATCTCTCTCGGGTCCTCGGATGAATTCGACGAAGAAGGAAGAAATGTTCGTCGAAATATCTAGTTTCCAAAAAGTGTATGTTTCGCGAGCTTCGAGAATATTAAGTTTTGGGTACAGATTTGGTGTGAAATGACTGTTTTACACTCAAGGCTATGAAATCGGGTTTCGGGGCCTCGAATGGACACGGGATCAACATGAAAGTTGTAAGAATCCACAAGATGAATGCAACGGGCCAAAAACACAATTTAAAACACGTCGGGAAAATTTCACAAGAAAATGCAAAGCCGAAAAAGGGAACCCCCAAAGGGCCCCACAAGCTATCAATCACTCCAAAAAGCCCAAAACTAGAATCAAGGCTATTCCAAACCCAACTAGACCAAAAACACTAATCAAGCTTAGCACTAACACGCAACTTAATTAGCACTAAACGGGTTCACTCGGGTCGGGGTCTTACAATTGTCCCAACATAGCCCTGCCTAACGGGGCCAATCGCTCGAGCGGACTGGAGAGTTCGCTCGAGCGAGTCGCTCTCTGGAATGGTTGTCTGGGTGGGTTCGCTCGAGTGAAGTTGAGGTCGCTTGAGCGAACTCATTGGGTCGAGCGAATATTTAAATGCATTCGAACGGACAACTCTCTGGAATGAGTTTTAGGATGTCTGCTCGAGCGACCAAGGGTGCGCTCGAGCGACCAAGCTACTGGAAAGCTCCGAACCCTTCTCTGGATAGGTCGCTCGAGCGAACTGTCCAGGAACTGATTCCAGACTAGTTCAGCTCCTCTCTAACTCTTCCTTTTTACAACCTCCTTTTAGCCCTTCTTATACATCAAATGAGGAGTCTAATACTTCATTCAAACTACATCAAATCCTCCCTCACATCCATCCCATTCTCCTCCATCCACATCACATTCAATATAAGGAAAGAAAAGAAGGAAACCATTTCACACAATATATATTTGAGACAAAACAAGAAGAAATTAAAGGCAATAAACCAACACAACTTCGTGACCATAAATGTACCATTAATACTCTATCATGAGCAGTCATTTCAAAAAAAAGCAATAAATATGCATTAATGGAAAATATCCAAAGTCAATGAAAGCTTAGGAAAATCGTTCATCCACTTGCCTTGGGTCTTCTAACAATGCAATCAAGCTCTAATACTCTTCCAAGCAAGGAATCCAAGCTATGAACAAAAACCCCAAAACAAACAAACCCTAAAAGAGTCAAAACAATGAAATAGCAAGGGAAACCTTTCAACAATGAAGGTAAAGCTTCTCTAGGGCTAGAGGAACACAAATCTAGAAGGAGGGAAAGATTACTTACTTGCAAGGTCCTCAAATGGACAAGGTGAGCTCAAAGGAAGTCTTGTAATGGATGGTTTTCTCTAGCAATGGTGTCAATAGGGAGCTAGGGTGATGAGGAAGAAGGTGATGATCTCCACTACTCAAGTTGTGCAAGATTGGTGGTGAGTTTGGTGATTGCAAGCAAGAGCAAGAAGAAGAAGGCAATGAAAACCCTAGGTTTTCTCTCTTGTGCTGGAAAAAGGCAATGGAAGGGGAAGGGCTTTCTTATAAACAAGTGGGGAGTGGGCTCCACCACTAACAATCTAATTGGGCTGAAATCATGGCTTTCGGGGCTTCTAATGAATTCGACGAAGAAGGAAGAAATGATCGTCGAAATATCTAGTTTCCAAAAAGTATATGTTTCGCGGGTTTCGGGGTTATCAAGTTTTGGGTACAGATTTTGTGTGCAATGACTGTTTTGCCCTCAAGGTTATGAAATCGGGTTTCGGGATCTCGAACGGGGACGGGATCAACGCGAAAGTTGAAGGGGTTAACAATACCAATAAAACGAGATTAAAACCATGAATGCAAAATCTGCGATAAATCCTCAAACATATGCAAAATATCATAAAAAAGGGAACCTCCAAAGGGTCCCACTAACACAAGACAATCAAAATTCCCCAAAACTATTTCAAAAGCTATTCCAAACCCAACTTAGCCAAAAATCACTAATCAAGCTTAGAACTAACACACGGCTTAATTAGTACTAATCAAGTTCTCTCGGGTCGGGGTCTTACACTAAGCAATAACCTCTAACACTTATGTTTTTCAAGGCTTAACATCAACCTATACACTATGCTTTTCTAGGCTAAGCAATAACCTATACACTATGCTTTTCTAGGCTAAGCAATAACCTATACACTATGCTTGTTTAGGCTAAGCAATAGCCTATACACTATGCTTGTTTAGGCTAAGCAATAACCTATACACTATGCTTTTCTTAGGCTAAGCAATAACCTTTATAAGAAGAAAAAATTTCTCTCAAAGTAGTGTCTACACAAACACTAAAAGAGATACAATTTAAGCTCAATTACAATGCCTCTAAAATAGGCGGATATGAAATTGAAAAACAATCTCACATAACACTCTATGTAATGCTAAGATGAATGCTCATGGTGTGTGTGTGAAAACTTCAATCAAGTTAAAAATGATAGTCAATGAATGCAAGCTTAAAGCTTTTGAAAGTGTAAAACACAAAAATAGATTTGATTGAAGTGAAGGAACAAATCACATGTAATTTAAAAACCAACTTGAAAATGATGTATATCAATGCTAAGCAAGTTGTGTGAAACTTTAAAACAATATACATGTGATTTGTGAAGTTGTTGAATCCAAAACATAAGATAGATTTGAAAGTGATTTTCTTATGATGAAAAACAACAACCAAAGATTCAACCAAGTATAGGAATCATTTTACATATAATTTCAAAGATGATTTCAAAACATGATTCACTTAGATGTATTAATTTGAGTCCTACTTGGTTTGAATCAAGGTGATGCATCCAAAACAATAAATCAATTCAACACATATAATGTTAAGGACACAACAAATCATAGTTAACATGCTTAAATAGATTTACTAATAATTTAAGCAAAGCATGAAAACATATGAAAAGGAAAACTAAGCTTACATAGAAGATTTACTTAAGATTCCAAGCTTTAGCTTCCCTTTTGACCAACTAGCCTCCCTTAGATCATTCCCCTTTGTTTGGTCTCAAAATACCTCAAGGAGTATCCCTTGGATCCTCAAATTTGGCCAAGGAATGAACTTTAATTTATAGAAAATGTTGTCCAATAGCTAGCTTGTCGGTCGACCGAACTCAACGGTCATATTCCAACGGTCATATATTTCGAAAGTTTGCTAACCGAAATACACTTGTCGGTTAACCGAACTGAAGTTCGGTCGACCGACAGGTGACCGACAGCTGACCGAAGTTCCCAGAAAACACATATTTCATATTCTGGAATTGGAATTGATAGCTGACCGACAAAGGTTCGGTTGATCGAACTTTCCCTGATTATAAAGATTCGTAAAAATGATCTTTTTTAGAGGGAAACTTGGTCTTGGAGGTCTAGGCCATAGAATCAAGTCTGGAAACATGTTTTAAATCATTATAAGAGTTTTTAAAACATGAAACCTAAAATGCCTAAAATGATTTGTAAGATCTTGATTAGAAAATCTTCTTTTGAAAACTAAATGTATCCAAGTTTAAAATCAAAACATGCATAAATCAATATTTCTACAAGTCTAAAAAACAATGCATGCGTAAATCAAGATTTCAAGAATTTCTAAATCAATGCATGTTTTAAATATTTGAATGATGCTAAAATGATAATGCATCCATCAAATTGCAATAACACTAAATCCCTAACAGAATTAAGTACCCATAAGGCCATAAACCGCATTCAGGATGCAATCCCTCAATCTCATCTATCATTTATAGCAATAAATTCTATCTAGAAGATAGAAATCAACAACACCATGTAACCAAAACAATCCACAATAAATAGAGAAGTAGATTATACCTTTGGAGCCTGGTAGTTCTCTAATGGAGAAGAAGACTTGCTTGATGAAGAAACTCTTTCTTTTAAGCAACTTAGGATCTCCAAGACCTCTTAGCCTTCCACGCTATGACCCGTATTAGATCTTTTTTCTCAAGAAGATTGGTGGAAACTTCAAGAGAAAACCTAACTACAAACTCCAAGGAACTAGAAGAGAACTAGAAGAGAGAGAGAGAGAGGAGTTGTGCAACTTTTGCATAATGGACAGCCTGGGCATGAATCCTTATGTTGGAAGTCCAAGGGGGTGTATCTCCTCTTTTATAGCTTAAAGACACCTCCTTCTACTAATTAAAATAGAATCCCAACTTCCATTACTAATTAGCAACTTTCTCCTTCCTAATTATTATAGAAGACTCACTTCCACAATAATTAGTAACTTACTATTACTACTATTAGAAGTCCCACTTCAAATAGAAATAACAACTTTCTAATTCTTTCCTTTTGGAGTTCAAGTAGGATTAGAATCTTTCTAATATCTTGGGCTAGCGTGGGTACCACTAGGGATTCCATAGAAAGCTGGCTCCAACTGGGACACCGCGACCCCACATCTCATGTGCAATCCGGGCCCACAGTTAATTGCAAATAACACCACTATATAAATGTAATTGCACTCCAGTCTTAGGAATATATTACAATGAAGACCCTAAACTTCTCAATTACCACAAGTAGGCCCCTCTATCAATATCCATGGATCAATTGGATTAAACATGTCCTTTCCAATCTTAGATCCACATATTATTATCCTTGAGCCCTAATTAATCACAGTGATCATCAGTACCATCCAATTAACTCTTAATCGAGATGGGTGAGCACTTACAAATGACAAAACCATTAATTGGCACAAGGGGATAATATAGATAGATTCCATCTTGACCATTGGATGTTCCCACAGTCCTACTACCACGTACCGAAGACACCGAGGTGTTGACCTACAGTTGGCCTCGGTCATTGGTGACTCAAACAAATGAATAGACAGAAACTTGAGTTCATCAATTCTCAGGATTGAGAGCATATTGCTAGGGAATTATGAGAGCAGACCTTAGAATCGAGACAATATTCCATAAGGTGCTTCTCATGGTCCTTCAATACATCCAATGTACCAGCACCATGATTCGGAATCTTACATTCTGATGATTGAGACAAATCACACTATCTCATAGTGATCAAAGTACTGCAACCTTATCAGATGAGATGCCCAGTCTCATTACTGGTTGTGAAGATATTTTTAAGTATAAGATTTATGGCACATATCTCCTGTATGTGGATCTTATCCATATACATATATCACATCTAATATACTAATGGGACCCGGTTCATCTCACGAACCATCATGTCATATGTTTTGGTGATGTGAATTAAGTAATAAAACACCATTTATCTCATTAAAGGAAAGCATGATTTTATTGATAAATATAGAAATTAATCAATTTACTACATCATCTGATGGATTGAGTCCATACAATCTAAGAATCTCCCACTTGGGGTTAATGCCAGTCAGGGTTGCATCACATGCCCATCCCGTCTGCATGCTGCTCAAAAACTTTGGTAGTCAAAGGCTTAGCAAGGGGATTTGCCAGATTGTTGGTAGACCTTATCTTGGTAATAACAATATCACCTCTTTGCACAATCTCTCTGACCAAATGATATTTCCTCTGTACATGCTTTTGGCCTTTATGGCTTCTGGGTTGCTTGACTGAGCGACTGCCCCACTGCTGTCACAGTAAACTGTGAGCGGCTGTCATGCCAAAGGTACCACCCCAAGTTCCATAAGGAATCTCTTGAGCCATACTGCTTCCTTAGCTACATCACAAGCCACTACATATTCAGCCTTCGTGGTGGAATCAGCAGTACATTCCTGTTTAATACTGCTCCAGCTGATAGCTCCGTCACCAAGCATAAATACATAACCAAAGGTGGATTTCCTGGAATTCTTATCGGACATGAAGTCAGAATCTGTGTAATCGATTGGAATGAGCTCATCACTACCATTAATCAACATGTAATCTCTAGTCCTCCTCAAGTTTTTTAGAATACTTTTTACAGTAGTCCAATGTTCAGGTCCTAGGTTAGACCGATATCTGCTGACTAGGCCCACTGCATGACAGATATCCGGTCTAGTACATAGCATAGCATACATGAGGCTACCAATAGCCGAAGCATATGGTATTGACCTCATCTGCTCCTTTTCTCTAGGTGTCTTAGGACACTATTTGTCGCGACCCCGGAACGAACCCCGGGCCTGCGACATTGTTTTCCCACAGGTTCCCGTGGTGAGGATTCACGAGACACGTGGAATCTAGCTCACACGATCAAGTTTGCGGAAGCGTGTAACAAATCACATGATGAAAAGTACGAATAGAATTTCCAAATGCAAGAATCATAATATCAAGACATAGTATCATAAGTAAGGAGTTAATATGGCATTCCCATCATAAATTCAAGTTTTCGAAGGTTAACACAAAAGTAAGTTAAGTTTTGTTATAACCCATAAGAGGCCAACAAAGGCCAATACAATTCTCAAAATGACAAAGAGAACCCATGACAAAATGAAGCGCAACTCAAGAACCCGCCCGACGTCTAGTTGACATTGTCGGTTTGCCACTCTCTGACTGGGGGTGGCTTAAGAGCCTCCTCCGGACGCTCCTCCTTAGAGGCAACATCACCTGCACCTGAGCACCAACATACAAGGGTCAAACACGATGGTTTGGCAGGTAATCAATTTAGGTATGAGCATGGAACAAAGATGTTTTAAGAAATTCATAATAAATAGTTAATTGACTGAAGTACATTTCCAAAGTATGAACAAAACTAAAATACGAAACAAACTAAAATACCAAAGCAATCTAGCATGAATACTTATAATATCATGAATAGTTGAATCCACATTGAGCCCATCCTTTCTCTATCATATATGATGATAAGAGTAACCACGCACGACAAGCCCGATATACATAATATAAACAAGACACGATTCCCACATATAAGGGGATTCCGGCCGTGGAACCGGACATGCATGATGTGTAATAAAATACACGACTATTCTGCAGATAGTCCACAAGTTTAAGGACTCCCGGACAGTGGATTAGACTGAATGGGCAGTCCAAGCTCAGTGGTGTTCACTTGAATTCATGAATGCATAAAACATGCGAAGCACGGTCTAAATACATCGAGATAAAAAGGGGGAAATCACTTATCGAAACAAAACAAGGCATGACTTGCAAAAGGCACAATTATGTGCATACAAACTTAAGAAGTGATCCCCTTTTTAATACCTGAAATCAATCTTCAAACGAGCTTATACTTGAAATTCAAAATGAGTACACGATATACTTATTGTATCAAAACTAAAGTTTGAAAGTAAGGTCTATCAAGCATATGTGAGAACCTTTGGTTGACCCTTGTGTAATTGAAACTAAAATGCTGGAGTTTAAAAGAGAATTGGTGCCCCCGAAGTTAAAAGACATTTCGGGTTTTCAATTACACAATATCAGGCTAAAGATCCCTAAACATATTCTAGTTTTCACTCTTACAGAAAATCCTTCAAAACAAGTCATTTTGCTAATTCGGTTAGCATGTCGGTCACTTGTCGGCTAGCCGAGATGGGGAGTGTGTTAGGAATTTTGTGTATTGCAATTTGATGGATGCATTATCATTCTAGCATCTTTTGATTTACACACATATGCATTGATTTAGAAAATCTTGAAATCTTGATTTATACATGCATTGGTTTTTAGACTTGAAGAAATATTGATTTATGCATGTTGTGTTTTTAACTTGGATGCATTTTAATTTGAAAAGAAGTTTTATGAATCAAGCAAGCCTATGAGTTTTAAATCTTTCAAATCTTTTTAGGCTTTTTATGTTTCATGTTTTTAAACCACTTAGTTTGATTTAAAACATGTTTCCAAGCTTGATTTAATGGCCCAAAAATTCCCACTTGAAAAGACTTTGAAATATGCAAATTTTGGGAATTTTGGTCACAAGGGGTCGACCTACAGTGTGGCCAGTCGACCGGGGACCCGGTCGACCAGCCACACTGCGCGGTCGACCAGGGCAAAGAGTCGTTGGCTCTTCCAACGGTCATTTTTCTGACCGTTTATGGCCAGGTGGATCAGGCACTTGCAGAAACCCACTTTTTGGGTATAAAATGAAGTTCATTCCTTTTCAAAAGGTGGAGATTTTGAAGACTCTTTTGAGGTGTTTTGAGACAAAGAAAAGGGGATGAACTAAGAGAGATCAAGGGGTCATTAGTGAAGCTAAAGCTTGGATCAATGAAGTTAAATCTCTAAGTAAGCTTTACTTTTTATTAATCATATGTTATATGCTTTGTTTAAATTATTGGTAATTTAATTTTAGCATTATAACTATGATGTGTTGAATCCATTCTTTTTCTATTCTTTGATTTATGTTGGATTGGATTCTTCACCCTTGATTTGAAACCAAGTTGTTTTAAAATCTTCTTTAATCATGCTTTGCTAAAATCTTTGATTTCTTTTAAAGCATGATTCATTTTCTTGGTTGAAAAATTATTTGTTGTTTTCATTCATTTAAACTTTAGTTAAACTAATTTGGTTTTGAAAACAACATTGCACATGCATCACATGTTTAGAGTTAATTAATTTCATACAACTTGTAAACCTTTGATTTTCATATCATTAACAAGTTTGTATCCATACATGTGATTTGCATTTCACTTCAATCAAAGTCTTTTATGTTCTTTAAACTTTTAAATGCTTTGAGGATATATTGATTGAGCTTAATTTTTTAACTTGATTGAAGTTATCACACACACACATCATGAGCATACATCTTTGCATTCATTTAGTGTTTGTGTGAGTTAGTTTTTCACTTTCATATCCGCCTATTTTAGAGGCAAATACATTGAGCTTAAATTGTATCTCTTAGAGTGTTCTTTTGTGAAGACACCTTCTTAGAGAAACCCTTCATTGTGTAAAGGTTATTGCTTAGCCTAACAAAAGCATTGTGTAAAGGTTATTGCTTAGCCTAGAAAAGCATCTTGTAGAGGTTGTTGTTTAGCCTAGAAAAACAACATTGTAAAGGTTATTGCTTATAGCCTATTGAAAAGCATAGATAGTAGAAATCCGGTGGGGTGATTAGATCACAAGCCGGTAGTGGATGTAGGCATTGAGGCCGAACCACTATAAATCATTGTGTAGTGGTGTTTGCTTGTGGTGATTGTTTTATTAGCTTCCGCATCTTGTTTGATAAATCATCATTTGGGACTAGTTTATTTTAAGAAGTTAAAATTTGTCTATATTGGTCACTTATTGTAGCTCTCCCTATTCACCCCCCCCCCCCTCTAGGGTTAGGATCACAGGACTTTCAATTGGTATCAGAGCCTCGTGCTCTATTTTAGGATCAAGTGTTTTGGAACTCTTGATTAGTTGTAAAAACCTAGAGTTTATTACCCTAGAATTGTGCTTACATGAAAATCATTAGAATGGATTCCACTATAATAGATAGTTTAGATTCTTGTGTAGATTCTTCTAGACCCCTCCTTCTTCCTTCTATTGGAGATTTAAACCCTCAAATTAATGAATCTCAATTTGATTTAAAAGAAGAGGAAAATAATTATAATGAAGATGACCTTCAACAAGCCTATGAGGAATTATATGCATTGTCCCTAGAGCTTGTTAAGAAAAATAAAAAATTAAGAGAATAATCTAAAAATCTAAACAAAGAATTAGTTTCTTCAAAAGATGAACTTAGAGAGAAAGAAGAAGTAATAAATTGTGTAGCCTCTAAGTTTATGATCTCTTTGCATAACCTATATATTGTTCAAGATGAACTAAAAGAATTAAAGATGGGTTGTGATAATATCAATAAGGAAAATTTAAATCTAAGAGATCAATTAAAAAGGCAAGATGAAGACATTAACAATTTAGAATCCAAGTTAACCATTTCTAAGGAAAATTTATCTAATTCTCAAAATAAGATAAAAACTCTAGAACTTGGATCTAAAGTTATTAATGAACTTAAATTTGATCTAAAACTTGCCCATGAAGAACTAATCAAATATAAGGAAATTGAAAATGAACTTTTAAAAGTTAAAAATGAAAATTCAATCCTTATAACCAAAGTCACTCAACTTGAAGGATATAAACAAAAGTATGAGTGCAAGTTTACCCAAAGTGAAGAAAGACTTGAAAAGTTATTTAAATTGGGTAAATCTCATGGAGATAGGACAGGTCTTGGTTTTGATAAGTATACTTCACATGACCCTAAATTCACCAACACTTTTGTGAAAGGTGAGTCCTCATTCTCAAGCACTCACCCTCCTTTGCCCAAAACTAAATGTATTTATTGTGGCATTGAAGGGCATTTTAGGTTTGAGTGCAAACTAAGAAGAAGCCATGTGTCTAAACCCATCTTTCAACCCAAAAAGGTAGAATCTAAATCTATGAAGGGTAAGACACTAAAAATCAAAGAAGACTCCAAAAAGATTAAACAAGTTAAATCATTTAAAATGGAGTCTCCTAAGATAGATTCTAAAAAGTTTAAACAAGTTAAACCAAGCTTAAAAGAATCTATGAACAAAAAGCTTCTCAACCTATCTCCCTTAAATCAACCCATAAAAGAACTTTTGAAGAAAATAGCCATGTTAAATTTAAAATTCAAAAGTCAAATAAAGGGAGAAAATAAGAAGAAAAGAAAAATGAATCAATCCCCTAAGAATCAAACTCACCAACCTCAAAAGACTAATGACCAATCTAAGCTAAATTTAGTCAAATCTAAATATCATGGTGATAAGTTCAAATTGAAAATTTATCAAGTCAAATCTCCTAAAGTTGGTGAGAATTCCAAACTAGACCTCAAAGATCAACCCTCTCAAGACCTTAGGTGGATTCCTAAAGTTAGATACTTAGACAAACCTTAAGGCCTTGAACCTCTTTGACCAACCTATCCTTTATAGTTAAATCATATTGTTGGTCATGTTACATTTGCATTTTGTTCTTTCTTAGTTATATTTCTTAAAATGCATTGTTTCTTTATGATCAATTGATTTTGTCTTCATGTGCATTTTAGTTACATTTCATGGTTTTCAAAATCATTTGATTATAATTTCATCATGTTAGAGTTGCTTTTTGCACACATTTAGTTATATGACTTGCATTGCATTTCTATTCATGATCAATTGATTGTGATTAAAAAAGCTTTCATAGCAAGATTTTTCATGATCAATTGATGTTGGAAAATCATTTGATGAATGTCATAGTTAGATCTTTTTTGTAAATCAAATGATTTGAAGCAAGTTAAGTTTTCCATTGAGTTTTCAAAGTTATATCTCTTGGTATGGAAAATATGTGTTCAATTTGTATGAGTGTGTATTGTCATATTTAGAATACAAATTGAAAATTTATAGTAGTACACTTCTTGTTTTTCAAAATCGCTTGCTCATAATTCTATAAATGATTCATTGTTGGAATTGTAAATTTTGAAGTGATTTGAAAATCTTTGGAAAATGTTCTAAGCTTTATTGGTTGTATTTATAGAAGCATTTTCCTTGAATTTATTTCCTTGTGCTTAATTATGATTATATTATTTGGAAGGAAATAATTTTTACAAACAATTTGCATCTTTGCTCATTTAGTTACATTCTTTTTATGCAAATTGATTTTGATGTCTTACATTGCATGGTTGGATATAGTTTCATTGATTTGCATGTTTGTGCCTATCTTGGTATATATTTTCATTAATGCAAATTGATGATTGTTTATGTGCTTTATAGTAAAATCTTTTGTTGTATTATCATTTGAGTCTATTAAGTACATATGTGATTTAGTATGCTAAGCTCATTTGGTATAATCCTCATATCCGTTTCCCATTGCATTGTAAGCTTAGTACATTTGCTAAGAGTGGAGATATTGCATGATAGGTTAATGGATCATTTTAGATGAATTGGAGTTAATCCATTGTTCTTAATAGGTATATCCATAGATGTGATCCATCTTCATCTTTATGCGATCCATGATGTCCCTCTAACTCCATACCTTCTTGTGCTTGCTTAGTTATATTCTTTTTTGATGATATGGTATGAGTTAGATCTTGATTGTTGATTGATCCTCTCTATGCAAATGTCAAATCGTTCTATGTATGGTTGTGATCTTAGTTATATTTGTAGAAACCATACTAGAACTCAAATCCATCCTCTATGCCTTCTAGTCATTTCTTTTTGGATGGTTATGATGTTGATTCATGTATTCTCTCTAAGTGATATCATCCTTATACATGTTTCGACTTCATAGTAGTGATCTTGATCATATGAAACTCTTTGAAATCGATTCCTCGTATATCTATATGTTTGATGGATATCTTAGATGTGGAATTCATATGATTTAGTCACTTTCAAAATTGCATGCATTACAAAGTTATATTCTTTTGCATTGCAATTTACCTTGTTCATCTCTTTGCTCAATAGTTATATCTTTAAAAGTGATGAATATCCTTTTATGATGCTTGATGGAATTTTGTGTTTGTCACATCCGTGCTATATTAATCATGTTGTCATATTCAATTGGTTTCATTTGGTATAATTTTCCATTGATTTCATATCCAATTGATGTCTTATCTTGTGTATGTGATAGACCTTGTGTACATTGGATTGAACTTGCTAGTTATATGTTTTCATTCCATGTCACACTCCATTAGCATCATAATTTTCATGTTTGCCACCTCTCTTGCTCATATAGGTATATCTCATGACCACCATGTTTATGTGTTTATAATATTGGTTGGTTATTAGTTGAGGTTGACTTCATGTTTGAATTTCATTTCACTCATCTTGCACTTAATAGTCATATTTATTGATTGAATGAAATGATTTCAAAACTTTCATAGCATATGATTTTCATAAGTTAAATTGATTGATGCTATGTTTAGTAAACCCCATTACATCATGGATAGCTCTAATTTGGATTTATCTTAATAGTTATATTCTTTATAACTCCATTTTGGAGTGATTGATTTTATAGTATTATCCTTGAATTTCAATTGGTATTCTTTATTTTTCCAATTGGTATCCATGATTGCTTTTCCCATTGACCTTGCTTTCTTTTGTTAATTTGATCATATTGTGCTCTATAGTTAAAACGAAACTAATCCTTTCCTTGAAGTTTACCCTCAATTGGTAAAACCATCTTCTTCTTGCACCAAATAGTTATATCTTTGTCAAAAGTTTGACAAAAGGAGAGAATGGATTGAGGGGGAGTGTAAACATTCATAGGAAGTATTAGTTTTGATCAAATTGACCATTGGATTGACTTTGAACCCTTAGAGACTACTTCCATACATGATAACCTGTTATGAATTTCATTTTCGATTTCTTTTGTTAACAGGTGCTACTAAAAGATATTTTCCTTGTTTCATGTGTGTAGGGACCTTTGCAATTTAATGTCAAAGGGGGAGAGAGCATTCAAGTTCTCTAAAGGGGAAAAGAATGTCCAAGCTTCCTAAGGGGAGACTTTGTATGATCTTCTACAGGGGGAAGAATGCATATCTTGCCAAAGGGAGAGAGAGAGGCATGGTCAAAGGGGGAGAGGTTGAAGAAAGAAAGCTTGGGAGCTAAAGAAGATGCTTGGCTATAGAGAGAAAGATGAAAAGAAAGCTTGAAGTATGATCAAGCTCCAAGCATAAAGAATATTGAAGAAAAGAACTAGAGCCCAAGCTAAGAGAAGAAGCATCCAAGAGATTTCAAGACTTGTCAAGCTTAGGGGGAGTTGAAGACTTGGTATGTTAATTCAATGTTGAGTAAGTTGCCATCAAATTGCAAAGGGGGAGATTGTTAGGAATTTTGTGTATTGCAATTTGATGGATGCATTATCATTCTAGCATCATTTGATTTACACACATATGCATTGATTTAGAAAATCATGAAATCTTGATTTATACATGCATTGGTTTTTAGACTTGAAGAAATATTGATTTATGACTGTTGTGTTTTTAACTTGGATGCATTTTAATTTGAAAAGAAGTTTTATGAATCAAGCAAGCCTATGAGTTTTAAATCTTTCAAATCTTTTTAGGCTTTTTATGTTTCATGTTTTTAAACCACTTAGTTTGATTTAAAACATGTTTCCAAGCTTGATTTAATGGCCCAAAAATTCCCACGTGAAAAGACTTTGAAATATGAAAAATTTGGGAATTTTGGTCCCAGGGGGTCGACCTGCACTGTGGTCGATCGACCGGCCCAGGGGACCCGGTCGACCGGGGCAAAGAGTCGTTGGCTCTTCCAACGGTCATTTTTCTGACCGTTTATGGTCAGGTCGACCGGGCTCTGTACCAGGTCGACCGGGCACTCTCAGAAACCCACTTTTTGGGTATAAAATGAAGTTCATTCCTTTTCAAAAGGTGGAGATTTTGAAGACTCTTTTGAGGTCTTTTGAGACAAAGAAAAGGGGATGAACTAAGAGAGATCAATGGGTCATTAGTGAAGCTAAAGCTTGGATCAATGAAGTTAAATCTCTAAGTAAGCTTTACTTTTTATTAATCATATGTTATATGCTTTGTTTAAATTATTGGTAATTTAATTTTAGCATTATAACTATGATGTGTTGAATCCATTCTTTTTCAAATCTTTGATTTATGTTGGATTGGATTCTTCACCCTTGATTTCAAACCAAGTTGTTTTAAAATCTTCTTTAATCATGCTTTGCTAAAATCTTTGATTTCTTTTAAAGCATGATTCATTTTCTTGGTTGAAACATTATTTGTTGTTTTCATTCATTTAAACTTTAGTTAAACTAATTTGGTTTTGAAAACAACATTGCACATGCATCACATGTTTAGAGCTAATTAATTTCATACAACTTGTAAACCTTTGATTTTCATATCATTAACAAGTTTGTATCCATACATGTGATTTGCATTTCACTTCAATCAAAGTCTTTTATGTGCTTTAAACTTTTAAATGCTTTGAGGATATATTGATTGAGCTTAATTTGTTAACTAGATTGAAGTTATCACACACACACATCATGAGCATACATCTTTGCATTCATTTAGTGTTTGTGTGAGTTAGTTTTTCACTTTCATATCCGCCTATTTTAGAGGCAAATACATTGAGCTTAAATTGTATCTCTTAGAGTGTTCTTTTGTGAAGACACCTTCTTAGAGAAACCCTTCATTGTGTAAAGGTTATTGCTTAGCCTAACAAAAGCATTATGTAAAGGTTATTGCTTAGCCTAGAAAAGCATCTTGTAGAGGTTGTTGTTTAGCCTAGAAAAACAACATTGTAAAGGTTATTGCTTATAGCCTATTGAAAAGCATAGATAGTAGAAATCCGGTGGGGTGATTAGATCACAAGCCGGTAGTGGATGTAGGCATTGAGGCCGAACCACTATAAATCATTGTGTAGTGGTGTTTGCTTGTGGTGATTGTTTTATTAGCTTCCGCATCTTGTTTGATAAATCATCATTTGTGACTTGTTTATTTTAAGAAGTTGAAATTTGTCTATATTGGTCACTTATTGTAGCTCTCCCTATTCACCCCCTCCTCTAGGGTTAGGATCACAGGACTTTTAGAGTGTCGGCTAGCTGTCAGCTTACCGACGACTGACCGCCCGATTCCATGTCAGGAAAAAGTATCATTCTGGAAAGGGGACCGACAGAGTTCGGTTGGCGTTCTGTTAACCGAAATGGGCGTGTCGGTTAGCCGACAGCTGACCGAGAAATCCCTGACGCGATGTAAGCTTCTGGAAAAGGAACCGACAGAGTTCGGTTGGCTGTCGGTTAACCGAAATGGGCATGTCGGTTAGCCGACAACTGACCGACGCTACACGGGCAGTGCGTTTCAAGTCAGATTTTCACTACTTTTCTCCCATTCTTCTCACAACTAAGCACCTGCACTTCCCTGAGCCTTCACGCTCTCCAAGGGTTCATTTTCACAATCCCACATCATTCAATCCCAAAAATCTAAACATTCAATCTCCATCAAAACAAATCCAAATCTCATAATGAACAAGGGCTTGAAGCCAAATAGAAATCTAGAAATTTGGAAAAACACTTGACATTAGTGCATATACTTGATTAGAAATCACATAGGAAGAAATCTCAAGAAAACATAACAAGTTATATGAAAATTTTAAGAGTAACATTGAAATCTTCAAACACACATACAACATTCAACCTATAAAGATTACTTGCCTTTTTGCCCAAATGCCAAGCAAACACTTCTTCAAGCACTCCTACCCAAGAGCTAAGCCAAACACTACAAAAAAACCCTATGAAAACCATTCAAAACCCATTCAAATATGAAAACAAGAACCCATTTCAAAATAGGTGTTGCATGCTAGAAAAACAAGCTCTTTAGGGGTAAAAAAGACTCCATTGAAGAGATGGGTTGGAGCTCTTACCTAGAGATGCCAAAACAAGAAGAGATGAATAAAATGGAGAGCTTGCCCCGCTAGAAACTCCAAGAAATTTGTATCAATAGAAAGCTTGCAAGGAGAGGAAGAAGATGATGGTCTTGGAATTTCATTTTGAAATCTCTAGCTTGAGTATGCAAGAGGGGAAAAGTGAAGAAGAAAAAGGGTTTCTCAGCCCTAGGTCTTGAAAGTTGTAGGATTTGGGAAAGTGAAAGAGAAAGGAGAAGGAGTTGACTTAAACACTTGCAAAATGGGGCCCAATGAGTCTAATCCTTGCATTGACAAAAACATGATCTTGCAGACCTCGAATGAACTCGACAAAGAAGGATAAAATGATCCTTGAAAAATCTAGTTTCCAAAAAGTATACTTTTGACATGGTTTTGAGATCTCAAAATTTGTGTCCAGATTTGGGTATAAAAGACAATTTTACCCTTTTTGGGCCAAAACTTGGGTTTCTGGACTTCAAACACGAACGGGCCGAAAACGAAAATTATAACGAATACTAAAACCATTCAAATGAAATCAAAATCACAATTAAAATGGAAATCAAAATGATCCTCCCAAGCTTACACGTACACTCAGGCCTTCCTGAGCGTGTCTGACTAACACTAAACGTTCTCAAAATTCCCAAAGCTATGTCCAGGACTAAAACTAATTATTTCTAACCCAACAGCAACTAAACCCACTTAGGACTAGACACACACTAATCGAATTAGTCTGGGTCGGGGTCTGACACTATTCCTTGGAAAGGTGCACTCTATACTTGAAGGGTGTAATACCCTTCTTGGATTCTTGCATAGCAAATCATACTAGTACCGTATCTATGTATGCAGCTTGGGATAAGCCAATCATCCTATTTTTCAGTCTCGATGGAATTTGATCCATAGGATGTAGCTAGCTTCTCCGAAGTCCTTCATATCAAAAGTCTTGGCTAACCAAACTTTCATTGTTGACAACATTCCTATGTCTTTCCCGAGGAGAAGGATGTCATCGACATATAAAACTAGAAAGACTACCCTGTCACCTTCACTTTTCATGTACACACATGACTCATCCGGATTTTTATAAAAACCAAATGACTTGATTGCCTGGTTAAAATGGATGTTCCAGATTTGGGATGCCTGCTTCAATCCATAAATAGACTTTTGCATCTTGCAAACTATTTGCTCTTGGTTTTTAGCTATAAAACCGTCTGGTTGCACCATATAGATGCCTTCCTCAAGATGGCTATTGAGAAACGCCGTCTTGACATCCGTTTGCCAAATCTCGTAATCTAGTTGAGCCGTAATGGATAAGAGTATCTGGACGGACTTGAGCTTGGCTACCAGCGTGAAGGTTTCTTCATAAGCGATACTCTCTTTCTGAGTATATCCTTTCGCAACAAGCCTGGCCTTAAAGGTCTCCACTCTACCATCTGGTCCACTTTTTCTCTTGTAGACCCACTTGCACCGAATAGGTTTAATATTGGCAGGCAAGTCCACAAGTGTCCAGACTTGATTAGAGTACATAGACTCCATCTCAGCTTTCATAGCATCTTGTCAATGTCCCGAATCTATGTAATTAATTGCTTCATCATAGTGTCACGACCCTAGACCGAGGCCCGGGCCCACGATGTGTTTCCCATAGGTTCCCGCGGTGAGGATTCCGAGACACGTGGAATCTAGCTCACATGATCAAGTTTGCGGAAGCGTGTAGCAAATCACAAGTACAAATAGAAATTTCCAAGTGCAAGAATAATGATATCGAGACAAAGTATCACAGGTAGGAAACATAACATAGCATTCCCATTAAATTCAAGTTATAAGGCTAACACAAAAGTAGGTTATTTTTTTGTTACATCCCATAAGAGGCCAACAAATGCCAATAGAATTCTCAAAATAACAAATTGAAACCCATGACAAAGTGAAGCGAAACTTAAGATTCCGCCCGACGTCTAGTTGACATCGTCGGGTTGCCACTCTCTGACTGGGGGTGGCTCAATAGCCTCCTCCGGATGCTCCTCCTCAAAGGCAACGTTACCTGCACCTGGGCACCAAAATACAAAGGTCAAACACAACGGTTTCGCAGGTAATTGAAAGTCCTGGGATCTAACCCTAGAGGGGGGGGGGGGGGGGTGAATAGGGTGAGCTACAATATGTGACCAATAGAGACAAATTTTAATTCCTTAACATAAACTAGTCACATGTGATGATTAATCAAACAAGATGCGGAAGCTAATATAAACAATCACCACAAGCAAACACCACTACACAAAGATTTATAGTGGTTTGGCCTCAATGCCTACATCCACTACCGGCTTGTGATCCAATCACCCCACCGGATTTCCACTATTTATGCTTTTCAATAGGCTAATCAATAACCCTTACAATGTTGTTTTTCTAGGCTTAACAACAACCTTTACAAGATGCTTTTCTAGGCTAAGCAATAATCTTTACACAATGCTTTTCTTAGGCTAAGCAATAACCTTTACAAATGAAGATTTCTCTAAGAAGGTGTCTTCACAAAAGAACACTCTAAGAGATACAATTAAAGTTCAATGTATTTGCCTCTAAAATAAGCGGATATGAAAGTGAATAACAAACTCACACAAACACTAAATGAATGCAAATGTGTATGCTCATGATGTGTGTGTGTGATAACTTCAATCAAGTTTAAAAAGAAGGCTCAATTAATATATTGCGTAAAGCAATTCAAAGTTTAAAGCTCATAAAAGATTTGATTGAAGTCTAATGCAAATCACATGTATGAAAATCGACTTGTTAATGACATGAAAATCAAGAGCTTCACAAGTTGTATGAAAATGACTAACTTAGAACATGTGATACATGTGCAATGTTGTTTTAAAAAACAAATAAATTTGACTAAGGTTTAAATGAATGAAAACAACAAGTAATGTTTCAACCAAGAAAATGAATCATGCTATATAAAAGAAATCAAAGATTTAGGCTAAGCATGATTAAGGAAGATTTAAAAACAACTTGGATTGAAAACAAAGTGAAGAATCCAATCTTAATTAGATCAAAGAATAAGAGAAGAATGGATTCAACACATCATAGTTATCATGTTCAAAATCATTTACCAATAACTTAAACAAAGCATATAAACTATGCTTAAGAGAGGTAGAGCTTGAAAGTCCGGGGATCCGAACCTTAGAGGGGGGGGGGGGTGAATAGGGTGAGCTTCAATTATGACCAATTTTAATCAATTTTAACTTCTTTAAATTAAACTAGTCACAAGTGATGATTATCAAACTAAATGCGGAAGCTTAATAAAAACAATCACCACAAAGCAAGCACCATCACACAAGGATTTATAGTGGTTCGGCCTCAATGCCTACATCCACTACCGGCTTGTGATCCAACACCCCACCGGATTTCCACTATTTATGCTTTTCAATAGGCTAAGCAATTACCTTTACAATATGCTTTTCAAGGCTAAGCAATAACCTTTACAATGATGTTTTTCAAGGCTTAACATCAACCTATACATTATGCTTTTATAGGCTAAGCAATAACCTCTTCAACCATAGGTTGGTTATCTCACTAAGTTAGTGTCTATAATTACACTTGATGGAGATTCAATTTAGCTCATTACATTTGCCTCTAAAACAGGCGGATATGAAAATGAAAATCTAATACACACACACACACACTATGAATGCAAAGATGAAAGTACATGATGTGTGTGTGTGATGTCCTCAATCATTTTGAAAATGAAAGCTCATAAATGTATGCCTAAGGCTTTTGAAAGTTTTAGCTAATAAAAACATTTATGATTGAGGAAAGAATGCAAGTCACATGTTAAAAGTAACAACTTGTTAATGATGTCAAAGATTCACAAGTTGTATGAAATTAATTGGCTCTAAACATGTGTTGCATAGGGATGTCAATCAAATCAACAATGTAGCTCAAAACATAAAAATAGATTTGATTGAAATTAGGGGACAAATCATATGAAATAATAAATACAATTTGAATATGATATACCAATCAATGCAAAACAAGTTGTGAAACTTTAAAACAAAATACATATGATTTGTAAAGTTTGTTGAATCCAAAACATAAGATACATTTGAAAGAGATTTTCTTATGATGGAAAACAACAACCAAAGATTCAACAAAGTATATGAATCATGTTACATATAATTTCAAAGATTCTTTCATTAACATGATCTACTTAGATTTACCAAAGATAAAGTACTACTTTGATTGAATCAAATGGTGTTGTATCCAAAACAATAAATCAACTCAAAACATAAAACATGTTAAGGACACAACACTTCATACATAGTTTATCATGCTACAAAAGATTTACCAAAAGTAAAACAAAGCATGAAAACATATGATTAAGGAAAGTAGAGCCTACTTGGTGATTTAACTTCATTAATCCAAGCTTTAGCTTTCCTAATGAGCCCCTTCATCCCTTAGTTCATTTCCCTTTGATTTGCCTCAAAACCCCTCAAGGAGGGCCTTAAAATTCCCAACTTTTGGCAAAGGAAAGAACTCATATATATAGCAAAAAATGCCCAACGGCTAGTCCCCGGTCGACCTGGTAACAAGTCTCGGTTGACCGAGTACACACAACGGTCATATTTCTGACCGTTGGGCTTCAGGTACCCAGCCGGCCTGCAGTGTGGCCGGTCGACCGGGTCCTCTGGGCCGGTCGACCGGGGACACTGCTGGTCGACCCCCTGAGACCAAAAATTCCCAAAACAAGCATATTTCAAAGTATTTCTTGAGGGAACTTTTTGGGCCATTTAATCAAGCTTAAAAACATGTTTTAAATCATTCTAAGGGTTTTAAAACATGAACTATAAAAAGCCTAAAACATTTTGAAAGATTTAAAACTCATAGGCTAGCTTGATTTTCTAAAACTCTTTTAAAAAACAAATGCATCCAAGATTAAAAACAAATCATGCATAAATCAATATATCTTCAAGACTTAAAAACCAATGCATGTATAAAACAAGATTTCTTAAAACAATGCATATGTGTGTAAATCAAATGATGCTTGAATGATAATGCATCCATCAAATTGCAATCTACAAAAATCCTAACAGAGCTTACTTAGAGATTTAACTTCATTAATCCAAGCTTGAGCTCTCCAAATGACTCTTTGGTCTCTCTTAGTTCATCCCCTTTTCTTTGTCTCAAAGCACCTCAAAAGAGTCTTCAAAATCTCCAACTTTTGAAAAGGAATGAACTTGGTTTTATACCCAAAAAGTGGGTTTCTACGAGTGCCCGGTCGACCTGGCCTTCAAACGGTCAGAAAAATGACCGTTGGAAGAGCCAACGGCACTTTGGCCCGGTCGACCTGCAGTGTGGCCGGTCGACCGGTCCGCCGGTCGACCGGCCACACTGCAAGTCGACCCCCTGGGACCAAAATTTCCCCAAAAATGCATATTTGAAGGTTTTTCTTGGAGGGGATTTTTGGGCCATTAAATCAAGCTTGGAAACATGTTTTAAATCAAACTAAGTGGTTTAAAAACATGAAACATAAAAAGCCTAAAAAGATTCAAAACTTAAAAACCAATGGCTTGCTTGATTTCTAAAAAAAACTCTTTTCTAAAACAAATGCATCCAAGTTTAAAAACAAAACATGCATAAATCAATACTTTTACAAATTTTAAAAGCAATGCATGTGTAAAACATGATTTCAAGTTTATCTAAATCAATGCAAGTGTGTAAATCAAATGATGCTTGAATGATAAATGCATCCATCAAATTGCAATCTACAAAATCCCTAACAGTAATCAATTTAGGTATGACCATGGAACAATAGATGTTTTAAGAAAATCATAATAAAAAACTTTACACGACTGCGGTATATTTAAAAAAAATATGAATAAAACTAAAATACAAAACGAATTAAGATACTAAAGCAAGCTAGCATGAATATTTATAGTATCATGAATAGTAATTTCCACATTGAGCCCATCCTTTCTCCATCATACATGATGACAAGAGTAAACACGCACGACGAGCACGATATACATAGTATAAACAAGACACGATTCCCACATATATGGGGATTCCGGCTGCGGAACCGGACACACACGATGTGTAATAAAATACATGACCAAGCTGTAGATAGTCCACATGTTTAAGGACCCCCAAACAATGGATCAGACTGAAGGGGCAGTCCAAGCTCAGTAGTGTTCACTTGAATTCATGAATGCATAAACACTCGAAAATGCTGTCCAAACACGTTGAGATTAAAGGGGGGGGGGGGGAAATCACTTGTAAAAAAAAAAACTAGGCACGACTAGCAAAAGGCATAATTATATGCACACGAACTTAAGAACTGATCCCCTTTTTAATACTTGAAATAAATCTTCAAATGGGCTTATACTTGAAATTCAAAACGAGTACACGATGGTACTTAAAGCACCAAAACTGAAGTTCAAACATGAAATCTATCAAGCATGTGTTAAGGCTATTATTTGACCTTTGTATGATTGGGACCCCAAATGTCGGAAATGAACATGAATTGGTGTCCCTGAAGTTAGATTACATTTCGAAGCTCCAATTACACAATGTCAAGCCAAAACCCTTAACATAGTCTAGTTTTCAATCCTCAAGAAAATACTCAAATGGAAAACAAAACTCCTACTAAATTTGGTAGGTTCGCTCGAGCGAGATTGACACTTCGCTAAAGCGAGACAGTTCACTCGAGCGTACCACAAGGATCGCTTGAGCAGACAACTCTCTGTCTCGCTCCAGGCCAGGCAGTGGAGAGTTCGCTCGAGCGGACCCAAGGGTCGCTGGAGCGAACAGGCTTCTGCCTGCGCTCGAACCAGACAGTGGCCTGCGAGCGAACAGGCTTCTGCCTGTGCTCGCTGAGTGTAGAAACTGCAATTCTCTTGCACAATTTCTAATACACTTCTTCCCTTCTTCTCATCCTTAAATCACAAACAATCCTTTGAGCCTCCATGCTCACCAAGGGTTCAATTTTACATTTACAACCATTCAATCCACAACCTCCATTCTCCATCAAAGGAAATCCAACTTTTAATTGAAACAAGAGCTTAAAAATCAAATAGAGATCTAGAAGTTTGGAAAAGTACTTAACATAATTACATATGCTTGAATGGAGATACATAAGAAGAATCCAAGGAGAACATAATAATGGAGCTTATAAACAAATTTATATACAAAATTTCAAGAATAACAATGTAATCCAAAAACACACATGCAACATTGAACCTATAGGGTTTGCTTGTCTTTTTGCTTAAATGCCACACAAACACTCTTCAAGCACTCCTACTCAAGAGCTAAGCCAAGCACTGCAAAAACTCCATGAAAATCCATTCAAAACTCAACCACATTTGAAAACAAAGAACCCATTTTCACAAAAGGGTATGTATGTATGAAAAACAAGATCTTTTGGAGTTAAAAAGACTCCATGGAAAAGATGGGTTGAAGCTCTTACCTAGAGATGCCCAAACAAGAAGGAAAGGAGAAAATGGAGAGGTTTTCTAGCTAGAAACTTTAAGAGATTTGCATCCATGGAAAGCTTGGAAGAAGAGGAAGAAGATGATGGTCTTGGAATTCCATTTGGAGACTTATAGCTAGGGTATACAAGATGGGGAAAGTAGAAGAAAAAGGGTTTCCTTTTGAGCAATAGTTTTCTAGGGTTGCAAGAATGGGAAAGAACAAGGGAAAGAGAAGGAGATGACTTAAGTACTTCACAAATGGGGCCCATTAAGTCTAATTCTTGCATCGACGAAAACATGATCTTGCAGGTCACGAATGAACTCGACGAAGAAGGATAAAATGATCCTCGAAAAATCTAGTTTCCAAAAAGTATAGTTTTGACATGGTTTTGAGATTTCGAAGTTTGTGTCTAGATTTGGGTATAAAAATACAATTTTACCCTTTCTGGGCTAAAACTTGGGTTTTGGGCTTCGAATACGAATGGGCTGAGAACGAAAGTCATAGCGAATGTAAAACCATTCAAATGAAATAAAAATCATGATTAAAAGCAGAAATCAAAACGATCCTCCCAAGCTTGCACGTACACTCAGGCCTCCCTGAGCGTGTCTGACTAATACTAAACGTTCTCAAAATTCCCAAAGCTATGTCCAGGACTAAAACTAATTATTTATAACCCAACGATAACTAAACCCACTTAGGACTAAACATACACTAATCACACACTAATCGAGTAAGTCTGGGTCGGAGTCTAACACATAGTTACGGGGATCTTGTTTTTGTTCTTCCGGGACTGCCTCGTAAGACTCTCCCAAGAACGAGAACCTTTCAGGGGGTCTGACAATCCTCCCACTACGACGAGGCACTGGTGTAACTACTGGGTCTGGCAAGGGCGGTTCTTCCTCAAGTTCAGTCATACTTGGATTTGGAATTGATTGCTCTTGAGTTTCTTCCAAGATCACCTTTTTTAAAGATTTCCGGTCATTCATATAATCTTCCTCCAGAAAAACCACATTGGTGCTCACCAGTACTTTCTGCTCTATGAGATTATAGAATAAGCAACCTTTAGTTCCTTTAGGATAGCGTACAAACGTGCATACTTCGGACTTCGTTTCCAATTTATCTGTCTTAACCTTTAGCACATGTGTCGGACAACCTCAAATGCATAAATGTTGTAAACTAGGCTTTCGTTCGGACCATTACTCCCGATGAGTCTTAGGTACAGACTTAGATGGTATGAGGTTTAGTATGTACATCGCAGTATCCAAGGCGTATCCCCAAAAGGATATAGGTGATCCTGAGAAACTCAGCATAGACCTGATCATATCTAAAAGAGTCTGGTTCCTTCTTTCCAATACTCCATTCTGCTGAGGCATACCTGGAGCAAACAACTAGGATAGAATCCCAGTCTCTGATAAGTATTCCATAAATTCAGTAGAAAGATATTCCCCTCCTCGATCTAATCGAAGAGTCTTGATACTTTTACCTAATTGCTTTTCCGCTTCCGCTCGAAATTCTTTGAACTTTTCAAAAGCCTCTGACTTGTGGTGCATAAGGTATATGTATCCATATCTTGAGTAATCATCTGTGAAAGTGATGAAATACTCATATCCTCCTCTGGCTCTGACATTAATGGGTTCACACACATCAGTATGTACTAATTCCAATAAATCTTTGGCCCTGTTGCCCTTAGATGAAAAGGGTCTCTTGGTCATTTTGCCTTCCAGACAGGACTCGCAGACATGCATTGGTTCTACCACCAATGAAGGCAACATACCATCTTTCACTAGCCTGTCAATCCTATTTAGGTTTATATGACCTAGTCTCAAGTGCCAAAGTTTTGTTGGATTAGATGAAGGTGACTTCCTCTTTAATGATGGCCTATTAATTGTTTCAGTATCATGTATCTCATACATTGTGGGAGTCAACAAATAAAGTCTATTGGTTACCTTGCCATAACATATAAAAGTACCGTTCCTCTTTATGACAACTTCAATACCAAAAGTAATAGAATAACTTTTATTCACCAAACTAGAAACTGAAATTCAATTCCGTCGTAAAGATGGTACATATAATGTGTCTGACAAAACCAATTTATTATCTTAAAAACATAAAGTAATAACTCCCACCAAAACAGCCTCCGCTTTAGCGTAAGATCCTAGGTTGACAATGATTTCTCCATCACTAAGCCTCCTGGTTTCCCTAAACCCCTGCAACGTATTACATATATGATTAGTTGCACCGGAGTCAACACACCAGGATTCTAAAGTACAAGTTGCAAAACTAACTTCAGAAATAAGTGACTCAATCATACCTGAGGTCTTCTTCTTAGACAGATAATTTGGATAATTCCTTTTGTTAGGGATTTTGAATATTGCAATTTGATGGATGCATTATCATTTTAGCATCATTTGAATTTTTACACATGCATTGATTTTGAAAATCTTGAAATCTTGATTTACACATGCATTGTTTTTAAGACTTGTAGAAATATTGATTTATGCATGTTTTGATTTTAAACTTGGATGCATTTAAATTTGAAAAGAAGTTTTATAAATCAAGCTAGCCTATGTTTTAAATCTTTTAAATCATTTTAGGCTGTTTATGTTTCATGTTTTTTAATCCTCTTAGTTTGATTTAAATCATGATTCCAAGCTTGATTTAATGGCCCAAAAGTCCCCCCAAGAAATTGTCTTTTAATATGCTTTTTTTTTTGGGAAATTGGTCCCTGGACCCGGGTCGACCTGCAGTGTGCTCGGTCGATCGAGCCCATGGACCCGGTCGACCGAGTACACTGCAGGTCAACCGGGAATAGAGCCGTTGAGCTCTTTTTCAAACGGTCAGATTTTTTACCGTTAAGCCTAGGTCGACAGGGGGAAAGGTGCAGGTCGATCGGGGACACGCCAGAACTCAGTTTTTGAGTATATAATGAGGTTCATTCCTTTGGAAAAGTGTGGATCAAAGTGGAACTATGAGCCACTCTTGAGGAGTTTGGAGACAAGAAAAAGGAGAATGAACTAAGAGAGACCAAGGGGTCATTAGTGAAGTTAAAGCTTGAATCTATGAAGTTAAATATCTAAGTAAACTTTACTTTTATTAATTATATGTTATATGCTTTGTTTAAATTATTGGTAAATGAATTTTAGCATGATAACTATGATGTGTTGAATCCATTCTTCATTTAATCTTTGATCTAAGTTGGATTGGATTCTTCCCCTTGATTTCAAACCAAGTTTGTTTTAAAATCTTCTTTAATCATGCTTAGCCAAAATCTTTGATTTCTTTTATAGCATGATTCATTTACTTGGTTGAATCTTTATTTGTTGTTTTCATTCATGTAAACCTTAGTTAAATTAGTTTGGTTTTGAAAACAACATTGCACATGCATCACATGTTTAGAATTAATTAGTTTCATACAACTTGTGAGCCTTCGATTTTCATTTTATTAACAAGTTAGTATTCATACATGTGATTTGCATTTCACTTCAATCATATCTTTTTATGTGCCTTAAACTTTTAAATGCTTTAAGTAAATATTGATTGAGCTTACTTTTTAACTTGATTGAAGTTATCACACACACACATCATGAGCATACATCTTTGCATTCATATAGTGTTTGTGTGAGTTAGATTTTCAATTTCATATCCACCTATATTAGAGGCATTGTAATTGAGCTTTAATTGTATCTCTTTTAGTGTTTGTATAGACACTCGAGAGAAAATTTTCTACTTGCAAAGGTTATTGCTTAGCCTTTGAAAAGCATCTTGTTAAGGTTATTGCTTAGCCTAGAAAAACACATTGATAGGTTGTTATTGTTGGAAGTAGGTGGGCCTCGTGGATAGGTTTTCAAAACTTTTTGACCCACTTGACTCAGGGATCAACTATCCAGAAGGCTATATATAACCCAATCCAGGATGCAGTCCCTTCTTCTCATCAATCATGTACAGTAATATAACCTATCTAGAGAAATCAACAACTACATGCATCCAAAACAATCCATAATAAATAGAGAAGTAGATTATACCTTTGGAGCCTGGTAGTGCTCTAATGGAGAAGACAATCAACTTGATCAAGAACTCTTCTTAAAGAAATTAGAGATCTCCAAGACCTTGTTGTCTTCCACGCTATGACCCTCTATCAGATCTCTTTTCTCAAGAAAATGGGTGAGATCTCCCAGAGAAAACCCTACTAGAAACTCCAGGGAACTAGAAGAGAGAGAGGAGAAGGAAGAGATGTGCAACACTTGCACAAACAAGGGTTGGGTGTGAATCCTTAGGTGGGGATATATGTTGGACGTCCAAGGGGTTTCTCCCCTTATTTATAGCCCTCAAATCTCTTCTTAAGACTCTCTTAGTAATTGCATTAGAAGTCATACTTCCATACAAATTAGTAGCTTACTATTACCACTATTAGAAGTCCCACTTCAAATAGAAATAGTAACTTTCTAATTCCTTCCTTTTTAGAGTTCAAGTAAGAATAAAATCTTTCTAATATCTTGGGCTAGCATGGGGACCACTAAGGATTCCTTAGAAAGCTGGCTCCAACTGGGACACGCGACCCTACATCTCATGTGTAATCCGGGCCCACAGTTAATTGCAAATAATGCCACTATATAAATGCAATTGCACTCCAGTCTCAGGAATAAATTACAATGAAGGCCCTAAACTTCCACAGTACCACAAGTAGGCCCCTCTATCAATATCCATGGATCAATTGGAATAAATCTGTCCCATCCAATCCTAGATCCACATCTTATTATCCTTGAGCCCCAATTAGTCACCGTGATCATCAGTACCATCCAATTAACTCTTAATCGGGATGGGTGCGCACTTACTAATGACAAATCCATTAATTGGTACAAGGGAATAATATAGATAGATTCCATCTTCACCATTGGATGTTCCCACAATCCTACTACCACGTACCCAAGACACCGAGGTGTTGACCTACAGATGGCCTCACTCATTGGTGACTCAAAGCAAATGAATAGACAGAAACTTGAGTTCATCAATGTCTCAGGATTGAGAGCCTATTGCTAGGGAATTATGAGAGCGGTCCTTAAATCAAGACAGTATTTCATAAGGTGCTTCTCATGGTCCTTCAATACATCCAATGTACCAACACTATGATCGAGACAAATCAAACTATCTCATAGAGAGCAAAGTGCTGCAACCTTATCAGATGAGATGCCCAGTCTCATCAATGGTTGTAAAGATATTTTTAAGTATAAGATTTGCGACACATATCTCCCGTGTATGGATCTCATCCATATACATATATCATTTCTAATATACTAATGGGACCCAGTTCATCTCATGAACCATTATGTCATATGTATTGGTCATGTGCATTAAGTAATAAATCACCATTCATCTCATGAAAGGAAAGCATGATTTCATTGATAAATAAAGAAATTAATCAATTTATTATATCAACTGATGGATTAAGACCACGCAATCTAACAGTTGTTTAGCCTAGAAAAACATTATTGTAGAAGTTATTGGTTAGCCTTGGAAAGCATATTGTAAAGGCTATTGCTTAGCCTTTTGAAAAGCATAGCTAGTGGAAATCCGGTGGGGTGTTGGATCACAAGCCGGTAGTGGATGTAGGCATTGAGGCCGAACCACTATAAATCTTTGTGTGATGGTACATGCTTTGTGGTGATTGTTTCAGTTAGCTTCCGCTTTTATTTACTTAATCATCACTTGTGACTAGTTAATCTTAAAGAAGCTAAAATTTGGCATAATTGGTCACTTACTTGTAGCTCACCCTATTCACCCCCCCTCTAGGGTTAGGATGTCGGACTTTCACCTTTTCCAATGTCCTATCATGCGACAATGGAAACACTTTCCTTTTGTCCCTGAACCCTTAGCCTTGGCCACTCCACCATTAGGACCATTCTATTGGAATATAGGTGGGCCTTCCAGACAGGTTTCAAAAACTTTTGACCCACTTGATGCAGGGATCAATTGTCTAGAATGCAACAAACCCAATCCAGGATGCAATTCCCTCAATCTCATAGCCATGTACAGCAACATATACTATCTATAAAATAGAAAACAGCACATAAACATGCTACCACGAAATCCACAACATGCAAGGATGTAGATATACCTTTGGAGCTTTGTTGTGCTCTAATGGAGGATTTGAGTTCTTTACTTTGATGATGAACAACTTCACAATCCAATTCAGAATCTTCAACTCCTTTTGATCTTCCACGCTATGTCCCATATTAGATCTCTTTTTCTCAAGAAGATGGTGGAATCCTCAAGAGAAAACCCTACTATTAACTCTAGGGAACTAAAGGTGAAAGAGAAGGGAACTTTGAGAGGAAGAGAACTTGTGCAACTCTTACACAAAGGGGCTGAAAGTGCTCTATGTGTTATGCACGAATTTGAGAGGATTATTCCTCTATTTATAGCCCTCCATAACTCCTCTTTTCCTATTTGAAATAGAAGTTAAACTCCCATTACAAATTAGCAAACATCTCCCTTAATTGTTGCCATAGAATTCTTACTTCTACAACAATTAGTAGCTTTCGCCTTTCTAATTAAAATAGAAGTCCTACTTCCATTAATAATTAGTAGCTTACCATTACCACTATTAGAAGTCTCACTTCAAATAGAAATAGTAACCTTCCTTTTAGAGTTCAAGTAGAATTAGTATCTTTCTAATAAATTGGGCTAGCGTGGGGACCACTAGGGATTCCTTAGAAAGCAGGCTCCAACTGGGACACGCGACCCCACATCTCATGTGCAATCCGGGCCCACAGTTAATTGCAAATAACTCCACTATATAGATGCAATTGCACTCCAGTCTTAGGAATAAATTACAATGAAGACCCTAAACTTCCACAGTACCACAAGTAGGCCCCTCCATCTATATCCATGGATCAAATGGACCTGTCCACCAAATTAGATCCATATCTTATTATCCTTGAGCCCCAATTAATTATAATGATCATTTGGTACCGATCCAATTAACTATTAATCAGAATGGGTGCGCACTTACCAATGATAAATCCATTAATTGGCACAAGGGGATATTAAAGATAGATTCCATCTTGACCATTGAATGTTCCCACAACTCTACTATCAAGTACCCAAATCACCGAGGTGTTGACCTACAATTGGCCTCACTCATTGGTGACTCAAAGCAAATGAATAGATAGAAACTTGAGTTCATTAATGTCTCAGGATTATGAGCCTATTGCTAGGGAATTATGAGAGCAGACCTTAAAATAAAGACAGTGTATATAAGGTGCTTCTCATGGCCCTTCAATACATCCAATGTACCAGCATCATGATCCAGAATCTTACATTCTGATGATCGAGATAAATCACACTATCTCATAGTGATCAAAATGCCGCAACCTTGTCAGATGAGATGTCCAATCTCATCACTGGTTGTGAAGATAATTTAAGTATAAGATTTGTAATACATATCTCCCGTATGTGGATCTCATCCATATACATATATCACATCTAATATACTAATGGGACCCGGTTCATCTCATGAACCATTATGTCATATATATTGGTCATGTGCATTAAGTAATAAATCACCATTCATCTCATGAAAGGAAAGCATGATTATATTGATAAATAAAGAAATTAATCAATCTATTCATCATATACTGGTATTGAGACCATAAAACTAACACATTCTCCACCTTAGGACCCTTCGGAACTAATTTCTTTTTGCCTTTCTGCCCTTTGCCTTTTGGCTTGGACTTGGCAACTGACTTTTCTGTCATCATGGCAGTTGGCTTCTTCTTCATAATCCCTTCAGTCACTACCACTTGGTTAGACAGCTTAGCTGGAGTCAGATTCAACTTATTCATATTATAATTGACCTTGAAATTGTTGAATGACTCTGGCAGTGACTTAAGGATTATGTCAATTTGCGATTCTGCATCAATTGTAGCCCCCAATACATCTAACTCATTCAATGAGTCCATAATTTTCAACATGTGGTCTTGTACTGGTGTGCCTTCAGCCATCTTGGTGCTAATAATCACCCTCATAGCAGACATAATCTTTGAGTTTGATATAATATCATATGCAGTCTTTTAGGATTGATGTTGGTGTTGCAAAACACTAGACATGGATGCCTGAATGTAACATCTGGCCATCTCATCGTCATTGGCCCATTTGGTGTAAAGTTCATTTTCTTCCTGTGATGCATCCGGCCTTGGCTCATCAAAGGGGGGGGGGGTGGTTTGGTAAGGACATATTTATATCCTGAAGCGGTCAGAACAATATCCAAGTTCCGTTTCTAGTCTACATAGTTGGATCCCACCAACTTATTCTTGTTGAGGATGGTCGCAAGTGGATTGAAAGTATTTGAATTCATGCTTGAAATACTATAGCACACAACCATACATTCAATTAATGAATATGAATGACATTATGGTTTAGTATTCTACAAAATTTATGTAGGAATCCTCCTAACCACTAAATTCAGAACACATCGGAATCCCAATCCCCGGGGTATGCCTCCTTGGGGAGTGCTAATACCACCTAAATTGGTGCGGATCAAAGTTGGTCAAAATTAGGATTAGGACTAACTATCCATGATCCCCATCATTCATTATTATCTAGGTATCTCATGCCAAATAATGTATGACTCCCAATTAGCTTCGGTTTCTAAAATACAAGAGGCAAATCCTTGGGGATACTACATCATTATTTTTAGTTAAGTGTGACTCACCAACTAGTATTGCATGACAACTGTTGCGAACAACTTCTCCTTAGGGAGTAAGCCCCCGCCCCGTCTCACTAACACTATCCTTAAGAGATCCATATCTAGTAACTAGACAAATAAAAGCCCTCCGTGGGGAACGGCCATTCTCAAGATGGCGCGAGGCTAATACTTTTCTTACAATGGACCTATGGTGGAAAACCATGGGGATTTCTATATATAAATGCCCCGCTCCCACTTAGTATTTTAGAATTGAGGATTTCCTTTTTGGTGTATGGGCCCGCATAGACATCAAATCATCTCATGATATGACCAATGATTGGTTTTAAGTCAAGTTATTTTAAGGAAAGTCCAGTTTCTATCACTAGTGTTACCAATGGGTCCATCTCATGGGTCCACCAACACTAATTAGAACTCTTTTCAAAAATTAATTTGATTTGACCAGTTTTAGAAATTGCTATGTTCAGATCAGATTTGGAAACTTTCTAAAACAAGCATTCATCCATAAATAGAAAGTGCTAAAATTAGAAACTAGTCCTCTCCTCCACATGGTCTAAGCGGAATAGACTTCTTGGACTTCTAGACTTTCCAAAACTTGGGGATTCCTCAAACTCTTTGGGCATCTCCAAAATGCTTCTGGTAATCTTCAAACTCTTTGATTAGGAGTCCAATTTCACTTTCCTTTTTCGTCTCGGTCATCGCCAGAATTTACAAATTTAGAAAATTTACATAAATTCCTATGCCTCAATTATGAGACTTACATGGTAATCTAAACATGGAAATAAAAGGGTTGTAGGGAAATTCACCATACCTTGCCCTTTCATGGGAAACCAAGGAAACCATGATGCCCTTACAAGTTGCCCAAAATAACCATAAACCATATAAAGAAAGTAAAAGATGAAAGTCCTGGGATCCTAACCCTAGAGGGGGGGGGGGGGGGGTGAATAGGGTGTGCTACAACTATGACCAATTTAGACAAATTTTAATTTCTTAAAATAAACTAGTCACATGTGATGATTAAACAAACAATATGCGGAAGCTAATATAAACAATCACCATAAAAGCAAGCACCACAACACAAAGGTTTATAGTGGTTCGGCCTCAATGCCTACACTACCAGCTTGTGATCCAATCACCCCACCGGATTTCCACTAATTATGCTTTTTACTAGGCTAAGCAATAACCTTTACAATGTTGTTTTTCTAGGCTAAACAACAACCTCTCAATGTGCTTTTCTAGGCTAAGCAATAACCTTTACAAGATACTTTTCTTAGGCTAAGCAATAACCTTTACAAATAAAGATTTCTCTAAGAAGGTGTCTTCACAAAAGATCACTCTAAGAGATACAATTTAAGCACAATTGAAATTGCCTCTTAAATAGGCTAATATGAAAATTTAAAACAAATTACAAACATACACTAAAACAAGCTAAAGTGTGTGCACAAGTGTATGAATGCTTTACTTCAATCAATTTCTACAATTAAGCTCTTAAATTCAAATGTGAATCAAGATACTGCGAGCCCTAGCAGAGAATGAGCCCCCAAATTCCTCCTCCCTTCAACCCCCCTCCGCCTCCGATCACTTCCTCTGACTTTCCCCCTCTAAGCCGCCCAGCCTCCTCGTCCCAAACCCCCAGCTCCTCTACCCTCTCCTCGCTCATCTTTTTTTCCCAGGGGCAGCCTAATGTCTTTCCCCTCTCCATTTCGCACCTGCCAGAGCAAAATCTTCTAGGATCTGGAGCTTCTCCAGCCCCAGCCGTCTCAGCAACCCTCTCCGGCTCGGAAGCTCCCTCCGCTCCTCCCTCTCCTATCTGGGATATCAACCAGTTGGAAATGCTGCATCGCCATCTTTCGGGCATCATCCTCTCCGCAAAAAGTCAGACCTCAGGTGAGCAAATCCCTATCCCCCACAAACCCCCAGACCCAGCTCCTCCTCTTCCCTTTCTCCCCTCGGACCTTCATCTTCAATACCATCCTTCGAGTCAATCTCTGTCCCTCCCCAACCTTAAACCCTGGTTATCCCTTTTCCTTGACTCTGCCCCTCTTTCCCCCTCGGATTACCCCCCTTCCTCCCTCATAGATGGCCAACTAACGATGAAAATCCCTTCCTTCCTGATTGAACCCAGCAAATCTTCCTTCTCCAATGCAGCCATTGGAAAATTTTTTGTAAAAAGTCCTTCAGTAGAATGGTTAACTGCCCAGGTTAACTCCACTTGGAACCTCTCCAAGCCTTGCCTAGTCTCACTCACAGACAAAAGCTCCTTTCTTTTTAGGTTTGCAACTAAGGTAGATAGAGACATTGCCCTCTCAAAAGGTCCCACTCTCCTGCAAAACAGAAAATTCCATATTCTGCCTTGGTCGCCTGGCCAAGACCTCTCCACCTGGCCTTCCCTGCACCCTGTCTGGATCCGTATCCATGGCATTCCCAACCATTGCTGGAGCTCTAACATACTCATCTCCATAGCCAGCTCCATCGGAACCCCCCTTAAATTAGATGACATAACTGCTTCCCAAAAACTCCTCACCTATGCTAGGATTCTAGTGAGGTTGGACCTCTCTGGACCTAAACCTTCAGAGATCAAAGTTGACCTTGCAGGAGAATCGGAAATCCTCCTTTCAATCACCTATGAAAACCTCCCCTGTTCCAAATGCCTATCCACTAGTCACTCAGAGAACCTCTGTTCTCCCATTCCCACTCCAAATTCTTCCCTGTCTGTGCATCAGCAAAGAGAAGGTATTTTAGGAAAATCCCCCACCAGTACCCCCACTCCAAATTCCGATCCTGCTTTGGCCTCAATTGCTCCCCCTATGGCCTCCCATGTCAACCTCATACCCCCAGTAGCAAATACCATCTCCCATGTCAACCTCACATCCCCAGCAGCAAATCCCATCCCTCCAGTCACATCCTCCCATCTGCATATCGTCCCCCCTGAACTCTCTGTCCCAGATCCCATGGATCCTGTTACTTCCCACAACTTGTCTAACCTCTCCACTTCCCTCCCTCTTATCCCCTGCTCAAACATTGTCTCTTGCTCTGGCCTAGTTGACACTCCCCCAGATTTATCTTTCGACATCCTGGAAAAATTCCCAGAACCAATCCTGGACACTTCAAATTCCTTCTCCATCCTTGAAAACTGCTCTCTCTTTGAACCTCCCTCCTTCTCCCTCCCCAACCCTTCACTCCCTGATACAGGAGTAGCTTCTGTCTCCCATAACCCTGGTATCTCCCTAGTCGTGGACCTCTCCCCCTACTCCAAGAAAAAGAAACCCAAACCCAAAAGAAAAGTAGATAGTTCCAATTCCAGGCCAACTACAAGGAGCTCAAATGGTCCCCCCCTCCTTTTAAATAGTTCCCAATGATCCAAGTCCTCGACTGGAACTGGAGGGGAATTTCAAATTCCCCAACTACTAGAACCCTCCATCACTTGGCCTCCTCAAAATCCCCTGATATAATTTTTATTTCTGAGCCCAAGTCTGCCTCCCCTCCTCCTTCCCTCCTCTCTTCCTTGGGCTACGATGGTTTCTTCTCTAACAACCCCCTTTCCCCTGCCTCTATTTGGTGCTTCTTCAAATCAAATTCCAACCTTGATATCTCCCTCATTGACTTCTCCCCCCAATTCCTGACCATCTCCTTCACCATCCCTTCTATTGCCTCAAAAAGTCTTATTACAGGGATTTATGCATAAACAAGCTATGTCCAGAGACGGGACCTGTGGAGTTACCTATCCTCTCAGTCTAATATCAACTGCCCCTGGTGTGTACTGGGTGATTTCAATTCCATCATCTCTCCTTCTGAGAAATATAGCCTTAGGCCTTCCCGCCTAAATCTAGAATTCCAGCAGCTGCTTCTCTCCTCTGCATTGCAGGACATGGGTTTCTCAGGCAATAAATATACCTGGTCCAACAACCGTAAGGGCACCAGTTATGTGGCTGCTAGGCTGGACAGAGCCCTCTGCAACCACCTCTGGCTCTCTACTTTCCCTGACCCTCAGCTCTTAATCTTGCCCAAGATCTCCTCCGATCACTGCCCTTTGCTTCTCACCCACAACAGACGTTCTCCTGCTCCTATGGCTCCTTTCAAGTTTGAAGCTATGTGGATCCAGCACCCCGATTTTCTCAACCTTGTAGCGGACTCCTGGAATCAAGACTCTGCTGGGAATTACCAGAAGGAGCTGGCAGCCAATCTGAAAAACTTGAAGCAAGTCCTCAAAGATTGGAACAAAAATGTGTTTGGTGATATTAGGCTTAAGGTTAAAGCTGCAGAAAAGCTTGTTCAAGAGGCTCAATACCTCCTTGATGCTGGTCCTACTCCTCCCTTCACCTTTCGCTGGCTGAAGCTAAGGCATCCCTCCACAACTGCCTCCAACTTCAAGAAACTCATTGGCGCCAAAAATCCAGAATCAGATGGCTGAATGAGGGAGATAGAAACACTACTTTCTTTCATGCATCTGCCAAATCCAGAGGGGTAGTTAACCGCATCGACAAAATCCAATCAGATGGTACCTGGATAGAGGACCCAATAGAAGTCCAATCCCTAGCAGTGGACCATTTTGCCTCTATAGCTAATTCCCATCACCCTGTCCCCTCTGATTTCCTTTTTGGGGTAGGCAGCAACAAAGTCAATGAAGATATGAACATCCTCCTCTCCAGATCCCCCGATGCTGAAGAGATTAGAAATGTTGTTTTTGCCCTTAAAAAAGACAGTTCCCCAGGCCTGGATGGCTTCTCCGGTCACTTCTTCACTGCTGCCTGGCACATTATTGGCCCCTCAGTGGTCAAAGCAATGCAACAATTTTTCATCTCAGGCAAGATATACAAAGCTTTCAATACTTATTTCCTATCTCTGATCCCCAAATCCACCTCCCCTACCACTTTTGTTGACTACAGACCCATTAGCCTCCTCAACTTTACCTACAGAATCATTGCCAAAATTCTGGCTTCCGGACTTTCTAAAATCATTCCCCATCTTGTTTCCCCTAACCAGGCTGCTTTTGTCCAAGGTAGATCCATTCATCAACATATAGCCTTAGCTCATGAATTATTTCAAAAACTTCATACCAAGCTGAAAGGTGGCACTATAAGTATGCAATTGGATATCTCCAAGGCCTTTGATCAACTTAGCTGGCCGTTCCTCTTCAAATGTCTTCAATTCTTTGGCTTCTCCTCCAAGTGGATTAGGCTCATCAGAGAATGTGTCTGCACAGCTAAAGGGTCTGTCCTCATCAATAGAACTCCCTATGGCTTCTTCAACTCCTCTTGTGGCTTAAGGCAAGGGGATCCTCTGTCCCCTTACCTCTTTATCCTTGCTGAAGAAATTCTTAGCCTCAACATCCATAGCCTGGCCTCTAACAACACCATCTCCCCCCTCTCATCTACTCCAAACACCCCCTGCCACCTTATGTATGCGGATGATATTCTTCTTTTCCTCAAAAGTCATAAAAGAAGCCTCTTAGCCTTAAAGGAGGTCATTTCTAATTACCAATCCAGTGTTGGCCAATCTATTAACTTGGACAAGAGCAAGCTCTTCATTGGCAAATGCAACTCCAGTAAGAGAAGACAAATTCTGGACATCACTAATATTCAGGACATGCCTCTCCACTCTTTCTACCTTGGAGCTCCCCTCATCATTGGCACCCCTAGAAGACATCACTTCACCTCCCTGCTTGACAGATTCCTACGCAAACTTTCTGGCTGGAAATCAAAGTTTCTCTCTCTTGCTGGTCATAGGACTCTTGTGAGGCACGTGCTCAGCAGTCTGCCCATCCACATTGCTTTGGTTTTTCCTATTCCAAAGTCAGTGTCCAACAATATGGAGTCTATAATGAGGAATTTCCTTTGGTCTGGGGGAGCAACCAAGCAGAAAAGAAGCCAAATCAGCTGGGCCATGGTCACTCTCCCCATCAAAGAAGGAGGCCTGGGCATCAGGCGCGTCTGTGAGCAAAATGCTACCTCCTTTATCAAGCTGGGATGGACGGCCATGACTTCAAATTCGCTATGGGCCAACTAGATGGAAGGCATGTACTTTCCAAATTCCTCAATCTGGCATCCTTCCACCTCTAAGTCTGGATCCTGTATCTGGCGCAAAATCAGGAACTTAGTTCACCACATCCATTCAGGCAGTAAGTGGCAGGTAGGAGATGGAAAGAAAATTGATCTCTGGTATGATAATTGGATGCAAGAAGGCAGCATGGGATCCCAATTCACTTCTACAAATTTTCTTTCTAACCAGAAGCTCCACTCTCTATGGGATGGCTCTCAATGGACGATCCCCCCTGACCTCCCAATTGCAGTAGCTGCCTCCCTGCATCAAGCTACCCAGCTCCTCTCCTTGGATCCCTCCTCTTCAGACTCTCTGCATTGGAGTTCCCCCCAGGCCAAAGGCCTCTCTCTCTAGGAAGCCTGGGAATCCATCAGAACCAGCATCTTTTCTTCTTACTGGCTCAACTGGGCTCCTCTGGTTTGGAATTCCCTTCAGCACCCAGGGTCTCTATGTTTGCCTGGCGGCTGCTGCATGGCAAGACCCCTTCTCAAGCTTGGGCTCAGCATTCTGGTTTCAGCCTGGCTTCAAGGTGCAGCCTGTGCCTCCAAGAGTAGGAATCTACCCTGCATCTCCTCTTCCTCTGCTCTTTCTCCTCTGACATATGGAAGTGGATTCTCTCCAAGGCTGGCTCGGATGTTCATGGCCCCCTTCTTCCTTCAAAGATCTGGAAAGTTCTCTCCCTCCACAGTGACTCTCTGGCCTGCAAAGGAGCAGCCACCATATTCTTCTCAACTGCTTATGCTTTATGGAACTACAGGAATGACGCTATTTTTTTGAACTATAGAGCCTCCCAGACGAAGGTACATCTATACCTGACTGAGCTCCTCTCCGTCTCTCTCAAGCGTATCAACAAGCCTAGTAGACCTCTAAAGCTCCTCTGTAATTTTTTGTTCCCTTTTTCTTAATTCTAGTTTGTTGTTCTCTAGGCTCTGTTTTCTGTTGGTTTTTCTCCCCCTATGCTGTAGCTCTCTGAGCTTTCTCTGTGTGGGCTTTTTGGCCCTATGTTCCTTTCTCCTTCTCTTATAATTCAATTGCCATTTAGCAAAAAAAATTTGAAGCTCTTAAATGAATGCTTGATGCATTTTAAAATCAAAGCTTAGAAAATGATGATTGAAGATTAGTACTAATCACATGAAAGATTCAAACAACTTAAAGAAATAAGCTAACACAAGTTGTATGAATATTAAAATCTAAGAACGCATGTGATTTAGTTAAGAGAGTTTGCAAACCAATCTAATTTACCAAAATCATGCATTTATGAAAATACAAAAGATTTGATCATGCATTGATTTCATTTGAATGGAAATCAAAGTAACTAGAAAGATGTACCTTTTAAAAACTCAAGCATTTGATTTCCAAATAGCCCTCTAGCCTTTACAACTTCATCCCCTTTCTTTGGCTCCAAAATGGTCTCAAAAGCTCATCAATCAAGCCTCTTGAAAGATGGGAAAAGAATGGACTTTAAACCAAAAAACAGTCCAACGGCTAGTTCCCGGTCGACCTGGAATCAGGGCCCGGTCGACCTGGCCTTCACAACGGCTATATTTTTGACCGTTGGAGCTTCAGTGACCCTGACGACCTGCAGTGTGGCCGGTCGATCGGGTCCCCTGGGCCGGTCGACCGGCCACACTGCTGGTCGACCCCCTGGGACCAAAATTCCCATAAATGCATATTTTCAATGTATTTCTTTGTGGGCATTTTTGGGCCACTAAACCAAGCTTGAATAACATGTTTTAAATCAAACTAAGATGTTTAAAAACATGAAACACAAAAACCCTAAAATGATTCGAAACTTTAAAACCAATGGCTTGCTTGATTTGATAAAAAAAAATTCTCATTTAAATGCATACAAAAATGATTCTGAAAATGATGAATGTATGCAAGGTACAAACCTAAATCCTCAATTTGATTTCTCAAAAGTAATGCACAAAGAATTAGGTTTTCAAAGGAGTTTGGATTCTAAAACAAATGCATCCAAGTTTAAAAACAAAACATGCATAAATCATTAATTCTACAACTCTAAAATCCAATGCATGTATAAAACCAGATTTCAAGATTTTCTAAAACAATGCATGTGTGAAAATTCAAATGTTGCTAAAGTGAAAATGCATCCATCAAATTGAAAATACAAAATCCCTAACCATCTCCCCCTTTGCAATTTGATGGCAACTTACTCATCATTGAATTAACACACCAAGTCGATCTTCAGCTCCCCCTAAGCTGGACAAGTCTTGAAATCTTCTTGGATGCTTCTCCTCTTAGCTTGGGCTCTTGGTTCCTTTCTTCATTCTTCTTGATGCTTGTAGCTTGATTATTCTTCAATCTTTCTTTCTTTAGCCAAGTATCTTCTTTAGCTCCCAAGCTTTCTTTCTTCTAATAGCTCTCCCCCTTTGACCATGCCTCTCTCTCCCTTTGGCAAGATATGCATTCTCTCCCCCTGTAGAAGATCATACAAAATCTCCCCTTAGGAAGCTTGGACATTCTCTTCACCCTTTTGAGAACTTGAATGCTCTCTCCCCCTTTGACATTAAATTGCAAAGGTACCTACACACATGAAACAAGGAAAATACCTATTAGTAGTACCTGTTAACAAAAGAAATTGAAAATGATAATCATAATAGGTGATCATGTATGGTAGTAGTTTCTAAGGGTCCAAAGGCAATCCAAGGGTCAATTTGATCAAAACTAATACTTCCTATGAAGGTTTACACTCCCCCTCTATCCATTCTCTTCTTTTGTCAAACTTTTGACAAAGGTATAACTATTTGGTTCAAGAAGTGGATGGTTTTACCAATTGAGGGTCAACTTCAAGGAAAGGATTAGATTCGTTTAACTATAAGGCTCAATATGATCAAATTACCAAAAGAAAGCAAGGTGTAAGAGAAAAGCAATCATGGATATCAATTGGAAAAACAAATAATACCAATTGAGATTCAAAGATAAGTCTATAGAAACAATCACTCTAAGATGGATTTAGAAATATAACTATTAGGAAAAATCCAAATTAGAGCTATCCATGATGAAATGGGGTTTATTAATCATAGCATCAAATAATTTAACAAAGAAGAACATATGCTATGAAAATTTTGAAATCATTTCATTCAATCAATAAATATGACTATTAAGTGCAAGATGAGTGAAATGACATTCAAGCATGAAGCCTACCTCAACAATTAACCAACCAATATTATGAACACATAAACATGGTGGTCATGAGATTTACCTATTTGAGCAAAAGAGGTGGCAACATGAAAATTATGATGCTAATGGAATGTGACATGGAATGTAAACATATTACTATCAAGTTCAATCCAATGTACACAAGGTCTATCACATACACAAGATAAGATATCAATTGGAAATGGAAAGTTATACCAAATGAAACCAATTGAATATGACAACATGATTAATAGCAAAGATGTGACAAACACAAAATACCATCAAGCATCATAAATGGATATTCATCACTTTGAAAGATATAACTAATGAGCATAGTGATGAACATGGTAAATTGCAATGCAAAAGGATATAACTTGGTAATGCATGCAATTTTCAAAGTGTCAAAATCATATGAATTCAACAACTAAGATATCCATCAAACATATAGATATATGAGGAATGGATTTCAAAGAGTTTCATATGATCAAGAACACTACTATGAAGTTGAAACATGTATAAGAATGACATCACTAAGAAAATATACATGAATCAACATCATAACCATCCAAAAAGATATGACTAGAGTGCATAGAGTATGGATTTGGGTTCTAGTATGGTTTCTACAAATATAACTAATATCACAACCATACAAGGAACCAAATGACATTTGCATATAGAAAGAATGTAAACACATAAGCAAATATGCAAACAATATTCATTTCCATTTCTAAGATGATCAAACCAAAAGAAAAAGGAAATGAGAATCATGGAACAAGCTTTGATGATTATAACTAATGATGTTTTAGAGCATTTCCAATCATACAATCTTCAAATCATTTCAATAAACAAAATCCAACAATAAGCATAAAAAGAATGAATTTGAAGAACAATTTTCAACATTGTATATTTAAAAGATATAACTTAAATGAAACACATACAAGTTGATTTTTCAAAATAATGATTTTCCATATTAAAGTATAACTTAGAAATCCATGGAAAAACTTAAATAGATTCAAATCATTTGTTCAAATGATCTTACCAAGACATCTACACAAATGATTCAACAACAATTGATCATGAATAATCTAGCTATGAAAGCTTTTGAACTCACAATCAATTGATCATGTAAAGAAATGCAATGCAAGTCATACAACTAAATATGAGCAAAAAGCAAATCTAACATGATGAAATTATAATCAAATGATTTTGAAAACCATGACATGTAACTTAGAATGGTGCATGAAAACAAAATCAAATGATCATAAAGAAACAATGCATTTTAATAAATGTAACTAAGAAAGAACAAAATGCAAATGCAACATGACCAACAACATGATTTAACTTGAAAGGAAAGGTTGGTCAAGGGGGGTCAAGGCCTTAAGGTTTGTCTAAGTATCTAACTTTAGGAATCCACCTAAGGTCTTGGGCTTTGGAGACTATTTTGGAAATTCCACCAACTAAAGGAGATAGAGATTGAATTCTTTTAGACTTAACATCAAATCTTTGAGGTTTGACTATTTTAGATTAATGATTAGTCTTAGAAAGTTGGTGAGTATGTTTCATAGGGGATTGATTTATTTTCTTTTTATTCTTCTCATTTCTTTTAGCTTTTCCTCCCTCTTTTTGCCTTTTTAACTTTTCAACCTTTTTCAAGAGTTCTTTCATTTCTAAGGTTAAAGGAGGGAAAGTGAGAAGATTCTTTTTGATAGATTTACTTTGATGTTTAGTCTTTTTAAAATCTATCTTGGATGACTCTTTGTGAATTGTTTTAACTTGTTTGAACTTCTTAGAGTCTTCCTTGTTATTCAAAGTCTTACCCTTCATAGAATTAGATTTAACTTTCTTAGGTTCAAAGATGGGTTTAGACATATGATTTTTCCTTAATTTGCACTCAAATTTGAAATGTCCTTCTTTACCACAATAATGACATTTAGTCTTGGACATTTGAGAGAGAGTGCTAGAGAAAGAGGACTCACCTTTCACAAAAGTGTTGGTGAATTTAGGGTCATGTGAAGTATACTTATTGAAACCAAGACCCGTCCTATCTCCATGAGGTTTACCCAATTTGAATAATTTTTCAAGTCTTTCTTCACTTTGGGTAAACTTGTACTCATACTTTTGTTTATACCCTTCAAGTTGAGTGACTTTGGTTATAAGGATTGAATTTTCATTTTTGATTTTTGAAAGTTCATTTTCAATTTCCTTATATTTGCTTAGCTCTTCATTGGCAAGTTTTAGTTCAAGTTTAAGTTCATTAACAACATTAGATCCAAGTTCTAAGGTTTTTAACTTACTTTGAACATTTGACATGTTTTCCATAGAAATTGCCAACTTGGATTCTATATTGATGAAGTCTTTGTCTTGCCTTTTTAATTGATCTCTTAGGTTTAAATTTTCCTTTTTAAGATCATCATAACTTATCTTAATCTCATTTTGTTCATCTTTGATATTGGATAAGTTATTTAAAGAGATCATGAACTTAGAGTCTAAACATTTTATAACTTCTTCTTTTTCTCTAAGTTCATCTTTTGAAGAGACTAGCTCTTTGTTTAGTCTTTTAGATTCTTCTCTTAATTTATTGTTTTTCTTACTAAGTTCTAGAGAAAATGTGTATAATTCTTCATAGGCTTGTTGAAGATCTTCTTCATTTTCATTATAAACTTCTTCTTTTATGTCACATTGAGATTCATTAGTTTGAGAGTTTGAATCTCCAATAGAAGGAAGAAAGAGAGGTCTAGGAGAACCTACACAAAAGTCTAAACAATCTAGCTTAGTTGTCGCGACCCCGGAACGGACCCCGGGCCCGCGACGTTGTCGGTTGCATTAATCTGTTTAATAGAGATGTACTTTCCCACAGGTTCCCGCGGTGAGGATTCCCAAAGACACGCGAAATCTAACTCACATGAACAAGTTTGCGGAAGCGTATAGCAAATCACATCAAGATAAGCACTAATAAGTTTTTAAGTGCTATAACAATTAATAACAAGACATAGTATCAAAGACAGAAGCTAACATGGCATTTCCAACATAGTTCAAGTTATAAGACTAACATGAAAGTAACTTAAGTTTTGTTACAACCCATAAGAGGCCAACAGAGGCCAACACACTTCTCAAAACAATCAAAAGAAACCCCAAGACAAAATGTTACGAAACTCAAGAATCCGCCCGACGTCTAGATGACATCGTCGGGCTGCCACTCTCTCACAGGGGTTGGCTCACAAGCCTCCTCCTGACGCTCCTCCTCAAAGGTAACGTCTCCTGCACCTGGGCACCAACAAACAAGGGTGAAACACAACGGTTTGACAGGTAATCAATTTAGGCATGAACATGAACAATAACGTTTAGAGAAACCATATAAGCAAATCCTTGATATGAAATACTATAAAAACTGGGGGTATATTTTCAAGAATGCGAACAAAGCTGAGATACTAAAACAATCTAGCATGAGTACATAATATATATCATGAATAGTTACAATCCACAAAGAGCCCATCCTTTCTCTATCATTTATATAATGAAAAGAGCAAGCACGCACGACAAGCACGATATACATACTATAAGCATGACACGATTCCCACATATACAGGGATTTCCGGCCGCGGAACCGGACACGCACGATGTGTAATAAATACACGATCAGTCTGCAGACAGTCCACATGTTTAAAGACCCCCAGACAGTGGCTCAAACTGAAAGGGCAGTCTAAGCTCAGTGGTGTTTACTAAAATTCATGAATGCACAAAACACGCGAAACACTGTCTAAACATGTCGAGATAAAAGGGGGAAAATCACTTATCAAAACACAACAAACACGACTAGCAAAAGGCATAATTAATATGCATAACACGCTTAGGAAGTGATCCCTTTTTTTTCTTGAAACAAATCTTCAAAACAAGCTTGTACTTAAACTTCAAAGCGAGTACACAATGATATTCATTGTATCAAAAACCAAAATACGAATATAAAGTCTAACAAGCACATGTAAGGACCTTTGGTTGATCTTTGTGTAAACGAAGCCCAAGTGTTGGAATCTAAAAGAGAATTGGTGCCCCGGAAGTTCAAAGACATCTCAGGCTTCGAGTGCACAATATCAGGCTAAAAAGTCCTAATCAAATACTGGTTTTCCCTGATTCAAATATCCACCTCACCTTTTCAATCTTTGATCGCTAAGATAAGCATACCATTGGATTCTACACTTCAAGAGCTTTCCAACGGTATGTGAAACTCCAAAAACGGATGTACGGTTAAAAAGTTATGGCCATTTGAGTTTGCACTGTTGGGCCCAATGGGCCCATCCGCTCGAGCGACCAACACGTGCTCGAGCGGACAGTCCAGCATGCCCAAACAGCAAGCACACGCGCTTAAGCACGCAGTTACGCGCTCGAGCACGCAGTGCGGACTTCTGAGGCCAATATCTGGCTGTTCCTGTCCTCTTTCAACCCAACCATTGCCTACTCCCAGCCTTCAAACAACATTGATACACAAAGATGAGCCTCCAAACATGCTCATAAACATTACCATTCAACCACCATTAAAATCAACAAAAGATCCATCCATTTAACATCAAAAACATGTATAAAATTTCTAGAAAAAATAAAGTAATATAAAGTACACATGCAACATTGAGCATATAGAGATTACTTGCCTTGACCAATGCTAACAATCCTTTCAAGAACTTCACTCAAGCTATCCCAACACTACAAGAAAACCCAAGAGAAAAACCACACAAATTCACTAAATCTTGAAAACAAGAAACCAATTTTACCAATGGGTTTGTAAACATGGAAAACATGATCTTTAAGAACTAAAAAGACTTCATGAAGATGATGGTTTGAAACTCTTACCTAGAGAAGGTCAAACAAGAGAGATGGAAGGAAATGAAGAGCTTATCACACAAGAAGTTCCAAGAAGTTTATACCAATAGAAAGCTTGCAAGGAGAGGAAGAAGATGATGATTTTGGAATCCTTTTTGGAGCTCTCTAGCTTAAGCATGCAAAAGGAAATGAAGAGGAAGAGAAAAAGGTTTTCCTTGCCCTAGGTTCAGAAAATTGCAGAGATTGGGGGAAATGAATGAAAGGAGAGGGAGATGGGGTTTAAGTGATGCTAATGGGCCCCCAACTAGCTGCACCTTGGAGTGACCAAAACACGATCTTGTGGGCCTCAGATGACTTCGACGAAGAAGGATAAAATGATCATCGAAATTTCTAGTTTCCAAAAAGTATATTTTTGACATGGTTTTGAGATCTTGAAATTTGAGTCCAGATTTGTGCATAAAAGACCATTTTACCCTCTTTGGGCCAAAACTTGGGTTTTTGGGCTTCAAACATGAATGGGCTTAAGACGAAAGTTGTAACACATATGAAAATCATTCGAATGAAATCAAAATCACAATCATACAGAAACCGATACGATCTTCCCAAGCTTACACGTGCACTCAGGCCATCCTGAGTGTGTCTAACTAATATTAAACGTTCTCAAAATTTCCAAAACTATTTCCAAGACTAAAACTAATCACTTCTAACCCAACAATAACTAAACCCACTTAGGACTAAACACATACTAATCACACACTAATCGGATTGGTCTGGGTCGGGGTCTAACATCCTCCACCCCTTAGGATATTTGGTCCACCAAATAAATCAAACAATTACCTCGGGTAAAAGCTGTGGATACTTTCTCTGCACTTGCTCTCTCAATTCCCAGGTGGTTTCCTCTGGCTCGTGATTTTCCCAAAGTACCTTGACCCAATGAATCGTCCGATTTCTCAACTCTTGCTCTTTGGTGTCAATGATCTTGATCGGCCTTTCCACGTACGAGGCATCTTCCCGAATCTCCAAAGGTTCGTGCTGTAAAACGTGTGCACGACTAGAGACATATTTCTTCAGCATAGAAACATGAAAAACATTGTGTACCTCGGAGAGTTCCGGCGGTAACGCAAGTCTATAAGCAACATCTCCAATCTTGCTCAAAATCTCATACGGACCAATAAACCTTTTAGACAATTTGCCCTTCTGTCCAAACCGCAAAGTCCCTCTAGCTGGTGAGATCTTCAAGAACACTTTGTCACCCACTTGAAACTGCAATTCTCTTCGGCGAGTATCGGCATAACTCTTCTGCCTACTTCAGGCGATCTTCAAACGTTCCTGAATCAACTTGACCTTGTCACTTGTCTCTCCAACTATCGTCGGTCCATGAAAACTATGCTTACCGACTTCTTCCCAGCAAACCGGAGTTCTGCATCTTCTACCATAAAGTGCCTCGAAAGGTGCCATACCGATGCTAGAGCGGTAACTATTGTTATAAGCAAATTCACAAAGAGGTAAGCACTCATCCCACTGAACCTTGAAATCCAATACGCAAGCACACAACATGTCTTCGAGAGTCTGTATCGTCCTTTCTGACCGACCATCGGTCTGAGGATGATAAGTTGTGCTAAACTGGAGTTTGGTACCCATCGACTCATGAAGAGTTTTCCAAAACTTTGAAACAAACCTACTGTCTCTGTCTGAAGTAATGGAGACGAGCTGACCATGTTTACTAACAATCTCATCAACAAATAGCTTCGCAAGTGGTGCCATATGCATCATATTCCCTGTCTTCATCGGAATGAAGTGAGCAGACTTTGTCAGACGATCCACGATGATCCAAATTGCATTATTTCCCTTCTTGGTATTAGGCAAACCGGAAACAAAATCCATGGTGATGTGCTCCCATTTCCACTCCGGAATCTCCAAAGGCTATAACAGACCTGGAGGTTTCTAATGCTCTGCTTTAATCAACTGACAAGTTAGACAACGAGACACAAAAGCTGCTATCTCTCTCTTCATGTTGTTCCACCAAAATCTATTCTTCAAATTGTAGTACATCTTCGTGCTACCCGGATGCATAGAATATCTCGTGCTATGAGCTTCATTCATTATTTCGCTCTTCAAATCATCCACATTTGGCACACACAACCGGTCACGAAAGTACAATATCCCATTGACCAACTTGAAATCTGGGCGTTCTGTAATAACCTCTACTATCTTAGCCAAGTATGGGTCTTGCAACTGATTTTCCTTGATCTTCTGAATGAAGGTAGGTTCTGATACTGTCATATTTGCTAACATCGCACCCAATCTCAGGGTTTGTACTTCTACTCCCAACTCTTTAAACTGCTGTAAGACACCCATTCCTCTCAAACTGGCCATGACCACTGATTTCCTACTCAAAGCATCTGCTACCACATTCACTTTGCCTGGATGATACTTGATTGGAAAGTCATAATCTTTGATATACTCCATCCACCTTCTTTGCCTCATGTTCAAATCCTTCTGCGAGAACAAATATTGCAAACTTCGATGATCTGAGTGGACCTCAAATTTTTCTCCATAGAGATAGTGTCTCCACATCTTCAATGCGAAAACAACTGCTGCCAACTCCATGTCGTGAGTTGCATAATTCTTCTCATGGTCCTTCAGCTGTCTCGAGCCATAAGCTATCACCTTGCCATCTTGCATCAGTACACAACCCAGTCCCACATTCGAAACATCTGTATAAACAATAAATCCACCGTTGCTCGAGGGTAATGTAAGGACTGGGGCTGTGGTTAACCTTCCTTTCAACTCCTGAAAACTTGTTTAACACTGATCGGTCCACACAAATGGGGCATTCTTCCGAGTCAATTTTGTCAACGGGGCTGCAATGGACGAAAAACCTTGGACAAATCTTCGGTAATAGCCTGCTAACCCCAAAAAGCTTCTAATTTCTGTCACACTGCTTGGCCTTGCCCAACTAACAGCTGCTTCTATCTTGGCTGGATCAACTGCTAAACCTTCTCTGGGGATGATATGGCCTAGAAAAGCAACTTTCTCTAACCATAATTCACACTTACTGAGTTTTGCATATAGCTGGTTGTCCCTCAAGAGCTGCAACGCTGTCCTCAAATGTTCTTCATGTTCATTCTTACTCTTAGAATACACGAGGACATCACCAATGAATACGACTGTGGAGTGATCCAAATAGGGTGCAAAGACCTTGTTCATCAGAGCCATAAAGACTGCGGGTGCATTTGTCAAACCAGAGGGCATCACTAAGAACTCATAGTGCCCATATCTTGTTCTAAAGGCTGTCTTCTGAACATCTGAGTCTCTAACTCTCAACTGATGGTACCCTGACCTCAAGTCTATCTTGGAAAAATAGGCTGCTCCTTGCAATTGGTCAAACAATTCGTCTATCCTTGGCAATGGATACTTGTTCTTCACGGTCACATGGTTCAACTTCCTGTAGTCAATGCACATTCTCAAGCTTCCATCCTTCTTTTTCACAAACAACACCGGTGCTCCCCACGGTGAAACACTAGGCCTAATAAAACCTTTGCTCAACAAATCTTGCAATTGGAGCTTTAGCTCACCCATCTCTGCTGGAGCCATCCTGTATGGTGCAATCGAGATCGGAGCTGTCCCTGGAAGGAGCTCAATTGTGAACTCAACTTCTCTAATTGGTGGTAAACCCGGGATTTCTTCTGGAAAAACATCCGGAAATTCGCACACAATGGGGATATCCTCCACCCCTTGGGACTGTTTATCCTCCGTGATAAACGCAATAAATGCCTGACACCCACTTTGAACTAATCTGCTTGCCTTCAACACTGAAATAAACCCTGCCTGAGATTTTCTCCTGTTCCCTTGAAATATCAATTCTGCCTGTGGTCCTTGGAATCTGAATGTGATGGTCTTGCTAAAACAATCCATAGTGGCATGATGCTGTAAAACAAGGTGTTAGTACACAATAAACATGGTATAAGGGTTTCTAAGGTCCTACACCAAACGAATCTATCGAACTCACGAATCCTCGCCACGTTCCTAAGACCTTTCTAGTTTCTTTTAAGTGCCTGAAACAAGTCTCGCTCTAATACCAGTCCTGTCGCGACCCCGGAACGGACCCCGAGCCCGCGACGTTGTCGGTTACATTAATCTGTTTAATAGAGATGTACTTTCCCACAGGTTCCCGCGGTGAGGATTCCCAAAGACACAAGGAATCTAACTCACATGAACAAGTTTGCGGAAGCGTGTAGCAAATCACATCAAGATAAGCACTAATAAATTTTTAAGTGCTATAACAATTAATAACAAGACATAGTATCAAAGACAGAAGCTAACATGGCATTTCCAACATAGTTCAAGTTATAAGACTAACACGAAAGTAAATTAAGTTTTGTTACAACCCATAAGAGGCCAACAGAGGCCAATACACTTCTCAAAACAATCAAAAGAAACCCCAAGACAAAATGTTACGAAACTCAAGAATCCGTCCGACGTCTAGATGACATCGTCGGGCTGCCACTCTCTCATAGGGGTTGGCTCACAAGCCTCCTCCTGAGGCTCCTCCTCATAGGTAACGTCTCCTACACCTGGGCACCAAGAAACAAGGGACAAACACAACGGTTTGACAGGTAATCAATTTAGGCATGAACATGAACAATAACGTTTAGAGCAACCATATAAGCAAAATCCTCGATATGAAATACTATAAAAACTGGGGGTATATTTTCAAGAATGCGAACAAAGCTGAGATACTAAAACAATCTAGCATGAGTACATAATATATATCATGAATAGTTACAATCCACAAAGAGCCCATCCTTTCTCTATCATTTATATAATGAAAAGAGCAAGCACGCACGACAAGCACGATATACATACTATAAGCATGACACGATTCCCACATATACAGGGATTTCCGGCCGCGGAACCGGACACGCACGATGTGTAATAAATACACGATCAGTCTGCAGACAGTCCACATGTTTAAAGACCCCCAGACAGTGGCTCAAACTGAAAGGGCAGTCTAAGCTCAGTGGTGTTTACTAAAATTCATGAATGCACAAAACACGCGAAACACTGTCTAAACATGTCGAGATAAAAGGGGGAAAATCACTTATCAAAACACAACAAACACCACTAGCAAAAGGCATAATTAATATGCATAACACGCTTAGGAAGTGATCCCTTTTTTTTCTTGAAACAAATCTTCAAAACAAGCTTGTACTTAAACTTCAAAGCGAGTACACAGTGATATTCATTGTATCAAAAACCAAAATATGAATATAAAGTCTAACAAGCACATGTAAGGACCTTTGGTTGACCTTTGTGTAAACGAAGCCCAAGTGTTGGAATTTAAAAGAGAATTGGTGCCCCGGAAGTTCAAAGACATCTCAGGCTTCGAGTGCACAATATCAGGCTAAAAAGTCCTAATCAAATACTGGTTTTCCTTGATTCAAATATCCACCTCACATTTTCAATCTTTGATTGCTAAGATAAGTATACCATTGGATTCTACACTTCAAGAGCTTTCCAACGGTATGTGAAACTCCAAAAACGGATGTACGGTTAAAAAGTTATGGCCATTTGAGTTTGCACTGTTGGGCCCAATGGGCCCATCCGCTCGAGCGGCCAACACGTCCTCGAGCGGACAGTCCAGCACGCCCAAACAGCAAGCACACGCGCTTGATCACGCAGTTACGCGCTCGAGCACGCAGTGCGGACTTCTGAGGCCAATATCTGGCTGTTCCTGTCCTCTTCCAATCCAACCATTGCCTACTCCCAGCCTTCAAACAACATTGATACACAAAGATGAGCCTCCAAACATGCTCATAAACATCACCATTCAACCACCATTAAAATCAACAAAAGATCCATCCATTTAACATCAAAAACATGTACAAAATTTCTAGAAAAAATAAAGTAATATAAAGTACACATGCAACATTGAGCATATAGAGATTACTTGCCTTGACCAATGCTAACAATCCTTTCAAGAACTTCACTCAAGCTATCCCAACACTACAAGAAAACCCAAGAGAAAAACCACACAAACTCACTAAATCTTGAAAACAAGAAACCAATTTTACCAATGGGTTTGTAAACATGGAAAACATGATCTTTAAGAACTAAAAAGACTTCATGAAGATGATGGTTTGAAACTCTTACCTAGAGAAGGTCAAACAAGAGAGAGGGAAGGAAATGAAGAGCTTATCACACAAGAAGTTCCAAGAAGTTTATACCAATAGAAAGCTTGCAAGGAGAGGAAGAAGATGATGATCTTGGAATCCTTTTTGGAGCTCTCTAGCTAAAGCATGCAAGAGGAAATGAAGAGGAAGTGTCATGCCCCCGAACCGAAACCTCGGGGGCGGGAAATGGGATTAAGCATCAATTATATTTTACTTCTCCCAAGATCCGCGTGTGTGAAGACAACACACTCCAACACATTCTAAATATTTTGCGGAAGCTTTTGTGGCGTTGCGACCCGAAGTCCGTGGCCATCGGATTCCGCGTCGCACTCAACCTTTAGCATATAACTGTTATATCAAGAATCATACTAGACTGGAGTAACTATCACAATAAAATACAGAGCTGACAGTAACAGGATATTACATTCCCAAATATGTTCAAGTTACAATTATCAATGTACATTAATTAAGAATCCCCAAGAAAAGGCTAATAAAAGCCATACAACAAAAAGCTATTAACTACTACCCAAAATATGACGTAGCTCCGATGTCAAGCTCAATGTCTACATGACATAGCCGACAAAACAACCTGCAAAACATGGCTCCACAGCCAACTCAAGCACTCAACTCGGGACGAAGAAATCTGAACCTGAGTACCAAAAGTAGTGGGTCAGACACGACGGTCTGGCAGGTGGATGAAAAGATAACAAATATACTGAAGAATAAAACATAAGGTAAATCATGCTATTCGATCAAATGCTGCATATAATTAAACGGGTGCAAAGTCGGGAATCTCGGGGAAAACCTGTATTCATTTCAAGCATGGGTAAAACATGAATATCTAATAAAACATGTGTTCGTTTACATCATCTATAATCATAGATATTTGACAATCGGGAGTTCGTCTAAAACATGTAGAAATATAGTGGTATGGCAAAACAACGTTCATTTGAAACTTAAGTAAAAACATAAGTATACAACACCAGGTATTCGTAGCAGTCTAGCAAAACCAATGTCCATTTGAAACCTATGTAGAAATACGGATATTTAACAAACCGGGTGTTTATTTAAACAGGTGTAACCAAATAAATCTAACAAAACTAGTGTTCATTTAAACATATTTCAAAGCATGGATATTTAACGAATCGGGTAATCATTTAAAAACAGGTATAAACATAGATATCTGACAAAACGCGTGTCGTTTAAAACATATTTCAAAGCATGGATACTTAACAAATCGGGTATCATTTAAAAACAGGTATAAACATAGATATCTGACAAAACGCGTGTCGTTTAAAACATATTTCAAAGCATGGATACTTAACAAATCGGGTATCATTTAAAAACAGGTATAAACATAGATATCTGACAAAACGCGTGTCGTTTAAAGCAAGCTCGGATATTTAACAATTCGGGTATTCCTTTAAAACATGTGTAATCATATAAATCTAGCAAATCCATCGATCGTGTGAAACTTATGTAAAAGCATGGGTATTCGCCCAACCGGCATTCATTTAAAACATGTGCGGGTACAAAGAACAGAAGGCAATATAATAATAACTGAATTTACATTGGAGAATATTAACACTTGTTTAAATAACAACTTTCATAAAGGAAACGAATCATTTATCGGAAAGCAAGTAAGCAATATAAAACATGTCGGGTATCCAAGGAATCGGGAACTGGCAAGATGGAAATCACAAGAAGCTAAGTCCTCTATCACCGAAGTGACAAGAGTATAACGGGACGTTGGTCTCAGTCACACAAGGTGAGGAGACTCAACGTAAATCATATATACAATATAAATATACGGGAACGGGACCACGGTAGCGAACCGGGTATCGGGACGGGACCACGGTAATAACCGGGTATCGGGATCCAAACTGCAGCTGGCGGGACGGGAGAGGGATTTCCAAGTCGGTGGATCAAACCGACAAGGTATCCAAGCTTAGTGATGCCGACTCATAGGTCAAATAACAAATCGGGACATATGCAAGTAAATCAAGTACAATAATTAAATGGGTAAAACGGGGGTGCTCAAGGGCACACTGTCACTTCATATCGGGCAATACATTTCGGGACAAATAACTGTTACTAGTGTAACTTCAATGCTTTCGGGAAACAAGTCATGTGATGCAAATCTCGGGAAATGAGGAAATATAATGCACTATACCATTTCGGGAAGAATATTGATTTCAAGATCTATTTAAGTGAATAGGGGTCCCGTATGTCGATTATAATAATTACTTGGTACTCCTTGAGTTTGAAGACATTCCGGGCTCCTTATGCACTTTTACTATTTTCACAACTTAAAATGAGCTTATGGGTAGTAGTAGATGTTACAATAGCAAAAATCAAGATTATAAACGGTCCATCCTAGGTATGACATTAATCCGGAAACATCGACCAACCGATTCAGTCACCGAAAGGAATAGAATCCGCGATAACCAAGGGAAAGACTTGTGTTTAGATATAAAGAAGATATCGCGTCGTTCCATCCCGTTCAAGATTGAAATGGATTGAACTTTGATGCCACCGAACCAACCGTGAGGCGTGTCGGCTCAAGACATTCTCACACATGGTCCAACAGTCCAAAAAGGGTAGCCAAGGTCCCACCTAAAACCGAGAATTAGTGCCTAGATCATCACCATTCTTTCTTTTTAGTTCCCTAGTCTTAGAGACCTTAGATTAGGGTATAATTGGTCTTAACACTAAGGTATATACCCCTAGGACTCATAGAAAGCCCAAAGGTTTCAAAAAAAAATATTATCAAATTTCACTGGACTCAAACTGAGTCCTCCTTCGGTCCGATCGGTCGGCCGAAATTCTGTCCCAGTGCATTAAAACAGTTCAACGTTATCCCAACGCGGCCTATGCCAGGCAGACCGCATCGCTCGAGCGAATCGAAGAGTCCGCTCGAGCGAACTCATCGGTCGAGCGGTTATTTAAATGCGTTCGAGCGACCAAGCTACTGGAAATGCCCGAATCCTTTCCTGGACAGTTCGCTCGAGCGAAGTCTCATGGTCGCTCGAGCGAACGGTCCAGAAATGGATTCCGGGCCAGTTCAGCTGTCCTCTTTCTCTTCCTTTCCTTCTAACACATAAACCACTAACATTTTTATTCCATATTCACTTAAAATCCTCATTAAAACTCCAATGAAAAATTAACTTTAAACACCTCTTTCTTCCCATTTAACAAAAAAACCAAACCAAAGGGAAGAATCTCCAATGTATACAAAGGTCCAATTGAGCCAAAGATCTATGGATAAACAAAGTCTATTGATCACATTTCCATCACAATAGATGATTTAACAAAACTCATTAAATGAGTATCAACTTCAAGTCAATGTAACTAATAAACATAACCATGGATGGCCAAACCAATCCTATTCCTTATAAAACCATATGAGCAAACTTGACCAAATGAAATGCATACCTCTCCAAGAGATTAACAAGATAGAAACAACCATTAATATGCAAATTTCGAAATCCATGTATAAGTGACAAGGAGCATATGTGCAAGCATGTATCCAATGATCAAGAACAAGAAATAAACTTAGGGTTTTCTCATAAAACTTTGATAACATTAAAACCATCCATTCATCCACTTGCCTTTGACTCTAATCAAGCAAATCAAGCTCCTAATCACCTCTCAAGCTCAAGATCCACAATCTCTACAAAAACCCCCAAAACAAACCCTAAAATGGGTTAAACAATGAAATGACAAGGGAACCTTTCAATAATCAAGGTGGAGCTTCTCTAAGGCTAGAAGATTACAAATCTAGAAGATGAAGAAGAACACTTACTTGCAAGGTCCTCTAATGGACAAGGTAAGCTCAAAGGAAGTCTTGTGATGGAGGGTTCTCCTCACAAATGGTATCAATGGAAAGCTTGCAAGATGAGGAAGAAGTTGGTGATCTCCATTTCTTGATTGATGAACTCTTGGTGTGGCTTGGAGATGAAGAAGCAAGAAGAAGAAGAGAAGCACAAGGGAAAACCCTAGGCTGCTGGTTTGTGCTGGAAAATGAGGAATGGAATGGAATGAAAGGGGATAGGTTCCTCTTATAAGCAAGTGAGGTTTGGGTCCCACAACTTAAAGAACTAGTTTGGCTGAAATCATCTAATTCGGGACCTCAGATGAATTCGACGAAGAAGGAAGAAATGATCGTCGAAATATCTAGTTTCCAAAAAGTATATGTTTCGCGGGTTTCGGGAATATCAAGTTTTGGGTACAGATTTGGTGTGCAATGACTGTTTTGCCCTCAAGGCCAAGAAATCGGGTTTCGGGTTCTCAAATGGATACGGGGCCAACATGAAAGTTGTAGGATTCCTCAAGATGAATGCAACGGGCCAAAAACACACTACGAAACAAATCGGGAAAATCTCACAAGTAAATACAAAGCCGAAAAGGGAACCCCCAAAGGGCCCCACAAGCTACCAAAGCACTCAAAAGCCCAAAACTAGAAGAAAAACCATTCTAGCTCACAAACTCAACCCAACAAATACTAATCCCACTAAAAGAAACTAATCCACAAATAAAACAACACTAATCCAAGAGATTAGGGGTCGGGTGCTCATAGGAAGAGAAAAAGGTTTTCCTTGCCCTAGGTTCAGAAAATTGCAGAGATTGGGGGAAATGAATGAAAGGAGAGGGAGATGGGGTTTAAGTGATGCTAATGGGCCCCCAACTAGCTGCACCTTGAAGTGACCAAAACACGATCTTGTGGGCCTCGGATGACTTTGACGAAGAAGGATAAAACGATCATCGAAATTTCTAGTCTCCAAAAAGTATATTTTTGACAGGGTTTTGAGATCTCGAAATTTGAGTCCAGATTTGTGCATAAAAGACCATTTTACCCTCTTTGGGCCAAAACTTGGGTTTTTGGGCTTCAAACATGAATGGGCTTAAGACGAAAGTTGTAACACATATGAAAATCATTCGAATGAAATCAAAATCACAATCACACAGAAACCGATACGATCTTCCCAAGCTTACACGTGCACTCAGGCCATCCTGAGTGTGTCTAACTAATATTAAACGTTCTCAAAATTCCCAAAACTATTTCCAAGACTAAAACTAATCACTTCTAACCCAACAATAACTAAACCCACTTAGGACTAAACACATACTAATCACACACTAATCGGATTGGTCTGGGTCGGGGTCTAACATCCTCCACCCCTTAGGATATTTGGTCCACCAAATAAATCAAACAATTACCTCGGGTAAAAGCTGTGGATACTTTCTCTGCACTTGCTCTCTCAATTCCCAGGTGGCTTCCTCTGGCTCGTGATTTTCCCAAAGTACCTTGACCCAATGAATCGTCCGATTTCTCAACTCTTGCTCTTTGGTGTCAATGATCTTGATCGGCCTTTCCATGTACGAGGCATCTTCCCGAATCTCCAAAGGTTCGTGCTGTAAAACGTGTGCACGACTAGAGACATATTTCTTCAGCATAGAAACATGAAAAACATTGTGTACCTCGGAGAGTTCCGGCGGTAACGCAAGTCTATAAGCAACATCTCCAATTTTGCTCAAAATCTCATACGGACCAATAAACCTTTTAGACAATTTGCCCTTCTGTCCAAACCGCAAAGTCCCTCTAGCTGGTGAGATCTTTAAGAACACTTTGTCACCCACTTGAAACTTAAATTCTCTTTGGCGAGTATCGGCATAACTCTTCTGCCTACTTCGGGCGATCTTCAAACGTTCCTGAATCAACTTGACCTTGTCACTTGTCTCTCCAACTATCGTCGGTCCATGAAAACTACGCTCACCGACTTCTTCCCAGCAAACCGGAGTTCTGTAACTTCTACCATAAAGTGCCTCGAAAGGTGCCATACCGATGCTAGAGCGGTAACTATTGTTATAAGCAAATTCACAAAGAGGTAAGCACTCATCCCACTGAACCTTGAAATCCAATACGCAAGCACGCAACATGTCTTCGAGAGTCTGTATCGTCCTTTCTGACCGACCATCGGTCTGAGGATGATAAGCTGTGCTAAACTGGAGTTTGGTACCCATCGACTCATGAAGAGTTTTCCAAAACTTTGAAACAAACCTACTGTCTCTGTCTGAAGTAATGGAGACGGGCTGACCATGTTTACTAACAATCTCATCAACAAATAGCTTCGCAAGTGGTGCCATATGCATCATATTCCCTGTCTTCATCGGAATGAAGTGAGCAGACTTTGTCAGACGATCCACGATGATCCAAATTGCATTATTTCCCTTCTTGGTATTAGGCAAACCGGAAACAAAATCCGTGGTGATGTGCTCCCATTTCCACTCCGGAATCTCCAAAGACTATAACAGACCTGGAGGTTTCTAATGCTCTGCCTTAATCAACTGACAAGTTAGACAACGAGACACAAAAGCTGCTATCTCTCTCTTCATGTTGTTCCACCAAAATCTATTCTTCAGATTGTGGTACATCTTCGTGCTACCCGGATGCATAGAATATCTCGTGCTATCAGCTTCATTCATTATTTCGCTCTTCAAATCATCCACATTTGGCACACACAACCGGTCACGAAAGTACAATATCCCATTCACCAACTTGAAATCTGGGCGTTCTGTAATAACCTCTACTATCTTAGCCAAGTATGGGTCTTGCAACTGATTTTCCTTGATCTTCTGAATGAAGGTAGGTTCTGATACTGTCATATTTGCTAACATCGCACCCAATCTCAGGGTTTGTACTTCTACTCCCAACTCTTGAAACTGCTGTAAGACACCCATTCCTCTCAAACTGGCCATGACCACTGATTTCCTACTCAAAGCATCTGCTACCACATTCACTTTGCCTGGATGATACTTGATTGGAAAGTCATAATCTTTGATATACTCCATCCACCTTCTTTGCCTCATGTTCAAATCCTTCTGCGAGAACAAATATTGCAAACTTCGATGATCTGAGTGGACCTCAAATTTCTCTCCATAGAGATAGTGTCACCACATCTTCAATGCGAAAACAACTGCTGCCAACTCCATGTCGTGAGTTGCATAATTCTTCTCATGGTCCTTCAGCTGTCTCGAGCCATAAGCTATCACCTTGCCATCTTGCATCAGTACACAACCCAGTCCCACATTCGAAGCATCTGTATAAATAATAAATCCTGGGGCTGTGGTTAACCTTCCTTTCAACTCCTGAAAACTTGTTTCACACTGATCGGTCCACACAAATGGGGCATTCTTCCGAGTCAATTTTGTCAACGGGGCTGCAATTGACGAAAAACCTTGGACAAATCTTCGGTAATAGCCTGCTAACCCCAAAAAGCTTCTAATTTCTGTCACACTGCTTGGCCTTGCCCAACTAACAACTGCTTCTGTCTTGGCTGGATCAACTGCTAAACCTTCTCTGGAGATGATATGGCCTAGAAAAGCAACTTTCTCTAACCATAATTCACACTTACTGAGTTTTGCATATAGCTGGTTGTCCCTCAAGAGCTGCAACGCTGTCCTCAAATGTTCTTCATGTTCCTTCTTACTCTTAGAATACACGAGGACATCATCAATGAATACGACTGTCGAGTGATCCAAATAGGGTGCAAAGACCTTGTTCATCAGAGCCATAAAGACTGCGGGTGCATTTGTCAAACCAAAGGGCATCACTAAGAACTCATAGTGCCCATATCTTGTTCTAAAGGCTGTCTTCTGAACATCTGAGTCTCTAACTCTCAACTGATGGAGCCATCCTGTATGGTGCAATCGAGATCGGAGCTGTCCCTGGAAGGAGCTCAATTGTGAACTCAACTTCTCTAATTGGTGGTAAACCCGGGATTTCTTCTGGAAAAACATCCGGAAATTCGCACACAATGGGGATATCCTCCACCCCTTGGGACTGTTTATCCTCCGTGATAAACGCAATAAATGCCTGACACCCACTTTGAACTAATCTGCTTGCCTTCAACACTGAAATAAACCCTGCCTGAGATTTTCTCCTGTTCCCTTGAAATATCAATTCTGCCTGTGGTCCTTGGAATCTGAATGTGATGGTCTTGCTAAAACAATCCATAGTGGCATAATGCTGTAAAACAAGGTGTTAGTACACAATAAACATGGTATAAGAGTTTCTAAGGTCCTACACCAAACGAATCTATCGAACTCACGAATCCTCGCCACGTTCCTAAGACCTTTCTAGTTTCTTTTAAGAGCCTGAAACATGTCTCGCTCTGATACCAGTCCTGTCGCGTCCCCGGAACGGACCCCGGGCCTGCGACGTTGTCGGTTGCATTAATCTGTTTAATTGAGATGTACTTTCCCACAGGTTCCCGCGCTGAGGATTCCCAAAGACACGCGGAATCTAACTCACATGAACAAGTTTGCGGAAGCGTGTGGCAAATCACATCAAGATAAGCACTAATAAATTTTTAAGTGCTACAACAATTAATAACAAGACATAGTATCAAAGACAGAAGCTAACATGGCATTTCCAACATAGTTCAAATTATAAGACTAACACGAAAGTAAATTAAGTTTTGTTACAACCCATAAGAGGCCAACAGAGGCCAATACACTTCTCAAAACAATCAAAAGAAACCCCAAGACAAAATGTTACGAAACTCTAGAATCCGCCCGACGTCTAGATGACATCGTCGGGCTGCCACTCTCTCATAGGGGTTGGCTCACAAGCCTCCTCCTGACGCTCCTCCTCAAAGGTAACGTCTCCTGCACCAGGGCACCAACAAACAAGGGTCAAACACAACGGTTTGACAGGTAATCAATTTAGGCATGAACATGAACAATAACGTTTAGAGCAACCATATAAGCAAATCCTTGATATGAAATACTATAAAAACTGGGGGTATATTTTCAAGAATGCGAACAAAGCTGAGATACTAAAAAAATCTAGCATGAGTACATAATATATACCATGAATAGTTACAATCCACAAAGAGCCCATCCTTTCTCTATCATTTATATAATGAAAAGAGCAAGCACGCACGACAAGCACGATATACATACTATAAGCACGACACGATTCCCACATATACAGGGATTTCCGGCCGCGGAACCGGACACGCACGATGTGTAATAAATACACGACCAGTCTGCAGACAGTCCACATGTTTAAAGACCCCCAGACAGTGGATCAAACTGAAAGGGCGGTCTAAGCTCAGTGGTGTTTACTAAAATTCATGAATGCACAAAACACGCGAAACACGGTCTAAACATGTCGAAATAAAAGGGGGAAAATCACTTATCAAAACACAACAAACACGACTAGCAAAAGGCATAATTAATATGCATAACACGCTTAGGAAGTGATCCCTTTTTTTTCTTGAAACAAATCTTCAAAACAAGCTTGTACTTAAACTTCAAAGCGAATACACAATGATATTCATTGTATCAAAAACCAAAATACGAATATAAAGTCTAACAAGCACATGTAAGGACCTTTGGTTGATCTTTGTGTAAACGAAGCCCAAGTGTTGGAATTTAAAAGAGAATTGGTGCCCCGGAAGTTCAAAGACATCTCAGGCTTCGAGTGCACCATATCAGGCTAAAAAGTCCTAATCAAATACTGGGTTTCCTTGATACAAATATCCACCTCACCTTTTCAATCTTCGATCGCTAAGATAAGTATACCATTGGATTCTACACTTCAAGAGCTTTCCAACGGTATGTGAAACTCCAAAAACGGATGTACGGTTAAAAAGTTATGGCCATTTGAGTTTGCACTGTTGGGCCCAATGGGCCCATCCGCTCGAGCGGCCAACACGTGCTCGAGCGGACAGTCCAGCACGCCCAAACAGCAAGCTCACGCGCTTGAGCACGCAGTTACGCGCTCGAGCACGCAGTGCGGACTTCTGAGGCCAATATCTGGCTGTTCCTGTCCTCTTCCAACCCAACCATTGCCTACTCCCAGCCTTCAAACAACATTGATACACAAAGATGAGCCTCCAAACATGCTCATAAACATCACCATTCAACCACCATTAAAATCAACAAAAGATCCATCCATTTAACATCAAAAACATGTACAAAATTTCTAGAAAAAATAAAGTAATATAAAGTACACATGCAACATTGAGCATATAGAGATTACTTGCCTTGACCAATGCTAACAATCCTTTCAAGAACTTCACTCAAGCTATCCCAACACTACAAGAAAACCCAAGAGAAAAACCACACAAATTCACTAAATCTTGAAAACAAGAAACCCATTTTACTAATGGGTTTGTAAACATGGAAAACATGATCTTTAAGAACTAAAAAGACTTCATGAAGATGATGGTTTGAAACTCTTACCTAGAGAAGGTCAAACAAGAGAGAGGGAAGGAAATGAAGAGCTTATCACACAAGAAGTTCCAAGAAGTTTATACCAATAGAAAGCTTGCAAGGAGAGGAAGAAGATGATGATTTTGGAATCCTTTTTGGAGCTCTCTAGCTAAAGCGTGCAAGAGGAAATGAAGAGGAAGAGAAAAAGGTTTTCCTTGCCCTAGGTTCAGAAAATTGCAGAGATTGGGGGAAATGAATGAAAGGAGAGGGAGATGGGGTTTAAGTGATGCTAATGGGCCCCCAACTAGCTGCACCTTGAAGTGACCAAAACACGATCTTGTGGGCCTCGGATGACTTTGACGAAGAAGGATAAAACGATCATCGAAATTTCTAGTCTCCAAAAAGTATATTTTTGACAGGGTTTTGAGATCTCGAAATTTGAGTCCAGATTTGTGCATAAAAGACCATTTTACCCTCTTTGGGCCAAAACTTGGGTTTTTGGGCTTCAAACATGAATGGGCTTAAGACGAAAGTTGTAACACATATGAAAATCATTCAAATGAAATCAAAATCACAATCACACAGAAACCGATACGATCTTCCCAAGCTTACACGTGCACTCAGGCCATCCTGAGTGTGTCTAACTAATATTAAACGTTCTCAAAATTCCCAAAACTATTTCCAAGACTAAAACTAATCACTTCTAACCCAACAATAACTAAACCCACTTAGGACTAAACACATACTAATCACACACTAATCGGATTGGTCTGGGTCGGGGTCTAACATTAGTGGAATCCATAACAAAAGTATACAATCAAACACAAATCTAGGGTTATAAACTCTAGGTTTTTACACCTAATCAAGAATTCCAAACACTTCATCCTAAAAGATAGAGCACGAGGCTCTGATACCAATTGAAAGTCCTGGGATCCAAACCCTAGAGGGGGGGGGGGGTTGAATAGGGTGTGCTACAACTATGACCAATTTAGACAAATTTGAATTTCTTAACATAAACTAGTCACATGTGATGATTAAACAAACAATATGCGGAAGCTAATATAAACAATCACCACAAAAGCAAGCACCACAACACAAAGGTTTATAGTGGTTCGGCCTCAATGCCTACGTCCACTACCGGCTTGTGATCCAATCACCCCACCGGATTTCCACTAATTATGCTTTTTACTAGGCTAAGCAATAACCTTTACAATGTTGTTTTTCTAGGCTAAACAACAACCTCTCAATGTGCTTTTCTAGGCTAAGCAATAACCTTTACAAGATGTTTTTCTTAGGCTAAGCAATAACCTTTACACAATGCTTTTCTTAGGCTAAGCAATAACCATTACAAATAAAGATTTCTCTAAGAAGGTGTCTTCACAAAAGATCACTCTAAGAGATACAATTTAAGCACAATTGAAATTGCCTCTTAAATAGGCTAATATGAAAATTTAAAACAAATTACAAACATACACTAAAACAAGCTAAAGTGTGTGCACAAGTGTATGAATGCTTTTCTTCAATCAATTTCTACAATGAAGCTCTTAAATGAATGCTTGATGCATTTTAAAATCAAAGCTTAGAAAATGATGATTGAAGATTAGTACTAATCACATGAAAGATTCAAACAACTTAAAGAAATAAGCTAACACAAGTTGTATGAATATTAAAATCTAAGAATGCATGTGATTTAGTTAAGAGAGTTTGCAAACCAATCTAATTTACCAAAGATGATATTGAGTTTGCTAAACAACTCTTAAGAGGCTAGAAATCATGCATTTATGAAAATACAAAAGATTTGATCATGCATTGATTTCAGTTGAATGGAAATCAAAGTAACTAGAAAGATGTACCTTTTAAAAACTCAAGCATTTGATTTCCAAATAGCCCTCTAGCCTTTACAACTTCATCCCCTTTCTTTGGCTCCAAAATGGTCTCAAAAGCTCATCAATCAAGCCTCTTGAAAGATGGGAAAAGAATGGACTTTAAACTAAAAAACAGTCCAACAGCTAGTCCTCGGTCGACCTAGAAACAGGGCCCGGTCGACCTGGCCTTCACAACGGCTATATTTTTTACCGTTGGAGCTTCAATGACCCTGACGACCTGCAGTGTGGCCGGTCGATCGGGTCCCCTGGGCCGGTCGACCGGCCACACTGCTGGTCGACCCCCTGGGACCAAAATTCCCATAAATGCATATTTTCAAAGTATTTCTTTGTGGGGATTTTTGGGCCACTAAACCAAGCTTGAATAACATGTTTTAAATCAAACTAAGATGTTTAAAAACATGAAACACAAAAAGCCTAAAATGATTCGAAACTTTAAAACCAATGGCTTGCTTGATTTGATAAAACTCTTTTCTCATTTAAATGCATACAAAAATGATTCTGAAAATGATGAATGTATGCAAGGCACAAACCTAAATCCTCAATTTGATTTCTCAAAAGTAATGCACAAAGAATTAGGTTTTCAAAAGAGTTTGGATTCTAAAACAAATGCATCCAAGTTTAAAAACAAAACATGCATAAATCATTAATTCTACAAGTCTAAAATCCAATGCATGTATAAAACCAGATTTCAAGATTTTCTAAAACAATGCATGTGTGAAAATTCAAATGTTGCTAAAGTGAAAATGCATCCACCAAATTGCAAATACAAAATCCCTAACAAAAGACTTGTGGGCCACATGGAGATGACGTAATGACCTGCAAGTTAGTATCACATACAACCAAGCAACTCACAAAACCAGGTTACCAAAGCATAGTGGAAAGATAGGATGACAAAAGAAAATTCGGATTAAAATCGAAAATTTTTATGTCTGCAATTGGCTAGTCGACCTGTCCAAGTCGGTTAGTCGACCTAACGAGCATCCAAAAATTGGGTTTTTGCAAATCTTAGTCAACTGATCCCAAACTCTTTCTAATGATTCCAAATACCATCTAATGGATTCATACCATCCTTCCATCATAGTTAAACCCTTTTGTGACATTCCAAACATGGATCTACTACAAAAAGTAAGCAACCCCAATCAAAACTGATCCTTACATAGCCCTAGGTCTATCCTCTTTGCATCTCATGAAAAGATTAGATCTAGATTGCTCATCTAACATGATTAGAGATGAGGTATGACTCTGATACCAATTGTTGGAAGTAGGTGGGCCTCGTGGATAGGTTTTCAAAACTTTTGACCCACTTGACTCAGGAATCAAGTACCCATAAGGCCATAAACCACATTCAGGATGCAATCCCTCAATCTCATCAATCATGTGCAACAATAAACTCTATCTAGAAGATAGAAATCAGCAACACCATGCAACCAAAACAATCCACAACAAATAGAGAAGTCGATTACACCTTTGGAGCCCGGTAGTGCTCTAATGGAGAAAAAAGACTTGCTTGATGAAGAACCTTTTTCTTTTAAGAAACTTAGGATCTCCAAGACCTCTTAACCTTCCATGCTATGACCCGTATTAGATCTCTTTTCTCAAGAAGATTGGTGGAAACTCCAAGAGAAAACCCAACTAGAAACTCCAAGGAACTAGAAGAGAGAGGAGTTGTGCAACTTTTGCACTATGGACAGCCTGGGCGAATATCCCTATGTTGGACGTCCAAGGGGGGTGTATCTCCTCTTTTGTAGCTTAAAGACACCTCCTTTTACTAATTAAAATAGAAGTCCAGCTTCCATTACTAATTAGTAACTTTCTCATTCCTAATTATTATAGAAGTCTCACTTCCACAACAATTAGTAACTTACTATTACCACTATTAGAAGTCTCACTTCAAATAAAATTAGTAATTTTCTAATTCCTTCATTTTAGAGTTCAAGTAGGATTAGTACCTTTCTAATAACTTGGGCTAGCGTGTGGACCACTGGGGATTCCATAAAAAGCTGGCTTCAACTGGGACACCACGATCCCACATCTCATGTGCAATCCGGGCCCACAGTTAATTGCAAATAACACCACTATATAAATGTAATTGCACTCCAGTCTTAGGAATATATTACAATGAAGACCCTAAGATTCCTAATTACCAAAAGTAGGCCCCTCTATCAATATCCATGGGTCAATTGGATTAAATCTGTCCCCTCAAATCTTAGATCCACAATTTATTATCCTTGAGCCCCAATTAATCACAGTGATCATCAGCACCATCCAATTAACTCTTAATTGAGATGGGTGCGCACTTACTAATGACAAATCCATTAATTGGCACAAGGGGATAATATAGATAGATTCCATCTTGACCATTTGATGTTCCCACAGTCCTACTACCACATACCCAAGACACTGAGGTGTTGACTTACAGTTGGCCTCACTCATTGGTGACTCAAAGCAAATGAATAGACAGAAACTTGAGTTCATTAATATCTCAGGATTGAGAGCCTATTGCTAGGGAATTATAAGAGCAGACCTTAAAATCGAGACAGTATTTCATAAGGTGCTTCTCATGGTCCTTCAATACATCCAATGTACCGGCACCATGATCCAGAATCTTACATTCTGATGATCGAGACAAATCATACTATCTCATAGTAATCAAAGTGTTGCAACCTTATCAGATGAGATGCCCAGTCTCATCACTGATTGTGAAGATATTTAAGTATAAGATTTGTGACACATGTCTCCGATATGTGGATCTCATCCATATACATATATTGAAAGTCCACGAGGATCCTAACCCTAGAGGGGGGGAGGTGAATAGGGTGAGCTACAACTATGACCAATTTAAACCAATTTTAATTTCTTAAACAAAACTAGTCACATGTGATGAATAATCAATCAATATGCGGAAGCTAAACAAATCAATCACCACATAGCAATCACCACAACACAATATTTATAGTGGTTCGGCCAACGTGCCTACATCCACTACCGGCTTGTGTCTCCAACACCCCACCGGATTCCACTAAGTATGCTTTTTACTAGGCTAAGCAATAACCCTTACAATGTGCTTTTCTAGGCTAAGCAATAACCTTACAAGATGCTTTTCAAAGGCTAAGCAATAACCTTACAAGATGCTTTTCAAAGGCTAAGCAATAACCTTACAAGTTGCTTTTCTTAGGCTTAGCAATAACCTTTACAAATATAGTTTTCTCAAAGAAAGTGTCTTAACAAAAGAACACTCTAAGAGATTACAATTTAAGCTCAATGGAATTGCCTCTTGAATAGGCTAATATGAAAGTGAAAACTAAACTCACACAAACACTCTATGAATGCAAAGATGTATGCTTATGAGGTGTGTGTGTGTGTGATGGCTTCAATCAAGTTCAAAAAGAAAGCTTAATCAAATATATTGCTTAAAGCAATTCAAAGTTTAAAGCTCATAAAAGATTGATTGAAGTCTTATGCAAATCACATGTATGAAATTCAACTTGTTTATGACATGAAAATCAAGGACTAACAAGTTGTATGAAAAATGGCTAATTTAGAACATGTGATGCATGTGCATGTTGTTTTCAAAACCAAATCAATTTTACTAATGTTTAAATGAATGAAAACAACAAGCAATGTTTCAACCAAGTGATATAATCATGCAATACAAGAAATCCAAGATTTATGACTAAACATGATTAAGAAAGTTTAAAACAAAACTTGGTTTGAAAACAAAGTGATGAATCCAATTCTTGAATATCAAAGATGAAGGGAAGAATGGATTCAACACATCATTGTTATCATGCTTGAAATCAATTTCCAAAGTTTCAAACAAAGCACATAACAAATGATTAAATCAAAGTAAAACTTACTTGGAGATTTAACTTAGTTGATCCAAGCTTAAGCTTTACTTAATGACCCATTGATGTCTCTTAGATCATCCCCTTTGTCTTCTCTCAAAGCTCCTCAAAGAGGGTTTCAAAATCTCCAACCAAAGACAAAGGAAAGAGCTCATTTAAATACCAAAAACTGCCCAACGGCTAGTTTGGCCGGTTGACCGGCCATGACAGGCCGGTAGACCGGCCAAGCACAACGGTCATAAAAATAGCCGTTGTGTTTTGGGTCATCCTGCACTATGGCCGGTTAACCGGGCTAACATGGCCGGTTAACCGGCTACACTGCGGGTTGACCACCCCGGTTAACCCCATGGTTAACCCCGCAGCACCAAAATTCCCAAAAAATGCATTTTTCACAGTTTTGCTTGGGGGAACTTTTTGGCCACTAAATCAAGCTTGGAAAACATGTTTTAAAGATTCTAAAGGTTTTTAAAACATGACATAAAAAGCCTAAAAAGTTTCAAAACTTTTAAAACAAAGGCTTGCTTGATTTCTTGAAAACTCTTTTCAAATGAAATTGTATACACAAAAGATTCTTTTTGTGATGAATGTATGCAAAACTCAAACCTAAATTCACAAGATGATTTTCCAAATATAATGCACAAGGAATTAGGTTTTCGAAAGAGTTTTGGGTTCTAAAACCAATGCATCCAAGTTTAAAACCAAAACATGCATAAACCAAGAACTTTTCCAAATCTTAAAAGCTATGCATGTATGAAACTAAATTTCAAGGTTTTCTAAAACAATGCAAGTGTGAGAATTCAAATGATGCTAAAGTGCAAATGCATCCACCAAATTGCAAATTACAAAATCCCTAACAATCTCCCCCTTTGCAATTTGATGGCAACTTACTCATCATTGACATTTCACACTTAGTCTTCAGCTCCCCCTAAGCTGGACAAGTCTTGAAATCTTCTTGGATGCTTCTTCTCTTAGCTTGGGCTCTTGGGCTCTTTTCTTCAATCTTCTTGATGCTTGGAGCTTGATCATTCTTCAAGCTTTCTTTCCATCTTCTTCTCTTTAGCCAAGCATCTTCTTTAGCTCCAAGCTTTCTTTCTTCTATTTGCTCTCCCCCTTTGACCATGCCTCTTTCTCCTTTTGAGAACTTGAAAGCTTTCTCCTCCTTTGATGGATAGGAGATCTTCGAGTACTTGAACTCTCGAACTCTCTCCCCCTTTGAAGAGTAGGAGATCTTTGAGTCACACTTGAACTCTCTCTCCCTTTGAAAGAGTAGGAGATCTTTGAGTCACACTTGAACTCTCTCTCCCCCTTTGACATTAAATTGCAAAGGTACCTACACACATGAAACAAGAAGAATACCTTTAGTAGCACCTGTTAACAAATGGAATTGAAAATGAAATTCATAACAGGCTATCATGCATGAAAGTTATCTCTAAGGGCTCAAAAGCAATCCAAGGGTGAATTTGATCAAAACTAATACTTCCTATGAAGGTTTACACTCCCCCTCAATCCATTCTCTTCTTTTGTCAAGCTTTTGACAAGATATAACTATTAGATTCAAGAAGTAGATGGTTTAACCAAGTGAGGGTCAACTTCAAGGAAAGGATTAGATTCATTTAACTATAAGGCTCAAATGATCAAATTACCAAAAGAAAGCAAGGTCTCATGAGAGAGACGATCATGGATACCAATTGAAATAAACATATCAATTGAGATTAAAGGATGTGACTATAAACTCAATCACTCTAAAATGGATTTAAGAATATTACTATTAGGAAAAATCCAAATAAGAGCTATCCATGATGCAATGGGGTTTACTCAAACATAGCATCAATCAATATAACTTATGAAAATCATATGCTATGTAAGGTTTTGAACTCATTTCATTCAATCAATAAATATGACTATTAAAGTGCATGAATGAGTGAAATGAAATTCAAGCATGAAGCCAACCTCAACTAATAACCAACCAATATTATGAACATATAAAATGGTGGTCATGAGATATACCTATATGAGCAAAAGAGGTGGCAACATGAACATTATGATGCTAATGGTGTGTGACATGGAACAATCATATTACTTATCAAGTTCAATCCAATGCACACAAGGTTTATCACATTCACAAGAGATCAAATCAATCAAACATTATACCAATTGAAACCAATTGAAATTGATAACATGATAAAGAACAAGAATGTGACAAACTCCATCAAGCATCATAAATGCATATTCATCACTTTTAAGGATATAACTATTGAGCTTAGTGATGAACAAGGCAAATTGCAATGCAAAAGGATAAAGCAATGTAATGCATGCAATTTCCAAAGTGTCTAGATCATATGAATTCAACACTAAGAAATCCATCAAACAAGAGATATAACTATGAAATACAAGAAATGGATTTCAAAGAGGTTCATATGATCAAGAACACTATTATGAAGTTGAAACATGTATAAAGATGACAACATTAAGAACGTATACATGAATCAACATCATAACCATCCAAAAGGAAATAACCATAAGGCATAGAGGATGGATTTGGGTTCTAGTATGGTTTCTACAAATGTTACAAGTTCACAACCATACATGGAACCAATAGTCATTTGCATATGAAAAGAATGTAAACACATAAGCTAGAGATGCAAACAACATACATTTCCATTTCTAAAGATAATGAAACCAAAAGAAAAAGGAAATGAGAATAATGGAACATGCTTAGATGAATATAACTAATGAGATTAAAAAGCATTTCCATTTAAAACAATCTTCAAATCATTTTGAAAAACAAAATCCAACAATGAGCATAAAGGAATGATTTTGAAGATCAATTATCAACATTGTATTTGAAAAGATATAACTTCATTAAAACACATACAAGTTGATTTTTCAAAACAATGATTTTCCATATACAAGTATAACTTAGAAGTCCATGGAAAAACTTGAATTGAGTCAAATCATTTGTTCAAATAGTCTTACAAATGATTCAACAACAATTGATCATGAATAAATCTAGCTATGAAAGCTTTTAACATCACAATCAATTAATCATGTAAAGAAATGCAATGCAAGGCATATGAGTGCAAAAAGCAAATCAAACATGATGAAATTATAATCAAAAGATTTTGAAAACCATGACATGTAACTTGGAATGGTGCATGAAGTCAAAATCAATTGATCATAAAGAAGCAATGCATTTTAAGAAATGTAACTAAGAAAGAAACAAAATGTAAATGCAACTTACTTGACCAACAAAGTGATTTAACTTAAAAAGAATAGGTTGGTCAAGGAGGTCAAGACCCTAAGGTTTGTCTAAGTATCTAACTTTAGGAATCCACCTAAGGTCTTGGGAGGGTTGAACTTTGAGGTCTATTTTGGACTTCTCACCAACTAAAGGAGATTTGACTTGATAAATTTTCAATTTAAACTTATCACCATGATATTTAGATTTCACTAAATTTAGCTTAGATTGGTGATTAGTCTTTTGATGTTGGTGAGTTTGTTTCTTAGGGGATTGTTTCTCTTTTCTTTTCTTCTTATTTTCTCCCTTTACTTGACTTTTGAATTTTAGATTTAACTTGGTTACTTTATTCAAAAGTTCTTTCATTGGTTTATATAAGGGAGATATGTTGAGAAGCTTTTTGTTCATAGATTCTTTTAAGCTTGGTTTAACTTGTTTAAGCTTTTTAGAATCTATCTTAGGAGACTCCATTTTAAATGGTTTAACTTGTTTAGTCTTTTTGGAGTCTTCTTTGTTTTTAAGTGTCTTACCCTTCATAGATTTAGATTCTCCCTTCTTGAGTTCAAAGATGGGTTTAGACACATGGCTTCTTTTTCTTAGTTTGCACTCAAACATAAAATGTCCTTCAATGCCACAATAATTACATTTAGACATGGGCAAAGAAGTGTGAGTGCTAGAGAAAGAGGACTCACCTTTCACAAATGTGTTGGTGAATTTAGGGTCATAAGACATATTCCTATTAAATCCAATACCCGTCCTATCTCCATGAGGTTTACCCAATTTGAATAATTTTTCAAGTTTCTCTTCACTTTGGGTAAACTTGCACTCATACTTTTGTTTATATCCTTCAAGTTGAGTGACTTTGGTTATAAGGATTGAATTTTCATGTTTGACTTTTGAAAGTTCATTTTCAATTTCCTTATATTTGCTTAGCTCTTCATTGGCAAGTTTTAATTCAAGATTTAGTTCATTAACAACATTAGATCCAAGCTCTTGGGTTTTTAACTTACTTTTAATCAACTTGGCTTCTAAATTGTTAAAGTCTTTGTCTTACCTTTTTATTTGATCTCTTAGAATTAAGTTTTCCTTATTGACATTGTCATAATCCATCTTTAATTCTTTTAGTTCATCTTGAATGTTAGATAGATTATTTAAAGAGATCATGAACTTAGATTCTACACAATTTATAAATTCATCTTTTTCTCTAAGTTCATTTTTAGAAGAGTCTAATTCTTGTTTTATCCTTATAGATTCTTCTTTTAATCTTTTATTTTTCTTGGAAACCTCTAAGGACCATGTGTACAATTCCTCATAGGCTTCAAGTTCATCATATTCTTCTTCTTTTAATTCAAGTTGAGATTCTTTAATTTCAATTTTTGAATCTCCATAAGATGGAAGAATGAGGGGTCTAGAAGAATCTACAAGGTCTAGCATAGTGGAGTCCATTCTAATGATTTTCATATAAGGACTACTCTAGGGTTTTAACTCTAGGTTTTTACACCTAATCAAGAGTTCCAAACACTTGATCCTAAGGGATAGAGCACTTGGCTCTGATACCAATTGAAAGTCCACGAGGATCCTAACCCTAGAGGGGGGGGGGGGGGGGTGAATAGGGTGAGCTACAACTATGACCAATTTAAACCAATTTTAATTTCTTAAACAAAACTAGTCACATGTGATGAATAATCAATCAATATGCGGAAGCTAAACAAATCAATCACCACATAGCAATCACCACAACACAATATTTATAGTGGTTCGGCCAACGTGCCTACATCCACTACCGGCTTGTGTCTCCAACACCCCACCGGATTCCACTAAGTATGCTTTTTACTAGGCTAAGCAATAACCCTTACAATGTGCTTTTCTAGGCTAAGCAATAACCTTACAAGATGCTTTTCAAAGGCTAAGCAATAACCTTACAAGATGCTTTTCAAAGGCTAAGCAATAACCTTACAAGTTGCTTTTCTTAGGCTTAGCAATAACCTTTACAAATATAGTTTTCTCAAAGAAAGTGTCTTAACAAAAGAACACTCTAAGAGATTACAATTTAAGCTCAATGGAATTGCCTCTTGAATAGGCTAATATGAAAGTGAAAACTAAACTCACACAAACACTCTATGAATGCAAAGATGTATGCTTATGAGGTGTGTGTGTGTGATGGCTTCAATCAAGTTCAAAAAGAAAGCTTAATCAAATATATTGCTTAAAGCAATTCAAAGTTTAAAGCTCATAAAAGATTGATTGAAGTCTTATGCAAATCACATGTATGAAATTCAACTTGTTTATGACATGAAAATCAAGGACTAACAAGTTGTATGAAAAATGGCTAATTTAGAACATGTGATGCATGTGCATGTTGTTTTCAAAACCAAATCAATTTTACTAATGTTTAAATGAATGAAAACAACAAGCAATGTTTCAACCAAGTGATACAATCATGCAATACAAGAAATCCAAGATTTATGACTAAACATGATTAAGAAAGTTTAAAACAAAACTTGGTTTGAAAACAAAGTGATGAATCCAATTCTTGAATATCAAAGATGAAGGGAAGAATGGATTCAACACATCATTGTTATCATGCTTGAAATCAATTTCCAAAGTTTCAAACAAAGCACATAACAAATGATTAAATCAAAGTAAAACTTACTTGGAGATTTAACTTAGTTGATCCAAGCTTAAGCTTTACTTAATGACCCATTGATGTCTCTTAGATCATCCCCTTTGTCTTCTCTCAAAGCTCCTCAAAGAGGGTTTCAAAATCTCCAACCAAAGACAAAGGAAAGAGCTCATTTAAATACCAAAAACTGCCCAACGGCTAGTTTGGCCGGTTGACCGGCCATGACAGGCCGGTAGACCGGCCAAGCACAACGGTCATAAAAATAGCCGTTGTGTTTTGGGTCATCCTGCACTATGGCCGGTTAACCGGGCTAACATGGCCGGTTAACCGGCTACACTGCGGGTTGACCACCCCGGTTAACCCCATGGTTAACCCCGCAGCACCAAAATTCCCAAAAAATGCATTTTTCACAGTTTTGCTTGGGGGAACTTTTTGGCCACTAAATCAAGCTTGGAAAACATGTTTTAAAGATTCTAAAGGTTTTTAAAACATGACATAAAAAGCCTAAAAAGTTTCAAAACTTTTAAAACAAAGGCTTGCTTGATTTCTTGAAAACTCTTTTCAAATGAAATTGTATACACAAAAGATTCTTTTTGTGATGAATGTATGCAAAACTCAAACCTAAATTCACAAGATGATTTTCCAAATATAATGCACAAGGAATTAGGTTTTCGAAAGAGTTTTGGGTTCTAAAACCAATGCATCCAAGTTTAAAACCAAAACATGCATAAACCAAGAACTTTTCCAAATCTTAAAAGCTATGCATGTATGAAACTAAATTTCAAGGTTTTCTAAAACAATGCAAGTGTGAGAATTCAAATGATGCTAAAGTGCAAATGCATCCACCAAATTGCAAATTACAAAATCCCTAACATATATCACATCTAATATACTAATGGCACCCGGTTCATCTTATGAACCATCATGCAATATGTATTGGTTGTGTGCATTAAGTAATAAAACACCATTCATCTCATGAAAGGAAAGTATGATTTTATTGATAAATAAAGAAATTAATCAATTTATTACATCTTCTGATGGATTGAGCCCATACAATACACAGATACACGGAGCAAGTAATCAATAATTTTAGGTTTTGTTAGGGAAAACAAACTTGGCAGAATGGTTACAAGAGTGAGTACAGAGCTTCAAATGTTGAAGAATAGTGAAGGGACAAGCATGTTAGTGTCAAAGACCGACTGTTGTGCAGAGGATCAACAACAATGAGCATAAAGAGTTAGAGCTAGCAAAAGTTCACCTTGAAGATTGTGCATTTGATATGAGACCCTAGCTTCGACAATTGTGATGAAGTCGACAGAATTGTTACAAGAATTATCTTTATCAAGGTGGCTAGAAGTGGGAGACTTGGTGGAACTTAGAAAAGTCAGAGATGGCAAATCTCTTGAGTAGTCAAGTTGGCAGGGCAGCAATTGGCTGGGCAATAACAGATTCGATCTAGTGGAAGAATGTTTGATGACTATTGTTAGTTGACCGAAGAGTTCTACAGCGAGGATGACCCAGCGAGTCCAGATGCTTCCGAAAGGACCGATTTGGAGCAGCCGTTTGAGGTTTTGCATTTGAAGTGCGGGATCTGTAAGTCCTGGGGATCCGAACCCTAGAGGGGGGGGGGTGAATAGGGTGAGCTTCATTTATGACCAATTTTAACCAATTTTAACTTCTTTAAAACAAACTAGTCACATGTGATGATTAATCATACAAGATGCGGAAGCTAACAAAAGAATCACCACAAAGCAATCACCATCACACAAGGATTTATAGTGGTTCGGCCTCAATGCCTACTGTTAGACCCCGACCCAGACCAAGTCGATTAGTGTGCGATTAGTATGTGTTTAGTCCTAAGTGAGCTTAGTTGTTGTTGGGTTAGAAGTAATTAGTTTTAGTCTTGGACATAGCTTTGGAAATTTTGAGAACGTTCAGTATTAATTAGACACACTCAGGAAGGCCTGAGTGCACGTGTAAGCTTGGGAAGATCGTATCGATTTCCGTGTGAGTGTGATTTTGATTTCATTTGAATGATGTTTCGACATGTTGCAACTTTCGTTTTAAGCACATTCATGTTTGAAGCCCAAAAACCTATGTTTTGGCCCAAAGAGGGTAAAGTTGTCTTTCTTGCACAAATCTGGACACAATTTTCGAGATCTCAAAACCATGTCAAAAATATACTTTTTGGAAATTAGATTTTTCGACGATCGTTTTATTCTTCTTCGTCGAAGTCATCCGAGGCTCCCAAGATCGTGTTTTGACCATTTCAAAGTTCAGGTTATTTGGGGCCCATTTCCTCACTAAAGCCCCATCTCCCTCTCTTTTCATTCACTTTACCAAATCTCTGCAACTTTCTTGACCTAGGGCAAGGAAAACCCTTTCTCTTTCCATCTTCCCCCTCTTACTTGATCTAGCTAGAAGACTCCAAAGAAGATTTCAAGAATACCATTTTCTTCCTCTCATCCTAAGCTCTCCATTGATACAATTTTCTTGAGGTTTCAAGTTGGGAGAGCTCTTCATTCTCTCCCATCTCTCTTGTTTGACCTTATCTAGGTAAGAGCTTTCACTCATATCTTTCATGGAGTTATTTTGGTTCCTCAAGATTATGTTTTTCATGTTTTCAAACCTTTTTTATAAAAATGGGTTCCTTGCTTTCATCGTGTTAAGTTTGGTATGGTTTCTCTTGAGTTTTCTTGTAGTGTTGGCTTAGCTTTTGAGTGAAGTTCTTGGAGAGGATTATTAGCATTTGGGCAAGGCAAGTAATCTCTATAGGACCATCGTGCATGTGTATTTTAAGCTATATTGTTGTTTTTGGAAATTTTGCATATGAAAATGTTTATAAGCTTCATGATCATGTTTTCCTTGGATTGGATGTTTGGGATTGTGAGAAATGTGTATTTTATCCCTTGGAGAGCATGGAGGCTCAGGGAGTGCAGGTGGAATGAAAAACAAGAAGAAGAGAAGAAGGAAATATGGAAAATCTGCACTGAACTGTACTTCCCGTGCAGTTTCGGTCAGCTGGCGGCTAGCCGTAATTCCTATTTCAGCTAACCGCGCGCCAACTGAAATCAGCGGTTCCTTTTCCAGTAGCTGACTTTTGCTTCAGGGTCCTGCGGTCAGCCCTGCGGTTAGCTCACGGCTAGCCGCCAGTTCCCTTGCGGCTAACCGTAAGCCAACCAAAATTATTACGGTTCCTTTTCCAGAGAGCGGCATCAGATCTGGGTTTTCAGCGGTCAGCCCTACGGTCAGCTTACTGCTAGCCGCCAGTTTCTAGTTCGGCTAGCCGCCAGCTGACCGCAACCTGACCGAAATTGACCAATTCCTAGTTTTGAAGAAGTTTTGCAAGAGTGAAAACTAGAACATTTTAAGTGACCTTTAGCTTGATATTGTGTACTCAAAACTCGAGATGTCTTGAACTTCCGGGACACCAACTCTATTCCAAATTCCAACATTTGGGCTTCGAATACACAAAGATCAATCAAGGGTCCTCACATGTGCTTGATAGGCTTTGTGTTCGTACCTTAGTTTGATATAATGAATATCATCGTGTACTCGTTTTGAAGTTTAGTACAAGCTAGTTTTGAAAATGTGTTCCAAGAAAAAGGGGATCACTTCCTAAGCGTGTTATGCATATTAATTATGCCCATGCTAGTCGTGTTCATCGTGTTTCGATAAGTGATTTCCCCCTTGTTTCTTATCTCGACGTGTTTAGACCGTGTTTCGCGTGTTTTGTGCATTCATGAATTAAGTAAACACCACTGAGCTTAGACTGCCCTTTCAGTCTGATCCACTGCCTGGGGGTCTTTAAAACATGTGGACTGTCTACAGACTGGTCGTGTATTTATTACACATCGTGCGTGTCCGGTTCCGCGGCCGGAATTCCCGTCTTTATGGGAAATCTGTCGTGCTTATATTATGTATATCGTGCTTGTCGTGCGTGCTTGCTCTTTTCATTATATAAATGATAGAGAAAGGATGGGCTCTTTGTGGATTGTAACTATTCATGATATATTATGTATTCATGCTAGTTTGTTTTGGTATTTCAGCCTGTTCGCATTCTTGAAGATGTACTTCAGTTCTGATAGTATTTCATATCAAGGATTTGTTTATATGTTTTCTCTAAATGTTATTATTCATGTTCATGCCTAAATTGATTACCTGCCAAACCGTCGTGTTTGACCCTTGTTTGTTGGTGCCCAGGTGCAGGAGACGTTACCTTTGAGGAGGAGCGTCAGGAGGAGGCTTGTGAGCCAACCCCTGTGAGAGAGTGGCAGCCCGACGATGTCATCTAGACGTCGAGCGGGGTCTCGAGTTTCGTCACCTTTTGTCTTGGGTTTCTTTTGTCGTTTGAGGAGTGTATTGGCCTCTATTGGCCTCTCTTGGAATTGTAACAAAACTTAACTTGTTTTAGTATTAGTCCTATAACTTGAATATTAATGGGAATGCTTGTTAGCTTCTTTCTTTGATACTATGTTTTGATATTAATTGTCATGAGCACTTAAACATCGTATTGGTGCTCATCTTGATGTGTTTTGCTACACGCTTCCGCATACGTGATTGTGTGAGTCAGATTCCGCGTGTCTTAGGGAATCCTCACCGCGGGAACCTGTGGGAAAGTATCATCTACTGCGTCGCGGGCCCGGGATCCGTTCCGGGGTCGCGACACCTACATCCACTACCGGCTTGTGAACCAACACCCCACCGGATTTCCACTATTTATGCTTTTCAATAGGCTAAGCAATAACCTTTACAATATGCTTTTCAAGGCTTAGCAATAACCTTTACAATGATGTTTTTCAAGGCTCAACATCAACCTATCCACTATGCTTTTATAGGCTAAGCAATAACCTCTTCAACCATAGGTTGGTTATCTCACTAAGTTAGTGTCTATAATACACTTGATGGAGATTCAATTAAGCTCATTACAATGCCTCTTAAATAGGCGGATATGGAAGTGTAAAACTAACTCACACAAACACTTAATGAATGCAAAGATGTATGCTCATGATGTGTGTGTGTGTGTGATGTCCTCAATCATTTTGAAAATGAAAGCTCATAAAGTATGCCTAAGGCTTTTGAAAGTTTTAGCTCATGAAAACATTTATGATTGAGGAAAGAATGCAAGTCACATGTTAAAAGTAACAACTTGTTAATGATATCAAAGATTCACAAGTTGTATGAAATTAATTAGCTCTAAACATGTGATGCATAGGGATGTCAATCAAATCAACAATGTAGCTCAAAACATAAAAATAGATTTGATTGAAATAAGGGGACAAATCATATGTGATTATAAATACAACTTGAATATGATATACCAATCAATGCAAAGCAAGTTGTAAAACTTTAAAACAAATTCTCATATGATTTGTAAAGATATTGAATCCACAACATAAGATATATTTTGAAAGAGATTTTCTTATGATGAAAAACAACACCCAAAGATTCAACCAAGTATATGAATCATGTTACATATAATTTCAAAGATTCTTTCATTAACATGATCTACTTAGATTTACCAAATAAAGTACTACTTGGATTGAATCAAATGGTGATGCATCCAAAACAATAGATCAATTCAAAATATAAAACATGCTAAGGATACAACACATCATAGATTAACATGCTATTAAAGATTTACCAAAGATAAAACAAAAAACATGAAAACATATGATATGTAAAGATGTTGAATCCAAAACATAAGATAGTTTTGAAAAAGATTTTCTTATGTTGAAAAACAACAACCAAAGATTCAACCAAGTATATGGATCATGTTACATATAATTTCAAAGATGTTTCCATTAACATGATCTACTTAGATTTACCAAAAATGAAGTACTACTTGGATTGAATCAAATGGTGTTGTATCCAAAACAATAGATCAACTCAAAACATAAAACATGTTAAGGACACAACACAACATAGTTTATCATGCTACAAATGATTTACCAAAAATAAAACAAAGCATGAAAACTTATGATTAAGGAAAGTAGAGCCTACTTGGTGATTTAACTTCATTAATCCAAGCTTTAGCTTTCCTAATGATCCCCTTCATCCCTTAGTTCTTTTCCCTTTTATTTGCCTCAAAACCCCTCAAGGAGGGCCTTAAAATTCCCAACTTTTGGCAAAGGAAAGAACTCATATTTATAGCAAAAAGTGCCCAACGGCTAGTCCCCGGTCGACCTGGTAACAAGTCTCGGTCGACCGGGAACACACAACGGTCAGAAATATGACCGTTGGTGCTCCAGGGCAAATTCTGTTAGGGTTTTTGTAGATTGCAATTTGATGGATGCATAATCATTCAAGCATCATTTGATTTACACACTTATGCATTGTTTTATATAAACTTGAAATCTTGTTTTATTCATGCATTGCTTTTAAGTTTTGTAAAAGTATCAATTTATGCATGATTTGATTTTAAAACTTGGATGCATTTGTTTTTGAAAAGAGTTTTAGGAAATCAAGCAAGCCTTTGTTTTAAAAGTTTCGAATCTTTTTAGGCTTTTTATGTTCATGTTTTAAAAACCATTAGAATCTTTAAAACATGTTTTTCAAGCTTGATTTAGTGGCCCAAATAGTTCCACAAAGAAATACTTTGAAATTGCAAAAATGGAAGTTTGGGGCCCCGGCAGTGTCGCCGGTCGACCGGCGCAGAGGTCCCGGTCGACCGGGAACACTGCAAGGCAGAAAGTTGCCCTGGCGCCCCAACGGTCAGAAATTTGACCGTTGTGTGGTCCCGGTCGACCGAGGCCTGTGTGCCGGTCGACCGAGAACTAGCCGTTGGCAACTTTTTGCTATAAATATGAGTTCTTTCCCTTGCCAAAAGTTGGGAATTTTTAACCCCTCCTTGAGAGGATTTGAGGCATATCAAAAGGGAAAAGAACCAAGGGATGAAGGGGATGATTAGGAAAGCTAAAGCTTGGATTAATGAAGTTAAACCACCAAGTAGGCTCTTCCTTCCTTAATCATATGTTTTCATGCTTTGTTTTATTTTTGGTAAATCATTTCTAGCATGTTAAACTATGTTTGTGTTGTGTCCTTAACATGTTTTATGTTTTGAGTTGATTTATTATTTTGGATACAACATCATATGATTCAATCCAAGTAGTACTTAACTTTGGTAAATCTAAGTAGATCATGTTAATAGAAAAATCTTTGAAATCATATGTAACATGATCCATATACTTGGTTGAATCTTTGGTTGTTGTTTTCCATCATAAGAACATCTCTTTCAAAACTAACTTATGTTTTGGATTCAACTTCTTTACAAATCATATGTTTTCATGTTTTGTTTTATCATTGGTAAATCTTTAGTAACATGATAACCTATGATGTGTTGCATCCTTAGCATGTTTTATACTTTGAATAGATCTATTGTGTTGGATGCATCACCATTTGATTCAATACAAGTAGTACTTAATCTTTGGTAAATCTAAGTAGATCATGTTAATGGAAACATCTTTGAAATTAGATGTAACATGATTCATATACTTGATTGAATCTTTGGTTGTTGTTTTTCCATCATAAGAAAATCTCTTTCAAATGTATCTTATGTTTTGGATTCAACATGTTTACAAATCATATGTGTATTATTGTTTTATAGTTTCACAACTTGCATCACTTTGATAGGTAAATCATTTTCAAGTTGTATTTATAATTACATATGATTTGTCCTCTCATTTCAATCAAATCTATTTTTATGTTTTGATCTTCATTGATGATTTGATTGACATCCCTATGCATCACATGTTTAGAGCTAATCCATTTCATACAACTTGTGTAACTTTGATATCATTAACAAGTTGTTACTTTTAACATGTGATTGCATTGTTTCCTCAATCATAAATGTTTTATGAGCTAAAACTTTCAAAAGCCTTAGGCATACATTTATGAACTTTCTTTTTCAAAATGATTGAGGACCACACACACACACTTCATATACTTTCATCTTTGCATTCATAGTGTGAGTGTGTAGTTGTTATTTCACTTCCATATCCGCCTATTTTAGAGGCAAATGTAATGAGCTAAAATGAATCTCCATCTAGTGTATTAAAGACACAATTTAGTGAGATAACCAACCTTGTGGTTGAAGAGGTTATTGCTTAGCCTATAAAAGCATAGTGTATAGGTTGATGTTAAGCCTTGAAAAACATCAATGTAAGGTTATTGCTTAGCCTTGGAAAGCATATTGTAAAGGTTATTGCTTAGCCTATTGAAAAGCATAAATAGTGGAAATCCGGTGGGGTGTTGGATCACAAGCCGGTAGTGGATGTAGGCATTGAGGCCGAACCACTATAAATCCTTGTGTGATGGTGATTGCTTTGTGGTGATTATTTTGTTAGCTTCCGCATCTTGTATGATTAATCATCACTTGTGACTAGTTTGTTTTAAAGAAGTTAACATTGTTAAAATTGGTCATAAAAGAAGCTCACCCTATTCACCCCCCCTCTAGGGTTCGGATCCCCTTGGACTTTCAAATTCTGCCTGCAGTGTTCCCGGTCGACCTGGCCCTTCCCGGTCGACCTGGAACACAGCGTTTCTGGCCCGGGACCAAAATTCCCAAAATTGCATATTTTTTGCATATATCAAAGTCTTTTCAAGTGGGAATTTTTTGGGCCATTAAATCAAGCTTAAAAACATGTTTTAAATCATTCTAAGGGTTTATAACATGAAACATAAAAAGCCAAAAAAGATTCAAAATTATAAAACCAATGGCTTGCTTGATTTTCTAAAACTCCTTTTTTCAAAAACAAAAACATCCAAGTTTAAAACCAAAAAAAGCATAACTCAATACTTTTACAACTCTTAAAAACAATGCATGTTTAAAACAAGATTTCAAGAATTCTTAAATCAATGCACATGTGTGTAAATCAAATGATGCTAGAATGATAATGCATCCATCAAATTGCAATCTACAAAATTCCTAACAGGATCAATATTCCCACTTGTTTTTAGGATTTGTTTAATTCATTTGGAGGACCAAATGTTCTAACGGGGAGGATGTGAGACCCAACCCCTAATTTTTGGGATTAGTGTTGATTTAGTTGTGGATTAGTTCTTTAAGCGGGATTAGTGGTTGTTTCGTTGAGTTTGTGAGTTAGATTGCCTTTTCATTTATTTTGGGGAGTTTTGAGAGCTAGTGAACCTAGTTAGTGACCGTAGGGTCCCATTTGTTTTGCATGTCAGCATGGGAAGGTTCTCTGTGATTCCCAAAAGTTTCCTTTTTGGCTTCATTTGACTAATCTCATCATTCCTTACAACTTTCGTGTTCACTCCGTACCCATTTGAAGCTCCGAGAATCAGTTTTTCCAGCCCTAGGGACAAAATCAATCTTTTTACTCAAAATCTGGACACAAATTTGATATCACCCAAACCCTTGAAACATATACTTTTTGGAAACTAGGTTTTATGACGAATAACTTTTCCTTCTTCGTCGAACTCATTTGAGGCCTGGTAACCTATGTTTTTAGCCCGACAAACATTGTAGGTTGTGGGACCCACCTTCATTCTCTATATAAAGAGAACCCATCTTCACTTTCACCTTCTTATTGCTAAAACACGTGGGAGAGGATTGCTCCAGCCCATTCCAGTGTTTTGCTCTTCTTGTTCTTGCTTCTTCATCTCCCCTCCACCATAAGATCTTGCCAAATGGAGAAATGGACTCAATCATCTTCTTCCCCATCTTGAAGGCTTTCCATTGGTACCATTTCCAGAAGAAACCACCCATTTTAGGGTTCATTTTGAGTAAGCTCTTGCCATTTGAAGAACTTCCATGTAAGCTATCTTTCTCAACTTTTAGATTTGTGTTCTCCGGGCCCTAGAGAGTCCCCATCTCCATTATTGGGAGCTCTCTCCTTCTTGTTCTTTATTTTGGCTATTTAGGGTTCTTATGCGTTGTATTTTTTTGGGGTTTTTGAGTAGCTTGGAGATTGGTGGTCTGGAAGTGAGATTAAGAGCTTGTTTTACTATTTTGGAACCCAAGGCAAGTGGATGAATGGATGTTTTTAAGTGTTAGCATGTTTTATGAGAAAAATATGGATTTTCATTACTTGTTCTTAGTGATTTAAAACTTGCTTCTAATTATGCTTTTCACTATGGTTTTCTATTGCTTTTGGAAAGGCATATTGATGAGTTTTTCTCTCTATTTAGTTTCTTGAAAGTATGCATTCTACTTCAAAAAGCTTACTTCATGTTTATATATTTGAATTCCATGGATGATGGGTTTCTTTTGTGATGAATGTGGATGAAATGGAGATGATTTGATGTATTTTGTGGGATGTTTGAGTGGAGGATGAAGTGTGGTTTTGAGGAGGTTGTAAGCCCTCATTTATGTGGAAGAGTTGTGGCTCAAAGGAGATTTGAAAGAAGAGGAAGGAGGAGCTCGGACTGCACAGAAAAGGGATTTTCTGAAGGAGATCGCTCAAACGAGCCCCATCCAGAGGTTTCCTGGCTCGAGCCCACCTTCAGGTTCCCTCGAGCTAGTCTGCCTAGGAGTAGTTCGCTCGAGTGAACCCACTTTTAGAGAGCACATGGCTCGAGCGAACCTTTGGTCCGCTCGAGTCATTTGTGCTACTGGCTTGGATCAATATAGGTAGACTTGAAATGTTTTTCTAGGGCTTGGGGAGGTATTGTTTGGAGCCCAAAGGCAATGGTGAGACCTAGGAGGTGATGTATGGAGTTTGATTGAAAAAGAACCCCATCACGGAGATATATTGAGGACTTTTGACTCGTAAATGTGTGTAGGATGGCCGGAATGTCCCCGATCTTCGGGAGTACCAAGCCAATAGTAAAACCAACATATGAGATCCCTACACACATTGATTTAAATCTTGAAGCTTCAATATATGGTCTGGACTTTTACGGAAATCCACTTGTGTTCTCTTTTACCTGAATTATATATGTTCTCGCCTGTTTTCATGTGACACTTCTGGTTTTTCCTTAAACTATTGATATATGCACTTTAAGTGTTTTGCCAGCCCCGTTTATGCATGAATAGATACTAATGTGATATTTGTGCCTATGGGCATCCCGTCCAACCTGCATGGGTTTTATACACCATATAGATATAGGTATATGTCCCAATTTCTTTCATGTGACCTATGTCGGCACCACCTAAGCTTGGACAACCTTGTCCGATTGATCCACTGACTTGGGGGTCTCCCTCTTGCTCCCGCCTGCTGCAGTCTGCATCCCGTCCTGTCTGTCGAATGTGAATTTCGATCCCACCGGGGAGGGGAAATCACCATTTATCTATATGTGCTATTTAAATTTTACATTGAAAATGAGAATTCCGACTATTAGAGTTTTTGTTTTGTTGCAATTTGATAGGATGCATTCATTTTCACAGCTTGACTTCTCAGTCCTTCATGTTCTTATTCTTAGGATCTTCATGCATATTTCTCTCTCATAATTCTTGTTTTTATCATATGTTATGCAGGGTTTTCAAATTAGTTATGTTTCTTAAGTTCATGAAGTTTTGATTTCAGATTTTCAAGCCTCTAAGTGTTTAAAATCTTTAAAGCTTTCCAAAGTTTCCTTCTTTAAATCCTTATTTTGATTTGGAGTTTTCATGACTTTAGAAAATTAGTTTTCATCCTTTTTCAGTCATGAATTCATGCTTGAGAAATGTGTCTCAAAGTCCCCTGGAAAGATGCCCTATAAGTTGCAAGTTTCTAAAATTTTAGAAATTCTGGGCTGTCTTCAGGTTGACCTGCCTGTGTGGCCGGTCGACCGGGTCCGCACTCTGCGGGTCGATAGGGATTTTTCAGTTGTAGCCTCTCAAACGGATTTATTTATAGTCGTTGTGTGTACCCGGCCAACCCGGCCCTGTACCAAGTTGACCGGGCACTAGCCGTTGGGAACTTTTTCTTTATAAAAGGTGGCTTTTTGTTTGGAAAAAGTTGCTGAACTTTCAAGGACTTTTGAGGCCAAGGACTTACAACTTTTCAAGAGCATTATTGAAGGGATTATGAAGTCATTCCATTGATTCAACCTTTGATCTTCTAAATGGGTGTGCTTCCTTTATCCTAAGTCCTTTAAAATCATGTTCTGTTTCTTTATCTTTGATTTTCTTCAATGCATGATTAAGTAGATGTTTTTCTATTGAAGTGTTGTCTTTCATAACATGCTTTGAACTTTGAAATATCTTAGCTTTATGAAATCAACATATGATTAGTCATTCACATGAGTAATGAATCTTTGTTTTCAAATCTAACTTGTTAATCTTAAGATTATACTTTTGCTATTCAAGTTTGATCTTTTTGGAAAACCATGTGTTTGTCAAACAACTCTTTCTCATACATATGATTATCATCTTTGCATCATTCAAAGTTCCATCTTCTGAAAAGAGAAAGAGTGATGTCACGCCCCAGAACCGAAACCTCGGGGGCGGGAATTGGGATTAAGCATAAATGTATTTTACTTCTCCCAAGATCCGCGTGTGTGAAGACAACACATTCTGAATATTTTGCGGAAGCATTTGTGACGTTGCGACCCGAAGTCCGTGGCCATCGGATTCCGCGTCGCACTCAACCTTTAGCATATAGCTATTATATCAAGAATCATATCAGACTGGAGTAACCATCACAATAAATTACAGAGCTGACAGTAACAGGATATTACATTCCCAAATATGTTCAAGTTACAATTATCAATGTACATTAATTAAGAATCCCAAGAAAAGGCTAACAAAAGCCATACAACAATAAGCTATAACTACTACCCAAATGTGACGTAGCTCCGATGTCAAGCTCAATGTCTACATGACATAGCCGACAAAACAACCTGCAAGGCATGGCTCCACAGCCAACAAAAACACTCAACTCGAGGCGAAGAAATCTGAACCTGAGTACCAAAAGGAGTGGGTCAGACACGACGGTCTGGCAGGTGGATGAAAAGATCACAAATATACTAAAGAATAAAACATATAATAAATCATGCTAATCGATCAAGTGCTGCATATAATTAAACGGGTGCAAAGTCGGGAATCCCGGGGAAAACCTGTATTCATTTCAAGTATGGGTAAAACATGAAGATCTAATAAAACATGTATTCATTTACATCATCTCTAATCATAGATATTTGACAATCGGGTATTCGTCTAAAACATGTATAAATATAGTGGTTTGACAAAACAAACGTTCATTTGAAAGTTAAGCAAAACACAAGTATACAACAAGTCAGGTATCCATAACAGTCTAGCAAAAACCAATGTCCATTTGAAAGATATGTGAAAGTACAGATATTTAACAAAACCGGTATAAACACAGTGATATGGCAAAACAAGTGTCATTTGAAACATATTTCAAAGCATGGGCATTTAACAATTCGGGTATTCATTTAAAAACAAGTATAAACATAGGAATCTCACAAGTTAAATGTCATTTAAAACAAAGCACGGATATTTAACAATTCGGGTATTCTTTTAAAACATGTGTAATCATATAAATCTAGCAAAATCATTGATCGTTTGAAACATATGTAAAAGCATGGTTATTCACCCAACCGGCATTCATTTAAAACATGTGCGGGTACAAAGAATAGAAGACAATGTAACAATAACTGAATTTACATTGGAGAATATTAACACTTGTTTAAATAACAACTTTCATAAAGGAAATGAATCATTTATCGGAAAGCAAGTAAGCAATATAAAACATGTCGGGTATCCAAGGAATCGGGAACTGGCAAGATGGCAATCACAAGAAGCTAAGTCCTCTATCGCCGAAGTGACAAGAGTATAACGGGACGTTGGTCTCAGTCACACAAGGTGAGGAGACTCAACGTAAATCATATATACAATATAAATATACGGGAACGGGACCACGGTAGCGAACCGGGTATCGGGACGGGACCACGGCAATAACCGGGTATCGGGATCCAAACTGCAGCTGGCGGGACGGGAGAGGGATTTCCAAGTCGGTGGATCAAACCGACAAGGTATCCAAGCTTAGTGATGCCGACTCATAGGTCAAAACCAATCGAGACATATGCAAGTAAATCAAGTGCAGTAAATAAGCGGGTAAAACGGGGGTGCTCAAGGGCACACTGTCACTTCATATCGGGCAATACATTTCAGGACAAATAACTGTTACTAGAGTAACTTCAATGCTTTCGGGGAAACAAGTAAATCCAGTACAATAAATAAACGGGTAAAACGGGGTGCTCAAGGGCACACTGTCGTATCATGTGATGCAATGCACTTCGGGACAAATGACTGTTACTAGAGTAACTCCAATGCTTTCGGGAAAACCAGTCATGTAATGCAAATCTCGGGAAAAGAGGTGAAACAATGAACTATAACAATTTCGGGAAAAGTATTAATTTCAAGATCTATTTAAGTGAATAGGGGTCCCGTATGTCGATTATAATCATTACTTGGTACTCCTTGAGTTTGAAGACATTCCGGGCTCCTTATGAACTTTTACTATTTTAAAATCTTAACATGAGCTTATGGGTAGTACTAGATGTTACAATAACAAGAATCAAGATTATAAACGGTCCATCCTAGGCATGACATTAATCCGGAAACATCGAGCAACCGATTCAGTCATCGAAAGGAATAGAATTAGCGATAACCAAGGAAATAAACTTGTGTTTAGATATAAAGAAGATATCGCGTCGTTCCATCCCGTTCAAGATTGAAATGGATTGAACTTCGATGCCACCGAACCAACCGTGAGGCGTGTCGGCTCAAGACATTCTCACACTTGGTCCAAACGGTCCAAAAAGGGTAGCCAGGGTCCCACCTAGAACCAAGAATTAGTGTCTAAATCAACACCATCCTTTTCTTTTAGTTCCCTAGTCTTAGAGACCTTAGATTAGAGTATAATTGGTCTTAACACTAAGGTATATACCCCTAGGACTCATAGAAAGCCCAAAGGTTTCCAAAAAAACACAATATCAAATTTCACTGGACCGATCGATCGGTCGAAATATCTGTACCAGAAATGTACAGGGTCCGATCGATCGGCCGATCAATCGGCCCAAAAAGCCTTACTGTTAAAAGACAGGCCGATCGATCGGACCTGGGCGCAGTGCAGGTCCGGGAACTTGATTTTTTTCCTTTTTGTTTCCTTTCCTTCCAACATATAATCAATCACATAGAATTATACATAAGGAGACTTAAACACATGTTTCCAAGACATTAAAATGAGCTAAAGAGCTCCTCATTTCAAGTTCCTCCATTTCCATCCTTTCCATTCACAATAAATCTCAAAAGTGGAGAAAACTCATTCATGTGAAACCATTTGAAATCTTGACACTATGATACATACATTTCCAAGAGATTAACAAGGGAGAAATAACTCATCAATAAGCACATCTTGAAATCAATATTAATCATATTAAAGACAACTATTAAAATCACCAAAACCATTAATGAATCAAGATTTTCTCACAAAACATGTTAATAATTAAAACGATCCAATCAACCACTTGCCTTGGGTTCCAATCTCACAAACCAAGCTCCTAATCCCTTCTTAAGCTCACTTCCAAGCTACAATAAAAAACCCCCAAAAACAACCCTAAAATGGGTTACACAAAGAATGAAAATGAAAGAGCTTTCACTAATACAAATGGAGCTTCTCAAGAGCTAGAGGAACACTAATCTAGGAGATGGGAAGAATCACTTACTTGGAAGGTCCTCTAATGGACAAGGTAAGCTCAAGGGAAGTCTTGTGATGGAGGGTTCTCTTCACAAATGGTATCAATGGAAAGCTTGCAAGATGAGGAAGAAGATGATGATCTCTATTGCTTGATTGATGAGCTCTAGGTGTGGCTTGGAGATGGAGAAGCAAGAAGAAGAGGAGAAAGCAAGAAAACCCTAGACTCAAAAGGGTTGTGCTGGAACAATGAAAAATGGAAGAGGAAGGGGAAGGGTCTCCGTTTATAAACAAGTGAGGCTTGGGTCCTACAACTTAAAGAACTTGGGTGGCTGAAATCATCTAGTTCGGGACCTCGGATGGATTCGACGACGAAGGAAGAAATGATCGTCGAAATATCTAGTTTCCAAAAAGTGTATGTTTCACGGATTTCGAGAATATCGAGTTTTGGGTATAGATTTGGTGAGAAAAGACTGTTTTGCCCTCAAGGCCAAGAAATCGGTTTTCGGGTTCTCAAATGGATATGGGATCAACATGAAAGTTGTAGGATTCCTCAAGATGAATGCAATGGGCCAAAAACACAATACGAAGCAAATCGGGAAAATCTCACAAGTAAATGCAAAGCCGAAAAGGGAACCCCCAAAGGGCCCCACAAGCTACCAAGGCACTCAAAAGCCCAAAACTAGAAGAAAACCCATTCTAGCTCACAAACTCAACCCAACAAATGCTAATCCCACTAAAAGAACTAATCCACAAATAAAACAACACTAATCCAAGAGATTAGGGGTCGGGTTCTCACAAGTGATTTCTAGTATATGCATTATTCATAAACTTTGTCATTCATATGCATAATCTAGAAGTTGAGTTTCCATTTTCCATTTAGCCTATTTAGAGGTACTCCATTGCAATTACATTGTTCTCTTAATCCATGCATTCATAGGCATATTTCTTAAGAGAAAATCTTCTTGATTGTAAAGGTTGGTGCTTAGCCTTGAAAAGCATGCATAGTGTTGTAAAGGTTTATGCTTAGCCTTTGAAAAGCATAGTGATGTGTTTGTAAGGTTGAAGGTGAACCTAAACCTTATTTTGAGTTAGTGAAAATCCGGTAGGGACACCGGGAGTGGATGTAGGCATGTTGGCCGAACCACTATAAATGCTTGTGTTATGGTGATTGTCTTTTTGCTTACTTTTCATGGATGTTGCTCTCTTGTTTGATTCTACTATTCTTCATCAAAGCATAAGAGACTTAAAAGCAAAGAAAATTAAAATTGGTCTAGTATTTGAGCTCACCCTATTCACCCCCCCCTCTAGGATTCGATCTTGGACTTTCACCGACTACCCTCAAAATCGACGGATCACGGCGGTAATAGCTGTAACACCGTTCATCGATGAAAGTCGAAGAAAAATGAGAGAAAATAAATGGGTGGGTTCTTCCTCTTGTCTAATGTGCTGCCGGCAACACATGACGGTTTTCTTGTCACATTAATTTGGGTCTCTTTTGGTCTCTTTAATATGGGGTCAATTCAGGGTTATGAGTCAAAGTCCAAATAAAATTAATCCTCACATAGCAAAATCATAGTGTATCCAAGTAAAATAAAATAATTAAAATAAAGAAAATAAAATGGGGGAGGTGCCAAATATTTAAGAAGAGGATCGGCCCCATTCTTGGGTAGCCCATTCTAATCCCTTAGCAAAATAGGGTTTAAAGGCTGACTTTTCAAATCAAAATGATGATGCAAATGAGACTTTGACTTGTGATTTCTGTATTTTTCATGTGCAATACACGAGTGATAAAAGTGAAAGGCCGATGGGCCGTAATTGATTGAAGGTGGCCGATGGGCGAAGAAATAAAAGAAAATCTTTTGGGGTTTATTTTATTGGTTTTATAGTTTTTAGGGATTTTTGATATTGGGGCTAGAAGGGCCTAACTAGGGAATTTTACTTGCATTTACGTGATTAATGTTTTAAAACTGATCATCGGATTAACCCTAACCTAAGGTCCTAGACTGCCCACATCAGCTCTCCCGGTCCCCTAACGGAACAGGAAAAGTGATGGGACGAAGCCTAATGCTCTTATCTTTCTAATGTGGGAAGTTCAATTTATTCCTAGGGTGTAAATAGCCTAAGTTTGATAATAGTTGTGCCTAAGGAATTTGGTTATGATCTTAATTGGTTTGGTTTGTTTTAAATTGAAAGTTGATTAAGAGTGGTTTAGGGACGTTTTAAGGTTTTGATTAATGTGTTTTTAAATATATTAAGGTTCTATTTTAGTTGTTGAAGGTTCTGGAGTTTCAGGTTTTACTTCAAAAGGTGAAAAGATGTCGAAGTCGGTGAAATGGGACTGGTGGAGAACTTGGTCGCATCTGTGGTGGTGCCTAGGTCACTCTAGTGACTTGGGCGCACAGGCAGTGGTGTCCAAGTGATAGGTTCTGTGCGGTTTGGCTGGTGACGACAGTATCAATGTTAATTTCAGAATTCAGGGAGTTTTGCAAAGTGTAAGCTTCTGTTTTGATGTTGTCTTAAATTTTGGGTTGGTGTATTTTAATAATCTTTAGTCTGGAACTCGAAACACAACTAGAGTTCACAACTTGGATTTGACAAAAGACTTAGGCGCACCTATATGTGCGCCTAAGTGGTTCTGTGCACTTGGGCGCCCAAGTTGGAATTTGATATTCTCCGGTCGCTCGACCTTGATTCGAGGTTCCAGATGAGTTTAAATTGATTGAATTTTTAATTTCAGGGTTGCTGTTGGTTCGGTAAGGGTTCTGAGATGTTGATTCAAATCGGTTCATTGCTCTTTGGATTGATTTGAGGTTGAACTTTTATGGTTTGATGTTCTTTAAATTAAATGTTTTACCGTGTTGTATCGAGTAGAACTAAGTTAGGTTTCAATTAATTATGTTTCCTAGTGATTGGGAGAGGCTGGGCGCCGAGAGGTTGGTACCTAGGTGGATGTTTTCGTAGTTTGAATCGGTTCAATATTTTAGGTTAGTTCAGGCTTTTGGCTTCAGTTGTTTCAAATCGCAAGAGCGTTCTGGTGTGTTGATTTGGGTCGAGATTTGAAATTAATAGGGATTCGGTGCCCCCTGTTAGACCCCGACCAAGACTAATTCGATTAGTGTGTGTCTAGTCCTAAGTGGGTTTAGTTACCGTTGGGTTAGAAATAATTAGTTTTAGTCCTGGACATAGCTTTGGGAATTTTGAAAACGTTTAATGTTAGTCAGACACGCTCAGGAAGGCCTGAGTATACGTGTAAGCTTGGGAGGATTGTTTTGATCTTCGTTTTAACTATGATTTTCATTTCATTTGAATAGTTTTATTATTCGTTACAACTTTCGTTTTCGACCCATTCGTGTTTGAAGCCCAGAAATCCTAGTTTTGGCCCAAAAGGGTAAAAATTGTCTTTTATACCCAAATCTGGACACAAATTTCAAAATCTCAAAACCATGTCAAAATTATACTTTTTGGAAACTAAATTTTTCGAGGATCATTTTATCCTTCTTCGCCGACTTCATCTGGAGCCCGTAAGATCATGTTTTAGCAATCTCTAGTTCCAGACATATGGGACCCACAACCCAACCACTTAAGTCTTCTCCTTCTCCTTTCTCATTCACTTTCCCAAATCCTGTAACTTTTCAAGACCTAGAGCTGAGAAGCCTTTTCTTTTCTCTTCAATTTTCCCCTCTTGCATGCTCAAGCTAGAGATCTCCAAACAGAATTCCAAGACCATCATCTTCTTCCTCTCCTTGCAAGCTTTCTATTGATACAAATTTCTTGGAGTTTCTAGTGGGGCAAGCTCTCCATTTTCTTCATCTCTTCTTGTTTGGCCATCTCTAGGTAAGAGCTCCAACCCATCTCTTCAGTGGAGTCTTTTCAACTCCTAATGATCTTGTTTTTCTAAGTTGTAACACCCATTTCGTAATGGATTTCTTGTTTTCAAGTTTGAGTGAGTTTTGAATGGTTTATCATCGGGTTTTTGTAGTGTTTGGCTTAGCTCTTGGGTAGGAGTGCTTGAAGAAGTGTTTGCTTGGCATTTGGGCAATTGTATGTGTGTTTGAGGATTTCAATGTTACTCTTGAAAATCTCATATAACTTGTTATGCTTTCTTGAGATTTCTTCTTATGTGATTTCTAATCAAGTATATGCATTAATGTCAAATGTTTTTCTATACTTCTAGATTTCTATTTGGCTTCAAACCCTTGTTTCAATATGAGATTTGGATTTGTTTTGATGGAGATTGAATGCTTAGATTTTGGGATTTGATGATATGGAAATGTGAAAATGAACCCTTGGAGAGCATGAAGGCTCAGGGAAGTGCAGGTGCATAGTTGTGAGAAGAAGGGGAGAAAAATTATGGAAATCTAACTTGAAACGCACTGCCCGTGCAACGTCAGTCAGCTATCGGCTAACCGACATGCCATTTCGGTTAACCGATAGCCAACCAAACTCTGTCAGTTCGTTTTCCAGAAGTGACACATCGCGTCAGGGATTTCTCGGTCAGCTGTCGGTAAGCTGTCGGCTAACCGACATACCCATTACGGTTAACCGACAGCCAACCGAATTATGTCGGTCCCTCTTCTAGAATGCTACTTTTTCCTGACATGGATTTCAGGCGGTCAGCTGACGGTTAGCCGACACTCCCCATCTCGGCTAGCTGACAGGTGACCGACATGCTGACCGAATTAGCAAAATGACTTGTTTTGAAGGATTTTCTGTAAGAGTGAAAACTATAATATGTTTAGGGATCTTTAGCCTGATATTGTGTATTTGAAAACTTGAAATGTCTTTTAACTTCGGGGGCACCAATTCTCTTTTAAATTCTAGTATTTTGGTTTCAATTACACAAGGGTCAACCAAAGGTCCTCACATATGCTTGATAGACTTTGCTTTCTAACTTTAGTTTTGATACAATAAGTATCATCGTGTACTCATTTTGAAACTCGAGTATAAGCTCGTTTGAAGATTATTTCAAGAATAAAAAGGGGACTACTTCTTAAGCTTGTATGCATATAATTATGCCTCTTGCTAGCCGTGTCTTGTCTCGTTTTGAATGAGTAATTCCCCCTTCAAGTTTGATCGATTTAAGACGTGTTTCGTCGTGTTTTTGTGCATTCATGAATTCAAGTGAACACCACTGAGCTTGGACTGCCCCTTCAGTCTGATCCATTGTCCGGGTGTCATTAAACATGTGGACTATCGACAGATTATTCGTGTCTTCTATTACACATCGTGCGTGTCCCGTTCTGCTGCTGGAATCCCCTTATTTGTGGGAATCGTGTCTTGTTTATATTATGTATATCGTGCTTGTCGTGCGTGCTTACTCTTATCATCATCTATGGTGGAGAAAGGATGGGCTCAATGTGGATTCTACTATTCATGATATTGTAAGTATTCATGTTAGTTGTTTTGATATCTTAACTTGTTGCATTTAGTTTTGTTTATTATGATTTTCTTATAACACTTATTGTTTCATGCTCGTACCTAAATTGATTACCTGCCAAATTGTTGTGTTTGACCCCTTGTATTTTGGTGTCCAGGTACATGAGACGTTGCCTTTGAGAAGGAGCGTCCGGAGAGGCTCTTGAGTCACCCCCAGTCAGAGAGTGGCAACCCGACGATGTCAACTAGACGTCGGGCGGGTTCTCGAGTTGCGCTTCATTTTGTCATGGGTTCTCTTTGTCATTTTGAGAATTGTATTGGCCTTTGTTGGCCTCTTATGGGTTGTAACCAAACTTAACTTACTTTTGTGTTAACCTTTAAAAACTTGAATTTATGATGGGAATGCCATGATAACTCCTTACTTGTGATACTATGTCTTGATATCATTATTCTTGCATTTGGAAATTCTATTTATACTTTTCATGATGTGATTTGCTACACGCTTCCACAAACTTGATCGTGTGAGCTAGATTCCACGTGTCTCGTGAATCCTCACCGCGGGAACTGTGGGAAAACACGTCGCGGGCACAAGGTTCGTTCCGGGGTCGCGACAGGACTGGTATCAGAGCGGGACTTGTTTCAGGCACTTAAAAGAAACTAGAAAATCCTAGGAACGTGGCGAGGACTCGTGAGTTCGATAGATTTGTTTAGTAAAGGACCTAAGGAACCTTTAAATCATGTATATTGTGTACTAACACCTTGTTTTACAACATCATGCCTCCAAGAAAAGCTTCAAACAATAATGCTTCAGGCTGTGATCAGAATGAGTCAGACACAACTATTACACCAACAACTACACAATTTCAAGAACTTATGCAAGCTATGATAGAACAACAAAGGTAGGCAAATAAGACTCAAACAAGATTTCAAGAACAGATGACAAAGAAAGATGACGAAATGGCTCAAGCTCAGAGGCAACTTTTGGATGTTCTTCAGAATAGGCCTCAAGCTCCACAAGCTCAACCTTTGGGTCCACAGATTGTTATCCACAATCGAGATCATGACCCTAATACGCTATTTGAGAGGTTCAGGAAGAGAGCAACGAAGGAATTCTCAGGTCACGAAGACCCATTAGTTGCAGATGATTGGTTGGCGAACACCGAGAAAATCTTTGATGTCTTTACATGCACGGGGAGACAGAAGGTTAACCTCACAGGTTCACTATTCTATGGGCTTGCAGATCAGTGGTGGCAAATGGTCAAGGATCCATATATGGCTATGGCTAATGAAAATGCGTGGGCAGCATTCAATACACAGTTTCAAGATAAGTACATTCCCTCCCACGTCAAGACACAGAAAGCTATTGAGTTCCAGCAGCTCAAGCAAGGCAGTATGACTGTTCTAGACTATGTCACCAAGTTTGAGAGATTGGCCAGATATGCTACCGAGTTGATTGACACTGAACAGAAGAAGATAACAAAGTTCTTGGAAGGATTGAACCCGATTATCATGAGGGATGCCATAGGAGTAGTTCCACCAGCTACCGATGATGAGGCTGTCAAACGGGCATATAAGTTTGAAGATATCAACAATCTGATCATTCAAGATAGGAAGCAGCACTACCAGCAGCAGAATCAGAAGCAGCATCATAACAAGAAATCGAAACAAGAGAATAGTCAAGTGAGGCAGGATTGTGGCCATTGTGGCAAGAATCATGGAACTCATGAATGTCGTAAGGCCACCAGTGCCTGTTTCAAATGTCGGGCTATGAACCATGCAATCAAGGATTACCCACAACTTCAGACTCAAGGCAATAGAAACCAACAACAGAGACAAACAACTCCTCAAAATCAAGTACCAGTTCAGAATCAAGCAAGACCACCTCAGCAACAACAGTAGCAGACCAGGCCACAAGCACAAAATCAGAATGCTCGTCCTCTACAACAGAGCAGACATGCCCAAGGAAGACAAAATAAAGCACCGAATAGGCTACAAATGCATGGATGCTTATATTACCTCAGCCGTGCCGATGCTGAAGCTGCATGAGACGTGGTGGAAGGTAAACTTCTAGTTTGTGGAGAAGAAGCACATATTTTATTTGATTCCGGATCCACACATTCATTTTTATCTCCTACTTTTGCTAAGATGATTGATGCACCACACAGTGAATTGGATTATATTCTGATTGTCACCACACCAGTAGGGAAACAAGTTGTGTGTAGAACCTATTACCCTAATTATACAGTTTTGTTAGGAGATGTTAATTTACCGGTCAACCTCGTTGTTTTGGATATGCATGATTTTGATGTCATCTTAGGCGTGGATTGGTTAGAAACATATCATGCCACCATGGATTGTTTTAATAAAACCATAACATTCAGATTGCAAGAAGCACAAGCAGAATTGATATTTCAGGGGAATAAAAGGAAAACTCAAGAAGGATTTATTTCAGTGTTGAAAGCAAGCAGATTAGTTCAGAGTGGGTGTGAGGCATTTATTGCGTTTATCACGGAGGATAAACAGACCCAAGGGGTGGAGGATATCCCCATTGTGTGTGAATTTCTAGATGTTTTTCCGGAAGAAATCCCGAGATTACCACCAATCAAAGAAGTTGAGTTCACAATTGAGCTCCTACCAAGGACGGCTCCGATCTCGATTGCACCATATAGAATGGCTCCAGCAGAAATGGGTGAACTAAAACTTCAATTGCAGGAATTGTTGAGCAAAGGCTTCATTAGGCCAAGTGTTTCGCCTTGGGGAGCACCCGTGTTATTTGTGAAAAAGAAAGATGGAAGTCTAAGAATGTGCATTGACTACAAAAAATTGAACCATGTGACTGTGAAAAACAAGTATCCATTACCAAGGATAGACAAATTATTTGATCAATTGCAAGGAGCATCCTATTTTTCCAAGATAGATTTGAGGTCAGGGTACCATCAATTGAGAGTTAGAGACTCAGATGTTCAGAAACCGGCTTTTAGAACAAGATATGGGCATTACGAGTTCTTAGTGATGCCCTTTGGTTTGACAAATGCACCCGCAGTCTTTATGGCTCTCATGAATAAAGTCTTCGCACAATATTTGGGTCACTCTACAGTAGTATTCATTGATTACGTCCTTGTGTATTCCAAGAGTAAGAAGGAGCATGAAGAACATTTGAGGACAGCGTTGCAGCTTTTGAGGGACAACCAGCTTTATGCAAAACTTAGTAAATGCGAATTCTGGTTAGAGCATGTCGCTTTTCTAGGCCACATCATCTCCAGAGAAGGTTAAGCAGTTGATCCAGCCAAAATAGAAGTAGTTGTTAATTGGGTGAGACCAAGCAGTGTGACAGAAATAAGAAGCTTTTTGGGGTTAGCAGGATATTACAGAAGATTTGTCCAAGGTTTTTCGTCCATTGTAGCACTGTTGATAAAATTAACCAGGAAGAATGTTCCATTTGTTTGGACTGAATAGTGTGAAACAAGTTTTCAGGAGTTGAAGGGAAGATTAACCACAACTCCAATTCTCATGTTACCATCAGGCAGCGGCGGATTTATTGTTTATACAGATGTTTCGAATGTGGGACTGGGTTGTGTATTGATGCAGGATGGGAAGGTGATTGCTTATGGCTCGAGACAGTTGAAGGATCACGAGAAGAACTATGCAACTCATGACTTGGAATTGGCAGAAGTTGTATTTGCCTCGAAGATGTGGAGACACTACCTCTATGGAGAGAAATTTGAAGTCCATTCAGATCACCGAAGTTTGCAATACTTATTCTCACAGAAAGACTTAAATATGAGACAGACGGTGGATGGAGTATATCAAGGATTATGAGTTCCCAATCAAGTATCATCCAAGCAAAGTGAATGTTGTAGCTAATACATTGAGCAGAAAATCAGTGATCATGGCTAGTTTGAGAGGAATTGGTGTTTTACAACAGTTTGAAGAGTTGGGTGTGGAAGTGCAAACCCTAAAGCGGGGTGCAATGTTAGCAAACATGACAGTATTAGAACCTACTGTTGGGATTGGTGTATGCCCTAAAGCCCACTGACTGCACTCACATCTCTGTTACTGGATATTTATTGGTTATTTAATAGAATGACATCTTTCTCTTATTACTTGTGTATATGTATGGTTGTGTAAGGCCCATTGTTTTCTAGTAATGACTTGGGTGTGTAGTGGCTACACACAGTAAGGTCTGAGTCATGGACACTTGAAACAATAAACTTGTTCATAACTGAGAGATGGAGTTGGGCACTTCATCTTGGTATAAGTTATAATGAGATACTCTTCTGTATTCAGGGTGACTTACCTTAGTCACGGAGGTCTTTCCGGATTTATCTCATTAGTGCATGTGTCATGCATTGATCAGGACCACTTGTAGGTGTGATCTCTAAAATAGTACTATCACAGAGAGAGATCAAGTCACCTCTTGCTACTGAGTGACCAGTGCTCTAATCTTGAGCATTTGTGGATGAACTGAAGAAGTCAAGTTCTTGTGCTTTAATTCACTATGGGTGAGATCCTGTTCACGGGTCAACAGCTCTGTGTTTTGGGTGCTCGGGCTTAATTAGTTGGGACGTGCAAATGCAATATGGAATCTATGCCATCGTGTGATGGAATGATCGTCCCCTTAGAATTATCCGATTAATCATCAGAATCTAAGATCTTAGTATATGGATGTTCCATATGGATATTGAACTTGTGGGTCGCTCTCTGGATCAAGAGAATGATATCCGGATGATGATTAAGTCAAGGGTATGAAGTTCTAAGGATGAGATGTAATCAAGAAGGTAGATAGTACATCGGTTAACCTACTTGACTATGGATGTTACATAGAGGGGCATTGTGGTCATTGTACTTGGTAGGTCAAAGACAATCGTCGGTTTATGATGAGCTTAATTTGCATTTAATATTTGTCCCTGGAGTGCAACCGTAACTCTCTAATGGAATGAGTTAAGGTTAAAATGATCCTAGTGTTGCTATGGGGTTAGCATGGACATTTTGGTCATTTTGGAAGCCAAGGGCAAATATGTCTTTTGGTCCCTTCTCTAGCCACTTTCCTAGATTGGCAAGGTTTCCTAAATTGGTTAAATGTGTGGAGAAATAATTTTGAGTGTAAATTCAAATAGGCCCATGATGGCATACATGAATTACAACTCTAGATAAATTATTTGGTACATGGGCCATAGTAAGTGTGGGCTAGTCAAAGTGGTCCCTAGTATGTGGGTCCCAAGTTTGTGTAGGTCCCATTACTTGGAAGGAGTTCTCTTTGTGCAAGTTTTCCTAAAGTTTAGTAGCTTTCTAATTCTATTTAGAAACTAAACAAGAAAAGGGAAGAGGGCTGGACGTCCACATGTGTTTGTTTCCTTTTTTAGAAAGTCCTCTTGGTTTCCTTATTCTTTAAGGAAAGGTCTTCTCTAAAAGGGTTTCAGCTATTATTTATAGCTGGTAGTTCCCTCCCTTGGGCGTGCATCAACATTAAAAAGAGGAGAGAAACACCTTGGGGCGTGGGTTACATTGGTGAGGGAAAAACCAGCCACAAAAAGCCTTTGGACGTCCTAGGCATCTTTGCACAAGTAGAAGTTCCTGCTGGTCCTTGTTTTCTTCTTAAAGAAAACCCATATCAGACCTGGTCTTTGCACATAAGATCAAGAGAAAAACAAGAAGAAGGAAGCCTATTCTGTTCCCACCAACACTAAGCAATCAGATTTGGAGAAAGAGGAATAGAGAAGAAGACTAGAAGGAAACTATTGCAAGAAATTCCAGCAAGGTGTGCAGGAATTTAAAGGCAGTAGATCTGATCTTCAAGTTCAGATCTTGGAGTTTATTCAGCCCAAGAACATCAGGTATGTCTTCTCCATTGTATCTAATTTGATTACACACAAGTTGGTCTTGGTTTCATGGCGTTTCTAGTGCAATTTTGATGGCTGATTTACTTTCTAAATATGATCCTAGTAAAAAGTTTTAAATTGCAGCCATAGAACTCTTTGTTTCATTAAGAGTTCAGATCTGAATCGCACTTCCTTTCAGTGGTATCAGAGCCACACCATGATTAATCATGATCCCATGTTGTGTGGATATCAATTCTAGATCAATCAAGGGCATGGTGGCGCCCTTTAGGATGTTGTTTACTGTATAAATAGTGTGCAAGAATTTTTTCCAGGCTGCTGGAATAATTCCAGAATGCTGTTTACTGTATAAATAGTGTGCTGGAATTTTTTCCAGGCTGCTGGAATAATTCCAGAATGCTGTTTACTGCATAAATAGTGTGCAGAAATTTTTTCCAGACTGCTGGAATAATTTCAGCATGCTGTGTAGTGCTGTACAAAGCACTTTGAATGCACTAACCTCTTTGTTTGCAGCCATATAATTGCATCCTTGATGGTTCACATGTATGTGTGTGGATTTGGATGTTTTTTAATTAGTTGGAAAGTGTACGATTGCGCGTTTAGCAATCATAGGAAGTTGTTATTTTTCCTTGTTTTTATTCCAACTAGTCTTGATGTAAGCTTTCTTGAAAAGCATAGGTATCTCCAATGTAATTTTTGGCTTTGCTTTTCATGGGTTTGCTTGTATAAATTTATTTATTGTAACAAGCAAGGAGAAGAAAGCTTCAAAGATTGCATGGTTGCAAGTAGAAGCGGATTCCATGGTGGTGGAGGCAACGAAGGTTTCCTAGTGCGAAAAGGACTCTTAACCAAGTATCCTAGTTTGATTAGGATTCCTAGTTGGATAAGGATTCCTAATTGGATAAAGATTTGAAGTCCGAAGAGCAGGGAGCCATCAAGGATTGCATTCTTTTATTTGCTTTTATATATGGAATGCATGGTTGAATGCTTTATATAATTGCTATGTTTATCACCTAGTAACATGGCCACCACTAGGTTCTTAAAATTGGCATCTTTCTATATTGGATTGTTTTTAGTTTGGCAAATTGTTTTAAACGGATCTTAGACCAGCACCTTCTATTTGTCTAAGGTTTAAAAGTTGGATAGGGTTTAGTTTATCTTGGTACCCTAAGTTTCCAAAAGAGGCCAAACTAAAATCTAATATGTTTCTACCTTAGTGGGCCCATAACCCATTGGTTCCAAGTTAGGAAATTTGACCCTTTAAAGTGATTTGCTCAAATATTTTAAAGCAAAAGTTATTTATGTTCAAGATGACTTAAGTCATTGAGTCATGAATTTAATTAACTAAGTTTGCTAGATTTAAAAAGATTTTTTGAGTAACCAATGTAAAGGTCAAAATAGTTTTTCAAAACCCTAGTGTTAAATAATCAAGTGGGAGAGGGGTTTGGAAAAACCCCACGGCCTTCCATTTTCAGTTCATACTATCTCAATGGAGTATTAGTGGGAGCGGCCACCCCTTCGGTGGAGTTCTTTACTAAAGATCGCTTCGATGGGTTAGTAGGTGAACTAATGTGAATATTCGTAATGAGGTGTTAGTGGGAGCGGCCATCCCTTCGGTGGAGTTCTTTACTAAAGATCACTTCTATAGAATGTCAATGAAGCGTTGGTGGGAGCGGCCATCCCTTCGGTGGAGTTCTTTACTAAAGTTCACTTCAAGATTGGATTAAAGTCACTTCCCTTCGGAGGACTTGAGTCATAGACATTCTGGGAACGTTCATAAGAGATGGTAATACACTTGACATAAGACGGTAATAACCTCTCCCTAGGAGTTAGTGTTATTTGTCATATGAGGCCAAACCAATCAGTGATTGGACTATCACTGGATATGCGTATCCAGACAGTGATGATCTAAATAAGCAGACCTTAACTCAACGTGACTGTAGGCTCGGCCATCCCTTCGATGGAGGGTCCATGAGGAGGTTGAGACACTGATACATTATGATTAGGGTTAAATAATGTAAGAAGTCTTGTGCATGTTTTTCCTTTTATTACAAGCACCATATACATGTTACATATATACTGCCTGTCTAATTATAACCTGTTATATATCCAGAGAGATGGGGAAGGATTCTTTTAGCCCGTTGATGAGTATTCTGCGTGAGAATAAATTGACTGGCCCAAATTACGTAGACTGGAAAGAAACCTTAACATAGTACTCACCGCTGAGGAGTACAAGTATGTTTTGTCGGAACCCTGTCCTACGATTGATGATTATTCTACAGATGACTAGCTAGAGGCTGAAAGGAAATGGAAAAAGGTGAATAGCATGGCCAAATGCTACATGCTTGCTTCCATGTCCAACGTGTTGCAAACGCAGCATGAGCAAATGGACACAGCTTCTGATATCATGTTGTCCTTGTCTGAGATGTTCGCAGACCAAAAGCAGGCCAGCTAGGCAAGCTGCTTTAAGGACAATCATGAATTCTAGGATGGCTGAGGGAACACCTGTCAGAGAGCACATGCTCAAAATGATGGATTGTTTCAATGAAGCTGAGATCCTAGGGGCTGAGATTGATGCAGGGAGTCAGACCGATATGATTCTCGAAACTCTACCGGAGTCTTTCAACCAGTTCAAGCTCAACTTCAACATGAGCAAGTTGGACATGATTCTCTCAGAGTTAATGAAAGAACTCCAGGCGGCAGAGGCCATCATGAAGCCTAAAGGCCAAGTTCACTTTTCCCAGTCTTCCTCTAAACTGAACCCGAAAGGGAAAAAGTTCAAGAAGAAGCAGGGTAAGGGAAAAGGACAGAAAAAGGGCAATGCTGGAAAGAAGAACAAAGGTACAGGTGAAAAGCCCAAAGGGAAATGCTTCAAGTGCGGCCTCAAAGGTCACTGGAAGAAAGATTGTCCCAATCTCCTAGGCTCAGATAAGAAAGGTATACCTCTTTCCTACTACATTGAAACCTGTCATGTGGTTGATTCTACTGATTCATGGATAGTAGACTCTGGAGCCACTAATCATATCTGCAATTCATTGCAGGGGTTTCAGATAATGAAAAAGCTTGAGAAAGGGGAGTTTGACCTTAGAGTTGGAAATGGAGCAAAGATTTTGGCTGTTGCAGTTGGAGCTGTTACTTTACATTTTCCGCATGATAGGATATTAGTTTTAAATAATGTTATCTATGTTCCGGACATAAGGAAGAATTTAATTTCAGTTTCCAGACTTATTGAATTTCATTATTCAGTTTCTTTCCATTCTGGTGTTGATATCAGTAGAAATGGAAATATTATATGTTCCGGTAGAATGCATGACAATTATTTTATATATATCCTATTGCTCCCACACTGCATAATGTACAACTAGAAAGCTCATCTTTCCTCAAGAGGAAGGTATCTTCGACCAATGACACTTATCTTTGGCACTTACGTTTGGGTCATATTAACCTAAAATGGATTCAGAGGTTGGTAGAGGATGGGCTTTTGAGCTCATTAGATCTCGAACCTTTACCTCAGTGTGAATCTTGTCTCATGGGAAAGATGACCAAAAGGTCATTCTCTAGAAAGGGACTGAGGTCAAAGGAGTTGTTAGAATTGGTTCACACTGATGTGTGTGGTCCTATGAACAAACTAGCTCGAGGAGGTTATGAGTATTTCATCACCTTCACTGATGATTACTCTAGGTATGGATATGTGTACCTAATGCGACGCAAGTCTGAAGTGTTTGATAAGTTCAAACAATTCAAGGCTGAGGCGGAGTTACAACTAGGGAAACATATCAAAGCTCTTCGATCTGATCGAGGTGGCAAGTACCTCCTGGGTGAGTTCAAGGAGTACCTCACACAACATGGGATTGTGTCTCAGTTGTCTGCACCGGGTACACCCCAGTAAAATGGTGTAGCAGAGAGAAGAAACCGTACCCTTCTTGATATGGTAAGGTCCATGATGAGTCATGCAACCCTACCCATATCATTTTGGGGATATGCCCTAGAAGCAGCAGCATACATTTTGAATCTGGTACCTTCTAAATCAGTACCTAGGACACCTCAAGAAATGTGGACAGGTCGAAAACCCAGTTTAAGACATATCCACATTTGGGGTTGTCCAGCCTATGTACTGAATGATAAAGCTACCAAGCTAGAACCCAGATCGGAAATGTGCTACTTCATTGGGTATCCTAAGGGAACGAGAGGAGGCATCTTTTATCATCCAAAGGAGCAAAAGGTGCTTATAAGCACTCATGCTAGATACTTGGAGGATGATTGCATGATGCACCAAGAGCTTGGTTGTAAAGAAACACTTGAGGAGATTCTTTCAGAAACTCCTGCAACATCTGTGCCAGATCCTGAGATTGTAGATAATCAAGACATTCCTTTTAACACTCCGGAGCCTCGTCGTAGTGGGAGAATTTCTAGACCACCAGATAGATACCTAGGAGTGTCTTTTAGGACAGACTCCGAGGATCTGGTTGAGGATCCTACTAGTTACGATGAAGCAGTAACGGATATAGATGCTGACATGTGGCAGCAAGCGATGAAATCTGAATTGGATTCTCTGTATTCCAATCAAGTCTGGGAACTTGTGGATGCACCTGAAGGGATCAAACCGATAGGGTGCAAGTGGATCTACAAGAGAAAGAGAGGAGTGGATGGGAAGGTTGAAACCTTCAAAGCAAGACTGGTGGCGAAAGGATATACTCAGAAAGAGGGTATCGATTATGAGGAAACCTTCTCGCCAGTAGCCATGCTCAAGTCCATAAGGATTCTCTTAGTCATCGCATGTCATTATGACTACGAGATATGGCAGATGGATGTCAAGACAACTTTTCTAAATGGAAGTCTTGACGAATGCATCTATATGATGTAACCAGAGGGATTCATTGCTGGTGGCCAAGAGAACATGGTCTGTAAGCTTAAGAAGTCTATTTATGGACTTAAGCAAGCATCTAGGGCTTGGAACATCAAGTTTAATCAGGCGGTCAAATCCTTTGGCTTTGATCAAAACATTGATGAACCATGTGTGTATAAGAAAGGGAGTGGAAACGCAGTTGCATTTTTAGTCCTATATGTGGATGACATATTACTCATTGGAAATGATGTTGGGATGTTGTCGTCTGCTAAGGTTTGGTTATCATCTCAATTTCAGATGAAGGATTTGGGTGAGGCGAGCTATGTCTTAGGGATCAAGCTTTTGCGAGATCGCAAGAACAAGATGTTAGCCTTATCCCAATCTTCGTATATTGAGAAGATATTGGTCAAGTATAACATGCATGACTCCAAGAAGGGCTTGCTACCTTCTAGACATGGAGTACCACTATCTCGTAATCAATGTCCGAAAACACCTGAGGAGATAGACAACATGAGGAGAGTACCATATGCATCAGCTGTTGGAAGCCTCATGTATGCAATGTTGTGTACTAGACCAGATATCTGCTTTGTCGTTGGCATGGTTAGTAGATATCAATCAAACCCTGGACCTATGCACTGGACAGCTGTGAAAGTCCGCTATGGATCCTAACCCTAGAGGGGGGGGTGAATAGGGTGAGCTACAACTATGACCAATTTAAACCAATTTTAATTTCTTAATAAAAACTAGTCACATGTGATGATAAGACAATCAAAATGCGGAAGCTAACAATACAATCATCACAAAGCAATCACCACAACACCAAGGTTTATAGTGGTTCGGCCTCAATGCCTACATCCACTACCGGCTTGTGTATCCAACACCCCACCGGATTCCACTAATTATGCTTTTTACTAGGCTAAGCAATAACCCTTACAAAGTTGTTTTTCTAGGCTAAACAACAACCTCTCAATGTGCTTTTATAGGCTAAGCAATAACCTTACAATATGCTTTTCTTAGGCTAAGCAATAACCTTTACAATATGCTTTTCTTAGGCTAAGCAATAACCTTACAAGTTGCTTTTCAAAGGCTAAGCAATAACCTTTACAAAGTTGATTTCTCAAAGAAGGTGTCTTTCCAAAAGATCACTCTAAGAGATTACAATTTAAGCTCATATGAAATTGCCTCTTGAATAGGCTAATATGAAAGTTTAATACAAATTACAAACATACACTTAAAACAAGCTAAAGTGTGTGCACAAGTGTATGAGTGTGTTCCTTCAATCAATCTTAACAAAGAAGCTCTTAAATGAATGCATGATGCATTTTAAAATCAAAGCTTATAAAATGATGATTGAAGAGAAAACTAATCACATGTGAAATTCAAACAACTTTAATAAATGAACTAAACAAGTTGTATGAGTGTAAAAGTCTAAGAAAGCATGTGATTTAGTTAAGAGAGTTTGCAAACTAATCTAATTTACCAAGGAAGATATTGAGTTTGCAAAACAACTCTTTATAGGCTTGAAATCATGCATAAATGAAAATACCAAGGATTTGAACATGCATGAATTTCATTTGAATGGAAATCAAAATAACTTAGAAGATGTACCTTTTAAAAACTCATGAGTTTGATTTCCAAATAGCCCTCTAGCCTTTCCAACTTCTTCCCCTTTCTTTGGCTCCAAAATGCTCTCAAAAGTTCATGGTTCAAGCCTTGAAAAAGGTTGGAAATGAATGGACTTTATAGGCAAAAAACAGTCCACGGGCTAGTTGTCTCGGTCGACCTAGAGGTCTCGGTCGACCGGGACAACACAACGGTCATATTTCTGACCGTTGGGAAATTTCTGCACAGAAACTTCCCAGGGCCCTGCAGTGTCCTCGGTCGACCGAGACACAGGGCTCGGTCGACCGGCGACACTGCCGGGCGAGTCCCTGGGCCAAAAATCCACTTTTTCCATTTTCAAAGTTTTTCTTTGGGGGATCTTTTTGGCCACTAAAACAAGCTTAAATAACATGTTTTAAGGATTCTAAAGGTTATTAAAACATGATTATAAGAAGCCTAAACATATTTGAAAACTTTAAAACCATAGGCTAGCTTGATTTGAGAAAAACTCTTTTCTAATGAAATTGCATACAAAACTGATTCTAAAGGTGCTGAAAGTATGCAAACCTCAAACCTAAATACCTAACAAGATTTTCCAAATGTAGTGCACAAGGAAATAGGTTTTCAAAAAGAGTTTGGGTTCTAAAACCAATGCATCCAAGTTTAGAACCAAACCATGCATAAAACAAAAACTTTTCCAAATCTTAAAAACCAATGCATGTATAAAACTAGATTTCAAGATATTTTAAAACAACGCATGTGTGTGAATTCAAATGATGCCAATATGCAAAAGCGTCCATCAAATTGCAAATACAAAAGACCTAACAATCTCCCCCTTTGCAATTTGATGGCAACTTACTCATCATAGAAATTTCACACAAAGTCTTTAGCTCCCCCTAAGCTTGACAAGACTTGAAATCTTCTTGGATGCTCCTTCTCTTAGCTTGGGCTCTTGGGCTCTTTTCTTCAATCTTCTTGATGCTTGGTGCTTGATCATTCTTCAAGCTTTCTTCTCATCTTCCTCTCTTTGGCCAAGCATCTCCTTTAGCTCCAAGCTTTCTTTCTTCTATTAGCTCTCCCCCTTTGACCATGCCTCTTTCTCCCTTTGGCAAGGTATGTATTCTCTCCCCTTGTAGAAGATCATACACAACTCTCCCCTTTGGAAGCTTGGACTTTCTCTTCACCCTTTTGAGAACATGCATAATTTCTCCCCCTTTGCCATTAAATTGCAAAGGTACCTACACACATGAAACAATGAAAATACCATTAGTAGCACCTGTTAACAAATGAAATCGAAAATGAAATACATAACAGGCTATCATGTATGGAAGTAGTCTCTAAGGGCTCAAAGGCATTCCAATGGTCAATTTGATCACAACTAATACTTCCTATGAAGGTTTACACTCCCCCTCAATCCATTCTCTTCTTTTGTCAAACTTTTGACAAAGATTTAACTATTAGGTGCAAGAAGAAGATGGTTTAACCAAGTGAGGGTTAACTTCAAGGAAAGGATTAGATTCATTTAACTATAAAGCTCATATGATCAAATTACCAAAAGAAGGCAAGGTCTAATGGGAAAAGCAATCATGGATATCAATTGAAATAAACATATCAATTGAGATTTAAGGATGTGACTATTAGCACAATCACTCTAAAATGGATTCAAGAATGTTACTTATTAGGAAAAATCCAAATTAGAGCTATCCATGATATGGGGTTTACTCAAACATAGCATCAATCAATATTACTTATGAAAATCATATGCTATGTAAGTTTTGAACTCATTTCAATCAATCAATAAATATGACTATTAAAGTGCATGAAAGAGTGAAATGAAATTCAATCATGAAGCCAACCTCAAATAATAACCAACCAATATTATTAAAACATGGTGGTCATGAGATTTACCTATGAGAGCAAAAAGAGGTGGCAAACATGAGCGTTATGATGCTAAAGGTGTGTGACATGGAATGATCATATTACTTATCAAGTTTAGTCCAATGCACACAAGGTCTATCACATACACAAGATAAGATATCAATTGGATATGAAATCAATGGAAAGTTATACCAAATGAAACCAATTGAATATGATAACATGAGTAAAAGCAAGGATGTGATAAACTACCATCAAGCATCATAAATGCATATTCATCACTTTTAAGGATATAACTATTGAGCATAGTGATGAATAAGGCAAATTGCAATGCAAAAGGATAAAGCTTTGTAATGCATGCAATTTCCAAAGTGTCTAGATCATATGAATTCAACACTAAGAAATCCATCAATCAAGAGATATAACTATGAAATACAAGAAATGGATTTCAAATAGGTTCATATGATCAAGAACACTACTATGAAGTTGAAACATGTATAAGGATGACACCAAGAGAATCTACATGAATCAACATCATAACCATCCATAAAGATATGACTAGAGTGCATAGAGGATGGATTTGGGTTCTAGTATGGTGTCTACAAAAATTACAAGTTCACAACCATACATGGAACCAATTGTCATTTGCATATAAAAAGAATGTAAACAAACAAGCAAAGATGCAAACAACATACATTTCCATTTCTAAGATAATGAAACCAAAAGAAAAGGAAATGAAAACATGGAACATGCTTTAGAAGAATATAACTAATGATGTTATAGGCATTTCCATTCAAACAATCTTCAAATCATTTTGAAAAACAAAATCCAACAATGAGCACAAAAAGAATGATTTTGAAGATCAATTTTCAACATTGTATTTTGAAAGATATAACTTAAATGAAACACATACAAGTTGATTTTTCAAAACAATATTCTCCATATAAAAGTATAACTTAGAAATCCATGGAAAACTTGAATTGATTCAAATCATTTGTTCAAACAATATTACTATGACATCTACACAAATGATTCAACAACAATTGATCATGAAAAAATTAGCTATGAAAGCTTTTAAAGACACAATCAATTAATCATGTAGAAATGCAATGCAACACATATGAGTGCAACAAGCAAATCAAACATGATGAGATTATAACCAAATGATTTTGAAAACCATGATATGTAACTAGAATGGTGCATGAAAACAAAATCAAATGATCATAAATAGGCAATGCATCTTAAGAAATGTACCTAAAAGAAAACAAGATGCAAATGCAACATGACCAACAAAATGATTTAACTATTAGAGAATAGGTTGGTCAAGTAGGGTCAAGGCCTTAAGGTTTGTCTAAGAAAATGACTTTTGGAATCCACCTAAGGTCTTGAGAGGGTTGAACTTTGAGGTCTATTTTGGACTTCTCACCAACTATAGGAGATTTAACTTGATAAATTTTCAATTTGAACTTATCACCATGATATTTAGATTTTACTAAATTTGGCTTAGAATGGTGATTAGTCTTTTGATGTTGGTGAGTTTGTTTCATAGGGGATTGCTTCAAATTTCTTTTCTTCTTATTTTCTCCCTTTCTTTGACTTTTGAAATTTAGATTTAACTTAGTAAATTTCTTCAAAAGTTCTTTCATGTTTTGACTTAAGGGAGGTAGGTTGAGAAGCTTTTTGTTAATAGATTCTTTTAAACTTGGTTTGACTTGTTTAACCTTTTTAGAATCTATTCTTGGAGACTCCATTTTAAATGGTTTAACTTGTTTAGTCTTTTTGGAGTCTTCCTTTGTTTTTAGTGTCTTACCCTTCAAGTTTGATTTTACTTTCTTGAGTTCAAAGATGGGTTTAGACACATAGCTTCTTTTCCTTAGTTTGCACTCAAACCTAAAGTGTCCTTCATTGCCACAATAATCACATTTTGTTTTAGGCAAGTGACAAAGAGTGCTAGAGAAAGAGGACTCACCTTTCACAAATGTGTTGGTGAATTTAGGGTCATAAGACATATTCCTATTAAATCCAATACCCGTCCTATCTCCATGAGGTTTACCCAATTTAAATAATTTTTCAAGTCTATCTTCACTTTGGGTAAACTTGCACTCATACTTTTGTTTATATCCTTCAAGTTGAGTGACTTTGGTTATAAGGATTGAATTTTCATGTTTGACTTTAGAAAGCTCATTTTCAATTTCCTTATAATTGTTTAGCTCTTCATAGGCAAGTTTTAACTTAGAATTAAGCTCATTAACAACATTAGATCCAAGTTCTAAAGTTTTTGAATTACTTTGCACATTAGACAAATTTTCATTTGAAATTGTCAACTTGGATTTTAAATAGTTAATGTTTTCATCTTGTCTTTTAATTGTATCTCTTAGGTTCAAATTTTCATTTTTAAGCTCATCACAATTTATCTTAATCTCATTTGATTCATCTTGAGCATTAGATAAATTTTCCTTAGAGATAGTCAATTTAGATTCAAGATTGTTAAAGTCTTTATCTTGCCTTTTTATTTGATCTCTTAGAATTAAATTTTCCTTATTGACATTTTCATAACCCATCTTTAATTCTTTTAGTTCATCTTGAATGTTGGATAGGTTATTTAAAGAGATCATGAACTTAGAGTCTAGACATTTTATTACTTCTTCTTTCTCTCTAAGTTCATCTTTTGAAGAGGCTAGCTCTTTGGTTAGATTCATAGATTCTTCTCTTAAGCTTTTGTTTCTTTTATCAAGCTTTGTAGATAATGTATATAATTCATTATAGGCTTGTTGAAGATCATCTTCATCATACTCATTTTCTTCCTCTTTTGAGTCAAATTGATATTCATTTAATTGATGGTTTGAATCTCTAATAGAAGGAAGAGTGAGAGGTCTAGAAGAATCTACAAAGTCTAGGCTAGTGGAGTCCATTCTAAAGATTTTCAAATAAGCACAACTCTAGGGTTTTAACTCTAGGTTTTTACACCTAATCAAGAGTTCCAAACACTTGATCCTAAGGGATTAGAGCACTTGGCTCTGATACCAATTGAAAGTCCGCTATGGATCCTAACCCTAGAGGGGGGGGGTGAATAGGGTGAGCTACAACTATGACCAATTTAAACCAATTTTAATTTCTTAATAAAAACTAGTCACATGTGATGATAAGACAATCAAAATGCGGAAGCTAACAATACAATCATCACAAAGCAATCACCACAACACCAAGGTTTATAGTGGTTCGGCCTCAATGCCTACATCCACTACCGGCTTGTGTATCCAACACCCCACCGGATTCCACTAATTATGCTTTTTACTAGGCTAAGCAATAACCCTTACAAAGTTGTTTTTCTAGGCTAAACAACAACCTCTCAATGTGCTTTTATAGGCTAAGCAATAACCTTACAATATGCTTTTCTTAGGCTAAGCAATAACCTTTACAATATGCTTTTCTTAGGCTAAGCAATAACCTTACAAGTTGCTTTTCAAAGGCTAAGCAATAACCTTTACAAAGTTGATTTCTCAAAGAAGGTGTCTTTCCAAAAGATCACTCTAAGAGATTACAATTTAAGCTCATATGAAATTGCCTCTTGAATAGGCTAATATGAAAGTTTAATACAAATTACAAACATACACTTAAAACAAGCTAAAGTGTGTGCACAAGTGTATGAGTGTGTTCCTTCAATCAATCTTAACAAAGAAGCTCTTAAATGAATGCATGATGCATTTTAAAATCAAAGCTTATAAAATGATGATTGAAGAGAAAACTAATCACATGTGAAATTCAAACAACTTTAATAAATGAACTAAACAAGTTGTATGAGTGTAAAAGTCTAAGAAAGCATGTGATTTAGTTAAGAGAGTTTGCAAACTAATCTAATTTACCAAGGAAGATATTGAGTTTGCAAAACAACTCTTTATAGGCTTGAAATCATGCATAAATGAAAATACCAAGGATTTGAACATGCATGAATTTCATTTGAATGGAAATCAAAATAACTTAGAAGATGTACCTTTTAAAAACTCATGAGTTTGATTTCCAAATAGCCCTCTAGCCTTTCCAACTTCTTCCCCTTTCTTTGGCTCCAAAATGCTCTCAAAAGTTCATGGTTCAAGCCTTGAAAAAGGTTGGAAATGAATGGACTTTATAGGCAAAAAACAGTCCACGGGCTAGTTGTCTCGGTCGACCTAGAGGTCTCGGTCGACCGGGACAACACAACGGTCATATTTCTGACCGTTGGGAAATTTCTGCACAGAAACTTCCCAGGGCCCTGCAGTGTCCTCGGTCGACCGAGACACAGGGCTCGGTCGACCGGCGACACTGCCGGGCGAGTCCCTGGGCCAAAAATCCACTTTTTCCATTTTCAAAGTTTTTCTTTGGGGGATCTTTTTGGCCACTAAAACAAGCTTAAATAACATGTTTTAAGGATTCTAAAGGTTATTAAAACATGATTATAAGAAGCCTAAACATATTTGAAAACTTTAAAACCATAGGCTAGCTTGATTTGAGAAAAACTCTTTTCTAATGAAATTGCATACAAAACTGATTCTAAAGGTGCTGAAAGTATGCAAACCTCAAACCTAAATACCTAACAAGATTTTCCAAATGTAGTGCACAAGGAAATAGGTTTTCAAAAAGAGTTTGGGTTCTAAAACCAATGCATCCAAGTTTAGAACCAAACCATGCATAAAACAAAAACTTTTCCAAATCTTAAAAACCAATGCATGTATAAAACTAGATTTCAAGATATTTTAAAACAACGCATGTGTGTGAATTCAAATGATGCCAATATGCAAAAGCGTCCATCAAATTGCAAATACAAAAGAAGTGTCAAGCAAGATTGTACTGCTGATTCTACCATGGACGCAGAGTATGTGGCGGCATCGGAAGCTGCGAAGGAAGTAGTATGGCTCAGAAAATTCCTTTTGGAATTGGGAGTAGTTCCTGCAGTGCAAAAACCGATTGTCATGTACTGCGACAATACTGGCGCAGTAGCTAACTGCAAAGAGCCCAGGAATCACAAGAAAGGCAAGCACATTCAGAGAAAGTACCACTTGATCCGGGAATTCGTCCAGGATGGAGAAATAGTGGTAGAGCAGATTGCCTCAGCAAATAACTTAGCTGACCCATTTACTAAGACTCTTACTGAGAAAGTGTTTACTTCACATGTTGAGTCTATGGGAGTTAGGTTAGGTCGTAGTGATCTTTAGTGCAAGTGGGAGATTGTTGGGATTGGTGTATGCCCTAAAGCCCACTGACTGCACTCACATCTCTGTTACTGGATATTTATTGGTTATTTAATAGAATGACATCTTTCTCTTATTACTTGTGTATATGTATGGTTGTGTAAGGCCCATTGTTTTCTAGTAATGACTTGGGTGTGTAGTGGCTACACACAGTAAGGTCTGAGTCATGGACACTTGAAACAATAAACTTGTTCATAACTGAGAGATGGAGTTGGGCACTTCATCTTGGTATAAGTTATAATGAGATACTCTTCTGTATTCAGGGTGACTTACCTTAGTCACGGAGGTCTTTCCGGATTTATCTCATTAGTGCATGTGTCATGCATTGATCAGGACCACTTGTAGGTGTGATCTCTAAAATAGTACTATCACAGAGAGAGATCAAGTCACCTCTTGCTACTGAGTGACCAGTGCTCTAATCTTGAGCATTTGTGGATGAACTGACGAAGTCAAGTTCTTGTGCTTTAATTCACTATGGGTGAGATCCTGTTCACGGGTCAACAGCTCTGTGTTTTGGGTGCTCGGGCTTAATTAGTTGGGACGTGCAAATGCAATATGGAATCTATGCCATCGTGTGATGGAATGATCGTCCCCTTAGAATTATCCGATTAATCATCAGAATCTAAGATCTTAGTATATGGATGTTCCATATGGATATTGAACTTGTGGGTCGCTCTCTGGATCAAGAGAATGATATCCGGATGATGATTAAGTCAAGGGTATGAAGTTCTAAGGATGAGATGTAATCAAGAAGGTAGATAGTACATCGGTTAACCTACTTGACTATGGATGTTACATAGAGGGGCATTGTGGTCATTGTACTTGGTAGGTCAAAGACAATCGTCGGTTTATGATGAGCTTAATTTGCATTTAATATTTGTCCCTGGAGTGCAACCGTAACTCTCTAGTGGAATGAGTTAAGGTTAAAATGATCCTAGTGTTGCTATGGGGTTAGCATGGACATTTTGGTCATTTTGGAAGCCAAGGGCAAATATGTCTTTTGGTCCCTTCTCTAGCCACTTTCCTAGATTGGCAAGGTTTCCTAAATTGGTTAAATGTGTGGAGAAATAATTTTGAGTGTAAATTCAAATAGGCCCATGATGGCATACATGAATTACAACTCTAGATAAATTATTTGGTACATGGGCCATAGTAAGTGTGGGCTAGTCAAAGTGGTCCCTAGTATGTGGGTCCCAAGTTTGTGTAGGTCCCATTACTTGGAAGGAGTTCTCTTTGTGCAAGTTTTCCTAAAGTTTAGTAGCTTTCTAATTCTATTTAGAAACTAAACAAGAAAAGGGAAGAGGGCTGGACGTCCACATGTGTTTGTTTCCTTTTTTAGAAAGTCCTCTTGGTTTCCTTATTCTTTAAGGAAAGGTCTTCTCTAAAAGGGTTTCAGCTATTATTTATAGCTGGTAGTTCCCTCCCTTGGGCGTGCATCAACATTAAAAAGAGGAGAGAAACACCTTGGGGCGTGGGTTACATTGGTGAGGGAAAAACCAGCCACAAAAAGCCTTTGGACGTCCTAGGCATCTTTGCACAAGTAGAAGTTCCTGCTGGTCCTTGTTTTCTTCTTAAAGAAAACCCATATCAGACCTGGTCTTTGCACATAAGATCAAGAGAAAAACAAGAAGAAGGAAGCCTATTCTGTTCCCACCAACACTAAGCAATCAGATTTGGAGAAAGAGGAATAGAGAAGAAGACTAGAAGGAAACTATTGCAAGAAATTCCAGCAAGGTGTGCAGGAATTTAAAGGCAGTAGATCTGATCTTCAAGTTCAGATCTTGGAGTTTATTCAGCCCAAGAACATCAGGTATGTCTTCTCCATTGTATCTAATTTGATTACACACAAGTTGGTCTTGGTTTCATGGCGTTTCTAGTGCAATTTTGATGGCTGATTTACTTTCTAAATATGATCCTAGTAAAAAGTTTTAAATTGCAGCCATAGAACTCTTTGTTTCATTAAGAGTTCAGATCTGAATCGCACTTCCTTTCACCTACCTTCATCCAGAAGATCAAGGACAATCAATTGCAAGATCTCGAATTGGCAAAGATAGCAGAACGTCCAGATTTCAAGATGGTGAAAGGGATACTATATTTTCGTGACCGATTGTGTGTGCCATATGTGGATGACTTGAAGAGTGAAATAATGAATGAAGCTCACAATATAAGATATTCCATGCATCCGGGAAGCACGAAGATATACCACAATTTGAAGAATAGATTTTGGTGGAACAACATGAAGAGAGAGATAACAACTTTCGTGTCTCGTTGTCTAACTTGTCAGTTGATTAAAACAAAACATTAGAAGCCCCCAGGTTTGCTACAACCGTTAGAGATTCCGTAGTGGAAATGGGAGCACATCACCATGGGTTTCGTCTTCAGTTTGCCAACTGCCAAGAAGGGAAATAATGCAATTTGGATTATTGTAGATCGTCTAACAAAGTCTGATCATTTCATTCTGATGAAGATAGGGAATATGATGCACATGGCACCACTTGCAAAACTATTTGTTGATGAAATTGTTAATAAACATGGTCAGCCCGTCTCCATCACTTCAGACAGAAATAGTAGGTTTGTTTCAAAGTTTTGGAAAACTATACATGAGTCTATGGGTACCAAACTTCAGTTCAGCACAGCATATCATCCTCAGACAGATGATCAGTCAGAAAGGACGATACAGACTCTCGAAGACATGTTACGTGCTTGTGTATTGGGTTTCTAGGTTCAGTGGGATGAGTGCTTACCGCTTTGTGAATTTGTTTATAATAATAGCTACCACTCTAGCATTGGTATGGCACCCTTTGAGGCACTCTATGGTAGAAGATGTAGAACCCCGGTTTGCTGGGAAGAAGTCGGTGAGCGTAGTTTTCATGGACCGACGATAGTTGGAGAGACAAGTGACAAGGTCAAGCTGATTTAGGAACATTTGAAGATCGCCCAAAGTAGGCAGAAGAGTTATGCAGACACTCATCGAAGAGAATTACAATTTCAAGTGGGTGACAAAGTGTTCTTGAAATTTTCACCAGTTAGAGGAACTCTAAGGTTCGGTCAGAAGGGTAAATTGTCAAGGAGGTTTATTGGTCCCACTACAAAAAAAAAGACTTTTAGTGTCGCTTTTGAAATGAGCTTTTGTGTCGCTTTTACAATAAAGTGACACAGTATGGTCTGATGTGTCACTTTAGAGGAGGAGTAAACGAAGAGGAGGTTTGTTGGGTCACTTTTCTATAACGCGACACACAAAACAAATCTATGGTTTCCCCTCACTAAACAAAAGTGACACAAGAAGTTTGATTGTTATTTTCTTTCATGAAATAGGAAAGAAAAGCGACACATGAATTTGGGCAAGTGATAATTTGGGTTCCCTCCATCGTATATCCCATCCCTTCGTTCCCTCCATACCTCATTCCCTTGGCGCCCAAATACCCCAACGATCAGAGCGATCCCCTTGAGGAGTGTCTGAGACGATCGACAGGTGCACATCATCTCTGCACCCCCCCATCCCTCCAATCCTCACGCACCTCAGCAGCCCATCCCTCCAATCCTCCCCTGCATAATCTCCATTCACACAACCCAGGCGATCACCTTCAGCCCTGCGCATCATCAGCCAGCCTCCCATCTCCATCTCCATCGCAGCCATCCAACCTCCTTCTCTCTTCTCTCCTCACCAAACCCGCCACCCTCTGCTCCATTATCTTCCTCCGCCAGACATAAGCAACAGCAGCCCCGGCCCACACGCAGCACCTTCTTCCGCCTGCTCGATCCGCCCCTGCACCAGGTACACCCCTCCCTCTTTTTGCACTCCGCACACACTGCGCATGCACCATTCCCCCTCTCCTTTCTCCTTCTTCTCTGTTCTCTCTCTCCCTCGCTCCCCATCTCTCTGCTCCCTCTCTGTTTTCTCTCTCTTTCCCCATCTCTCTGTTCTGTCCCTCTCTGCTCTTCTCTCTACTTCTTCTTCTTTCAGCTATATATGTTTCTACTGTCTGGGTATGGAGATTTAGGGTTTCTGCTGGATTGTGGGAGTGGGTTCCATGGTGCTGGGAGATTTTGGGGGTGGATTGTGGGAGTGGGTTCCTTGGTAGGGGGATGTAGACGATGGTGGATTGTGGGAGTGGGTTACCCCTACCCCTCTTGAACAATTCTCGTTTTCCACTCCTGAGTCCTGAACTCCTCCCAAGTCCTAAATCATCACAGGCTCGACCCATTTTCCCTTTTCCATTCCCCTCCTGTTGCAGCAGCAGAAGAGGTGGAATTGGTTCGTTAGGAAGAGAAAGAAATAGAATGCAGAGCCTAATATCTAACAGGCTTGCCTTTAGCTTCCCACTCTCAAAGCTTCTTCTTCTTATACACACCCAGAAAATCTGTACAAGGACAAGGCTTCGAAGCTTGTCTGCTTTTTCAGTGAATCAGTCACGCGGTGGTCTTCCTCGCTTCTATTCCCAAACCCTTCCCCATTCCAAGGCACGCCTCTCTCTCTCTCTCTCTCAACCCCTAGATTCATATCCAAAAGGTAGTAAAAAAATCATCTTTTGCAGTCTTTACAATATACATTGTTGCGTGCAGCTCGTTAGAGACACAGGTGTGTGCCTGTGCCTCAATGACTGCTTAATTTTGGAGTTCCCAATTCCCATTGTAGCAATAAGAATACAGGCACAAAAATCACATTTTGATTGCAGAAAATGTTCCCCCGTGCCAACCTATAGAAACTTGAAAACATTAGAAAATGTTTTGAAAGAACCCACATAACAGTTGGAAGAAAAAACAATCCCAAATAAAATGTAATCAATCTGGAAATGAAATGATAGACAATCTGCTGTGCCTTTGATTTTTGGAGCAAGTTCTTTGGATATAAACTTTGGGTCATAAGTTTTCGTCTTCCACAGAGGTGCTACACTTGGAAAATTTTCAACACTAAGATGTGACCCTAAATTTTTTATGAGGGGTCTATAAGATAAATAACTTAGTTTACATGACACTATGACCATGACAAGTAGGGAAAGAGAGCTGTTTTCCTTGGAAGAGAAGAGTGGGTGATTAGAATCATGTGGAGTGCATTAATGGCAAAGAGTGTGTAAGAACAAGACTTAGGGTTCTACAACTAAATTTCATTTTCAATCTCCCTCGAAATTGTTTCATTTTTTTTTAATATTGCTTAGACCTTAGTTTGATGTCGGATCTCATTAAGTGTATCTCATTAATGACTTGGTTCTTGTTGTCTTAGAGGAGTACTTCATTGTCTGGTGGCTCTTTATGCTCACTCCACTCACAACCAATCTCCTACTAAGGGATAAGGGATTCAATCCCACTAACATGCCACATTGCTCTTATGACATAGAAAGGAATGCAATTCATCATATTAAACTGCATCATCTCTTTTTTCTAGTGGGTACTTCTTTATAAAATGGGACCAAGTCCTACAACCTTTGAGTTTCTTAATTCCCTTTTATGTACTGACTATCTTTCCCCAATGGCATTTCATTATAATTTCATGTTGATGGTGTGGTGAAAGGCTGGGAAAGCTGCTCCTAATGTCACCTTATTGGGATATCATGATTCATGTGACCCTACTTTAATACTTGTTTTGTTAGTAGGATGCTTTATTTTACCAAATTGAAGCTACATGTGATAGAGTTCAAAACTCAACGGGTCAACCCGGTCTAAAAATAACCTTTTTTTTTTTTGAGTCATGAAAACCAATTCTATCATTAAATTCTAATCAAACCAATAATAAAAAGATTGTTTTCAAAGATTAATTTGATAGATCATTGGGTAAATTTTCATTGATCTTGATTGGTTGTTGTAAATCTTCATCAAACGATCTTCCAACAGTATCGAAGAACAGGGAGCTTCATTTTCTTTTAAATTGATGGTTTTCTTAACTAAACATGTTTTTTTTAGGGCGTATATGGTTTTTGTTAAAACCACGAATGATTTGACTAGGTTTGCATTTATAGTCCAATCTAGTTTGAGATGTAGGCCAAGAAGAACCACTTGTCTAAGTTACTCTATAATTAAAGATAAAGTTGTAAATACTTTAATTTTGTCCTACTCACTAGATGCATCAAGTTCTTTGAGTCAATCCAACCCAATGACTGAACCAGTCAATCCTGCCTTTCGACCTACAATGTGGCGCCATTTAGCCTTGTGGTCCATACCTCCAACAGCTCTGAATAATTGCTTAGAATACAATAAATTTGCACCAGTTTGTATAAAAGCAAGATGAATAAAGAGGGAACTGCTTTAAGTCTTTTTCTCAGATTGTTTACAACTTAACCATCCAATCTGAATCCACTCTTTGCCATTGCTTTTGGTGTATGTGACAACAAGAACATCTTTCCTAGAGACACATTCAGTTTTTTCTTTTTCCATTTTAAATAGTACAGATGTTAGGTGGGTGCTTACATGTCATGGCTACGAAGAATTATATGTCTGTGATTTTCTTGAAAATTTTGGTGTTTTAGAATTTCAGGATTTTTGTTAATTTGGAATGGACAAGTCTTGGATGTCCAAGCTGAGAAATTCGAATGAATACATTGAAGGGGTTAACAATCTTCTTAGTTTTGGAAAGGATGAAGAAAGTTATATACGCTGCCCATTCAAAGACTGTGGGAATCTCCATGAGTTAACTAAGAAGGAAGTCAGAAATCATCTTTTTAGACATGGTATCGACATAACTTATGTTCTGTGGAGATATCATGGGGAAAGGCATCTGGCTTTTGATTTCTCAAGTGTTCCTACACATGAGAACACCCATCAGCCCTACAATACGGAGAGCCCCCTCGATGAAACCCCCCTCGATGCTACAAAAATGAAGGAAATGGCAGAGGCTGTAGATAAACAATATAAGGCTAATCCTAAGAAATTTCAAGAACTTCTTGAAGATGCTGAGACTCCTTTGTATGAAGGTTGTACAAAGATTACGAAGTTATCAGCTATTGTAACGTTGTTTAATTTGAAAGCGAAAGGTGGTTGGACTGACACAAGTTTTACGAATTTGTTGAAAGCCTTAGGAGAGATGCTTCCAGAAGGTAATTTGATGCCTTCTAGCATGCACGCAGTTAGAAAGACATTGTCAATTTATGGGATGAAATATGAAAAAATCCATGCTTGTCCCAATGACTGTATACTTTACAAGGGTGATGAAAATAAGAATAGAATTACTTGCCCAACTTGTGAAGTATCAAGATACAAGGAAAATAAAAATGGGACCGACCAAACTAAAGGTGTTCCGGCTAAAGTTTTGTGGTACTTTCCACCTATTGCAAGATTTAAAAAGATGTTTCAGTCTGCGGAAACAGCGAAGTCATTGACATGGCATGCCAATGAGCGATTGGTGGATGAAAAACTATGTCATCCAGTAGACGCTCAAGCTTGGAAGTTGGTAGACAAGAGGTGGCCTGAGTTTGGTGCTGAATCGAGAAATCTCCGCCTTGCACTTTCAGCGGACGGAGTCAACCCATATAATAATCTTAGCAGTAAGTACAGTTTATGGCCTGTGATGTTGGTAACTTACAACCTCCCACCTTGGCTCTACATGAAGAGAAAATTCATGATGTTGACAATGCTGATATCAGGTCCAAAACAACCTGGAAAAGACATTGACGTTTATTTAGCTCCCTTAATTACTTTATGGAATTCAGGGGTAGAGGTTTTTGATGCCTACAAGCATGAGTCATTTCTACTGAGAGTCGTATTGCTATGGACGATCAACGATCTTCCAGCCTATGGTAATCTTTCTGGGTGTATTGTTAAAGGCTACTTTGCTTGTCCAGTTTGTGCTGAAGAGACATCTTCGTATAGGTTGAAACATTATGGAAAAAATGTATACACATCCACTAGAAGATTTCTATCTCGGCATCATCCATATCGGAAGCAACAAAAGGCCTTTAACGGTGAGAAGGAGTTGAGGGAGGCACCTGAACAATTGAATGGGCAGCAAGTACGAAGCAAAGTTGAAGGGATCAAAGTCTCGTGGGGGAAAGAGAAGTCAACACAAGAAGTTAATAAAGGAGATAATGGTGTTATGAAATGCTTGAACAAGAAATCCATCTTTTTTGATCTTCTGTATTGGGAGTACTCACCTCTCCCACATAACTTCGATGTCATGCACATCGAGAAGAATGTATGCGATAGTGTGATTGGTACTCTACTCAACATTCCAAATAAGACAAAGGACCACCTTAAGAGTCGTCTTGACCTGCAGGAGATGGGTTTAAGGATGGAGTTGGCCCCAAAGGTTGGTGAGAAGCGAACATACTTACCCCCGGCATGTTACACATTATCTAAAGTTGAAAAAACTAGAGTATGCAAAACCTTGCACGAGTTGAAAGTTCCCGAAGGATACTTTTCAAATTTCAAGCCCCTTGTTTCAATGCAAGATCTGAAATTGCATGGCTTGAAGTCACATCACTGTCACATGTTGATGCAGCAACTACTTCCTGTGGCAATACGATCTGTCTTGCCAAGTCATGTGAGAAATGCAATTATTAGGTTGTGTCGATTCTTCAAAGATCTTTGCGCGAGAGTAGTAGATGTGAAAAGATTGCCTGAAATTCAAAATGATATCGTGATCACATTATGTATGCTGGAAAAGTATTTCCCACCATCTTTTTTCGATATCATGGTTCACTTACCACTTCATCTTGTTAGAGAGGTTGAAGTTGGTGGTCCTGTTTTCTTTCGATGGATGTACGCATTTGAGAGGTACATTGATTACTTATCTGGTCATTTCTATTATGCATGAAACTTACGCACAATTTATCATTGTTTTCTTTAGTAACTCTTTAGGTACATGAGGGTGTTAAAGAGTTATGTCTGAAACCCAGCTCGACCGGAAGCTTGTATAGCTGAAAACTATATCGCTGAAGAAGCAATTGAATTTATGAGTGAATTCTTAACTGGGTTAGCTGCAGTAGGAGTTCATACCTCCTTGGAAATTATTACCACTGATCTGGTAGAAAATGGGAGGCATCCGTCAGGTGGTGAACTCATTGCACCTGATAGCAAAGCCTTGGAGCAGGCACATCATTATGTCTTGCAAAACACAGGAGTTGTTCAACCTTATATTGAGTAAGGATTTTTAGTTCTTTAATTAAACAAATTAAATAATATATTGATGGGTTTTGATAGCTAACAATGTGATTTCGTACTGATATATGATAGGGAGCACATGAGCTACTTAAAGGAACACAATCCCCGCAAGGCCAGAAAACCGACATGGTTACAGGAAGAGCATAACTGTTCTTTTAATGATTGGCTCAAAAGAAGGGTATATGTTTACCTGAATGTCTTTTATGTATTGTATGCCTCAAACAAATTTGACTAAGCTTCTTAAACAATATAGGTTTTACATGAGCGGGGGATGGCTAATAACAATGTGTCAGAAGTTTTGAGGTGGATTTCAAAGGGACCATTGCCATGTGTTTTGAAATACTCTACGTATGTAATTAAAGGTCATCATTTTTGCACAAGAAAACGTGATGCTTCGCGAGTTAATCAAAACAGTGGAGTCAGTTTGATGGCGACAACCCCCCAAGTTTCAAGTTCAAAGGATCAAAACCCTGTATTTTCCAGCATGGGGTTTTACGGTGTAATTGATGAAATATGGCTGCTAGACTATACTAATTTCAAGGTTTCAGTGTTCAAGTGTGATTGGGTTGACAGTAAGATTGGCATCAAGACAGATGATATGGGCTTCACCTTGGTTGATCTTAATAGAGTTGGCCATAAGTCTGATTCCTTTATTTTAGCATCTCAAGCAAAGCCAATTTTCTATGTAGCTGGTCAACTAGATCCCGATTGGTCAGTTGTTGAAGAATCTCCTGTAAAGATGTATCATGACGACGACAACCTTATTGAGGGCAACATAGAAGAAAACACTTGTGTCGAAGAATTGCCAAATATCGAATCTTTTGATGGAACTGATGAATCTCAGTCAGCTTACATGCGAGTAGATTGTGAGGAGGGGATTGGGTTGACAACAATAAATCTTGAGTTTCATTGTTTACTGGTACTCCATTATAACAACAGCTATGAATTTTGCTTGACTAATTAATTACTTATGTTATAATTTTCATATATCTGATAGCTCTACATTCTCATTTTTGCATACTCGATTAGTGTTGCTTGCTTTGCCGATATTATTTTGGTTTGATTCGCTGATGATAGGTAAGTTTAAGTCATGCATTTCTTTTTATTATTTGTTGGAAATATCATTCTTTCTAGCCTTATGTACTTATGTGTCTGCCTTTGTAACAGTTTTCTATGGATCCAGAATGGGATATTCAAGCACCTAAGAAAAGAAAGAGGAGACATAAAATGAAGAAATCTGCCAATGACGTTGAGCCTAACGTTAGAGGCCAAACAATTAAACATGATTTAAATAAGGGTTGGAATGGTGTGAAAGTTGAAGTTGTGTTAGATGAACACGGTGTGCCAATAAATAAAAAGGTGCAAAAAGACTTTGCTAGTTGGGCAGGCACTCAAGTGAAAGCTAATGTTCCGCTTACTGAATGGCCAACTTGGCCAAAAGTGGATAAGAGAATAAAAGCTGATGTATGGGAGGGCTTACTGGTAATCCTTAAACTTTCTTCTCTTTATAGTTTAAAATGCTTTGTGTTCTCTTACTTTTAAGTCAAAGTTCGACGACATTTTATTTGTAGGGAAGGTTCATTATAGATCCAAAATTTAGGAAGGCAGCTCTAAAACAATGTGGTAAAATATGGAGGAAGTTTAAGAATTATCTGACAAGGGAGTTTATTAGACCTTTCATAGACGAACCTGAAGCGCTAGTTCAAGCACCTGAAATGTATCCCAATATCAAGCAGCCAGATTGGGAAAGTTTGTCCAGATGAGGTTATCAGCAGAATTCTAGGTATATGTGTTCTACATGCTTTCTTTTTTTTTCCCAACCAGGCATCATTTGTTGTACCTGCTTTCATTAGGATTTGTTGGCCAATATAATAATATATGACTAACTAGTACTTTTACTTATGGAACTATTAGGAATTTAGTAAGGTTCAACTAGCAAGAAGGATGGTGAACGTATACAACCATCGACTAGGAAAGTCAAGTTATGCCGGCCTTGAAGATAAGCTGGTAGTAAATTTTTAGAAGTTTCTTATATCATTTTTATTAATATATACGTATACATTAACTAGTTTATTATTATCTGATTATTTGGTTTTTATTGAACATAGAAAGATGCAGGGATGCCCATTGAAGAACTTGACAGATCTCAGTTATGGCTGTTAGCTCGACAAGATAAAAACGAAGAATATGCAGATGATTCTTTGAGGGAGATGTCTGGAAAGATAGTAAGTTTGGATTTAACGTTTAAGTCAATAGTTCTTCATACCAGCATATATCAAGGTTTTATGTCATTTTCTTTGCTTATATTGTAAGTACTCATTAACATGATCGAGTAACCAACCAACAGTGGGGGCTACCTCTCTTGGAGTAATGTTTTTTTTAACTTTTTATTTTTCAATTGTCTCACAGGATGAACTGAAAAAAAAGAAAGAAGAAGGAACTTTGATTACAAAAGGAAGCAATGATATACTTACAATGGCCTTGGGAACTCCGGAGCAAAGTGGACGCGTTAGGGGGGCTAGTATGTACTACACTTCAACTCCATACTTCAATCTCCCTAGACGTGGATCAAGGGAACATACTGAGAAGTTGGAAGCAGAGAATCAAACACTGAAAGTAGCAGTAATAGAGTTTAAACAAACAACATCAAGTGGCTCATCACCACTGAATGAAACCATAATTGAGCTTCTTAGGCAACAAGGAATGGACACGCCACGTCTATCTTAAAATGTGGCATCTAATAGTGCTAAGAGTGCTAAGAGTGATAACAGAGGGCACGAGTTAATGACTTCTGAAGCACATAGATCATGTGGAAAACAAGTAGCAATTTTCATTTCCATATTTTGTGTTCCCAATTTTATACGTTCTTTGAGAACACTCTTTTGTCATTGACTTTAAAATAGATTGTGGTATCTTCAAAGCCAAAGGCAAAGAAACGGATTGTGGCAGCTCGAAACCAAAAGGCAAAGATAGTTGATAAAGGGAAAGGCATTCTCACATCTTCAACACTTAAATCTAAAGATGGAAAGGTATATGTTTGTCAATAATCCAACTTAAGTGGTAAATAACCTATGTAACTAACAAATCCCTTATAAGCTTTCATTTTCTTGTGTGTTACAGACCCAACGTTGTAAGTTAGCATTGCAGTCTATAGATAACATTGTTGCTGAAGGTAATATTCGTCCGAGGAATGGGACAAAAGAATATGTTCACAACGTGCCTTTAGGGAAGTCAAATGTGTGTGTCTCTATCAATACAGCTTATGTCATGATGCTCCTCTTCCCATTCCAAATGACAACGCTGGGCTGATTTATGTTAAAGATGCTATCAATTCATTTGTAGCTTGGCCTAAGGAATTTGTTATACTCGAGGATGATGAGGTACCTTGTAGAAACAATAATAGTTTTACATTCATACAGTCTTGCAATATAATGAGCATTCTTTTACTTTATTTTATTAACTTCATCTTTATAGGAAGAGGATGATTCACTTGATGATGTCGGTAATAATAGTCGGTGTTCAAGTTTTGCTAAATCTGTGAAAAACCGGATGGGAAAGAACGATGTTATAACTGTTCCAATGATTGGAACTCTGTTTTTGGACGAGATTGATGCTATAAGAGTCTCAAGGGATGAGTTGTTAGATGTTTGCTACAGGAGAGAATTAAATGCCAGTTGCATCATCACATACATGAGATACTTGTATGCAACCGATTGCATTGGTCGAGCAAAGTACGCGTTCGGATCTCCAGCAGGTTTTAATCGTCATACAAAGAAAGATGATAAGAGTCGATACATGCAGTCCTTGGCACAGGAACATGGTGATAGAGCTCTTGTAATTCCTTACAACCCAGGGTAAGTGCTTTTCAGTATTTATTTGTTAGACATCATTTTACTTTAGTACAATAATAAAATATATTAACGTAATTTTTTTTTTCACTTGATTGGCTGTAGAGGGCATTGGGTTTTGATCGTCATTGTCTTAACAGAAATGCAAGTCTATTGGTTGGATTCGTTAGGAAAGCAGCCAGATCCAACTTTTAAACTTGAAGTGAACACTAAAGTATCTCTATCTCTTATTTTTTTCCCCTTAGTGTATATATTTTATTTTCCTTGACGATAATTTCTTGGGATTTTTAGAGCAATTCAAATATCAAACTTGTCTTCTGGAAAGCCGAGAAGGTTAAATCTGAACCCAGATTGGGAGTATGTGACGGTAAGCATGCCTATTTATGCAATGAAGATGCAAGGTTTGTTACTCTTACCATTTGTCTATATGACATTTGTCCACAGTGCCCACAACAAGGAGACAGAATTGTATGTGGTTATTACGTGATGAGTTTTATGCGACACTTTTTTATTGATGCCGGTCAATCGCTCAAACGCAAGGTGAAATAAATAGTTATACACAAATAAATAAATATTTTTTTTTACTCAATAATTAAAAGTTCTATTAAAAAGAAAGAGAAAAAAAAAAGAATGGGATGGAAGTTTAATTACACTAGCTAGTTTTCTTACACAAAAGAATGAGTAAAAGTTCCTTAGCTAGTTTTCTTACACTAATGACTACACTACTTGCTTTTTCTCGAAACAGTTTAAGGAGTTGGCCAGCATAAAGACATACACCACCAAAGAAATAGATAAGATCGGACTCGAGTTTATCGACTTCATCTAAGGATTTCTTCCTTTATAAAGGTATACCTAGGAGTTCAATTTGTATAGTTGAGAAGATTTCATAGTAAGGCTTAGTGACGATACACTTAATTTAATGTGCATTTCAGTTTTTAGGCTTAGTGACTACCTGTTTCTTCATCGGACTATCATCAATGTGAATTGATTCATGCATTTTTGTCTGCATCATCCAATAGGTGTGAAATTTGGCCCATCACTATTACTTTTGTGGCAGTGATCTTTAAGGGTTTTGGATTTCAGAGATAAACCTTACCATAGTGCTGGCCTCAGAGGGTCCATATTCTATGCACTGGATGCTTGGACTGGCCTCTAATTTGTTTTGCTACCAATGTTCATGCTTTCTGCTGCCTCTACCCCAGGTAAAAACAGTATCTGCCAATTATGCATTCTTCATGCTTGAAAAACCCAATTTATCACATATGACAACATGAATTGGGGTACAAGGTAAATTTGGGTGACAAATAGCTTGCTAGAAGAATTCTTATTTCTGACATGGGGGTCCAGCTTGGCCCAGCCCTCAAAAGGCCATTAAAACTAGGGCTTAGACAAAATATTGCTGGCCCTCTAAATTTGAGGGCTGGGCTTGGACTGATATTGTATTTTTCATTATATATATAAATACTCTTTTTAATAAATGGGAAATAGTTTATATCTTGTCCAGTGCTAGGAGCTCAACATACATTGGATCATTTAAAATAATGATGTTTGCAAGAATGATAATGCAAGTCTTTATGATCTTCCCATCTCAATTGGGATTTGTGTGTCACAGATTGAAATTTGCTACCTATGTAGTTGTATACTAACCAAAAAAATATTAACTGCATGCATTGATTTGTAAAGTGTGTCACAACTGTAGGCGTGGAAGTGAAAATATAGCCATGGCCCATAAACATGGTTCAAAATCTCAGTTGCGGAGAGCATTGTTGTCAACCTAGAAAAGCGATATGCTATGACGATACTCAGATGTTACTGTTTATTGTATTCCCTCATCATTATTTTTAATTTATCCCAAAAAAATCTAAAAGAGGTGTTCACAAAGTTTAGAATTTAAAAAAATGCCAGAATCGTTTTTTTCTTCCCATAGTACAAGGATACATAGGAATCTCCAAAGTCTTATTGGGCATGTATTTATTTGATAATCCCTATAGCTCATGTATTGCTATTTCATATTAAATTGTTGAATCTTCTGATGTTTAATAAATGAATCAAATGTGTTTCAGGGAATTTAATGTCATTTTAAGCTTGCCTATTTTATTTGAAATGACAGCCATATAAGCAAAATCCCCACTCCCGCCCTTCCTTTTCATTCGTGATGAATCTTTCTCATTTCATGTTGTACTATAATTGGTGATAGTCTCAAGTAGGTTTTACAAGGTAAACTCCACAAAGAAAACAATGCTCTAAACATTAAGAACATCTTTACCAACTTGTATTTGGTAATTTGAATTCCTAGGAATTCACAGTAAAGGAGATTTATAATAAGAGTATTAAAGAGATGAAGAGTGAAGGATGAAATCAAGTTCCCTGTCTCTTCCTTTTTGGACCAATATACCGCCGTTGGTACTTTGGTTCATTGTGGCCAATATACAGCATATCGGCTGATAAGCTTACATCATGACTATGAATCAGTTTGTGATGCATGCGTCTAGTGATTGGATCTGTATCCGCATGGACTATGCTCATATACAGTATGTATATCTTTAAACTGTTACTTGCATTGTTCATTCATTATGTATATCTTAACTTGCAGTAGCTTATTTGGAGTTTAGGAGGTTTAAGCTCTAATCTGCATCTGTTGTGCATTCTTGAATTTGGTTTTTTTGTTGGTTTCATTATGCACACAACTTGATCTCAATGCTCTCTTTTGCAGACCGAATGGATCAGCATGCCACAGATCAGATATGTAGTTTCTCAAATTCCGTTTTCCAAACAAGTTGTGGAAGAATGGTAGGTGTATCGTCTGCTGGACTTGTCAAAGCCAAGACATTGTTGGGTTTAGAGGAAAACTACAAGTTGTGCACTTCTCATGACACTGCTGGGCCATAGTCAAATTGTTATTATTTTGTAGGTGAATGAAGAACTTAATTAAACGGAGATGGAATGCCTTTTGCTAAGTGGATCTACTAATTAGGTTAAGTTAATTTTGGTTAGTTAGGGATTTCCAGAAATTGTTTACAATGTAGCTTGCCTTTTTTTCGATGCTTTTGTGAAAGTTTTGGATTATGTCGTGACGCTTTGGTTACGAATTCGAAGGTTAATGTAAATAGTTTGGATTATGGATGGATTCAAATTGACTATGTTTTGAATAGTTTGTTTGATTTAGTGCGTGGACAAGCAAGTATTTTCCTTAATGTGAATGGTGATTAATTTCCAATTAATGAAATGGTTCTTATTGAATGTTGCTATCTATATTTCTTGCATCTTTTGTAAGGCAGGTTTAGTGATTTGAAACTGTATCCATACTGCAGCATGTTATTAGTAATGTATATATTGCATTTTTATTTTTAAAAAAAATGGATGGTATCTCGCTTCTATGGAAACTGTCACAACTGATGACTACTTGTGTCACTTTTGGTCTGAAAACAATATATTGATCACTGCTTTTGAAAAGGGAGACAACAAAGTTATCTTTCTTGTGACGCTTTTAAGTTATTTCAGTGTCACTTTTGGGTTTAAAGTGACACAAGTAACCAGTTTTTTGTGTCATTTTGATAACAGAAACTGACACAACAAATGTATTTCTTGAGACGCTTTTACGAACTTTTAGTGACGCCGGCAGATAAGACGCTTGCATAGTAATCAAAAAAGCGACACAAACCACTTTTTAAGACACTTTAAAAGTGACTCATTAAGACATTTTTTTTGTAGTGCTCGATCCATATGAGATTTTGAGTAAGATTGAAGATGTCGCGTATAGACTTGCATTACCGCCGGAACTCTCCGGGGTGCACAACGTATTTCATGTTTCTATGCTCAAGAAATATGTTTCTAGTCCTTCGCATATACTACAGCACGAGCCTTTGGAGATTCGAGAAGATGCCTTGTATGTGGAAAAGCCAATCAAGACCATTGATACCAAAGAGTAAGAATTGAGAAATCGGACTATACATTGGGTCAAAGTACTTTGAGAAAATCGCTAGCCAAAGGAAGTCACTTGGGAATTGAGAGATCAGGTGCAGAGGAAGTATCCACAGCTTTTACCAGAGGTAAATGTTTATTTTATTTGGTGGACCAAATATCCTAAGGGGTGGAGGATGTTAGACCCCGACCTAGACTACTTCAATTAGTCTGTGATTAGTGTGTGTCTAGTCCTAAGTGGGTTTAGTTACCGTTGGGTTAGAAATAATTAGTTTTAGTCCTGGACATAGCTTTGGGAATTTTGAGAACGTTTAATGTTAGTCAGACACGCGCAAGAAGGCCTGAGTGTACGTGTAAGCTTGGGAGGATTATTTTGATCTTCGTTTTAATCATGATTTTTATTTCATTTGAATAATTTTATTATTCGATACAACTTTCGTTTTCGACCCGTTCGTGTTTGAAGCCCAGAAATCCTAGTTTTGGCCCAAAAGGGTAAAAATTGTCTTTTATACCCAAATCTGGACACAAATTTCGAAATCTCAAAACCATGTCAAAATTATACTTTTTGGAAACTAGATTTTTCGAGGATCATTTTATTCTTTTTCTTTGACTTCATCCAGGGCCCGTAAGATCATGTTTTAGCAATCTCTAGTTTCAGACATATGGGGCCCACAACCCAACCACTTAAGTCTTCTCCTTCTCCTTTCTCATTCACTTTCCCAAATCCTGCAACTTTTCAAGACCTAGAGTTGAGAAGCCTTTTCTTTTCTCTTCACTTTTTCCCTCTTGCATGCCCAAGCTAGAGATCTCCAAATAGAACTCCAAGACCATCATCTTCTTCCTCTCCTTGCAAGCTTTCTATTGATACAAATTTCTTGGAGTTTCTAGTGGGGCAAGCTCTCCATTTTCTTCATATCTTCTTGTTTGGCCATCTCTAGGTAAGAGCTCCAACCCATCTCTTCAATGGAGTCTTTTCAACTCCTAATGATCTTGTTTTTCTAAGTTGTAACACCCATTTCGTAATGGATTTCTTGTTTTCAAGTTTAAGCGAATTTTGAATGGTTTTTCATGGGGTTTTTGTAGTGTTTGGCTTAGCTCTTGGGTAGGAGTGCTTGAAGAAGTGTTTGCTTGGCATTTGGGAAAAAAAGGCAAGTATTCTCTATAGGTTGAATGTTGTATGTGTGTTTGAGGATTTCATTGTTACTTTTGAAAATCTCATGTAACTTGTTATGCTTTCTTGAGATTTCTTCTTATGTGATTTCTAATCAAGTATATGCATTAATGTCAAATGTTTTTCTATACTTCTAGATTTCTATTTGGCTCCAAACCCTTATTTCATTATGAGATTTGAATTTGTTTTGATGGAGTTTGAATGTTTAGATTTTGGGATTTGATGATATGGAAATGTGAAAATGAACCCTTGGAGAGCATGAAGGCTCAGGGAAGTGCAGGATCATAGTTGTGAGAAGAAGGGGAGAAAAATTGTGGAAATTTGAGACGCATTGCCCGTGCAGCGTCAGTCAGCTGTTGGCTAACCGACATGCCATTTCGGTTAACTGACAGCCAACCGAACTATGTCGGCTCCTTTTCCAGAAGCGACACATCGCATCAGGGATTTCTCGGTCAGCTGTCGGCTAACCAACATGCCCATTTCGGTTAACCGACAGCCAACCGAATTATGTCGGTCCCTCTTCCAGAATGCTACTTTTTCCTGACATGGATTTCAGGTGGTCAGTTGACGGCTAGCCAACACTCCCCATCTCGGCTAGCTAACAGGTGACCGACATGCTGACCGAATTAGCAAAATGACTTGTTTTGAAGGATTTTTTGTAAGAGTGAAAACTAGAATATGTTTAGGGATCTTTAGCCTGATATTGTGTATTTGAAAACCTGAAATGTCTTTTAACTTTGGGGGCACCAATTCTCTTTTAAATTCCAGCATTTTGGTTTCAATTACATAAGGGTCAACCAAAGGTCCTCACATATGCTTGATAGACTTTGCTTTCTAACTTTAGTTTTGATACAATAAGTATCATCGTGTACTCGTTTTGAAACTCGAGTGTAAGCTCGTTTGAAGATTATTTCAAGAATAAAAAAGGGATTACTTCTTAAGCTTGTATGCATATAATTGTGCCTCTTGCTAGCCGTGTCTTGTCTCATTTTGAATGAGTAATTCCCCCTTCAAGTTCGATTGATTTAAGACGTGTTTCGCCATGTTTTTGTGCATTCATGAATTCAAGTGAACACCACTGAGCTTGGACTGCCCCTTCAGTCTGATCCACTGTCTGGGGGTCATTAAACATGTGGACTATCTGCAGATTAGTCGTGTATTCTATTACACATCGTGCGAGTCCCGTTCGCGGCTGGAATCCCCTTATTTGTGGGAATCGTGTCTTGTTTATATTATGTATATTGTTCTTGTCGTGCATGCTTACTCTTATCATCATGTATGGTGGAGTAAGGATGGGCTCAATGTGGATTCTACTATTCATGATATTATAAGTATTCATGTTAGTTGTTTTGGTATCTTAACTTGTTGTATTTAGGTTTGTTTATTATGATTTTCTTAAAAACTTATTGTTTCGTGCTCGTACCTAAATTGATTACCTGCGAAACCGTTGTGTTTAACCTTTGTATTTTAGTGCCCAAGTACAGGAGATGTTGCCTTTGAGGAGGAGCGTCCGGAGGAGGCTTTTAAGCCACCCTCAGTCAGAAAGTGGCGACCCGACGATGTCAACTAGACGTCGGGCGGGTTCTTGAGTTGCGCTTCATTTTGTCATGGGTTCTCTTTGTCATTTTGAGAATTGTATTGGCCTTTGTTGGCCTCTTATGGGTTGTAACCAAACTTAACTTACTTTTGTGTTAACCTTCAAAAACTTGAATTTATGATGGGCATGCCATGATAACTCCTTACTTGTAATACTATGTCTTGATATCATTATTCTTACATTTGGAAATTCTATTCGTACTTTTCATGATGTGATTTGCTACACGCTTGCATAAACTTGATCGTGTGAGCTAGATTCCACGTGTCTCGTGAATCCTCACCTTGGGAACCTGTGGGAAAATAAGTCCGGGCCCGGGGTTCGTTCTGGGGTCGCGACACTCCCTGAGCTAAAATATGACTTGGGCGCACTGTGGTGGCGTCTAAGTCTCTCTGGTGTACTTGGGTACACCTGTGGTGGTGCCCAAGTTCTTGGTGAAAGTCTGGGATCCGAACCCTAGAGGGGGATGAATAGGGTGAGCTTCAAATTAGTGACCAATTATGACTAATTTTAACTTCTTTAAATTAAATTAGCAACTAGTGATGATTATCAAACTAAATGCGGAGACTAACAAAAACAATCACCACAAAGCATACACCATCACACAAGGATTTATAGTGGGTCGGCCTCAATGCCTACATCCGCTACTGGCTTGTGATCCAACACCCCACCGGATTTCCACTATTTATGCTTTGCAATAGGCTAAGCAATAACCTTTATATTATGCTTTCAAGGCTAAGCAATAACCTCTACATTATGCTTTTCTTAGGCTAAGCAAAACCTCTACAACCAAAAGGTTGGTTATCTCTCTAAGTAGTGTCTAGAATACATTTGATGGAGATCCAATTTATAACTCAATACAATGCCTCTTAATTAGGCGGATATGAAAATGAAAATCTAATTCACACACACACACACACACATTATGAATGCAAAGATGAATGCACAATGTGTATGTATGATGTCCTCAATCAATTTGAAAAATAAAGCTCATAAATGTATGCCAAAGGCTTTTAAAAGTTTTAGCTCATAAAAACATTTATGATTGAGGAAAGAATGCTAATCACATGTTAAAAATAACTTATAAAGGATATACCTATGTATTCTAAACAAGTTGTGAAATTCTAAGAACAAAACATGTGATGCATAGGGATTTCAATCAAATTAACAATGTAGCTCAATATATGTATGCTAAAAGCATTTGAAAGTGTAAAGCACAAAAATAGATTTGATTGAAGTTAGGGGGCAAATCATATGTAATTAAACATTCAACTTGAAAATGATATACCTATCAATGCTAACCAAGTTGTGAAACTTTACAACAAAAGTACATATGATTTGTGAAGATGTTGAATCCAAAACATAAGATAGATTTGAAAGTGATTTTCTTATGATGAAAAACAACAACCAAAGATTCAACCAAGTATAGAAATTATGTTACATATAATTTCAAGGATGTTTTCATTAACATGATTTACTTAGATATACCAATATGAGTACTACTTTGATTGAATCAAGGTGATGCTTCCAAAACAATAAATCAATTCAAAACATATACATGTTAAGGACACAACAAATAATAGTTTATCATGCTAGAAAAGATTTACCAATAATAATGCAAAGATGAAAACATATGGTTAAGAAAAGTAAAGCTTACTTAGTGACTTAACTCAATGGAACCAAGCTTTAGCTTTTCAAATGGCCCCTTTCATCCCTTAGCTCATTCCCCTTTGATTGGCCTCAAAACACCTCAAGGAGTATCTCTTGGATCCTCAGATTTTTCAAAGGAATGAACTTGTATTTATACTCAAAAAGTGAGTTTTTGCATGTCCCCAGTCGACCTGGGCTTCAACGGCCATAAATATGACCATTTGAAAAGAGCTCCAACGGCTTTTTACCCTGTTGACCTGCTATGTGCTCGGTTGACCGGGTCCATGGGCACGGTCGACCGAGCACACTACAGGTCGACCCGGGCCCAGGGACCAAATTCCCCTAAAATTGCATATTTCAAGGTTTTTCTTTGTGGGGACTTTTGGGCCAATGAATCAAGCTTGGAATCATGGTTTAAATCAAACTAAGAGGATTAAAAACATGAAACATAAAGATCCTAAAATGATTTGAAAGATTTAAAACTCATAGGCTTGTTTGATTCATAAAATTTCTTTTCAAAACTAATTGCATCCATGTTTAAAAATCAAAACATGCATAAATCAATATTTCTACAAGTCTTAAAGGCAATGCATGTGTAAAACAAGATTTCAAGATTTTCTAAATCAATGCATGTGTGAAAATTCAAATGATGCTAAAATGATAATGCATCCATCAAATTGCAATAGCATAAAATCTCTAACACTTGGTTCGTGGGTTTTAATGGTCTTCGGGGATTCATTCACTTGGATTTTGATTTTTAGGTGATCTATGTTAATAAATGTCGAATCCGGAACCGGTCTGAGTCTCTAAACCTTAAAGGTAATAATAGTCGGGCTTGGTGAGTCGAAACGCAACGGAAGCGTGTGTCGGGGTTAAACCAAGGACCTGGGGGCACCTGTGGGGGCGCCCATGTTTGGTCTGTGACTTGGGCTCACCTGTGGCGGTGCCCAAGTGTGAGCCTACTAGTTTGTTTTCTTCTGGGTGTTTTTAAGTTAGTTTCCTGTATTTGACTCTGGTTTCTGTTGGGAGATGTTTTTATTTTCAGGATTTGATTGGTATATCGTTTCGATGATGGTTTAAATTAGGAGTTGGTGATCAAGGTTTGATTAAAGTTTGGTTAATGTTTGAATTTGGTGTTGCTAATTAGATTTCGTTGATTAGGGTCTTAATAGATTGGAGCTTATTGGTTAGGTTTGTTAATCGGGATTTTAGTTGGGGCTTGTTGATCAGGGTTTTGTTTAATTAGGGGTTTTATTAGGAATTGTTAATCAATTTCAGGGATTTAATTAATTAATTCTATGGATTTTAATTGAATTTTTTAATTAGGTGTTTTAAGTTAATTATGTGTTTTAGATTGGGATCGATCAAGTTTATTAATTTACTTAGGTACGAATGGAATAACCTAGGATCACGTACTTAATGTCTACTTTTATAATTCTACTACTTCTTTTAGTTACCCTTTTCTTTTTTTTTTCTTTGTTGGGTTCTCTTCTCTAATTACTAAAGAGCAAGACGTGAGGAGAAGTGTTTTATAATTTTGTGATTTTCCTTTTTCTCTTTTTTTTGGATTTTACGCAAAAGCAATTGAACCTAACCTAAAGAACAACCTAGGGCCCTCTACTTAATTTCTACTCTTTTTCCTTTTTATGGACTTTTCTATTTCTTTTAATTTTTTTCTCTTCTCTAATTACTAAAGAGCTAGATAAGAAGGGAAGAGTTTTATAATTTTATAATTTTTTTGGTATTTTATGCAATATATCCTAACCTAAAGTGTTGATAATTTGATGATTCGAAGTCTAGAGGTTCAGCAGTCAATTGAAATCATCACAAACATGTAACAACAAGCTAAATGAGACGCAAAATGCAACAAATACAGGCCGGAGATCAATCCAGGGATTTGGGCTCACCTACAGGGGCGCCCAAGTGTCTCTGCAGGACTTGGGCGTCGCTGTCTCCTTGTGGATTGGACTACACTTGTAATATTTGACGATACTTCAACGCAATTTCCAGCACTTTGCGACTAAGCGTATGATCCTAATATTAATTAATAATGTCAGAACTTTCGGATCTAAGAGGAATGACATGAGGATCCAGATCTGAGGGGCAAATCCTTTTGGCAGGGACTTGGGTGCACCCACAGTGGCGTCCAAGTGCTCTGTTCTTCCCTCTTCTTTTCTTTTCCTTTCAGCAATGTATTTGCATACTCTTTTGGTGTCTTTCATGATCCAGAATGCTAAGTTATAGATCCGAGAGTCTTGATACCAACTTATATGAAAACAAATATGGATTTGAGAGACTAAATGTAGGCGAGATGAAAATCGTGGTCGAAACCCAACTCCTGGGACTTGGGCGCCACTGCTTTTTTGCACTTCTCCATTTCAAATTCAGATTTTTCTCAATGAAAATGAGATGGATGTAAAGTCTATCCTAATCACGAGTTCAGAATGCCAAAAATGATGCATATCTAATGACTATAAATAATCCGAAGCATGTTATTAATGAATGAAAATTAGATGTCAGATCTACTAGGAAAATATCACTACCAATGCAGATCTAGAATATGTGCATGATCCTAAGCATATTTCTAAACAAGGATGATGATGAAATGCAATGAAAAAAAAAGAGATCTAGAAATACCGGTTCTAATCGCGTTCCTTAAGTCCTAAACTGAAGCTCTTGCGTAAATCCATAGTTTTGGGAGGCTTTCTCCATTGCTGATCTTGGAGAACTAAAGTGCTATTCCTTTTCCTTTCTTCTAGATCTAAAGATCTCCTTTGTGACCTCTCTCACTGTTTTTTTTCTCTCTCTCTTTTCTTCTACTTTTTCTCTCTTTCTAGTAGCCTGCCTTTTGCAAAGTAGTATAAGAGGTTTTTTATAGGGGTTTTTGGCGTGGAAGAGGGGTTAGGGTTGCCGTGTGTAGGAGTTTCTAGAGGCTTCACACATACCAAAGCGAGTTTAGGGTTTTTGGGGACTTGGGCGCACACACAGGTGCGCCCATGTGGGTCTAGGGACTTGGGTGCACACATAGGTGCGCCCAAGTGGGTCCCTTGAGTTAGGCCCACACATGGTGTAGCCCATGTCCAACTCTAAGGTTTAATGAATCTAGGGTTCAGGTTTGGATAGTTTTCAGATTGAATTTAGAATACAACAGTGGAATCTGGACTTGGGCACACACACAGGTGCGCCCAGGTGGGTCCTGTGACTTGGGCACACACACAGGTGCGCCCAGGTCTTCTTTTGAGGTCAAGGGGGCTTAGGGTTCGGCTTCGAATCATTTTTGGGCTGAGGTTGGGTCGGAACTGCGAAAGGTAGAGCGAAACCCACCTAACTATGCATTCAAAGGATTTTCTAGGGCAACCAGGGACTTGTGTGCACCTGTGTATGCACCCAAGTGTGCTCTTGGGACCACAGGTGCGCCCAAGTGTGTCCCTGGTGTGGGGCCACTTGTGTAGTCTGAAAGTCCTGGGATCCGAACCCTAGAGGGGGGGTGAATAGGGTGAGCTTCAATTATGACCAATTTTAATTAATTTTAATTTCTATAAAATAAACTAGTCACAAGTGATGATTATCAAACAAAATGCGGAAGCTTAATAAAAACAATCACCACAAAAGCAAGCACCATCACACAAGGATTTATAGTGGTTCGGCCTCAATGCCTACATCTACTACCGGCTTGTGATCTAATCACCCCACCGGATTTCCACTATTTATGCTTTTCAATAGGCTAAGCAATAACCTTTACAATATGCTTTTCAATGCTAACCAATAACCTCTACAATGATGTTTTTCAAGGCTTAACATCAACCTATACATTATGCTTTTCTTAGGCTAAGCAATAACCTCTTCAACCCAAAGGTTGGTTATCTCTCTAAGTAGTGTCTATAATACACTTGATGGAGATACAATTAAGCTCATTACAATGCCTCTTGATTAGGCGGATATGAAAGTGAAAAACTAATTCATACACACACACTATGAATGCAAAGATGAATGCTCAATGTGTATGTATGATGTCCTCACTCATTTTTAAAATGAAAGCTCATAAATGTATGCCTAAGGCTTTTGAAAGTTTTAGCTCATAAAACATTTATGATTGAGAAAAGAACGCAAGTCACATGTTAAAAATAACTTGTACAAGATATACATTTGTATCCTAAACAAGTTGTGAAATTCTAAGTACAAAACATGTGATGCATAGGGATGTCAATCAAATCAACAATGTAGCTCAAAACATAAAAATAGATTTGATTGAAATTAGGGGACAAATCATATGTAATTATAAAGACAACTTGAAAATGATATACCTATTAAAGAAAGGCAAGTTGTGAAACTTTAAAACAAAGATACATATGATTTGTGAATTTGTTGAATCCAAAACATAAGATAGATTTGAAAGAGATTTTCTTATGATGAAAAACAACAACCATAGATTCAACCAAGTATAGGAATCATGTTACATATAATTTCAAAGATTCTTTCATTAACATGATCTACTTAGATTTACCAATTAAAGTACTACTTGGATTGAATCAAGGTGATGTATCCAAAACAATAGATCAATTCAAAACTTAAACATGTTAAGGACACAACAAATCATAGTTTATCATGCTAGAAATGATTTACCAATAATTAGAGCAAAGCATGAAAACATATGATTAAGAAAAGTAAAGCTTACTTGTAATTTAACTTCATGAAGCTAAGCTTTAGCTCTCCTAATGATCCCCTTCATCCCTTAGTTCATTCCCCTTTGATTTGCCTCAAAACCTCTCAAGGAAGGTCTAAAAATCCTCAACTTTTGGCAAAGGAATGAACTAGTATTTATACCCAAAAAGTGGGTTTATGCGAGTGCCCGGTCGACTTGGCCTTCAAACGGTCAGAAAAATGACCGTTGGAAGGGCCAACGGCACATTCCCGATCGACCTGCAGAGGGCTGAGTCGACCGGGTCCCCTGTTGGGCCGGTCGACTGAGCCCATGCAGGTCGACCGAGCCTGGGGACCAAAATTCCCTCATTTGTATATTTTGCATATTTCAAAGAATATTCATGTGGGAACTCTTGGGCCATTAAATTAAGCTTGAAAACATGTTTTAAATCAAACTAAGTGGTTTAAAAACATGAAACATAAAAAGCCTAAAATGATTCGAAACTTTTAAAACCAAAGGCTTGCTTGATTTCTAAAACTTCTTTTCAAAATAAAATGCATCTAAGTTTAAAAACAAAACATGCATAAATCAATATCTTAAAAACAATGCATGTGTAAAACAAGATTTCAAGTGTTTTATAAATCAATGCATATGTGTGTAAATCAAATGATGCTAGAATGAAAATGCATCCATCAAATTGCAATCTACAAAATTCCTAACATAGTCTTCCAAGGGCCATAGCTTTTGATCCGTTTGTCGGAATCAGACGTTCCACATATCGTCAGAAAGCTCTTGGAATGTAGAATCTGTTGGTCCATACATCCTAATGGCCATAGGTCAGGAAAAGTAAGGGATACTTGGATCAATGATCCTAGCCTCCTAATTCATGCCAACCCTATCGTACTTAGGCAAACTAAGTGTAATCTCTATAAGAATAACTTGAGTGTGTTCTATATAGTTTGGAAGGGGCTTGGATAGTGTTGTAGTCCATTCCTTGTATGAGTAATGGGTTGGACTCGAGGTCTTGACGGGATTTGGCTTTTTCTCTCACGAATTTCTATAGATCGTCGAACTAAGTCTAAAATTATCAACAAGCATCTTCATCGTCATTAATTAATTTGAATTATGCCATTAACCATTCAATTATGGGTGAAATGGGGGCATTGTCATATATGGCATGTGTTTAAGGCAATCGTAGGGGGCCAAATAAGGTGTCTACACCGTCCCGTCCCATTACCCGATTCCGCGGCCGTGGTCTTGTCTAGCTATATGTATGTGTGTGTGTGTATATATATATTGTTAGCTCTCTGATGGACCCGACTTTTTTTTTTCTCTCTTCCGTCTCGGGGTTACCGGGAGGTCGGCGAAGGGAAAACGGAGAGCATCAACATTTTTGTACAGGTATGCCATATTTTCTATTCTACTTGGAATTTAGAAATGATGATCCGGAGATCCACCTTCACAAGTAGAAAAGGAAATCAACTTTTTTTCTAACTTTCCATTGCACATATATTTAAGAAAAAAGACAAGGTTTTTGAATGCCGTAAGAGGTGATTTTTCTTTGTTTGCATGAAAGCCGGTTTTGTCGTAAAAGGCGATGTACAAATCTCATCAATAATGAAAGACAAGAATTGTGATTTTTTTTGCCTCTTTAGAAAAAAATACAAAATACAATAGAAAAGCAAGAAAAGGAATTCTGACTTCTCAGGAGCTTACGAGGACTCGTTGAGATCGACAGTCGCAAGTCATGTATGGACTTTGCCATTGTCCTTCATATGAGAACATATGATGCTTTGAATCTTTTGGCTTGGCATGGACTTCAGATTTTTAGAGGATAAAGACCAAGGGGAGGTCATATATCCAATAAAAAACCGAGTAGATGGGTTGAAAAGCCAAATCTAGGCCATGTCAGATAGAATGAGAGGGCCTTGGGGGGGTGGCCCCCCAAGGGACTTCAAACACCTTGTGGTGTTTGTTGCAGCAGAGTTTCTTCAAAGTATCAGAGCTTCTTTATGCAGTGTTAGGAGGTTTTTCTTCTTGAATTTCTCTCTCCCTCTCTGTCAGTCAGGATAGATCCCTCTTTCTTCTTGGAATTACCCCCCTTTTTATAGGCTTTGGGTAGCCATGGGATGGGTTTATGAGCATTGATGGCATTGATGCCTCATGATGGGAGGAGTTACAAGTTTTTATTGCATGATTATGTAACTCCTTTTTTCTTGGCTTTTGATTGGCCGATGGAGAATGATGGGCATTTAATCACCTTTAAACTCCATGATGAGAGGAGTTTCATGATTTATTATCATGATTGCTTGGACTTATAACTCATTTTTTTCTTGATTTTGATTGGGCCGTCCAAAATAATGAGTTAATGACTGCATTAACTTGTCATAAAATAGGTCATTTAACTGCTATTAAGTGGTCGTTGAGGCGCTTGAAGAGTCACGGGCCATACCGTGTCTTTTGGAATTCTTGTGATGGTCGCCGATGCATCTTCATGCTGATCGACGTCGGATGACCATGTAACTTCAGACATTGATTGCTACCAGTGGGCCGGTACCATCTGTCTTGTCGATTTCTCGATCGATCGGGCAGAAAGTATGCTTTCTTAGTTCGCCGATTGGCGATTTTGAAGCGATCAATGATGATCACATGCTCTTGATGGTAGATCCGAGATGTTGGTGAAGATCAATTGATTTCAAGGAACAAATATTAGATTTTCGGAAAACCACAAGGGCTGGAATTCTCGAAACGTAAAAAGGGACCGAAAAACGATCATTTGGTGAAAATCTAGCAACCTGGATTTCTAGGGTCACCGTGACCATGCACTCAGGGTCGCCGGCGACCTTGGGGATTTTCCCCCTTTGGTCGCCGTCTTTCGACTATTTCTCCAATTTTTTCGATTCTTTTTTCTTCAGTATTTTTTCTGACATTTTTGTACATGTTTTGGCCTGATTTCCCTGCAGAAAACTTGATGAGAAACCTTGCATATCGAAGAGAAAAGTTTCTGATTTTTCGGGAAAGTCGCAGACTGTCGTGCAGAGCTGTCAATTTATTGTCAGAAGCCAAACTAGGTCAAATGATGTCGGAATGACCTGAAATTTGAGGTGAAGCCTACTGAGAACAAGAGAAGACCAACCATAGCTTTTCTTTTTTTTTTTTACTTTTAAAGCCATGTTGGGTCCCGTCGCCAGTAGACTTGATTTTGTTGCGAGGGAGACGCCGCACTTTGATGTGTGTCAACCGATGTCCAATTGACCTGGAATATGACCGGGAGCTTATTGGAGTTATTTTGAGATGATCCATTAGCTTCGAGTTGGAAGTCATGATCTCGAGGAGCTCCGCCGCCGGGAGGCCTGATTTGGCTTCCGAGAGTCAAAGTCTGGTCAAATGTTGTCGAAATGAACTGAAATTTGACATGTAGCCCTTTGGAAGCCTTTTGAAGTCACCCATGTGTTCTGTTTGATGAGTGATCGCCTCGGTGGTCCTCGCTGTCGAAAGGCTTGATTTTGCTGTTCAAGGGTGGATGTGGGTCAAACGTTGTCGGTTTGACTTGAAATTTGACATCGAGCTTTTTTGGAGGTATTTTGGGGCCATCTGTAGGCTCTAATTGAAGTTTTGTTGTCTTTGACACTGTCGCCGCCGGGAGAGTTGACTTTGCTGTGGTTGTTTCCCTTTTGGGCCAAATGATGTTGGAATGGCCTGAAACTTTATGTAGAGCCTCCTAGTGACATTTTGAGGCCAGCTGTGTGCTCTGTTTTGTGTATCAGGGTCTCTGGCTTGACTGTCGCCGGGAGCTCCTACTCAGCTGCTGGAGGAGTGAAGTTAGGCCAAATGATGTTGAAATGACCCGAAACTTCAGGTGTACCCCTTTTTTGACCGTTTTGAAGAATCTTACAGTTTTTGTTTGGTTCTAACAAGATTTGATGCTTTAAGTGGCATTGCCTATTTGTAGTAGGATGCGGCTTTATGTAGTTTTTGATGTTGAAGAGGCAAAGTGACATTTTTGGTGTCAACAAATGCCCCCTGAGGTACAACGATGAGTTGCATAACTTTTGAAGTCGATGTGCCTCGAAGAGAAGTTTGAAGGAGAGCTTTTGACTTGACCAAGAGTTTTTGAGCGGTTTTCTTTTTGGTAGAGTAGCCTTTTGAGTTTTCAAAGGGATTTTATGGTAGTAAATGGGATCACGTACCATCTCAAGGCAAAGTTTTGAAAATGACATGAGGGATTTGGATTTGGGTTTTTCATTTTGACCTTGTGAACCTAAGGGCTTTATGTGGCACACTAAGTGGTCAAGAAGGGTTTTTTGGTTTTTGACCTTGTGACCTAACAAGCTGTATGTGGCAAGTTAGGGGGTCAGAATTTGGTTTTTGGTTTTGGCCTTGTGACCTAACAAGCTGTATGTGGCAAGTTAGGGGACCAGGGTTTGGTTTTTAGTCACTTTTTTGGACTATTTTGGGTCCCGTGGAGTGGTTTGGATGTCAATTTCAAGATTTTGGCTCAATTTGGTATATGACGTTGGATGATTTTGAATTTTGGAAGCTCATGAGGCTTGGATTTTTTTTATGGTCCAATCATTTCAAAAGAGGCACGAAACCATTTTGTATGCTCTTGGCAAGAGGGATTTTTCTTTGAATAAAAGCCTCTTTTAGTGCCTAGGTGGTCAAACATGGCTCATGTGGGCTAACCCATGGGACCTTTAGCTTTAAAAATGGCTTAGATCTCATGTGGTGTCATTTTGTAGAGAATATCTAAATATATCTCCTTTGGATAGAGAATATCTAAAAATATCCTTACTTGGAGAGAATCTCTCAAATTCCCTTTTTTTTTTTGGAGAGAATATCTCTAAGTATCTTTGTTTGGGAGAGAATCTCTCAAATCCCCTCTCTTTTGGGAGAAAATTTCTCTAATTCCCTTCTTATGGGAGAGAATCTCTCAAAGTATGTTTCTTTTGGGAAAGAATCATTCAAAGTATCTTTCTTTTGGGAAGGTTGCTAATTTGTAGCACTTACCTCCTTGTTTCCTTCTTTGGCTTGCTCTCTTCTATAAAAACAAAGGGAGATTGGACCTCTTGCTTTTATTGCTTTCTTTTGCAAAAAGCTTTAAGAGTGCTTCAAGACCAAGAGCTCTTCTTCTTCAAGGATCTTCAAGCTTTTCTTCTTCTCCATCCATGGCTTCAAGTAAGTTTCCTTTTCCATCAAGAAAACTCCATGTAGAAGTAGTATAATGAGAAATTCTTCTCTTTTTTTTTGTCCGTGTCTCTTCTTTCTTTCTCTTTTTTCCACGTGTTTTTTTTTTGGGCCGTATGGCCATGTGGTAGTGGGCCAGTCCCTTCCTTTTTTTTCTTTCTCCTCTTTTTTTTCTCTTTTTTTTTTTGAGGAGGTTTTTTTTCTTCTTTTTTTTTTTGCTCACCAAGATAATGTGGTTTATGCAAATCAAGATGTCCATGCATTTTTTTAATGCATCAAACAAAAGGGTAGGATTTCTAGGTCAAGTCAACATGAATTTTGACTTGGACAAAGTTTGATTGGTTTTGACTAAATTGGGTTGGAATTGGTCAAACTTTGGTCAAGGGTTTCCTAGCATCTAATGCATGACAAATTTCCTTCTATGCATGATTTTTGGTAAGTTGGATTGGAAACATGATAATGCATACCTGAAAGTCTTCTGCAAGTTTTTGAATTTGGAGCTCACAGCAATGTTGAGCCCTTTCTTAGTCTTACGGGGTCTTTGAGGAGCTTTGCAAGTTTTTGGAGTATGGAGCTCGCAGCAATGTTGAGCCCTTTTCCATTTTTACGGAGATTTGAGAAGACTGGCTTGTTATCGCAGCAATGTTTGAGTTCGAGTCTTCTTTGAGAATGCTCCATTGACTATGATCTCGCAGTGATGTTGAGCTCATCTTCAAGCTTCCTTTCTCTTTTGGGGTGTTTCCCTTTTCTTCGGAATTGTCCCGAAATCATGCCAAAATTTTGCTAGATCTTTTAGCGAAATTCTGTCATTTTGATGATTGATCATTTCCTTTTCCAATCCTTTGTAGGTGGTTCCTTCAGAACTAACAAAGGTAAGGGGCATGTTACTGGGGCACCACGCCGATGTTCTAGATCTTCCAATGCGGCCGTTCAGCAGGCCTGGGAGAAGGACAAAGTATGTGGAGAGAAACTTGGAAGAGTGTGACTCCTTCAACCAGGATGAGATGAGGCAGCAATTGATCGCTCTCAAGGATGAGGAATTTTACAAGATTATGGTAAACAATCGTCCTTGGGTCATGGATGATCAGAGTGTTGTGCCCAAGCCTACCTTCTTTTTTGGTGATGCAGTCCCTGACGACTCGACATACCAAAGAAGATGTTTTCAGTTTTCTTACACAGCAGATGGTGAAGAGAGAACTATTTCTACCTGGTCGACCTTCGATTGCACCATCTCGATCATGAGCCTTTTTCCCACATGCCCTAAGAGGGAAGATCCTCCAACCTGGGTGAAGAGGACTAATGTGATTAAGACCTGGGTTTTTGTTGGCGGCCCTTCCCGATATGCAGAGAAGTCACCTGTCTGTATAGACATGTTGATGCCATCCAGTGGCTACCAACGTTCTGATCATCCATCGGTCGATTTGAGACCGGTGGACTTTGGCATTTTCCGAGGTGACGACAGCAATTGGGTGATGCCTTTTCGACTTCAGTGCCGACTCAAGCTGGGAATCATGGACTAATCACACCTTGCAGTTTGAGGAGTTCAGGCTTTTGTACTTTCAGCTATGATTTTTTGAAGGAGAATGAGAAGTTAGGTGCAGCAGCTGGAAGAGTTGTAGCTCTTTGTCCCCCAACTTCTTTGACAATGGGAAGTCTTCGGATAGTATGGCCCAGGATGATAGGGCTAAAAACTCGGGTTTGAAGAAGATCTCCGTCATTCGAGAAAATTTGAAGAAGTTCTTCGCAAGCACAACGCCATTTATTCTGACATTGCACTGTGGAGAGATATCGTTGTTTACCTTGAAAGTCCGGGGATCCGAACCCTAGAGGGGGGGGGGGTGAATAGGGTGAGCTTCAATTATGACCACTTTTAACAAATTTTTAACTTCTTTAAATTAAATTAGTCACAAGTGGTGATTAAGTAAATAAATGCGGAAGCTTACAAAAACAATCACCACAAAGCATGCACCATCACACAAGGATTTATAGTGGTTCGGCCTCAATGCCTACATCCACTACCGCTTGTGATCCAACACCCCACCGGATTTCCACTATTTATGCTTTTCAATAGGCTGAGCAATAATCTTTACAATATGCTTTTGAAGGCTAAGCAATAACCTCTACAATATGCTTTTCAAGGCTAAGCAATAACCTCTACATTATGCTTTTCTTAGGCTAAGAAATAACCTCTTCAACCAAAGGTTGGTTATCTCTCTAATTAGTGTCTATAATACACTTGATGGAGATACAATTTATAGCTCAATACAATGCCTCTTAAATAGGCGGATATGAAAGTGTAAATCTATTTCACACACACACACACTATGAATGCAAAGATGAATGCACAATGTGTATGTATGATGTCCTCAATCAATTTTAAAATGAAAGCTCATAAATGTATGCCAAAGGCTTTTGAAAGTTTTAGCTCATAAAAACATTTATGATTGAGGAAAGAATGCAAGTCACATGTTAAAAATAACTTGTACAAGATATACATTTGTATCCTAAACAGGTTGTGAAATTCTAAGTACAAAACATGTGATGCATAGGGATGTCAATGAAATCAACAATGTAGCTCAAAACATAAAAATAGATTTGATTGAAATTAGGGGACAAATCATATGTATTTATAAAATCAACTTGAAAATGATATTCCTATCAATGCAAAGCAAGTTGTGAAACTTTAAAACAAAAGTACATATGATTTGTAAAGATGTTGAATCCAAAACATAAGATATATTTGAAAGAGATTTTCTTATGATGGAAAACAACAACCAAAGATTCAACCAAGTATAGGAATCATGTTACATATAATTTCAAAGATTCTTTCATTAACATGATTTACTTAGATTTACCAATTAAAGTACTACTTGGATTGAATCAATGGTGATGCATCCAAAACAATAAATCAATTCAAAACATAAACATGTTAAGGACACAACAAATCATAGTTTATCATGCTAGAAAAGATTTACCAATAAATAAAGCAAAGCATGAAAACATATGATTAAGAAAAGCAAAGCTTACTTGGAGATTTAACTTCAATAATCCAAACTTTAGCTTTCCTAATGACCCATTTCATCCCTTAGCTCATTCCCCTTTGATTTGCCTCAAAACCTCTCAAGGAAGGCCTTAAAATCCTTAACTTTTGGCAAAGGAATGAACTAGTATTTATAGCCAAAAAGTGCCCAACGGCTCTTCCCCGGTCGACCTGGCCTTCAACGGTCATAAAACTGACCATTTGAAAGGGCACAACGGCTCTTTCTCGGTCAACCCGCAATGGGCTCGGTTGACCGGGTCCCATGTTGGGCCGGTCGACCGAGCCCACTGCGGGTCGACCTGGCCTGGGACCAAAATTCCCTATAATTGCATATTTTTGCATATTTCAAAGTATATTCATGAGGGAACTCTTGGGCCATTAAATCAAGCTTGGAAACATGTTTTAAATCAAACTAAGTGGTTTAAAAACATGAAACACAAAAAGCCTAAAATGATTTGAAAGATATAAAACATAGGTTTGCTTGATTTCTAAAACTTCTTTTCACAAACAAATGCATCCAAGTTTAAAAACAAAACATGCATAAATCAATACTTTAAACAATGCATGTGTAAATCAAGATTTCAAGTTTTTCTAAAACAATGCATATGTGAAAATTCAAATGATGCTAGAGTGATAATGCATCCATCAAATTGCAATACACAAAATTCCTAACATACCTCACTTATTGGCTGGGTGAGGCTATTTTTGCTGGAGGAGATGGAACACACATCAGGCCACATTGTATTTTTTAGGCTTGTCAGATGGCATTCGGAGAGCGGCTGGCTTTGGTGCCTGCTCTTTACTCTTATTTATGTACCGAACTGCAGGCTGTTGCTTTTCTGGTTCGGCTAGGGCTCCCTATGAACATGGTATTTTCAGCCCATATTTTTATTCGTGGTATGTGTACCACTGTCCCGACTTCCATTGATTGGGAGTTGCACAGGATGATGACCCTTTTATGATTCGATTTGTTAGAGGGACAACCGTTTCTGAATCACTTTTGTCTGCCCGTTTGAGGATTTGATGGTTCAGGGACGTCGAGATTGGGCAGTCTTCAGTGAAGCTTTCTCCGGATTTGTAGAAGAAGGCTTTTGATTTTGGTGTCTCGTGATTCCACCCGGGCAGGGTCGGGAAGACACTATTCTCTGATAAACGCACAAAAGAGGTGGCTTTTCAACATACGTGTTAATACGATGGTGTATCGTAGACATCTTTTCGTCGACATCCAGTCGTATGTCCCCTAGCGTTTTGCGCTGCAGTTGGGCTTCTCTCAAGGCATTATTGGAGCGCCTTCTAGCATGGTGAAGCGTTTAGGAGGTTTGCAGGATGGGAGGAATGCATGGGCCTTTTACAGTGAGGACACTACCGCCATGATTTCCCATCCTGAGTTGCCCACTTTACGAACTGTTTGCTTTGCGAAATGGTTGGTGGAGAGCTTTTCAGTGTACCGGGGGCTTTCCAAGAAGGAGCTTGATGTCAAGCAATCTCCTGGGAAGGGTCTTGGCAGATCAGATGGCGTCCGACGAGAAGAAGTTCTGGTTTTCCTTTCTAGAGAGAAGCATAAGATAGGCTTTCTTGGTAAACAGGACATCATCAGATCATGAGTTGTACAAGAGATACCTGGTGAGGTCTTATTAGAGCTAGAGGAGGAGGAGGCCGAAATGGACGCTTGGATGCAAGCGGAACGAATGAAAGCTTCCATGGAGTCCACTGGGAAAAGCAGACCATCCAGTGAGGAGTCAAGTGAAAGTCCTGACTTTGACAATGGGGCGGGTACTTCAAGCAAAATGACATATAGAAGCAAGACGAAAAGTGGGCAGTGCCGTAATAAGAGACGGCATGAAGACTCTCCTGATCTAGAAGTCCCTCTCACCATTGCTGAAGAGGTGTCAGGGGACGCTGATGAGCCTCTGGAAAAGAGGAGTCGTGAAGAAGAGACTGCTGATGATGGTATGTTTCTCCCTTTTTCCTTTTCTTTCATAGAAAAAAAATTGTTTTGCTCCACTGCTCTCTTTCTTTTAGCAGAAGATGATGACTTGGCGATGCCCGAGGTTGCGGCAGATGAGGTGATGATGGATCCAATTGTGGCATCTGAGGAAGAGCCAAGGGACCTTGGAGTGGTTCCAGAACCGTCATCTGGTATGATTTTCTTTTGCTTTTACCTCTTTTTGTTCTTCTTTGTTGCCATCTGCTGAGATATATATGTTTTTCGTTTTCTTGCTAGCTGACTTGCCAGAGGATTTTGACGACAACGAGCCATCCATGGATGCGACCTTTGACGATGCTTCGGATGAACTCATGGAGGCAGAAAGTTTTCCGCCGGTCGTTGAAGAAGGTATTTGTAGTAATAAACCTGATGATGATGATATTTCAACATGATCATATTCATACCTTTTTTTGTGTTTTGCTGGCAGGTTGTGGGGTAATAGGAGAAGTTCCTCAGTCTTTCTCAGGGCCAGAGCAGGGGATGCTTGTAGCTGATCCAAAAGTAGGTACTTTTTTTTCTAGTTTCAATACGACAGGGGTGAAACCTTCTGATGAGATTCCTTCGCCAGTGTCTTCGATTAAAAAGAGTTTGATGATTACTTCTCTAATAGGGCATGACACGGTCAATCGACCGATGGAGAGGGGTGAGCCTTCATCCTGGCCATCTCTTTAGTATGCGAAGAAAGTGTTGAAGAGCTTCTTGAGCTCATGGGTCGAAACTCTTTCTTCTGGCCACTTGGAAGCTGGCTTTGGCATGATCAATCATGTGCTTACATTCTTGCTGATAGCGAAGAGGTCAGTCTGGACATTGCAAGTGCAAAGGCTTTTGTTGATGAAGTCATCACTTTGGGCAACAAGTGGATCGAGACCAAGAGTTTCCCAAATGGTGACTTCTTCAATGAGATGTTTTTGAAACCTTCCGACGAGGTCAAATCTGAATTGGATGAGATCTCGCAGACTCAAAAGCAGTTCGTTATGGAGAGGAATGTCACCAATTGAGCTATCATCGAGCTAACACAAGACCCACACTGTCTTGATAGGGAGGTCGTCGAGGCCAGACAACGTTTCGAGTTAATGGAGGAACAAGTTGATGCCAAATGGATCCCCATTGTGGAAGCTCATGCTAGAGAGGGGACTCTGATTCACCAAGTTGAGGAGGCTGACAGCAATCTCCAGAGGAAGACTCAGGAATATGAGCAATGGCAAATTCTCTGGGAAGAACTTCCCCGTACTGAAGATGGGTCGCTGCATTCTGCCGCATTTTATGGAAAGATTTTAAAAAAGCGTGGCCTGGAAGCTTTGGAGGCTAAGGCCAAGAATCTGCTTGAGGAGTTGAATATTTGGTTAAAGACCATGTTAGACTGAGCTTGTGATTTTTTGTAACAAACTCTTTTCTTCTTTTCTTTGGTACCTCCATGTAAAAACATTTTTGGTACTCTATATACCATTTACTTAAATTCCTTTTTGATGAAAATAAGCAAAAGTTGGATGAGAATGTTTGTTTGAAAACTCGATCAAAAGGTTGTCATTTTTGTGAAAATCTCTTGTCAAATGATTGTTTTGACATGAAAGCCAGATTTGTGGCAAAAAGCCCCCCGTTTTTTTGATGGCTTGAAAGCCGAATTTTGTGGCGTAAAAAGCAAAAAAATGGGTTTATGGCATAAGAGCCAAAATTTGGGATGGCATAAAAGCCGAATTTTGTGATGGTATGAAAGCCAAATTTGGGTTTATGGCGTGAGAGCCAAAATTTTGTGGGATAGAAGCCGGTTTTGTTTGTGGCATGGAAGCCGAAATTTGTTTTTGGCATGGGAGCCGAAATTTGTTTGTGGCATAGAAGCCAAAATTCTTTTGTGGCATAGGAGCCGAAATTTGTTTGTTGGCATGGAAGCCGAAATTTGTTTTTGGCTTGATAACCGAAATTTGTTTGTGGCATAGGAGCTGAAATTTGTTTGTTGGCATGAAAGCCAGATTTTTGGAATTTTGGTTTAAAAACCGGGTTTTTGATTTTTTTGCAAGAAAGCTGGGTTTTTGGCACAAAAGCCTTTTTTTAGGTTTTCGAAAATGCAAGTATCGACTAAGAGTCGCCTCCCTGCTAAATGGTATTGCAAGTATTGATGGAATGTCGCCTCCTTGCTCATTCAGTTGCGAGTATTGATGGAATGTCACCTCCTCGCTCCTTCAGTTGTGGGTATCGATGGAATGTCACCACCTCGCGGATTGGGGTGCAAGTATCAACTGAACGTCGCTTCCCTGCTTTTTAAAAAAATTGGTTTTGCAGGTATCGACTAAATGTCGGTTTTTTGAAATTTCGGTTGCAAATATCAACTGGAATGTTGTGTCTCCATGATTTTTGAAAATTTGCAAGTATCAACAAGGTGTCGCTTCGTTGCGATTTTGAGGTTTTGGAAGTATTGAATGGGGTTCGCATCCTTTCGATTTTTGTGTTTTGCGAGTGTCAACTGCACGTCGCTTCCCCGGGTTTTTTTTTTTTTTTTGAAAAAACATTTTTTTCTTTGAAGACACGCGGGTCATAAATTTTGACTCGAAACCATCTTTTGTGGTAAAAGCAAGGGTGGACTAGGGTGGAAGTCCCTGAGTCCTGATTTCTATTTCAAACCATGAATTTTGGGTTCAAGGATCGAAAATTTTTGTCAAGTTAGGAAAGAAGCTCCTAAACTTGGATTTTTTGGATTTTTTTTTAACAATGAAACTATGAAAGTAAACATTGTTTTGAGAGTTTTTTTTTTTTTTTTAAATTTCAACGTAAAGATGATAATTCCAAAAGGAGTGGGTTTGACGGGCAAGTACCTATGAACAGGCATTTGCCGTGTAGGCGTCGCTCTGACTCGGTGTAAGTAGTCTTCAAGGGTAGTACCGCTTTAAGAACTTACCGTTGATGGGCAGTATGCATCTGTCGCCCTCCATGTTTAGAAGAACGTTTACGCCGTTGGAGAAGACTTTGTCGATGACGAATGGTCCCTCCCATTTTGGTTCGATGTGCCTTTGGATTTGTGGGCGAAAACCATTGGCCTTTTTACTGCAAGAACCAAGTCTCCCTTTTTGTAGGCGCGTTACCTGACCTTCTTGTCGAAAGATCTTGCCATGCGTGCTTGGTAAAGCTCAATGCTTTGTAGAGCTTTGAGTCGTCTCTCATCGAGATTATCCAGCTCTCAGAGTCTAAATTTGACATTGCTTTTTTGCGTCATGTCATTTTGCAAAGATACCCTTAAGGAAGGAATTTGTACTTCCAAAGGGACAACAGCTTCACATCTGTAGACCAATGAAAATGGTGTGCTATGGGTTGGTCCTCGAACGGTGGTTCGATAGGCCCATAAAGCTTATGGTAATTTGTCGCCCGAGTCTCTTTTGTGAGTAGAGACCATTTTCTTGAGAATTTTGCAGAGTGTCTTGTTGAAGGCTTCTGCTAGTCCGTTCGCTGCCGGATTATATGGAGTTGAAGGACAACTTTGGATTTTGTACTTGTCGCATAACCTGTAGAATCTGTGATCTTGGAATTGTGGTCAATTATCATGGATGAATCTTTTAGGTATGCCGAAGCGACAAATAATGTTGGTGTGCAAGAACTGAAGGATTGATGAGGTCTTCATTTCACTGAGCGCAAATGCTTCTGACCACTTGGAGAAATAATCTGTAACGGCAAAGATGAAGCGATGACCTTTGCTTGATGGGGGAGAGATAGGACCTATGATTTCCATACCCCAGGCTTCAAAAGGCCATGAGATTGTTGTAGGATGTAGCCATTCTTGAGGCATGTGGACATAATCTCCATGAACTTGGCATTATCGGCAGCATTTAGCAAATTGCATAGCGTCAACTACCATGGTAGGCTAATAATAACCTAACCTTTTTATCTAATCATAGAGCTTAGGATTGGCCTGATGGGCTCCACAAAGACCAGCATGAACTTCTTTGAGCGTTTCCTCGGCTTCTTGTTGCGACAAGCAGCGCAGAAGTACTTCGTCGAAGGATTTTCTGTAAAGGATTTTTGAAGGAATATCCAAATGAAAGTTTAGGGCTCGTCTTTGAATGCTTACTCGTGCTTTTGGATCTTCAGGTAGGATTCCGAACATAGTGTAATCAATGAACGGATCCCTCCAGTCACCGATTAGAGGTTTGAGGATGGATATCCGACTTCCAACCACTTGGTGGCATTCAACAACTGCTTGGTGTGTGCTAAGAGGAGGGAGAATCCTTCTTTGACACATTGTAATTTTCTTGTTTCCCCTTTCTTGGATCACGCTGCAAGTCCAATCAGGGCATCTGCACGAATGTTTTCACTTCTAAGAATGTGGTTGATGTAACAGATGTCAAACTTTTGTCGAAGCGATTGCGCCTTGTTGTAGTAAGGCAACAAATGGGGCTTCCTGACTTCAAATTTCTGATTCATCTGGTTGGCGATCAGTTGAGAGTCCCCAAAAGCTTCCATCACGGTGATGCTGGATTCGAGGGCGAGTTCCAATCCTACAATCAATGCTTGGTACTCAGCTGCATTGTTTGAATAGTGAGAAAGCGTGTGGAATCATGTATTTTTTGGGACTAACAAAGAGAATGCCAATTCCTGATATCCATTTTCCTTTTACATTTGTCCCGGTTGTGCCGTCGAAGTACATATCCCACATTTGATGAGGAAATCTCCACTGTGTAGACAGGTTCGTCTAGGAGATCATCCCTGAGTGGAGAATCTTTAGGCAGTGGATGCTCTGAGAGAAAGTCTGCTAGAGTTTGACCTTTGATTGCCTTTTGTGGTACATACCTAATATCGGATTGCGATAGAAGGATGGACCATTTTACCAGTCGTGCATTGAGAGAACCTGCTTTTGTGACAAGGACCTTTAAGAGATTGATCCTCGAGATCAGGTAGATTGTGTTGGACAGCAGGTAGTGACGTAGCTTTTGTATGGCAAATATCACTACACGGCATTCTTTTTCGACTGGAGAGTAGTGATGCTCTGTACCTACTAACATGCGACTAAGGTAATATAGAGCAGCTTATTTTCCTGCGTCGTTTTCTTGTGCGAGTAGAGTGTCCAAAGAATAATCGAGAGCTCTTGTGTACAAGATGAATGGTTTTCCAGTTGTGGGGGCATCCAACACTGGAGGTTTGGTTAGGTATGTTTTGATGTCTTGAAATGCAGCTTCACATTCAGCATCCCAAACAAAGTCCACACCTTTCTTCATCAAGCGAGAGAATGGACGACACTTCCTTGACAAATTGGAGATGAACCGTCGGATGTATGTCAATCTTCCTTGAAGCCTTTTTAGTTCTCTTTGGGTCCTTGGAGATGGCATTTCTAGGATAGCCTTGACTATGGTGGGGTCAAATTCTATTCCGGCTTTTCGAACTACAAATCCGAGAAACTTACCCAATGAGACACCAAATAAGCTTTTTAGTGGATTCATCTGCAGTTTGTGTTTGCGAAGTCGAAGGAAGACTTCTCGAAGATCTTTGAGATGGTCTTCTTTTCTTTGGCTTTTGACGACGAGGTCATCAAAGTAACATTCGACCGTCTTGTACTGCATATCTCTGAATATATTCATCATAACCCTCTGATATGTTGCACTAGCATTTTTCAGACCAAATGGCATGACAGTGTAGCAATACATGCCAAACGGGGTCCGAAATGATGTGTGTTTTTCATCTTCATGATGCATCTTTATCTGATTATAGCCAGAGAAGTCGTCCATGAATGTCACTCGTTCAAACCCACAAGTGTTGTCAATCATCACCTCTAGTATGGGGAGGGGGAATCCATCTTTAGGGCATGCATTATTTAGGTCTCTATAGTCAATACAGACCCTAATCTGCCCATTTTTCTTTTTCACGGGGACTATGTTGGCTAACCATTCAAGATGCTATTCCACGCGAATGAAGCCAACGCTTTTGAGTTTCTAAAATTCTTGTTCAATTTTGTCCATCACATCAGGACGGAATCTTCTTTGGCCTTGTTTGACAAGCTTGATATCTTTTTGCAAATTGAGTTTGTGGACGGCTATTTTGGGGTCTAAGCCAGGCATTTCAGCATAAGACCATGCAAAACAATCAACGAACTCACGAAGAAAAGAGATATACTTGGGTAACTTATCATCCTTTATATTTTTACTTATGAATACAAGACAAGAGTTATCAGGTGTCCCCAAATCTATCTTTTGAACATGATCTTCTGTTGGAAAGTTTTAAGGTGGTTCCTCCACAATATTTTTGAAGGCTTCCAATTCAACATGGCTTTCTGAAGTTCCAAAGTTATTTACATACCAAGGCTCTGCTTTTGTCCATGGGTCTTCTTGATCAGTACTCTTCTCAAAACTTGCTATGAGATAGTCCCAACCATCTGCTGAAATTGGGTTGAAGTAGGGCACTTCTTTTGGAGACGATGGTTCTTTTGGATCAGAAAATCGTGTTTCTATGTCGTCAGACAATTCCTCTTCATTATCAGAGAAATTGTACCAATTGGATGAGCTTCCTGGATTCTTGACAGGTGACTCTTCAAAGAGCTATCCAGGAAGATCATTGTCTTCATGAACGCAAGATGTTGAGGTCTGGTTTGCAAAACGACTTTGTAGCCTTTGTGTCAACTATCCCATGAAAGTGTCGGGATCATACCCCAACCCGTATGAAGACTAGTCTATATGATGTAGGAGTTTCCAATCCTCTAGTTGATCAGGGTGGGTTCCAAAGGCGTGAGAATACCACGACCTCCTCCCAAACTGATTGGATTCTGACCATCATAGCCCTTTTTCTTCATAATAACTTGTGCCAATGGACTATACAGGGATAGTTGAGGCATACCTTTGTTTTGGAAAGGTTTAAGCAAAGAATCTGATGAAGAAGCTTCTGATCTGTGGAAGAAGATTGGCTTTTCTTCTGCCGTAGTTGCCAGAACGTTGAAGAAAGCAGACGCATGGTCTTCTACGTCGGCAGGTGTCTCCAATGGAGTGAGAGCAGGCTGAACTTGCTGAGTATCAGCTTGGCTTGACGGTGTATCTTCTTCTGGCTCTGAATCCGAATCTGTGTCTTGCATGATAGACACGAAGGAAACAGTAAACTTGCCCCCCAGTCTTTTGTTTTGTCTTCTTTGCTTTGGTGGTGATTACCAAAGACTTGGAAGATTTGAGGGAGACAACGAAGGGAGATGGATTGCTCTATTCGAATTTGCTGGAAGGTTTGTTTTCTTCCAATGATTGCTGAAGAGCCTTGCCCTTCTCTTTTTAGAGATTTTCAGTAAAGGGTGTTGTTTCTTCCTCCTTTTCTTCTTTTTAATCCTTGTACATCTGAGCATCTACAAAATTAACATATTTGCCTTTGAAGGGCTTTTTGTCTGCAAACACTCGATGTATCAAGCCGTCGTTGGTAACGAACTGAAAGTCCTGAGGATCCTAACCCTAGAGGGGGGGGGGTGGTGAATAGGGTGTGCTACAAATATGACCAATTAAGACAAATTTTAATTTCTTAACATAAACTAGTCACATGTGATGATTAATCAAACAATATGCGGAAGCTAATAAATGAATTGTGAGAACCCGACCCCTAATCTCTTGGATTAGTGTTGTTTTATTTTTGGATTAGTTCTTTTAGTGGGATTAGTATTTGTTGGGTTGAGTTTGTGAGCTAGAATGGTTTTTCTTCTTGTTTTGGGCTTTTGAGTGCTTTGGTGGCTTGTGGGGCCCTTTGGGGGTTCCCTTTTCGGCTTTGCATTTTCTTGTGAGATTTTTTCGATTGGTTTCGTATTCTGTTTTTGGCCCGTTGCATTCATCTTGAGGAATCCTACAACTTTCATGTTGATTCCGTATCCATTTGAGAACCCGAAACCCGATTTCTTGGCCTCGAGGGCAAAACAGTCTTTTCACCCCAAATCTGTACCCAAAACTCGATATTCTCGAAATCCGTGAAACATACACTTTTTGGAAACTAGATATTTCGACGATCATTTCTTCCTTCTTCGTCGAATCCATCCGAGGTCCCGAATTAGATGATTTCAGCCACCCAAGTTCTTTAAGTTGTGGGACCCAAACCTCACTTGCTTATAAGAGGAACCCATCCCCTTCATTGCTCATTCCTCTCCATTGCTCCAGCACACAACTGAGCCTAGGGTTTGCTCTTGTGTTTTCTCTTCTTCTTCTTGCTTCTCCATCTCAAATCCTCACCAATCTTGCACCAAACTCGAAATGGAGACCGTCTTCTTCTTCCTCATCTTGCAAGCTTTCCATTGATACCATTTGTGAAGAGAACCCTCCATCACAAGACTTCTTTTGAGCTTACCTTGTCCATTAGAGGACCTTGCAAGTAAGTGTTCTTCTTCATCTTCTAGATTTGTAATCTTCTAGCCTTAGAGAAGCTCCACCTTGATTATTGGAAGGTTTCCTTGTCATTTCATTGTTTAACCCATTTTAGGGTTTGTTTTGGGGGTTTTTGTAGAGATTGTTGATCTTGAGTTTGAGAGGTGATTAGGAGCTTGGTTTGCTTGATTAGAGTCAAAGGCAAGTGGATGAATGGATGGTCTGAATGTTATTAAGTTTTATGAGAAAATCTTAAGTTTTATTACTTGTTCTTGATCATTGGATACATGTTTGCACATATGCTTCTTGTCACATTTCTATTGATTTCGAAATGCATATGAATTGGTTTTTCTCTCTTGTTAAATCTCTTGGAACTCTTGGGAATGTATGCATTTTATTTAGTCAAGTTTGTTCATATGGTTTTATAAGGAATGAGGTTGGATTGGCTATTCATGGTTATGTTATAAGTCACATTGACTTGAATTGATACTCATTTAAAGAGGTGTTTGAATTTAATTGTTCATTGGAGTTTAATGAGGATTTGAAGTGATTTTGGAAGAGAAATGCAAGTGGATGTTCTGATCTTTATAAGCTTTCCATGGTTTTTGGTGCTTTTCACTCATGTCTATTTATTACATTGGTTTGAAATAAATGCCCATGATAGAGCTTTGGTAGTGCATTCATGGTAGTGCATTTATGTCTTATAAGGGTATTGGTGAATGTCATTTAATTTCTTCTTGCTTATATCAAATGTACCCTATTGTGAAATGGTTTCCTTCTTTCTTTAATTGCATTGGATTTGATATTGATGGATGAGGTGATGGAATAAACCCATATTGGAGTTGTGGAGAAGTGTAGATAGTTGCATTGGAGGAGCTTTTAGCTCAGTTATGTGGCAAGGATTAAGTGGAAGTGAGGAGGATGGTTTTGAGGAGGAAAATGACTCAAATCTGAACACAGTGGGTGATTCCCGCACTGGCGGTCAGCCTGCGGTCACCCGGCGGCTAGCCGCCTGGTGACTGACGGCTAACCGCCAGGTAGCCGAGATGTCACGGTTCCTTTTCCAGAGAGCATCATTTTCCACCTGAAAACACGGTCAGCCTCACGGTTAGCTAGCGGCTAACCGCCGACCCCATCGGCGGCTAACCGCCAGGTAACCGCACTTGGCGGTCAGTTTTCCAGTAAGCTGCATTTCTGCAGCCCAGCCGCGGTCAGCTGTGCGGTCAGCCAGCGGCGGCTAACCGCCAGCTGACTGCCAGGTAACCAAAATTCCCCAGATTTCGAAAAGCCCCCTGCTAGAACGAACTCTCCGGTTCGTTCGAGCGCTGAGCTTTGACGATCAAAGGAGATTCACTAGGCATTGTATGAGGCCATCCGAGAAGGAAACCATATCACAAGGATGTCATTCGAAGTTTTGAAAATCCAAAGTGTATAAGGAGCCCGGGATGTCTTCAAACTCAAGGAGTACCAAGTCATTTCAATAATCGACATACGGGACCCCTATCCACTTAAATAGATCTCGAAGTCAACAGTTTTCCCGAAATGGTATAGTTCATTATATTTCTTCATTTCCAAGATTTACTTTACATGACTTGTTTTCCCGAAAGCATTGAAGTTACTCTAGTAACAGTTATTTATCCCGAGATGTATTGCCCGATATGAAGTGACAGTGTGCCCTTGAGCACCCCCATTTTGCCCGTTTGTTTATTGTACTTGATTTACTTGCATATGTCCCGATTTGTTATTTGACCTATGAGTCGGCATCACTAAGCTTGGATACCTTGTCGGTTTGATCCACCGACTTGGAAATCCCTCTCCCGTCCCGCCAGCTGCAGTTTGGATCCCGATACCCGGTTATTACCGTGGTCCCGTCCCGATACCCGGTTCGCTATCGTGGTCCCGTTCCCGTATATTTATATTGTATATATGATTTACGTTGAGTCTCCTCACCTTGTGTGACTGAGACCAACGTCCCGTTATACTCTTGTCACTTCGGTGATAGAGGACTTAGCTTCTTGTGATTGCCATCTTGCCAGTTCCCGATTCCTTGGATACCCGACATGTTTTATATTGTTTACTTGCTTTCCGATAAATGATTCGTTTCTTTTATGAAAGTTTTTATTTAAACAAGTGTTAATATTCTCCAATGTAAATTCAGTTATTATTATATTGCCTTCTGTTCTTTGTACACGTATATGTTTTAAATGAATGCCGGTTGGGTGAATACTCATGCTTTTACATATGTTTCAAACAATCAACGGTTTTGCTAGATTTATATGATTGTACATGTTGTAAATGAATACCCGAATTGTTAAATACCCGTGCTTTGTTTTAAATGACACTTGTATTCCAGATTCCTATTTTTATACCTGTTTTAAATGATTACTCGAATTGTGAAATATCCATGCTTTGAAATATGTTTTAAATGACACTTGTTTTGCCAAATTCCTATGTTTATACCTGTTTTAAATGATGCCCGATTTGTGGAATACCCATGCTTTGAATTATGGATAAATGAACATTAGCTTTGTCAGATTTCTTTGGTTACACCTGTTTCAAATGAACACCCGGTTCGTTAAATATCTGTATTTTTTTACATATGTTTCAAGTGGACCTTGGTTTTGCCAGACTGCTATGAATACCTGATTTGTTGTATACCTATGTTTTTAACTAAGTCTCAAATGAACGTTTGTTTTGTCAAACCACTATATTTATACATGTTTTAGACGAACGCCCGACTGTCAAATATCTATGATTATAGATGATGCAAACGAACACATGTTTTATTAGACATTCATGTTTTACCCATGCTTGAAAGGAATACAGGTTTTCCCCGAGATTCCCGACTTTTGCACCCGTTTAATTATATGCAGCATTTGATCGAATAGCATGATTTATCATATGTTTTATTCTGCAGTATATTTGTTATCTTTTCATCCACCTGCCAGACCGTCGTGTCTGACCCACTACTTTGGTACTCAGGTTCAGATTTCTTCGTCCCGAGTTGAGTGCTTGAGTTGGCTGTGGAGCCATGTTTTGCAGGTTGTTTTGTCGGCTATGTCATGTAGACATTGAGCTTGACATCGGAGCTACGTCACATTTGGGTAGTAGTTTATAGCCTTTTGTTGTATGGCTTTTATTAGCCTTTTTCTTGGGATTCTTGATATATTAGCTATGTGCTAAAGGTTGAGTGCGACGCGGAATCCGATGGCCACGGACTTCGGGTCGCAACGCCATAAAAGCTTCAGCAAAATATTCAGAACGTGTTGGAACGTGTTGTCTTCACACACGCAGATCCTGGGAGAAGTAAAATACATTTATGCTTAATCCCATTCCCGCCCCCGAGGTTCTGGTAAGGGGGCGTGACATGAATCACCGCAAGCATACACCACAACACAAAGGTTTATAGTGGTTCGGCCTCAATGCCTACGTCCACTACCGGCTTGTGATCCAATCACCCCACCGGATTTCCACTATTTATGCTTTTTACTAGGCTAAGCAATAACCCTTACAATGTTGTTTTTCTAGGCTAAACAACAACCTCTCAATGTGCTTTTTTAGGCTAAGCAATAACCTTTACAAAATGCTTTTCTTAGGCTAAGCAATAACCTTTACAAGATGCTTTTCTTAGGCTAAGCAATAACCTTTACAAATGAATGATTTCTCTAAGAAGGTGTCTTCACAAAAGAACACTCCAAGAGATACAATTTAAGCACAATTGAATTGCCTCTACATAGGCTAATATGAAAGTGTAATTCAAATTACAAACATACACTAAATGAGCTAAAGTGTGTGCACAAGTGTATGAATGCTTTTCTTCAATCAATTTCAACAATGAAGTTCTTAAATGAATGCATGATGCATTTTAAAATCAAAGCTTATAAAATGATGATTGAAGAGAAAACTAATCACATAAAAGATTCAAACAACTTTGAAGAAATGAACTAAACAAGTTGTATGAATATTAAAATCTAAGAGCATGTGAATTGGTCAAGAGAGTTTGCAAACCATTCTTAATATTCCAAGGATGGTAATGAGTTTGCAAAACAACTCTTTAAAAACTAGAAATCATGCATAAAAGAAAATACAAAGATTTAACCATGCATTGATTCTAATTTTAATGGAAATCAAAATGATAAGTAAGATGTACCTTTTTAAAACTCAAGCATTTGATTTCCAAATAGCCCTCTAGCCTTTCCAACTTCTTCCCCTTTCTTTGGCTCCAAAATGGTCTCAAAAGTTCATGTATCAAGCCTCCAAAAAGGTTGGAAATGAATGGACTTTATAATGAAAAACAGTCCAACGGCTAGTCCTCGGTCGACCTGGAAATAGGTCTCGGTCGACCGGGATCACACAACGGTCAGAAATATGACCGTTGGTGCTCCAGGGCAAATTCTGCCTGCAGTGTTCCCGGTCGACCTGGAACACAGCGTTTCTGGCCCGGGACCAAAATTCCCAAAAATGCATATTTTTTGCATATTTCAAAGTCTTTTCAAGTGGGAGTTTTTGGGCCATCAAATCAAGCTTGGAAACATGTTTTAAATCAAACTAAGTGGTTTAAAAACATGAAACACAAAAAGCCTAAAATAATTTGGAAGATTTAAAACATAGGCTAGCTTGATTTCTAAAAACTCTTTTCACATAAAAATGCATACAAAAATGATTCTGAAAGAGATGAATGTATGCAAGGCACAAACCTAAATTCTCAATATGATTTCTCAAAAGTAAAGCACAAAGAATTAGGATTTCAAAAGAGTTTGAATTCTAAAACCAATGCATCCAAGTTTAGAAACAAAACATGCATAAAATAATACTTTTACAACTCTTAAAGACAATGCATATTTAAAACAAGATTTCAAGATTATCTAAAACAATGCAAGTGTGTAAATCAAATGATGCTTGAATGATTATGCATCCATCAAATTGCAATCTACAAAAACCCTAGCAATCTCCCCCTTTGCAATTTGATGGCAACACACTCACCACTGAAATTACACACTTAGTCTTCAGCTCCCCCTAAACTGGACAAGTCTTGAAATCTTCTTGGATGCTCCTCCTCTTAGCTTGGGCTCTTGGGCTCTTTTCTTCAATCTTCTTGATGCTTGGAGCTTGATCATTCTTCAAGCTTTCTTTTCATCTTCCTCTCTATGGCCAAGCATCTTCTTTAGCTCCAAGCTTTCTTTCTTCTATTAGCTCTCCCCCTTTGACCATGCCTCTCTCTCCCTTTGGCAAGATATGCATTCTCTCCCCTTGTAGAAGATCATACACAACTCTCCCCTTAGGAAGCTTGGACATTCTCTTCAACCTTTTGAGAACTTGAATACTCTCTCCCCTTTGAGTACTTGAACTCTCTCCCCCCCTTTGCCATTAAATTCCAAAGGTACCTACACACATGATACAAGGAGAATACCTTTAGTAGCACCTGTTAACAAATGAAATCGAAAATGAAATACATAATAGGCTATCATGTATGGAAGTTATCTCTAAGGGCTCAAAGGCAATCCAAGGGTCAATTTGATCAAAACTAATACTTCCTATGAAGGTTTACACTCCCCCTCAATCCATTCTCTTCTTTTGTCAAACTTTTGACAAGATATAACTATTAGAAGAAAGAAGAAGATGGGTTAACCAAATGAGGGTCAACTTCAAGGAAAGGATTAGATTCATATAACTATAAAGCACAAAATGATCAAATTACCAAAAGAGAGCTAGGTCAATGAGAAAAGCAATCATGGATACCAATTGGAAAAACAAAGAATACCAATTGAGATTTAAGGATAAGACTTTTTAAATCAATCACTCTAAAATGGAGTTATAAAGAATATAACTATTAAGATAAATCCAAATTAGAGCTATCCATGATGCAATGGGGTTTACTAAACATAGCATCAATCAATTTAACTATGAAAATCATATGCTATGTAAGTTTTGAAATCATTTCATTCAATCAATAAATATGACTTATTAAAGTGCAAGATGAGTGAAATGAAAATCAAACATGAAGCCAACCTCAACTAATAACCAACCAATATTATGAACACATAAACATGGTGGTCATGAGATATACCTATGTGAGCAAGAGAGGTGGCAACATGAACATTATGATGCTAATGGAATGTGACATGGAATGAAAGCATATAACTATCAAGTTTAAACCAATGTACACATGGTCTATCACATTCACAATAAATCAAATCAATCGAAAATTTTACCAATTGAAACCAATTGAATTTGACAACATGAAAAAGAGCAAGGATGTGACAAACACAAGATTCCATCAAGCATCATAAATGGATATTCATCACTATTAAAGATATGACTATAGAGCATAGTGATGAACAAGGCAAATTGCAATGCAAAAGGATATGACTAGGTAAAGCATGCAATTTTCAAAGTGTCAAAATCATATGAATTCAACACCTAAGATATCCATCAAACATATAGAAATATGAAGAATAGATTTCAAAGAGTTTCATATGATCAAGAACACTACTTATGAAGTTGAAACATGTATAAGGATGACACCAAGAGAATCTACATGAATCAACATCATAACCATCCAAAAAGAAATGACTAGAAGGCATAGAGGATGGATTTGGGTTCTAGTATGGTTTCTACAAATATTACTAAGATCACAACCATACATGGAACCAATTGTCATTTGCATATAAAAATAATAACTAAATAAGCAAAGATGCAAACAACATACATTTCCATTTCTAAGATAATGAAACCAAAAGAAAAGGAAATGAGAACATGGAACATGCTTTGATGATTATAGCTAATGATGTTATAGAACATTTCCATTCAAACAATCTTCAAATCATTTTGATAAACAAAATCCAAAAATGAGCATAAAAAGAATGATTTTGAAGATCAATTTTCAACATTGTATTTTAAAAGATATAACTTAAATGAAACACATACAAGTTGATTTTTCAAAACAATGATTTTCGATATAAAAGTATAACTTAGGAATCCATGGAAAAACTTGAATTGATTCAAATCATTTGTTAAAAAAAAATCTTACTAAGACATCTACACAAATGATTCAACAACAATTGATCATGAATAAATTAGCTATGAAAGCTTTTAAAATCACAATCAATTAATCATGTAAAGAAATGCAATGCAAGACATATGTGTGCAAAAAGCAAATCAAACATGATGAAATTATAATCAAAAGATTTTGAAAACCATGATATGTAACAAGAATGGTGCATGAAAACAAAATCAATTGATCATAAAGAAACAATGCATTTTAATAAATGTAACTATATAGAAACAAAATGCAAATGCAACATGACCAACAAAGCGATTTAACTTAAAAAGAATAGGTTGGTCAAGAAGGTTCAAGGCCTTAAGGTTTGTCTAAGTAAATAACTTTAGGAATCCACCTAAGGTCTTGAGAGGGTTGAACTTTGAGGTCTAGTTTGGAATTCTCACAACTAAAGGAGATTTGACTTGATAAATTTTCAATTTAAACTTATCACCATGATATTTAGATTTGACTAAATTTAGCTTAGATTGGTGATTAGTCTTTTGATGTTGGTGAGTTTGTTTCTTTGGGGATTGATTCACTTTTCTTTTCTTCTTATATTCTCCCTTTACTTGACTTTTGAATTTTAAATTTAACTTTGTTACTTTATTCAAAAGTTCTTTCATGGGTTTATATAAGGGAGATAGGTTGAGAAGCTTTTTGTTCATAGATTCTTTTAAACTTGGTTTGACTTGTTTAACCTTTTTAGAATCTATCTTTGGAGACTCCATTTTAATAGATTTAACTTGTTTAGTCTTTTTGGAGTCTTTCTTGATTTTTAGTGTCTTACCCTTCATAGATTTAGATTCTACCTTTTTGGGTTCAAGGAGGGGTTTAGACACATGGCTTCTTCTTAGTTTGCACTCAAATTTGAAATGTCCTACTTTACCACAATAATGACATTTAGTTTTGGACATTGGAGAAAGAGTGCTAGAGAAAGAGGACTCACCTTTCACAAAAGTGTTGGTGAATTTAGGGTCATGTGAAGTATACTTATTAAAACCAAGACCCGTCCTATCTCCATGAGGTTTACCCAATTTAAATAATTTTTCAAGTCTTTCTTCACTTTGGGTAAACTTGCACTCATACTTTTGTTTATAAACTTCAAGTTGAGTGACTTTCGTTATAAAGATTGAATTTTCAGTTTTGACTTTTGAAAGTTTGTTTTCAATTTCCTTATATTTGCTTAGCTCTTCATTGGCAAGTTTTAATTCAAGTTTTAGTTCATTAACAACATTAGATCCAAGTTCTTTGGTTTTTAACTTACTTTTAATCAACTTGGCTTCTAAATTGATAAAGTCTTTGTCTTGCCTTTTTATTTGATCTCTTAGATTTAAATTTTCCTTATTGACATTATCATAACCCATCTTTAATTCTTTTAGTTCATCTTGAATGTTAGATAGGTTATTTAAAGAGATCATGAACTTAGATTCTAAACAATTTATGACTTCTTCTTTCTCTCTAAGCTCATCTTTTGAAGAGACTAGCTCTATGTTTAGTCTATTTGATTCTTCTTTTAAACTTTTATTTCTCTTATCAAGCTTTGAAGATAATGTATATAATTCATTATAGGCTTGTTGAAGATCATCTTCATCATACTCATTTTCTTCCTCTTTTGAATCAAATTGACATTCATTTAATTTAGGGTTTGAATCTCCAATAGAAGGAAGAATGAGGGGTCTAGAAGAATCTAGAAAGTCTAGCATAGAGGAGTCCATTCTAATGATTTTCATGCAAGGACAACTCTAGGATTTTGACTCTAAGTTTTTACACCTAATCAAGAGTTCCAAACACTTGATCCTAAAAGATAGAGCACGAGGCTCTGATACCAATTGAAAGTCCTGAGGATCCTAACCCTAGAGGGGGGGGGGGGGGTGAATAGGGTGTGCTACAAATATGACCAATTAAGACAAATTTTAATTTCTTAACATAAACTAGTCACATGTGATGATTAATCAAACAATATGCGGAAGCTAATAAATGAATCACCACAAGCATACACCACAACACAAAGGTTTATAGTGGTTCGGCCTCAATGCCTACATCCACTACCGGCTTGTGATCCAATCACCCCACCGGATTTCCACTATTTATGCTTTTTACTAGGCTAAGCAATAACCCTTACAATGTTGTTTTTCTAGGCTAAACAACAACCTCTCAATGTGCTTTTTTAGGCTAAGCAATAACCTTTACAAAATGCTTTTCTTAGGCTAAGCAATAACCTTTACAAGATGCTTTTCTTAGGCTAAGCAATAACCTTTACAAATGAATGATTTCTCTAAGAAGGTGTCTTCACAAAAGAACACTCCAAGAGATACAATTTAAGCACAATTGAATTGCCTCTACATAGGCTAATATGAAAGTGTAATTCAAATTACAAACATACACTAAATGAGCTAAAGTGTGTGCACAAGTGTATGAATGCTTTTCTTCAATCAATTTCAACAATGAAGTTCTTAAATGAATGCATGATGCATTTTAAAATCAAAGCTTATAAAATGATGATTGAAGAGAAAACTAATCACATAAAAGATTCAAACAACTTTGAAGAAATGAACTAAACAAGTTGTATGAATATTAAAATCTAAGAGCATGTGAATTGGTCAAGAGAGTTTGCAAACCATTCTTAATATTCCAAGGATGGTAATGATTTTGCAAAACAACTCTTTAAAAACTAGAAATCATGCATAAAAGAAAATACAAAGATTTAACCATGCATTGATTCTAATTTTAATGGAAATCAAAATGATAAGTAAGATGTACCTTTTTAAAACTCAAGCATTTGATTTCCAAATAGCCCTCTAGCCTTTCCAACTTCTTCCCCTTTCTTTGGCTCCAAAATGGTCTCAAAAGTTCATGTATCAAGCCTCCAAAAAGGTTGGAAATGAATGGACTTTATAATGAAAAACAGTCCAACGGCTAGTCCTCGGTCGACCTGGAAACAGGTCTCGGTCGACCGGGATCACACAACGGTCAGAAATATGACCGTTGGTGCTCCAGGGCAAATTCTGCCTGCAGTGTTCCCGGTCGACCTGGCCCTTCCCGGTCGACCTGGAACACAACGTTTCTGGCCCGGGACCAAAATTCCCAAAAATGCATATTTTTTACATATTTCAAAGTCTTTTCAAGTGGGAGTTTTTGGGCCATCAAATCAAGCTTGGAAACATGTTTTAAATCAAACTAAGTGGTTTAAAAACATGAAACACAAAAAGCCTAAAATAATTTGGAAGATTTAAAACATAGGCTAGCTTGATTTCTAAAAACTCTTTTCACATAAAAATGCATACAAAAATGATTCTGAAAGAGATGAATGTATGCAAGGCACAAACCTAAACTCTCAATATGATTTCTCAAAAGTAAAGCACAAAGAATTAGGATTTCAAAAGAGTTTGAATTCTAAAACCAATGCATCCAAGTTTAGAAACAAAACATGCATAAAACAATACTTTTACAACTCTTAAAAACAATGCATGTTTAGAACAAGATTTCAAGATTATCTAAAACAATGCAAGTGTGTAAATCAAATGATGCTTGAATGATTATGCATCCATCAAATTGCAATCTACAAAAACCCTAACACGAACTTGATGCATTGATGTAAAGTTTAAGGGACGACACCATTCTTGTGTATCCAGGGGTGTCCAAGAAGGATGTTGTAGCATGAAGGGGTTATTATTGTGTACACAGTGACTTCAGAGATAAGATCACCGATTTATAGCTTGAACTTGATTTTGTCGATAGGCATTTGAGTGCTCCCATCATATCCAAAGTTGGATGCAGATGTGTGACTCAGGTTGCTAGGTGGAATGCCCAGCTCTTTGAGTGCCAAAGTAGAGATGAGGTTGAGTACAAAACCTGGGTCGATCTGGACTCTGTGTATTGGCATTTCTTTGACGTACCCTGTGAAGTACTTGGGTCGATTGTGCTTTGTCTCGCGTAGAAGGAGGTTATCCTTATCCCTGTGCTCTGTGCTTTTGTACCGAGAGGCATCAATGCCTGATCCCTCGGTTTTCTTCTTTTCTCCCTTTGAGGAAGTATTTGATTTTTTGATCCTATAGTCCATTTCAATTTGTAGGACTTGTGGGGCATGTTTGTCGATATCCGCATTCAGTCTTTGCAGTTTTGAATTGAGATTACCACGAGTGTGTGGAGACATTCGTAATAAGTCAAGGATGTGCAGTCGTGCAGGTATATGCTTGAAGTGCTCAATCAAGTCATACTTGAAAGCCTCCTTGGGGCCTACATTTTCATTATTGTTGCCGTTTGGGGTGTTTTCAACTTGCTTTCCCGAAGAATTTACATAACAAGACGAAGGTTGGTTGTAATTTTTGTGGTAATCCTGGCCAGAGCGGGGCACCTCTACCAACTTTAAGAGCTTCTGGAGAAGGTTCTTCGTTTGGAATATCGCCCTCAGAATCAGGGGGTTGATCCTTCTCATTTTCTAAAGACGTCTCTATAGCAGCATTGCCGTCCTCAGTGATTGCGTTACATAGAGCATTTTTTGGGAACAAGTCCTGAATAGCATCCATAAACTTTTCTTCCTTGTTAAGTAATTTATCGGTCTAGACATCTCCTATGAGGTCATGTATCTGGGGCCAGTTGACCGGGTTTTCATTGAAGAGGACTTCATTAGCTAGAGTTTCTTCAGGATGATTGGTCGGAAGAGGTGTGAGTTCTGATGTCACAGTTTCAGGGGACAAAGGCTGAGAAGGTGATATCTTAGTGGAAGTCACCTGAGAAGATGTAGCTCCGAAAGGCGAAGGCTGAGAAGGTGATATCTGATTGTTTAGGTCTTTAATCACCATTTCAGTTTCCATAGATGCTTGTAGGAGTTCTCCCAGGTTCCTTGATTTATTGTCGATGATCATCGAGCGGATCCTTGCTCTCATGTTTTTATGACATATGTTGTCCAACGATGCTTGTGGCAGTACATTTGAGAACTTGTATGCCATCGCCTTCCACTTGTGAATGAAGTCGTATGTTGACTCATTCTCTCCCTATTTTAGGCTAAGAGCTGCACCATAGTTACGGGATGATCCTCACCTTTAAAGTGGGTCAGGAAGCGTGTCTCCAGCATGTTTCAGTTTTGAATGGAATTCTCCCGCAGAGTGGAGTACCAATCAAAGGTCGTACTATTTAGGGTACTTGCAAAGAGACGGGTCTTGATGGCATCTTGATTCGCAATAGCTCCTATTAGGATCTTGAAGTGGATGATGTGCTATCTGGTTGAACCTTTTCCTGTGTATGTTTGGAGAGTGGGTTGTTTGAATTTTGCATGGAATGGAACTGAGTTCATCCATAGGGGATAAGTTGGCTTGATCCCATACTCCTTTAGTGTAACCTCTTCTTTTGCTTTGGCGAGGACATCGTCAACGTCCTTTTTGGTAAGGGAAAGTGACTCATCATCTCCACCGTTTGTCTCATCATTTAGATGGACTTCATTGTTTGGTGGACGTTGGAAAGTGAGAAAGAGGTTTTCTATCAAAGCCTTTATTCTCTGTTGTCTTTACTCCAGCTGCTGGATGCATGCGGTTACGTCATCATGTGTTGTAGGCTGCTCAGTATTTGTAACCAAGACGTTCACCCTTCGAGAGTCGAATGAGGACATCATCTTGGTGACTGAGCGGGAGCTCATTCTTTCGGATGAAGAGTCGGAGGAGCAGTTACTTCGATGTCCTTGGCTTTAAGGAACGAGAGAATCCTCTTGATGTCTTCGTGTCCAGGAGATTCTGTGATTCACCGGTCGTCTTACATGAATTTTAGTTGTCGACTTCTGGCCTTTTCTGGCTTTGCGAACCATATGGACAGCAGCAACTTGATCAGGTCTTTCTCTTTCGACCCATTTTTAGAGATTTGAAGGGTAGATGTTGGGTTCTTTGCTTCTCTAGTCTTTTTGTCGATATGCCGTGTGGCGACGTATGCGACGAGCAATCTGAGCTTCGATGAGCTCTGGCTGAGCTTTTACAATGAAGGACGTAATCCCTCATGTACAACAGCCAAGCTTGTCTTCTTTGAAGCTAGGCATGGATAGGATTCGTACGCGGTCCTTTACCTGTTGCAATGAGGCTTTGAATTCTAGTTTGGCCCCTGTTGAGATGAAGGGTCAAACTGCAAGAGTGCTGGCCTTGGCAGGTTCTCGCAGAGGCCTTGTGATGCACGATCTGATTTTTGGCTTGTAGGAGCAAGCCGACTCACGCTGGGTTGATTTGTTTGTTTGGCGGAGGGTAGGCCTCTCCTCTTTCATGTAAGAGAGAGGGTAGAACCGGTTCTCCTTGAGATGGGCTAGGTATACTGGCTTTGCAGATGCTCGGGACCTCCTTTGTTTTGGTGAAGGTCTTGTGGACCAAGTCTTGGGGTAGACCTGGTTCTTTATAGGTTGAGGCTTCGTGGGGTTGCCACGGGTTTCAGGTTTTTTTATGGCTGCCTTTGGTGTTGGAGCAGCGACATGTCCAGAGGTAGTTTTTTGCCTCTTGGCAGATACAGTTTCTTCTACGGGGAGTAGGAATGGTCCTAGTGACCCGAAGACAATGGTCTGGGGAGTAGAGGTCAACCCGGTGTTCTGAGAGTTGCCGAGGGAATTGACGCTTCAGCAGCTAGCAGGGCGCTTGTGAGTGCACTTGTTTTGCTTCTCTTGAAGCATGAGCTGGTACTTGTTCTCGTCAAAGGTGATGGTCAATGAAGCTGCCATTGTTAGTTTGGAAAACTTTTGAAACAAGACCACATCCATTAGTAATCATAAGAATATGGTGATCATAAATGAAAAAGAACTATGGTTTTTGTCTTTTCAAATCGCTCGAGGGAACATGGCCCGGCCCAAACGAGGTGAAGAATGCAAAAAGCCGTAGAGGGTACAATTGTTCTAAATGCAAGTATAGGAGGCTCAGAGTGAGCGTTCCAGTGAATGCTAGAAGCAATTGTAAGCCTTAATTCAAATACCGAGAAGCGAGGCTCATTTGAAGTAAGATGATAAAAGGTTGGAGATACAAATGTGTCAGTTGCGAATATAGTAGACCTGAAAGGGCTTACTAGCACCGCTAGGCACAAATGTTGCAAATCACATCCTTGGAATGGACACGAGATGGGTTTTTTTAAAAGGTCAAAATTGGATTAAAAAAGAGACCAAATGGTATTCCAATCTGAACATAAGCTACAAACGATTTGTGCGAGCTTTCATCTGAAAGGGAAAGAACCAAGATTTCTTAGATTTGAACCCAAAATGACGAAAGGTTTTTTTTTTTTTTTTGAAAGGTCAAAATTGAATTCATCAAAGAGAGCAAGTGGTGTTCCAGTTCGAATGCAAGCTACAAGCGATTTCCGTGAGCTTTCATTCGAAAGGGAATGAACCAAGATTTCTCAAATTTGAGTTAAAAAATGCAAGAAGTTTTTTTTTTTTAGGTTTTGAAAAGGTTTTTTTTTCAAAGAGATTTTTATTTTGGAATTTTTTTTTGAAGAGTACAATAGGTTTCCAATTCTGTCTTATGAAACCTCGGTAGATAGAACAGCCCCCAGGTAAGGGTAGGATTACTTAATGAACCCATTTGGAGGACCCTTGCCTCGAACAGTCTAGCCGCCTCCACACTCTGGACAAAGCTTTTCTTAGATCCACTTTGGTCAAAGAACGTAATTGGTGTAACCTTAGTGGCCCTTAAATTTTTTTTTTTAAAAGTGCTTTTCTTGGAAGATCTCTAATGGACCCATCAAAGAGAGCGAATGGCCCCTCCTAATCCAAACATTGGCTACAAACGATTTCTGCGAGCCATTGTCCGAGAAGGAAGAAACCAAAGTTTCTCAAATTTGAATCCAAAAGGAAGAAAAGTGATTTTTTTAAGAGTTTGAAATTAGAATCTTTTTTTTTTAAATCCCTATCGGGCTCATCAAAGAAAAAAAATAACCCATACCCCGATACGAAAAATAGCTACAAATATTTCTGTGAGCTATAAAGTTCGGAGAGGAAAGGATCAAAGTTTCTCAAAATTGAATTCAAGAAAAAGAAATCAGATTTTTTTGTGAAATGAGAAAGAGTGGAAATAAATTCAAAGATAGAAATTTCCAAAAAATCCCATCTCATTTTTTTTTTAAATGCAAGATCAAACATAGGCCGCTAACTAGAAAGGAGCCTAAGAATCCAAGCATTGCGTTCTCAAATGAACGTGTCCCACTGGGTGTGCCAACTTGATGGACCCGGCCTTTTCTTTTTTTTCTCTTCCATCCCGGGGCTAGCGGGAGGCCGGCGAATGGAAAAAAGCGAGTGATGAGAGCCTAAATGATACATTTTAGGCCCCTTAATGAGGAATTGGTTATACCGTCGAAAGAGATTAATTAGCTTAATTATGTTATTTTTATTGTTTGTAGGTATTACAGATGCAAGGAGCGAAATTCAGAGCTAAAATGGAAGAAATCTCACAAAGCATGACAAACCGGAGTTGCAAGTAAGAAAGCGTGCCAAATATGGGAAGGGACTCAAATAAGAAAGCAAAGCAAGAGTCCAAACATGCCTTGGACGTCCAACATGGGTCCCACTCACCCCATAGCATGCCAACATGGAAGTTCTTTTAATTGCACCATTATTCTCGAAATTTTCAGGGGCAGCAACTTGAAATGGTCATAACTTTCAACTCGAGTATTGGATTACTGTAAACTATGTACCTTGGAAAGCTCTTTTTGAGTAGATATCCGTGGAGTCCAAGATTGTGTAAATCAGAGATATATCGAGGGAGATATGACCTCTCGAAGTTCGCTATGATGACCAGTGCTTACTGTGTCCTGGCGTCCGGACGCCCTGAGGCAGAGAGGTGCGCAGGAATTTTATTCTTGGCGTCCGGACGCCCGGACCGTCTGAGAGTCCGCCTTATGCACGTTTTGACGAGGTTTTTCATCCCAAAACTTATAAATAAGAGCCCAAACTCTTTTTTGGGGGGATTCACATCTTGGGAGAAGTTCTGGAGGCTTTCTTGGAGCTTGGGGAAGAGCATCAATGGGGATTTCGTCAAGAATTCTTCGTCAATCGTCTTCCATGAGTAACTAAATCTCCATCTTAGGGTTGTGATGAAGCCCTAGTTTTGTGTTTATGGTGATGTATAGGTTCTAGGGCTTTATTTTAAATGCTTTGATTATATCACATTGATTTTATCCAGTGTTGGATTCTTTTATTAATGCAAGATTTCTTTTGGTGTTTTATTCTTGTAGTTTGGAATACCAAGTCATATAATATGATGCTTGAATGAATGTGTTTGTTAGATCTAGGATAATATATGCCATAGAGATAGGTTATGCCCCGATTTGCATCCACTTCCCTTATTTGTTGACTTTGAAGGTTTGTAACCAGAACGAGTCGTGAAAGTATTGACAGTGAAACCCTAGACCTATATTCACCATTGCACGAGGCTACGGTGGATTCATACCCTAAGACTTTTATCTAATTGGATCAAAAACTTGTCTTTCAATTTTTTAATTTAGGAATTGCAAACTCATCAACCCAACACTTCATTCTCTAATAGGATTAGCTTAATAATCAGAGCTTTGTTTGCTACTAGGATTAGTTTAGGCGTTTTGGAAACAACACAACTTAGCCTTTTTGTCCCAGTGGATACGATACTCGGTAACCATATTTGCTTTTTCAAGCAGAGGTAGTAGCGGGGGAATAAATTATAATTGCAACCCTGTTTTAGGATTGGTCAGAATTTTGGCGCCGTTGCCGGGGACAATTAGCACGGTTGTTTGTTTCTTTTAATTCTAACATTAGTTTAGCTTGTTCTATTCCTTTTAATTCCATTCTACTTTATCATCTTTTCTCACATCTTCACCATTCTTACTGCAGGATATTGAGTCTAACACAGCGAACCCTAAGGTTTATGCTGGATCCAAGAGCACTGTTGACAACTTGAAAGTCCTACTCAAGTAAAAGATCGCTTATACCTGGAGCGCGGTAAGCTTAGACTTTCTGATTCTTTTCATATAATTGCAGTAAGTTTTGTGTATGCATGCTTGGTCGTCGCTCTTGTCATCTAGATTTGCTTTCTTTAGACCAAGATTTAGAGCGAGTCCTTAGAAAAATTAGATCATCTAAACATCATTCTGTTGTCACACACACAAATTTACTATTGGCTGAAGCAGGAAAAGAAGACGAGGGTCATGAGGCTCCACCTCTCCGACCCTTGAAGGTTTACTATACTCCTTCAGAATATGCGTCACCATCGTGTATTCAGCTGCCGATAGTACAGGCAGCTCAATATGAAATCAAGCCCAGCACAATCAATCTAATTCCTTCTTTCTATGGCTTGAACAATGAGGACCCGTACAACCACATTGATGAGTTTTTGGTTATTTGCTCCACGGTGCGAATTAACAATTTTAGTAGTGAGGCCTTAAAAATGTTTCTCTTTTCGTTTTCATTGAAGGACAAAGCCAAGTATTGACTGAGTACCTTACCTGCAAACTCTATCAATTCTTGGGCCCAACTACAACAAAAATTCTTGGACAAATATTTCTCTGTGGGCAAAACAAATCAGTACAGGAGGTCCATCACATCCTTCGCCCAAACTGACAGTGAACAATTTCATGAGGCGTGGGATAGATTTAAGGATCTCCTTAGAAAGTGTCCTCATCACCAAATTGCCAAATGGCAATTGGTGCAATTCTTTTATGATGGGCTCTCACCCGAATGGCGAAACATGGTAGTGACCGCCAGTGGGGGATCAATTATGCTGAAAAATGAGGATGAGGCATGGGAGCTTTTTGAGAATATGAGTGAGACATTTTAGCACCATGCCTCCACTGCTAGATTGGAGAGGCCGGCAGCCTCGATTTTGCAGAAACCTAAAAGGGTATTTGAAATTCAGCCCTCTAATGAACTCACAACCCAAGTGGCTGCCTTGACCCAAAAGATAGATCAGCTGATTTCTGGGGGACAATCTCTCCAATCTTCATCTCCCCAGCCCCCTGCTCATCAAGTTGCTTGTGCTTTGTGCTCTAGTCCCGCTCATTTTGTGAGCAATTGTCCTGCAGCCTCTCAGTTTCCTGAATTTGTGCAAGAGCAGGTGAATGCTGCACAGGGGTTCTCCAAACCGGGTAATGATCCATTTTTGAATACTTTTAACCCGGGATGGCGCAATCACCCCAACTTTTCATGGAAGTCGCCCGGTCAAGGCACTTCATTCTCTCAACCGGGAAATGGGCCTAATTTTCAATACAATCCTGCGGCCTATCGTTCCCAACAATCCTACCAGCAACCCAACCCTCAACCACCTCAAAGAACTCCATCATTTGAGGAGACAGTGCTGCAAGAGCTCAAAGCAACCACTCAGTTGGTCCATTCCCACTCTCAATCCATAGCTAAGCTAGAGGTCTAGATCGGGCAAATAACTACAGATCTTAACAAAAGAGAGGAGGGACGCTTGCCTAGCCAACCCACGGTTAACCCTAGAATTCTTTTGATGTGGGTAGTGGCTCGCAACATAATGATACCTATCGTGAGCAAGCGAAAATGGTTGTCACATTACGGAATGGGCGTGAGGTTGAGACTAGGCCTGAGGAGCCTAAGCAAGGTGTGAAAGAGCCCATAACAAATCCCAAGAGCTCTCGGGCTGAAATGCTTTCTAAGGGAAACGAGGCACCCCCATATGTGCCTAAAGCCCCTTTTCCCACTTGTCTTGACACACCCTCTCCCTTTAGTAAAAAGAAAGCAACCATGGATGAGATGTTAGAGGTGTTTAAGCAAGTAAAGATTAACCTGCCTTTGCTAGATGCTATCAAGCAGGTCCCTTCTTATGCTAAATTTCTGAAAGATTTGTGCACTCAAAAGTGCAAATCTAAATCTCATGTGCCAAAGAAGGTTTTACTTACTGAGCAAGTGAGCTCAATTCTCCATAATGACACTCCTCCCAAGCTGAAAGATCCTGGCACTCCCACCATTACTTGCACAATTGGGAGTCACGTTATTGATCATGCATTGTTGGATCTGGGAGCGAGTGTCAATCTCTTGCCTTACTCGGTGTATGAGCAGATTGGGCTAGGGGACTTAAAGCCTACTCCGGTTACCTTGGAACTTGCTGATAGATCTGTCAGGATTCCCCGGGGAATAATTGAGGATGTTCTGGTCAAGGTCGACAAGTTCTTTTTCCCTGTCGATTTCATCGTCCTTGACACTGAACCAGTGCAAAATTCATGGAAGCACACTACTGTCATTCTTGGACGGCCCTTTTTGGCCACGGCCAATGCAAACATTAATTGTCGAACCGGAGTTATGGATGTTTCCTTCGGGAATATGAAAGTGAGGTTGAATGCTTTTAGGGCCTCTCATCAACCTTCAAACGAGGATGACTGTTTGTAGTCAATGTTGTTGATGAGCTTGTAGAAAACGCTCTTCACCCTGAGGATACTTTGCCGGCTGTCATTGCTCCTGATCTGTCTGATGGTCAGGAAGCTCAAATTTTGGATGTGTTGGAAATGCACAAGAGTGCACTCGGCTGTTCAGTTGCCGAGTTGAAAGATATTGATCCCTCCATCTACATATCTTGTCCCCCTTGCATTGCTGATTTTACACTTTCTCGAGATATGCAGAGGTTTTTAGTTCCTAACTTGGAGGAGGTAGACATGAAAGAAGTGCTGAGTCATGTCTTTATGCAGGTTTGGCTTGTACTTCGTAGGTTTTCTTTGATTTTCTTTATTGTGCTTGCCGCTAACATTCCACAGGTACTTTGGTCTGATTTGGGGGGCGTCCTCCCCGTTTTCCTTCCTTCCACTTCTTATTAAGCGGTACCCAAGTGATATCCCTCCTTTTCCTTTACTTTCCTTGTCCTTTATCTTTTATTTTGTTTTTAACATTGTGGACAATGTTAGGTTAAGTTGGGGGTTGGGGTATTAACCTTTGGAGTAGTCTAGGGGTAGTTTTTAGCAGTTTTTAGTTCTTTTTACTTGTCGTCTTTTCCTTTGGTATTCTAAAAAAAAAAAAAAAGTTTTTGCTAGTTTCGTTAGTCTTTTGGGAGATTTCTAACCTTGTTTTTATGAAACGAAGATACCCTGATTTTTGAAAATTTTTGTGAGGAAAAAGAGAAAAATGGTTCACTATCTTGTTTTACGAAAGAGTTTTTGAGAAATTGTTGAATTATTGATCTCTCACTTAACACGTATTATATAAACAATTTGAAATGTGAAACTATGATTTCCATACTAGTGAAAACTTCAGAACAATTATGATGGAAAGCTGACCCTCGGTTATACTGAAGTCGGGCATATGGAAAGGGCTACCTATTGTTGGGGACCATTTATCCAAAAAAAAAAATTGACTAGTTTGGGTTCGTAGCCTTTTTAACTCGAGTCAGTAAGCCCATAGGGGTATTGCCATACCTAGTGCCCTAAGGACATCTGTCTTGGGAGTCATTGGCTGAATGCTCATTACATGGGTTAATTAGAAAGCTTAAGGGACCTAGGCATTGCACAGTCATTTAAAAAAAAATCAAAATAGTGTTGTCATGTCCTTTGAAAAACAATAGTGTGAAAGCCACCACAAATGCCTTGAGAGGAATCATGTTAACATGTACTGAGGTTCGGTGGCCCAGTATTTTGAAAGAACAAGATATGTTTTCATGGAAATTGTTAGTGGATCGTTTTATGCTTTCATACTTCTATATGTACAGAATTTCCACTGTGCACGATCAATTTTTCTAACATGATTTTGAGGATTTCTGACCAAAAGATAGGATTTGTGAACCACATTTGAGTTGTGTACTGAAAACCCCAAAATCAGGAATATCCGGTGTTCATAGAGACGTTGGTGAAAAATACTCTCTGTTTTTCTTTTATGTTTCTGGAACTTTGTGGGTAGATTCACTGCGAACCCTCATGAGACTATAACTTGTCCTCTAGGGGGAACTTAGAGGTTTAAAGGCTTGCTGCACATGCTAAGTGCAGCTATGCTCCCTATGAAAGTGGCCTTAGTTAGTCTTTCTTTTGTTTTAGCTTTGCTCGAGGTCTAGCAAAGTATAAGTTGGGGGGTGTGATGAGAGCCTAAAAGATACATTTTAGGCCCCTTAATGAGGACTTGGTTATACCGTCGAAAGAGATTAATTAGCTTAATTATGTTATTTTATTGTTTGTAGGTATTATAGATGCAAGGAGCGAAATTCAGAGCTAAAATGGAAGAAATCTCACAAAGCATGACAAACCGGAGTTGCAAGTAAGAAAGCATGCCAAATATGGGAAGAGACTCAAATAAGAAAGCAAAGCAAGAGTCCAAACATGCCTTGGACGTCCAACATGGGTCCCACTCACCCCATAGCATGCCAACATGGAAGTTCTTTTAATTGCACCATTATTCTCGGAATTTTCAGGGGCAGCAACTTGAAATGGTCATAACTTTCAACTCGAATATCGGATTAGTGTAATCTACATACCGTTGCAAAGCTCTTTTCGAGTAGATGTCCGTGGAGTCAAAGATTGTATAAATCGGAGCTATATTGAGGGAGATATGACCTCACAAAGTTCGTTATGATGACCAGTGCTTACTGTGTCTTGGCGTCCGGACGCCAGCTTCGGAGGCAGAGAGGTGCGCAGGAATTTTTATTCCTGGCATCCGGACGCCCGGACCGTCTGAGAGTCCGCCTTATGCACGTTTTGATGAGGTTTTTCATCCCAAAACTTATAAATAAGAGTCCAAACTCGTTTTTGGGGGGATTCACATCTTGGGAGAAGTTCTGGAGGCTTTCTTGGAGCTTGGGGAAGAGCATCAATGGGGATTTCGTCAAGAATTCTTCGCCAATCATCTTCCATGAGTAACTAAATCTCCATCTTAGGGTTGTGATGCAGCCCAAGTTTTGTGTTTATGGTGATGTATAGGTTCTAGGGCTTTATTTTAAATGCTTTGATTATTTGATTTTATCCAGTGTTGGATTCTTTTATTAATGCAAGTTTTCTTTTGGTGTTTTATTCTTGTAGTTTGGAATACCAAGTCATATAATATGATGCTTGAATGAATGTGTTTGTTAGATCTAGGATAATCTATGCCATAGAGATATGTTATGCCCCGATTTGCATCCACTTCCCTTATTTGTTGACTCTGAAGGTTTGTAACCAGAACGAGTCGTGAAAGCATTGACAGTGAAACTCTAGACCTATATTCGCCATTGCATGAGGCTACGGTGGATTCATACCCTAAGACTTTTATCTAATTGGATCAAAAACTTGTCTTTCAATTTGTTAATTTAGGAATTGCAAACCCATCAACCCAATACTTCTTTCTCTAATAGGATTAGCTTAATAATCAGAGCTTTGTTTGCTACTAGGATTAGTTTAGGAGTTTAGGAAACAACACAACTTAGCTTTTTTGTCCCAGTGGATACGATACTCGGTTATCATCTTTGCTTTTGCAAATAGAGGTAGGAGCGGGGGAATAAATTATAATTGCAACCCTGTTTTAGGATTGGTCAGCGAGCATCAACATTTTTGTGTGGGTATGCCAGATTTTCTATTATACTTGGAATTTAGAAATGATTGTCGCGACCCCAGAACGGATCCCGGGCCCGCGACACAGTAGATGATGATGTAGATGACACTTTCCCACAGGTTCCCGCGGTGAGGATTTCCAAGGACAAGCGGAATCTGACTCACACAATCACGTATGCGGAAGCGTGTAGCAAAACACATCAAGATGAGCACCAATACGATGTTTAAGTGCTCATGACAGTTAATATCAAAACATAGTATCAAAGAAAGAAGCTAACAAGCATTCCCATTAATATTCAAGTTATAGGACTAATACTAAAACAAGTTAAGTTTTGTTACAATTCCAAGAGAGGCCAATAGAGGCCAATACACTCCTCAAACAACAAAAGAAACCCAAGACAAAAGGTGACGAAACTCGAGAACCCGCCCGCATATAACTGGTTGTCCCTCAAGAGCTGCAACGCTGTCCTCAAATGTTCTTCATGCTCCTTCTTACTCTTAGAATATACCAGAACATCATCAATAAACACTACCGTGGAGTGATCCAAATAAGGTGCAAAGACCTTGTTCATCAAAGCCATAAAGACTGCGGGTGCATTCGTCAAGCTAAAGGGCATCACTAAGAACTCATAGTGCCCATATCTTGTTCTAAAGGCTGTTTTCTGAACATCTGAGTCTCTAACTCTCAACTGATGGTACCCTGACCTCAAGTCTTGTTAGGAATTTTCTAGATTGCAATTTGATGGATGCATTATCATTCAAAGCATCATTTGATTTACACACTTGCATTGGTTTTAAATAAACTTGAAATCTTGTTTTATTCATGCATTGCTTTTAAGATTTGTAAAAGTATTGATTTATGCATGATTTGTTTTTTCATCTTGGATGCATTTGATTTAGAAAAGAGTTTTCAAGAAATCAAGCAAGCCTTTGTTTTAAAAGTTTTGAATCTTTTTAGGCTTTTTATGTCATGTTTTAAAAACCATTAGAATCTTTAAAACATGTTTTCCAAGCTTGATTTAGTGGCCAAAAGGTCCCCCAAAGAAATAACTTTGAAATGACAAAAGTTGGATTTTTTGTCAAAAGGGGGGTTGTCCCGGCAGTGTCGTCGGTCGACCGAGAGGCAGGTCTCGGTCGACCGAGACAACTGCAGGCAAAAATTGCCTGGGAGCACCAACGGTCAGAAATATGACCGTTGTGTGTTCTCGGTCGACCGAGGCCTGTTTCTCGGTCGACCGAGAACTAGCCGTTGGCCACTTTTCCCTATAAATATGAGTTCTTTCCCTTGCCAAAAGTTGGGAATTTTTAACCCCTCCTTGAGAGGATTTGAGGCATATCAAAAGGGAAAAGAACCAAGGGATGAAGGGGATGATTAGGAAAGCTAAAGCTTGGATTAATGAAGTTAAACTACCAAGTAGGCTCTTCCTTTCTTAATCATATGTTTGCATGCTCTTGTTTTATTTTTGGTAAATCATTTCTAGCATGTTAAACTATGTTTGTGTTGTGTCCTTAACATATTTTATGTTTTGAGTTGATTTATTGTTTTGGATATAACATCACATGATTCAATCCAAGTAGTACTTGAATTGGTAAATCAAAGTAGATCATGTTAATGAAAGAACTTTGGTAAATCATATGTAACATGATCCATATACTTGGTTGAATCTTTGGTTGTTGTTTTCCATCATAAGAACATCTCTCTCAAAACTAACTTATGTTTTGGATTCAACTTCTTTACAAATCATATGTTTTCATGTTTTGTTTTATCATTGGTAAATCTTTGTAACATGTTAATATATGATATGTTGTATCCTTAGCATATTCTATATTTTGAATAGATCTATTGTTTTGGATACATCACCATTGATTCATCAAAGTAGTACTTTATTGGTAAATCTAAGTAGATCATGTTAATGAAAGATGTAACATGATTCATATACTTTGTTGAATCTTTGGGTGTTGTTTTTCCATCATAAGAAAATCTCTCTCAAATGTATCTTATGTTTTGGATTCAACATCATTACAAATCATATGTGTATTATTGTTTTAAAGTTTCACAACTTGCATCACTTTGATAGGTAAATCATTTTCAAGTTGTATTTATAATTACATATGATTTGTCCCCTAATTTCAATCAAATCTATTTTTATGTTTTGAGCTTCATTGATGATTTGATTGACATCCCTATGCATCACATGTTTAGAGCTAATCCATTTCATACAACTTGTGTAACTTTGATATCATTAACAAGTTGTTACTTTTAACATGTGATTGCATTACTTCCTCAATCATAAATGTTTTATGAGCTAAAACTTTCAAAAGCCTTAGGCATACATTTATGAACTTTCATTTTCATAATGATTGAGGACCACACACACACACTTCATTTGTTTTCATCTTTGCATTCATAGTGTGAGTGTGTATTAGATTTTCACTTCCATATCCGCCTATTTAAGAGGCATTGTAATGAGCTAAATTGAATCTCCATCAAGTGTATGTTAGACACTAATTAGTGAGATAACCAACCTTGTGGTTGAAGAGGTTATTGCTTAGCCTTTAAAAGCATCTTGTATAGGTTGATGTTAAGCCTTGAAAAACATCATTGTAAGGTTATTGCTTAGCCTTGGAAAGCATATTGTAAAGGTTATTGCTTAGCCTATTGAAAAGCATAAATAGTGGAAATCCGGTGGGGTGTTGGATCACAAGCCGGTAGTGGATGTAGGCATTGAGGCCGAACCACTATAAATACTTGTGTGATGGTGCTTGCTTTGTGGTGATTGTTTTCCTTAAGCTTCCGCATATTGTTTGATAATCATCACTTGTGACTAGTTTGTTTTAAAGAAGTTAAAATTGTTAAAATTGGTCAAAAAAAGGAGCTCACCCTATTCACCCCCCCTCTAGGGTTCGGATCCCCATGGACTTACAAGTGGTATCAGAGCGGGTTACTCCATTTTAGGGCTTAACAACCCGGAGTTGATCCTTGCTAGATTTGAACCCTAGTGTTGTATTTAATGCATATCTTTATGTTGATTTCCACTATATTTGAAAATGATATTTTCCCTAGCCTCATTGCACCACTCTAAGACTTTCTCAAGTTATATCTTCTAGAGTTGGTGAGTCCTCAAAGTGTTCTCTCATGGACAACCTTTTCAAGGCTTTAGGTGAATTTTCAAAGGTAGACTATTTGAGTAACCTTAGGCCTTGATACCCCTAGACCAACCTATGCTTTTTAGTTATATCCTTTTGTTGGTCATGTTACATTTGCATTTTGTTTCTTTATAGTCACATCTTTTAAAATGCAATGTTTCTTTGTGATCATTTGATTTTGTCTTCATGAACTTTTATAGTTATATCTCATGGTTTTCAAAATCCTTTGATTGCAACCTTTTCATGATGGATTTGCATATTGTTCATTTAGTAATATCTCTTGTTGTGCATATCTATTCATGATCAATTGATTGTGATTACAAATGCTTTCTAGCTAGTTTTTCATGATCAATTGATGTTGGAAAATCATTTGATGTTTGTCATAGTTAAATCCTTTTTGGAAATCAAATGATTTGAAGCAACCTTAGTTTTCCATTGATTTACAAGTTATATCTTTTGATATGGAAAATTTGTAAGTGTCTATTGTTTTTACAAATTGAAAACTTTACAATAGTACACTTCTTGTTTTTCAAAATCACTTGCTCTTAATTCTATAAATGATTCTTTGTTGGAATTTCATACATTGAAGTGATTTGGAAAACTTTGGAAAATGTTCTAAGCTTTATTAGTTATATTTATAAAAGCATTTTCCTTGAATTTATTTCCTTGTGCCTAATTATGATTGTATCATTTGAAAGGAAATAATTTTTACAAACAATTTGCATCTTTGCTCATTGAGTTACATTCTTTATGCAAATTGATTTTGATGTCTTACATTGCATGGTTGGATATAGTTTCATTGATTTGCATGTTTGTGCCTAACTTGGTATATTCTCTTAGATGCATTTTGATGATTGTTTATGTGCTTTTTAATAAAATCTTGCATTTGAGCTTTTTATGTACATATGTGATTTTATGTGCTAAGCTCATTTGGTTTAAACCACATATCCTTTTCCATTGCATTGTAAGCATAGTACATTTGCTAAGAGTGGAGATGTTACATGATAGCTTAATGGATCATTTTAGATGAATTGGAATTAAACCATTGTTCTTAATAGGTATATCCATTTATGTGGTCCATCTTCATCTTTATGTGATCCATGATGTCTCTCTAACTTCATACCTTCTTGTGCTTACATAGTTATATTCTTTATTGATGATATGGTATGAGTTAGATCTTGAGTGTTGATTGATCCTCTCTATGCAAATGTCAAAGTGTTCTATGTATGGTTGTGATCTTAGTTCTATTTGTTGAAACCATACTAGAACTCAAATCCATCCTCTATGCTTTATAGTCATTTCTTTTTGGATGGTTATGATGTTGATTCATGTATATGCTATAAGTGATATCATCCTAATACATGTTTCAACTTCATAGTAGTGATCTTGATCATATGAAACTCTTTGAAATCCATTCCTCATATTTCTATGTGTTTGATGGATAACTTAGATGTTGAATTCATATGATTTAGTCACTTTTTAAATTGCATGCATTTCAAAGTCATATCTTTTTGCATTGCAATTTCTCTTGTTCATCACTATGCTCAATAGTTATATCTTTAAAAGTGATGAATATGCATTTATGATGCTTGATGGAATTTTGTCACATTCTTGCTCTTTATCATGTTATCAAATTCAATTGGTTTCATTTGGTATAATGTTTGATTGATTTGATTTCTTGTGAATGTGATAAATCTTGTGTGCATTGGATTGAACTTGATAAGTAATATGATTGTTCCATGTCACACACCATTAGCATCATAATGTTCATGTTGCCACCTCTTTTGCTCTCATAGGTATATCTCATGACCACCATGTTTATGTGTTCATAATATTGGTTGGTTATTAGTTGAGGTTGGCTTCATGTTTGAATTTCTTTTCACTCTTTCATGCACCTTAATAAGTCATATTTATTGATTGAATGAAATGATTTTCAAAATCTTACATAGCATATGATTTTCTTAAGTAATATTGATTGATGCTATGTTTGAGTAAACCCCATATCATGGATAGCTCTAATTTGGATTTTTCCTAATAGGTATATTTTTAAATCCATTTTAGAGTGATTGATTTAAATAGTCATATCCTAAATCTCAATTGGTATTCTTTGTCTTTCCAATTGATATCCATGATGGCTTTTCCCATAGACCTTGCTTTCTTTTGGCAATTTGATCATATGAGCTTGATAGTTAAATGAATCTAATCCTTTCTTTGAAGTTGACCCTCACTTGGTTAAACCATCTTCTTCTTGTACCTAATAGTTAAATCTTTGTCAAAAGTTTGACAAAAGAAGAGAATGGATTGAGGGGGAGTGTAAACCTTCATAGGAAGTATTAGTTGTGATCAAATTGACCCTAGGATTGCCTTTGAACCCTTAGAGACTACTACCTCACATGATAGCCTGTTATGGATTTCATCTTCGATTTCATTTGTTAACAGGTGCTACTAATGGTATTTTCCTTGTTTCATGTGTGTAGGTACCTTTGCAATTTAATGGCAAAGGGGGAGAAATTATGCAAGTTCTCAAAAGGGTGAAGAGAAAGTCCAAGCTTCCAAAGGGGAGAGTTATGTATGATCTTCTACAAAGGGAGAGAATGCATACCTTGCCAAAGGGAGAAAGAGGCATGGTCAAAGGGGGAGAGCTAATAGAAGAAAGAAGCTTGGAGCTAAAGAAGATGCTTGGATAAAGAAAGAAAGAAGAAAGAAAGCTTGAAGGTTGATCAAGCTCCAAGCATCATGAAGATTGAAGTCCAAGAGCCCAAGCTATGAGAAGAAGCATCCAAGAAGATTTCAAGCCTTGTCCAGCTGAGGGGGAGCTGAAGACTAAGTGTGTATTGTCAGTGGTGAGTGTGTTTGCCATCAAATTGCAAAGGGGGAGATTGTTAGGAATTTTCTAGATTGCAATTTGATGGATGCATTATCATTCAAAGCATCATTTGATTTACACACTTGCATTGGTTTTAAATAAACTTGAAATCTTGTTTTATTCATGCATTGCTTTTAAGATTTGTAAAAGTATTGATTTATGCATGATTTGTTTTTTCATCTTGGATGCATTTGATTTAGAAAAGAGTTTTCAAGAAATCAAGCAAGCCTTTGTTTTAAAAGTTTTGAATCTTTTTAGGCTTTTTATGTCATGTTTTAAAAACCATTAGAATCTTTAAAACATGTTTTCCAAGCTTGATTTAGTGGCCAAAAGGTCCCCCAAAGAAATAACTTTGAAATGACAAAAGTTGGATTTTTTGTCAAAAGGGGGGTTGTCCCGGCAGTGTCGTCGGTCGACCGAGAGGCAGGTCTCGGTCGACCGAGACAACTGCAGGCAAAAATTGCCTGGGAGCACCAACGGTCAGAAATATGACCGTTGTGTGTTCTCGGTCGACCGAGGCCTGTTTCTCGGTCGACCGAGAACTAGCCGTTGGCCACTTTTCCCTATAAATATGAGTTCTTTCCCTTGCCAAAAGTTGGGAATTTTTAACCCCTCCTTGAGAGGATTTGAGGCATATCAAAAGGGAAAAGAACCAAGGGATGAAGGGGATGATTAGGAAAGCTAAAGCTTGGATTAATGAAGTTAAACTACCAAGTAGGCTCTTCCTTTCTTAATCATATGTTTGCATGCTCTTGTTTTATTTTTGGTAAATCATTTCTAGCATGTTAAACTATGTTTGTGTTGTGTCCTTAACATATTTTATGTTTTGAGTTGATTTATTGTTTTGGATATAACATCACATGATTCAATCCAAGTAGTACTTGAATTGGTAAATCAAAGTAGATCATGTTAATGAAAGAACTTTGGTAAATCATATGTAACATGATCCATATACTTGGTTGAATCTTTGGTTGTTGTTTTCCATCATAAGAACATCTCTCTCAAAACTAACTTATGTTTTGGATTCAACTTCTTTACAAATCATATGTTTTCATGTTTTGTTTTATCATTGGTAAATCTTTGTAACATGTTAATATATGATATGTTGTATCCTTAGCATATTCTATATTTTGAATAGATCTATTGTTTTGGATACATCACCATTGATTCATCAAAGTAGTACTTTATTGGTAAATCTAAGTAGATCATGTTAATGAAAGATGTAACATGATTCATATACTTTGTTGAATCTTTGGGTGTTGTTTTTCCATCATAAGAAAATCTCTCTCAAATGTATCTTATGTTTTGGATTCAACATCATTACAAATCATATGTGTATTATTGTTTTAAAGTTTCACAACTTGCATCACTTTGATAGGTAAATCATTTTCAAGTTGTATTTATAATTACATATGATTTGTCCCCTAATTTCAATCAAATCTATTTTTATGTTTTGAGCTTCATTGATGATTTGATTGACATCCCTATGCATCACATGTTTAGAGCTAATCCATTTCATACAACTTGTGTAACTTTGATATCATTAACAAGTTGTTACTTTTAACATGTGATTGCATTACTTCCTCAATCATAAATGTTTTATGAGCTAAAACTTTCAAAAGCCTTAGGCATACATTTATGAACTTTCATTTTCATAATGATTGAGGACCACACACACACACTTCATTTGTTTTCATCTTTGCATTCATAGTGTGAGTGTGTATTAGATTTTCACTTCCATATCCGCCTATTTAAGAGGCATTGTAATGAGCTAAATTGAATCTCCATCAAGTGTATGTTAGACACTAATTAGTGAGATAACCAACCTTGTGGTTGAAGAGGTTATTGCTTAGCCTTTAAAAGCATCTTGTATAGGTTGATGTTAAGCCTTGAAAAACATCATTGTAAGGTTATTGCTTAGCCTTGGAAAGCATATTGTAAAGGTTATTGCTTAGCCTATTGAAAAGCATAAATAGTGGAAATCCGGTGGGGTGTTGGATCACAAGCCGGTAGTGGATGTAGGCATTGAGGCCGAACCACTATAAATACTTGTGTGATGGTGCTTGCTTTGTGGTGATTGTTTTCCTTAAGCTTCCGCATATTGTTTGATAATCATCACTTGTGACTAGTTTGTTTTAAAGAAGTTAAAATTGTTAAAATTGGTCAAAAAAAGGAGCTCACCCTATTCACCCCCCCTCTAGGGTTCGGATCCCCATGGACTTACAAGTCTATCTTGGAAAAATAGGCTGCTCCTTGCAATTGGTCAAACAATTCGTCTATCCTTGGCAAAGGGTACTTGTTCTTCACTGTCACATGGTTCAACTTCCTGTAGTCAATGCACATTCTCAAACTTCCATCCTTCTTCTTCACAAATAACACCGGTGCTCCCCACGGTGAAACACTTGGCCTAATAAAACCTTTGCTCAACAAATCCTGCAATTGGAGCTTTAGCTCACCCATTTCTGCCGGAGCCATCCTATATGGTGCAATCGAGATCGGAGCTGTCCCTGGAAGGAGCTCAATTGTAAACTCAACTTCTCTAATTGGTGGTAAACCCGGGATTTCTTCTGGAAAAACATCTGGAAATTCACACACAATGGGGATATCCTCCACCCCTTGGGACTGTTTATCCTCCGTGATAAACGCCGTAAATGCTTGGCACCCACTCTGCACTAATCTGCTTGCCTTCAACACTGAAATAAACCCTGCCTAAGACTTTCTCCTGTTCCCCTGAAATATCAATTCTGCCTGTGGTCCTTGGAATCTGAATGTGATGGTCTTACTAAAACAATCCATAGTGGCATGATATGCTTCTAACCAATCCATGCCTAAAATGACATCAAAATCATGCATGTCCAAAACTATGAGGTTGGCCGGTAAATTAACATCTCCTAACAACACTGTACAACTAGGGTAATGGGTTCTACACACAACTTGTTTCCTTACTGGAGTGGTCACTACTAGAATGTAATCCAATTTACTACATGGTGCATCAATCAACTTAGCAAAACTAGGGGATGAAAAAGGGTGAGTGGATCCGGGATCAAACAAAATCTGGGCTTCCACCCCACAAACAAGAAGTTTACCTTCTACCACGTCTCCTGCAGCTTCAGCATCTACACGGTTGAGATAGTATAACCGTCCATGCATCTGTAGTCTGTTCGGTATTTGGTTCTGCCTTCCTTGGCCTTGTCTGTTCTGCTGTGGAGGACGAGCATTCTGATTTTGCGCTGGTGGCCTAGCTTGTTGCTGCTGCTGAGGTGGTCTCATCTGATTCTGAACTGGTGCTTGATTCTGAGGAGCTACTTGTCTCTGCTGCTGGTTTCTGTTCCCTTGAGTCTGAAGTAGTGGGCAATCCTTGATTGCATGGTTCATAGCCCCACACTTGAAACAGGCACCCATAGCCTTACGACATTCGTGTGTCTCATGATTCTTGCCACAATGGCCACAACCCTGCCTCACATGACCTTGCTCCTGCCTTGGCTTCTTGCCCTGCTGTTGCCTCTGATTCTGCTGCTGATACTATTTTTTCCTGTCCTGAACAATCATGTTGTTAATATCCTCAAGAGTATAAGCCCGCTTGACTGCCTCATCATATGTAGCTGGAGGTACTACCCCTATAACATCTCTCATGATGATCGGATTCAACCCTTCCAAAAACTTTGTTATTTTCTTCCTTTCCGTATCAATCAGCTCGGTAGCAGATCTAGCCAATCTCTCAAATTTGGTGACATAGTCTAGCACCGTCATACTACCTTGCTTAAGCTGCTGGAATTCGATAGCCTTCTGCCTCTTGACATGAGAGGGGATGTATTTGTCCTGAAACTGTATCTTGAAAGTTGCCCGTGCCTCATCGTCTGCCATCACTGCATATGGATCCTTGACTGTTTGCCACTACCTATCTGCAAGCCCATAAAATAAAGAAGCTGTGAGGTTGACTTTCTGTACACCCGTGCACATGAAGACATCGAAGATCTTCTCCGTATTGACTAGCCAGTCATCTGCCACTAATGGGTCTTCATTGCCCGAAAACTCCTTCGGTGCTCTTTTCCTAAACTTCTCAAACAGTGCATTAGGGTCAGGATCCCTATTTTGAATAACAATCTGTGGACCTGCGGGTGGTGCTACATTCCTGTTTTGAAGCACTTCCAAAAGTTGCCTCTGAACTTGTGCCATTTCATCATCCTTCTTTGCCAACTGTTCTTGAAACCTTGCTTGGTTCTCATTAGCCTGCCTTTGTTGTGCTATCATGGCTTGCATAAGTTCCTGAAACTGTGTGGCTGTAGGTGTCTCAGATGCATTTGACTCATTTTGATTACTGCCTGAAGCATGATGATTTGGAGCTTTTCTTGGAGGCATATTGCTGTAAAACAAAGAGTTAGAACACAATAATCATGGTACAAGGGTTTCTAAGATCCTATACGAACGAATCTATCGAACTGACGAATCCTCGCCACGTTCCTAAGATCTTTCTAGTTTCTTTTAAGTGCCTGAAACATGTCTCGCTCTGATACCAGTCCTGTCGCGACCCCGAAACGGATCCCGGGCACGCGACACAGTAGATGATGATGTAGATGATACTTTCCCACAGGTTCCTGCGGTGAGGATTTCCAAGGACAAGCGGAATCTGACTCACACAATCACGTATGCGGAAGCGTGCAGCAAAACACATCAAGATGAGCACCAATACGATGTTTAAGTGCTCATGACAATTAATATCAAAACATAGTATCAAAGAAAGAAGCTAACAAGCATTCCCATTAATATTCAAGTTATAGGACTAATACTAAAACAAGTTAAGTTTTGTTACAATTCCAAGAGAGGCCAATAGAGGCCAATACACTCCTCAAACAACAAAAGAAACCCAAGACAAAAGGTGACGAAACTCGAGAACCCGCCCGACGTCTAGATGACATCGTCGGGCTGCCACTCTCTCACAGGGGTTGGCTCACAAGCCTCCTCCTGACGCTCCTCCTCAAAGGTAACGTCTCCTGCACCTGGGCACCAACAAACAAGGGTCAAACACGACGGTTTGGTAGGTAATCAATTTAGGCATGAACATGTACAATGACTTTTAGAGAAAACATGTAAGCGAATCCTTCAATTGAAATACTGTAATGACTGCGGTACATTTGCAAAAATACTTAATCGAGCTGAGATACTAACACAAACTAGCATGAATACATATAATATCATGAATAGTTACAATCCACAAAGAGCCCATCCTTTCTCTATCATTTATATAATGAAAAGAGCAAGCACGCACGACAAGCACGATATACATAATATAAACACGACACGATTTCCCACAAAGACGGGAATTCCGGCCGCGGAACCGGACACGCACGATGTGTAATAAATACACGACCAGTCTGCAGACAATCCACATGTTTAAAGACCCCCAGGCAGTGGATCAGACTAAAAGGGCAGTCTAAGCTCAGTGGTGTTTACTTAATTCATGAATGCACAAAACACGCGAAACACGGTCTAAACACGTCGAGATAAAAAAAAGGGGGAAATCACTTATCGAAACACGATGAACACGACTAGCACGGGCATAATTAATGTGCATAACACGCTTAGGAAGTGATCCCCTTTTTCTTGGAACAGATTTTCAAAACTAGCTTGTACTAAACTTCAAAACGAGTACACGATGATATTCATTATATCAAACTAAGGTACGAACACAAAGCCTATGAAGCACATGTGAGGACCCTTGATTGATCTTTGTGTATTCGAAGCCCAAATGTTGGAATTTGGAATAGAGTTGGTGTCCCGGAAGTTCAAGACATCTCGAGTTTCGAGTACACAATATCAAGCTAAAGGTCACTTAACATGTTCTAGTTTTCACTCTTCCAAAACTTCTTCAAAACTAGGAATTGGTCAATTTCGGTCAGCTTGCGGTCAGCTGGCGGCTAGCCGAAATAGAAACTGGCGGCTAGCCGTAAGCTGACCGTAGGGCTGACCGCTGAAAACCCAGATCTGATGCCGCTCTCTGGAGAAGGAACCGTAATAATTTCGGTTGGCTTACGGTTAGCCGCAAGGGAACTGGCGGCTAGCCGTGAGCTAACCGCAGGGTTGACCGCAGGACCCTGAAGCAAAAGTCAGCTACTGGAAAAGGAACCGCTGATTTCGGTTGGCTCGCGGTTAGCCGAAATGGGAATTACGGCTAGCCGCCAGCTGACCGAAACTGCACGGGAAGTACAGTTCAGTGCAGATTTTCCATATTTCCTTCTTCTCTTCTTCTTGTTTTTCATTCCACCTGCACTCCCTGAGCCTCCATGCTCTCCAAGGGATAAAATACACATTTCTCACAATCCCAAACATCCAATCCAAGGAAAACATGATCATGAAGCTTATAAACATTTTCATATGCAAAATTTCCAAAAACAACAATGTAGCTTAAAATACACATGCACGATGATCCTATAGAGATTACTTGCCTTGCCCAAATGCTAATAATCCTCTCCAAGCACTTCACTCAAAAGCTAAGCCAACACTACAAGAAAACCCAAGAGAAACAATACCAAACTTAACACGATGAAAGCAAGGAACCCATTTTCATAAAAAGGGTTTGAAAACATGAAAAACATGATCTTAAGGAACCAAAACAACTCCATGAAAGATATGAGTGAAAGCTCTTACCTAGAGAAGGTCAAACAAGAGAGATGGGAGAGAATGGAGAGCTCTCCCAACTTGAAACCTCAAGAAAATTGTATCAATGGAGAGCTTAGGATGAGAGGAAGAAAATGGTATTCCTGAAATCTTCTTTGGAGTCTTCTAGCTAGATCAAGTAAGAGGGGGAAGATGGAAAGAGAAAGGGTTTTCCTTGCCCTAGGTCAAGAAAGTTGCATAGATTTGGTAAAGTGACTGAAAAGAGAGGGAGATGGGGCTTTAGTGAGGAAATGGGCCCCAAATAACCTGAACTTTGAAATGGTCAAAACACGATCTTGGGAGCCTCGGATGACTTCGACGAAGAAGAATAAAACGATCGTCGAAAAATCTAGTTTCTAAAAAGTATATTTTTGACATGGTTTTGAGATCTCGAAAATTATGTCCAGATTTGTGCAAGAAAGACAACTTTACCCTCTTTGGGCCAAAACATAGGTTTTTGGGCTTCAAACATGAATGTGCTTAAAACGAAAGTTGCAACATGTCGAAACATCATTCAAATGAAATCAAAATCACACTCACACGGAAATCGATACGATCTTCTCAAGCTTACACGTGCACTCAGGCCTTCCTGAGTGTGTCTAATTAATACTGAACGTTCTCAAAATTCCCAAAGTTATGTCCAAGACTAAAACTAATTACTTCTAACCCAACAACAACTAAGCTCACTTAGGACTAAACACATACTAATCGCACACTAATCGACTTGGTCTGGGTCGGGGTCTAACATCCTCCACCCCTTAGGATATTTGGTCCACCAAATAAAACAAACAATTACCTCTGGTAAAAGCTGTGGATACTTCCTCTGTACTTGCTCTCTCAATTCCCAGGTGGCTTCCTCTGGCTCGTGATTTTCCCAAAGTACCTTGACCCAATGAATAGTCCGGTATCTCAATTCTTGCTCCTTGGTGTCAATGATCTTGATCGGTCTTTCCACATACGAGGCATCTTCTCGAATCTCTAAAGGCTCATGCTGTAGAATGTGTGCAGGGCTAGAGACATACTTCTTGAGCATTGAAACATGAAAAACGTTGTGTACCCCGGAGAATTCCGGCGGTAACGCGAGTCTATAAGCAACATCTCCAATCTTGCTCAAAATCTCATACGGACCAATAAATCTTCTAGACAATTTGCCCTTCTGACCGAATCTCAATGTCCCCTTAGTTGGTGAGACTTTCAAAAACACTTTGTCACCCACTTGAAACTGCAATTCTCTTCGGCGAGTATCTGCATAACTCTTTTGCCTACTTCGGGCGATCTTCAACCTTTCTTGAATCAACTTGACCTTGTCACTTGTCTCTCCAACTATCGTCGGTCCAAGGAAACTACGTTCACCGACTTCTTCCCAGCAAACCGGAGTTCTGCATCTCCTACCATAAAGTGCCTCGAAAGGTGCCATACCAATGCTAGAGTGGTAATTATTGTTATATGCAAATTCACAAAGAGGTAAGCACTCATCCCACTGAATCTTGAAAACCAATACACAAGCACGCAACATGTCTTCGAGAGTCTGTATTGTCCTTTCTGACTGACCATCGGTCTGAGGATGATAAGCTGTGCTGAACTGAAGCTTGGTACCCATCGACTCATGAAGAGTCTTCCAAAACTTTGAAACAAACCTACTGTCTCTATCTGAAGTAATGGAGACGGGTTGGCCATGTTTACTAACAATCTCATCAACGAATAACTTCGCAAGTGGTGGCATATGCATCATATTCCCTGTCTTCATCGGAATGAAGTGAGCAGACTTTGTCAGACGATCTACAATGATCCAAATTGCATTATTTCCCTTCTTGGTATTAGGCAAACCGGAAATGAAATCCATGGTAATGTGCTCCCATTTCCACTCCGGAATCTCCAAAGGCTGTAACAAGCCTGGAGGCTTCTGATGTTCTGCCTTAATCAACTGACAAGTTAGACAACGAGACACAAAAGCTGCTATCTCTCTCTTCATGTTGTTCCACCAGAACCGATTCTTCAAATTGTGGTACATCTTCGTGCTACCCGGATGCATAGAATATCGCGTGCTGTGAGCTTCATTCATTATCTCATTCTTCAAATCATTCACATTTGGCACACACAACCGGTCACGGAAATACAAGATTCCATTCACCATCTTGAAATCGGGGCGTTCTGCAATAACTTCTACTATCTTAGCCAAGGCTGGGTCTTGCAACTGATTTTCCTTAATCTTCTGGATGAAGGTAGGTTCTGAAACTGTCATATTCGCTAACATTGCACCCAATCTCAGGGTTTGCACTTCTACACCCAACTCTTCAAACTGCTGTAAGACACCCATTCCTCTCAAACTAGCCATAGCCACTGATTTTCTACTCAACGCATCTGCTACCACATTCACTTTGCCTGGGTGATACTTGATGGGAAAGTCATAATCTTTGATATACTCCATCCACCTTCTCTGCCTCATGTTCAAATCCTTCTGTGAGAACAAATATTGCAAACTTCTGTGATCTGAATGGACCTCAAATTTCTCTCCGTAGAGGTAATGTCTCCACATCTTCAATGCGAAAACAACTGCTGCCAACTCCAAGTGGTGAGTCGCATAATTCTTCTCATGATCCTTCAACTGCCTCGAGCCATAGGCAATCACCTTGCCATCCCGCATCAATACACAACCCAGTCCCACATTCGAAGCATCTGTATAAACAATAAATCCGCCGTTGCTCGAGGGTAATGTAAGAATCGGGGCTGTGGTTAACCTTCCCTTCAACTCTTGGAAACTGGTTTCACACTGATCAGTCCAAACCAATGGGACATTCTTCCGAGTCAATTTTGTCAACGGGGCTGCAGTGGACGAAAAACCTTGGACAAATCTCCTATAGTAGCCTGCTAACCCCAAAAAGCTTCTAATTTCTGTCACACTGCTTGGCCTCACCCAACTAACAACTGCCTCTATCTTGGCTGGATCAACTGCTAAACCTTCTCTGGAGATGATGTGGCCTAGAAAAGCAACTTGCTCTAACCAGAATTCACACTTACTGAGTTTCGCATATAACTGGTTGTCCCTCAAGAGTTGCAACGCTGTCCTCAAATGTTCTTCATGCTCCTTCTTACTCTTAGAATATACCAGAACATCATCAATAAACACTACCGTGGAGTGATCCAAATAAGGTGCAAAGACCTTGTTCATCAAAGCCATAAAGACTGCGGGTGCATTCGTCAAGCCAAAGGGCATCACTAAGAACTCATAGTGCCCATATCTTGTTCTAAAGGCTGTTTTCTGAACATCTGAGTCTCTAACTCTCAACTGATGGTACCCTGACCTCAAGTCTATCTTGGAAAAATAGGCTGCTCCTTGCAATTGGTCAAACAATTCGTCTATCCTTGGCAAAGGGTACTTGTTCTTCACTGTCACATGGTTCAACTTCCTGTAGTCAATGCACATTCTCAAACTTCCATCCTTCTTCTTCACAAATAACACCGGTGCTCCCCACGGTGAAACACTTGGCCTAATAAAACCTTTGCTCAACAAATCTTGCAATTGGAGCTTTAGCTCACCCATTTCTGCCGGAGCCATCCTATATGGTGCAATCGAGATCGGAGCTGTCCCTGGAAGGAGCTCAATTGTAAACTCAACTTCTCTAATTGGTGGTAAACCCGGGATTTCTTCTGGAAAAACATCTGGAAATTCACACACAATGGGGATATCCTCCACCCCTTGGGACTGTTTATCCTCCGTGATAAACGCCGTAAATGCTTGGCACCCACTCTGCACTAATCTGCTTGCCTTCAACACTGAAATAAACCCTGCCTGAGACTTTCTCCTGTTCCCCTGAAATATCAATTCTGCCTGTGGTCCTTGGAATCTGAATGTGATGGTCTTACTAAAACAATCCATAGTGGCATGATATGCTTCTAACCAATCCATGCCTAAAATGACATCAAAATCATGCATGTCCAAAACTATGAGGTTGGCCGGTAAATTAACATCTCCTAACAACACTGTACAACTAGGGTAATGGGTTCTACACACAACTTGTTTCTTTACTAGAGTGGTCACTACTAGAATGTAATCCAATTTACTACATGGTGCATCAATCAACTTAGCAAAACTAGGGGATGAAAAAGGGTGAGTGGATCCGGGATCAAACAAAATCTGGGCTTCCACCCCACAAACAAGAAGTTTACCTTCTACCACGTCTCCTGCAGCTTCAGCATCTGCACGGTTGAGATAGTATAACCGTCCATGCATCTGTAGTCTGTTCGGTATTTGGTTCTGCCTTCCTTGGCCTTGTCTGTTCTGCTGTGGAGGACGAGCATTCTGATTTTGCGCTGGTGGCCTAGCTTGTTGCTGCTGCTGAGGTGGTCTCATCTGATTCTGAACTGGTGCTTGATTCTGAGGAGCTACTTGTCTCTGTTGCTGGTTTCTGTTCCCTTGAGTCTGAAGTAGTGGGCAATCCTTGATTGCATGGTTCATAGCCCCACACTTGAAACATGCACCCATAGCCTTACGACATTCGTGTGTCTCATGATTCTTACCACAATGGCCACAACCCTGCCTCACATGACCTTGCTCCTGCCTTGGCTTCTTGCCCTGCTGTTGCCTCTGATTCTGCTGCTGATACTATTTTTTCATGTCCTGAACAATCATGTTGTTAATATCCTCAAGAGTATAAGCCCGCTTGACTGCCTCATCATATGTAGCTGGAGGTACTACCCCTATAACATCTCTCATGATGATCGGATTCAACCCTTCCAAAAACTTTGTTATTTTCTTCCTTTCCGTATCAATCAGCTCGGTAGCAGATCTAGCCAATCTCTCAAATTTGGTGACATAGTCTAGCACCGTCATACTACCTTGCTTAAGCTGCTGGAATTCGATAGCCTTCTGCCTCTTGACATGAGAGGGGATGTATTTGTCCTGAAACTGTATCTTGAAAGTTGCCCGTGCCTCATCGTCTGCCATCACTGCATATGGATCCTTGACTGTTTGCCACCACCTATCTGCAAGCCCATAAAATAAAGAAGCTGTGAGGTTGACTTTCTGTACACCCGTGCACATGAAGACATCGAAGATCTTCTCCGTATTGACTAGCCAGTCATCTGCCACTAATGGGTCTTCATTGCCCGAAAACTCCTTCGGTGCTCTTTTCCTAAACTTCTCAAACAGTGCATTAGGGTCAGGATCCCTATTTTGAATAACAATCTGTGGACCTGCGGGTGGTGCTACATTCCTGTTTTGAAGCACTTCCAAAAGTTGCCTCTGAACTTGTGCCATTTCATCATCCTTCTTTGCCAACTGTTCTTGAAACCTTGCTTGGTTCTCATTAGCCTGCCTTTGTTGTGCTATCATGGCTTGCATAAGTTCCTGAAACTGTGTGGCTGTAGGTGTCTCAGATGCATTTGACTCATTTTGATTACTGCCTGAAGCATGATGATTTGGAGCTTTTCTTGGAGGCATATTGCTGTAAAACAAAGAGTTAGAACACAATAATCATGGTACAAGGGTTTCTAAGATCCTATACGAACGAATCTATCGAACTCACGAATCCTCGCCACGTTCCTAAGATCTTTCTAGTTTCTTTTAATTGCCCGAAACATGTCTCGCTCTGATACCAGTCCTGTCGCGACCCCGAAACGGATCCCGGGCACGCGACACAGTAGATGATGATGTAGATGATACTTTCCCACAGGTTCCTGTGGTGAGGATTTCCAAGGACAAGCGGAATCTGACTCACACAATCACGTATGCGGAAGCGTGTAGCAAAACACATCAAGATGAGCACCAATACGATGTTTAAGTGCTCATGACAATTAATATCAAAACATAGTATCAAAGAAAGAAGCTAACAAGCATTCCCATTAATATTCAAGTTATAGGACTAATACTAAAACAAGTTAAGTTTTGTTACAATTCCAAGAGAGGCCAATAGAGGCCAATACACTCCTCAAACAACAAAAGAAACCCAAGACAAAAGGTGACGAAACTCGAGAACCCACCCGACGTCTAGATGACATCGTCGGGCTGCCACTCTCTCACAGGGGTTGGCTCACAAGCCTCCTCCTGACGCTCCTCCTCAAAGGTAACGTCTCCTGCACCTGGGCACCAACAAACAAGGGTCAAACACGACGGTTTGGCAGGTAATCAATTTAGGCTTGAACATGTACAATGACTTTTAGAGAAAACATGTAAGCGAATCCTTCAATTGAAATACTGTAATGACTGCGGTACATTTGCAAAAATACTTAATCGAGCTGAGATACTAACACAAACTAGCATGAATACATATAATATCATGAATAGTTACAATCCACAAAGAGCCCATCCTTTCTCTATCATTTATATAATGAAAAGAGCAAGCACGCACGACTAGCACGATATACATAATATAAGCACGACACGATTTCCCACAAAGACGGGAATTCCGGCCGCGGAACCGGACACGCACGATGTGTAATAAATACACGACCAGTCTGCAGACAGTCCACATGTTTAAAGACCCCCAGGCAGTGGATCAGACTAAAAGGGCAGTCTAAGCTCAGTGGTGTTTACTTAATTCATGAATGCACAAAACACGCGAAACACGTCGAGATAAAAAAAAGGGGGACATCACTTATCGAAACACGATGAACACGACTAGCACGGGCATAATTAATATGCATAACACACTTAGGAAGTGATCCCCTTTTTCTAGGAACACATTTTCAAAACTAGCTTGTACTTAACTTCAAAACGAGTACACGATGATATTCATTATATCAAACTAAGGTACGAACACAAAGCCTATGAAGCACATGTGAGGACCCTTGATTGATCTTTGTGTATTCGAAGCCCAAATGTTGGAATTTGGAATAGAGTTGGTGTCCCGGAAGTTCAAGACATCTCGAGTTTCGAGTACACAATATCAAGCTAAAGGTCACTTAACATGTTCTAGTTTTCACTCTTGCAAAACTTCTTCAAAACTAGGAATTGGTCAATTTCGGTCAGCTGGCGGCTAGCCGAAATAGAAACTGGCGGCTAGCCGTAAGCTGACCGTAGGGCTGACCGCTGAAAACCCAGATCTGATGCCGCTCTCTGGAGAAGGAACCGTAATAATTTCGGTTGGCTTACGGTTAGCCGCAAGGGAACTGGCGGCTAGCCGTGAGCTAACCGCAGGGTTGACCGTAGGACACTGAAGCAAAAGTCAGCTACTGGAAAAGGAACCGCTGATTTCGGTTGGCTCGCGGTTAGCCGAAATGGGAATTACGGCTTGCCGCCAGCTGACCGAAACTGCACGGGAAGTACAGTTCAGTGCAGATTTTCCATATTTCCTTCTTCTCTTCTTCTTATTTTTCATTCCACCTGCACTCCCTGAGCCTCCATGCTCTCCAAGGGATAAAATACACATTTCTCACAATCCCAAACATCCAATCCAAGGAAAACATGATCATGAAGCTTATAAACATTTTCATATGCAAAATTTCCAAAAACAACAATGTAGCTTAAAATACACATGCACGATGGTCCTATAGAGATTACTTGCCTTGACCAAATGCTAATAATCCTCTCCAAGCACTTCACTCAAAAGCTAAGCCAACACTATAAGAGAACCCAAGAGAAACAATACCAAACTTAACACGATGAAAGCAAGGAACCCATTTTCATAAAAAGGGTTTGAAAACATGAAAAACATGATCTTAAGGAACCAAAACAACTCCATGAAAGATATGAGTGAAAGCTCTTACCTAGAGAAGGTCAAACAAGAGAGATGGGAGAGAATAGAGAGCTCTCCCAACTTGAAACCTCAAGAAAATTGTATCAATGGAGAGCTTAGGATGAGAGGAAGAAAATGGTATTCCTGAAATCTTCTTTGGAGTCTTCTAGCTAGATCAAGTAAGAGGGGGAAGATGGAAAGGGAAAGGGTTTTCCTTGCCCTAGGTCAAGAAAGTTGCATAGATTTGGTAAAGTGACTGAAAAGAGAGGGAGATGGGGCTTTAGTGAGGAAATGGGCCCCAAATAACCTGAACTTTGAAATGGTCAAAACACGATCTTGGGAGCCTCGGATGACTTCGACGAAGAAGAATAAAACGATCGTCGAAAAATCTAGTTTCTAAAAAGTATATTTTTGACATGGTTTTGAGATCTCGAAAATTATGTCCAGATTTGTGCAAGAAAGACAACTTTACCCTCTTTGGGCCAAAACATAGGTTTTTGGGCTTCAAACATGAATGTGCTTAAAACGAAAGTTGCAACATGTCGAAACATCATTCAAATGAAATCAAAATCACACTCACACGGAAATCGATACGATCTTCCCAAGCTTACACGTGCACTCAGGCCTTCCTAAGTGTGTCTAATTAATACTGAACGTTCTCAAAATTCCCAAAGCTATGTCCAAGACTAAAACTAATTACTTCTAACCCAACAACAACTAAGCTCACTTAGGACAAAACATATACTAATCGCACACTAATCGACTTGGTCTGGGTCGGGGTCTAACAATGATGATCCGGAGATCCACCTTCACAAGTAGAAAAGGAAATTAACTTTTTCCTAACTTTCCATTGCACATATTTTAATAAATGAGACAGGGTTTTCGAATGCCGTAAGAGGCGATTTTTCTTTGTTTGCAGTGAAAGGCGGTTTTGCCGTAAAAGGTGATGTTTGCCGTGAAAGGTGATTTTGCCGTAAAAGGCAACATTTGCTGTGAAAGGCGATGTACAAATCTCATCAATAATGAAAGAAAAGAATTGTAATTTTTTTCTCTTTAAAAAAATACAAAATATAATAGAAATATAATAGAAAAGTAAGAAAAGGAATTCTAACTTCTCAGGAGATTGCAGGGACTCGTTCAGATCGACAGTCGCAAGTCATGTATGGACTTCGCCATCATCCTTCAGATGAGAACATATGATGCTTTGATTCTTTTGGCTTGGCTTGGACTTCAGATTTTTAGAGGATAAAGACCAAGGGAAGGTCATATATCCAATAAAAAACCGAGTGGACGGACTGAAAAACCGCGTCTAGGCCATGTTGGATAGAAAGAGAGGGCCTTGGGGGGGGGGGACTTCAATCACCTTGTGGTGTTTGTTGCAGCAGAGTTTCTTCAAAGTAGCAGTGTCTGGACTTTGGAGAATTTTCTTCTTGGATTTCTCTCCCTCTGTGTGTGTGTGTGGGGGGGGGGATGATCTCCTGGAATGACCCTCCTTTTATAGGCTTTTGGTAGCCATGGGATGGGTTCATGAGCACTGATGGCATTGATGCTCCATGATGGGAAGAGTTACAAGTTTTTATTTCATGATTTTGTAACTTCTTTTCTTGCCTTTTGATTTGCCGATGGAGAATGATGGGCATTTAATCGCCTTTAAACTCCATGCTGAGAGGAGTTTCAGGATTTATTGTCGTGATTGCTTGGGCTTGGACTTGTAACTCATTTTTTCCTTGATTCCGATTGGGCCATCCAAAATAATGAGTTAATGACTGCATTAACTTGTCATAAAATAGGTCATTTAACTGCATTAAGTGGTCGTTGAGGCGCTTGAAGAGTCGTGGGCCATACCGCATCTTTTGGAATTCTTCTTGTGATGGTTGCCAATGGATCTTGATGTTGATCGACGTCGGATGACCATGCAACTTCAGACATTGATTGCTACCAGTGGGCCGATACCATCTGTCTTGTCGATTTCTTGATCAATCGGGCAGAAAGTATTCTTTCTTGGTTGGTCGATTGGCGATTTCAAAGCGATCAATGATGATCGCATGCTCTTGGTGGTAGATCAGAGATGTTGGTGTAGATAAACTGATTTCGAGCACCAAAAATCAGATTTTCGGAAAACCGCAGGGGCCAGAATTCTCAAAACGCGAAAAGGGACCGAAAATTGGTCCATGGGCAAAAATCCGACGACCCGGATTTCCAGGGTCACCGGCGACCATGGGGGAACATGGTCGCCGGTGACCATGTCAGATTTTTCCCCTTTGGTCACCGTCTTTCTGCTGTTTCTCCGATTTTTCTGATTCTTTTTTCTTTGGTATTTTTTCTGACATTTTTGTACATGTTTTGGCCTGATTTCCCTGCAGAAAACTTGACGAGAAGCCTTGCAAATCGAAGCACAAAGTTTCTTATTTTCTGGAAAGGCCGAAGACTTTGTCTCCGATTTTTCGTCAGAAGTTAAAACTAGGTCAAAAGCCAGATTTGTTTGTTGGCGTGAAAGGCAAAAAAAATTTTGAAAACCAAGTTTTGTTGTGTTGGCATGAAAGCCAAATTTTAGATTTTTGGCGTAAAAGTTGATTTTTGTTTTTGGCGTAGAAGCCGGTTTTTGTTTTTGGTGTGAAAGATGATTTTTGTTTTTGGCGCAGAAACCAGTTTTTGGTTTTCAAAAATGTAAGTATCGACTAAAAAGTCGCATCCCTGCTGAATGATATTTCAAGTATCGATGGAATGTCGCCTCTTCGTGAATTGGGGTGCAAGTATCAACTGAACGTCGCTTCTTTGCTTTTTCAAAAATTTGGTTTTGCGGGTATTAACTGAATGTTGCTTCCCCACAATTTTTGAAATTTGAGGGTTTTTTTTTTTTTGGAATTTGGGTTGTGAATATCAACTGGAATGTTGCTTCTCCACGATTATTTTTTGAAAATTTTCAAGTATCGACAAGGTGTCGCTTCCTTGCAATTTTGAAATTTTGGAAGTATCGAATGGGGTTCGCATCCTTCCGATTTTTGTGAGTATCGACTAAGCGTTGCTTCCCCGTGGTTTCTTAAAAACCATTTTTTTGTTTAAAGACACGAGGGTCGTAAATTTTGACTTAAAACCGTTTTTGGCCGTAAAAGTCGGGGGGGGGGGGACTAGGGTGGAAATTCCTGAGTCCTAATTTTTGCTTCAAACCATGGATTTTGGGTTCAAGTATCGAAAGTTTTGGTCAAGTTCGGGAAGAGGCTCCTAAACTTGGATTTTTGGATTTTTTTTATTGAACAAACAAACTATGAAAGTAAGCAATGTTTTGAGAGTTTTTTTTTTTTAGAAATCTCAACATAAGGATGAAAATTCCAAAATGAGTGGGTTTGTCGAGCAAGTACCTGGGAAAAGGCTTTGACCATGCAGGCATTGCTCTGACCTAGTGGCGGAAGTCTTCAAGGGTAGTACCGTTTCAAGAATTTGCCATTGATGGGCAGTATACATCTGTCACCTTCCATGTTTAGGAGAGCATATGCACTGTTGGAGAAGACTTTGTCGATGACGAAGGGTCCCTCCCATTTTGGTTCGAACTTGCCTATGGTTTTGTGGGCGAAAACCATTGGTATTTTTACTGCAAGAACCAAGTCACCCTTTTTATAGGCGCGTCGCTTGACCTTCTTGTTGAAAGATCCTGCCATGCGTGCTTCGTATAACTCAATGGTTTGTAGAGCTTCAAGCCATCTTTCATCGAGATTGTCCAGCTCTTAGAGTCTCAATTTGACATTGCTTTCTTGCGTCATGTCATTTTGCAAAGATACCCTTAAGGAAGGAATTTATACTTCCAAAGGGACAACAACTTCGTACCCATAGAGCAAAGAGAATGGTGTACTATGGGTTGGTCCTCGAATGGTGGTTCGATAAGCCCACAAAGCTTCATGTCGTTTGTCGCCCCAGTCTTTTTTGTGACTAGAGACCATTTTCTTGAGAATTTTGCAGAGTGTCTTGTTGAAGGCTTCTGCTATTCCTTTCGTTGCCGGATTATATGGAGTCGAAGGACAACTTTGGATTTTGTACTTGTCGCAGAACCTGTAGAATTTGTGATCCTGAAATTGTGGTCCATTATAATGGACAAATCTTTTAGGTATGCCGAAGCGATAGGTATGCCAAAGCGACACATAATGTTGATGCACAAGATTCTTAAAGGACTGATGAGGTCTTCATTTCGCTAAGCGCAAATGCTTCTGACCACTTGGAGAAATAGTCCGTAGCGGCGAAGATGAAGCGATGACCTTTGCTTGATGAAGGAGAGATAGGACCTATGATGTCCATACCCCAAGCTTCGAAAGGCCATGAGATCGCTGTGGGATGTAGCCATTCTGGAGGCATGTGAACATAATCTCCATGAACTTGGCATTGTTGGCAGCGTTTAGCAAATTGCATAGCGTCCGCCACCATGATAGGCCAATAATAACCTAACCTTTTTATTTGATAGTAGAGCTTAGGACCAACCTGATGAGCTCCACAAAGACCTGCATGTATTCCGTTGAGAGTTTCCTTGGCCTCTTGTTATGACAAGCAGCGTAGAAGTACTTCATTGAAGGATTTTCTATAAAGCATTTTTGAAGGAATATCCAAATGAAAGTTTAGGGCTCGTCTCTGAAGGCTTACCCGTTCTTTTGAATCTTCAGGTAGAATTCCGAACATAATGTAATCAATGAATGGATCCCTCTAGTCGTCGATCGAAGGTATGAGGATGGACATCCGACTTCCAACCACTTGATGTCATTCAGTAACTGCTTGGTGTATGTTAAGAGGAGAGAGAATCCTTCTTTGACACACTGTGATTTGTATGTTTTCCCCTTTTTGGATTGCCATAGATGCGGTGAGTCCGGTCAGGGCATCTGCACGGATGTTTTCACCTTTGAGGATGTGGGTAATGTGACAGATGTCAAACTTTTGCCGAAGTGATTGTGCCTTGTTGTAGTAAGGCAACAGATCAGGCTTCCTGAGTTCAAATTTCTGATTCATCTGGTTGACGATCAGTTGAGAGTCCCCAAAAGCTTCCAGCATTGTGATGCCAGATTTGAGGGCGAGTTCTAATCCCACAATCAGGGCTTGGTACTTAGCAGCATTGTTTGAACATGGTTCCAGTAGCGAGAAAGCATGTGGAATCATGTATTTGTGGGGACTGACAAAGAGGATGCCAATTCCCGATATTTGCTTTCCTTTTTCATTCGTCCTTGTTGCGCCGTCAAAGTACTTGTCCCAGGAAGCATTTGGTAAGGAAGTTTCCACATTGTAGACAGATTCATCTTGGAGATCATCCCTCAGTGGAGAATCCTTAGGTGATGGATACTCTACGAGAAAGTCTGCTAGAGCTTGGCCTTTGATTACCTTTTGTGGTACATACCTAATATCGAATTGCGACAGAAGGATGGACCATTTTGCCAATTGGGCATTGAGAAACCTGCTTTTGTGACAAGGACCTTTAAGAGATTGATCATCGAAATCAGGTACACTCTGTTGGACAACAGATAGTGACGCAGCTTTTGTACGGCGAACATCACTGCAAGGCATTCTTTTTCAATTGGAGAGTAGCGATGTTCTGTACCTACCAACATGCGGCTGAGGTAATATAGAGCAGCTTCTTTTCCCTCGTTGTTTTCTTGTGCCAGTAGAGCACCCAAAGAGTAATCAAGAGCTCTTGTGTACAAGATGAATGGTTTTCCAGTTGTGGGGGTAGCCAACACTGGAGGTTTAGTCAGGCATGTCTTGATGTCTTGAAACGCGGCTTCACATTCAGCATCTCAAACAAAGTCCACACCTTTCTTCGTTACGCAAGAGAATGGACGGCACTTCCCTAACAGATTGGAGATGAACCGTCGAATGTATGCCAACCTTTCTTGAAGCCCTTTTAGTTCTCTTAGGGTTCTTGGAGATGGCATTTCTAGGATAGCCTTGACTTTGGTGGGGTCAAGTTTTATTCCACCTTTCCGAACTATGAATCCGAGAAACTTACCCGATGAGACACCGAAGAAGCATTTTAGTGGATTCATCCGAAGTTTGTGTTTGCGAAGTCGAAGGAAGACTTCTCGAAGATCTTTGAGAAGATCTTCTTTTTTTCTGCTTTTGACGGCAAGGTCATCAACGTAACATTCGACTATCTTGTGCTGCATATCTTGGAATATTTTCATCATAGCATTCTGATATGTTGTACAAGGATTTTTTAGACCAAATGGCATGACTATGTAGCAATACACGCCAAACGGAGTCCGAAATGCTGTGTGTCTTTCATCTTCAGGATGCATCTTTATCTGATTGTAGCTAGAGAATCCATCCATGAATGTCATTCACTAGAATCCGTAGGTGTTGTCGATCATCACCTCTGGTATGGGGAGTGGAAATTCATCTTTATGGCATGCATTATTCAGGTCTCTATAGTCAATACAGACCTTGATTTGCCCATTTTTCTTTGTCAAGGGGACGATGTTGGCCAACCATTCAGGATACTGTTCCTCACGGATGAAGCCAACGCTTTTGAGTTTCTGAACTTCTTATTCAATTTTGTCCATCACATCAGGACGGAATCTTCTTTGGCCATGTCTGACAGGTTTGATGTCTTTTTACAGATTGAGTTTGTGGACTGCTATTTAGGGGTCTAAGCCAGGCATTTCAGTGTAAGACCATGCAAAACAATCAACAAACTCATGAAGAAAAGCGATATACTCGGGTAACTCATCATCCTTTATATTCTTACTTATGAATACAAGACGTGGGTTATCAGGTGTCCCCAAGTCTATCTTTTGAACATGATCTTCTGTTGGAAGGTTTGAAAGTGGTTCCTCCACATTGTTTTCAGAGGCTTCCAACTTAACAAGACCTTCTGGAGTTCCAAAGGCACTTACAGACCAAGGCTTTGCTTTTGCCCATGGGTCTTCTTGATCGGTACTTTTCTCAAAACTGGCAATGAGATGATCCCAATCATTTGTTGAAACTGGGTCGAAGTACGGTACTTCTTTTGGAGACGATGGTTTTTCTGGTCTAGAAAATCGTGCGTCTGTGACATAGGACAATTCCTCTTCATCGTCAGAGAAATCATACCAATTGGAAGAGCTTCTTGAATCCTTGACGGGTGACTCCTCAAAGAGATATCCAGGGAGATCAATTTCTTCATGGACACGAGATGTTGAGGCTTGGTTGGCGAAACGACTTTGTAGCCTTTTTGTCAACTATGTCATGGGAGTGTCAAGATCATACCCCAACCCGTATGAAGACTTGTATATGTGACGACGGAGTTTCCAATCCTCCAGTTGACTTTTGGTCAGGGTGGGTTCCAATGGTGTGAGAATACCACGGCCACCTCCCAAACCGATTGGATTTTGAGCATCATAGCCCATTTTCTTCTGCCATTGGACTATACAGGAATAGTTAATGCATACCTTCATTTTGGAAAGGTTCAAGCGAAGAATTTGGTGAAGAAGCTTCCGATTTGTGGAAGAAGATTGTTTTTTCTTCTGCCCAAGTTGCCGGAAAAATGAAGGACGCAAACATAGGGTCTTCTACGTCGGTAGATGCCTCCAATGGAGTGAGGGAAGACTGAACTTGCTAAGTATCAGCTTGACTTGACGGTGTATTGTCCTCTGGTTCTGAATCCAAATCCGTGTCTTGCATAATGGACATGAAGGAGACAGTGAACTTGCCCCCAGACTTTTGTTTTGTCTTCTTTGCTTTGGTGGTTATTACCAAAGGCTTTGAAAGTTTGAGGAAGACAACAAAGGGAGAATGAATGCTCTCTTCGGTTTTGCCGAAAGGTTTGTTTTCTTCCGATGATTGCTAAGGAGCATTGCCTTTATCTTTTTGGAGATTTTTGGCAAATGGTACTGTTTCTTCCTCCTTTCCTTCTTCTTCATCCTTGTACATCTGAGCATCTGCAAGATGGACATCTTTGCCTTTGAAGAGCTTTTTATCTGCAAACACTAGATGGATTAAAACGTCGTTGCCAACGAATTTGATGCATTGGTGTAAAGTTGAAGGAACGACACGATTCTCATGTATCCAAGGGCGTCCAAGAAGGATATTGTAGCATGAAGGGGTTCTTATTGCATACACAGTGACTTCAGAGATAAGATCACCGATTTGTAATTTGAACCTAATTTTGCCGATAGGCCTTTGAAAGCTCCCATCGTATCCAAAGATGGATACAGACGTGTGACTCAGCTTGCTAGGCGGGATACCCAGCTCTTCGAGTGCCGAAGTAGAAATGAGGTTGAGTGTAGAACCTGGGTCGATCTGGACTCTGTGTATTGGCATTTCTTTGACATACCCTGTGAAGTACAAGGGTTGGTTATGCTTTCTCTCGCCAAGCAGGAGGCCATCCTTATCGAAGGCGATTGTTGCACTCGCTGTTTTTTGAACCGAGAGGCATTCGATGCTTGATCCCTCAGTTTTCTTCTTTTCTCCCTTTAAGGAAGTATTTGATTTTTTTACCCTGTAGTCCATTTCAATTTGTAGGACTTGCGGGGCATTTTTGTCGACATCCGCATTCAACCTTTGCAGTTCTGAAATGAGACTATCACGAGTTTGTGGACATTTGTAATAAGTCAAGGATGTGCAGTCGTGAAGGTATGTGTTTGAAGTGCTCAATCAAGTCATACTTGAAAGCCTCCTTCGGGCCTTCATTTTCATTATTGTTGCCACTTGGGGCGTTTACAGTTTGTTCTCCCGAAGGATTTACATAGGAAGAAGAAGGTTGGTTGTAGTTTTTGTGGTAATCCCGGCCAGAGCGGCTACCTCTACCAACTTCAAGAGCTTCTAGAGAAGGGTCTTCTTTTGGAGGATCAATCTCGGGATCAAGGGGTTGATCCTTGTCATTTGCTGAAGACATCTCTGTAGCAGTATTGCCATCTTCAGTGATCGCGTTGCACGGAGCATTTTCCGGGAACAGGTCCTTAATAGCATCCAGCAACTTCTCCTCTTCGTTGGGTACTTTATTGGTCCAGACATCGCCTATGAGGTCGGGTATCTGGGACCAGTTGACCGGATTTTCTTTGAAGAAGACTTCATTGGCAGGAGCTTCTTCAAGATGATCCGTCGGAAGAGGTTTGAGTTCTGACGTCACAGTTTCAGGAGACAAAGGCTGAGAAGTTGATATCTCTGTGGAAGTCACCTGAGGAGATGTAGTTCCAGAAGATATGCTACCGGACATAGTCTGAGAATCTGAGGCCTCGACAGACGAAGCTTCAGAGGAATGATCGTCCCAAACTATCGCATTACAAGAAACGCACTGTTGAGATTCAGACTCGTCTTCATATGTGAGGAGATCATCAATCCAGCAGTTTCCTTTATTTTCCAGGGTTACCGGAGGAGATGTCTGTGAATCTTCCGGGATTTTTGGTTCTTGATTTTGATTATGACGAAGCTCATCGATGCGATCCTACTCCCGCTCTATGGCAAGACATTGCAAGATTCTTGCATATTCTTTGAGAACAGGCATAGGAGCCAGATCTTCTTCGTCATCTGCTCCTTGTGGTTCATCAATGTTGGGTTCCACTAGAGCGCTTGCTTGTGCTGGATCAACAACACTTTCTTGAACAACTTCTTGGTCTTCTTCATCATCAGACCAGGATCCTTGTGGATGTAATGGGTCATACCAGATTACTGGCATAAGATGAGATTCGGGAATCCATTCCTCATCGGAGAGGTATTCTCCTGTTTCAAGGGATTCTTCCCACTCATCGGTATCAATGGAATTGTACCCATCCATGGAGAATCCAATTACCGAGTTGCAAGAGTATGATGCTCCCTGCGTAGTTTCATTTCTGTAATGAGGTGGCATGAAATCACCAAGGGTGAATTTTCTTACCACCTTTGAAGTCTTGGATTCTTCCGTTGCCCCCGGTGAAGCAGTGGAAGAGGTCTCTGCTTTTTCAGGGACTTCTTACTTTGATTGAGCTTTCTCCTGCTGTTTAAGCTTGCGGAGTTGTCTCATGGCTTGCCTTCGCTGTTGAGCGGAAGGCTTTGTTTTGATAATCTCTCAATTTTCATCTTCTAGGAGATCGGGATGCACCCATATGGGTTGTCCGTCTGATATTGGATAGGGAACCAACTCTTGGGATGTCTGAGTCATTTTTATCACCTTGAACGAAGTAGTGATCTTCTCCTTTGGTGACTTGGAAGTTTGTCCATATGACACCAAGTTGACAGAGGCAGACCCATAGTTTTTGTCAAAGGTGATGACTCTGTTTTTCCACATCTCGTTGATTTCCTCTCTCATAGCAAAGCCTTGATTGAGAGGATGTGAGACCATCTGGTGATATGGACAATACTGAGGGTTGTTGGTTTTGCTAACATCTCCCAGTCTTTGGGCTCGGGTAAGGTGAGTTTACCATTTGCTATGAGAGCCTAAAAAATTTCTTCAACATCTTCATCAAATGGGTATTTCTACTCTACTCGTTCTTTGAAGGCTTCAAAGAGTTCAGGTTTCTTACCTGCAGTTTTGTTTTCAGCTTTCTTTGGCTGCTAAGGAGCTGACTTGGTTTGCACATTAAGAACCTCCTTTTTCTTTGGTTTCGAGGTTGTAAAGGTAGCCGGTTCTTTCTTTGATGATTTCTGATTGTTGAGGTCTTTGATCATCATTTCAGCTTCCATAGCTGCTTCTAGGAGTCCTCTCGGGCTTTTTGATTTGTTGCCGATAATCATAGAGCGGATCCTTGCTCTCATGTTGTTACGGCAGATGTTGACCAGCGACGCTTGTGGCAGTACATCTGAGCACTTGTACGCCATTGTCTTCCACTTGTGAATGAAGTCGTATGTTGACTCATTCTCTCCCTGTTTTAGGCTGCAGAGCCGTGCCATAGTAACAGGGTGATCCTGACCTTTGAAGTGGGTGAGGAAGAGTGTCTCCAGCATGGCCCAATTTTGGATGGAGTCCTCCGGCAGAGTGGAGTACTAATCGAAGGTTGTACCTTTTAGGATACTTGCAAAGAGATGGATCTTGAGGCCATCTTGATCCGCAATAGTTCCCGTCAGGATCTTGAAGTGGATGACGTGTTGTCTGGCTGAACCTTTCTCCATATATGTATGGAGAGTAGGTTGTTTGAATTTTGCAGGGAACGAAACCGAGTCCATCCATAAGAGATATGGTGGCTTGATCCCATGTTCCTTCAGTGTATCCTCTTCTTTTGCTTTGGCGAGGATATCGTCAACGTCCTTTTTGGTAAGGGCACGTGACTCATTGATGACTCGGAGGAGTTTCATTGTTTGGTGGACACTGAAAAGTGAGGAGGAGGTTTCCCATTAGAGCCTCAATTCTCTGTTGTCCTTGCTCCAACTGCTGGATGCGTGCTGTTACGGCATCATGCGGTGGAGGCTGCTCAGCATTTGTAACCAAGACGTTCATCCTTCGAGAGTCGAATGAGGATATCGTCTTGGTGACTGAGTTGGAACTCATTCTCTTGGATGAAGAGTCCGAGGAGCGGTTACTCTGATGTCCTTGGCTTGAAGGAGCGGAAGAATCCTCCTGATGTCTTTGTGTCCGGGAGACGCTGCGAGTCACCGATCGTCTGACATGAATTTTGGTTGTTGACTTCTAGCGTCTTCTTGTTTTGCCAGCCATATAGACAGCAACAACTTGGTCAGGTCTTTCTTTTTCGACCCACCTTTTAGAGACTTGAAGGGTAGAATGCTGGGTTATTTGCTTCTCTAGTCTATTTTGTCGATATGTCGCGCGGCGACACATACGACGAGCAATTTGAGCTTCGGTCAACTTTGGTTGTGCTTTGGCAATGACGGATGTAGTCCCTCGTGCGCAGCAGCCGAGCTTTTCTTCTTTGAAGCTAGGCATGGACAGGATCTGGACGCGGTCCTTTGCCTGTTGCAGTGAGGCTTTGAGTTTCGCAAGTTCGGCCCCTGTTGAGATGAAGGGTCGACTTACAGGAGTGTAGGCCTTAGCAGGTTCTTGCAGTGGCCTGGTGATGCATGACTTGATTTTGGGCTTGTAGGAGCAAGCCGGCTCATGCTGAGTTGATTTGTTTGTTTGGTGGAGGGTAGGTTTCTCCTCTTTCATGTGAGAGAGAGGGTAGAACCGGTTTTCCTTGAGAGGGGCCAGGTATGTTGGCTTTGCAGAGGTTTTGGACCTCCTTTGTTTTGGGGAAGGTCTCGGGGACCACGTCTTGGGGCAAACCTAGTTTCTTGCAGGTTGAGGCTTTGTGGGGTTGCAACTGGCTTCAGACTTCCTGATTATTACCCTTAGTGTCGGAGCATCGACATTTTCAAAGGCGGTTTTTGCTTCTTAGCAGGCGCAATTTCTTCTGCTGGGAGTGGGAATGGTCCCAACGACCCGAAGACGATGGTCTGGGGAGTAGAGGTAGATCCGGTTTGAGAGTTACCGAGGGAGATGACGCTTCAGCAGTTGCTAGGGCGCTTGTGAGTGCGCTTGCTTTACTTCTCTTGAAGCAGGAGTTGGTACTTGTTCTCATCGAAAGTGATGGTCAATGAAGCTGCCATTGTTAGTTTGGAAAACTTCTAAAACAAGACCAGATCCATTAGTAATCACAAGAATATAGTGATCATAAATGGAAAATAACTATGGTTTTGTCTTTTCAAATCGCTCAAGGGGACATGGCCCAGCCCAAGTAAGATGAAAGAGGCAAAAAGCCAGAGTGTACAATTGTTCTAAATGCAAGTACGGTAGGCTCAGGGCGAGCATTCCAGTGACTGCTAGAAGCAATTGTAAACCTTAAATGAAATTATCGAGAAGCAAGGCTCACTCGAAGTAAGATGATATAAGGTTGGAGATACAGATGTGTCGGCCGCGAATACAAATGTGTCACCGCTAGGCACAAATGTTGTAAATCGCATCCTTGGAAAGGACACGAGATGAGATTTTTTGAACGCTCAAGATTGGATTCATAAAGGAGAGCAAATGGTATTCCAATCCAAACAAGGCTCAAACATTTCTGCGAGCACTTAGTCCGAACGGGAAGGAACCGGAATTTCTCGAATTTGAACCCAAAAGTGACGAAAGTTTTTTTTGAAAGGTCAAGATTGAATTCATCAAAGAGAGCAAGTGGTGTTCCAATCCGAACATAGGCTCAAACATTTCTACGAGCGCTAAATTCGAAAAGGAGAGAACCAAGATTTCTCAAATCTGAATTCAAAATGACGGAGTTTTTTTTTACGATCAAGATTGAATTCATCAAAGAGAGCAAATGGTGTCCCAATCCGAATAAAGGCTCAAACATTTATGCGAGCACTAAATCCGAAAATGAGAGAACCAAGATTTCTCAAATCTGAACTCAAACGTGACAAAAGTTTTTTTTTTTGAAGATTTTTTTTAAAGAGTAGACATAGGTCTCCAATTCGGTCTTATGAAACCTTAGTAGATAGATCAACCCCCAGGTAAGGGTAGGATTCCTTAATGAACCCGTTTGGAGGACCCTTGCCTCGAACAGTCTAGCTGCCTCCACACTCTGGACAATGCTTTTCTTAGATCCACTTTGGTCAAAGATCGCAATTGGTGCAACCTTAGTGGGTTTTGAACTTTTTTTTTTTTTTTTTGGAGGATTTCTAATGGATTCATCAAAGAGAGCGAATGGCGTTCCAATCAGAATAAAGGCTCAAACATTTCTGCAAGAGCTAAATCCGAAAAAGAGGGAACCAAAGTTTCTCAAATTTGAATAAAAAAAGAATATTTTTTAAAGAGTTTTTTTTTATTTTTTTCCTTTTAAATCCCTATCAGACTCATCAAAGAGAAATGATGGCCCACTCCCCGATACGAACAATAGGTGCAGACATTTCTATGAGGTATCAAATTCGAAAAGGAAAGGAACAAAGTTTCTCAAAATTGAATCCAAAAAAGAGAAATCAGATTTCTTTTTTTTTTTTTTTGAAATGAGAAAGAGTGGAAATAAATTCAAAGATAGAAATTTCCAAAAATCCCATCTCAAGTTTTTTTTTTTTTTTATGCAAGATCCAACATAGGCCACCAACTAGAAAGGAGCTTGAGAATTCAAGCATCGTGTTCTCAAATGAATGAGTCCCACCGGGTGTGCCAACTTGATGGGGGCTCCGACCTTTCGTCCTCTCCTTCCCACCCCTGGGGATGCCGGGAGTATGGCAGAGGAGGAAAAGCGAGTCATCAACATTTTTGTACGGGTATGCCAGATTTTCTATTCTACTCGGAATTTGAAGTGGTGATCCAGAGATTCACCTTCACAAGTAGAAAGGAAATCAATTCTTCTTTCTAACTTTCCATTGCACATATATTTTAAGAAAGAGACATAATTTTTTTAAATGTCGTAAGAGGCGATTTCATTTGTTTGCAGTGAAAGGCGATTTTTGTTTGCCGTGAAAGACGGTTTGTGCTGTGAAAGGCGATTTACAAATCTCATTAGTAATGAAAGATAAAAAAAATGTGATTTTTTGTCTCTTTATAAAGAATACAAAATATAATTGAAAAGTAAGAAAAGGGATTTGACTACTCAGGAGATTGCGGGGGCTCGTTAAGATCGACAGTCGCAAGTCATGTATGGACTTCGCCATCGTCCTTCAGATGAGAACACTTATTCTTTGGCTAGGCTTAGACCTCAGTTTTTTAGAGGATAAAGACCAAGGGGAGGTCCTATATCCAATGAAAAATCGAGTAAACGGGCTGAAGAGCCACGTTTAGGCCATGTTGGATAGAAGGAGAGAGGAGACCTTGGGGGGGAGGGGGGATGCCCCCCCAAGGGACTTTGATCACCTTGTGGTGTTTCTTCTGCAGCAGAGTAGCAGAGTTTCTTCGAGAGTTCTTCGGAATTTTTCTGGACTTTTTCTGGGGCAGGTTGAAGGTTCTTTTTTCTTCGAATGTGTTGGAAGTAGGTGGGCCTTCCATACAGGTTTCAAAAACTTTTGACCCACTTGATGCAGGGATCAATTGTCTAGAAAGGCAACAAACCCAATCCAGGATGCAATTCCTTAAACACATAAACCATGTACAGCAATATGGCCTATCTAGAAGATAGAAAACAACACCTAAACATGCAACCACGAAATCCACAACATACAAGGATGTAGATATACCATTGGAGCTTTGTCGCGACCCCAGACCGGGATTCCGAATCCGGGATCGGGACTAAATGTAATTAATGATTGAAGGGTCTACATCAACAATATACAATTTATTTAATTTCCCACAGGTGTCCGCGGTGAGGATATCACAACCATCAATGAACATTTCTCTTAGGTGCGGAAGCATGTAGCAAATCAAATAGTCAGACTATCTCTAGTCATGAAAGCATTAACATCAAGTATGAAATACTGTATCAGAATGAGCAATGATCTATAGCATGTTACCCAAAGTGAGTTAGAGTTTATACAATATCATTTAATTACAATCCCCAAAATTAGAGGCCAACAAAGGCCAATATAGACAAAACAATAACCCAATGAATGGTTAAATAGTTCTCCTCAAAATGTACGCCTCTCGTAGCAACCCGATGTCTACATGACATCGTCAGCACGCCACTCGACTAGAGGTTGCGGTTCACCTACCGCCTCCTCCGGCTCCTCCTCAAGGAAACCGGCAACGGGACCTGAGTACCAAAGCAAAGGATCAGACACGACGGTCTGGCAAGAGAATGAATAGATACAACAACATATATGATAAAAGAATATCTTGAAAAGCGTAGAAATCTGTTTAGGCAAGAACTCTCATAAAATAGATAAATCATTTGCTAGAAAACAGGTAAATAAGATAAAACATATAAGGTAATCAAGGAATCGGGAACAACAAGATGGCAATCACATAAAGCTAAGTCCTCTGTCACTAGAGTGACAACAGTATAACGGGATGTTGATCTCAGTCACACAAGGTGAGGAGATTCAACGCAATCATATATACAATATAAATATACGGGACGGGACCACAGTAGCGAACCGGGTATCGGGACGGGACCACGGTAATAGACCGGGCATCGGGATCCAAACTGCAGCTGGCGGGACGAGAGAGGGATTTCCAAGTCGGTGGATCAAACCGACAAGGTATCCAAGCTTAGTGATGCCGACTCATAGGTCAAATAACAAATCGAGACATATGCAAGTAAATCAAGTACAATAAATCGACGAGCAAGGCGGGGGTGCTCAAGGGCACACTGTCATTTCATGTCGGGCAATACATTTCGGGACAAATAACTGTTACTAGTGTAACTATCATGCTCTCGGAAAAACAAATCATATAGTATAATCTTGGAATGAAGTGAAACACTGAACTATAACAATCTCAGGTAAAATACTGGTTTCAAGATCTATTTAAGTAAATAGGGGGCTCGTATGTCAATTATAATGAAAACTTGGTACTCTTCGAATTTGATGACATTCCGAGCTCCTTATGCACCTTGAAGTTTCAAAACTTCGAATGAAATCTTTGTGACATGGTTTCTTCCTCAAATGGCCTCATACAATGCTTAATAAATCTCCTTGGCATAGAGGGGTTCCCAGAGAACAGACCCAACCATTGAAACAGTTGAACATTGTCCCAAACATAGCCTATGCCAGACGATCCACATCGCTCAAGCAGATTGGAGGGTTCGCTCGAGCGAGTCGCTCGCTGGAATGGTGGTCTGGGTAGGTTCGCTCGAGCGAAGTGGAGGTCGCTCGAACGAACCAATTGGGTCGAGCGAATATTTAAATGCGTTCTAACGAACAACTCTCTGGAATGAGTTCTGGGATGTCCGCTCGAGCGACCAAGCTACTGGAATTCTCCGAACCCTTTCCTGGACAGGTCGCTCGAGCGAAGTATCATGGTTGCTCGAGCGAACTGTCCAGAACCTGAGTTCGAACCAGTTCAGCTCCACAATAACTCCTCCTTTTTACTACCCCTTCTTAACCACTTTCATACCTCAAATGAGGAGTATAAATCTCCATTCAAATAACCTCAAATCCCCAACCACATCGATCACATTTTCCTCCATCCATATCACATTCAATATAAGAGAAAAGGAGAAGGAAACCATTTCACACAATGTACATATTCAAGACAAAACAATAAAACATTAATTGCTATGAACCAACACTTCTATATGATCATAAATGCATTCATAAGGCTCTCCATCAAGAGCATTTATTTCAACCATAAACATATTAATGAAAACATGAAAATCCATAAATGCTTCACCAAACCATTTAAAACTTAAAACACCCAATCATTCACTTGCCTTATGTCTTCTAACAATGAAATCAAGCTCTAACAAGTCTCCCAAGCAAGGAATCCAAGCTATGACAAAAATCCCCAAAACAAACAAACCCTAAAAGAGTCAAAACAATGAAATAGCAAGGAAACCTTCCAATAATGAAGGTGAAGCTTCTCAAGGGCTAGGAGATAACAAATCTAGAAGATGAAGGGAAATACTTACTTGCAAGGTCCTCTAATGGAAATGGTAAGCTCAAGGAAGTCTTGTGATGGTGGGTTTTCTTCACAAATGGTATCAATGGAAAGCTTGCAAGATGAGGAGGAGGATGGTGAGTTCCATTTCTTGTTTGATGAGCTCTTGGTGTGGATTGGAGATGGAGAAGCAAGAAGGAGAAGAGAAAAGCAAGAAAAACCCTAGGTTCAAGAGGTTGTGCTGGAACAAGAAGGATGAAGTGAATGGGATAATGGCTTCCCCTTTGTTAACAATGAATTGGGTCCCACTACTAAAGGAACTTGGGTGGATGAAATCATCTCTTTCGGGACCTCGGACGGATTCGACGAAGAAGGAAGAAATGATCGTCGAAATATCTAGTTTCCAAAAAATTATATGTTTCGCGGGTTTCGGGAATATCAAGTTTTGGGTACAGATTTGGTGTGCAATGACTGTTTTGCCCTCAAGGCCAAGAAATCGGGTTTCGGGTTCTCAAATGGACACGGGATCAACATGAAAGTTGTAGGGAGTAACAATACCAATAAAACGGAATTAAAACAATGAATGCAAAAATCTCCGATAAATCCTCAAACATATGCAGTGTCATGAAAAGGAACCCCTAATGGGCCCTACTAGTTACCAAAGCATCAAAACTCCCCCAAAACTATGTCCAAAGCTATCCCAATCCAACTTAGCCAAAAATTCACTAAACAAGCTTTGTATTAACACGTAACTTAATTAGTACTAATCGGGTTCACTCAGGTCGGGGTCTTACATCCTCCACCCCTTAGGGCATTTGGTCCTCCAAATGAAATATAAGACTCACCTCTGGTAAAAGATGTGGATACTTCTTCTGTACTTGGTCTCGTAATTCCCACGTTGCCTCTTCATGTCCATGGTTTTCCCACTATACCTTTACCCACTGAATAGTCTGAGTCCTCAATTCTTGTTCCTTTGTATCGATGATCTCAACGGGTTTCTCAACGTAGGTAGCATCCTCTCTGATCTCTAATGGCTCATGCTGGAGCACATGAGAAGGATCGGGAACATACTTCTTCAACATAGACACATGGGAGACGTTGTGTACACCAGATAGCTCAGGTGGTAAGGCTAGTCTATAAGCCACGTCACCGATCTTGCTCACAATGTCATAGGGTCCAATGTATCTCCGTGATAGCTTGCCCTTCTGTCCAAATCTCAATGTTCCCCTTGTAGGTGACACTTTCAAGAAGACCTTGTCTCCTTCCTTGAACTGTAGATCTCTGCGGTGGGAGTCTGCATAGCTCTTCTGTCTACTCCGGGACACTTTCAGACGTTCTTGAATCAAATTGATCTTGTCGCTGATCTCACTAACAATAGTCGGTCCATGGAAACTGCGAGTGCCGACTTCTTCCCAACAAACAGGTGTCCTACACCTCCTGCCATACAAAGCCTCAAAAGGAGCCATCCCAATGCTCGAATGGTAGCTGTTGTTGTAAGCGAACTCACACAACGGTAGAGTCTCATCCCACTGAGTCTTGAAATCTAACACACAAGCACGGAGCATATCTTCCAGAGTCTGAATCGTCCTCTCTGACTGACCATCGGTCTGCGGGTGATAAGCAGTGCTATACTGTAGTCTCGTACCCATAGACTCATGCAATGTCTTCCAGAACCTCGAAACGAATCTGCTGTCTCTGTCGGATGTGATCGAAACTGGCTGCCCATGTCGACTGACGATCTCGCTGACAAACAACTCTGCCAAAGGTAGCATGTGCATCTTCTTCCCTGTCTTCATAGCAAGGAAATGCGCTGACTTGGTGAGACGGTCCATAATGACCCATATCGCATCGTTGCCTCTGCTAGTCCTCGGTAATCCCAAAATAAAGTCCATGGTAATGTGCTCCCACTTCCATTCCGGAATTTCTAATGGCTGTAACAAGCCTGGAGGCCTCTGATGCTCTGCCTTTATCAACTGACAAGTCATGCAACGGGAGACAAACGCTGCAATCTCTCTTTTCATATTGTTCCACCAAAATCTGTCCTTCAAGTTCTGATACATCTTGGTGCTGCCTGGATGCATAGAGTACTTCGTGTTATGAGCCTCGGTCATGATATCATTCCTCAAATCTTCAATGTTAGGCACACACAGACGGTCACGGTAGTATAAAACTCCATCAACAACTCGGAAGTCGGGACGTTCTTCTATATGTTCTGAAATCTTGGCCAACTCTGGATCTTGCAACTGACTATCCTTGATCTTCTGAATGAAAGAAGGTTCTGACACTGTCATATTAGCTAATAGTACACCCTTCCTCAGTGGCTGTAGGTCTAAACTCAACTCTTCAAATTGCTCAAAAATACAAGTGCCACTAAGATTTGCCAAGCCTACTGATTTCCTACTCAAGGCATCTGCAACTACATTGGCCTTCCCCGGGTGGTACTTGATTGGAAAATCATAGTCCTTGATATATTCCATCCATCTCCTTTGCCTCATGTTCAATTCCTTCTGAGAAAACAAGTACTGTAAGCTGCGGTGGTCGGAGTGGACTTCGAACTTCTCTCCATAGAGGTAATCTCTCCACATTTTCAACGCGAAAATAACCGCTGCTAACTCTAGATCATGGGTGGCATAGTTCTTCAGTGATCTTTCAACTGCCGAGATCCATAAGCAATCACTTTTCCCTCTTGCATCAACACACAACCAAGTCCAACATTCGAAGCATTGGTAAAAATGGTGAAACCGCCGCTCCCGGATGGTAAAGTAAGGACTGGTGCTGTAGTCAATCTCTTCTTTAGCTCTTGGAAACTCTCTTCACACTGCTCTGTCCACACATATGGTGCATTTTTCCTTGTCAACTTCGTCAAAGGTGACGCAATCGACGAAAATCCCTGCACAAACCTCCTGTAATAGCCTGCCAAACCCAGAAAACTTCTGATCTCTGTTGCATTCTTTGGTCTTTCCCAACTCATAACTGCTTCAACCTTGGATGGATCCACTGATAATCCTTCTTTAGAGATAATGTGCCCCAAGAATGCTACTTGGTCTAGCTAAAATTCACACTTATTAAGCTTTGCATACAGCTGATTCTCTCTCAAGAGTTGCAATGCAATCCTCAAATGCTCTTCATGCTCTTCTCTGGTCTTGGAGTACACCAAAATGTCATCTATGAACACTATAACAAACTGATCCAGATACTCTACAAATATCTTGTTCATCAAAGCCATGAACACTGCCGGTGCATTAGTCAACCCAAATGGCATCACTAGAAACTCATAGTGGCCATATCTTGTCCGGAAAGCTGTTTTCAACACATCTGCTTCTCTGACTCTCAGCTGATGGTAACCGGATCTCAAGTCAATCTTCGAAAAGTATGATGCACCCTGCAATTGATCAAACAATTCATCTATTCTTGGTAATGGGTATTTGTTCTTTATGGTCACTTGATTCAATCTCTTGTAATCAATACACATTCTCATCGAACCATCCTTCTTCTTAACAAACAAGACTGGAGCTCCCCAAGGTGAAACACTCGGTCTCACAAAACCTTTGTCCAACAACTCTTGCAACTGAGTCTTCAACTCTCCCAACTCTGCTGGGGCCATTCTATATGGTGCAATAGATATCGGAGCGGTCCCTGGTAGCAACTCAATAGTGAAATCAATCTCTCTCATGGGTGGCAAACCTGGAATCTCCTCCGGAAAAACATCCGGGAACTCCCAAACAATTGGGATCTCCTCCACCCCTTGGGACCGTTTATCCTCCGTGATAAACGCTAAATAAGCTTCACAACCACTTCTCAAAAGTCTGACAGCCTTCAACGCTGAAACAAACCCTGCACGAGGATTCCTCCTCTCTCCCTGAAACGACACTCCTGCTGGTGTCTCAACCAACTTGAAAGTGAGGGTCTTATGGAAACAATCCATTGTGGCATGGTACCCTGCCAGCCAATCCATCCCTAGGATGACATCATAATCAAACATCTCCAAAGAAACGAGGTCTGCGGTTAAAACCACTTCTCCTATCTGAACTGTGCAACTAGGGTAAAAGGTTCTACAAATAACTTGTTTACCTACTGGGGTTGCCACAGTCAAAATGAACTCAAGTTCTCTAGCATGCATATCAATCAACTTAGAAAATTTATGGGACACGAAAGAATGTGTAGAGCCAGGGTCAAACAAAATCATAGCTTTAATCCCACAAATAAGAAGTGTACCTTCCACTACATTACCCGCTGCCTCTGCATCCACTCTATTGACCCCGTAAATTTGCCCTCGAAGTGTGGCCTGTTCTGAGCTTGTTGTGGCCTGCCATGTGGTACATTCCTGTTCTGCTGCGGTGGACGCTGCTGTCCCTGCTGATGACGGGCCTGCTGCTGTCTGAACTGTTGTTGCTGTGGTGCTTGCTGCTGAAGTGGCCTAGGCTGGTTTTGGACAACCAATGCATGCTGTGGTGGTGGTGGTGGACGTTGTGGCCCTTGCTGCTGCTACTGATTCTGTCTGTTTGGCCTAGGGCAATCCCTCGTCCTATGGTCCATCGAACCACACCTGAAGCACGCTCCTGTGATGGTACAACATTCAGCACTAGCATGGTTCTTCCCAAAGTGCATGCACACCACTGGATTCTGCACATTTGGCCCTGTCCTCTGCCTCTTATTCTGATGGTTCCTCTGATGCTGGAAATTCTGCTGCTGACCTGGACTCTTGCCTTGCACTTTGAGGATCTTGTTGTGGAAGTTCTCGAACTTGTAGGCTCTCTTCACTGCTTCATCAAAAGTGGCAGGTGGTACTACTCTGGTGGCATCTCTCTCAATGAAGGGATTAAACCCCTCAAAGAACTTAGCAATCTTCTTCTCCACCATATCTACTAACTCCGGGGCATATCTAGACAGTCTCTCAAACTTGGTGAGATACTCTAAGACTGTCATACTCCCCTGTACCAACTGCTGAAACTCTATAGCCTTTTGCTTCTTGACGTGAGCGGGTACATATTTGTCATGAAACTGCCTCTTGAAGTTTGCCGACACTTCTGCATCAGCCATGGTTCTATATTCTTCCCTCACCGTCTTCCACCATCTGTCTGCTGTACCAACAAAGAGGGATGATGCTAGCTTCACTCTATCACTTCCCGTACACTGGAAGATTTCGAAGATGTTCTCGGTGTGTTCCAACCAGTCATCTGCAGCCAATGGGTCTTCTTCCCCAAGAAATTCCTTCGGAGCTCTCTTCCTGAATCGCTCAAACAAGGCATTAGGATCATGTTGCCTTTGGTTTATGACTATAGCTGGTTGAGGTTGAACCGGTTCTGGTCTTCTCTGTAGGACCTCAAGTAGTTGCCTTTGCATCTCTGCCATCTCCCTAGCGTGATCCTCTTCCCTCTTGAGCAGTTGTTCTTGTAATCTAGCTTGGTTCTCATTGGCTTGACGTTGCTGGTCAAGCATGGCTTGCATCATTTCCTGAAACTGATTAGGTGGGTTGTTCTCAACTATATCCACCTCTACTGGCCCGGTGTGATCACTGTTACTGCCAGAAGGAATGCCATTCACTGTTCTCTTACGAGGAGTCATGGTGTTGCAAAATAAATTGTTAGCACATAATAATATAATGGGTCACACATTGCTCACACGATACTAGCTAACGAAAGATCTAACGGATCCTCGCCACGTCCTTAGGATTTCTAGTTTCTTTTATATGCTTGAAACACGTCTCGCTCTAATACCAGTATGTCGCTACCCCGGACCGGGAATCCGAATCCGGGATCGGGACTAAATGTAATTAATGATTGAAGGGTCTACATCAAAAATATACAATTTATTTAATTTCCCACAGGTGTCCGCGGTGAGGATATCACAACCATCAATGAACATTTCTCTTAGGTGCGGAAGCATGTAGCAAATCAAATAGTCAGACTATCTCTAGTAATGAAAGCATTAACATCAAATATGAAATACTGTATCAGAATGAGCAATGATCTATAGCATGTTACCCAAAGTGAGTTAGAGTTTATACAATATCATTTAATTACAATCCCCAAAATTAGAGGCCAACAAAGGCCAATATAGACAAAACAATAACCCAATGAATGGTTAAATAGTTCTCCTCAAAATGTACGCCTCTCGTAGCAACCCGATGTCTACATGACATCGTCAGCACGCCACTCGACTAGAGGTTGCGGTTCACCTACCGCCTCCTCCGGCTCCTCCTCAAGGAAACCGGCAACGGGACCTGAGTACCAAAGCAAAGGATCAGACACGACGGTCTGGCAAGAGAATGAATAGATACAACAACATATATGATAAAAGAATATCTTGAAAAGCGTAGAAATCTGCTTACTCAAGAACTCTCATAAAATAGATAAATCATTTGCTAGAAAACACATAAATAAGATAAAACATATAAGGTAATCAAGGAATCGGGAACAACAAGATGGCAATCACATAAAGCTAAGTCCTCTGTCACTAGAGTGACAACAGTATAACGGGATGTTGATCTCAGTCACACAAGGTGAGGAGATTCAACGCAATCATATATACAATATAAATATTCGGGACGGGACCACGGTAGCGAACCGGGTATCGGGACGGGACCACGGTAATAGACCGGGCATCGGGATCCAAACTGCAGCTGGCGGGACGAGAGAGGGATTTCCAAGTCGGTGGATCAAACCGACAAGGTATGCAAGCTTAGTGATGCCGACTCATAGGTCAAATAACAAATCGAGACATATGCAAGTAAATCAAGTACAATAAATCAACGAGCAAGGCGGGGGTGCTCAAGGGCACACTGTCATTTCATGTCGGGCAATACATTTCGGGACAAATAACTGTTACTAGTGTAACTATCATGCTTTCGGAAAAACAAATCATATAGTATAATCTTGGAATGAAGTGAAACACTGAACTATAACAATCTCGGGTAAAATACTGGTTTCATGATCTATTTAAGTGAATAGGGGGCTCGTATGTCAATTATAATGAAAACTTGGTACTCTTCGAATTTGATGACATTCTGGGCTCCTTATGCACCTTGAAGTTTCAAAACTTCGAATGAAATCTTTGTGACATGGTTTCTTCCTCAAATGTCCTCATACAATGCTTAATAAATCTCCTTGGCATAGAGGGGTTCCCAGAGAACAGACCCAACCATTGAAACAGTTGAACAATGTCCCAAACATAGCCTATGCCAAACGATCCACATCGCTCGAGCAGACTGGAGGGTTCGCTCGAGCGAGTCGCTCGCTGAAATGGTGGTCTGGGTAGGTTCGCTCGAGCGAAGTGGAGGTCGCTCGAACGAACCCATTGGGTCGTGCGAATATTTAAATGCGTTCGAACGAACAACTCTCTGGAATGAGTTCTGGGATGTCCGCTCGAGCGACCAGGGGTCCGCTCGAGCGACCAAGCTACTGGAATGCTCCGAACCCTTTCCTGGACAGGTCGCTCGAGCGAAGTGTCATGGTTGCTCGAGCGAAGTGTCATGGTTGCTCGAGCGAACAGTCCAGAACCTGAGTTCGGACCAGTTCAGCTCCACAATAACTCCTCCTTTTTACTACCCCTTCTTAACCACTTTCATACCTCAAATGAGGAGTATAAATCTCCATTCAAATAACCTCAAATCCCCAACCACATCGATCACATTTTCCTCCATCCATATCACATTCAATATAAGAGAAAAAGAGAAGGAAATCATTTCACACAATGTACATATTCAAGACAAAACAATAAAACATTAATTGCTATGAACCAACACTTCTATATGATCATAAATGCATTCATAAGGCTCTCCATCAAGAGCATTTATTTCAACCATAAACATATTAATGAAAACATGAAAATCCATAAATGCTTCACCAAACCATTTAAAACTTAAAACACCCAATCATTCACTTGCCTTATGTTTTCTAACAATGAAATCAAGCTCTAACAAGTCTCCCAAGCAAGGAATCCAAGCTATGACAAAAATCCCCAAAACAAACAAACCCTAAAAGAGTCAAAACAATGAAATAGCAAGGAAACCTTCCAATAATGAAGGTGAAGCTTCTCAAGGGCTAGGAGATAACAAATCTAGAAGATGAAGGGAAAAACTTACTTGCAAGGTCCTCTAATGGTAATGGTAAACTCAAGGAAGTCTTGTGATTGTGGGTTTTCTTCACAAATGGTATCAATGGAAAGCTTGCAAGATGAGGAAGAGGATGGTGAGTTCCATTTCTTGTTTGATGAGCTCTTGGTGTGGATTGGAGATGGAGAAGCAAGAAGGAGAAGAGAAAAGCAAGAAAAACCCTAGGTTCAAGAGGTTGTGCTGGAACAAGAAGGATGAAGTGAATGGGATAATGGCTTCCCCTTTGTTAACAATGAATTGGGTCCCACTACTAAAGGAACTTGGGTGGCTGAAATCATCTCTTTCGGGACCTCGGACGGATTCGACGAAGAAGGAAGAAATGATCGTCGAAATATCTAGTTTCCAAAAAAGTATATGTTTCGCGGGTTTCGGGAATATCAAGTTTTGGGTACAGATTTGGTGTGCAATGACTGTTTTGCCCTCAAGGCCAAGAAATCGGGTTTCGGGTTCTCAAATGGACACGGGATCAACATGAAAGTTGTAGGGAGTAACAATACCAATAAAACGGAATTAAAACAATGAATGCAAAAATCTCCAATAAATCCTCAAACATATGCAGTGTCATGAAAAGGAACCCCTAATGGGCCCTACTAGTTACCAAAGCATCAAAACTCCCCCAAAACTATGTCCAAAGCTATCCCAATCCAACTTAGCCAAAAATTCACTAAACAAGCTTTGTACTAACACGCAACTTAATTAGTACTAATCGGGTTCACTCGGGTCGAGGTCTTACAAGCTTTGTAGTGCTCTAATGGAGAATTTGAGTTCTTTCCTTTGATGATGAACACCTTCACTATCCAATTCAGAATCTCCAACACCTTTTGATCTTCCACGCTATTACCCGTATTAGATCTCTTTTCTCAAGAAGATGGTGGAATCTTCAAGAGAAAACCTAACTAGTAACTCTAAGGAACTAAAGGTGAAAGAGGGGAGAACTCAGAGAGGAAGAGAACTTGTGCAACACTTGCACAAAGGGGTTGAAGTTGCTCTATGTATGATGCACAACCAAGAGGGGTTTGTTCCTCTTTATATAGCCCTCCATTCCACCTCTTTTCCTATTTGAAATAGAAGTTTAACTCCCATTACAAATTAGTAAACATCTCCATTGCTAATTGCCATAGAAGTCTCACTTCCACAACTATTAGTAGCTTTCTCCTTTCTAATTAAAATAGAAGTCCTACTTCCATTAATAATTAGTAGCTTACCATTACCACTATTAGAAGTCTCACTTCAAATAGAAATAGTAACCTTCCTTTTAGAGTTCAAGTAGAATTAGTATCTTTCTAATAACTTGGGCTAGCGTGGGGACCACTAGGGATTCCTTAGAAGGCTGGCTCCAACTGGGACACGCGACCCCACATCTCATGTGCAATCCGGGCCCACAGTTAATTGCAAATAACTCCACTATATAAATGCAATTGCACTCCAGTCTTAGGAAAAAATTACAATGAAGACCCTAAACTTCCCCAGTACCACAAGTAGGCCCCTCCATCTATATCCATGGATCAAATTGAACCTGTCCACCAAAATAGATCCATATCTTATTATCCTTGAGCCCAATTAATTATAATGATCATTTGGTACCGAACCAATTAACTCTTAATTGGAATGGGTGCGCACTTACCAATGATAAATCCATTAATTGACACAAGGGGATATTAAAGATAGATTCCATCTTGACCATTGAATGTTCCCACAACTCTACTACCACGTACCCAAATCACCGAGCTGTTGACCTACAATTGGCCTCACTCATTGGTGACTCAAAGCAAATGAATAGATAGAAACTTGAGTTCATTAATGTCTCAGGATTATGAGCCTATTGCTAGGGAATTATGAGAGTAGACCTTAAAGTAAAGATAGTGTATATAAGGTGCTTCTCATGGTCATTCAATACATCTAATGTACCAGCACCATGATCCAGAATCTTACATTATGATGATCGAGACAAATCACACTATCTCATAGTGATCAAAGTGCTGCAACCTTGTCAGATGAGATGCTCAATCTCATCACTGGTTGTGAAGATATTTAAGTATAAGATTTGCAATACATATCTCCTGTATGTGGATCTCATCCACACACATATATTACATTTAGTATACTTGTGGACTCCGATTCATCTTATGAATCATTATGTTATTCGTATTAGTTATGTGCAAACAAGTAATAAAACACCATTCATCTCATGAAGGGAAAACAATAATATATATTGATAAATAAAGAAATTAATCAATTTATTCATCATACACTGGTATTGAGACCATAAAACTAACAATCTCCCACTTGGGCGCAATGCCAGTCCAGGTTGCATCTCATGCCGATCCTATCTACTTACTGCCCAAAGACTTTGGTACTCAAAGGCTTAGTAAAGGGATCTCCCAGATTGTCTGCAGAGTCTATCTAGGTGATAGCAGTATCACCTCTCTGCCCAATCTCTCTGACCATTTGTTATAACCTTTGTACATGCTTTTGGCTCATGGGTTCCTTGGACTTATCTACTGCCCTGCTGTTATCACAGTAAACTGTGAGCGGCTGTCCTGCCAAAAACACCACTCCAAGTTCCATAAGGAATCTTTTGAGCCAATATGCTTCTTTAGCTGCTTCTCAAGCAGCTACAGCATAAACACATACCCAGAAGTTGATTTCTTGGAATCCTTATTTGACTGGAAGTCAGTATCTATGTAACCAACTCATTACTGCCGTAAATCAACATGTGATATTTAGTCCTTCTCAAGGATTTGAGAACACATCTTATAGCAGTCCAATGGTTAGGACCTAGGTTAGACTGATATTTGCTGACTAAGCCCACTACATGATAGATATCCGGTCTAGTACATAACATAGCATACATGAGGCTACCAACAACCGAAGCGTATGGAATTGCTCTCTTCTGCTCCTTTTCCTCCGGGGTTTTGGGACCCTGATCCTTGGAAAAGTGCACTCCATGCCTGAAAGGCGTGATACCCTTCTTGGAGTCCTGCATAGCAAACCGTACCAGTACCTTATCTATGTAAGCAGCTTGAGATAAGCCAATCATCCTATTCTTCCGGTCTCGATGGAGTTTGATCCCTAGGATGTAACTAGCTTCTCCCAAGTCCTTTATATCAAAAGTCTTTGCTAACAAAACTTTTACCGTTGACAACATTCCTATATCTTTCCCAAAGAGAAGGATGTCGTCGACGTATAAAACCAGAAAAACTACCCTATCACCTTCATTTTTCATGTACACACATGACTCATCCGGATTTTGACTAAAACCAAATGATTTGATTGCCCGGTCAAAACGGATGTTCCAGCTTCGGGATGCCTGCTTCAGTCCATAAATGGACTTCTGCAGCTTGCAAGCTCTTTGCTTTTGGTTACTTGCTATAAAACCGTCTGGCTACATCATATAGATGTCTTCCTCAAGATGGCCGTTGAGAAACGCCGTCTTGACATCCATTTGCCAAATCTCGTAATCGAGATGTGCCGCAATGGATAAGAGTATCTGGATGGACTTGAGCATGGCTACCAGCGAGAAGGTTTCCTCATAATCGATATCTTCTTTCTGAGTATATCCTTTTGCAACAAGCCTGACCTTTAAAGGGCTCAACTCTTCCATCTGGTCCTCTGTTTCTCTTGTAGACTCACTTGCACCCAATAAGTTTGATATTGGCAGGCAAGTCCACAAGTGTCCAGACCTGATTAGGGTACATAGACTCCATCTCAGCTTTCATAACATCTTGCCAACGTCCTGAATCTATGTCATTAATTGCTTCATCATAGTTACAGGGATCTTGTTCCGGTTCTTCCGGGATTGCCTCGTAAGACTCTCCCAAGAACGAGAACCTGTCAGGGGGTCTGACAATCCTCCCACTACGACGAGGCACTGGTGTAACTACTGAGTCCGGTAAGGGCGCTTCTTCCTCAGGTTCGGTCAAACTAGGATTTGGAATTGTTTGCTCTTGAATTTCTTCCAAGATCACCTTTTTTTAAGATTTCTGGTCTATCATATAATCTTCCTCCAGAAAAACCGTATTAGTGCTCACCATCACTTTCTGCTTTCTGGGATTATAAAATAACCAACCTTTAGTTCATTTAGGATATCCTACAAACGTGCATACTTCCGACTTCGCTTCCAACTGATCCATCTCAACCTTTAGCACATGTGCTGGACAACCCTAAATGTGTAAATGTTGTAGACTAGGCTTTCGTCCTGGACCACAACTCCCAGGGAGCCTTAGGTATAGACTTAGATGGTTCGAGGTTTAGTATGTACATCGCAGTATCCAAGGCGTATCCCCAAAAGGATATAGGTAATCCTGAGAAACTCAGTATAGACCTGATCATATCTAACATAGTCTGGTTCCTTCTTTCTGCTGCTCCATTCTGTTGAGGCATACCAGGAACAGACAATTGGGATAAATCCCATTTTCTGATAAGTATCCCATAAAACCAGCGAAGAGATATCCTCCTCTAGCCCTGACATTAATGGGTCCACACATATCAGTATACACTAATTCCAACAAATCTTTGGCCCTATTGCCCTTTGATGAAAATGGTCCTTTTGGTCATTTTACCTTCCTGATGGGACTCGCAGACATGCATTGGTTCTACCACCAATGAAGGCAAGATACCATCTTTCACTAGCCTGTCAATCCTATTTAGGTTTATATGACCTAGCCTCAAGTGCCAAAGTTTTGTTGGATCAGATGAAGGTGATTTCCTCTTTAATGATGGTCTATTAATTGTTTCAGTATCATGTATCTCATACATTGTGGGATTAACAAATAAATTCCATTGATTACCTTGTCAGAATATATAAAAGTTCCGTATCTCTTTATGACAATTTCAGTACCAAGAGTAATAGAATAACTCTTATTCACCAAACTAGAAACTGAAATTGAATTCCGCCGTAAAGACGGTACATATAACGTGTCTGACAAAACCAATTTATCATTTGTAATAACTCCCACTGAAACAACCTCTGCCTTAGTATCAGATCCTAGGTTGACAATGATTTCTCCGTCACTGAACCTCCTGGTTTTCCTGAACCCCTGCAATGAATTACATATGTGATCAGTTGCCCTGGAGTCCATACACCAAGATTATGAAGTACCAGTTGCAAAACTAACTTTAGAAATAAGTGACTCAATCATACCTGAGGTCCTTTTCTTAGACATATATTCTGGACAATTCCTTTTCCAATGTCCTGTCTTACCACAATGGAAACACTTTCCTTTTACTCCCGTACCCTTAGCCTTAGCCAAACTACAAGTAGAACCATTCTCCACCTTAGGACCCTTCGTAACTGATTTCTTCTTGCCTTTCTGCCCTTTGCCTTTCGGTTTGGACTTGGCAAATGACTTTTCTGTCATCAGGGTAGTTGGCTTTTTCTTCATAATCCCTTCAGTCACCACCAGCTGGCTAGACAGCTCAGCCAGAGTCGGATTCATCTTATTCATGTTGTAATTGACCTTGAAATTGTTGAATGACTCTGGTAGTGACTCAAGGATTATATCAATCTGCGATTCTGCATCAATCGCAGCCCTTAGTACATCTAACTCATTCAATGAGTCCATCATTTTCAACATATGGTCCTGTACTGGTGTGCCTTCAGCCATCTTGGTGCTTATAAGCACCCTCATAGCAGCCTGTCTAGCAGGCCTGCCCTGTTCCGCAAACATCTCCTTTAAGTTTGATATAATATCACATGCAGTCTTAAAGGATTGATGTTGGTGTTGTAAAACACTAGACATAGATGCCTGTATGTAACATCTGGCCATCTCATCGTCTTTGGCCCACTTGGTGTAAAGTTCCTTTTCTTCCTGTGATGCTTCCGGCAACGGCTCATCAAGGGGGGGGTTTGGTAAGGACATATTTATATCCTGAAGCTGTCAGGACTATATCCAGGTTCTGTTTCCAGTCTACATAGTTGGATCCCACTAATTTATTCTGGTTGAGGATGGTCGCAAGTGGATTGAAAGTATTTGAATTCATACTTGAAATACTGTAGCACATAACCATACATTCAATTAATGAATTTAAATGACATTAGGGTTTAGTATTCTACCAAATTTATATGGAATCCTCATAACCACTAAATTCAGAATACATCGGAAACCCAATCCCCGGGGTATGCCTCCTTAGGGAGTGCGAATACCACCTAGATTGGTACGGATCAAAGTTGGTCAAAATTAGGATTAAGACTAACTTTCCATGATTCCCTTCGTTCATTATTATCTAGGTATCTCATACCAAATAATGAATGACTCCTGATTAGCTTCAGTTTCTAAAATAAACGAGGCAAATCCTTGGGGATACTACATCATTATTTTAGTTAAGTGTGACCCACCAACTAGCATTGCATGACAACCGTTGCGAGCAGCTCCTCCTTAGGGAGTGGGCCCCCGCCCCGTTTCACCAACACTATCCATAGGAGATCCATATCTAGTAGCCAGACAAGTAAAAGCCCTCCATGGGGAACGGCCATTCTCAAGATGGCACGAGGCTAATACTTTCCTTACAATGGACCTATGGTGGAAAACCATGGGGATTTATCAATTTAAATGCCCCGCTCCCACTTAATATTTTATAATTGAGGATTTCCTTGTAAGGTATTAGGGCCCACATGTATACATATGAACATCAAATCATCTCATGATATGATCAAATATTGGTTCCAAGTCAAGTTATTTTAAGGAAAGTCCAGTTTCTAAATTAGTGTTACCAATGTGTCCATCTCATGGGTCATCAACACTAATTAGAACTCTTTTCAAAAATTAATTTGATTTGACAAATTTTAGTAACTTGCTATGTTTGGATCAGATTTGGAAATATTCTAAATTAAGCATGCATCCATAAATAGAAAGTGCTAAAAAATAGAAACTAGTCATCTTCTCCACATGGCCCTAGCGGAATAGACTTCTTGGACTTCTAGACTTTCCAAAACTTTGGAATTCCTCAAACTCTTTGGGCAACTCCAAAACTCTTTTGGTAATCTTCAAACTCTTTGATTAGGATTCCAACATCGCTCTCCTTCTTCGTCTCGGACATCGCCAGAATTTACAAATTTAGAAAAAAAATTACATAAATTCCTATGCCTCGATTTTGAGACTTACATGGTAATCTAAACATGGAAATAAAAGGGCTATAGGAAAATTCATCATGCCTTGCCCTTTCACGGGAAACCAAGGAAACCATGACGCCCTTTACATTTAGCCTTAAATAAACCAATCACCATAAAAAGAAAGCAAAAGACTTGTGGGCCATATGGAGAGGACATGAACATATGCAAGTTAGTATCTCATACAACCATACAAATCACAAAAATAGGCTGCCAAATAATGCTGGAAAAATAGGAAGTAAAAGAAGACCTGAAACTGGAAAAATCAGTTTCTGCAGCAACCTGCACAGAATGCTCGGTCGACCGGCCAGGGGACTCGGTCGACCGACCTGCAAGTCAGTCGGTCGACTGAGCATGGGGCAGGTCGACCGGACTGGCGAAAACCTGCAACATGGGTTTTTTGTTTCGTGTCCATTCTTCCCCAAACCACTTCCAAAGTGTTCCAATGGCTTCCTGCCATCCTTTCATCATTATTAAACCCTTTTGTGACTGTCCAAACATGAAGAAAAGGGATTTGACTTCTCAGGAGATTGCGAGGGCTCGTTCAGATCGACGGTCGCAAGTCATGTATGGACTTCGCCATCATCCTTCAGATGAGAACGCTTGATGCTTTGATTCTTTGGCTTGGCTTGGACCTCAGTTTTTTAGAGGATAAAGACCAAGGGGAGGTCCTATATCCAATGAAAAATCAAGTAAACGGGATGAAGAGCCACGTTTAGGCCATGTTGGATAAAAGGAGAGAGGAGACCTTGGGGGGAGGGGGGATGGCCCCCCCAAGGGACTTCGATCACCTTGTGGTGTTTCTTCTGCAGCAGAGTAGCAGAGTTTCTTCGAGAATTCTTCAGAATTTTTCTGGACTTTTTCTGGGGCAGGTTGAAGGTTCTTTTTTCTTCGAATGACCCCTCTTTTATAGGCTTTTGGTGGCCATAAGGTGAGTTTATGAGCATTGATGGCATTGATGCTCCATGATGAGAGGAGTTACAAGTTTTTATTCTTGATTTTGTAACTTCTCTTTCTTGGCTTGTGATTGACCGGTGGAGAATGATGGGCATTTAATCTCCCTTAATCTCCATGATGAGGGGAGTTTCATGGTTTTAATGCCATGATTACTTGAATTTGTAACTCACATTTGCTTGATTTTGATTGGGCCGTCCAAAATAATGGGTTAATGACCGCATTAAGTTGTCATAAAATGGGTCAATTAACGGCATTAAGTGGTCGCCAGGGCATTTGAAGAGTCGCGGGCCGCGCCGCGTCTTTTGGAATTCTTCTTGCGATGATCACCAATGGATCCACATGTTATTTGATGTCGGATGGTGATGCAACTTAGGACATTGGTTGATATCAGTGGGCCGGTGATATCTATCTTGTCGATTTCTCGATCGGTCGGACAAAATGTGTACTTTCTTGGTTAGCCGGTTGGCTATCTTGGAGCAATCAATGATGATTTCATGCTCTTGACAGCAGATCCAAGATGTTGATGAAGATCAGTCGATTTCGAGCATAAAAAATCAGTTTTTTGGAAAACCGCAGAGACTGAAACTCCCGAAACGCAAAAGGGGGTGGAAAACGAGCCACCCGGAAAAAAATCCGGCGACCTGGAATTCCGTGGTGCATGGTCGCCAGCGACCATGGGGATCCTTCCCCTTCCAATCACCATTTCTTGGTCGGTTTTTTTATCTTTTTGACTCTTTTTTCCTCCTTTATTTTTCTTAACATTTCTCATCATTCATTGGCTTGATTCTCCTGAGGAAAACCTGATGAGAAGCCGTGCAGATTGGAGCACAAAGTTTCCTATTTGGAAAAGGCGAAGACTTTGTGGCCGATTTTCCGTCAAAAGTCGAAACTAGGACAAACGATGTCGAAATGACCTGAAATTTTAGGTGAAGCCTCCTGAGCAGTAGATAGGACCAGCCATGGCTTTTGTTTGAGTTTTGAAGCCATTTGGGGTCCCGTCGCCGGTAGGCTTGATTTTGCCGCTAGGAAGATGCCGTGCTTTGATGTACGGTCAACTGATGTCCGATCGACTTGGAATTTGACAGGGAGCCTATTGGAGGCATTTTGAGACGATCCGTTGGCTCCGATTTGGATATCATGGTCCCGGGGTGCTCTGCCGCCAGTAGCCTTGATTTTGTTTCGGAGCGTCAAAGTCGGGTCAAACGTTGTCAGAATGACCTGAAATTTGACGTGCAACCCTTTTGAAGCATGTTGAAGCCACCAATGTGCTCTATTTGATGAGTGATGGCCTCGATAGTTCTCGCCGCTGAGAGGCTTGGTTTTACCGCTCGAGGGTTGATGGAGGGTCAAATGTTGTCGGTTTGACTTGAAATTTGGCATGGAGCCTTTTGGAGGTATTTTGAGACCATCCGTTGGCTCTAATCGAAGTTTTAATGTCTTTGACATCGTCGCCACTAGGAGCGCCTATTCAACGCCGGAGGAGTGAAGTTGGGCCAAATGATGTTGGAATGGCCCGAAACTTCATGTGAACTCCTCTTTTGGCTGTCTTGAAGGATCTTGTAGTTTTTGTTTGATTTTGACAAGATCTGATGCTTGAAGTAGCATTGCCTGTTTTGTAGTAGGAGCAACTTCGTGCGGCTTTTTGATATTGAAGAGGCAAAGTGACATTTTTGGTGTCAACATATCATGGACGGCCCAATCAGAATCCAAGAAATTGGAGTTATAAGTCAATGCATTTATGGCATTAAACCATATGACTCCTCCCATCTTAAAGATTAAATGTGAATAATGGCCCATTATTCTCCAACGGCTAAATCAGAATTCAAGAAAAAGGAGTTACAAAACCATAAATCCAAGACTTGTAACTCCTCTCATCATAGAGCATGAATGCATTTAATGCATTTAAAGCCCATAAACTCTCCACATGCCCACCAAAAGCCTATAAAAGGAGGTCATTTCAACCATTCCAAGGTAGATGTTCTTCCAACGTTGCATGATTCTTCATCGTTGCTTCTACGCTCCTACGATGGTCTCTCCTTCGTTGAAGAAGTTCTACAACAACCACCACTATAAGGTGATTGAAGACCCTTATGCGACCCCCCACAATGCCCTTTCTTTCTCTCTCCATGGCTTAGACGCGACTCTTTAGCACTTCTACTTGGGTTTTTATTGAATTTAGGATCTCTTTTCGATCATTTTTCTCTAAAAATCTTAGGATCAAGTCTAGGGATGTCAAAGGGCGCGGCCTGGCCCAGCTCGCCAGTCGTCCATTGCACGACACGACCCGGTCAACGGAACGGCCCACCAGGCACAACCCATGCTAGGCCAAGGGAACTGGCACAGCCCATGCTGGGCCGAGGGAACTGGCACGGTCGGTTCGTTTCAGCACTGTATGCTATGAACAGTCGGCCCGCCAAGCACAACCAGCCCAATGGCCAAAAACGGTTAGTTTCATGTAAATTGTCCATTTTAACCCAACCACCCCCCCCCCCAACAGCCATGAAATGGTCATATATGGGGTATTTTGTGTCCTTTTGAATTTTACAAAGTCTATAAATAGTCTAACCCCTCCATTCTCATTTCCCGTGAATTCTACAATTCTCTCACTCTCTATACACTCTCTAGCTCTCTCTCAAAGCATTCAACTTTTTGGATGACCAAAGATCAAGTCATCAAGAGACAAGATTAAAGGGGCCTAAAAATTTTGGAGGTATTTATATCATTTAAATTTGAGATTACATATTTATAATATATTATATTCACTCTCATTTTTTGCCCTTTCTTATATTAATTATCACAAAAGAAGGCTATTACTTTTATTATTTTTAAATTTTATTTTTGAACATATAGCCGGACGATCTTCTAGAAGAGTTCCCACAGAATCTTCTTCTGTTAATTTATGGGGAGAAGAAGATTTTATTGAATTAGAAGATGAAGTAGGTGATTTGCCACCCCCTCCACTAGTAGTTCTCGTAAAACATCCAAGAGGAATAGAACTTCAATAGTTTGGAATGTATATCGTAGATTTGAATCTATTGAAGAAGGAAAGAAATTCCAAAAGGCAAAATGAAAATTTTGTGGTAATATTTATAGTGTCGAATCAAAAGCGGGTATCGGCCATTTCTTATGACATAGGCAAAAATGTTTAGCCTTATGATCATAGCCCCAAGTGCAAGGCTGCGATTATAGTAATAACCTGTGAAACCGGGTCGATTCCACGGAGAGTTATTTATTGCACGAAACCTATCCTATTGAAAAACTAGTTCTAGCCTAAAAAAAAACTATACAAACCAATTGTCTTACTAAAAAAATAATTACTAGTCTGAAAATCTAATTACAGCTAAAGAAAAGGACAAAAAAAATAAATCTTAATCTAGAAACCTAATCTAACTACTGCATCCACCATAAGATTTGTCAGTCCAACCAATTGCAATAATTGTTAAGATGCATAAAAATAAAAATAAAATAGAATAAAATCAGAGAATAAAAAAATGGATTTTAATTCTAAAATTCTGCGATGGTTACTATGCTAAATGCCATCAAGGAAAATCAAGACCACCGTACCAAGTACGCACTGTCACTATGCACAAAAATTCGATGTTGACCCATTGGTGAAGACCAAGACCCCATAAACTTGATTTATTAATTGAAGACACATTACAAGCAAATAACCATTACAAAATTATTTGAATCAAAATAAAATGCATCCAACCTTACCCTAGACACATGAAACACTAAATGAAGGAGAGGAACTCGTGGTTTCGAACGGCGATCCAACCGGCTCTTGTTTTGCAATCTGAAATCCAAGCAACGGAAGATGATAAATGGCTGGTCCAATGGTGGAGCGACAGTAACAATGGTGGCAGCGCGACGGTTGCGTAAAAATCCAAGTGGTGGTGTGCCTTAGGGAAGGCCTTGGATGAAGTAGTGATGAAAGGAGGAGAGATGGAGAAAAAAAATAATGGAAGGAGGGTTGGTTTGTTGCTGGTCGTCCAAGGAAAGGAGGGGAATGGTATGATGGAGATGTTAGGGATTTTGTAATTGCAATTTGATGGATGCATTTGCACTTTAGCATCATTTGAATTCACACACATGCTCTGATACCACTTGTAAGTCCATGGGGATCCGAACCCTAGAGGGGGGGTGAATAGGGTGAGCTTCTTTTCTTCTTATTTTCTCCCTTTCTTTGACTTTTGAAATTTAGATTTAACTTTGTAATTTTCTTCAAAAGTTCTTTCATGTTTTGACTTAAGGGAGGTAGGTTGAGAAGTTTTTTGTTAATAGATTCTTTTAAACTTGGTTTGACTTGTTTAACCTTTTTAGAATCTATCTTTGGAGACTCCATTTTAAGAGATTTAACTTGTTTAGTCATTTTGGAGTCTTTCTTGATTTTTAGTGTCTTACCCTTCATAGGTTTTGATTCTCCATTCTTTAGTTCAAAGATGGGTTTAGACACATAGCTTCTTTTTCTTAGTTTGCACTCAAACCTAAAATGTCCTTCAATGCCACAAAAATTACATTTGGTTTTGGGCAAAGGAGAAAGAGTGCTAGAGAATGAGGACTCACCTTTCACAAAAGTGTTGGTGAATTTAGGGTCATATGTCATATTCCTATTAAAACCAAGACCCGTCCTATCTCCATGAGATTTACCCAATTTGAATAATTTTTCAAGTTTCTCTTCACTTTGGGTAAACTTGCACTCATACTTTTGTTTATTGTTTTCAAGTTGAGTGACTTTGGTTATAAGGATTGAATTTTCATTTTTAACTTTTGAAAGTTCATATTCAATTTCCTTATATTTGCTTAGCTCTTCATTGGCAAGTTTTAATTCATGTTTAAGTTCATTAACAATATTAGATCCAAGTTCTTGTGATTTTAACTTACTTTTAATCAACTTGGCTTCTAAGTTGTTAAAGTCTTTATCTTGTTTTTTAATTGTATCTCTTAGGTTTAAATTTTCCTTATTGACATTATCATAATCCATCTTTAATTCTCTTAGTTCATCTTGAATGTTAGATAGATTATTTAAAGAGATCATGAACTTAGATTCTACACAATTTATAAATTCATCTTTTTCTCTAAGTTCATTTTTAGAAGAGTCTAATTCTTGGTTTAGTCTTTTAGATTCTTCTCTTAACTTTTTGTTTCTCTTTTCAGTCTTTAAGGATAATTCATATAATTCCTCAAAGGCTTGTTGAAGATCTTCTTCATTTTCTTTAATTTCTTCTTCTTTTAATTCAATTTGAGATTCTTTTAATTGAATGATGGAATCTCCAATAGAAGGAAGAATGAGGGGTCTAGAAGAATCTACTAAGTCTAGCATAGTGGAGTCCATTCTAATGATTTTCATAAAAAGACAACTCTAGGGTTTTGACTCTAGGTTTTTACACCCAATCAAGAGTTCCAAAAACACTTGATCCTAATATAGAGCACTTGTCTCTGATACCAATTGAATCCAATTGAATTTGATAACATGATAAAGAGCAAGAATGTGACAAAATTCCAACAAAGAATCATTTAGAATTAAGAGCAAGTGAATTTGAAAAACAAGAAGTGTACTATTGTAAAGTTTTCAATTTGTAAAACAATAGACACTTACTAAGTTTCCATACCAAGAGATATAACTTTGAAAACTCAATGGAAAACTAAAATAGCTTCAAATCATTTGATTTACAAAAAGGATGTAACTATGACAAACATCAATTGATGTTGTAAAATCATTTGATGTTTGTCATAGTTACATCCTTTTTGTAAATCAAATGATTTGAAGCTATTTTAGTTTTCCATTGAGTTTTCAAAGTTATATCTCTTGGTATGGAAACTTAGTAAGTGTCTATTGTTTTACAAATTGAAAACTTTACAATAGTACACTTCTTGTTTTTCAAATTCACTTGCTCTTAATTCTAAATGATTTGTTATGTGCTTTATTTGAATCTTTGGAAAATGATTTCAAGCATGATAACAATGATGTGTTGAATCCTTTCTTCCCTCCATCTTTGATATTCAAGATTGGATTCATCACTTTGATTTCAACCCAAGTTTTGTTTTAAACTTTCTTAATCATGCTTAGCTATAAATCTTTGATTTCTTTCATTGCATGATTTTTTGTCTTGGTTGAAACTTGCTTGTTGTTTTCATTCTTTTTAACATTAGTAAAATCTATTGGTTTTGAAAACAACATGCACATGCATCACATGTTCTAAATTAGTCATTTTCATACAACTTGTTAGTCCTTGATTTTCATGTCATAAACAAGTTGAATTTCATACATGTGATTTGCATAAGACTTCAATCAAATCTTTTATGAGCTTTAAACTTTGAAATGCCTTGAGCATACATTTGAATAAGCCTTATTTTTAAACTTGATTGAAGTCATCACACACACACATCATGAGCATACACTTTTGCATACATAGAGTGTTTGTGTGAGTTAGTTTTAATTTTCATATCCGCCTATTTAGAGGCAAATTAAATTGAGCTTAAATTGTATCTCTTGGAGTGTTCTTTTGTGAAGACACTTTCTTTGAGAAATCTTGATTTGTAAAGGTTATTGCTTAGCCTTGAAAAGCACATTGTAAGGTTGTTGTTTAGCCTTTGAAAAGCAACATTGTATAGGTTATTGCTTAGCCTTTGAAAAAGCATAAATAGTGGAAATCCGGTGGGGTGTTGGATTCACAAGCCGGTAGTGGATGTAGGCACGTTGGCCGAACCACTATAAATATTGTGTAGTGGTGATTGCTATGTGGTGATTGATTTTGTTTAGCTTCCGCATATTGTTTGATTATTCATCACATGTGACTAGTTTATGCTAAGAATTTAAAATTGGTTTAAATTGGTCATAGTTGTAGCACACCCTATTCACCCCCCCCCCCCCCTCTAGGGTTAGGATCCTCAAGGACTTTCAGGAGAGTGGGGGACGTTCCCCGCTTTTGCAATTGTTGGCCTATATATCTTTATGGTTTCCTTTTTTTTCTATGTTTCTTGGCTTAAAACTCAAGTTAGAGCCCGTTTGGGAGACTTCCTCTTCTTTCTTTCTATTTTTCTTTGGGCCCACCTAACATACTTAGGCTTCCACCTCATTTGCAAATTTCTTTACTTGTGCCCCACCTTTCTCTTGAGATTTTTCAAAACTGAATTTTGAAATTGTATTGCAATTAAGAATGGGTGTGCAATCTAGAAACCTTCATGCATGGACATACCACCTCATGCCATTTTTTGAATCTTTCTTTCTTTACTTTAGCTTTCTTTCCTTATCTATATCCTCTTTTTTCTCCCTTAGCCTTTAGGACTCCTTGATCCTCTTGCCTTCTTTGCTTTTGATTTGAAATCTTGAATTCTTAAAGAATATTCTCTCAACGAGTTAAGGGCAGTTTTTGAAATTCTGCAATAATGTAGGCTCCGCTCCGCCTTGGCTAAAATATTCCCAAATCTAAAATCTAGATTTGTATTTGCAATTGGAACACATGATTGGCCCTTCCTCCTTTGAACGTGCAAAGCTAGGATAACAAAGTGTTGGACGGCACATCCTTGGGTTTGCAAAATTCCAAATCTTGAAGCCCATCTTTTTGGAGTTAGTTTCCCTGCACAAATTTCTTTGTCACCACCCTCCATATTTAGGACTCTTCATAGCTTTGATAAAAATATCCTTGAATGGGCCCCAACTTGTCTGCAATAAAGCTTTAAAAATCTGAAAGTTCAAATTTTGCTAAGAAGGTGGGACCTATTGGACGTGTGAATTTCTCTTGGAATCTCCTCCATGTGGAACGTCCCATACTCTCTTGGAAATTTCTCAACGGCCATCTTTTAGATCTGAGCTTCAATTTTGGATGCACGATGGATCCTATATGGAGCTTCAATACTTGGTTTTCCCTCTTTAATTCTTCAATTGATTTATCTCTTCTGTGGGTCCCAAGAAATTGATTTTCCCTACAAAAATACAAATAATATAATCAATGATCAAAGAATTATCTATTTATGTAGGAAAAGAATATTGCAAGACACGGGCCCCAATTCACACTGAGTAGATGCATAAAATTTCACCATTTTATCATGTTTTCTTTAATTAAATCAATGGTGCTAAGAAAATTTATCAGTTTATGTTTGAATAAAAAGTTATGAGAAATTCGTGACTTCCAATGCTAAGAATAGAAAGATTCATGATTTTATACAAAAATGCGATTTTTCTATGAATTTTGACTCGAATTCAGACTTCGATGCCCACGAACATAAAATCATGATTTTTTTACTAAAATGATGCATGATTTCATGATTAAGTCCTTAATTACTTCTAAAATGATAATCAAATTGTGCATTTTTAGGGACTTATCACACACCCCCCCCCCAACCAGCATTTTGCTAGTCCCGAGCAAAATATGCGAACTAGGATAGGTCTTCTAGCCTAGTCTGATATAATCTAAATGCAAAGACAAAAAGGAAAACATCACTTTCGCTGGTACTCTTGACTTCATTTAGAGTATGCAGCAAGCCCTTAAACCCCTAGGTTACCCCAAGCAAACGAGTTGTGCCTCGTGAGAGTTTGCAGTGAATATGCCCACAAAATTCATTTACCTAAAATTAAAAGAAAGTCAACGGAAGATTTTTCAAAAGATGGTTGAGTCAAATCGGATGCCTCGAATCCTTGAATAATCAAGATTTCAGACTTTACAAAATCCGGTTCACGTTTTTGTTTTCAGATCTTTTCAAAAATTATACCAAAACTTTGGGTGTCTTGTGCAAGTTTATACATCAAATCAATTTTTTTTTAAATGTTCTAAGATAATGCCAAGAAAACAGAATTCTCTCTCGGAATTTCCAACTTTCCTAGATTCGGGGAAAATACAAGTCTCCTCTCAAGGCAATTATGACGGCTTTCGCACTATTGCTTTTTTAAAGGTTGCGAGATGCATCTTTTTTTCCTTTTTTTGAATATTTTTTTCTTTTTTATTTAACATTCACCTATTTCAAGTTTGTGCCTTATCATATATATATATATATTAAAACGGTCCACAACAATAGGCAGCCCTTTCAATTCGCCCGAATTAATTTACTGGTTTTAGTTGGCGCAACCTTACTGATGCACCAGGAGAACTCATATGGCCAAATTTTAGAAAGTCATATCTTTTTCTCTCTTGAAAGAACTCTGAAAATGACACTTAAAATCTTTTGTAATAAAAATACCAAAAGAGGTAGAACATAGATGGAATTCTATGTATGATTTGTTAAACAAGGCAATTGACCGGAAAATAGTTTTGACTTAATTTTGTGCTTTTCACGCACAAAAATTGTTGATGACTGATGAACATTGGGAGTTGTGTGCAAATATAAGAGATTTATTAGAAGGTTTTTATACTTCAACATTATTTTTCCGGGGTATGTTATCCCACATTTAATGAAGCTTTTTCAAATTAGTTTAGAACTCAATAGATTTAGAGATCATTTTTTACTTAATAACACTATTAGAAACATGGAAAGAAATTTAATAAATATTGGAAAGAGACTCCAATGACATTTACTTTAGTTGTTGTATTTGATCCTAGGTTTATAGAGTTTTTTATTGATGGAATAAATAAAATTATGAATTATCAATATTTAATTTGTTTTCAAATATAAGGGCAAAATTACAAGCACTTTTTCAATTTTATTGTGGGCAAATGGGTACAACTAGGGTTAGTATGACACTTTCACAAGTCTAGGAAACAGATGAAGTTGTGTGGGATGTGTGGTATTCTTTCCTGTCCACGGGCATGGCATCCAGCTCAATCTTAAGTAACACAGTGACAAGAATAATCCTCATATCTTGACATCGGTATAATACTGGTGCAGGATGCATTTAGTTTTGACATTTTGGCCTGGTGGAAGCAAAAAGAAAACATTTATCAGATGTTGGCCACCTTGGCTCATAATCTATTGACTATATCAATGTCTTCTGTAGCATCTGAATAGGCTTTTAGAGCAGGTGGGCGTGTGATGGATGACAGAAGAACATTCTATCTGAAGAAACAATGGAGTGTTGTATTTGCTTACGAGACTGATATTTGGTAGATAAGAGGAAGCAAGAATTAGCAACAATGGAAGATTATGATCTAGTAGAATACATTAGTGGACTACACATCTGATTTTTTACTTTTTTTCATTGTAATTTGTAAATATACAAGTTTTTTTTATTCTTTTTTATTTTTATTCTCTAAAACGATTATAAAGTTTTGAAAGTAATCCTATTTACAAATCCTTAAGAAGTTAAGATCCAAATGGTTTTCTTCTCAATAGAGTAGGTCGAGTTTGACCGAACCACTTAATATCTTTGTCATTATCCATGCTTGTGTTCTAATTTTTAATTTTAATAACGAAAAAGAGAAAAAAATTAATCGAAAAAAAATAAAACAGGTACGCCGAGCAGGCCCGGCCCGGAGGCGAGGCACGGCATGACCCGCTCTAGGGACGACTCCGTTCCATGGAAAACTCCTATTGGGCTATGCTAGCCCTTCCCATTTGACATCCCTAATCAAGCTTGAACAAAGAATCAAAAGCGTCCACTGTTATTGTAACGTCCCAATTCCGAATACCGAGAAAACCGTCAAGGTACTCGAAGTTGGCGCGCTACTTCCAAGAAAATCTGAGAACTTTCAAGATCGTAGGTCCACGGTGAGGTCTAATTTAAAAACTTTTTGAACAATATAATGACAATGGTTTAATTGTGTAAGACCCCGTCCTGAGTGTCATCGATTAGTATTAATTAAGTCGTGTTATAGTTCTAAGTGTGATTAGTGGATTTTGGTTAAGTGGGGAATAAAATAGCTTTTGATATAGTTTTAGGGAATTTTGAGTGCCTTTGTGGCTAGTGGGTCCCTTTGGGGGTTCCTTTTATGACTTTGCGTTTTCCTTGGGGGATTATCTGAGATTCTTGTGTCTGATTGTTTTAATCCCGTTTTACTTGTCTTGTTAATTCCTGCAACTTTTATGTTGATCTCGTACCCATTCGAGACCCCGAAACCCGACTTCCTAGCATTGAGGGCAAAACAACCATTTTACACTAAATCTGTACCAAAAAACTTGATATTCTCGAAGCCCGCGAAACATATACTTTTTGGAAACTAGATATTTCGACGATCACTTTTTCTCTTCTTCGTCAAATTCATTTGAAGCCCTGATAAACATGATTTTAGCCTATGAAGGATTCTAGTGGTGGGACCCAACTCCATTTTTCTATAAAAAGAGAACTCTCTCTTTCCCTTTCCCTTTTCTAGCTCAAACCATTAACTAGGGTTTCCCTTTCCCTTTTCCTTCTTCTCTTGCTCTTACCCCACCAAATCCACCACCAATCTTGTACAAATTGAGAGGTTGAGATCAACATCTTCTTCCTCACCACCATAGCTCTCCATTGATACCATTTTAGAGAAGACCCTCCATTTCAAGATACTCTTTGAGCTCTCCTTGCCCATTTGGAGAACCTACAAGTAAGCAATCCTCCCCATCTCTTAGATTTGTGTCCCTGTGGCCTTGAAGAGGTTCCATTTTCATTATTGTAAGGTTTCCGTTTATATTTCTTATTTTGACCCATTTAGGGTTTGTTTTTGGGGATTTTGGTTCATAGCTTGGATTCTTGGCTTGGAGGAGTGTTAGAGCTTGTTATTGATTAGCTTGGACCCAAGGCAAGTGGATGATTTGATTTTTATGAGTTTTCAATGGTTTTATAAGAAATGTGGTTGATTTTATTATTTTCCCATACATGCTTATTTATTGCATTGACTTGAAATAAATGTTCATAAAAGAGCCTTGATAGTGCATTTATTGTCATAGAAATGTATTGGTTCATAGCATTCAATTTTCTCTTGTTTTATCTCAAATGTGCTCTTGTGTATCGTGGTTTCCTACCCTTCTTTCTTTGTATTTGGATGTGATATTGTTGGAGGAAGATGGAATGGCTGTTGTAGGAGATTTGATGTTGATTTAGATGGAGTTTTGGAACTCCTCATTTGGTGTTTAAAGGAGGTTGTAGAAGGAAGAGAAAGAGAGGAGAAGAGCTGTCCCGGATCCAGTTTTTGGACAGTTTCTGGAAACTTTGAAGGCCATGGTCGCCGTTTCTCGGCCGTTTTTCGGTCTTTTTCGATGCTTTTTTCTCCTGTATTTTCTTGACATTTCTCCTCATTCATTGGCTTGATTCTCCTGAGGAAAACCTAACGAGAAGCCGTGCAAATCGGAGCACAAAGTTTCCTAGTTTTTGGAAAAGCCGAAGATTTTGTAGCCAATTTTCCGTCAAAAGTCGAAACTAGGTCAAACGATGTCGAAATGACCTGAAATTTGAGGTGAAGCCTCCTGAGAAGTAGATAGGACCAACCATAGGCTTTTGTTTGACTTTTGAAGCCGTTTGGGGTCCCATCGCCAGTAGGCTTGATCTTGCCGCGGGGAAGATGTCGCGCTTTGATGTACAGTCAACCGATGTCTGATCGACTTGGAATTTGACAGGGAGCCTATCAGAGTCATTTTGAGACGATCCAATGGCTCCAATTTGGATGTCATGGTCCCGGAGTGCTTCGCCGCTAGTAGTCTTGATTTTTTTTTGGAGCGTCAAACTCGGGTCAAACGTTGTCGGAATGACCTGAAATTTGACGTGTAGCCCTTTGGAAGCATGTTGAAGCCACCCATGTGCTCCATTTGATGAGTGATGGCCTCGATAGTTCTCACTGTCGAAAGTCTTTGTTTTACTACTCGAGGGTTGATGGAGGGTCAAACGTTGTCGGTTTGACTTGAAATTTGGCGTGGAGCCTTTTGAAGGTATTTTGAGACCATCCGTAGGCTCTGATCGAAGTTTTGATGTCTTTGATGTCGTTGCCGCCAGGAGTCCTGTTCAGCTGCCGGAGGAGTGAAGTTGGGCCAAATGATGTTAGAATGGCCAGAAACTTCATGTGAACCCCTCTTTTGGTTGTTTTGAAGGATCTTGCAGTTTTTGTTTGATTCTGGCAAGACCTGTTGCTTGAAGTAGCATTGCCTGTTTTGTAGTAGGATGCAACTTCGTGTGGCTTCTTGATGTTGAAGAGGCAAAGTGACATTTTTGATGTCAACAAATGCCCCCTCGAGGTACATCGACGAGTAGTTTTTGGAGTCGATGTGCCTTGAAAAGAAACTTGAAGGAGAGCTTCTGACTTGACAAGAGTCTTTGAGCATTTTTTTGATAGCCTTTTGAGTTTCCAAGGGGATTTTATGGTAGTGAGAGGGATCACGTACCATCTCAAGGCAAAGTTCTGTAAATGACTTGAGGGAGTTGGATTTTTGGGTTTTCCTTTTGACCTTGTGAACCTAAGGGCTGTATGTGGCACATTAGACGGTCAAGAGGATTTTTAGTTTTTGACCTTGTGACCTAACAAGCTGTATATGGCAGGTTAGGGGGTCAGGGTTTGATTTTTTATTTTGACCTTGTGACCCAACAAGCTGTATGTGGCAAATTGGGGGGGTCAGATTTGGTTTTTTAATTTTGACCTTGTGACCTAACAAGCTGTATGTGGCGACCCAGGGGGTCAGGAATTTTTTTGTTTTGTTTTGGCCTTGTGACCTAACAAGCTTTATGTGGCAAGTTAGTGGACCAGAGTTTGGTTTTTTGTGGGTTGTCAATTTCAAGATTTTGGCTTAATTTGGTTCATGAGGTTGGATGGTTTGGTTTTTTGGAAACTCATGAGGCTCTTTTTCTTTTCTTTTTTTTTTAATGGTTCAATCAACTCAAGAGAGGCATGGAACGATTTTGTATGCTCTTGGCAAAGGAAGTTTTCAATAGGAAGCCTCTTTTAGTGCCTAAGTGGTCAAACCTGACTCATGTGGGCTAAACCATGGGATCTTAAACTTTGGAGATGGCTTAGATCTCATATGATGTCATTTTGTAAAGGATATATAAAAATATCTCTTGTGGGTAGATAATATCTAAAAATATCCTTACTTGGAGAGAATTTCTCATGTTTCTTTATTTTTTAGAGAGATTTTCTCAAAGTATCTTTCTTTGGAGAGAATATCCACAAGCTCAGGCTGAGCTGAACGAGATCTCCTAACGTGGTCGTTCAGTAAGCTGCGAGATCTCGTTCAGCTCAGACTTGATCTTTTTTTAGAGAGATTTTCTCAAAGTATCTTTCTTTGGCAAGATCAAGTCTGAGCTGAACGAGATCTCGCAGACTCGGAAGCAATTCGTTCGGGAGAGGAATGTCACCGAGTGGGCTATCAATGAGCTAACAGAAGACCTGCGCCGTGTTGATAGGGAGGTCATTGAGACCAGGCATCGTCTTGAGCTATTGAAGGAACAAGCTGCTGCAAAATGGATCACCATCATGGAAGCTCGTGCTAGAGAAGGGACTCTGATTTGCCAAGTCGAGGAGGCTGAGAGCAATCTCCGGAGGAAGACTAAAGAGTATGAGCAATGGCAGGTTCTTTGGGAAGAGCTTCCTCGTGCTGCAGATGGGTCGCGACGTTCTGCCGCATTTTATGGAAAGATTTTGAGGAAGCGTGGCCGGAAAGCTTTAGAGGCTAAGGCCAAGAGTCTGCTTAAGGAATTGAATCTTTGGTTGAATACCATGTTAGACTAAGCTCCTGATTTTTGTAACAAACTCTTTTCATTATTTTCTTTTAGAACATCCATGTAGAAAACATTTTTGGTACTCTATATACTTTTTACTCAAGTTCTTTTGGTGAAAATAAGTAAAAGTAGGATGTTTGTGTTTTTTTGGAAGTTTGATCAAAAGGTTGTCATTTTGTGAAAATCTTTTGTCAAAGAGTTGTTTTGGGCATGAAAACCAGATTTTGTCGTGGTTTTTTTGATAGCTTGGAAGTTGAATTCTTAGATGGCATGGGAGCCAAAATTTGTGGCGTAAGAGCCAAAATTTGTTTGTGGCATGGAAGCCAAAGTTTTTCTCTTTTTTCAAGATGGCATGAAAGCTGAATTTTTTAGGTGGCATGAAAACCAAATTTTTGAGATGGCATGAAAACTGAATTTCTGAGTTGGTATGAGAGCCGAATTTTTGAATTGGCGTGAGAGCCAGGTTTTTGAGATGGCATGAGAGCCGATTTTTGAGGTGGCATGAAAGCCGGATTTTTGAGATGGCATGAAACCTGGATTTTTGAATTGGCATGAGAGGCAGTTTTTTTTTTTTTTTTTTGAGATGGCATGAAAGTCGATTTTTGAATTGGCATGAGAGCTAGGTTTTGTGGCATAGGAGCCGATTTTTGAATTGGCATGAGAGCCAGGTTTGTGGCACAGGAGCCGATTTTGTTTGTTGGCGTGAAAGCCGAAATTTTGGGATGGGATGGAAGCCGATTTTTTTGTTTTTGGCGTGAATGCCAGATTTTTTGAAAACCAAGTTTTGTTTTATTGGCATGAAAGCCAAATTTTAGATTTTTGGCATAAAAGTCGGGTTTTTGGATTTTTTAGCATAAAAGAAGAAATTTTGTTTTTGGCGTAAAAGCCGATTTTTGTTTTTGGCGCAGAAGCCAGGTTTTGGCTTTAAAAATGCAAGTACCAACTAAAAGTCGCCTCCTTGCTGAATGGTATTGCAAGTATCGATGGAATGTTGCTTCCTTGTGAATGGCCTGGGATCCTAACCCTAGAGGGGGGGGGGGGGGGTGAATAGGGTGTGCTACAAATATGACCAATTTAGACCAATTTTAAATTCTTAACATAAACTAGTCACATGTGATGATTAATCAAACAATATGCGGAAGCTAATAAAAACAATCACCACAAAAGCAAGCACCACAACACAAAGGTTTATAGTGGTTCGGTCTCAATGCCTACGTCCACTACCGGCTTGTGATCCAATCACCCCACCGGATTTCCACTAATTATGCTTTTTGCTAGGCTAAGCAATAACCTTTACAATGTTGTTTTTCTAGGCTCAACAACAACCTTTCAATGTGCTTTTCTAGGCTAAGCAATAACCTTTACAAGATGCTTTTCTAGGCTAAGCAATAACCTTTATACAATGCTTTTCTTAGGCTAAGCAATAACCTTTACAAATAAGGATTTCTCTAAGAAGGTGTCTACACAAAAGATCACTCTAAGAGATACAATTTAAGCTCAATTAAATTGCCTCTTAAATAGGCTAATATGAAAGTGTAAATCAACTTACACAAACACTATATGAATCCAAATGTGTATGCTCATGATGTGTGTGTGTGATAACTTCAATCAAGTTTAAAAAGAAGGCTCATTCAAATATATGCTCAAAACATTTCAAAGTATAAGGCACATAAAAGATTTGATTGAAGTTTAATGCAAATCACATGTATGAGAAACAACTTGTTAATGACATGAAAATCAAAAGACTCACAAGTTGTATGAAAATGACTAACTTAGAACATGTGATGCATGTGCAATGTTGTTTTCAAAAACAAATAAATTTGACTAAGGTTTAAGTGAATGAAAACAACAAGTAATGTTTCAACCAAGAAAATGAATCATGCTTTATAAAAGAAATCAAAGATTTAGGCTAAGCATGATTAAGGAAGATTTAAAAACAACTTGGAATGAAAACAAAGTGAAGAATCCAACTTAATTAGATCAAAGAATAAGAGAAGAATGGATTCAACACAACATAGTTATCATGCTCAAAATCATTTACTAATTACTTAAACAAAGCATATAAACTATGATTAAGAGAGGTAGAGCTTACTTAGAGATTTAACTTCATTAATCCAAGCTTTAGCTCTCCAAATGACTCTTTGGTCTCTCTTAGTTCATCCCCTTTTCTTTGTCTTAAAGCTCCTCAAAAGAGTCTTCAAAATCTCCAACTTTTTAAAAGGAATGAACTTCAATTTATACCCAAAAAGTGGGTTCCTGCGAGTGCCCGGTTGACCTGGAAACAGGGCCCGGTAGACCTGGCTATAAACGGTCATAAAAATGACCGTTGGAAGAGCCAACGGCTCTTTGCCCCAGTCGACCTGCACAGGGACCCGGTCGACCAGCCACATTGCAGGTCGACCCCCTGGGACCAAAATTTCCCCAAGAATGCATATTTGAAGGTTTTTCTTGGAGGGGATTTTTGCGCCATTAAATCAAGCTTGGAGACATGTTTTAAATCAAACTAAGATGTTTAAAAACATGAAATACAAAAAGCCTAAAATGATTCGAAACTCTAAATCCAATGGCTTGCTTGATTTGATAAAACTCTTTTCAAATACAATTGCATCCAAGTATAAAAACAAATCATGCATAAAACATGATTTCTAAAAGACTTAAAACCAATGCATGTGAAAATCAAGATTTCAAGATTTTCTAAATCAATGCAAGTGTGTAAATCAAATGATGCTTGAATGATAATGCATCCATCAAATTGCAATCTACAAAATTCCTAACAATCTCCCCCTTTGTAATTTGATGGCAACTCACTCACCACTGAATATTACACACTAAGTCTTTAGCTCCCCATAAGCTGGACAAGTCTTGAAATCTTCTTGGATGCTCCTTCTCTTAGCTTGGGCTCTTGGGCTTTTCTTCATTCTTCTTGATGCTTGGAGCTTGATCATTCTCCAAGCTTTCTCTTCATCTTCCTCTCTATGGCCAAGCATCTTCTTTAGCTCCAAGCTTTCTTTCTTCTAATTGCTCTCCCCCTTTGACCATGCCTCTCTCCTCCTTTGGCAAGATATGCATTCTCTCCCCCTGTAGAAGATCATACAATATCTCTCCTTTGGAAGCTTGGGCTCTTCCCCTTTAGAGAACTTGAATGCTCTCTCCCCCTTTGACATTAAATTACAAAGGTACCTACACACATGAAACAAGGAAAATACCTTTAGTAGCACCTGTTAACAAAAGAAATCGAAAATGAAATACATAACAGGTTATCATGTATGGAAGTAATCTCTAAGGGTCCAAAGGCAATCCAAGGGTCAATTTGATCAAAACTAATACTTCCTATGAAGGTTTACACTCCCCCTCAATCCATTCTCTCCTTTTGTCAACAAGTTGACTAAGATATAACTATTTAGTTCAAAAAGAAGATGGTTTAACCAATTGAGTGTCAACTTCAAGAGAAAGATTAGATACATTTAACTATAGAGCACAAAATGATCAAATTACCAAAAGAGTGAGGTCAATGGGAAAAGCGATCATGGATATCAATTGGAAAAACAAAGAATACCAATTGAGATTCAAGGATAATTCTATTAAAACAATCACTTTAAAATGAATTTAAAAATATAACTATTAAGAAACATCCAAATTAGAGCTATCCATGATGAAATGGGGTTTACTTAAACATAGCATTAAATAATTTAACTATGAAAATCATATGCTATGAAAGTTTTGAAATCATTTCATTCAATCAATAAATATGACTATGAGTGAAATGAAATTTCAAACATGAAGCCTACCTCAACAATTAACCAACCAATATTATGAACACATAAACATGGTGGTCATGAGATTTACCTATATGAGCAAGGGAGGAGGCAATCATGAAATTTATGATGCTAATGGAATGTGACATGGAATGAAAACATATAACTATCAAGATCAATCCAATGTACACAAGGTCAATCACATACACAAGATAAGACATCAATTGGATATGAAATCAATGGAAAATTATACCAAATGAAACCAATTGAATATGACAACATGATTAATAGCAAGGATGTGACAAACACAAAATTTCATCAATCAACATAAATGGATATTCATCACTTTTAAAGATATGACTATTGAGCATAGTGATGAACAAGATAAATTGCAATGCAAAAGGATATGACTTGGAAATGCATGCAATTTTCAAAGTGACAAAATCATATGAATTCTACATCTAAGATATTCATCAAACATATAACTATGAAATACAAGGAATGGATCTCAAAGAAGTTCACATGATCAAGATCACTACTATGAAGTTGAAACATGTATAAGGAAGATATCACTTAGAGAATACACATGAATCAACATCATAACCATCCAAAAAGAAATGACTAGAAGGCATAGCGGATGGATTTGGGTTCTAGTATGGTTTCTACAAATATAACTAATATCACAACCATACATGGAACCAATAGTCATTTGCATATAAAAAGAATGTAAACAAATAAGCAAGGATGCAAACTACATTCATTTCCATTTCTAAGATGATGAAACCAAAAGAACAAGGAAATGAGAACATGGAACATGCTTAGATGATTATAACTAATGATGTTATAGAGCATTTCCAATCATACAATCTTCAAATCATTTCAATAAACAAAATCCAACAATAAGCATAAAAAGAATGACTTTGAAGAACAATTTTCAACATTGTATTTTTAAAAGATATAACTAAAATGAAACACATACAAGTTGATTTTTCAAAATAATGATTTTCCATATTAAAGTATAACTTAGAAATCCATGGAAAAACTTAAATTGATTCAAATCATTTGTTCAAATAATCTTACCAAGACATCTACACAAATGATTCAACAACAATTGATCATGAATAATCTAGCTATGAAAGCTTTTGAAATCACAATCAATTGAGCATGTAAAGAAATGCATTGCAAGTCAAGTAACTCAATGTGTGCAAAAAGCAAATCTAACATGATGAAATTATAATAAAAAGATTTTGAAAACCATGATATGTAACTAGAATGGTGCATGAAAACAAAATCAATTGATCATAAAGAAACAAAGCATTTTAATAAATGTAACTATATAGAAACAAAATGCAAATGCAACATGACCAACAATATGATTTAACTTTTAAAGAATAGGTTGGTCAAGGAGGTTCAAGGCCTTAAGGTTTGTCTAAGTATCTAACTTTAGGAATCCACCTAAGGTCTTGAGAGGGTTGAACTTTGAGGTCTAGTTTCGGAGTCTCACCAACTATAGGAGATTTGACTTGATAAATTTTCAATTTGAACTTATCACCATGATATTTAGATTTGACTAAATTTAGCTTAGATTGGTGATTAGTCTTTTGACGTTGGTGAGTTTGTTTCTTTGGGGATTTGTTCATTTTTCTTTTCTTCTTATATTCTCCCTTTATTTGACTTTTGAATTTTAAATTTAACTTTGTTACTTTATTCAAAAGTTCCTTCATGGGTTGATATAAGGGAGATAGGTTGAGAAGCTTTTTGTTTATAGATTCTTTTAAACTTGGTTTAACTTGTTTAAACTTTGTAGAATCTATTTTAGGAGACTCCATTTTAATTGATTTAACTTGTTTAATCTTTTTGGAGTCTTCTTTGGTTTTTAGTGTCTTACCCTTCATAGATTTAGATTCTACATTTTTGAGTTCAAAGATGGGTTTAGACACAAGGCTTCTTCTTCTTAGTTTGCACTCAAACCTAAAATGCCCTTCAATGCCACAATAATTACATTTTGTTTTGGGTAAAGGAGAAAGAGTGCTAGAGAATGAGGACTCACCTTTCACAAAAGTGTTGGTGAATTTAGGGTCATGTGAAGTATACTTATCAAAACCAAGACCCGTCCTATCTCCATGAGATTTACCCAATTTAAATAATTTTTCAAGTCTCTCTTCACTTTGGGTAAACTTGCACTCATACTTTTGTTTGTATCTTTCAAGTTGAGTGACTTTGGTTATAAGGATTGAAATTACATTTTTGACTTTTGAAAGTTCATTTTCAATTTCCTTATAGTTGCTTAGCTCTTCATTGGCAAGTTTTAATTCAAGTTTTAGTTCATTAACAACTTTAGATCCAAGTTCTAAGGTTTTTAACTTACTTTGAACATTAGTCATGTTTTCCATGGACATTGTCAACTTGGATTCTAAATTGATAAAGTCTTTGTCTTGCCTTTTTAATTGATCTCTTAGGTTTAAGTTTTCCTTTTTAAGATCATCATTGTCACGCCCCCGAACCAGGACCTCGGGGGCGGGAAATGGGATTAAGCATAAATTGTATTTTACTTCTCCCAGGATCCGCGTGTGTGAAGACAACACATTCTGAATATTTTGCGGAAGCATTTGTGGCGTTGCGACCCGAAGTCCGTGGCCATCGGATTCCGCGTCGCACTCAACCTTTAGCACATAGCTAGTATATCAAGTATCATCTCAGACTGGAGTAAACATCACAATAAATTACAGAGCTGACAGTAACAGGATATTACATTCCCAAATATGTTCAAGTTACAATTATCAATGTACATTAATTAAGAATCCCAAGAAAAAGGCTAATAAAAGCCATACAACAATAAGCTATAAACTACTACCCAAATGTGACGTAGCTCCGATGTCAAGCTCAATGTCTACATGACATAGCCGACAAAACAACCTGCAAGGCATGGCTCCACAGCCAACAAAACACTCAACTCGGGGCGAAGAAATCTGAACCTGAGTACCAAAAGTAGTGGGTCAGACACGACGGTCTGGCAGGTGGATGAAAAGATAACAAATATACTGAAGAATAAAACATAAGATACATCATGCTATTCGATCAAATGCTACATATAATTAAACGGGTGTAAAGTCGGGAATCTCGGGGAAAAACCTGTATTCATTTCAAGCACGGGTAAAACATGAATATCTAATAAAACACGTGTTCATTTACATCATCTATAAACATAGATATTTGACAATCGGGTATTCACTTAAAACATGTATAAACATAGTGGTTTGACAAAACAAACGTTCATTTGAAACTTAAGTAAAACACAAGTATACAACAAATCAAGTATTCATAGCAGTCTAGCAAAACCAAAGTCCATTTGAAACATATGTAAAAATACGGATATTTAACAAACCGGGTGTTCATTTAAAACAGGTGTAACCAAGGAAATCTGACAAGGCTAATGTTCATTTAAACCTATTCCAAAGTATGGATATTTAAACAAATCGGGTATCACGTAAGAATAGGTATAAACATAGGAATCTGGCAAAACAAGTGTCATCTAAAACATATTTCAAAAACAGGGATATTTAACAAATCGGGTATTCACTTAAAACATGTATAAACATCGGGATCTAACAAAACGAGTGTCATTTAAAACACGTTCCAAAGCATGGACATTTAATAACTCGGGTATTCATTTTAAAACATGTGTAATCATATAACTCTAGCAAAACCATCGATCGTTAGAACCATATGTAAAAGCACGGGTATTCACCCAACCGGCATTCATGTAAAACATGTACGTGTGCAAAGGACATAAAACAATATAATAGCGACTGAATTTACAATAGAGAGCATTAACACTTATCTAAATAACAACTTTCATAAAAGCAATGAATCATTTATCTGAAAACAAGTAAGCAATATAAACCATGTCGGGTGTCCAAGGAATCGGGAACTGGCAAGATGGCAATCACAAGAAGCTAAGTCCTCTATCACCGAAGTGACAAGAGCGGGACGTTGGTCTCAGTCACACAAGGTGAGGAGACTCAACGTAAATCATATATACAATAATAAATATACGGGAACGGGAACGGGACCACGGTAGCGAACCGGGTATCGGGACGGGACCACGGTAATAACCGGGTATCGGGATCCAAACTGCAGCTGGCGGGACGGGAGAGGGATTTCCAAGTCGGTGGATCAAACCGACAAGGTATCCAAGCTTAGTGATGCCGACTCATAGGTCAAAACCAATCGAGACATATGCAAGTAAATCAAGTACAGTAAGTAAACGGGTAAAACGGGGGTGCTCAAGGGCACACTGTCACTTCATATCGGGCAATACATTCGGGACAAATAACTGTTACTAGTGTAACTTCAATGCTTTCGGGGAAACAAGTAAATCAAGTACAATAAATAAACGGGTAAAACGGGGGTGCTCAAGGCACACGGTCATATCATGTGATGCAATGCACTTCGGGACAAATGACTGTTACTAGAGTAACTCCAATGCTTTCGGGAAAACCAGTCATGTAATGCAAATCTCGGGGAAAGAGGTGAAACAATGAACTATAACAATTTCGGGTAAAAATATCGGTTTCAAGATCTATTTAAGTGAATAGGGGTCCCGTATGTCGATTATAACAATTACTTGGTACTCCTTGAGTTTAAAGACATTCCGGGCTCCTTATGCACTTTTACTATTTTAAAACTTAAAGAGCTTATGGGTAATACTAGATGTCACAATAGAAAAGAATCAAGATTATAATCGGTCCATCCTAGGTATGATACTAATCCGGAAACATCGAGCAACCTATTCAGTCACCGAAAAGAATAGAATTTGCGATAACCAAGGGCAAGACTTATGTTTAGATATAAAGAAGATATCGCGTCGTTCCATCCCGTTCAAGATTGAAATGGATTGAACTTCGATGCATCCGAACCAACCGTGACGAGCATCGGCTCCAGACGCTCTCACATATGGTCGAGTGAGTCCGAGGAGGTTAGCCAAGGTCCACAAAGAAAAATAAACCTCAAAACCCACTGGACTCAAACTGAGTCCTCCGATCGGTCGGGCCGAAGGTCCGATCGATTGGCTGAAATTTCTGTACCAGCGCATCATGCCAGGCAGACCGCATCGCTCGAGCGAATCTAAGGGTTCGCTCGAGCGAACCCATCGGTCGAGCGGTTATTTAAATGCGTTCGAGCGACCAAGCTGCTGGAAAACCCGTATCCCTTTCTGGACAGGTCGCTCGAGCGAACTGTCATGGTCGCTCGAGCGAACTGTCCAGAAACTGAATTCTGGCAGTTCAGTTCCCTTCTTTCTCTTCCTTTTTCCTTTCCAACACTTATACAAATGAGTTTTTCCTTACTTCAACAACATTCTAATTACAATAAAACTCCCATCAAGACTTCAATGAATCATTAAATCCAACCTCTTTCTTCACATTCAATCCCCAAACAAGGAGAGGAGTTCCCATCATAGACAAGGGTTCATTTGAGTCAACATTTATAGATAAACAAGGTCTATTGATCACATTTCCATAACCAAAGATGTTTTAGCACAACTCTATAAATGAGTATCAATTTCAAATCAATGCAACTCATAAACATAACCATGATTAGCCAAACCAATCCTATTCTTTATAAAACCATATGAGTAAACTTGATCAAATGAAATGCATGCCTCTCCAAGAGATTAACAAGATAGAAACAACCATTAATGTGCAAATTTCGAAATCCATATATATATGTGACAAGGCGCATATGTGCAACATGTATCCAATGATCAAAAACAAGAAATAAACTTGGGATTTTCTCATAAAACTTTGATAACATTAAAACCATTCATTCATCCACTTGCCTTGGGTTCCAATCTAGCAAAACAAGCTCCTAATCACCTCTCAAGCTCAAGATCAACAATCTCTACAAAAAACCCCAAAAAATCCCTAAAATGGGTTACACAAAGAATGAAAATGAAAGAGCTTTCAATAATACAAATGGAGCTTCTCAAGAGCTAGAGGAACACTAATCTAGGAGATGGGAAGAATCACTTACTTGGAAGGTCCTCTAATGGACAAGGTAAGCTCAAGGAAAGTCTTGTAATGGTTGGTGAGCTCCACAAAAGCTATGGAAAGAAAGTCCTCAAGGAGATGAAGAAGATGGTGGCCTCCAATCTCTTCTTGGTGCAAGCTTGGAAGTGGATTGAGTGATGGGAAGCAAGAAGAAGAAGAGGGAGCAAGGAAAACCCTAGACTCCATGGTTGTGCTGGAACATGAAAATGGAGAAGGAAGGGGAAGGGTCTCTTTTGTTAACAATGAAGGTTGGGTCCCACAACTTAAAGAACTTGGGTGGCTGAAATCATCTCTCTCGGGACCTCGGATGAATTCGACGAAGAAGGAAGAAATGATCGTCGAAATATCTAGTTTCCAAAAAGTGTATGTTTCACGGATTTCAAGAGTATCGAGTTTTGGGTACAGATTTGGTGTGAAAAGACTGTTTTGCCCTCAAGGCCAAGAAATCGGGTTTCGGGTTCTCAAATGGATATGGGATCAACATGAAAGTTGTAGGATTCCTCAAGATGAATGCAACGGGCCAAAAACACAATACGAAACAAATCGGAAAAATCTCTCAAGTAAAAGCAAAGCCGAAAAGGAAACCCCCAAAGGGCTACCAAAGCACTCAAAAGCCCAAAACTAGAAGAAAAATCATTCTAGCTCACAAACTCAACCCAACAAATACTAATCCCACTAAAAGAACTAATCCACAAATAAAACGACACTAATCCAAGAGATCAGGGGTCGGGTTCTCACAATCATAGCTTATCTTAATCTCATTTTGTTCATCTTTGATATTGGATAAGTTATTTAAAGAGATCATGAACTTAGAGTCCAAACATTTTATTACTTCTTCTTTTTCTCTAAGTTCATCTTTTGAAGAAACTAATTGTTTGCTTAGATTTATAGATTCTTCTCTTAACTTTTTATTTTTTCTTCTCAAGCTTTAAGGATAATTCATATAATTCTTCAAAGGCTTGTTGAAGGTCATCTTCATTATAATCATTTTCTTCCTCTTTTGAATCAAATTGAGATTCATTTAATTGAGGGTTTGAATCTCCAATAGAAGGAAGAATGAGGGGTCTAGGAGAATCTACAAAAGAATCTAAACTATCTATCATAGTGGAATCCATCCTAATGATTTTCATGAAAGCACAACTCTAGGGTTTTGACTCTAGGTTTTTACACCCAATCAAGAGTTCCAAATACTTGATCCTAAAAGATAGAGCACGAGGCTCTGATACCAATTGAATGGCCTGGGATCCTAACCCTAGAGGGGGGGGGGGTGAATAGGGTGTGCTACAAATATGACCAATTTAGACCAATTTTAAATTCTTAACATAAACTAGTCACATGTGATGATTAATCAAACAATATGCGGAAGCTAATAAAAACAATCACCACAAAAGCAAGCACCACAACACAAAGGTTTATAGTGGTTCGGTCTCAATGCCTACGTCCACTACCGGCTTGTGATCCAATCACCCCACCGGATTTCCACTAATTATGCTTTTTACTAGGATAAGCAATAACCTTTACAATGTTGTTTTTCTAGGCTCAACAACAACCTTTCAATGTGCTTTTCTAGGCTAAGCAATAACCTTTACAAGATGCTTTTCTAGGCTAAGCAATAACCTTTACACAATGTTTTTCTTAGGCTAAGCAATAACTTTTACAAATAAGGATTTCTCTAAGAAGGTGTCTACACAAAAGATCACTCTAAGAGATACAATTTAAGCTCAATGAAATTGCCTCTTAAATAGGCTAATATGAAAGTGTAAATCAACTTACACAAACACTATATGAATGCAAATGTGTATGCTCATGATGTGTGTGTGTGATAACTTCAATCAAGTTTAAAAAGAAGGTTCATTCAAATATATGCTCAAAGCATTTCAAAGTATAAGGCACATAAAAGATTTGATTGAAGTTTAATGCAAATCACATGTATGAGAAACAACTTGTTAATGACATGAAAATCAAAGACTCACAAGTTGTATGAAAATGACTAACTTAGAACATGTGATGCATGTGCAATGTTGTTTTCAAAAAAAAAAAAAATTTGACTAAGGTTTAAGTGAATGCAAAACAACAAGTAATGTTTCAACCAAGAAAATGAATCATGCTTTATAAAAGAAATCAAAGATTTAGGCTAAGCATGATTAAGGAAGATTTAAAAACAACTTGGACTGAAAACAAAGTGAAGAATCCAATCTTAATTAGATCAAAGAATAAGAGAAGAATGGATTCAACACATCATAGTTATCATGCTCAAAATCATTTACTAATAACTTAAACAAAGCATATAAACTATGATTAAGAGAGGTAGAGCTTACTTAGAGATTTAACTTCATTAATCCAAGCTTTAGCTCTCCAAATGACTCTTTGGTCTCTCTTAGTTCATCCCCTTTTCTTTGTCTCAAAGCTCCTCAAAAGTGTCTTCAAAATCTCCAACTTTTTAAAAGGAATGAACTTCAATTTATACCCAAAAAGTGGGTTCCTGCGAGTGCCCGGTCGACCTGGAAACAGGGCCCGGTTGACCTGGCTATAAACGGTCATAAAAATGACCGTTGGAAGAGCCAACGACTCTTTGCCCCAGTCGACCTGCACAGTGTGGCCGGTCGACAGGGTCCCCTGGGCCGGTCGACCGGCCACACTGCAGGTTGACCCCCTGGGACCAAAATTTCCCCAAGAATGCATATTTGAAGGTTTTTCTTGGAGGGGATTTTTGGGCCATTAAATCAATCTTGGAGACATGTTTTAAATCAAACTAAGATGTTTAAAAACATGAAATACAAAAAGCCTAAAATGATTCAAAACTCTAAATCCAATGGCTTGCTTGATTTGATAAAACTCTTTTCAAATACAATTGCATCCAAGTATAAAAACAAAACATGCATAAAACATGATTTCTAAAAGACTTAAAACCAATGCATGTGAAAATCAAGATTTCAAGATTTTCTAAATCAATGCAAGTGTGTAAATCAAATGATGCTTGAATGATAATGCATCCATCAAATTGCAATCTACAAAATTCCTAACACCTTGCTCATTCGGTTTGCGAGTATCGATGGAATGTCACCTCCTCGTGAATTGGGGTGCAAGTATTGACTGAATGTCGCTTCCCCGCGATTTTTTGAAATTTGACGTCCCCTTTTTTTTTGGACCTCGGTTTTTGTTTGAATTTTGGGTTTGTGGATATCAACTAGAATGTTGCATCTCCACGATTTTTGAAAAATTTGAAAGTATCAACAAAGTGTCGCTTCCTTGCGATTTTGAAAATTTGGAAGTATCGAATGGGGTTCACATCCTTCCGATTTTTGGGTTTTGCTAGTATCGACTGTGCGTCGCTTCCCCGCGGTTTTACTAAAACCATTTTTTGTTTAAAGACACAAGGGTCGTAAATTTTGACTTAAAACCGTTTTTTGTTGTAAAAGTCGAGGTGGACTAGGGTCGAAATTCCTGAGTCCGGATTTTGTTTCAAATCAAGAATTTTGGGTTCAAGGATCGAAAATTTGGTTAAGTTCGGGAAGAGGCTCCTAAACTTGGATTTTTGATTTTTTTTTTTTGAACAATGAAACTATGAAATAAGCATTGTTTTGAGAGATTTTTTTTTAGAAATTTCAACATAAGGATGAAAATTCCAAAAGGAGTGGGTTTGACGAGAAAGTACCCGGAAACAGGCTTGGACCGTGCAGGCATTGCTCTAACCCGGTGGCGTAAGTCTTCAAGGGTAGTACCGCTTCAAGAACTTGTCATTGATGGGCAACATACATCTGTCACCCTCCATGTTTAGAAGAGCGTATGCGCCGTTGGAGAAGACTTTGTCGATGACAAAGGGCCCCTCCCATTTTGGTTTGAACTTTCCTTTGGATTTGTGAGTGAAAACCATTGGCCTTTTTACTGTAAGAACCAAGTCACCCTTTTTATAGGCGTGTTGCCTGACCTTCTTGTTGAAAGATCCTGCCATGCGTGCTTGGTATAGCTCAATGCTTTGTAGAGCTTCAAGTCGTCTTTCATCGAGATTGTCCAGTTCTTGGAATCTCAATTTGACATTGCTTTCTTGTGTCATGTCATTTTGCAAAGATACCCTTAAGGAAGGAATTTGTACTTCTAAAGGGACAACAACTTTGTACCCATAGACCAAAAAGAATGGTGTGCTATGGGTTGGTCCTCGAATGGTGGTTCGATAAGCCCACAAAGCTTCAGGTAGTTTGTCTCTCCGGTCTCTTTTGTGACTAAAGACGATTTTCTTGAGAATTTTACAAAGTGTCTTGTTGAAGGCTTCTGCTAGTCCGTTCGCTGCCGGATTGTATGGAGTTGAAGGACAACTTTGAATTTTGTACTTATCGCGGAACTTGTAGAATATGTGATCCTGGAATTATGGTACGTTATCATGGATGAATCTTTTAGGAATGTCGAAGCTACAGATAATGTGGTGTGCAAGAATTGAAGGACTGACGAGGTCTTCATTTCGCGGAGCGTAAATGCTTCTGACCACTTGGAGAAATAATCCGTAGCGGCGAAGATGAAGCGATGACCTTTGCTTGATGAGGGAGAGATAGGACCTTTGATGTCCATGTTAGAGTTTTTGTTTTGTTGCAATTTGATAGGATGCATTCACTTTCATAAAGCTTGTCCTCTCATTCATTCATGGTTTTATTCATAGGATCATCATGCATATTTCTCATTCTTGATCTTTGTATTTATCTTTTGGTATGCATGGTTTTCATTTCAGTTTGTCTCTTAAGTTGTTGGAGTTGTTGATTTCAAAAAATCATCCAAGCTTTCCAAAGTTTCAACCTTTAAAATCATTATTTTGATTTGGAGTTTTCATGGCTTTAAAATCTCAGTTTTCATCTTCTTTCAGTCATGATTTAATGCTTGGTATTTGTGTCTCAAAGTCCCCTGGAAGGGCCCTCAAAAGTTACAAGTTTATTTCATTTTTCAAAAATCTGGGTTGTTATGCCAGTGTCGCCGGTCGACCGAGCCAGGCTTGCCGGTCGACCGGGAACACTGCAGCTTTTAAATGCAGTATTGAGCAGAGCCTTCCAACGGTCAGATATATGACCGTTGTGCTTTCCCGGTCGACGGAGGCCTGTGTGCAGGTCGACCGAGGACTAGCCGTTGGCAACTTTTTCTTTATAAAAAGTGGCTTTTTGGTTGAAGAAAGTTGCTGATCTTGGAGGGACTTTTGAGGCCAATTGTTTGCAACTTCTCAAGAGCATTTTCAAAGGGATTATGAAGCCATTCCATTAATTCAACCTTTGATCTTCAAATGGGTGTGCTTTCTTTAATCCTAGTCTTTTTAAAATCATGTTTTGTTTCAAATCTTTGATTTCTTTCTATACATGATTAACAAGTTGCTTTTCTATTAATATGTTGTCTTTCATATCATGCTAAGTACTTTAGAAATCACATGAGCTTTATGGATGCAACATTTGGTCTATGTTACACATGATTTTACTTTCTTGTTTCAAAAATCAAATTGTTAGACTTTAGAACATCTTTCTTGAAAACAAGTTACTGTTCATTGTTAATCACATGTGTTAGACATACAACTCTTTCTCAAATATATGATTAACATCTTTGCATCATTCAAGTTTTTATCTTTTCAAAGAGAAAGAGTTATTTCTAGAAAATGCAACATTCATAGACTTTGTCATTGTTATGCATATTTCTAGGAGTTGAGTTTTCACTTTCTAATTAGCCTAATTAGAGGCACTCAATTGCACTTCATTGTTCTCTTTATCCATGCATTCTTAGGCATATTTCTTAAGAGAAAAGTTCTTTGTTGTAAAGGTTCATGCTTAGCCTTGAAAAGCATATGTTGTAAAGGTTTATGCCAAGCCTTGAAAAGCATAGTGTTGATTGTAAGGTTTGAGGTGATCCTAAACCTTATTTGAAGATAGTGAATACCGGTAGGTGTACCGGGAGTGGGTGTAGGCAATTTGGCCGAACCACTATAAATGAGCTTGTCATGGTGATTGATCTTTTTCTCTTTACATGAATGATTTACTTTTGGTTAAATGAAGATTGTAGTTGTGATTACTTGTGTATGCTCATCTTAAAGATTTCTATCTATCACAAGATAATTAATCTTCACCAAATCTTAATTGACTTAAAAGTTAAAAGAATTCAAATTGGTCTAGGTTTTTAGAGCTCATCCTATTCACCCCCCCCCCTCTAGGATTCTGTCTTGGACTTTCAATTGGTATCAGAGCCTAGGTGCTCTTGTTTAGGTCTAATCACCTAGAGTTAGAATCCTAGTGAGTGTTTTTATTTTGTTGCCACCATGCAATCTCAATTGGGTGAAGGAAATGCCACCAATAGACCTCCTCTGTTTAATGGAACACACTATCGCTATTGGAAAATTAGAATGCAAGTGTTCTTAGAATCCCAAAACTTAGATGTGTGGAACATCATTGAAGATGGCTATCATCCTCCCACTACCATAGAAAAAGACTCTGAAGGGAATGTTATATCCATAAAAACCAAACCCAAAAATACTTGGACTCAAGGAGAAAAGGATAGAGCTAACTTAAATGCTAAGGCTAAAAATTCTCTATATTGTGCTCTATCTCAAGAAGAGTTTAATAGAGTAGTTAATTGCAACACTGCTAAGGAAATTTGGGATACCCTAGAGATCACCCATGAAGGCACGGATCAAGTCAAGATAGCGAAAATTCAAATGTTAACCTCTAAATTAGAAGACATTAAGATGCTTGAAGAAGAAACATTTGATGAATTCTACTCTAAATTCATGGAAATTGTCAATTCTCTTATAGGTCTAGGAGAAAAGATGGATGAATCTAAAGTTGTTAGGAAAATTTTAAGATCTCTCCCAAAAAGATTCAAACCTAAAATTATTGCCATAACAGAAAGCAAGGATGTTGATAAAATCAAAATTGAAGAACTAAGAGGAAATCTCCTTACATATGAATTAGACTTTGAAGTTCAAGACAAAAAGAAAGGAGTAGCTTTTTCCTCTCATTCTAAAGAAAATGAAAGTGATGTTGATAGTGATGAGGACAATGCTTTATTTGTTAAGAAATTTAAAAGTTTCTTTAAGAACAACAATATCAATAGAAAGTTTGATGAAAACAAAAGTCCTAGATTCCAAAGAAATCCCAAAGGATCATTTATTAAAAAGGATGTGCAATGTTACAATTGCAAGGGGTTTGGACACATTGCCCAAAATTGCTCCACCCCTAAAGAATTTGAAAAAGGAGACAAGAAAGGAAAGAAGGCTCTAAACATAACTTGGGATGAGGAAGATGAAGAGTGTGAAAAAAATGAATCCTCTAATGATGAAGATGAAAATTACTCTAATTGGCTTCTACTCTCTTCTATTGAAGATCCTAATGAGCATAATGCATTAATAGATGACACATTAGGGCAAGAAGAAACTAATGAAGAAGATGAGGATAATGGAATCCAACAAGCTTATAATGAACTATATGAAAATTGGGAAATCTTACTTAAGAAAAATAAAATTTTAAAAGAAGATTCCAAAAAGGCTTGTAAATGAAGTGAGTATCATAAAAGATGAATTGAAATTAACAATCAATGAGAAAAACAACTTGGAACATCAAGTCACCACTCTTAATGAAGAATTAACTCATGCTCAAAAACAAATTCATAATTTACAATCCAAACTTGAATCTAGTCAACTTGAATCAAGCTCTCTCCAAATAAAACTTAATAAAGGAAACTTCATTGTTGACAAATTCACCTTGGGAAATGACAAATTTTATCAAATGTTGGGCATGCATAAAATTTATGGTGACAAGAGTGGAATAGGTTTTGAAGGTTCCCCTAGTAACATGAAGAATAGTTCTCAAACCTCTACTAAGAGTCCCCACAAACCTATAGTTGAGAGAAACTATACACCTAGATGGACTTGTCACTTTTGCAATCGTAGTGGACATTTGGTCCCTAATTGCCCATACAAAATTAGGTTGTCTCTCAAAAATCCCTCTAGATTACCCTTCAAATTTGTCCCCAAAACCATTCCCTATAAATATCCTTTATCTACTTGGATGGTAAAAGGAACAAACTTTGAGAGTCTCCTAGTTCAAACCGCTTTAAAAGCAAAGGAAAACCCTACTTGGTTCTTAGATAGTGGTTGTTCTAAACACATGACAGGAGACCGATCTAGATTCAGCTCTATAGTGGAGTATGATGGAGGAAATGTTTCGTTTGGAGATAATAGTAAAGCTCAAATCATTGGCAAGGGAAGTGTGAAAGGAGATCAAATACCTACTTTAAATGATGTATTTCTTGTGGAAGGATTGAAACATAATCTTCTTAGCATTAGCCAACTATGTGACAAAGGAAACAAGGTAGTCTTTGACAGTCAATCGTGCAAAGTGGTAAATGATAAAACCCATCAAGTTATTCTTACTGGATCAAGGACAAAAGGAAACATTTACATTATAGAAGAATGTGATGACAATGAATCTAGGTGCTTGATAACTAAAGATCAAGAGAATTACTTATGGCACCAAATGATGGGTCACATAAATTTTAAATTGATGAAAACCTTGTCTAAGAATGAAATTGTGAAAGGGATTCCCAAGTTAAGTGATGAAAAATCTGAACTATGTAAGGCTTGTCAACTGGGAAAACAAATCAAGAAGAGCTTTAAAGGTTTAAAGGATATATCGTCTTCTCGTCCTCTTGAATTAATCCACATGGACTTAATTGGACCTGCACCAGTGCAAAGTATTGGAGGAAAGAAATTTATCCTGGTTATGGTCGATGATTATTCTCGTTTTGGATGGGTTGCCTTTCTTCATGCCAAATCGGATGCGGTGGACAATATCATAAGAATTTGCAATAAGATTCAGGTAGAAAGGGACTGCAAAATTCAGAAGATCAGAAGTGATCATGGGGGAGAATTTGAAAATGAAAAGTTTGCTAGATTTTGTGAGAGTCATGGAATTAATCATCAATACTCAGCTCCTAAAACTCCTCAGCAAAATGGAGTAGCTGAAAGGAGAAATAGAGTTATTCAAGAAATGGCTAGGACCATGCTTAATGAAAAGAATCTCTCTCGAAATCTTTGGGCTGAAGCTGTGAATACTGCCTGTTATCTCATCAACAGAGTCTATCTCACTAAGAATACCAACAAAACCCCTTACGAACTTTATTTTGAAAGAAAACCAAATTTGGGGTATTTGAAAGTGTTTGGAAGCAAATGTTACATTCTAAGAGATAGGGAGCAGTTAGAAAAATTTGAGCCTAAATCTGATGAAGGAATTTTTCTAGGCTATTCTGAAAGGAGCAAAGCTTATAGAGTTTTTAATCATAGACCCATGACCATAATGGAGTCAGCTCATGTGGTCATTGATGACGCGAATCAAGTTGGAAGAATCCTTCAAGATGATGATGAAATTGAAATGGATATTGACCAATCTAATCCAAAAGATAGTGATGTGAGCATTCCTTGCAAAGCCATTGTCCCAACAAAATTAATGAAAAATCACACCTTGGATAATGTTATTGGAAATATCAGCAGTGGGGTTATGACCCGGAGACAAGTTCAAAATCTATGTGCTCATTACTCCTTTGTCTCTCAAATCGAGCCCAAGAACTTTATTGAAGCTGAATCAAAATCTGAATGGATGGAAGCTATGCAGGAAGAATTGAATCAATTTAAGAAAAATGATGTTTGGGATCTTGTCCCATTGCCTGCAGAGAAAAATCCCATAGGCACTAAATCGATTTTCAAGAACAAGTCAGATGAATCTGGAAATGTTGTGAGAAACAAAGCTAGACTTGTAGCAAAAGGATATGCTCAAATAGAAGGAATTGATTTTGAAGAAACTTTTGCTCCTGTAGCCCGTTTGGAGTCCATAAGAATTCTATTGAGTTATGCTAGTAGCATGAGGATCAAATTATTTCAGATGGATGTCAAAAGTGCCTTCTTGAATGGAGAAATTGAAGAAGATGTTTATGTTACTCAACCTGAAGGCTTTGAAGACCCTCATCATCCTGAGTATGTTTATAAGCTCAAGAAAGCTCTCTATGGATTAAAACAAGCACCTCGGGCATGGTATGAAAAGCTTACGAATCATCTGATTGAAAATGATTTTGAATGTGGGAAAGTTGATAAGACTCTGTTTATCAAGAAGATTGATCAAAACATTCTTGTAGCTCAAATCTATGTTGATGATATCGTATTTGGATCTACTTCAGAGAAGCTAGCTCAAGGATTTTCAGAATTAATGAGCTCCACTTTTGAGATGAGTCTGGTCGGTCCCCTGCAATTCTTTCTAGGATTACAAGTTAGTCAAACTGACCATGGTATCTTCCTTAGTCAATCCAAGTTTGCCCTAGAAATAGTGAAAAAGTTTGGCTTAGGAGAATCTAAGACTAGTTGCAATCCTATGGGCTCCACTACTAAAATATCTAGTGACCTTTAGGGTAAGAAAGCTGACCAAAAACTTTATAGGAGCATGATAGGAAGTCTTCTCTATCTCACTGCTAGCCGCCCTGATATCTCGTTTAGCGTTGGAATATGTGCTAAGTATCAATCTGACCCCCGAGAGTCTCACATTAAAGCTGTTAAACGTATCATAAAATATATTAATGGGACTTCTCACTATGGTATCTAGTATCCTCATGACTCAACTCTGCAATTAATTGGATATAGTGATGCAGATTGGGCAGGATCAATAGATGATAGGAAAAGCACTAGTGGCTGCTGCTATTTCTTAGGGAACTGTTTAGTAGCCTGGCATAGCAAAAAGTAAAATTCTGTATCCTTGTCTACTGCAGAAGCTGAATATATTGCTGCAGGTAGTTGCTGTGCCCAGCTGTTGTGGATGAAACAAACCTTATTAGATTATAATGTTCCACAACAATGCATGCCTATCATGTGTGACAACTCTAGTGCCATCAGTATCTCAAAAAATCTTGTTCAGCACTCTCGCACTAAGCACATTGACATTCGCTATCATTTCTTGCGTGATCATGCTGACCAAGGCACTATTGAGTTATTGTTTGTCCCTACAGATACCCAATTGGCTGACTTATTCACTAAACCCCTTGGAAATGATCGTTTCATAAAATTGAGACATCAATTGGGCATTGGCCCTTGCCCTGATTTTTAAATTCTTGTTGGCTAATCACCTGTTCCATATTTTATTTTTATATCTCTTATAAACAGGTGCTACTAACAAGGTTATGTGTTTTATCTTTGATGGGCAGGCTCCTTTGCAATTAGATGTCAAAGGGGGAGAGAGAGTTCACCAAGTGAGGGGGAGAAGATTTCAAGGGTTGCTTTGATTGAGGGGGAGTAGCCTTGCCTTGAGTGCATATAGCTTCTAGGATGGTCGTCTTGTGTCGTCGCTCCTGCAAGGAAAATCCAAAGCTCCTTAAATATCCAAAGCTCTTTAATATCCAAAGTTGTTGTTGTTCAAGACTTAAAGGAGATGGAAAGAGAGTTCAAGCTTCAAGAGTTGCCATCAAATTGCAAAGGGGGAGATTGTTAGAGTTTTTGTTTTGTTGCAATTTGATAGGATGCATTCACTTTCATAAAGCTTGTCCTCTCATTCATTCATGGTTTTATTCATAGGATCATCATGCATATTTCTCATTCTTGATCTTTGTATTTATCTTTTGGTATGCATGGTTTTCATTTCAGTTTGTCTCTTAAGTTGTTGGAGTTGTTGATTTCAAAAAATCATCCAAGCTTTCCAAAGTTTCAACCTTTAAAATCATTATTTTGATTTGGAGTTTTCATGGCTTTAAAATCTCAGTTTTCATCTTCTTTCAGTCATGATTTAATGCTTGGTATTTGTGTCTCAAAGTCCCCTGGAAGGGACCTCACAAGTTACAAGTTTATTTCATTTTTAAAAAATCTGGGCTGTTATGCCAGTGTCGCCGGTCGACCGAGCCAGGCTTGCCGGTCGACCGGGAACACTGCAGCTTTTAAATGCAGTTTTGAGCAGAGCCTTCCAACGGTCAGATATATGACCGTTGTGCTTTCCCGGTCGACCGAGGCCTGTGTGCAGGTCGACCGAGGACTAGCCGTTGGCCACTTTTTCTTTATAAAAAGTGGCTTTTTGGTTGAAGAAAGTTGCTGATCTTGGAGGGACTTTTGAGGCCAATTGTTTGCAACTTCTCAAGAGCATTTTCAAAGGGATTATGAAGCCATTCCATTAATTCAACCTTTGATCTTCAAATGGGTGTGCTTTCTTTAATCCTAGTCTTTTTAAAATCATGTTTTGTTTCAAATCTTTGATTTCTTTCTATACATGATTAACAAGTTGCTTTTCTATTAATATGTTGTCTTTCATATCATGCTAAGTACTTTAGAAATCACATGAGCTTTATGGATGCAACATTTGGTCTATGTTACGCATGATTTTACTTTCTTGTTTCAAAAATCAAATTGTTAGACTTTAGAACATCTTTCTTGAAAACAAGTTACTGTTCATTGTTAATCACATGTGTTAGACATACAACTCTTTCTCAAATATATGATTAACATCTTTGCATCATTCAAGTTTTTATCTTTTCAAAGAGAAAGAGTTATTTCTAGAAAATGCAACATTCATAGACTTTGTCATTGTTATGCATATTTCTAGGAGTTGAGTTTTCACTTTCTAATTAGCCTAATTAGAGGCACTCAATTGCACTTCATTGTTCTCTTTATCCATGCATTCTTAGGCATATTTCTTAAGAGAAAAGTTCTTTGTTGTAAAGGTTCATGCTTAGCCTTGAAAAGCATATGTTGTAAAGGTTTATGCCAAGCCTTGAAAAGCATAGTGTTGATTGTAAGGTTTGAGGTGATCCTCAACCTTATTTGAAGATAGTGAATACCGGTAGGTGTACCGGGAGTGGATGTAGGCAATTTGGCCGAACCACTATAAATGAGCTTGTCATGGTGATTGATCTTTTTCTCTTTACATGAATGATTTACTTTTGGTTAAATGAAGATTGTAGTTGTGATTACTTGTGTATGCTCATCTTAGAGATTTCTATCTATCACAAGATAATTAATCTTCACCAAATCTTAATTGACTTAAAAGTTAAAAGAATTCAAATTGGTCTAGGTTTTTAGAGCTCATCCTATTCACCCCCCCCCCCTCTAGGATTCGGTCTTGGACTTTCAGTCCATACCCCAGGCTTCAAAAGGTCATGAGATCGTTGTGGGATGTAGCCATTCTAAAGGCATGTGGACATAATCTCCATGAACTTGGCATTGTTGGCAGCGTTTAGCAAATTGCATAGCGTCTGCTACCATGGTAGGCCAATAATAACCTAACCTTTTTATCTGATCGTAGAGCTTAGGACCAGCCTGATGAGCTCCACAAAGACCAACATGTACTTCTTTGAGAGTTTCCTCAGCTTCTTGTTGTGATAAGCAGCGTAAAAGTACTCCATTGAAGGATTTTCTTTAAAGCATTTTTGAAGGAATATCCAAATGAAAGTTTGGGGCTCGTCTCTGAAGGATTCGCCGTTCTTTTGGATCTTCAGGTAGGATTCCGAACATAATGTCATCAATCAACGGATCCCTCCAGTCGCCGATCGGAGGTTTGAGGATGGATATTCGACTTCCAACCACTTGGTGGCATTCAGCAACTGCTTGGTGTGTATTAAGAGGAGGGAGAATCCTTCTTTGACACACTATAATTTGCATGTTTTCCCTCTTTTGGATTGCCATAGATGGGCGAGTCCAGCCAGGGCATCTGCACAGATGTTTGCACCTCTGGGGATGTGGGTGATGTGACAGATGTCAAACTTTTGTCAAAGCGATTGCGCCTTGTTATAGTAAGGCAACAGATCAGGTTGCCTGACTCCAAATTTCTGATTCATCTGGTTGACGATCAGTTGAGAGTCCCCAAAAGCTTTTGGCATGGTGATACCAGATTCGAGGGCGAGTTCCAATCCTACAATCAGGGCTTGGTACTCAGCCGTGTTGTTTGAACATGGTTCCAGTAGTGAGAAAGTGTGTGGAATCATGTATTTGTTGGGACTGACAAAGAGGATGCCAATTCCCGATATTTTCTTTCCTTTTTCATTCGTCATGGTTGCGTCGTCAAAGTTCATGTCCCATGAAACATTTGATAAGGAAGTTTTCACAATGGAGACAGATTCGTTTGGGAGATCATCCCTGAGTGGAGAATCCTTAGGCAATGGGTGCTCTGCAAGAAAGTCTGTTAGAGCTTGGCCTTTGATCGCCTTTTGTGGTACATACCTAATATCGAATTGCGACAAAAGGATGGACCATTTTGCCAATCGGGCATTGAGAGAACCTGCTTTTGTGACAAGGACCTTTAGGAGATTGATCCTCGAAATTAGGTATACTGTGTTGGACAACAGATAGTGACGCCACTTTTGTACGGTAAACATCATTGCAAGACATTCTTTTTCGACTGGGGAGTAGCGATGCTCTGCACCTACCAACATGCGGCTGAGGTAATATAGAGCAGCTATTTTTCCTTCGTCATTTTCTTGCGCTAGTAGAGCGCCCAGAAAGTAATCGAGAGCTCTTGTGTACAAGATGAATGGTTTTCCAGTTGTGGGGGCAGCCAACACTGGAGGTTTGGTCAGGTATGTCTTGATGTCTTGAAATGCAGCTTCACATTCATCATCTCAAACAAAGTCCACACCTTTCTTCATTAGGCAAGAGAAGGGACAGCACTTTCCTGACAGATTGGAGATGAACCGTCGGATGTATGCCAACCTTCCTTGAAGCCCTTTTAGTTCTCTTAGGGTTCCTGGAGATCGCATTTCTATGATAGCCTTGACTTTGGTGGGGTCAAGTTTTATTCCGCCTTTCCGAACTATGAATCCGAGAAACTTACCCAATGAGACACCGAAGAAGCACTTTAGTGGATTCATCTGCAGCTTGTGTTTGCGAAGTCGGAGGAAGACTTCTTGAAGATCTTTGAGATGATTTTCTGTTCTTCTGCTTTTGACAGCAAAGTCATCAACGTAACATTCAACCGTCTTGTGCTGCATATCTTGGAATATTTTCATCATAGCCCTCTGATATGTTGCACCAGCATTTTTTAGACCAAATGGCATGACTGTGTAGCAATACACACCAAACGGAGTCCGAAACGATGTGTGTCTTTCATCTTGAAGATGCATCTTTATCTGATTGTAGCCAAAGAACCCATCCATGAATGTCATTCGCTCGAATCCGCGGGTGTTGTCGATCATCACCTCTGGTATGGGGAGCGGGAATTCATCTTTAGGGCATGCATTATTCAGGTCTCTATAGTCAATATAGACCCTGATCTACCCATTTTTCTTTGTCACGGGGACGATGTTGGCCAACCACTCAAGATGCTGTTCCTAGCGGATGAAGCCAATGCTTTTGAGTTTCTAAACTTCTCGTTCAATTTTGTCCATCACATCAGGACGCAATCTTCTTTGGCCTTGTTTGACAGGCTTGATGTCTTTTTGCAGATTGAGTTTGTGGACTGCTATTTTGGGGTCTAAGCCAGTCATTTCAGCGTAAGACCATGCAAAACAATCAACGAACTCGCGAAGAAAAGTGACATACTCGGGTAACTCATCATCCTTTATATTTTTACTTATGAATACAGGACATGGTTATCAGGTGTCCCCAAGTCTATCTTTTGAACATGATCTTCTGTTGGAAGGTTTGAAAGTGGTTCCTCCACAATGTTTTCGGAGGCTTCCAACTTAACAAGGCCTTCTGGAGTTCCAAAGGCATTTACAAACCAAGGCTTTGCTTTTGTCCATGGGTCTTCTTGATTGGTATTCTTCTCAAGACTGGCAATGAGAAGATCCCAATCACCTGTTGTAACTGGGTCGAAGTAAGGTACTTCTTTTGGAGACGATGGTTCTTCTGGGCTTGTGTCATTGGACTATACTTCATGATAGCTTGTGTCATTGGACTATACTGGAATAGTTGAGGCATACCTTCATTTTGGAAAGGTTCAAGCGAAGATTTTGTTGAAGAAGCTTCTGATTTGTGGAAGAAGATTGTCTTTTCTTCTGCCGAAGTTGCCGGCACGACGAAGGAAGCAGATGTAGAGTCTTCTATGTCGGCAGGTGTCTCTAATGGAGTGAGAGCTGGCTGAACTTGTTGAGTATCAGCTTGGCTTGACGATGTATCGTCTTCTGGCTCTGAATCCGAGTCCGTGTCTTGCATAATAGACACGAAGGAGATAGTGAACTTGCCCCCAGACTTTTATAGATTAATGTCTTTGCCTTTGAAGGGCTTTTTATCTACAAACACTCGATGTATTAAGCCGTCGTTGCCAACAATGGTGATGCACTTATGTAGAGTTGAAGGGATGACACCATTCTCTTGTATCCAGGGGCGTCCAAGAAGGATGTTGTAGCATGAAGGGGTTCTTATTGCGTACACAGTGACTTCAAAGATAAGATCACCAATTTACAACTTGAACCTGATTTTGCCGATAGGCCTTTGAGCGCTCCCATCGTATCCAAAGATGGATACAGACGTGTGACTCAGCTTACTAGGCGGGATACCCAGCTCTTCGAGTGTCGAAGTAGAGAAGAGATTTGAGTGCAGAACTTGGGTCGATATGGACTCTGTGTATTGGCATTTCTTTGATGTACCCTGTGAAGTACAAGGGTCGATTGTGCTTTGTCTCGCCTAGTAGGAGGTCATCCTTATCAAAGGCAATTGTTGCATTTGCTGCTTTTTGAACGAAGAAGCATTTAATGCTTGATTCCTCAGTTTTCTTCTTTTCTCCCTTTGAGGAAGTACCTAATTTTTTGACCCTATAGTCCATTCAATTTGTAGGACTTATGGGGCGTGTTTGCGGACATCCGCATTCAACCTTTGCAGTTCTGAAATGAGACTATCACAAGTTTGTGGAGACATTCGTAATAAGTCAAGGATGTGAAGTCGTGCAGGTATGTGTTTGAAGTGCTCAATCAAGTTATACTTGAAAGCCTCCTTCGGGCCTGTATTTTCATTATTGTTGCCACTTGGGGCATTTACAACTTGTTTTCCCGAAGGATTTACATAGGAAGAAAAAGGTTGGTTGTAGTTTTTGTGGTAATCCCGGCCAGAGCGAGTACCTCTACTAACTTCAAGAGCTTCTAGAGAGGGGTCTTCTTTCGGAAGATCACTCCCAGGATCAAGGGGTTGATCCTTGTCATTTGCTGAAGGCGTCTCTATAGCAGTATCACCGTCTTCAGTGATCACATTGCATGGAGCATTTTTTAGGAACAAGTCCTGAATAGCATCCAGCAACTTTTCTTCTTCATTGAGCAATTTATCGATCCAGACATCGCCTATGAGGTCAGGCATCTGGGACCAGTTGACTGGATTTTCATTGAAGAAGACTTCATTGGCAAGAGTTTCTTTGAGATGATCAACTGGAAGAGGTTTGAGTTCCGATGTCACAGTTTTAGGAGACGAAGGCTAAGAAGATGATTTCTCTGTGGAAGTCACCTGAGGAGATGTAGCTCCAGAAGGTATGCTACCGAACGCAGTCTGGGAATCTGAGGCCTCGACAGACAAAGCTTCAGAGGCATCATTATCCCGAACTATCGCATTGCAAGCAACGCACTGTTGTGATTCACACTCGTCTTCAGATGTGTGGGGATCATCTATCCAACAGTTTTCTTCATTTTCCGGGTGTACGAAACTAGGTCCATGGTGTACGAAAATTGTTGGGCACCAATTAACTTATTTCCACAAATTCCGACGAATGGGTCAAAAGTTATGGCCATTCGAAATCTGCCAAAATTCATGAAATCTGCCCCAATGCGGCTAGTTGAATTAGCATGTTCGGCTAGCCGAAAAAGTGACCGAAGGTGGCCGAAAATACCCTGTAAAAACATGGTTACTGGAAAAGTAACCGAATGGTGACCGAATTGCCTGCGGCTAGCCGAATTCTGGGCAGAACCACAAGTTTTTTTTATAGCCAAAATTCAATCATTTTGAGTGGTTCCTTCTCCAACCTCTTCCCAAACCTTTCCAAAGGCCATAACATGCACAAAGAGCCACCATGCTCTCCTCCAAACCACATTTCATCCATTCATCAAGTCATCCACCCATAATAAAATCCATTCAACGCATTAATCCAATTTTAGCATGTGTAATCCAATTAACCATGACAAGCTTGGAATTTAGGGAAAATCTAAACAATGAGTTAACATGAACAATAATAGTACATGCATGCCCAATATATAAAGCAAATCTACTTGCCTTCACCAAAGAGAGTGAAATAATGGAATTTGAGAAGATCAAGGAGGAAGAAAGCTCCCACAAACACTCTAGCCAAAATAACTCTTCTACACTCGAGGAACACAAAGGAAAAGAAAGAAAGGAAATCCATCAACATGCAATCCATTCACAGCCATGAGAAAAGAAATGGGAAGGGAAGGAGAAGGGGAAACTTACCAAATTTGAGGTCTAAGGAAAGAAGAAGAGGAGAGGAAGACAGTGGTGTAGTTGGATGTCCTTGGAAGGGCCTCTAAGCTCCACAAGCAAGATGAGAGAGTGAAGGATGAAGAAGAAGAGAGAGTTGCAGCACTGTTGAGTGAAGGGAGGAAGAAATGAATGATAGGGCTGGGTTGGGGTTAAAATGAGGGGTGGAGAAGGAAATGTCTCAAATGCCCACTTGAGTGAAATGAGAGAAATGCAATTATTATAGGGACTTCGGGGCGTCGAATCGTGATGAGTCAAGAATGAAAAGTGACAAGTGCGACGAGATCTTTCCAACGCACCCAAATTCGGGAAAAAGGATTTTTTTGGAAAAATACCCAATTTTTCTATTAATCACAACCTAACCCCCTGTTAAGACTAATCGCACTCGGAATCAAACGAAACTTCGGGAACGTCTTACTAATGATAAAAAAAACTCGCTTAGCCACTAAACCAGCCTAATTAGCTAGAATCACAATTAATTAGGCTAATTGCCAATATTAGGAGTTTAAACACCCTATTAAGGTCGGGGACCTTACACTACCGGAATCTCATCTATGGGTTTGGACTGCTTGTCCTCTGCGACAAACGCGATGTAACCCTCACATCCGCTCTTCATCAAGCGGTCTGCCTTTAATGCAGAAATCAACCGGGTGGAGGTGGGCTTCTTCGTACCAACAAACTCAACATTACGGTCTACACCCTGTAACCTTACGGTCTTGTTGAAACAATCCAACACCGCACGGTTTGCCGCTAACTAGTCCATACCAAGAATAACATCAAAGTTGGACATCGCCAACACAATCAAACTGGTGGTCAACTGAGTACCTCCAATCTGAACTGTGCACCTAGGATAAACAAAATCACACGCTACTGATCGGCCTACTGGGGTAGCAACCAACCACTAGACCAAACGGTAACATCTCTCTATCCTTCCCAAAATGCAGTGCAAATGCTGGTGCAACAAAAGAATGTGTGGAGCATGGATCAAAGAAAACTTTAGCATCAAATCCACAAACTGAGAGAGTACCTTCAATGACGTTCTCTACTGCCTCAGCCTGCTCATGTGTGATCACATATGCCTTGCCCAGCTGCCTTGGACGCTGATACTGCTGATGTGGCCTCTGCGCACGATACTGTGGTCGCTGCAATACTAGAGGTCGCTGTGGAGCTCTATACAGAGGAGTCGGAGCACGTGGTTGTGGCGGCCTAGGAGGTCAGACAATAACTTGTTACTGCTGTTGCGGTGGTCTAATCTGTACTGGAGGTGCGTGCCTCAACGGTTGGGCTGGATAAGGAGGCCTGGGTGCCGAACTCATCCTCCATACTGTAAGACCCCGACCCGAGTGAACCCGATTAGTATTGATTAAGTCGTGTGTTAGTTCTAAGCTTGATTAGTGATTTTTGGCTAAGTTGGGTTTGGAATAGCTTTTGTTCTAGTTTTGGGCAACTTTGAATGCTTCGGTAACTAGTGGGGCCCTTTGGGGGTTCCCCTTACGACTTTGCATTTACTTAGGAGATTTTCCGGAATCGTTTTGAATTACGTTCTTACCCCGTTTCGTTTATCTTAGTGATCCCTACAACTTTCATGCTGATCCCATGTCCATTCGAGGCCTCGAAACCCGATTTACTAGCCTTGAGGGGCAAAACGGTCCTTTTACACTAAATCTGTACCCAAAACTTGATATCCCCGAGACCCGCGAAACATATTCTTTTTGGAAACTACATATTTCGGCGATCATTTCTTCCTTCTTCGTCGAATTCATCCGAGATCCTGAAAGACATGATTTCAGTCAAACAAGCTTCTTTAGTAGTGGGACCCAACCCCATTTGTTAACAAAGGGAAGCCCACACCCCTTTTCATTCCATTCTTCATTTTTCCAGCACAAACCAGCAACCTAGGGTTTCTCTTGCTTTTCTCTTCTTCTTCTTGCTCTCTCCATCTCAATCTCCTACTAATCTTGCACCAACATCAAAATGGAGATTACCATTCTCTTCCTCATCTTGAAAGCTTCCTTTTGATACTATTTGTAGAGAAATCCATCAACCTTGAGATCTCCCTTGAGCTAACTCTTCTCATTAGAAGGTCATCCAAGTAAGTAATCTTCTTCATCTCCTAGATTAGTATTCCTCTAGCCCTTGAGAAGCTACATTTTCATTATTGTAAGTTCTATCCTTTTCATTCTTTGTTTGACCCATTTTAGGGTTTGTTTTGGGGGTTTTTGCTTGTAGCTTGGATTTGAGCTTAAGAGGTGATTAGAGGCTTGGTTGTTGCTATCTTGGACCTAAGGCAAGTGAATGATTAGGTGTTTTGAGTTTTTTAAATGATTTGGTGAAACATTAATGAATTTCTCATGCTTTTATTGATTTACATTGTTGAAATAAATGCTCATAATGCATCTTGCTAGTTCATTAAATGTCTTGGAAACATGGATTTATAGTTTTCTTATCTCTAGTCTTGTAGTGGTTGTTTAAGTGTTGAAACGAGGGAAAAAGAAGAGGACCCAGCTCACTGCAGGTGTTGTTCTGCAGTGTACCCGGTCGACCCCAAGGTGGCTCGGTCGACTGGGGACACAGGGTCTGTAACCCCATTTATGTTACAACTCCCAGTCGACCGGACATGGGTTCAGTCGACCGGGCACACAGGGGCCAAGTCGACCGGGCCCATGGCCGGTCGACCGGGCCAACTGGGAAATCCCTGCTGGAAGGGATTTTTACCCTGTTTTTGGATGGGCTTAGGTGGGACTTTGGCTACCCTATTTGGACTCATTTGACTATATGTGATGACGTCTTGAGCCGATGCTCTTCACGGTTAGTTCGGTAGAATCTGAATCTAATCTAATTCAATCTTGAACGGTACGGGACAACGCGATACCTTCCTTACATCTATACGAGAAGTCTATTTCCTTGGGTATCGTGAATCCTATCCCTTTCGGTGACTGAGTAGGTTGTACGATGTTTCAGAACTAACATCATACCTAGGATGGACTGTTTATAGTTTTGATTTTTAATCGTACCGTCTAGTATAATCTATAAGCTCATTTTAAAGTTTTGAAAATCGTAAAGTGTATAAGGAGCCCGGAATGTCTTCAAACTCAAGGAGTACCAAGTGATTATTATAATCGACATACGGGACCCGTATTCACCTTAAATAAATCTTGAAACCAATATTTTACACGAAATTGTAATAGTTCATTGTTTCACCTCATTTCCAAGATTTGCATTTCACGGCTTGTTTTCCCGAAAGCATTAAAGTTACACTAGTAACAATTACTTATCTCGAAATGCATTGCACCACCTGAAATGGAAATTATTCCTTGAACATACTTGCCTCGGACGTTCATTTACTTGCACTTGAATTACTTGTTCATGTCTTGATTTGTTATTTGACCTATGAGTCGGCATCACTAAGCTTGGATAACCTTGTCGGTTTGATCCACCGACTTTGTCGCGACCCTGGACCGGGCCCCCAAAGGAACTGATCCGGAGTCGGGACTAAATGATGATATGATCCACATCACATCTATTTAATATGATAACAACATACATTTATTTAATTTCCCACAGGTGTCTGCGGTGAGGATATCACAACCATCAATGAATATTTCTTTTAAGTGTGGAAGCATGTAGCAAATCAAATAGTCAGACTATCTCTGGTCATGAAAGCATTAACATCAAGTATCAAAAACTGTATCAGAATGAGCAATGATCTAGCATGTTTCCCAAAAGTAGTTAAAGTTTAACAAAAGATCATTTAGTTACATTCCCCAAAATTAGAGGCCAACAAAGGCCAATAAAACAAAATAATAACCCAAAAGAATGGTTAAATAGTTCTCCTCAAAATGTACGCTTCTCGTAGCAACCTGATGTCTACATGACATCGTTAGCACGCCACTCGACTAGAGGTTGCGGCTCACCTACCACCTCCTCCTGCTCCTCCTCAAGGAAACCGGCAACGGGACCTGAGTACCAAAGCAAATGTATCAAACACGCCGGTCTGGCAAGAGAGTGAAAGGACACAACAACATATAATGAATGAAATATCTTGAAAAGCATAGAAATCTGTTTAAGCAAGAACTCTCATAAAGAAGATAAATCATTTGCTAGAAGACGAGTAAACAAGATAAACATATAGGGTATCCAAGGAAATCGGGAACTAACAAGATGACAATCACATAAAGCTAAGTCCTCTGTCACTAAAGTGACAATAGTATCACGGGACGTTGATCTCAGTCACACAAGGTGAGGAGATTCAACGCAAATCATATATACAATATAAATATACGGGACGGGACCACGGTAGCGAACCGGGTATCAGGACGGGACCACGGTGATAAACCGGGTATCGGGATCCAAACTGCCGCTGGCGGGACGGGAGAGGGATCTCCAAGTCGGTGGATCAAACCGACAAGGTATCCAAGCTTAGTGATGCCGGCTCATAGGTTAAATAGTAAATCGAGACAAGGACGAGTAAATCAAATGCAAATACAATAAACATGCAGGGTTAGTACACTCAAGTACATAACTTACATTTCGTGTCGGGCAATACTCTTCAGGACAAGTCAATGTTACTATCATGCTTTCGGGAACACAACTCATGTAGTGTAAATCTTGGAAATGAAGATAATGAACTATTACAATTCCGGGAAAAATATTGATTTCAAGATCTACTTAAGTGAATAGGGGTCCCGTATGTCGATTATTGAAATGATTTGGTACTCCTTGAGTTTGAAGACATTCCGGGCTCCTTATGCACTTTTATGATTTCTAAAACTTAACATGAGCTTATGGTTAGAACTAGGTATTACCATGGAAAAATCAAGACTATAAACGGTCCATCCTAAGTATGATGTTAACCCGGAACCATCGAGCAACCTACTCAGTCATCGAAAGGAATAGAATTCACGATACCCAAGGGAATAGACCTTGCGTTTAGATATGAAGAAAATATCATATCGTTCCATCCCGTTCAAGATTGAAATAGATTGAACTTTGATGCATCCGAACCAACCGTGAAGAGCATCGGCTCAAGACGTCCTCACATATGGTCAAATGAGTCCAAGGAGGGTAGCCAAGGTCCTACCTAGAACCAAGAATTAGTGCCTAGTTCGTCACCATTCTTTTCTTTTAGTTCCCTAGTCTTGAAGACCTTAGATTAGGGCATAATTAGTCTTAACACTAATGTAAATACCCCTAGGACTCATAGAAAGAACAATTGTTTCCCCAAAAAAAAAAAAAATAATATCAAATATCACTGGACTCTAACTGAATTCCTGTCCCAGTTACGGACAGGTCCGATCGATCGGATGACAATCCGATCGATCGGCTCGAAAAGCCTCACAGTTAACGACAGTCCGATCGATCAGCCTGCATGTCCGATCGATCGGACCTAGGCGTATAGCAGGTCCGAGAAAAACTTGATTTTTCTCCTCTTGTTCCCTCCTTCCAACACATATACAAACCACATAATACTAGATACAAGAAGACATTAACTCATGTTTTCCAAGACATTAAATGAGGCTATCAAGATGCAATAAGATCATTTATTTCACCCATAAAAGCAATTAATGAAAGCATGAAAATCTAAAAATGCTTCACCAAACCATTTAAAACTTAAAACACCCAATCATTCACTTGCCTCAAGTCCAAGCTAGCTGAAAACAAGCCTCAAATCACCTCTATAGCTCAAATCCAACCTACAATAAAAAAAACCCCCAAAACAACCCTAAAATGGGTTACACAAGAATGAAAATGAAAGAACTAATAATAATGCAAATGTAGCTTCCCTAAGGCTAGAAGACTACAAATCTAGAAGAGGAGAAGGATTACTCACTTGGATGACCTTCAAATGAAGAGAGCTAGCTCAAAGAAGATCTCAAGGTTGATGGATTTCTCCAAAAATGGTATCAAGATGAAGCTTGCAAGATGAGGGAGAGGTTGGTGATCTTCATCTCTTGATTGATGAACTCTTGGTGTGGATTGGAGATGGAGAAGCAAGAAGAAGAAGAGAAAAGCAAGAAACCCTAGGTTCAGTTGGTTTGTGCTGGAACATGGAGAGTGAGTGGAAATGAGAATGGGCTTCCCTTTGTTAACAAATGAGGGGTTGGGTCCCACAACTAAAGGAGCTTGTTTGGCTGATATCATCTATTTCGGTACTTCGGATGGATTCGACGAAGAAGGAAGAAATGATCGTTGAAATTTCTAGTTTCCAAAAAGTATATGTTTTGCCAGTTTCGGGAATATCAAGTTTTGGGTACAGGTTTAGTGTAAAATGACTGTTTTGCCCCCTCTAGGCTTGAAAATCGGGTTTCGGGGCCTCGAATGGATACGGGATCAACATGAACGTTGTATGATTCAACAAGATGAATGCAACGGGTCAAGAACGCAATCCAAAACAATCCCGAAAAATCTCTCAAGTAAAAGTAAAGCCGAAAGGGAACCCCCAAAGGGCCCCACTAGCTATCAAAACACTCCAAGTTGCCCAAAACTAAAACAAAGGCTATTCCAAACCCAACTTAGTCAAAATCACTAATCAAGCTTAGCACTAATCGGGTTCACTCGGGTCGGGGTCTTACAGACTTGGAGATCCCCCTCCCGTCCAGCCAGCTGCAGTTTGGATCCCCATACCCGGTTTATTACCGTGGTCCCGTCCCGATACCCAGTTCGCTACCATGGTCCCGTCCCGTATATTTATATTGTATATATGCTTTGCGTTGAATCTCCTCACCTTGTGTGACTGAGACCAACGTCCCATTATACTTTTGTCACTTTGGTGATAGAGGACTTAGTTTTATGTGATTGTCATTTTGTTAGTTTCCCGATTCCTTGGATACCTTTCATGTTTTATCTTGTTTATTTGTTTTCTCGTAAATGATTTATCTCCTTTATGAGAGTTCTTGCTTAAATAGATTTCTATGCTTTTCAAGATATTTCCTTTATTATATGTTGTTGTACCTTCTCACTCTCTTGCTAGACCGTCATGTCTAATCCATTTTCTTTGGTACTCGGGTCCCGTTGCCGGTTACCTTGAGGAGGAGCCGGAGGAGGCAGTAGGTGAACCGCAGCCCCTAGTTGAGTGGCGTGCTGACGATGTCATGTAGACATCTGGTTGCTATGAGAGACGTGACATTTTGGGAGAGCTATTTAACCATTCTTTTGGGTTATTGTTTTGTTTATATTGGCCTTTGTTGGCCTTTATTTTTGGGGAATGTAACTAAATGATCTTTTGTTAAACTTTAACTTACTCTTGGGAAACATGTTATTGATCATTGCTCATTCTGATACAGTATTTCATACTTGATGTTATCTTCATGACTAGGGACAGTTTGACTATTTGATTTGCTATATGCTTCCGCACTTAAAAGAAATATTCATTTATGGTTGTGATATCCTCACAGCGGACACCTGTGGGAAATTAAATAAATGTATGGTATTGTTAAACTATTGTGGTACATCATCATCATCATTAAATGTCCCGATCCCGGATCAGGACCTTGGTAACCCGGTCCGGGGTCGCGACACATACGTACTCCATTGGGGATACATTTGGTACACGGTGGACAACTCTTGACCTAGGATTGGCTTGTTCTTCACTATTGACTCGCGAATCTTGTATCCGTAGCTTGTCGTACCTTGTACACTCTATCAAAGGGGAAGATATTCCTAAGAAAGTGTTCTGGGCTAGATATGGCCACTTTGAGTTTCTAGTGATGCCTTTCGGTTTAAAGAATGCACTGGCAGTGTTCATGGCTTTAATGAACAAGATATCCAATCCTTACGTTCATCAGTTTGTAGTTGTATTCATTGATGATCTGTTAGTTTATTCCAAGTCCAAGGAGGAACATGAGCATCAGTTGAGGACTTCATTGCAGCTTCTGATAGACAACCAGTTGTATGCCAAGCTGAGTAAATGTAAGTTCTGGTTAGAACATGTGTCATTTCTAGGCCATGTGATTTCCAAGGAAGGATTGGCAGTGGATTCCAAGAAGATAGAAGCAGTTGTCAATTGGGGTAGTCCACAAAATGCAGTAGAGATTCGCAGTTTCCTTGGACTTACATGCTATTATAGAAGATTCATGAAAAGATTCTCTACTATTGCAACTCCTTTTACTAAGTTGACTAGGAAGAACATTCCTTTTGTTTGGACCGAGGAGTGTGAGAAAAGCTTCCAAGAATTGAAGACCAGATTGACCACATCACCCATTCTTGCTTTACCATCTAGTAGTGGAGGATTTGTTGTTTACACTGACGCATCAGGGGTTGGTTTGGGTTGTGTTCTTATGTAGAACGACAAGGTGATAGCGTATGGTTCAAGGCAGTTGAAAGAACATGAGAAGAAGTACGCCACCCATGATTTAGAGCTAGCAGCCGTTGTACTTGCTCTCAAGATGTGGAGACATTACTTATACGGTGAGAAGTTCGAGGTGCACTCAGATCACAAGAGTTTACAGTATCTGTTTACACAGAGTGAGTTGAACAACAGACGGCGAAGGTGGATGGAGTACATTAAAGATTATGATTTTCCTATCAATTACCACCCTGGATGAGTCAGCGTGGTAGCAGAAGCTCTGAGCAGAAAGTCAGCATTCAGCGGATGTATAGTGCCAGAATGGAGATGGATGGAACAATTTAGAGATTTAGATGTTAAAGTTTGGCCTATTAGTGAGAAGGTGATGATAGCTAGCATGGCAGCATGGGAACCAGAGATAATGAGCAGAATCAAAGGATGTCAGAAGGATGACCAAGGGTTACAGCGCATCATTGAGCACATAGATGACAGGCCTGAGTTTAGACCGATTGAGGGAGTTTTGTATTGCAAAGACCGACTGTGCATTCCAGATGAACGGGACATAAAAACAGAGCATGTTTGCCCCTCTGTGAGTTCTCCTACAACAACAGTTATCATTCTAGCATTAGCATGTTACCGTTCGAGGCATTGTACGGACGTAGATGCAGGACTCCGGTGTGTTGAGAAGAGGTCGGAGTATGAAGTTTTCATGGACCATCAGTGGTTGGTGATTCCAGCGAGAAAGTCAAGATTGTACAGATGCGTTTGAAGGAATCTCGTGACCGTTAGAAGAGCTATGTAGATAAGAGACGGAAACCACTAGAGTTTCAGGTTGGTGATAAAGTGTTCCTCAAGGTCTCTCCGATGCGTGGTGTAGTCAGATTCGGTCAGAAAGGGAAGCTTTCCGAGGGATATGTCGGACCGCGTGAGATTCGTACCTGGATTGGTGACGTTGCATATCATCTTACCTTGCCGCCAAAGTTGTTAGGTGTACACAATGTGTTTCACGTGTCAATGTTGCACAAGTACATTCCAGATCCCACCCACGTGTTGCCACATAAGCCACTGCAGATTCAACCTAACGCATCTTACGTGGAGCAGCCAGCGCGGATCATATACACCAAAGAGATAGTTCTGCAGACGAAGACCATTCCATGGGTCAAAGTTTAGTGGGAGCACCACCGTCCAGAGGAAGCTACGTGGGAACTCAGGGACCAGATCAGGAAGGCCTATGTCGCGACCCCGGAACGGATCCCGGGCCCGCGACGAGTTGTTGCATTGCATTCGGTGTTGTTAATTGCTTTCCCACAGGTTCCCGCGGTGAGGATTCCCAAAGACACGCGGAATCTGGCTCACACGTACAAGTATGCGAAAGCGTGTAGCAAAACACATCAAGATGAGCCCAACAAAACATTTGGGTGCCATAACAAATGATCACAAGGCATGGTATCATAGAAAGAAGCTAACAAGCATTCCCATTAATATTCAAGTTATAGAACTAATACAAAAACAAGTTAAGTTTAGTACAACCCATAAGAGACCAATAAAGGTCAATACAATCTCAAAATAGTCAAAAGAAACCCCAAGACTAAGGGTGACGAAACTCGAGAACCAGACCGACATCTAAATGACATCGTCGGGCTGCCACTCTCTCACGGGAGTTGGCTCACAAGCCTCCTCCTGACGCTCCTCCTCAAAGGCAACGTCTCCTGCACCTGGGCACCAATAAACAAGGGTCAAACACGACGGTTTGGCAGGTAATCAATTTAGGCAATGAACATGAACAATAACATTTAGAGAAAACATGTGAGCAAATCTTTGGTATGAAGTACTATCAAAGTTGAGATACATTTTCAAGAGTACGAACAAAGCTGAGATACAAATTAATCTAGCATGAGTACATAATATATCATGAATAGTTATCAACGACGAAGAGCCCATCCTTTCTCTATCATTTGTATAATGAAAAGAGCAAGCACGCACGACAAGCACGATATACATAATATAAGCACGACACGATTTCCCACAAAGACGGGAATTCCGGCCGCGGAACCGGACACGCACGATGTGTAATAAATACACGACTAGTCTGCAGACAGTCCACAAGTTTAAAGACTCCCAGACAGTGGATCAAACCGAAAGGGCAGTCTAAGCTCAGTGGTGTTTACTTAATTCATGAATGCACAAAACACGCGAAGCACGATCAAAACACGTCGAGATAAAAAGGGGGAAATCACTTATCAAAACACGACGAGCACGACCAGCAAGGGGCATAATAATTATGCATAACACGCTTAGGAAGTGATCCCCTTTTTTTTCTGGAAACAAAACTTCAAAACACGCTTATACTTGAAACTCAAAACAAGTGCACGTTTGTACTTATAGTACCAAGACGGAAATTCAGATACGAAATCTGACAAGCATGTGCTAAGGCTACAAATTGACCTTTGTGTAATTGAAACTCCAAATGTCAGAATATACAAGAATTGGTGTCCTTAGAGGTTGGGTGGCATTTCGAGGTTTCATTTACACAATGTCAAGTCAAAACCCTTAACATAGTCTAGTTTTCGGACCTCAAGAAAAATACACAAAATGGAAAGAAACTCATCTTCCTGCAACTGGCAGGTTCGCTCGAGCGAACCTGTCACGTTGATGACACTTCGCTCGAGCGGACCTTACAAGGCGTAGACAGTTCGCTCGAGCGAATGTTGGCTCGAGCGAATAATAAAATGCGTTCGAACGAACGACTCACTGCCTCGCTCCGTAGGAGACAGTGGCATGTTCGCTCGAGCGAACCCAGGGTCGCTCGAGCGAACAGGCTGCTGCCTGAGCTCGCTGAGTGCGGAAATCCCCTTTCCTTGCACATCTTTCACTACATTCTTCTCCTTCTTTTCATCCACCAACCACATATCATCCCTTGAGCCTTCATGCTCACCAAGGGTTTATTTATCATCATCCACACATCCAAATCAAGTAAGATAAAATCATAAACTTGTAGACAAATCACATGCACAATTCCTAAAACGAAATAGAATCAAAATACAATGCACATGAAGCCTATAAAGATCACTTGCCTTGACCAAAGCTAAACACTCCTCCTCAAGTACTTCCTCAAGCTAATCAACACTACAAGAAAATCCAAGAGAAAACCACACAACTCACTAAATCTTGAAAACAAGAAACCCCTTTAGAAAAAGGGTTGGAACTAGGAAAATCATGATCTTAAAGGACTAAAAAGACTCCATGAAAGATGTGGGTTGAAGCTCTTACCTAGGAATGGTCACACAAGAGAGAAGAGAGGAAATGTAGATCTTGTCCCAAAAGAAACTCCAAGAAACTTGTACCAATAGAGAGCTTGCAATGAGATGGAGAAGATGATGAACTTGAAGCTTTATTTGGAGCTCTCTAACTAGATCATGCAAGGGGAAATGAGGAGGGAGAGAAAAAGGGTTTTTCTTGCCCTAGCTTCAGAAATTGCAGAGATTTGGGGGAATGAATGGAAGAGAGGAAGAAAGGGTTTAAGTGAAGGAAAATGGGTCCCAACTAACTTGAACTTGAAATGGCTAAAACATGATCTTGTGGGCCTCGGATGACTTCGACGAAGAAGGATAAAACGATCGTCGAAATATCTAGTTTCCAAAAAGTATATTTTTGACATAGTTTTGAAGTCTCGAAAATTGTGTCCAGATTTGTGCAAGAAAGACAATTTTACCCTCTTTGGGCCAAAACTTGGGTTTTTGGGCTTCCAACATGAATGGGCTTAATGCGAAAGTTGTAACACGTCGAAATATCAATCAAATGAAATCAAAATCACAATCACACGGAAATCGATACGATCTTCCCACACTCACACGTGCACTCAGGCCATCCTGAGTGTGTCTAACTAATATTAAACGTTCTCAAAATTACCAAAGCTATATCCAAGACTAAAACTAATCACTTCTAACCCAACAATAACTAAACCCACTTAGGACTAAACACATACTAATCACACACTAATCGGATTGGTCTGGGTCGGGGTCTAACAGCCTATCTTCATCTTCTTCCTAAGGAGGTATTTTAGGCATTTGGAGGACCAAATGTTCTTTTTAGAGGGAAGGGATGTAAGGTCCTCGACCTTAATAGGGTGTTTAATTTCCTAATATTGGTGATTAGCCTAATTAATTGTGATTCTAGCTAATTAGGCGGGTTTAGTGGCTAAGCGAGTTTCTTTTATCATTAGAAAGTGATTTGCGAAGTTTAGTTTGATTCTGAGTGCGATTAGTCCTAATAGGGGTTAGGTTGTGATTAATAAGAAAATTGGGTATTTTTCCGAAAAAATCCATTTTCACCGAATTTGGGTCCGTTGTAAAGATCTTGTCGTACTCGTCATTTTTCGTTCTTGACTCGTCGCGATTTGAAGCCTTGAAGTCCCTCAAATAATCACTTTTCTCTTAATTCACTCAAAGAGGGCATTTTGGTCATTTTCTGTCCCATCTTCATTTTTAAACCCCAACCTAGCACTTCCATTCGTTCCTTCATCCATTTCAGTTGCTGGGACTTCTTCTTCTTCTTCTTCCTACTTCTCTCTCTCTCTCTTCTTACATGTGGGTTTTAAAGGCCATTTCAAGGATAATCAAGCTCACCAATCTCTTCCTCTCTTCTTCCTCTACATCTTGATCCAAATTGGTAAGTTTTCCTCAACCATTTCTTCTCTAATTTCCTTCCTCATTGTTGTGGAGATGTTGCATGTTGATAGATTACTTTCTTTCTCTTCCATTGTGCTCTTTGGGTGTAGGAGAAGGGTTTTTGGAAGTGGTTTGGCTAGGGTGTGAGTGGAGAGCTCTCCTTCCTCTTTTATCTTCTCAAATTTCCATTTCTTCACTCTCTTTGGTGGAGGCAAGTAGATTAGTTTTATTTATTGCTCAGCATGTATATTATCTTCACTCTTGACAATGCAATTGCTTATCAACCCATAATGTCAAGCTTGTTTATGTTTATTTGGATTTCACATGCTAGATTAGGTCATTAATGGAATTGGACCCTAATTGAATGGTTGAGTTTGTTGATGGGAGGAATGGAATGGGTGTGGAGAGAACAGGAGGCTCTTTTTCTTGTATGGATGATCTTGGAGGAGAGGGGTTTTGATTCCCCAAAGTCTGGACTAAAAAATGAGTCATTTTCTGTAATTTCTGGACACTTGGCTCAAGCCAACCTTCAGTTCTTTTGAGCGAAGGAGGTTCTGTGACCAGTTTGCTCGAGCCAACCTTCAGTTCCCTCGAGCGAACTGTCCGGGCTTAGGATGACCATCTTCCGAAAGCCATAACTTTTGACTCGTTCGTCAGGATTTGGAGTTCTACATACCGTCGGAAATCTCTTGAGACATAAAATCCAATGGTATACTAATCTTGATCATCAGAGATTAGGAAAGGAAGTTGGTATTGTTGGAAGTAGGTGGGCCTTCTAGACAGGTTTCAAAAACTTTTCACCCACTTGATGCAAGGATCAATTGTCTAGAAAGGCAACACACCCAATACAGGATGCAATTCTTCAAACTCATAGACCATGTACAGCAATATATCCTATGTAGAAGATAGAAAACAACACGTAAACATGCAACCACGAAATCCACAACATACAAGGATGTAGATTATACCTTTGGAGCTTTGTAGTGCTCTAATGGAGGATTTGAATTCTTTCTTTGATGATGAACACCTTCACTAATCAAATTAGAATCTCCAACACCTTTTGATCTTCCACGCTATGACCCGTATCAGATTCTCTTTTCTCAAGAAGATGGTGGAAACTGCAAAAGAAAAACCCTAGAGGAAACTAGAAGAGGGAGAGGAAGAGAGGTGTGCAACTCTTGCACTAGGGATCTTGCATAGGGGACATCCAAGGGCTCTCCTCTCCTCCTTTTATAGCATTCAAGCCACCTCCTCGTCTTACTTCCACTACAATTAGTTGCTTACTAAATCACAATTAGAAGTCTTACTTCAAATATGATTAGTAACTTCCTCTTTTACTAATTAAAATAGAAGTCCTACTTCCATTAATAATTAGTAACTTACTATTACCACTATTAGAAGTCTCACTTCAAATAGAAATAATAACTTTCTATTTCCTTTTAGAGTTCTATTATAATTAGTATCTTTCTAATATCTTGGGCTAGCGTGGGGACCACTAGGGATTCCTTAGAAAGCTGACTCCAACTGGGACACGTGACCCCACATCTCATGTGCAATCCGGGCCCACAGTTAATTGCAAATAACTCCACTATATAAATGCAATTGCACTCCAGTCTTAGGAATAAATTACAATGAAGACCCTATACTTCTCAATTACCACAAGTAGGCCCCTCCATCTATATCCATGGATCAATTGGACCTGTCCACCAAAATAGATCCATATCTTATTATCCTTGAGCCCCAATTAATTATAATGATCATTTGGTACCGATCCAATTAACTCTTAATCGGAATGAGTGCGCACTTACCAATGATGAATCCATTAATTGGCACAAGGGGATATGAAAGATAGATTCCATCTCGACCATTGAATGTTCCCACAGCTCTACTACCACGTACCCAAATCACCGAAGTGTTGACCTACAATTGGCCTCACTCATTGGTGACTAAAAGTAAATGAATAGATAGAAACTTGAGTTCATTAATGTCTCAGGATTATGAGCCTATTGCTAGGGAATTATGAGAGCAGACCTTAAAGTAAGGACAGTGTGTATAAGGTGTTTCTCATGGTCCTTCAATACATCCAACGTACCAGGACCATGATCCAGAATCTTACATTCCGATGATCGAGACAAATCACACTATCTCATAGTGATCAAAGTGCTGCAACCTTGTCAGATGAGATGTCCAATCTCATCACTGGTTGTGAAGATATTTAAGTATAAGATTTGCAATACATATCTCCTGTATGTGGATCTCATCCATACACATGTATTACATCTAGTATACTTGTGGACTCCGGTTCATCTCATGAACCATTATGTCATTTGTATTGGTTATGTGCAAACAAGTAATAAAACACCATTCATCTCATTAAAGGAAAACAATAATATATATTGATAAATAAAGAAATTAATCAATTTATTCATCATATACTGGTATTGAGACCATAAAACTAACACGTATTGGATCAATGAACCAACCCTTTATCTATTGTGGAGAGGGATTCTAAACCTAGTTTGGACCCTAGGGTTGGAACCCATTAACCCTACCCCTGCATGACCAATTGGGGAAAATGAAAATGGAGCACGGTTGGCTTGGCATGCTTCGTTGGTTGTCTAGGATTTTCGGTATATCAATGTAACTTGGCCGAATGCATGTCGAAAGGAGTTAATTGGTGTCGAACAACTTCCGTACACCATGGGCCAATCAAACTAGGACACCATTGACTCATCCCCCCATACATACTCCGTTGGGAATACATTCGGTACACGGTGGATAACTCTTGACCTAGGATTGGCTTGTTTTCACTCTTGACTCACGAATCTTGTATCCGTAGCTTGTCTTACCTTGTACACTCTATCTTTATACTTGTATCACTTGTAACTTAACTTGTAGAATTAGAATGTGACCGGACTTAGAGTGTATTCCTAAGTACCTTGTCTTATATTGATAAACATGTGTGGATAGATTTGAAAGAGGACTACTCATGGGACTTGAAACTTGACTTGTATCTTGGCTTGACTTGGAGTAACCCTCGGCTTGTTGTCTTGTACTTGGAAACCTATCCACGTGTATTTGTCTTGGAACTTGTGTCGTTTACAAACCATCATCATCATCTTGCATTCATGACCAGCTGCAGACTGAGGATTATAAAGTGGACCGGATACCGGACACTAGAGTGGACAGTCGGCTTTGGACGGCGTCCATGGCGTGAATAGTTGGGAGCCGGCTTGGACCGTGCTGCTATTCCTAGGACCGGGAGCTAGGATCCCCCTAGAGCCGGACTTTGGGTATTCGTAGCCGGCTTGGACATCACTTATACCCCCGGGAGGTGGCTTGGACATCCCCGGAGTCTCCTCTTGCTTGACATTGCATTTCATGGATGGTTATTCTTGGTTATCTTGTTAGGACTTACATTGTTACTTGACTCTCGTATTACTCATGCTTTATGCATAGCTTATACCTTGTATCTTATAATCATGTACTTGTCTTTATTCTCATTTGGTACATATTATGATTAATGTATATTGCTTATCTTCTTGCCAACATGTTGTTGATCCTTTATTCTATGGTGTGCAGAGGACACCTTCTACTGTTACACTGACCCGGATGTCGAGGCAATCTTAGAGGATCCTCAACCTGGGGAGGAGGATGAGGTACGAGAGTGGGGTGCCGATGACGTAGTTTAGAGTCATCACTCCCGGCACTAGTGCGCGTTACACGGGGATATATTCTATCGTGCCACCTCATTTCATCTTTTGGATTAGATCTTTCGGACTTATCTATCTTAGCATTATATATCTTTTGTACCAGGACCTAGGTTTTTGGGATGGTCCTGATGTTTATAAACTTTATATGTTTTATCTTTTGAAACTTGAATATATACAATGGAATGAAATCCATACTTGCTTTATTATTCCTACAGGTTTAATGTAGTGTTTACAGGACAAGTGTTAGATTGTGTGGTCTCAATCCATCAGTTGATGTAATAAATTGATTAATTTCTTTCTTTATTAATAAAATCATGCTTTCCTTTCATGAGATGAATGGTGTTTATTTCTTAATGAACATGACCAATACATATGACATAATGGTTCATGAGATGAACCGGGTCCTATTAGTATATTAGATGTGATATATGCATATGGATGAGATCCACATACGGGAGACATGTGTTACAAATCTTATACTTAAAATATCTTCACAACCAGTTATGAGACTGGACATCTCATCTGATAAGGTTGCAGCACTTTGATCACTATGAGATAGTGTGATTTGTCTCGATCATCAGAATGTAAGATTCTGGATCATAGTGCTGGTACATTGGATGTATTAAAGGACCATAGAAGCACCTTACGAAATACTGTCTCGATTTAATGATCGCTCTCATAATTCCCTAGCAATAGGCTCTCAATCCTGAGACATTGATGAACTCAAGTTTCTGTCTATTCATTTGCTTTGAGTCACCAATGAGTTAGGCCAACTGTAGGTCAACACCTCGGTATCTTGGGTACGTGGTAGTAGGACGATGGGAACATCCAATGATCAAGATGGAATCTATCTATATTATCCCCTTGTGCCAATTAATGGATTTATCATTAGTAAGTGCGCACCCATCTCGATTAAGAGTTAATTGGATGGTACTGATGATCACTGTGATTAATTGGGGCTCAAGGATAATAAGATGTGGATCTAGGATTGGATGGGACATATTTATTCCAATTGATCCATGGATATTGATAGAGGGGCCTACTTGTGTTAATTGGGAAGTTTAGGGTCTTCATTGTAATTTATTCCTAAGACTAGAGTGCAATTGCATTTATATAGTGGTGTTATTTGCAATTAACTGTGGGCCCGGATTGCACATGAGATGTGGGGTCGCGTGTCCCAGTTGGAGCCAGCTTTCTAAGGAATCCCTAGTGGTCCCCACGCTAGCCCAAGATATTAGAAAGTAACTAATCTTACTTGAACTCTAAAATGAAGGAATTAGAAAGTTACTATTTCTATTTGAAGTGGGACTTCTAATAGTGGTAATAGTAAGCTACTAATTTGTGTGGAAGTGTGACTTCTAATGCAATTAGTAAGAGAGTCTTAAAAGGAGATTTGACGGCTATAAATAAGGGAAGAAACCCCTTGGACGTCCCACTCTATTATTCATGCCCAACACTCCTCAAGTGCAAGAGTTGCACATCTCTTCTCTTCCTCTCTCTCTTCTAGTTTCCTTAGAGTTCTAGTAGGGTTTTCTCTTGGAGATCCCACCCATCTTCTTAAGAAAAGAGATTTGATAGAGGGTCATAGCGTGGAAGACAACAAGGTCTTGGAGATCTCTAATTGCTTCAAGAAGAGTTCTTGATCAAGTTGATTGTCTTCTCCTCCATTAGAGCACTACCGGGCTTCAAGGGTATAATCTACTTTTCTATTTATTGTGGATTGTTTTGGATGCATGTAGTTGCTGATTTCTATATTTTAGATAGGTTTTATTGTTGTACTTGATTCATGAGATAAAGGGATTACATCCTGGATATGGTTTATGGCCTTCTGGATATTTGATCCCTGAGTCAAGTGGGTCAAAATGTTTTGAAAACCTATCTACGAGGCCCTCCTAATTCCAACAACAAGTCCCATTGATTATTTGTTAATGAGGCTCAACTACACAATCCTCACAACGGACTTCGATCCTTCGGCACTAAGGGCAATTTTTTTTATTTAGCCCTAAAATTCACACCCCGGATCCAATTTAATCTCTATTCGGGTTCGGGGCCGTGACAACCACCAAAAAACTCTCTTCCTCCCGTAAGTATGAATCATTTCTGTTCGGAGGAGGAGGTGTCTCATCTGAATGGGGTGGTCCATGGTCAACTCATGCCAACAATTACTTAGAATAGATCTTCCTAGTATCTTTGAGCACGAGTGTAGAAAATGCAATGGGAATAACATCATATGAATTTTTGAACAATGCCATGCATGATTCCAATAAGTCAGACTCAGTGGTTTGAAGAAAGTCACTCACCTCAAAATCTTTAAATACTATATCTTTCTTAGGAGGCTCACTAAGTGCACCAGCTATATCTCAAGGCATTGAATCATTAGATTTTTGGAGAAATGCAATGCTTGACTCCACTGTTGCTAGAGAACCATATTTTGAAAACGCGAGAAGGTCTTCCTCAATATTGGTGTCTAGAAAACTTACTTCATTACGGTCATTATCAGTATCCTGGTTTAGGGTGGCAACATTATAGATTTTGAATTCAATTGTCCTGTTGCCAAACGATATCTTCATAACCCCATTTCGGCAATTGATTAGTGCAATTGATGTGGTAAGGAAGGGTCTAACTAGAATTACCAAAATTTGAGTACTTGGATATGCCATTGGCTGTGTGTTCAGAACAATAAAGTCTACCGAAAAGTAGAATTTATCTATCTGGACCAGCACATCTTTTATTACCCCAACGCGGTTTCTTTATAGATCGATCAGCGAGTTGAAGAGTGGCCTTGGTTGGTTCCAACTCGCCTAGTCCCAATTGTTTGCAAATTGAGTAGGGTAACATATTTACAATTGCCCCCAGGTCAAGCAATGCTTTTCCAATCCAAAGATTTCCTATGATATATGAGATTGTGGGACCTCCCAGATCTTTATACTTGGGGGTTGTCTTGTGCTGTAGTATGCCCTCACTTGTTCAGTTAGAAAGTCTCTCTTTTGAACATGCATCTCACGCTTAATCGTTCACAAATCTTTCAAAAATTTGGCATAGGATGAAGTTTTTGGATCGCATTAAGAAACAAAATATTGGTTTCGACCCCTCTGAAAGAATCTAAAATCTCTTGTTTCATCTTAGCCCCTATTTGGCATCACTAGTTTTTGCTCTCAAAATCTCTAAATTGGGTAGAGATTTTGAGAATAGAGGCGTTTGGTGGCATTTGGCAGCCTCTTTTTTTTTTTAAGAGAAGTAGAGGCAATGCCTTTTTTCCTACAGCTCACAATTGATAGCATTCTGAATGTAGAGGGAGAAAAAAGAGTCTGATGAATTGTGTTCTTGCCCATTCACGCCCTAGACCATTTTTCTTATTTTTTTTTCTCAAGATATAAAAGTGTAAATCAAGATCCAAACCGTTGGAAATGCTCACAAGATCAAATATGGTCATGACACCAAATTCCAGTCGTTGGATCATCACCAATCTCGAGATATGTGCAAAAAAGTGAACTATTGGTTCTAATTTTCTAGATTATGTGGGCTCTAAACACAAGATCTAAACGTTAAGTCTCTTAGGAAAGCTGAACACGACCATATGGTCAATTTTCAAGGCTTGATACCTTGTGAATCTCAAGATGTTTATGAAATACTTTCAACCATTGATATAAAAAAAGTCTATTTAACATAGATCTTTGCATGACCAAACACTTTTGATTCTAGCATTTCTTTTTCTATAAGTCCTTTTTCAATGGCTCTATTTTAATGGGTCTGTCAAAAAAAGAGTTGAGATACAAAACAAGGCCTTAGTCTCTCTGGACGAATTCAATCGTTGGGAAAAAGGGGCCATATGCATGTAGCATGACCGTCATTTTCTCCCTCAGGTTTCAAATGTATTTTTGTTTGATCTAAGGCTGTAGGTAGTTCAAATCCTTTTGGATATGGTTTCTAAATTTCTTTGTTATTTCTTAAAGTAGCGACAACTACTTGAAAGTAGCAAACGTGTCCTCCAAAGACTTTACGTGACACTCCAATGGTACATAATGTGCATATTGGTTAGGAGGCACATATGAACCACTTGGAGGAGGGGGTCTTTTGGGGATAGGAGCCCGGTTAGTAGCGGGCCCTTTTCTCCAACTAAGATTGGGATGATTCTTCCAAGTTGGGTTATACGTCTTACCCATATCATTGGAAAAAGACATTTGATATGTGTCCATTGCATTGGCCTGTTCTTGCATCACTTCCTTTGAAATCGGGGATTGTTGGACAATCCTCAGAGAGGCAGGTGTCGTAAGCACAAGTATTGTACGTGGTAGCGGCTTGTTATACCCATCCCTAATTTTATGACTTCGGTTTCTCTTGAGAGGGAGGCTATCTTTGCATGTACATCATCATCTTCTAAATATATCCCCCCTCCTTCCTTTTAGGGTAATTCGATTGCTTTGGAGGCTCAATTCCCTTGGATGTGTCCCAATCTTGCACACTTTCAACAAGAAACTCTAAATAGTCACATGCCTCATCGGGTTCTTTGCTTAAGAACTCGCCATTACTCATAATCTCTATGAATTGGTGAGTCTCTGAACTTAATCCATCATAGAAGCGACCAACGACTCACCAAATCTCGAAGCCATGATGTAGGCAAGCGAGTAACAACTCTTAGAATCTTTCCCAACACTTAAAGTAAGACTCCTTCACCTCTTTCTTAAAGTTCATTAGGTGTTTTCTCTGAGTGTTGGTTTTGTGATGTGGAAAGTGAAAGTCCGGGATCCGAAATCTAACGGGGGAGGAAGGGTTTAAATAGGGCGAGCAATATTTTCAATCAACTATAACAAATTTTAACTTCAATTTATCAATAAAGTACAAGTGATGTTTATTGAACTTAAGTGCAGAAACATATATGATAAACATTCACCATTGAAAGTCCGGGATCCTAACCCTAGGGGGGTGAATAGGGTGAGCTACAACTTAGTGACCAATTATGCCAAATTTTAACTTCTTTAAAATTAACTAGCCACTAGTGATGATTATCAAACAAAATGCAGAAGCTAACAAAAACAATCACCACAACCATACACCATCGCACAATGATTTATAGTGGTTCGGCCTCAATGCCTATATCTACTACCGGCTTTGTGATCCAACACCCCAACAAATTTCCACTATCTATGCTTTTCAAAAAGGCTAAGTAGTAACCTTTGCAAAGATGTTTTTCTAGGTTAAACAACAACCTATCAATGTGCTTTTCTAGGCTAAGCAATAACCTTTACAAGATGCTTTTCCAAGGCTAAGCAATAACCTCTACAATGATGCTTTTCTTAGGCTAAGCAATAACCTTTACAAGATGAATAATATCTCTCAAAGTAGTGTCTACACAAACACTCAATGCTGTGTTCCAGGTCGACCGGGAAGGGCTAGGTCGACCTGGAACACTGCAGGCAGAATTTGCCCTGGAGCACCAACGGTCATATTTCTGACCGTTGTGTGTTCCCGGTCGACCGAGACCTGTTTCCAGGTCGACCGGGGACTAGCCGTTGGGCACTTTTTGCTATAAATATGAGTTCTTTCCTTTGCCAAAAGTTGGGAATTTTAAGGCCCTCCTTGAGGGGTTTTGAGGCAAATATAAGGGAAAAGAACTAAGGGATGAAGGGGAGCATTAGGAAAGCTAAAGCTTGGATTAATGAAGTTAAATCTCCAAGTAGGATCTACTTTCCTTAATCATATGTTTTCATGCTTTGTTTTATTTTTGGTAAATCATTTGTAGCATGATAAACTATGTTGTGTTGTATCCTTAACATGTTTTATGTTTTGGATACATCACCATTGATTCAATCCAAGTAGTACTTTATCTTTGGTAAATTTAAGTAGATCATGTTAATGAAAGAACCTTTGAAATTATATGTAACATGATTCCTATACTTGGTTGAATCTTTGGTTGTTGTTTTCCATCATAAGAAAATCACTTTCAAAACTATCTTATGTTTTGGATTCAACTTCTTTACAAATCATATGTTTTCATGTTTTGTTTTATCTTTGATAAATCTTTAGTAGCATGTTAACCTATGATGTGTTGTATCATTGGCATGTTTTATATTTTGAATTGATCTATTGTTTTGGATGCATCACCATTGATTCAACCCAAGTAGTACTTTATCCTTGGTAAATCTAAGTAGATCATGTTAATGGAAACATCTTTGAAATTAGATGTAACATGATCCATATACTTGGTTGAATCTTTGGTTGTTGTTTTCCATCATAAGAAAATCTTTTTCAAATATATCTTATGTTTTGGATTCAACATGTTTACAAATCATATGTAACTTTGTTTTAAAGTTTCACAACTTGCCTTGCATTGATTGGTATATCATATTCAAGTTGATTTTATAAGTTCATATGATTTGTCCCCGTATTTCAATCAAATCTATTTTTATGTTTTGAGCTACATGTTGATTTGATTGACATCCCTATGCATCACATGTTTAGAGCTAATTAATTTCATACAACTTGTAAATCTTTGATCTCATTAACAAGTTGTTACTTTTAACATGTGATTAGCATTTCCTCAATCATAAATGTTTTATGAGCTAAAACTTTCAAAAGCCTTAGGCATACATTTATGAGCTTTCATTTTCAAAATGATTGAGGACATCATACACACATCATGAGCATACATCTTTGCATTCATTTAGTGTGTGTGTGAGTTAGTTTTACACTTCCATATCCGCCTAATTAAGAGGCATTGTAATGAGCTTAATTGAATCTCCATCAAGTGTATGATAGACAATAATTAGAGAGATAACCAACCTTGTGGTTGAAGAGGTTATTGCTTAGCCTAAGAAAAGCATAATGTAAAGGTTATTGCTTAGCCTTGAAAAGCATATTGTAAAGGTTATTGCTTAGCCTATTGAAAAGCATAAATAGTGGAAATCCGGTGGGGTGTTGGATTACAAGCCGGTAGTGGATGTAGGCATTGAGGCCGAACCACTATAAATCCTTGTGTGATGGTGCTTGCTTTGTGGTGATTGTTGTTTTTAAGCTTCCGCATTTTATTTGTAATCACCACTTATGACTAGTTTGTTTTAAAGAAGTTAAAATTGATTAAAATTGGTCATAATTGAAGCTCACCCTATTCACCCCCCCCCTTCTAGGGTTCGGATCCCCAGGACTTTCAGAATCATTAAGTACTTGACCATTACATGAACAAAAGATTATGAACAGAGGCTAAAAATAGGCACAACAGCTGATTCTAGAATAGAAATGTGGTTCAGGCAATTTTACAAACAGGTGGTGTGTAGACTGTGGAGCTAGGAGATTAACAAACGAATGAGCCAAAAGGGAGTGTCCAAAAGACTACAATAGCTCCTAAAACAAAGAAGAAAAACACAAAACACCACAAAAAGAAACAAACAAACAGTGAAGAAAAAGACAGAGGTTGGGAAAGACAATAGAGGTTGATGATGCACAGCGAGAGGAGGACGTCCAATCTGAGATAAGAGAATGATTAACAAGAATGGGAGAACAAGACCTAGAGGATTGGATTGATTCCAAGAAGAAAAGATAGAAGACAACACAAGGCTAGAAGAAAAGGGTGTTGCTGCGGTTGACCTGCACTGGATGAGAAAGGTTCTGATGAAACAGCAAAGCCCAGCGCAACTGTTTTAAGTTGCTGGGTTGCATAGGCTCGGTCGATCGGCCACTTAGCCCCGTCGACCGGGTACACTAGGTCTGCCTGACATTTCTGAACAGGTCTAGAGAAAACAGGGCTGGAAAGAGATGGATCAATCTAAATGCTATAAACTCTGAACCCCAGCTATCATACAAGCTAAAAAGATTTAGAAAAGAGATTTTTTACAAAATCAATTCTAAAATAATTCCTTTTGAAGAAATGTAGACTTGTAAGATAAAAAGCATTTTTCAAAAACATTTAAATTTGACAAAACAAAGATGTGACTATGAAATCATACAAAAATAAACAATTTGAAAAACAAATCAATTGATTTAGAATATATAACTTTTAAAAGCTTTTTCAAATCAATTTGATCAAAATCATGCATTTAATCATAAAATTTCATTTTAAATCCAAAATGCATTTTCAACAAACAAGACTCAACTAAATGAATTTAAAAACCTAAAGATATACTAAGAGAGTAGAATCAAGACCAACTAGACATATAACTAAGAGAAAGGGTTGGTCCTATCTATCTAAGAAGCCTTAGTAATCTTCTAAAGGTCTAACCTTAGGTATCCATCTAAGGTCTTGGGCTTTGGAGACTATTTTAGAATTTCCACCAACTAGAGGAGATAAGGATTGAATTCTTTTAGACTTAACATCAAATCTTTGAGGTTTGACTATTTTAGATTGATAATTAGTCTTAGGAAGTTGGTGTTTCATTTTCTTTTTATCCTTCTCATTTCTTTTAGCTTTTCCTCCCTCTTTTTGTCTTTTGAATTTTAATTTCAACTTTTCAACCTTTTTCAAGAATTCCTTCATTTCTAAGGTTAAAGGAGGAAAAGAGAGAACTTTCTTTTTGATAGATTTATTTTGATTATTAGACTTTTTAAAATCTATCTTGGAAGACTCTTTGTGAATTGTTTTAACTTGTTTGAACTTCTTAGAGTCTTCCTTGGAATTCAAAGTCTTACCCTTCATAGAATTAGATTTAATTTTTTTAGGTTCAAAGATGGGTTTAGACATATGATTTTTCCTTAATTTGCACTCAAACTTGAAATGCCCTTCCTTACCACAATAGTGACATTTAGTTTTGGACATAGGAGATAGAATGCTAGAGAAAGAGGACTCACCTTTCACAAAAGTGTTGGTGAATTTAGGGTCATGTGAAGTGTACTTATCAAAACCAAGACCCGTCCTATCTCCATGAGATTTACCCAATTTAAACAACTTTTCAAATCTCTCTTCACCTTGGGTAAACTTGCAGTCATACTTTTGTTTGTATCCTTCAAGTTCAGTGACTTTGGTTATAATGATTGAATTTTCATTTTTGACTTTTAATAAATCATTTTCAATTTCCTTATAGTTTTTTAGTTCTTCATTGGCAAGTTTTAATTCGAATTTAAGTTCATTAACAACATTAGATCCAAGTTCTAAGTTTTTTAAATTACTTTGAGCATTTGACAAGTTTTCCTTGGAAATTATCAACTTGGATTCTAAATTGATAAAGTCTTTTTCTTGCCTTTGTATTTGATCTCTTAGATTAAAATTTTCTTTATTAAGCTCATCATAACTTATCTTAATCTCATTTAGTTCATCTTTGATATTAGATAGGTTATGTAAAGAGATCATAAACTTAGAGTCTAAACATTGTATGACTTCTTCTTTTTCTCTAAGTTCATCTTTAGAAGAGCCTATTTGTTTGTTTAGATTTTTAGATTCTTCTCTTAACTTTTTGTTTTTCTTATCAAGCTTTAACGATAATTTATATAATTCCTCAAAGGCTTGTTGAAGGTCATCTTCATTATCATCATTTTCTTCTTCTTTTAAATCAAATTTAGATTCATTAATTTGAGGGTTTGAATCTCCAATAGAAGGAAGAAGGAGGGGTCTAGAAGAATCTACACAAGAATCTAAACTATCTATCATAGTGGAATCCATTCTAATGATTTTCATGAAAGCACAACACTAGGGTTTTGACCCTAGGTTTTTACACCTAATCAAGAGTTCCAAAACACTTGATCCTAAAAGATAGAGCACGAGGCTCTGATACCAATTCAAAGTGTGAGGCCCCACCCCTTGTGGGCCCTCTAATTGTATTTTAAATACTAATTAATACTAATTACTAGCTAATTGTGTTAATTAGGGGTTAATCAGGGTAGTTATGTACTAATCTCCTAAGTTGAGTTAGATTAGTCTAGATGTATTAGTATTAGGGTTTTAGGGATTTTGTGTAATTCTAGGGTTAGTAGTGTGTTGGAGGCCCTTACTAGGGTTTTGAGTGAACTATAGGGGGTTATTCCTAAAAAGCACCATTCTAGAACTTTCCCCACCTAATGACCTATTTGCCCCTAACCCTAACCCTAATTCTATGCAACCCTAAAGGGCTTTTCAGTCTTTAGCCACCCCCAAATCCTATAAATATAACACTATTCCCAAGGCAAACCCTACTACTATTCCTCTCTTCCATTTCCCTCTTCTTCCTCTCTCTCATTTCTCTTCTAGACTTAGGATTGAGCTACTGTTCTTGTGCTGGGAGAATACCTTAGGAGCTACAACTACTTCATCTTCTTCCTAGCTTGGTTCTATATTTCTCTCTCTCTCTACAACCTTCTACTCCAATCAAAGGCAAGTGCACTATACTCTTAACATAGAATGTATGCTTTTGTTTCATTGATTCTGCAATTTATAGTTCAGTAATTATTCATATGTTAGAACTACCTGGAGCTAAGTTTTGTTGGATGATGTGGCATTGATGGATGGGTTTTCACCCCCATTTGGAATATCAATGGGCCTATTTGGTGTTGGATGGAGGGGCATTGTAGTATTTCCATGTTTTATGTTGGTTTAGTGATGTTTGGGAAGATTAGAAGTGATTTGGTGGAAAAACAGATTAAAAAGAGGAAACCTGCAAAACTGGGTTTTCCCTAGTTCCACGTGTACCCGGTCGACCGGGCACACTGAATTCTGGGAGAAGACAGCTCCCCGTTAAATTCCTGCAGACCTGAGATTTTTAGTGTACCCGGTCAACCGAGCACACTTAATTTTTGGAAAACCAGGTCTCAGTTAAAATTTTCTACAAACAGAAAGTTTCAGTGTACCCGGTCGACCGGGCCCTGCCCAGGTCGACCGGGCACACTGTTTTTGCTGGAAATCAACTGAGAGTTGGTTTTTCTCCTGAGACCAGACATCCTGTGTACCAGGTCGACCGAGCCCTGTTCCAGGTCGACCGAGCACACAGGAAAAGCAATGGAAACTGTCTGAAAGCTGGGACATCATTCTTTCCAAGGTTTTTGGTGTATGCGGTCGACCACCCAGACCAGGAGGTGGACAGGACACATTGGGAACCTTTGGAAATAAATTAAGTCTTCCAGGAGGCCTGAACCCGTTTTTCCAGTGCACTCGGTCGACCCACCAGGCCAGGAGGTCGACCGAGCACACTGCACACCAGGTCGACCTGGGGGTCAACCCCTAGTGTACCCGGTCGATCGGGCCCAGTTCCAGGTCGACCTGGGGGTCAACCCCTATTGTACCCGGTCGATCGGGCCCAGTTCCAGGTCGACCGAGCACACTGGGATCAGCGATTTTCCAGTTTTCAGAAGTTTGGAGTTTTGGTCAGTTGTGGGGCCCCTTGACCATCCAAATGGACATTTATCAATGTACTAAGCCCGAGTCAACGGTGTGGCTTAACCTTGACTCGTGGGGACCACCGATTAGGGTTTTGGTCGTTTAATCTAAGATGATTCGATCTTTAAATGTTGTCAATGATGCCCGTAACCTCAGGAGCACCAAACACAATATCGTTTGGCATCTGAGACTTCATTTAGAGATCTAATTACCGGAGATGGACCTGAACCTGAATGTGGTCCATTACTTAGGATTGGACTATTGTATTTCCCTATTTGATTCTCATATTGAAGTTCACACTTCACCTTGTTTATTACTGTCATTCTTAGATCCTTAGTGTAGCTGTTAACTGTTAATTAATGGAAATGGTTGCCCTGAACCTAGGATATCTAGAGGTGACCCGATAGTATGATTTGGAGAACACTGACCCGTGTATGTGGCTAGGTGGGCCCTTATTGGGCCTAAGTATGGATGTGTGTACCCTTAGATTGGAGAAGTAGTTTATATTGGGATTATAACTCATGATGATTGAGAATGAGATGTTTATCAGAAGAAATGGATATGTTGCCTCGTTTGGACTGATTTAGACCAGGCCATGCGGTGATGGGCCTTGGTATGGATCCAACGAGTGGGCTTGGACTTGGATTGTGACCCATGGACCGATTTGATGTTTGAACCTCTTAGAGACATGGTTAGGACCTTGTTCACGCAAGGCAAAGCCTAGACAGACACAGACCCTTAGAGTTATTCTTGAGTCGGCATAGACATTCACTCGGTTGATTTAAGCTCAAGCTGTGGACTGATCATCCCCGGTAGGAGCTATTATGAGTGTTGAGGGAGCTATCATGATGAGCTATGTTGTTAAGACGAACGGTGTGATACCGGGTCTGGTCTTTGAGTGATGAGTGTGATGAGATTGATGAGTGATTTGCTGGATTAGTAATCCCAGCACTGGTGAGATTCCCCGCCGCAACTGTGTTCAGTATGGGAGGGCCGCGGCATAATATCACGTGGTATTCCAGCTCATGTGATGTGCCATTTTGTAGTAGATTAGATGTTGTACATTTATCCTGATTCCTTTTGCTTATCTTGCTCAACTGCCTAGTTCATTTACCTTGTTATTTTTTAAATTACATACCTGTCTCTATTCTTTTGATATATATGTCATATGTTACTTGTATATTGTGACTTGCCAGATCTTTTAGATCTGACCCATCTTTGGTGCTTAGGCTTTGACCCAGAGATCGCAGAGGATGCGCTTGCGCTCGTAGAAGCACCCGTAGCTGGAGAGTTCGCGTGGGGCCCGGCCAACCTCGATGTCGAGTCGGAGGGTGGAGAGTTATTGCCAGGGCATTGAGAGCTTTCTTTATTTTGGGCTTTAGAACGAATTTTGTAGTGAGCCGGGTAGCTAACAAAAATGTATTAACTTTTGTTTTAACAAATTGAAAACTTTAAACTAGACTACTGTTCCGCCCTTACTTGATATATATATTGATACCAAATTGCTTCCGCTTTACCTGTTATGCTTCCACAATTTAACCATTGATAGTATAATATTCAAAAGTTTTAAATTGGACCTCACTACGGGCCTACGATCAAGGAAGTTCTCGGATTTTTTCGGGAAGTAGCGCGCCAACTTCGGATATTCGAACGACTTTATCGGTATCCGGAATTGTGGCGTTACATTTTTATGGTATCAGAGCTGAGCTGGTCTCTAAGAAATAAAACACACTAGAAACCTTAGGACGTAGTGAGGATTCGAGTGATGGGATACGTGTGAGGACGATGGATTGGGTAGAATTAGTGTAGCCTTAGGCTTTGGATTTGAACTGACACAACCTCTTTTTCATGATAGATGTCTGGAGGCAAGGCACCACCAGAGGCGATAGCTATCAGCGAGCAGTCCGGCCACGAGCATCGATTCGAGAGGTTTCTTCAGGCTTTCCTTGCTGCTCAGGAGGCCCAGACTACAGCCCATCAGCAGCAGACAGAGGACTTTGCGCAGTTTCAGGTGCAAGTCCTAGACATGATTGATAGGGTGGCCCCACCAGCCCCTTGGGATGTGTTAGGGATTTTGTATTTGCAATTTGATGGATGCATTTTCACTTTAGCATCATTTGAATTTTCACACATGCATTGTTTTAGAAAATCTTGAAATCTGGTTTTATACATGCATTGGATTTTAGACTTGTAGAATTAATCACTTATGCATGTTTTGTTTCTAAACTTGGATGCATTGGTTTTAGAATCCAAACTCTTTTGAAAACCTAATTCTTTGTGCATTACCTTTGAGAAATCAAATTGAGGATTTAGGTTTGTGCCTTGCATACTTCATCATTTTCAGAATCATTTTTGTATGCATTTGTTTGTGAAAAGAGTTTTAGAAATCAAGTAAGCCTTTGGTTTTAAAATGTCGTATCATTTTTAGGCTTTTTGTGTTTCATGTTTTTAAACCCCTTAGAATGATTTAAAACATGTTTCCAAGCTTGATTTAATGGCCCAAAAATTCCCACTTGAAAAGACTTTGAAATATGCAAATTTAGGAATTTTTGGTCCCAGGGGGTCAACCTGCAGTGTGGCAGGTCGACCTGAAAGTCCTTGGGATCCTAACCCTAGAGGGGGGGGGGGTGAATAGGGTGAGCTACAATTGTGACCAATTTAAACAATTTTAACTCTTTAAAACAAACTAGTCACATGTGATGATATTAACCAAACAAGATGCGGAAGCTAATAAATGAATCACCACAAGCAAGCACCACAACACCAAGATTTATAGTGGTTCGGCCTCAATGCCTACATCCACTACCGGCTTGTGATCTAATCACCCTACCGGATTTCCACTATTTATGCTTTTTACTAGGCTAAGCAAGAACCCTTACAAAGTTGTTTTTCTAGGCTAAACAACAACCTCTCAATGTGCTTTTATAGGCTAAGCAATAACCTTACAAGAAGCTTTTCTTAGGTTAAGCAATAACCTTACAAGATGCTTTTCTTAGGCTAAGCAATAACCTTTACAAATAAAGATTTCTCTAAGAAAGTGTCTTCACAAAAGATCACTCTAAGAGATACAATTTAAGCACAATGTATTTGCCTCTAAAATAGGCGGATTTGAAAGTTTAAAACAAACTCACACAAACACTATATGAATGCAAAGATGAATGCTCATGATGTGTGTGTGTGATAACTTCAATCAAGTTTAAAAAGAAGGCTTAATCAAATATATGCTTAAAGCATTTCAAAGTTCAAAGCTCATGAAAGATTTGATTGAAGTCTAATGCAAATCACATGTATGAAAATCAACTTGTTAATGACATGAAAATCAAAGATTCACAAGTTGTATGAAAATGACTAACTTAGAACATGTGATGCATGTGCAATGTTGTTTTCAAAACCAAATTAATTTTACTAATGTTTTTAAATGAATGAAAACAACAAGTTATGTTTCAACCAAGAAAATGAATCATGCTATATAAAGGAAATCAAAGATTTAGGCTAAGCATGATTAAGAAGATTTAAAAACAACTTGGATGAAAACAAAGTGAGGAATCCAATCTTAATTACATCAAAGATTAAGAGAAGAATGGATTCATCACATCATAGTTAACAAGCACAAAATCAATTACCAATAACTTAAACAAAGCATGTAAACTATGTTTTAGAAAGGTAGAGCTTACTTGGTGGTTTAACTCATTAATCCAAGCTTTAGCTCTCCTAATGACCCTCTAGCCTTTCCAACTTCATCCCCTTTCAATGGCTCCAAAATGGTCTCAAAGGTTCATGGTTCAAGCCTTGAAAAAGGTTGGAAATGAATGAACTTTATAGCCAAAAAGTGCCCAACGGCTAGTCCTCGGTCGACCTGCAAAGAGGCCTCGGTCGACCATGAACACACAACGGTCAAATTTCTGACCGTTGGAGCACTTTGGCCCTGACGGCCTGCAGTGTTCCCGGTCGACCGGGACCTCTGCTCCGGTCGACCGGCGACACTGCAGGGATCCCAAAATCCAACTTTTGCAACTTCAAAGTATTTTCTATGGTGGAACTTTGGGCCATTAAATCAAGCTTAAAAACATGTTTTAAATCATTCTAAGGGTTTAAAAACATGAAACATAAAAAGCCAAAAAAAGATTCGAAACTTTAAAACCTATGGCTTGCTTGATTTCTAAAAACTCTTTTCAAAACAAATGCATCCAAGTTTTAAAAGCAAATCATGCAAAAATCAAAACTTTTACAACTCTTAAAAGCAATGCATGAATAAAACAAGATTTCAAGTCTTTATAAATCAATGCATATGTGTGTGAATCAAATGATGCTAGAATGAAATGCATCCATCAAATTGCAACCTACAAAATTCCTAACACGACCCCCCCAGGGACCCGGGTCGACCTGCCACACTGCAGGTTGACTGGGTCCTGAAGCACCAATGGTCATTGTTTTGACCGTTGTGTGTACCAGGTCGACCCGGCAACTAGCCGTTGGACTGTTTTTTGGTTTAAAGTCCATTCATTTCCCATCTTTCAAAAGGCTTGATTCATGAACTTTTGAGACCATTTTGGAGCCAAAGAAAGGGGAAGAAGTTGGAAAGGCTAGAGGGCTTTTTGGAAATCAAATGCTTGACTTTTTATAAGGTACATTTTACTAGTATTTTGATTTCCATTAAAATTACAATCTATGCATGTTTAAATCTTTGTATTTTCTTTTATGCATGATTTCTAGTTGGTAAAGAGATGTTTAGCAAACTCAAAATCCTCTTTGGTAAATTAGATTGGTTTGCAAACTCTCTTAACTAAATCACATACATTCTTAGATTTTAATATTCATACAACTTGTTTAGTTCATTTCTTCAAAGTTTTTTGAATCTTTTATGTGATTAGTTTTATCTTCAATTATCATTTTCTAAGCTTTGATTTTAAAATGCATCATGCATTCATTTAAGAGCTTCATTGTAGAGATTGATTGAAGTAAAGCATTCATACACTTGTGCACACACTTTAACTTATTCTAGTGTATGTTTGTAATTTGAATCTCACTTTCATATAAGCCTATTTAGAGGCAATTCAATTGTGCTTAAATTGTATCTCTTAGAGTGTTCTTTTGTGAAGACACCTTCTTAGAGAAATCTTTATTTGTAAAGGTTATTGCTTAGCCTAAGAAAAGCATTGTGTAAAGGTTATTGCTTAGCCTAAGAAAAGAAACTTGTAAAGGTTATTGCTTAGCCTATAAAAGCACATTGAGAGGTTGTTGTTTAGCCTAGAAAAACAACATTGTAAGGGTTATTGATTAACCTATTGAAAAACATAAATAGTGGAAATCCGGTGGGGTGATTGGATCACAAGCCGGTAGTGGACGTAGGCATTGAGGCTGAACCACTATAAACCTTTGTGTTGTGGTGATTGTTTATATTAGCTTCTGCATTTTGTTTGATTAAAATCATCACATGTGACTAGTTTATGTTAAGAAGTTAAAATTTGTCTAAATTGGTCATAATTGTAGCACATCCTATTCAACCCCCCCCCCCCTCTAGGGTTAGGATCCCAGGACTTTCAATTGGTTTCAGAGCCTCGTGCTCTATCTTTTAGGATCAAGTGTTTGAAACTCTCGATTAGGTGTAAAAACCTATAGTCAACACCCTAGAGTTGTGCTTACATGAAAATCATTAGAATGGATTCCACTATGATAGATAGTTTAGATTCTTGTGTAGATTCTCCTAGACCCCTCATTCTTCCTTCTATTGGAGATTCAAACTCTCAATCTAATGAATCTCAATGTGACATAAAAGAAGAAGATTATAATGAAAATGAAGAAGATCTTCAACAAGCCTATGAAGAATTATACACATTTTCTCTAGAACTTAGTAAGAAAAATAATAAATTAAGAGAAGAATCTAAAAGACTAAACAAAGAGCTAGTCTCTTCTAAAGATGAGCTTAGAGAGAAAGAAGAAGTCATACTATGTTTAGACTCTAAGTTCATGATCTCTTTAAATAGCCTATCTAATATCAAAGATGAACTAAATGAATTAAAGATAGGAAATGATGACCTTCAAAAGGAAAATTTAAAACTAAGAGATCAATTAAAAAGGCAAGACAAAGACTTTATCAATTTAGAATCCAAGTTGACTATTTCCATGGAAAACATGTCAAATGTTCAAAGTAAGTTAAAAACCTTAGAACTTGGATCTAATGTTGTTAATGAACTAAATTTCAAATTAAAACTTGCCAATGAAGAGCTAATCAAATATAAGGAAATTGAAAATGATCTTTTAAAAGTCAAAAATGAAAATTCAATCCTTATAACCAAAGTCACTCAACTTGAAGGATATAAACAAAAGTATGAGTGCAAGTTTACCCAAAGTGAAGAAAGACTTGAAAAGTTATTTAAATTGGGTAAACCTCATGGAGATAGGACGGGTCTTGGTTTTAATAGGAATATTTCACATGACCCTAAATTCACCAACACTTTTGTGAAAGGTGAGTCCTCTTTCTCTAACACTCTTTCTCCTTTGCCCAAAAAAAAATGTATTTATCGTGGCATTGAAGGGCATTTTAGGTTTGAGTGCAAATTAAGAAGAAGCCATGTGTCTAAACCCATCTTTGATCCCAAAAAGGTAGAATCTAAATCTATGAAGGGTAAGACACTAAAAAATAAAGAAGACTCCAAAAAGATTAAACAAGTTAAATCATTTAAAATGGAGTCTCCTAAAATAGATTCTAAAAAATTTAAACAAGTTAAACCAAGTTTAAAAGAATCTATAAACAAAAAGCTTCTCAACCTATCTCCCTTATATCAACCCATGAAAGAACTTTTGAATAAAGTAACAAAGTTAAATTTAAAATTCAAAAGTCAAATAAAGGGAGAAAATAAGAAGAAAAGAAAAGTGAAACAATCCCCTAAGAAACAAAATCACCAACTTCAAAAGACTAATCACCAATCTAAGCTAAATTTAGTGAAATCTAAATATCATGGTGATAAGTTCAAATTGAAAATTTATCAAGTTAAATCTCCTTTAGTTGGTGGAAATTCTAAACTAGACCTCAAAGTTCAACCCTCTCAAGACCTTAGGTGGATTCCTAAAGTTATTTACTTAGACAAACCTTAAGGCCTTGAACCTCTTTGACCAACCTATCCTTTTTAGTTAAATCCTTTTGTTGGTCATGTTGCATTTGCATTTTGTTTCTATATAGTTACATTTATTAAAATGCATTGTTTCTTTATGATCAATTGATTTTGTCTTCATGCACCATTTTAGTTACATATCATGGTTTTCAAAATCTTTTGATTATAATTTCATCATGTTAGATTTGCTTTTTGCACTCATTGAGTTACATGACTTGCATTGCATTTCTTTACATGATCAATTGATTGTGATTTCAAAAGCTTTCATAGCTAGATTATTCATGATCAATTGTTGTTGCAAAATCATTTGTGTAGATGTCATAGTAGGATTATTTGAACAAATGATTTGAATCAATTTAAGTTTTTCCATGGATTTCTAAGTTATACTTTAATATGGAAAATCATTATTTTGAAAAATCAACTTGTGTGTGTTTCATATTAAGTTATATCTTTTCAAATACAATGTTGAAAATTGATCTTCAAAATCATTCTTTTTATGCTCATTGTTGGATTTTGTTTATTAAAATGATTTGAAGATTGTTTGAATGGAAATGCTCTATAACATCTTTAGTTATAATCTTCTAAGCATGTTCCATGTTCTCATTTCCTTTTCTTTTGGTTTCATTATCTTAGAAATGGAAATGTATGTTGTTTGCATCCTTGCTTATGTGTTTACATTCTTTCTATATGCAAAGGTCTTTTGGTTCCATGTATGGTTGTGATATTAGTTATATTTGTAGAAACCATACTAGAACCCAAATCCATCCTCTATGCCTTCTAGTCATTTCTTTTTGGATGGTTATGATGTTGATTCATGTGTATTCTCTAAGTGATATCTTCCTTATACATGTTTCAACTTCATAGTAGTGATCTTGATCATATGAAACTCTTTGAAATCCATTCCTCATATTTCTATATGTTTGATGGATATCTTAGATGTTGAATTCATATGATTTTGACACTTTGAAAATTGCATGCATTTCCAAGATTATATCCTTTTGCATTGCAATTTACCTTGTTCATCACTATGCTCAATAATCATATCTTTAAAAGTGATGAATATCCACTTATGATGCTTGATGGAATTTTGTGTTTGTCACATCCTTGCTATTAATCATGTTGTCATATTCAATTGGCTTCATTTGGTATAATCTTCCATTGATTTCATATCCAATTGATGTCTTATCTTGTGTATGTGATAGACCTTGTGTTCATTGGATTGAACTTGAAAGTTATATGTTTTCATCCCATGTCACATTTCATTAGCATCATAATTTTCATGTTTGCCACCTCTCATGCTCATAAAGGTAAATCTCATGACCACCATATTTATGTGTTCATAATATTGGTTGGTTAATTGTTGAGGTAGGCTTCATGCTTGAAATTCATTTCACTCTTCTTGCTCATGATAGTCATATTTTTTGATTGAATGAAATGATTTCAAAACTTACATAGCATATGATTTTCATAAGTTATATTGATTGATGCTATGTTTAGTAAACCCCATTGCATCATGGATAGCTCTAATTTGGATTTATCTTAATAGTTATATTCTTTATAACTCCATTTTAGAGTGGTTGATTTAAAAAGTCTTATCCTTAAATCTCAATTGGTATTCTTTGTTTTTCCAATTGATATCCATGATTGCTTTTCTCTTTAGACCTTGCCTTCTTTTGGTAATTTGATCATATTGTGCTCTATAGTTAAATGAATCTAATCCTTTCCTTGAAGTTGACCCTCATTTGGTTAAACCATCTACTTCTTGAACCAAATAGTTATATCTTGTCAAAAGTTTGACAAAAGAAGAGAATGGATTGAGGGGGAGTGTAAACCTTCATAGGAAGTATTAGTTTTGATCAAATTCACCCTTGGATTGCCTTTGAACCCTCAGAGATAACTTTCATACATGATAGCCTGTTATGTTTTTCATTTTCGGTTTCATTTGTTAACAGGTGCTACTAATAGGTATTTTCCTTGTTTCATGTGTGTAGGTACCTTTGCAATTTAATGGCAAAGGGGGAGAGAGCATTCAAGTTCTCAAAAGGGTGAAGAGAATGTCCAAGCTTTCTAAGGAGAGTTGTGTATGATCTTCTACAAGGGGAGAGAATGCATATCTTGCCAAAGGAAGAGAAAGGCATGGTCAAAGGGGGAGAGCTAATAGAAGAAAGAAAGCTTAAAGCTAAAGAAGATGCTTGGCCATAGAGAGGAAGATGAAAAGAAAGCTTGAAGAATGATCAAGCTCCAAGCATCAAGAAGATTGAAGAAAAGAGCCCAAGAGCCCAAGCTAACAGGAGGAGTATCCAAGAAGATTTCAAGTCTTGTCCAGCTTAGGGGGAGCTGAAGACTTAGTGTGTAATTTCGATGATGAGTAAGTTGCCATCAAATTGCAAAGGAGGAGATTGTTAGGGATTTTGTATTTGCAATTTGATGGATGCATTTTCACTTTAGCATCATTTGAATTTTCACACATGCATTGTTTTAGAAAATCTTGAAATCTGGTTTTATACATGCATTGGATTTTAGACTTGTAGAATTAATCACTTATGCATGTTTTGTTTCTAAACTTGGATGCGTTGGTTTTAGAATCCAAACTCTTTTGAAAACCTAATTCTTTGTGCATTACCTTTGAGAAATCAAATTGAGGATTTAGGTTTGTGCCTTGCATACTTCATCATTTTCAGAATCATTTTTGTATGCATTTGTTTGTGAAAAGAGTTTTAGAAATCAAGCAAGCCTTTGGTTTTAAAATGTCGTATCATTTTTAGGCTTTTTGTGTTTCATGTTTTTAAACCCCTTAGAATGATTTAAAACATGTTTCCAAGTTTGATTTAATGGCCCAAAAATTCCCACTTGAAAAGACTTTGAAATATGCAAATTTGGGAATTTTTGGTCCCAGGGGGTCAACCTGCAGTGTGGCAGGTCGACCCCCCCAGGGACCCGGGTCGACCTGCCACACTGCAGGTTGACTGGGTCCTGAAGTACCAACGGTCACTTTTTTTACCGTTGTGTGTACCAGGTCGACCCGGCCCTGTTGGCAGGTCGACCCGGCAACTAGCCGTTGGACTGTCTTTTGGTTTAAAGTCCATTCATTTCCCATCTTTCAAAAGGCTTGATTCATGAACTTTTGAGACCATTTTGGAGCCAAAGAAAGGGGAAGAAGTTGGAAATGCTAGAGGGCTTTTTGGAAATCAAATGCTTGACTTTTTATAAGGTACATTTTACTAGTATTTTGATTTCCATTAAAATTACAATCTATGCATGTTTAAATCTTTGTATTTTCTTTTATGCATGATTTCTAGTTGGTAAAGAGATGTTTAGCAAACTCAAAATCATCTTTGGTAAATTAGATTGGTTTGCAAACTCTCTTAACTAAATCACATACATTCTTAGATTTTAATATTCATACAATTTGTTTAGTTCATTTCTTCAAAGTTGTTTGAATCTTTTATGTGATTAGTTTTATCTTCAATCATCATTTTCTAAGCTTTGATTTTAAAATGCATCATGCATTCATTTAAGAGCTTCATTGTAGAGATTGATTGAAGTAAAGCAGTCGTACACTTGTGCACACAGTTTAACTTATTCTAGTGTATGTTTGTAATTTGAATCTCACTTTCATATAAGCCTATTTAGAGGCAATTCAATTGTGCTTAAATTGTATCTCTTAGAGTGTTCTTTTGTGAAGACACCTTCTTAGAGAAATCTTTATTCGTAAAGGTTATTGCTTAGCCTAAGAAAAGCATTGTGTAAAGGTTATTGCTTAGCCTAAGAAAAGCATCTTGTAAAGGTTATTGCTTAGCCTATAAAAGCACATTGAGAGGTTGTTGTTTAGCCTAGAAAAACAACATTGTAAGGGTTATTGCTTAGCCTATTGAAAAACATAAATAGTGGAAATCCGGTGGGGTGATTGGATCACAAGCCGGTAGTGGACGTAGGCATTGAGGCCGAACCACTATAAACCTTTGTGTTGTGGTGATTGTTTATATTAGCTTCCGCATTTTGTTTGATTAAAATCATCACATGTGACTAGTTTATGTTAAGAAGTTAAAATTTGTCTAAATTGGTCATAATTGTAGCACACCCTATTCACCACCCCCCCCCCTCTAGGGTTAGGATCCCAGGACTTTCAGGATGTACCAGTTCGGGAGGCAGACCCGAACGTCATATTCGAGAGGTTTCTTGAGGACCGCCAGAGTTCACAGGCACGAATGACCCTATGGTGGCGGACGATTGGATCGTCCGTATGGAGAAGATCTTCCGAGTGCTCGGGACGCCAGAGAGTGCAGCTGGCGGCTTACATGTTTCGCGGCGTGGCGGAAGACTGGTGGAGGATTATGCAGAGGCCATATGAGGAGATAGGAGATGAGGTGGCATGGACTGCCTTCAAGACTGACTTTCTTTGGAAGTTTATCCCCACCCATGTCAGAGAGCGTAAGCTCCGAGAGTTCCATACTCTTGTTCAGGGCGACATGACGGTCTGTCAGTACGAGGTCCGCTTCACCCAGCTGTCCCGATTTGCAGAGGCGCTACTCACATCAGAGGCCGAGAGGGCTCGGCAGTTCGTTAACGGATTGAGAGAGGAGATCCAGATAGCCATGACTTGTATCGAGCTGCCCACATACGAGGAGGCTTTGAGGAGAGATTTTTGGGCAGAGGATCATTTGCAACGGTTGGAGTCCATTCACAAGCAGAAACGACTCCGGATCGCCCCGATCAGACAGCAGCCTGTGATTCCGCAGCGACAGCCTTTCCTGAGACAGAGGCCGGCAGGTCAGGTGGGGCGATATCATCAGTAGCAGCAGCGAGGGCCTAGAGTGTGCTATGACTGCGGAGAAAGAGGGTACATCTCCAGATTTTGCCCACTTTGAGGAGGACAGCCCCAGATGCTTCGGCTTCCAGCACCTCCTCGAGCTCCAGCTCCCGCTCTACCCGTTCAGCGGATTGTTCCAGCACCTCAGCCACCTCAGCAGCAGTACCGTGCTCAGCAGCAGGTACGGGGACCCCAGCAGCCTAGAGGGCAGCATTTCCAGCGAGGGCGACATCAAAGGCACCAGGGTCAGCAGCACCAGCAGCAGAGACCCCAGGCTGTGGGTCGAGCTTTTGCACTCACTCATGAGGATGCAGAGGCCGCAGGGAACGTCGTCGAAGGTACTCTTTCTATTTGTGATCAGATTGCTAGAGTGTTGTTTGATCCAAGAGCGACACATTCGTATGTGTCGTCAGCTTTTGCTTTAGTCCTTGGTGGGATAGGCGAGGATATGCCTTTTACATTAGTTATGTCCACTCCGATGGGTGGGAGTGTGGTGTGTCAGACTTACCACCCCAGATGCCGAGTGCAGATTGGGGAGTGCATTCTGCTTGCAGATCTGATCGTGCTACCCATGCATGACTTCGACGTCATTTTGGGGATGGATTGGTTGGCTAGATACCGAGCAGTGATGGATTGCTTCGAGAAGACAATCCGACTCACTATCGATGGTTCAGATGACACGATCGAGTTTGTGGGCGAGAGGATATCTCCTAGCACTCGGATGATTTCGGCACTGAAGGCCGAGAGATTGACGAGATCAAGTTGCGAAGGCTACATCGCATTCATCTCAAAGGACAAGGAGTCCAAGGCAGTAGAGGAGATTCCAGTTGTTTGCGAGTTTCCAGATGTGTTTCCCGATGAGATCCCGGGATTACCTCCTGTCAGAGAGATCGACTTCACCATCGAGCTTGCACCAGGCACAGCACCGATTTCCAGAGCTCTTTATCGCATGGCTCCAGCAGAGCTTCGAGAATTAAAGACCCAGTTGGAGGAGTTGCTAGACAAAGGCTTCATCAGGCCGAGTGTGTCGCCATGGGGCGCACCAGTGCTCTTCATGAAGAAGAAGGATGGATCGATGAGGATGTGCATCGACTATCGACAACTGAACCAGGCAACAGTGAAGAACAAGTATCCTCTTCCCCGGATCGACGAGCTCTTCAACCAGCTTCAGGGTGCGCAGTTCTTTTCGAAGATAGACTTGAGATCGGGCTACCATCAGTTGCGAGTCAGAGAATAGGATGTACAGAAGACAGCGTTTCGTTCGCGCTATGGCCACTATGAGTTCCTCGTGATGCCGTTCGGGTTGACGAATGCCCCAGCAGTGTTCATGTCCCTGATGAACAAGATCTTCGCTCCGTACCTCGACAGCTTCACAGTGGTGTTCATCGACGATGTTTTGGTCTATTCCAAGACCAGAGAGGAGCACGAGCAGCATTCGAGGACGTCTATACAATTGTTGCGAGACAACCAGTTGTACGCGAAGCTTAGCAAGTGCGAGTTTTGGCTGGAACAAGTAGTCTTCCTCGGACATACCATCTCCAAGGACGGGTTAGCAGTGCACCCAGCGAAGATAGAAGCAGTGACGAACTGGGCGAGACCGAAGAATGCCACGGAGATTCGGAGTTTTCTCGGATTAGCAGGCTACTACCCCAGATTTGTCAAGAGTTTCTCCACGATCTCAGCCCCGTTGACCAAGCTGACACGGAAGGATGTACCATTCGTTTGGACCGATGCTTGTGAGAACAGCTTCCAAGAGCTTAAGGAGAGACTGACGACAACACTGATCTTGTCTCTACCTACTGGTGACGGTGGATTCGTAGTCTTCACCGACGCTTCAGGGACCGGTCTTGGTTGTGTCTTAATGCAGGAGGGGAAAGACATTGCCTATGGATCGCGACAGTTGAAAGAGCACGAGAAGAAGTACGCAACGCACGACTTGGAGCTAACAGCAGTTGTTTTTGCGTTGAAGTTGTGGCGGCACTACCTCTATGGGGAGAAGTTCGAAGTGCATTCAGACCATCGCAGTTTGCAGTACCTGTTCACTCAGACCGACCTCAACAATCGGCAGAGGAGATAGATGGAGTACATCAAGGATTACGACTTCCCTATCAAACACCATCCGGGTAAGGCGAATGTCGTAGTAGACGCTTTGAGCAGGAAGACCGCCCTCATCAGTTTTCTAGCAATAGAGGGTGTGTGGACCGACGTCTTCAGTAGCTTAGACGTTCAGTTTCAGCCGCTCAGTGAGAGAGTCTTGCTTGCTACCATGTCCGCATGGGAACCAGAGTTGCTAGGAAAGGTCAAGGACAGTCAACGCAATGATCCCAAGCTTGTCAGAATGATCGAGCAGATTGACCAAAGGCCCGAGTTCAGATTGATTGGAGGAGTGCTCTACTATCAGGACAGATTGTGCGTGCCGGATATTCAGGAGCTGAAAGACGAGATCCTCGCAGATGCACATCATAGCAGATACTTGATTCACCCCGGCAGCAGCAAGATGTACCAGAACCTGAGGAGCTACTACTGGTGGAACAACATGAAGAAGGAGATAGCATGCTATGTCTCCAGGTGCTTGACGTGTCAGCAGATCAAGGTCGAGCACCAGAAGCCGCCAGGACTACTTCATCAGCTTAACATACCCCAGTGGAAGTGGGAGCATATTACCATGGACTTCATCGCAGGACTCCCAGCCACCAGGAGACGCCACGACGACATTTGGGTGATTGTGGATTGACTGACTAAGTCAGCTCACTTCTTGCCAGTTTCGATGAGAGCAGGACTCGACGTCCTTGCTAAGCTGTACGTGGATAGGATTGTTTCGTTGAACGGAGTTCCAGCTTCGATTGTTTCGGATAGAGACCCGCGTTTCACTTCTCATTTCTGGGAGAGTCTACAGCAGGCCTTGGGCACCAAGTTGAATTTCAGCAGCGCATATCATCCTCAGACAGACGGGCAGACCGAGCGTACCAATCAGACATTGGAGGACATGCTGATAGTTTGTGTCTTGGACTACAAGGAGAATTGGGAAGATTCCTTGCCGCTTTGCGAGTTTGCCTACAACAACAGCTACCATGCGAGCATCAAGATGGCACCGTTCGAGGCTCTATACGGGAGGAGATGCAGGACCCCAGTCTGTTGGGAAGAAGTTGGTGTCAGGAATTTCCATGGACCTTCCATAGTCAGCGACACCAGCGAGAAGGTTCGACAGATAGTCGAGAACCTGAAGGTCAACCGCAGCCGACAGAGGAGCTATACAGACAACCGGCGCAGACCTCTCGAGTTTCAGAAGGGAGACAAGGTTTTCTTTAAGATTTCCCCAACTCGAGGCACCCTTAGGTTTGGAGAGAAAGGCAAGTTAGCGCGGAGATACGTCGGACCATTCAAGATCAGATCGAGGATTGGAGACGTTGCTTACAAGCTTCAGCTACTGCCAAAGCTATCAGGAGTGCACGATGTGTTCCATGTCTCCATGCTGAAGAAGTGCATGGAGGACCCTACACACATTCTTTATCATCAACCCCTCAACATCCAGCCAGATGCTTCGTACGTCACCAAGCCAGTTGCGATTATCGACACAAAGGAGCAGGTGCTCCGGACCCGAACCATTCATTGGGTGAAGGTTCAGTGGGAGCATCACACTCCGGAGGAGGCTACAAGGGAGCTACGCGACCAAGTGGAGAAGGACTATCCGCATCTTCTACCTCGGGTATGTTCTAGTCTTATTTTTACATTTGGGGACCAAATGTTTTAAAGGAGGGAATGATGTGAGGCCCCACCCCTTGTGGGCCCTCTAATTGTATTTTAAATACTAATTAATACTAATTATTAGCTAATTGTATTAATTAGGGGTTAATCAGGGTAGTTATGTACTAATCTCCTAAGTTGAGTTAGATTAGTCTAGATGTATTAGTATTAGGGTTTTAGGGAGTTTTGTGTAATTCTAGGGTTAGTAGTGTGTTGGAGGCTCTTACTAGGGTTTTGAGTGAACTATAGGGGGTTATTCCTAAAAAGCACCATTCTAGAACTTTCCCCACCTAATGACCTATTTGCCCCTAACCCTAACCCTAATTCTATGCAACCCTAAAGGGCTTTTCAGTCTTTAGCCACCACCAAATCCTATAAATATAACACTATTCCCAAGGCAAACCCTACTACTATTCCTCTCTTCCATTTCCCCCTTTTTCCTCTCTCTCATTTCTCTTCTAGACTTAGGATTGAGCTACTGTTCTTGTGCTGGGAGAATACCTTAGGAGCTGCAACTACTTCATCTTCTTCTTAGCTTGGTTCTATATTTCTCTCTCTCTCTCTACAACCTTATACTCCAATCAAAGGCAAGTGCACTATACTCTTAACATATAATGTATGCTTTTGTTTCAATGATTCTGCAATTTATAGTTCAGTTATTATTCATATGTTAGAACTACCTGGAGCTCAGTTTTGTTGGATGATGTGGCATTGATGGATGGGTTTTCACCCCCATTTGGAAGATCAATGGGCCTATTTGGTGTTGGATGGAGGGGCATTGTAGTATTTCCATGTTTTATGTTGGTTTAGTGATGCTTGGGAAGGATTAGAAGTGATTTGGTGGGAAAACGGATTAAAAAGAGGAAACCTGCAAAACTGGGTTTTCCCTAGTTCCACGTGTACCCGGTCGACCGGCCTGCAGGTAGGTCGACCGGGCACACTGAATTCTGGGAGAAGACAGTACCCCGTTAAATTCCTACAGACTTGAGATTTTTAGTGTACCCGGTCGACCGGGCACACTGAATTTTTGGAAAAACAGGTCTCAGTTAAAAATTTCTGCAGACTTCAGTGTACCTGGTCGACCGGGCACACTGTTTTTGCAGGAAATCAACTGAGAGTTGGTTTTTCTCCTGAGACCAGACATCTTGTGTACCAGATCGACCGAGCCCTGCTCCAGGTCGACCAAGCACACAGGAAAAGCAGTGAAAAGTGTCTGAAAGCTGGGACATCATTCTTTCCAAGGTTTTTGGTGTATGCGGTCGACCACCCAGACCAGGAGGTCGACCGGACACATTGAGAACCTTTGGAAACAAATTAAGTCTTCCAGGAGGCCTGAACCAGTTTTTCCAGTGCACTCGGTCGACCCACCAGGCTAGGAGGTCGACCGAGCACACTGCACACTAGGTCGACCTGGGGGTCAACCCCTAGTGTACCCGGTCGACCGGGCCCAGTTCTAGGTCGACCGACCACACTGGGTTCAGTGATTTTCCAATTTTCAAAAGTTTGGAGTTTTGATCAGTTGTGGGGCCCCTTGACCATCCAAATGGACTTTTATCAATGTACTAAGCCAGAGTCAACGGTGTGGCTCAACCTTGACTCGTGGGGACCACCGATTAGGGTTTTGGTCGTTTAATCTAAGATGATTCGATCTTTAAATGTTGTCAATGATGCCCGTAACCTCAGGAGCACCAAACACAGTATCCTTTGGCATCTGAGACTTCATTTAGAGATCTAATTACCGGAGATGGACCTGAACCTGAATGTGGTCCATTACTTAGGATTGGACTGTTGTATTTCCCTATTTGATTCTCATATTGAAGTTCACACTTCACCTTGTTTATTACTGTCATTCTTAGATCCTTAGTGTAGCTGTTAACTGTTAATTAATGGAAATGGTTGCCCTGAACCTAGGATATCTAGAGGTGACCCGATAGTATGATTTGGAGAACACTGACCCGTGTCTGTGGCTAGGCGGGCCCTTATTGGGCCTAAGTATGGATGTGTGTACCCTTAGATTGGAGAAGTAGTTTATATTGGGATTATAACTCATGATGATTAAGAATGAGATGTTTATTAGAAGAAATGGATATATTGCCTTGTTTGGACTGATTTAGACCAGGCCATGCGTTAATGGGCCTTGGTATTGATCCAACGAGTGGGCTTGGACTTGGATTGTGATCCATGGACCGATTTGATGTATGAACCTCTTAGAGAGATGGTTAGGACCTTGTTCACGTAAGACAAAGCCTAGACAGACACAGACCCTTAGAGTTATTCTTGAGTCGGCATAGACATTCACTCGGTTGATTTAAGCTCAACCTGTGGAATGATCGTCCCCGGTAGGAGCTATTATGAGTGTTGAGGAGCTATCATGATGAGCTATGACGGTGTGATACCGGGTCCGGTCTTTGAGTGATGAGTGTGATGAGATTGATGAGTGATTTACGGGATTAGTAATTCCCAGCACTGGTGAGATTCCCCGCCGCAACTGTGTTCAGTATGGGAGGGCCGCGGCATAATATCCCGCGGTATTTCAGCTCGTGTGAATGTGCCATTTTGTAGTAGATTAGATGTTGTACATTTATCCTGATTCCTTATGCTTATCTTGTTCAACTACCTAGTTCATTTACCTTGTTATTCTTTAAATTACATACTTGTCTCTATTCTTTTGATATATATGTCCTATGTTACTTGTATACTGTGACTTGTCAGATCTTTTAGATCTGACCCATCTTTGGTGCTTAGGCTTTGACCCAAAGATCGCAGAGGATGCGCTTGCGCTTGTAGAAGCGCCCGTAGCTGGAGAGTTCGCGTGGGGCCCAACCGACCTCGATGTCGAGCCGGAGGGTGGAGAGCTATTGCCAGGGCATTGAGAGCTTTCTTTATTTTGGGCTTTACAGTGAATTTTGTAGTGAGCCGGGTAGCTAACAAAAATGTATTAACTTTTGTTTTAACAAATTGATAACTTTAAACTAGACTATTGTTCCGCTCTTACTTGATATATATATTGATACCAAATTGCTTCCGCTTTACCTGTTATGCTTCCGCAATTTAACCATTGATAGTATAATGTTCAAAAGTTTTAAATTGGACCTCACTGCGGGCCTACGATCTTGGAAGTTCTCGGATTTTTCCGGGAAGTAGCGCGCCAACTTCGGATATTCGAACGACTTTATCGATATCCGGAATTGGGGCGTTACAGAAAGTCCTGGGATCCTAACCCTAGAGGGGGGTGAATAGGGTGAGCTACAAATATGAACTATTTTATCCAATTTTAATTTCTATAAAGTAAACTAGTCACAAATGATGTTTTACCAAACAAGATGCGGAAGCTTACAAGAGAAATCACCACAAGCAAACACCACAACACAAAGGTTTATAGTGGTTCGGCCTCAATGCCTACATCCACTACCGGCTTGTGATCTAATCACCCCACCGGATTTCCACTAACTATGCTTTTTAATAGGCTAAGCAATAACCTTTACAATGTTGTTTTTCTAGGCTAAACAACAATCTTTACAAGATGCTTTTCTAGGCTAAGCAATAACCTTTACACAATGCTTTTCTTAGGCTAAGCAATAACCTTTACAGATGAAGGATTTCTCTAAGAAGGTGTCTTCATAAAAAGAGCACTCTAAGAGATACAATTTAAGCACAATTAAAATGCCTCTTATATAGGCTGATATTAAAGTGTAAATCAATGTACAAACATACACAACAATTTACTAAAGTGTGTGGACAAAGTGTATGAGTGTTTTACTTCAATCAAATTCTAAAATGAAGCTCTTAAATGAATGCTTGATGCATTTTAAAATCTAAGCTCAGAAAATGATGATTGAAGATAGACGCTAATCACATGAATGATTCAAGCAACTTGAAGAAAAGAACTAAACAAGTTGTATGAAGATTAACTACTAAGTGCACATGTGGTTTAGACAAGGATGTTTGCAAACCATTCTAATATTCCAAAGATGATAATGTGTTTGAAAAACATCTCTTTAAAAGCTAGAAATCATGCATATATGAAAATACAAAGAATTAAACATGCATAGATTTCAATTGGAATGGAAAACAAATCTTAACTCGGAAGATATACCTTTGTATCAAGCATTTTGGATTTCCATTGACCCTCTAGCCTTATCAACTCATTCCCCTTTCTTAGGCTTCAAAATGGTTCCAAAAGTTTATCCAACAAGCCTCTCAAAAGAAGGGAAAGGAATGGACTTTAAAGAAAAAAACAGTCCAACGGCTAGTTGGCTCGGTCGACCTGGCCCAACGGCTAGTTACCCGGTCGACCTGGGCCTGGCTCGGTCGACCGGGTACACTAGCTATTTTACAGCATGCCAGTTGGGCCGGTCGACCCCTGTGCCTGGTCGACCGACCAAACTGACCTGGGAAGAGTTTCTGCAGATTTTTCAAAATCCCAAAGTTGCAACTTGGAACTCAAGGCCAGTGTGATTCATGCATACTAATATGATTCTAAAAAATGAAAGATGTATGTAAGACACAAACCTAAATTCTCAATTTGATTTTCCAAAATCATGCACAAAGAATTAGGTTTTCAAAAGCGAATTTGAATTCTAAAAACATGCATGAAAAAATTGTTAGGGATTTTGTATTTGCAATTTGATGGATGCATTTGCACTTTAGCATCATTTGATATTTCACACATGCATTGTTTTTAGAAACATTGAAATCTAGTTTTATACATGCATAGCTTTTAAGATTTGGAAAAGTATTTGTTATATGCATGTTTTGGTTTTAAACTTGGATGCATTAGTTTTGAAACCCAAACTCTTTTGAAAACCTAATTCTTTGTGCATTATGTTTGGTAAATCTTGTTGAGAATTTAGGTTAGAGCCTTGCATACGTTCTTCACAAAAAGATTCATTTTTGTATGCATTTTCATTTGAAAAGAGTTTTATCAAATCAAGCTAGCCTTTGGTTTTAATCTTTTGAATCTTTTTAGGCTTTGGGTGTTTCATGTTTTTAATCATCTTAGAATATCTTAAAACATGTTTTCTAGCTTGGTTTAGTGACCCACAAAATTCCACAAAGAAAATCTTCAAAATGCAAAAGTTGGAAATTTTGGGGGTTTCCCGGCAGTGTCGCCGGTCGACCTAGACACAGGTCTCGGTCGACCGAGACAACTGCAGGTCATTTCTGCAGAATTTTGAACTGAAGCTCCAACGGTCAGATTTATATCCGTTGTGCTTTCTCGGTCGACCGAGACCCCTTTGCCGGTCGACCGAGAACTAGCCGTTGGCAACTTTTTGGCTATAAAGTCCATTCATTTCCAACCTTTTTCAAGGCTTGAATCTTGAACCTTTGAGACCATTTTGGAGCCATTGAAAGGGGATGAAGTTGGAAAGGCTAGGAGGTCTTTAGGAGAGCTAAAGCTTGGGATTAATGAGTTAAACCTCCAAGTAAGCTTTACCTTTATTAATCATAGTTATGTGCTTTGTTTAAACTATTGGTATATGATATTTAGCATAATAACTATGATGTGTTGAATCCATTCTTGTTCCTATCTTTGGTCTAATTAAGATTGGATTCTTCACCTTTGTTTTCAATCCAAGTTGTTAACTTTATTAATCATGCTTAGACAAAATCTTTGTTTTTCTTTCATAGCATGAGTCTTTTACTTGGTTGAAACATTGTTTGTTGTTTTCATTCATTTAAGCATTAGTAAAATTAATTTGGTTTTGAAAACAACATGCACATGCATCACATGTTCTAAATTAGTCATTTTCATACAACTTGTTAGTCCTTGATTTTCATGTCATAAACAAGTTGAATTTCATACATGTGATTTGCATAAGACTTCAATCAAATCTTTTATGAGCTTTAAACTTTGAATTGCTTTAAGCAATATATTGAGTGAGCCTTCGTTTTAAACTTGATTGGAGTCATCACACACACACATCATGAACATATACTTTTGCATGCATAGAGTGTTTGTGTGAGTTTGTTTTAAACTTTCATATTAGCCTATTCAAGAGGCAATTTCATTTGAGCTTAAATTGTAATCTCTTAGAGTGATCTTTTGGAAAGACACCTTCTTAGAGAAATCTTTGTTTGTAAAGGTTATTGCTTAGCCTAAGAAAAGCATTTTGTAAAGGTTATTGCTTAGCCTTAGAAAAGCACATAGAGAGGTTGTTGTTTAGCCTTGAAAAGCAACATTGTAAGGGTTATTGCTTAGCCTAGTTAAAAGCATAAATAGTGGAAATCCGGTGGGGTGATTGGATTCACAAGCCGGTAGTGGATGTAGGCATTGAGGCCGAACCACTATAAATATTGTGTTGTGGTGATTGCTTGTGTGGTGATTGTTTATTAGCTTCCGCATATTGATTGTTTAATCATCACATTTGACTAGTTTATATTAAGAAGTTAAAATTGGTGTAAATTGGTCATAGTTGTAGCTCACCCTATTCACCCCCCCCCCCCCTCTAGGGTTAGGATCCAAGGACTTTCAATTGGTATCAGAGCCAAGTGCTCTAATCCCTTAGGATCAAGTAGTTGGAACTCTTGATTAGGTGTAAAAACCTAGAGTTAAAACCCTAGAGTTGTGCTTATTTGAAATTCATTAGAATAGACTCCACTAGGCTAGACTTTGTAGATTCTTCTAGACCTCTCACTCTTCCTTCTATTAGAGATTCAAACCATCAATTAAATGAATATCAATTTGACTCAAAAGAGGAAGAAATTGAGTATGATGAAGATGATCTTCAACAAGCCTTTGAAGAATTATATGAAATATCCTTAAAGCTTGAGAAGAAAAACAAAAGTTTAAGAGAAGAATCTAAAAATCTAACCAAAGAATTAGCCTCTTCAAAAGATGAACTTAGAGAGAAAGAAGAGGTAATAAAATGTCTAGACTCTAAGTTCATGATCTCTTTAAATAATCTATCTAACATTCAAGATGAACTAAAAGAATTAAAGATGGATTATGATAATGTCAATAAGGAAAATCTAAAACAAAGAGATCAATTACAAAGGCAAGATAAAGACCTTAACAATCTTGAATCTAAATTGACTATCTCTAAGGAAAATTTATCTAATGCTCAAGATGAATTAAATGAGATTAAGATAAATTGTGATGATCTTAAAAATGAAAATTTGAACCTAAGAGATACAATTAAAAGACAAGATGAAAAATTAACTATTTAAAATCCAAGTTGACAATTTCCAATGAAAATTTGTCTAATGCTGAAAGTAATTTAAAAAAACTTTAGAACTTGGATCAAATGTTGTTAATGAGCTTAATTCTAAGTTAAAACTTGCCTATGAAGAGCTAAACAATTTTAAGGGAATTGAAAATGAACTAACAAAAGTTAAATATGAAAATTCAACCCTTAAAACCAAAGTCACTCAACTTGAAAGCTATAAACAAAAGTATGAGTGCAAGTTTACCCAAAGTGAAGAGAAACTTGAAAAATTATTCAAATTGGGTAAATCTCATGGAGATAGGACGGGTCTTGGATTTGATAGGAATATGTCATATGACCCTAAATTCACCAACACCTTTGTGAAAGGTGAGTCCTCATTCTCTAGCACTCTCTCTCAAATGTCCAAAATTAAATGTCATTATTGTGGTAAAGAAGGACATCTAAAATTTGAGTGCAAACTAAGAAAAAGAAGCTATGTGTCTAAGCCCATCTTTGAACTAAAGAATGGAGAATCAAAACCTATGAAGGGTAAGACACTAAAAATGAAGAAAGACTCCAAAAAGACTAAACAAGTTAAATCTATTAAAATGGAGTCTCCTAAGATAGATTCTAAGAAGTTTAAACAAGTTAAACCAAGCTTAAAAGAATCTATGAATAAAAAGCTTCTCAACCTATCTCCCTTATATCAACCCATGAAAGAACTTTTGAAGAAAGTTACTAAGTTAAATCTAAATTTCAAAAGTCAAGTAAAGGGAGAAAATAACAAGAAAAGAAAAGTGAAGCAATCCCCTAAGAAGAAAACTCACCAACATCAAAAGACTAATCACCAATCTAAGCTAAATTTAGTGAAATCTAAATATCATGGTGATAAGTTCAAATTGAAAATTTATCAAGTTAAATCTCCTATAGTTGGTGAGAAGTCCAAACTAGACCTCAAAGTTCAACCCTCACAAGACCTTAGGTGGATTCCCAAAGTTTTATACTTAGACAAACCTTAAGGCCTTGGACCTCATTGACCAACCTATGCTTTATAAGTTAAACCTTTTGTTGGTCATGAGTGCATTTGCATTTTGTCCTTTCATAGTTACATCTTTTAAAATGCAATGTTTCTTTATGATCTTTTGATTTTGTCTTCATGCACCATTCTAAGTTACACTTCATGGTTTTCAAAATCTTTTGATTATAATCTCATCATGTTTGATTTGCTTTTTGCACACATTTAGTTTTATGTCTTGCATTGCATTTCTATACATGATTAAATTGTTTGTGACTTTAAAAGCTTTCATAGCTAATTTAGTCATGATCAATTGTTGTTTCAAGTCATTTGCATCTTTGCTTATTTAGTCATTCTTTTTATATGCAAATGTCAATTGGTTCCATGTATGGTTGTGATCTTAGTAATATTTGTAGAAACCATACTAGAACCCAAATCCATCCTCTATGCCTTATAGTCATATCTTTTTGGATGGTTATGATGTTGATTCATGTAGATTTTCTTGATGTCATCCTTATACATGTTTCAACTTCATAAGTAGTGTTCTTAATCATATGAATCTCTTTGAAATCCATTCCTTGCATTTATGTTGGTTGATGGATATCTTAGTAGTTGAATTCATATGATTTGGACACTTTGGAAATTGCATGTTTTACAAAGTAATATCCTTTTACATTGCAATTTACCTTGTTCATCACTATGCTCAATAGTTATATCTTTATTAGTGATGAATATGCATTTGTGATGCTTGATGGAATTTTGTCACATTTTTGCTCTTATTCATGTTATCAAATTCAATTGGTTTCAATTGGTATAATATTTGATTGATTTGATTTCTTATGAATGTGATAAACCTTGTGTGCATTGGATTGAACTTGATAAGTAATATGATTGTTCCATGTCACACACCATTAGCATCATAATGTTCATGTTGCCATCTCTTTTGCTCATATAGGTATATCTCATGACCACCATGTTTATGTGTTCATAATATTTGTTGGTTATAGTTGAGGTTGGCTTCATGTTTGAATTTCATTTCACTCATTCTTGCACATTAATAGTCATATTTATTGTTTGAATGAAATGATTTTCAAAACTTTACATAGCATATGCTTTCCATAGTTAAATTATTTAATGCTATGTTTAGTAAACCCCATTGCATCATGGATAGCTCCAATTTGGATTTTTTCCTAATAGTTATACTTTTAAATCCATTTTAGAGTGATTGAGTTTATAGTCACATCCTTTAATCTCAATTGATATGTTTATTTCAATTGGTATCCATGATCGTTTCTCTCATTTGACCTAGCTCTCTTTTGGTAATTTGATCATTTGAGCCTTATAGTTAAATGAATCTAATCATTTCCTTGAAGTTGACCCTCACTTGGATAAACCATATACTTCTTGAATCTAATAGTTATATCTTGTCAAAAGCTTGACAAAAGAAGAGAATGGATTGAGGGGGAGTGTAAACCTTCATAGGAAGTATTAGTTTGATCAAATTCACCCTTGGATTGCCTTTGAGCCCTTAGAGATAACTTCCATACATGATAGCCTGTTATGTATTTGATTTTCAATTTCATTTGTTAACAGGTGCTACTAAAGGTATTTTCCTTATTTCATGTGTGTAGGTTCCTTTGCAATTTAATGTCAAAGGGGGAGAGAGTTTAAGTACTCAAAGATCTCCTACTCATCAAAGGGGGAGAGAGTTCAAGATCTCCTACTCATCAAAGGGGGAGAGAGTTCGAGAGTTCAAGTACTCGAAGATCTCCTATCCATCAAAGGGGGAGAAAGCTTTCAAGTTCTCAAGAGGAGAAAGAAGCATGGTCAAAGGGGGAGAGCAAATAGAAGAAAGAAAGCTTGGAGCTAAAGAAGATGCTTGGCCATAGAGAGGAAGATGATAAGAAAGCTTGAAGAATGATCAAGCACCAAGCATCAAGAAGATTGAAGAAAAGAGCCCAAGAGCACAAGCTAAGAGAAGGAGCATCCAAGAAGAAGATTTCAAGACTTGTCCAGCTGAGGGGGAGCTGAAGACAGAGTGTGTAATTTCAATGATGAGTAAGTTGCCATCAAATTGCAAAGGGGGAGATTGTTAGGGATTTTGTATTTGCAATTTGATGGATGCATTTGCACTTTAGCATCATTTGATATTTCACACATGCATTGTTTTTAGAAACATTGAAATCTAGTTTTATACATGCATAGCTTTTAAGATTTGGAAAAGTATTTGTTATATGCATGTTTTGGTTTTAAACTTGGATGCATTAGTTTTGAAACCCAAACTCTTTTGAAAACCTAATTCTTTGTGCATTATGTTTGGTAAATCTTGTTGAGAATTTAGGTTTGAGCCTTGCATACGTTCTTCACAAAAAGATTCATTTTTGTATGCATTTTCATTTGAAAAGAGTTTTATCAAATCAAGCTAGCCTTTGGTTTTAATCTTTTGAATCTTTTTAGGCTTTGGGTGTTTCATGTTTTTAATCATCTTAGAATATCTTAAAACATGTTTTCTAGCTTGGTTTAGTGACCCACAAAATTCCACAAAGAAAATCTTCAAAATGCAAAAGTTGGAAATTTTGGGGGTTTCCCGGCAGTGTCGCCGGTCGACCTAGACACAGGTCTCGGTCGACCGAGACAACTGCAGGTCATTTCTGCAGAATTTTGAACTGAAGCTCCAACGGTCAGATTTATATCCGTTGTGCTTTCTCGGTCGACCGAGACCCCTTTGCCGGTCGACCGAGAACTAGCCGTTGGCAACTTTTTGGCTATAAAGTCCATTCATTTCCAACCTTTTTCGAGGCTTGAATCTTGAACCTTTGAGACCATTTTGGAGCCATTGAAAGGGGATGAAGTTGGAAAGGCTAGGAGGTCTTTAGGAGAGCTAAAGCTTGGGATTAATGAGTTAAACCTCCAAGTAAGCTTTACCTTTATTAATCATAGTTATGTGCTTTGTTTAAACTATTGGTATATGATATTTAGCATAATAACTATGGTGTGTTGAATCCATTCTTGTTCCTATCTTTGGTCTAATTAAGATTGGATTCTTCACCTTTGTTTTCAATCCAAGTTGTTAGCTTTATTAATCATGCTTAGACAAAATCTTTGTTTTTCTTTCATAGCATGAGTCTTTTACTTGGTTGAAACATTGTTTGTTGTTTTCATTCGTTTAAGCATTAGTAAAATTAATTTGGTTTTGAAAACAACATGCACATGCATCACATGTTCTAAATTAGTCATTTTCATACAACTTGTTAGTCCTTGATTTTCATGTCATAAACAAGTTGAATTTCATACATGTGATTTGCATAAGACTTCAATCAAATCTTTTATGAGCTTTAAACTTTGAATTGCTTTAAGCAATATATTGAGTGAGCCTTCGTTTTAAACTTGATTGGAGTCATCACACACACACATCATGAACATATACTTTTGCATGCATAGAGTGTTTGTGTGAGTTTGTTTTAAACTTTCATATTAGCCTATTCAAGAGGCAATTACATTTGAGCTTAAATTGTAATCTCTTAGAGTGATCTTTTGGAAAGACACCTTCTTAGAGAAATCTTTGTTTGTAAAGGTTATTGCTTAGCCTAAGAAAAGCATTTTGTAAAGGTTATTGCTTAGCCTTAGAAAAGCACATAGAGAGGTTGTTGTTTAGCCTTGAAAAGCAACATTGTAAGGGTTATTGCTTAGCCTAGTTAAAAGCATAAATAGTGGAAATCCGGTGGGGTGATTGGATTCACAAGCCGGTAGTGGATGTAGGCATTGAGGCCGAACCACTATAAATATTGTGTTGTGGTGATTGCTTGTGTGGTGATTGTTTATTAGCTTCCGCATATTGATTGTTTAATCATCACATTTGACTAGTTTATATTAAGAAGTTAAAATTGGTGTAAATTGGTCATAGTTGTAGCTCACCCTATTCACCCCCCCCCCCCTCTAGGGTTAGGATCCAAGGACTTTCAAAAATCATTTCAAAAACACATGCAAATGCAAGTAGAATCCAAGATTCCAAAGTCAAAACTAAAAGCATGAGTGTGTGATCATTTGACAGTGAATGTGAATGTGCATCCATCAAAATTGCAACAAACAAGAACCTAACAGCCATGACAAGCACCAGAGAACATCTCGCATCGAGCATCTCAATGGAAAATAAATCCCAAACTGCAGCTGGTTACAATAAATTTACAGACCCCAAACCGGTTGATCAGACCGAAGAGGGTGCCCGAGCTTAGTAGTGCCGACTGGGTCACAAATCAGACATACTAAGTGCACTTGGAATGGTCACGGGCTAAGGGATGGTACACACGAACAAGGAAATTCATACTTGGGATAAAATATGATCAAATAGTACCCCTCAAAGGACCCGAAAATAGTATACGAGACATACGTGAAGCAAAATTGACATAATATTGCAAACTGGGGAGAAATATGTCAAAAAATAGCAGAATTGGGCATGATCATGAATTTCTAGAAAATTGGGCAGCATTCCAGCATGGAATGACTTAACCCGAAAGGGTAAAAGAAGGGCAAAGCAGATCCGAGTGACGGGGAAGGAGCAGAGCAAAGGAATGCACGCTACAGAACCCCAAATCACCGTGTCATGGACCCTAAGTGTAGGGACAAGCAGGGCAACGAATGCTCGCTAAAGCCCCATGTGCACATGACAAGTCATGTGTGCAAGGTGAAGGTCGGGTACGGAAAGTATACGAAGGAATCATGCGAGAAAGGTTAATGTACACCATGTACAAAAATGACTTATACTAGAAGTTTAGACAAATTAAATCAGTATAACAATCAAGGAACCATTACGAGCGATATCCTGTATTTGGTGTTGACACCAAAAAAGTCACTTTGCCTCTTCAACATCAAGAAAGTTGCATGAAGCCACATCCTACTACAAAAAGGCGTTGCTTCTTCAAGCATCAGATCTTGTCAGAATCAAACAAAAACTGCAAGATCCTTCAAGACAGCCAAAAGAGGGATTCACATGAAGTTTCGGGCCATTCTGACATCATTCGGCTCAACTTCACTCCTCCAGCAGCCAAAAAGACACTCCTGGCGGCGGCGGCGTCGAAGACATCAAAACTTTGATCAGAGCCTACGGATGGTTTCAAAATACCTCCAAAAGGCTCCATGTCGAATTTCAGGTCATTCCGACAACGTTTGACCCTGCTTTGACGCTCCGAAAGAAAATCAAGCCCCTCGGCAGCGAGAACCACCTAGACCATTACTCATCAAACGGAGCACATGGATGGCTTCAACATGCTTCAAAAGGGATGCACGTCAAATTTCAGGTCATTCCGGCGACATTTAACCGGACTTTGACGCTTTGAAAGAAAATAAAGGCTACCGGCGGTGGAGCACCCCGGGACCATGACATCCAAATCGGAGCTAATGGATCATCTCAAAATGACCCCAACAGGATCCCTATCAAATTTCAGGTCAATCGGACATCGGTTGACCACACATCAAAGCACGACATCTTTCTCGCGGTGAAATCAAGCCTGCCAGCAATGGGACCCCAAACGGTTTCAAAACTCAAGCAAAAGCCCATGGTTGGTCCTATCTACTACTCAGGAGGCTACATGTCAAATTTCAGGTCATTCGGACATCGTTTGACCAGGTTTCGACTCTTGACAAAAATCGGCAGCTCTGCACGGCAAAGTCTTCGGCTTTTCCAAAAAAATAGGAAACTCTGTGCTCTGATTTGCATGACTTCTTGTCGGGTTTTCTTCAGAAGAACCAAGCCAAAAAATGAGGAAAAATGTCAAGAAAAATACAGGAGAAAGAAAGAAACAAAAAGCTCGAAAAACGGCCGACAAAGCGGCGACCAAAGGGGAAAAATTCCCCCATGGTCACCGGATTTCTGCCGAAAGGCCCTTTTTTCGATTCTTTTTGCGTTTCGGGAGTTCTAGCCCCTGTGATTTCCTGAAAATCTGATTTTCGACGCCCGAAAATGACTGATCTTTTTCGACATCTCGGATCCGCCGTCAAGAGCATGAAATCGCCATCGATCGCTCCAAGATCTCCAACCGGCCGACCAAGAAAGTACACTTTCTGTCCGACCGATCGAGAAATCGACAAGACAGATGTCACTGGCCCAATGGTATCAACCAATGTCTAAAGTTGCATGATCATCCGACATCGATCAACATGAAGATCCATCGTCGATCATCGCAAGAAGAATTTCAAAAGACGCAGCACGGCCCGCGACTCTTCAAATCCCCGGCGACCACTTAATGCTGTTAATTGACCCAACTAAATGCGGTCATTAACTCATTATTTTGGATGGCCTAATCAGATTCAAGGAAATGGGAGTTACAAGTCAAAGTCATGAAACTCCTTTCATCATGGAGATTAAAGGCGATTAAATGCCTATTATCTCCACTTCCCAATCAAAAGCCAAGAAAAAAAAGTTACAAAAAAAGGAATTTAAACTTGTAACTCCTCCCATTATATGGCTTTAAATGCATTAAAGCCCATAAAATTACCTAAAGGCTACCAATGCCTATAAAAGAAGGTGATTCCATGAAGAAAAAAGGCCCGAATCCCGAAATCTCGAACTCAAGATCCAGAAATCCATCCAGAAGCCCTACTACTCTGAAGAAACTCTGCTGCAACAAACACCAAAAGGTGATTGAAGTCCCTTGGGGGGTGTAAGACCCCGACCCGAGTGAACCCGATTAATACTAATTAAGTTGCGTGTTAGTGCTAAGCTTGATTAGTGATTTTGGCTAAGTTGAGTTTGGAATAGCTTTTGAGATAGTTTTGGAGAGTTTTGGTTGTCTTGTGATTAGTGGGACCCTTTGGGGTTTTCCTTTTTATGGCGTGGCATGTGCTCGAGGATTTATCGGAGATTTTTTACATTCATGGTTTTAATCCCATTTTATTGGTATTGTTGTTTCATTCAACTTTCATGTTGATCCCGTGTCCATTTTAGATCCGGAAACCCGATTTCATAGCCTTGAGGGCAAAACAGTCATTGCACACAAAATTTATACCCAAAACTTGATATTCTCGAAACCCGCGAAACATATGCTTTTTGGAAACTAGATATTTTGACGATCATTTCTTCCTTCTTCGTCGAATTCATCCGAGGTCCCGAAAGAGATGATTTCAGCCCAATTAGAATTCTAGTGGTGGAGCCCACTCCCCACTTGTTTATAAGGAGACCCTTCTTCTTCTTCATTTCCTTTTTCCAGCACAAGAGAGTGAGAACCTAGGGTTTCATTGCCTTCTTCTTCTTGCTCTTGCTTGCAATCACCTCACTCACCACCATTCTTGGACAACTTGAGTAGTAGAGATCATCACCTTCTTCCTCATCACCCTAGCTCTCCATTGACACCATTGCTTGAGAAAACCATTCATCACAAGACTTTCTTTGAGCTTGACATTGCCATTAGAGGACCTTGCAAGTAAGTTTTCCCCTTCATCTTCTAGATTTGTGTTCCTTTGGCCTTAGAGAAGCTTCACCTTCATTATTGTAAGGTTTCCTTGTTATTTCATTGTTTGACCATTTTAGGGTTTGTTTGTTTAAGGTTTTGCTCATAGTTTGGATTCCTTGCTTGGAAGAGTGTTAGAGCTTGATTGCATTGTTATAAGACCCCAGGCAAGTGATTGATAGGATCTTTTATGAACTTTCATTGTTTTTATTGGAAATGTGGTTGGTTTTATTAAATGTCACTCATGCCTATTTATTGCTTTCCTTTGAAATAAATGCTCATGAAGAGCCTTGTTAATGCATTTATGGTCATAAAGAAGTATTGGTTCATAGCTTTTAATTCCTCTTATTTTCCTTCAAATATATATATATATATATATATATATCATGTGTGAAATGGTTTCCTCCTCTCTTTGCTTGTATGGAATGTGATATGGATGGAGGAGAATAGGATGGATGTGGTTGGAGACTTGAGGTCTTTTGAATGGAGATTTATACTCTTCATTTGATGTATGAAAGTAGTGAAGAAGGGGTTGTAAAAAGGAAGAGTTATTGTGGAGCTGAACTGGTCCGAATTCAGTTTCTGGACAGTTCGCTCGAGCGACCATGACACTTCGCTCGAGCGACCTGTCCAGGAAAGGGTTCGGAGCATTCCAGTAGCTTGGTCGCTCGAGCGGACCTCTGTTCGCTCGAGCGGACAACCCAGAACTCATTCCAGAGAGTTGTTCGTTCGAACGCATTTAAATATTCGCTCGACCCAATGAGTTCGCTCGAGCGACCTCAGCTTCGCTCGAGCGAACCCACCCAGACAGCCATTCCAGGGAGCGACTCGCTCGAGCGAACTCTCCAGTCTGCTCGAGCGAGGTGCCCTATTGGGAAAGGCTATGTTTGGGACGATGTTTAACTATTTCAATGTTTGGGTCTATTCTCTGGGAACCCCTCGATGGCAAGGAGATTTGCTAAACAATGTATGAGGCCATTCGTGGAAAGAAACCATGTCACAAAGATTTCATTCGAAGTTGTGAAAATTCAAGGTGCATAAGGAGCTCGGAATGTCTTCTAACTCGAGGAGTACCAAGTCTTTATTATAAGCGACATACGGGACCCCTATACACTAAATAGATCTTGAAACAAGTATTTTACCCGAAATTGTTATAGTTCATTGTTTCACTTCATTCCAAGATTTATATTATATGATTTATTTTCCTGAAAGCATAATAGTTACACTAATAACGTGGTCTTGTCCCGAAGAGTATTGCCCGACATGAAATGAGAGTTATGCACTTGAGTATTCTTGCCCCGTTCATTTATTTACTTGAACTTAATGTATTTTGCATATGTCTCGATTTGTTATTTGTCCTATGAGTCGGCATCACTAAGCTTGGATACCTTGTCGGTTTGATCCACCGACTTGGAGATCCCTTTCCCGTCCCGCCAGCTGCAGTTTGGATCCCGATACCCGGTCTATTACCGTGGTCCCGTCCCGTATATTTATATATTGTATATGATTTGCGTTGAATCTCCTCACCTTGTGTGACTGAGATCAACGTCCCGTTATACTGTTGTCACTTTAGTGACAGAGGACTTAGCTTTATGTGATTGGCATCTTGTTAGTTCCCGATTCCTTGGATACCTTATATGTTTGATCTTGTTTACTGTTTTCTAGCAAATCATTTATCTACTTTATGAGAATTCTTGTTTAAACAGATTCTATGCTTTTCAAGGTATTTCCTTTATTATTATATGTTGTTGTATCTTTCATTCTCTTGCCAGACCGTCGTGTCTGACCCATTTGCTTTGGTACTCAGGTCCCGTTGCCGGCTTCCTTGAGGAGGAGCCGGAGGAGGCGGTAGGTGAACCGCAACTTCTAGTCGAGTGGCGTGCTGACGATGTCATGTAGACATCGGGTTGCTAAGAGAGGCGTAACATTTTGAGGAAAACTATTTAACCATTCATTGGGTTACTGTTTTGTTTATATTGGCCTTTGTTGGCCTCTAATTTTGGGGATTGTAAATAAGTGATCTTTTGTTAAACTTTAACTTACTTTTGGGAAACATGCTATAGAACGTTGCTCATTCTGATACAGTAATTATACTTGATGTTAATGCTTTCATGACTAGAGATAGTCTGACTATTTTATTTGCTACATGCTTCCGCACTTAAAAGAAATATTCAATTATGGTTGTGATATCCTCACCGCGGACACCTGTGGGAAATTAAATAAATGTATGTTGTTATTAAACAAATGTAACGTGGATCACCACTAACGTCCCGACTCCGGATCGATTCCTTTGTGGGGGCCCGGTCCGGGGTCGCGACAGGGGGCACTCCCCCCCAAGAAAAAGCCTTCTCTTCTCCTATTCAACATGGCCAAGACCTGGCTCTTTAGCCCGTCTCTTCGTTTTTTATTGGATATAGGACCTTCCTTTGGTCCTTATCCTCTAAAAAACTGAAGGCCAAACCAAGCCAAAGAATCAAAGCATCAAGCGTTCTCATCTGAAGGACGATGGCAAAGTCCAGACGTGACTTGCGACCGTCGATCTGAATTGGTCCCCACGTGTTAGAGTTTTTGTTTTGTTGCAATTTGATAGGATGCATTCATTTTCATAAGCTTGACCTCTCATTCTTTCATGGTCTTATTCTTAGGATCTTCATGCATATTTCTCTTTCATAATCAAAGAGTAATTTCTAGAAAATGCATCATTCATAGACTTTGTCATCCATATGCATGTTTCTAGAAGTTGAGTTTTCACTTTCTATTTAGCCTATTTAGAGGCACTCTTTTGCACTTAAATAGATCTCTTAATCCATGCACTCATAGGCATATTTCTTAAGAGAAATCTTCTAGTTGTTAAGGTTTATGCTTAGCCTTGAAAAGCATAGTTTATGTTGTAAAGGTTTATGCTTAGCCTTGAAAAGCATATGATGAATTGTAAGGTTTGAGGTGATCCTAAACCTTATTTGGAGTTAGTGAAATCCGGTAGGTGTACGGGGAGTGGATGTAGGCAATTTGGCCGAACCACTATTTATGCTTGTGTTATGGTGATTGTCTTTATGCTTTCTTTTTATGGATGATGTTATCTTGGTTGATTTACAATTCTTCTTCAAAGCATGAAAGACTTAAAAGCAAAGAGAATTAAAAGTGGTCTAGTTATTTGAGCTCACCCTATTCACCCCCCCCCCCTCTCTAGGATTCAATCTTGGACTTTCAATTGGTATCAGAGCCAAGTTGCTCTTGTTTAGGTCTAACAACCTAGAGTTAGAATCCTTAGAGTGACTTTTTGCTTTTGTGGTCACCATGCAATCCCAATTAGGAGAAGGTCATGCCACTAATAGACCACCCTTGTTTAATGGCTCCCATTACCAGTATTGGAAGATTAGGATGCAAGTCTTTCTGGAATCTCAAAGTCTAGATGTTTGGAATATCATTGAAGAAGGGTATCATGAACCCATTATCACTGAACAAGATTCGGAAGGACATGTCATATCTATCAAGCATAAGCCTAAGAAAGACTGGACTCAAGGAGAGAAAGATAGGGCAAATCTAAATGCCGAAGCTAAAAATGCCTTGTTTTGTGCTTTGTCCCAAGAAGAGTTCAATAGGGTAGTAAATTGTAATACTGCTAAGGAAGTGTGGGATACCTTAGAGACCACTCATGAAGGGACTAATCAAGTCAAAGTAGCTAAAATCCAAATGTTGTCTACTAAGTATGAAGAACTCAAAATGCAAGAGGAAGAAACCTTTGACGAGTTCTATACTAAATTCATGGAGATTGATAATTCCCTCATAGGTCTAGGAGAGAAGATGGATGAGTCCAAAGCTATTAGAAAAATATTAAGATCTCTCCCCAAAAGGTTCAAACCCAAGATAGTAGCTATAATTGAAAGTAAAGATGTTGACAAGATCAAAATAGAAGAACTTAGAGGAAATCTTCTCACTTATGAATTAGATTTTGAAGTCCCTAGCAAGAAGAAAGGTGTAGCTCTTAGCTCCCAACATAAAGAAAATGACAATGAGAGTGAGAGTGATGATGGAAACACTATTTTGCTTGCTAAGAAGTTTAAGAATTTCCTTAAAAACAAAAAGAACTATAAAAATTCTGAAGATTCTAGAAATGAAAATTTTCAAAGGAACTCAAGGGGATCTTTTACCAAGAAGGATGTGCAATGTTACAACTGTAAAGGATTTGGTCACATCGCTCAAAATTGTCCCTCCCCTAAAGAATCTGAAAAGAAAGATAAGAAAGGAAAGAAAGTCTTGAACATAACTTGGGATGATGATGAAGATGAAAGTAGTGACAATAATGAACCTCAAAATGATGAAGATAATGATAACTCCACTTCTTGGCTTCTCTTTACTCCCATTGAAGAAAACAATGATCATAATGTTTTAATAGAAGAAGTAAATGATGAGAATAGTGAAACGGATATTCATCAAGCCTATGAGGAACTATATGAACTATGTGAAGTCATAACCAAGAAAAATAAAAGTTTAAAAATTGAATCTAAAAGGCTTGTGAATGATCTAAATGTTGTAAAAGATCAATTAATCTTGAAAGACAATGAGATAATAAGTGTTCAATCTAAGTTGACTACCTCTAATGATAATCTAGCTAAAGTTGAAAAGAAATTCATAATTTACAATGTCTGCTGGAATCTAGTCAACAAGAATCAGAATCTCTACAATTGAAACTTCAAAAGGGAAAACATGTTGAAAATTTTACCTTGGGAAATGACAAATTCTATCAAATGTTAGGTATGAACAAAATTTTTGGTAACAAGAATGGTATAGGTTTTGAATGCTCCTCTAGTAGCAAGAAAAATAACTTTCAACATATATCTAGGACTCATTTCAAACCTATAGATAAAATCTTCTTTTCCTCTAGATGGACTTGTCACTTTTGCAATCAAATAGGTCATCTAGTTCCAAATTGTCCTTTTAAGTTTAGGATGTCTCAAAATCATCTTTCTAGAGCTCCCTTTAAATTTGTTCCCAAGACTACTACCTCTACCTTCATTAAGGCTACTTGGATTGAAAAGAGAAAAGTGTCAAGAACTTTCTAGTTCAAACAGCTCTTAAAGTTAAGGAAAACTCTAGATGGTTTTTGGATAGTGGTTGCTCCAAACATATGACTGGAGACTGTTCTAGATTTATCACGCTTGAGAACTATGATGGAGGAAATGTGTCATTTGGAGATAATCGGAAAGCTCAGATTATTGGAAAAGGATGTGTTGGAGGAGATCAAATGCCTACGTTAAAAGATGTTTTCCTTGTGGATGGCTTAAAGCATAATCTCTTGAGCATAAGTCAGTTATGTGATAAAGGAAACAAATTTGTTTTTTACAGCAAATCTTGCAAAGTTCTGTATGAGAAATCCCACAAAGTTCTACTCACTGGATTACGTACTAAAGATAACATCTACACCATAAAAGAATGTTGTGAGAATGAATCCATGTGTTTAATGTCAAAAGTTCAAGAAAATCAGTTGTGGCAGCAAAGAATGGGACATATAAATTACAAAATGATGAAGATCTTATCCAAGAAAGAAATTGTCAGAGGAATACCCAAATTAGATGATTACAAATCTGAATTGTGCAAGGCTTGTCAAATGGGTAAACAAATCAAGAAAAGTTTTAAAGGTATAAAAGATATATCCTCTGCTCGTCCTCTTGAACTCATTCATATGGACCTCATTGGACCTGCACCTGTTCAAAGTATTGGTGGGAGAAAGTATATCTTAGTTATGGTTGATGATTATTCGAGATTTGGATGGGTAGCCTTTCTTCATGCAAAATCAGATGCAGTAGATAACATCATAAGGATCTGCAAGAAAATTCAAGTTGAAAAGGACTGCAAAATTAAGAAGATAAGAAGTGATCATGGTGGCGAATTTGAAAATGAATGATTTGCAGACTTCTGTGAAAGCCATGGGATCAGTCATCAATTCTCTGCTCCAAAAACTCCCCAGCAAAATGGAGTAGCTGAAAGAAGAAATAGAGTTATTCAAGAAATGGCCAGAACTCTTCTTAATGAGAAAAATCTCCCTCGTAACTTATGGGCTGAAGCTATAAACACTGCTTGCTATCTTATTAATCGTGTTTATTTGACAAAGAACACCAACAAAACCCCTTATGAGCTGTATTTTGGAAGAAAACCAAATCTGGGTTATCTTAGAGTGTTTGGTAGTAAGTGCTATATTTTAAGAGATAGAGAACAGCTTGAAAAGTTCGATTCCAAATCTGATGAAGGGATCTTCTTAGGGTATTCTGATAAAAGCAAGGCTTATAGAGTGTTCAACCTAAGATCGATGGTTGTTATGGAATCAGCTCATGTTGTCTTTGACGAGACTAATCAAATTAAGAAAGTTCTTCATGATGAAGAAGAAACCTTAGTTGAGCAGCCTATTTCATCTGAAATTGAAGAAGAAATCCCCTCAGTCCCTACTATGCCCACAAAGTTATTAAGAAATCACAACTTGGATAATGTCATTGGAGACATCACAAAAAGAGTCATGACAAGAAGACAGGTTCATAATCTGTGTGCTCACTATTCCTTTGTTTCACAAATTGAGCCCAAGAACTTCGTTGAAGTAGAAACCAAGTCTGAATGGATTGATGACATGCAAGAAGAGCTAAATCAATTTAAAAAGAATGATGTGTGGGATCTTGTACCTCTTCTTGAAGGCAAAAGCCAAATTGGCACCAAATGGATTTTCAAGAACAAGTTGGATGAATCAGGAAATGTTATAAGGAACAAAGCTAGACTTGTAGCCAAAGGGTATGCTCAAGTTGAAGGAATTGATTTTGAGGAAACCTTTGCCCCTGTAGCTCGGTTGGAGTCTATTCGAATTTTATTGGCCTATGCCAGCAGCATGAAGATTAAACTGTTTCAAATGGATGTGAAGAGTGTCTTTTTAAATGGTGAAATTGAGGAAGATGTGTATGTTACTCAACCTCAAGGCTTCGAGGATCCTCATCACCCAGAATATGTTTTTAAGTTGAAAAAGGCTCTCTATGGATTGAAACAAGCTCCAAGGGCCTGGTATGAAAAGCTTACAAGTCACTTACTAGAAAATGGATATGAATGTGGGAATGTGGACAAGACTCTCTTTATTAAAAGGGTTGATAAAGATATACTCATTGCTCAGATATATGTTGACGACATTGCTTTTTGATCCACATCTAATCAACTTGCTCAAGGTTTTTCTCAGCTAATGAGTTTGGTAGGACCCCTTCAGTTCTTTCTAGCATTACAAGTTAGTCAGACTGATCATGGTATCTTTCTTAGTCAATCCAAGTTTGCTTTAGAAATAGTGAAAAAGTTTGGCTTAGGAGAATCTAAGACTAGTTGCAATCCCATGGGCTCCACTACTAAAATCTCTAGTGACCTTCAGGGTAAGAAAGTTGACCAAAAACTTTATAGGAGCATGATAGGAAGCCTTCTCTATCTCACTGTTAGCAAACCTGATATCTCTTTTAGTGTTGGAATATGTGCTAGGTATCAATCTGATCCCCGAGAGTCTCATATTAAAGCTGTTAAATGTATCATAAAATTTATTAATGGGACTTCTCATTATGGTATCTGGTATCCTCATGACTCAACTCTGCAATTAATTGGATATAGTGATGCAGATTGGGCAGGATCAATAGATGATAGGAAAAGCACTAGTGGTTGTTGCTATTTCTTAGGAAACTGCTTAGTAACCTGGCATAGCAAAAAGCAAAATTTTGTATCCTTGTCTACTGCAGAAGCTGAATATATTGCTGCAGGTAGCTGCTGTGCCCAACTGTTGTGGATGAAACAAACTTTGTTAGATTATAATGTTCCACAACAATGCATGCCTATCATGTGTGATAACTCTAGTGCCATTAGTATCTCTAAAAATCCGGTTCAGCACTCTCGCACTAAGCACATTGACATTCGCTATCATTTCTTGCGTGATCATGCTGACCAAGGCACTATTGAGTTATTGTTTGTTCCTACAAATACCCAATTGGCTGACTTATTTACAAAACCCCTTGGAAATGATCGTTTCATAAAATTGAGACATCAATTGGGCATTGGCCCTTGCCCTGATTTTTAAATTCTTGTTGGCTAATCACCTGTTCCACATTTTATTTTTATATCTCTTATAAACAAGTGCTACTAACAAGGTTGTATGTTTTATCTTTGATGGGCAGGCTCCTTTGCAATTAGATGGCAAAGGGGGAGAGAAAATATCAATTGTTCCTCAAGGTATTCACCAATTGAAGGGGAGAAGATTCAAAGGTCGCTATTGTTGAGGGGGAGTAGCTTTGCCTAGAGTGTTATTTTGTATAGCTTCTAGGTTGGTCGTCTTATGTCGTCGCTACTGCAAGGAAAATCCAAAGCTCCAAAATATCCAAATGCTCCCAAATATCCAAAGCCCCTTAAATATCCAAAGCTCCCTAAATATCCAAAGAAGTTGCTGTTCAAGATTCAAAGGAGATTGAGAGAGAGTTCAAGCTTTAAGAAGTTGCCATCAAATTGCAAAGGGGGAGATTGTTAGAGTTTTTTTTCTGTTGCAATTTGATAGGATGCATTCATTTTCATAAGCTTGACCTCTCATTCTTTCATGGTCTTATTCTTAGGATCTTCATGCATATTTCTCTTTCATAATCTTTGTTTTCATCATTTGATATGCATGGTTTTCAATTCAGTTTGTCTCTTAAGATCATGGAGTTTTTTATTTCAAAAATCATTCAAGCTTTCCAAAGTGTTGACACCAAAAATGTCACTTTGCCTCTTCACACCAAAAGCTACATGGAGCCACATCCTACCAAAAATAGGCAGGCGCCACTTCAAGCATCAGATCTTGTCAGAATCAAACAAAAACTGCAAGGTCATTCAAAATAACCAAAAGAGAGGTACATATGAAGTTTCGGGCCATACCGACATCATTTGGCCTAGCTTCACTTCTCCAACAGCTAAACAAGAGCTCCCGGCGGCGGCAGAATCGGAGACACCAAATCTTCGATCAGGGCCTATGGATGTTGTCAAAACATGTCCAAAAGGCTCCACGCCAAATCTCAAGTCAAACCAGCAATGTTTGACCCATCATCAACTCTCCAACAGCTTAATCAAGCCTACCAGCGGCAGAGCACCCTGGGACCATGGCACCTAATTCGGAGCTTGCGGATCATCTCAAAATGACTCCAATAGGCCCCTCGTCGAATTTCAGGTCAATCGGACATCGTTTGACCAGAAGTCAAAGCTCGGCATCTCTCTCGCAGGAGAAACAAAGGCAAGCGTTTGCATGACTCCAAACGGCTTCAAAACTCAAACGAAAGCCTATGGTTGGTCTTAACTACTGATGAGGGAGTCACACGTCGAATTTCAGGTCAATCGGACATCGTTTGACCGAAAGTCAAAGTTCGGCATTTCCCTCGCAGTGAAATCAAAGGTAAGCATTTGCATGACCCCAAACGGCTTCAAAACTCAAAAGAAAGCCCATGGTTGGTCTTATTTAATGCTCAAGAAGCTTCACCTCAAATTTCAGGTCATTCCGACATCGTTTGACCCTGTTTCAGCTTCTGGCGGAAAATCAGCAGTTCTACGCTCGGCTTTTCCCGGAAAATCGGAAACTTTGCAAACCAATTTGCAAGGATTCTCATCATGTTTTTCAGAGGGAAATCAAGCCAAAAATGTGGAGAAATGTCATAGAAAACAAACAAAAAAAACGGAAGCGAAAAACGACGAAAAACGGCCAGAAACGGGCCCCGGGAAGCAATTTTCCCCCCAGGGTCGCAGAGCCCCGCGACCCTGGGCCAGGCCTGCGACCCTGGGCCATGGTCGCCGGCGACCATGGCCCATGGTCGCCGGAGACCATGGGGCCGGCGACCCTGGGAGGTCCGGGGCGCCGATTTCGCCCCGGGACCCCCCGTTTCGTCCGTTTTCGCGAGACGAGTTGTTCTGTCCCTGTGATTTTTCCAGATTCAGACTTTTGAGGCTCCAAATTCGCCGATATTCGCCAAGATCACAGGAATCCTTCCAAAAACTTCGTTGATCGCCAGCTGAACAACCAAAAAGTGCACTTTCTGCCCGCCCGATCGCGAAATCGACTGGACAGATGCTGCCGGCCCGCTGGTATCAACCAATGTCTGAAACTACATGATCATCTGATGTTGATTTACATAAGGATCCATCGATGATCATCGCAAAGGGAATTCCAAGAGACGCAACATGGCCCGCGACTCTTCAGCTACCAAGGTGGCCACTTAGTGCAATCAATTGGCCCGTTTATGGCAAGTTAATGCGGTCATTAACCCATTATCTTGAACGGCCCAATCGGAAGCCTCCGTTCAGGAGTTACAAGTCCAAGCAATCATGGCATTCAAGCCATGAAACTCCTAACATAATGGAGATTAAAGGCGATTAAATGCCCATGACTCTCCTCCGGCCAATGAAATCCAAGGGTCAGGAGTTACAAAACAAAAAGCAATTAAACTCGTAACTCCTCCCTTAATGAGCTTTATTACCATAAAGGCTCATAAATCACTCCTAAAGGCTACCTAAAGGCCTATAAATAGGAGTCCCCTCCAAGCATTTCAAGGAAGGGGGGACACACACAGAAGGATCCGGGAAAATCGCCACAGATCCGGAAAAATCGCCAGAAAATCATTCAAAAATCCTTGGAGAAATCTCTACAACCCTGCTCCTTCAAGAAAACTCTGCTGCAACAAGTTCAACAAGGTGATTGAAGTCCCTTGGGGGGCCACCCCCCCAAAGACCACCTCTCCTTCTATCCAACATGGCTAGATGCGGCTTTTCAGCCCGTCTACTCAGTTTTTTACCGGATATAGGACCTTATCTTGGTCCTTATCCTCTAAAAATCTGAGGTTGGAGCCAAGCCAAGAAATCAAGCACTATGTTCTCATCTGAAGGACGATGGCGGAGCCCATACATGACTCGCGACCATCGATCTGAACGAGCCCTCCCACAATCGCATGAGAAGTTAGATTCCTTTTTCTTACTTTTCTGTTGTAAATTGTATTTTTTCTAAAGAGACAAAAAATTACATCTCTTGTCTTTCATTATTGATAAGATTTGTAAATCGCCTTTCATGGCAAAATCGCCTCCAACGGCACCAAACCGCCTTCTACGGCACAAAAACGCCTTTCACGGCATTCAAACAAAACTGTCTCTTTTATTAAAATATGTATGCAATGGAAAACTAGAAAAAAGTTTCATTTCCCTTTTTACTTGTGAAGGTGGATCTCCGGATCACCATTTCTAAATTCCAAGTATTAAAGAGAAATTGGCATACCCGTACAAAAAAACTGATGCCCGCTTTTCCTTTTTCCCTCCACCATACCCCGTCAGCCCCGGGGCGGAGGCAGCTTTGGAAAAAGACAAAAGCCGGGACCATCAAGCTGGCATACCCGGTGGGACTCGTTCATTTGATGAACATGTGTTTAGATTCCTTTTGGCTCCTTTTTAGTTGGTGGCCTATGTTGGATCTTGCATCTAAAAAAAAAAACACATGAGATGGGATTCTTGGAAATTTCTTCTTTTGAGTTTATTTCCAGTCTTTCTTGTTTCTAAAAAAATTTTCTCAAAAAAATCAAAAAACAAAATCTGATTTACAAAAAATTTTCAGATTTTCCGCTTTTGGGTTTAAGTTGAGAAACTTTGGTTTTTTCCTTTTCGGACTTCGGGATCGCAGAAATGTTGAACCCATTTTCGGAATGGAACACCATTCGCTCTCTTCTATGAATCCATAAAAAAAAAAATCAAAAACAAAATCTGATTTACAAAAATTTTTCAGATTTTCCTCTTTTGGGTTTAAGTTGAGAAACTTTGGTTTCTTCCTTTTCGGACTTCGGGATCGCAGAAATGTTGAACCCATTTTCGGAATGGAACACCATTCGCTCTCTTCTATGAATCCATAAAAAAAATCAAAAACAAAATCTGATTTAAAAAAAAAAAATTCAGATTTTTCTCTTTTGGGTTTAAGTTGAGAAACTTTGGTTTTTTCCTTTTCGGACTTCGGGATCGCAGAAATGTTGAACCCATTTTCGGAATGGAACACCATTCGCTCTCTTCTATGAATCCATAAAAAAAAATCAAAAACAAAATCTGATTTAAAAAAAAAATTCAGATTTTTCTCTTTTGGGTTTAAGTTGAGAAACTTTGGTTTTTTCCTTTTCGGACTTCGGGATCGCAGAAATGTTGAACCCATTTTCGAAATGGAACACCATTCGCTCTCTTCTATGAATCCATAAAAAAAAAAACAAAATCTGATTTACAAAATTTTTTCAGATTTTCCTCTTTTGGGTTTAAGTTGAGAAACTTTGGTTTCTTCCTTTTCGGACTTCGGGATCGCAGAAATGTTGAACCCATTTTCGGAATGGAACACCATTCGCTCTCTTCTATGAATCCATAATAAAAAAAATCTTTCAAAAAAAAGCCACTAAGGTTGCACCAATTGCGTTCTTTGACCAAAGTGGATCTAAGAAAAGCCTTGTCCAGAGTGTGGAGACAGCTAGACTGTTCTAGGCAAGGGTCCTCCAAACGGGTTCATTAAGTAATCCTACCCTTACCTGGGGGCTGATCTATCAACTGAGGTTTCATAAGATCGAATTGGAGATCTATGTGAACTCTTAAAAAAAAAAAAAAAATCTTCAAAAAAAAAAAGAAGAAAAAAAAAACTTCTGTCATTTTTGGATTCATATTTGAGAAATCCTGGTTCCTTCCTTTTCGGACTTCGAGATCGCAGAAATGTTGAACTCATTTTCGGATTGGAATACCATTTGCTCTCTTCTATAAAGTCCAATCTTGACACTTTCAAAAAAAAACTTCCGTCACTTTTGGATTCATATTTGAGAAATCCTGGTTCCTTCCTTTTCGGACTTTCGAGCTCGCAGAAATGTTGAGCTCATTTTCGGATTGGAATACCATTTGCTCTCTCCTATGAATCCAATCTTGACCTTTCAAAAATCCCATCTCGTGTCCTTTCCAAGGATGCGATTTGCAACATTTGTGCCTAGCGGTGCTAGTACGCCCTTTCGGGTCTACTGTATTCGCAACCGACACATTTGTATCTCAACCTTATATCATTTTACCTTGAGTGAGCTTTGCTTCTCGGTAATTTGAATTAAGGTTCACAATTGCTTCTAGCAGTCACTGGGACGCTCATTCTGAGCTGACCCTACCTGCGTTCAGAACAATTGTGCCCTCTATGGCTTTTCTGCCTTCCTCATATTGCTTGGGCTGGGCCATGTCCCCTCGGGCGACTTGAAAAGGTGAAACCATAGTATTTTCCATTTATGATCACCATATTCTTGTGATTACTAATGGATATGGTCTTGTTTCAGAAGTTTTCCAAAAACTAACAATGGCAGCTTCATTAACCATCACCTTTGATGAGAACAAGTACCAGCTCATGCTCCAAGACAAACAAACCAAGCGCACTTACAAGCGCCCCGCCAGCTGCCGAAGCGTCATTTCCCTCGGCAACTCAGAAGACACCGGGTCAAACTCTACTCCCCGGACCATTGTCTTCGGGTCATTGGGACCATTCCCACTACCCGCAGAAGAAACCGCACCTGCCAAGAAGCAGAGAACCGCCCCTCAACGTATCACTACAGTGATACCAAGGGCGATCATCAAGAAACCTGAGGCCCGTAGTGCTCCTGCAAAGCCTCAACCAGCAAAAAACCAGGTCTGCTCAAAGACTTGGTCTCCAAGGCCTTCACCCAAACAGCGAAGGTCACAAACATCAGCAAAGCCAGCATACCTGGCCCCTCTCAAGGAGAACCGGTTCTACCCTCTTGCTTACATGAAAGAGGAGAAGCCTACCCTCCGCCAAACAAAACCAACTCAGCACGAGCCGGCTTGCTCATACAAGCCCAAAATCAAATCGTGCATCGTAAGGCCTCCGCAAGAACCTGTCAAGGCCTTCACACCTGCTAGTCGACCCTTCCTCTCAACGGGAGCCGAACTCGCAAAATTCAAAGCTTCGCTGCGACAGGCAAAGGACCGCGTCCAGATCCTGTCCCTGCCCGTCTTCAAAGAAGACAAGCTTGGCTGCTGCGCACCAGGGACTACTTCCTTCATTGCTAGGGCACAGCCAGAGCTAACCAAAGCTCAAATCGCTCGTCGTATGCGTCGCCGAACGGCATATCGACAAAAGAGACTAGAGAAGCAAAGAACCCAGGATTCTGCACTTCAAGTCTCCCAAAAATGGGTCGAAAAAGAAAGACCCGACCAACTTGTTGCTGTTCATATGGTTGGAAAAACCAGAAAACGCCAGAAGTCAGCAACTAAAATCCATGTCAGACGACCGGTGACTCGCAGCGTCTCCCGGACACGAAGACATAAAGAAAACTCTCCCGCTTCTTCAAGCCAAGGACATCGGAGTGACCACTCTTTGAGCTCTTCATCTAAAAGAATGAGCTCCAGCTCAGTCACCAAGACTGTATCCTCTTTCGACTCTCGAAGAATGAACGTCTTGGTAACAAATGCTGAGCAACCTCCGCCGCATGATGACGTAACCGCACGCATCCAGCAGCTGGAGCAAGGGCAGCAGAGGATAGAGACTCTAATAGAGAACCTAATTCTCAATCTTCAGCGTCCACAAAACAATGAAGCTCCTCCGAGCCATCAAGGCGACGAGGAAAATGCGGAAAACAGTGAGTCACGCGCCCTTACCAAAAAGGACGTTGACGATATCCTCGCCAAAGCAAAAGAAGAGGATACACTAAAGGAGCATGGGATCAAGCCACCATATCCCTTGTGGATGGACTCGGTCCCGTTCCCTACAAAATTCAAGCAACCTACTCTCCAAACATATACGGGGAAAGGTTCAGCCAGACAACACGTCATCCATTTCAAGATCCTGACGGGAGCTATTGCGGATCAAGATGCCCTCAAAATCCGCCTCTTTGCAAGTACCCTAAAAGGTACGGCCTTTGATTGGTACTCCACTCTGCCGGAGGACTCCATTCAAAATTGGGCCATGATGGAGACACGCTTCCTAACCCACTTCAAAGGTGAGGATCATCCTGTTACTATGGCTCAGCTCTGCAGCCTAAAACAGGGAGAGAATGAGTCAACATATGATTTCATTCACAAGTGGAAGGCAATGGCATACAAATGCTCCGATGTACTGCCACAAGCGTCACTGGTCGACATCTGCCGAAACAACATGAGAGCAAGAATCCGCTCCATGATCATCGGCAACAAATCAAAGAACCTGGGAGAACTCCTGGAAGCAGCTATGGAAGCTGAAACGGTGATCAAAGATCTCAACAGTCAGAAATCATTGAAGAAAGAGCCGACTGCCATTGCAACCTCAAAACCAAAGAAAAAGGAGGTTCTCAATGTGCAAACCAAGTCAGCTCCTCAGCCGCCAAAGAAAGCTGAAAACAAAGCTGCAGGTAAAAAGCCTGAACTCTCTGATGCATTCAAAGAACGAGTAGAGAAGAAATACCCGTTCGATGAAGATGTTGAAGAAATCTTTGGGGCACTCCTAGCAAACGGCAAACTTACATTGCCTGACCCCAAAAGACCAGGAGATGTTGGCAAAACCAACGATCCTCGGTACTGCCCATACCATCAGATGGTCTCACATCCTCTCAATCAATGCTTTGTTGTGAGAGAGAAGATAAATGAGATGTGGAAAAACGGAGTCATTACCTTCGACAAGAACTATGGGTCTACCTCCGTCAACATGGTGACGTGTGGACAAAAACAAAAATCACCAAAAGAGAAGATCACTACTTCCTTCAAGGTGATAAAGATGACCCAAACGTCCCGAGAGTTGGTTCCATATCCAACATCAGACGGACAGCCCATATGGGTACACCCCGATCTCCTAGAAGATGAAAATTGGGAGGTCGTCAAAACAAAGCCAACCGCTCAACAGCGAAGGCAAGCCAGGAGACAACTCCGCAAGCTCAAACAGCAGGAGAAAGCTCCGAAAAAGCAAGAAGTCGCTGAAAAGGCAGAAACCTCCTCTACCGCTTCACTGGGGGCAACAGAAGAGTCTTCTCCTAAGGCTTCAAAGGCGGTAAGAAAATTCACTCTTGGTGATTTCATGCCACCACATCTCAAAGATGAAACTACGCAGGGGGCATCATACTCTTGCAACTCAGTGGTCGGATTCTCCATGGATGGATATGAGTCCAGTGACACCGCCAGTGACATCGATGAGTGGGAAGAATCCTTCGAAACAGGAGAATATCTCTCCGACGAGGAATGGATCCCTGAATCTCATCTTATGCCAGTAATCTGGTATAACCCATTACAGCCGCAAGGATCCTGGTCTGATGATGAAGAAGACCAAGAGGCTGTTCAAGAAAATACTCCAGTGGAACCCAACCATGTTGAACCACAAGGAGCAGACGAAGAAGAAGATTTGGCTCCCGTGCCTGATCTCGATGAATACGCAAGGATCTTGCAGCACCTTGCTATAGAGCAAGAACAAGGTCGCATCAATCAGCTTCGTCACAACCCAGCATCGGAAGTTCCTGAAAATCTACAGGAATCTCCTCCGGTAACCCCGGAAAACGAAGAAAGCTGTTGGATCGACGATCCTCTTACATCTGAGGACGAATCTGATTCCCAACAGTTCATCTTGGAGGCATCTTCCGTCAAAGTTACTTGCAATGCAATAACTCAGGATGATAATTCCTCACTTTCTCAGGCTTCGTCTCCTGGAACAGTGACATCGGAACTCAAACCTCTTCCGACCGATCACCTTGAAGAAATTCCAGCCGGTGAAATCTTCTTCAGAGAAAATCCGGTCAATTGGTCCCAAATGCCCGATCTCATCGGTGATGTCTGGACCAACAAAATATTCGATAAAGAAGGAAAGTTGCTGGATGCTGTTCAGGACTTGCTCCCGGAAAATGCTCCATGCAACACAATTACTGAAGATGGTAATGCTGACACAGAGACATCTTCAGCAAATGAGAAGGAACAACCCCTCGATCTCGAGGGTGGTCTTCTAAACAAAGACCCTTCTCCAGAAGCTCTTGAAGTTGGTAGAGGTACCCGTTCTGGCCGGGATTACCACAAAAACTACAACCAACCTTCTGCTTCTTATGTAAATCCTTTGGGAAAACAAGCTGTAAACGCCCCTAGTGGCAAGAATAATGAAAATGCAGGCCCCAAGGAGGCTTTCAAGTACGACTTGATTCAGCACTTCAAACACATACCTGCACGTCTGCACATCCTAGACTTGTTACTAATGTCACCACAGACTCGTGATAGTCTCATTTCAGAACTATAAATGCTGGATGCGGATGTCGACAAACATGCCCCACAAGTCCTACAAATTGAAATGGACCATAGGGTCAAAAAATCAAAAACTCCCTCAAAAGGAGAAAAGAAGAAAACTGAAGGATCCTGCATCGAATGCCTCTCGGTTCAAAAAGCAGCAAGTGCAACCATCGCCTTCACCAAGGAAGACCTCCTGCTAGGCGAGACAAAGCACAACCGACCCCTGTACTTCACCGGGTACATCAAAGAGGTGCCAGTACGCAAAATCCAGATCGATCCAGGTTCTGCACTCAACCTCATCTCCACTTCGGCACTCGAAGAACCGGGCATTCCGCCTAGCAAGCTGAGCCACACGTCTGTGTCCATCTTTGGATATGATGGCAGCGCTCAAAGGCCGATCGGCAAAATCAGGTTCAAGTTGCAAATCGGTGATCTTATCTCCGAGGTCACTGTCTATGCGATAAAGACCCCTTCATGCTACAACATCCTTCTCGGACGCCCCTGGATACACGAGAATGGTGTTGTCCCTTCGACTTTACATCAGTGCATCAAGTTCGTTGGCAATGACGGCTTGATACATCGAGTGTTTGCAGACAAAAAGCCCTTCAAAGGCAAAGAAGTCTATTTCGCAGATGCTCAGATGTACAAAGATGAAAAAGAAGAAAGGGAGGAAGAAACAACATCCTTTGCCGAAAATCTCCAGAAAGACAAAGGCAAGGCTCCTCAGCAATCACCGGAAGAAAATAAACCCTCTATCAAAACCGAAGAGAATAATCAATCTCCCTTCATGGTCTCCCTCAAGTCTTCAAAGCCTCTGGTGATCACCACCAAAGCAAAGAAGACAAAACAGAGGGCTGGGGGCAAGTTTGCTATCTCCTTCGTGTCTATCATGCAAGACACGGATTCGGACTCAGAGCCAGAAGACGATACATCGTCAAGCCAAGCTGATGATCAACAAGTTCAGCCCGCTCTCACTCCGATGGAGACAACTGTTGACATAGAAGATCCAGCATCTGCTTCCTTCGTTGTTCCAGCAACATCAGCAGAAGAAAAGCCAATCTTCTTCCATAAATCAGAAGTTTCTTCATCAAATTCTTCGCTTGAACCTTTCCAAAATGAAGGTATGCCTCAACTATCCCTGTATAGTCCAATGGCGCAAGCTATCATGAAGAAAATGGGCTACGACGCTCAGAACCCAATCGGTTTGGGAGATGGCCGTGGTATTATCACGCCATTGGAACCAACCCTGACCAAAAGTCAACTGGAAAGTTGGAAACCCCACCGCCACATAGAAAAGTCTTCATATGGGCTGGGGTATGATCCTGACGCCCCCTTGAGACAGTTGACACAAAGGCTGCAAAGTCATCTTGCCAACCAAGCCTCAACATCTCATATTAATGAAGACATCGATCTCCCTGGATATCTCTTTGAAGAGTTGGTCGTCAAGGATCCAGGAAGTTCATCCAATTGGTACGATTTCTTTGATGATGAAGAGGAATTGTCCGATGATACAGACACACGGTTCTCTGACCCAGAAGAACCACTGTCTCCAAAGGAAGTGCCCTACTTCGACCTAGTTTCAACAGGTGATTGGGACCATCTCATAGGAAATCTTGAGAAAAGTACCAATCAAGAAGACCCATGGACAAAAGCAGAGCCGTGGTCTGTAGATACCTTTGGAACTCCAGAAGGCTTTGTTGGGTTGGAAGCCTCCGAAAATATTGTGGAGGAACCACCTTCAAATCTTCCAACAGAAGATTCTGTTCAAAAGATAGACTTGGGAAAACCTGATAACTCACGTCCTGTATTCATAAGCAAGAATATAAAGGATGATGAGTTACCCGAGTATATCGCGTTTCTTCATGAGTTCGTTGATTGTTTTGCATGGTCTTACGCTGAGATGCCTGGCTTAGACCCCAAAATAGCAATCCATAAACTCAATCTTCAAAAAGATATCAAGCCTGTCAAACAAGGCCAAAGAAGGTTCCGTCCTGACGTGATGGACAAAATTGAACAAGAAGTTCAAAAACTCAAAAGCGTTGGCTTCATCCGTGAGGAACAGCATCCTGAATGGTTGGCCAACATCGTCCCCGTGACAAAGAAAAATGGGCAAATCAGGGTCTGCATTGATTACAGAGACCTGAACAATGCATGCCCAAAAGATGAATTCCCGCTCCCTATACCGGAGGTGATGATCGACAATACCTGTGGGTTCGAGCGAATGACATTCATGGATGGCTTCTCTGGCTACAATCAGATAAAGATGCATCCTGAAGATGGAAAACACACAGCATTTCGGACCCCGTTTGGCGTGTATTGCTACACTGCCATGCCATTCGGTGTGAAGAATGCCGGCGCTACATATCAGAGGGCTATGATGAAGATATTCCAAGATATGCAGCACAAGACGGTCGAATGTTATGTCGATGATCTCGCCGTCAAAAGCAAAAGAAAAGAAGACCATCTCAAAGATCTTCGAGAAGTCTTCCTCCGACTTCGCAAACACAAACTGCGAATGAATCCCCTCAAATGCTTCTTCGGTGTTTCATCGGGTAAGTTTCTCGGATTCATAGTACGGAAAGCTGGCATAGAGCTTGACCCCACCAAAGTCAAGGCTATCCTAGAAATGCCATCTCCAAGAACCCTAAGACAATTAAAAGGGCTCCAAGGAAGATTGGCATACATTCGGCGGTTCATCTCCAACCTATCAGGAAAGTGTCGTCCATTCTCTCAGTTAATGAAGAAAGGTGTCGATTTTGTCTGGGATGCTGAATGTGAAGCCGCGTTCCAGGACATCAAGTCATACCTGACTAAACCTCCAGTGTTGGCTGCCCCCACAACTGGAAAACCATTCCTCTTGTACACAAGAGCCCTTGACTGTTCTTTAGGCGCTCTACTCGCACAAAAGAATGACCAGGGAAAAGAAGCTGCTCTATATTACCTTAGCCGCATGTTGGTAGGTGCAGAGCATCGCTACTCTCCAGTCGAAAAAGAATGCTTGGCAGTGATGTTCGCCGTACAAAAACTGCGTCACTATCTGCTATCCAACACAGTGTACCTGATTTCGAGGATCAACCTCCTAAAGGTCCTTGTCACAAAAGCAGGTTCTCTCAATGCCCGACTGGCAAAATGGTCCATCCTCCTGTCACAATTTGATATTAGGTATGTACCACAAAAAGCAATCAAAGGCCAAGCTCTAGCAGACTTCCTCGCGGAGCATCCATTGCCTAAAGATTCTCCACTCAGGGATGACCTCCCAGACGAATCAGTCTACAGTGTGGAGACTTCCTTATCAAACGCTTCCTGGCACATGTACTTCGATGGCGCAACCAGGACAAATGAAAAGGGAAATCAAATATCGGGAATTGGCATTCTCTTTGTTAATCCCGACAAATACATGATTCCACACGCATTCTCGCTACTGGAACCATGTTCAAACAATGCAGCTGAGTACCAAGCCCTAATCATAGGATTGGAACTCGCCCTTGAATCCGGCATCACTACGCTGGAAGCTTTTGGAGACTCTCAACTGATCGTCAACCAGATGAATCAGAAATTTGAAGTCAGGAAGCCCGATCTGTTGCCTTACTACAACAAAGCACAATCGCTTCGACAAAAGTTCGACATCTGTCATATCACCCACATCCTCAGAGGTGGAAACATTCGTGCAGATGCCCTGGCTGGACTTGCTGCGTCTATGGCAATCCAAGAAGGGGAAAACATGCAAATTACAGTGTGTCAAAAAAGGATTCTCCCCCCTCTCAACACACATCAAGCAGTTGCTGAATGCCACCAAGTGGTTGGAAGTCGGATCTCCGTCCTTAAACCTCTGATCAGCGACTGGAGGGATCCGTTCATTGATTACATAATGTTCGGAATCCTACCTGAAGATCCAAAAGAACGGGTAAGCATCCAAAGACGAGCCCCAAACTTTCATTTGGATATTCCTTCAAAAATGCTGTATAGAAAATCCTACAATGGAGTACTTCTACGCTGCTTGTCACAACAATAGGCTGAGGGAACACTCAAAGAAGTACATGCTGGTCTTTGTGGAGCCCATCAGGCTGGGCCTAAGCTCTACGATCAGATAAAAAGGTTAGGTTATTATCGGCCTACCATGGTGGCTGATGCAATGCAATTTGCTAAGCGCTGCCAACAATGCCAAGTTCATGGAGATTATGTCCACATGCCTCCGGAATGGCTACATCCTACAGCAATCTCATGGCCTTTTGAAGCCTGGGGTATGGACATCATAGGTCCTATCTCCCCTCCATCGAGCAAAGGTCATCGCTTCATCTTCGCCGCTACGGATTATTTCTCCAAGTGGTCAGAAGCATTCGCGCTTAGTGAAATGAAGACGTCATCAGTCCTTCACTTCTTGCGCACCAACATCATTTGTCGCTTCGGCATACCTAAAAGATTCGTCCATGATAACGGACCACAGTTCCGCGATCACCGATTCTACAGGTTCTACGACAAATACAAAATCCAAACTTGTCCTTCAACTCCGTACAATCCGGCAGCGAATGGACTAGCAGAGGCCTTCAACAAGACGCTCTGCAAAATCCTCAAGAAAATGGTCTCTAGTCACAAAAGAGAATGGGGCGACAAACTGCCTGAAGCTTTGTGGGCCTATCGAACCACCGTTCGAGGACCAACCCATAGCACACCATTCTCCTTGGTCTATGGATGCGAAGCTGTTGTCCCTTTGGAGGTTCAAATTCCTTCCTTAAGGGTATCTCTACAAAATGACATGACGCAAGAAAGCAATGTCAAATTGAGACTTCAAGAGCTGGATAACCTCGATGAGAGACGGCTCGAAGCTCTACAAAGCATTGAACTCTACCAACCACGCATGGCAGGATCTTCTGACAAGAAGGTCAGGCAACGCGCCTACAAAAAGGGAGACTTGGTTCTTACAGTAAAAAGACCAATGGTTTTTGCCAACAAATCCAAAGGCAAATTTGAACCAAAATGGGAGGGACCTTTCGTCATCGACAAAGTCTTCTCCAACGGCGCATACGCTCTTCTAAACATGGAGGGTGACAGATGTATGCTGCCCATCAATGGGAAGTTCTTGAAGCGGTACTACCCTTGAAGGCTTCTTCCATCGGGTCAGAGCGACGCCTGCACGGCCAAAGCCTATTCCTAGGTATCTGCTCGTCAAACCCACTCCTTTTGGAATTTTCATCCTTTTGTTGAAATTTCTAAAAAAAAACCCCTCAAAACAATGTTTCTTTCATCGTTTCATTGTTCAAAAAAAAAAAAGCAAATCCAAAAATCCAAGTTTAGGAGCTTCTTCCCAAACTTGACCAAAATTTTCGATCCTTGAAACCAAAATTCATGGTTTGAAACAAAATCAGGACCTAGGGATTTCAGCCCTAGTCCACCTCGACTTTTACCACCAAAATGGTTTTGAGTCAAAATTTACGACCCTCGTGTCTTTAAACAAAAAAATGGTTTTTCAAAAACCGCAAGGAAGCGACGTTCAGTCGATACTTGCAAAACCCAAAACCGGAAGGATGCGAACCCCATTCGATACTTCCAAAACCCCAAAATTTCAAAAATCGTGGAGACGCAACGTTCCAGTTGATATCCACAACCCAAATTTTAAAACAAACAAAAAAAAAAACAAAACAAAGGTTCGAAAAAACCTTAAACTTCAAAAATCGTGGGGAAGCGACATTCCATCGATACCCACAAAACAAAATTTTTGAAGACAAAAGCAGGGAAGCGACGCTTAGTCGATACTTGCACCCAAATCCGCGAGGAGGCGACATTCCATCGATACTCGCAACCGAATGAGCAAGGAAGCGACATTCCATCGATACTTGCAATACCATTCAGCAGGGAGGCGACTTTTAGTCGATACTTGCATTTTTGAAAACCAAAAACCTGGCTTTCACGCCAAAAAACCCGGCTTCCATGCCAAAAATCCGGCTTTCACGCCAAAAAATCAAAAATCCGGCTTTCATGCCAAAAATCAAAATTCGGCTTCCATGCCAACAAAACAAAACTCGGTTTTCAAAAAAAAAAAAATCTGGCTTTCATGCCAAAAACAAAAAATCTGGCTTCCATACCAAAAAAAAAAAGAAATTTCGGCTTTCATGCCAAAAACAAAATCTGGTTCTTACACCAAAAACAAAACTGGCTCTCATGCCACAAACCAAATCTTGGCTTTCATGCCATCTCAAAAATTTTGGCTCTCATGCCATAAACCCAAATTTGGCTTTCATGCCACCTCAAAATTCGGCTTTCATGCCATCAAAAAAAAAAACCTGGCTTTTACGCCAACCAAAACAGAAACCCGGCTTTCATGCCAACAAAACAAACTGGTTTTCAAAACAAACTGGTTTTCAAAACAAACCGGCTATAGATGCCATCCAAATCCGGCTATAGATGCCACCCAAAATTGGCTTTCATGCTGCAAACAAAATCTAGCTCCCATGCCAAAACATGTCTCAAAAACTGGCTCCCATGCCAAAACAATCATTTGTCAAAAGATGACAAGCTTTTTATCACATCCCATTTAGCAATCACTTTAATCACAATATTTAAGTGAGCGTAGGGAAAACAAAAAAAAGTACCAAAAAAAATACATGTGGTACCAAAAAAAAAGAAGAAGAAAAGAAAAGTGTTCACAAGCACTACAAAAATGTATACCAAAAAAAAATACATGTGGTATATAAAAAGAGAGAAAGAGGGGTCTCAGCCAAAAATGCCCTCCAGCCAAGCTTTCAGCTCCTCAAGCAAACTCTTGGCTTCATCCGTTAGAGTCGCCAAGGCACGCTTCTTCAAGAATCTGCCATGAGTAGCTGGAGAAGGCTCTATCCCTTCTGCTACACCAGGAAGATTATCCCGAGCAGTCTGCCATCGTTCGTTCTCTCTAGCCTTCCTATTGAGAATCTGATCGGCCTCTGCAACTTGGCGAATCAAAGCACTCTCCCTGTCACGAGCCTCTGTTATGGCGGACCATGTACTGGCGACTTGGGCCTTTCGGTGTTCGAGATGCTTCCTTGCCTCCTCAACCTCTCCATCAAGGATGCTAAGGTCATGTTGCAGCCTGATGATGTCTAACTCCGCTCGGTTCCTCTCCCGAACCAGCTGCTTCCTGCCCTGTGTAGTCTCTTTCAAATCCGATTGAGCCTTCTCAGCAGGGTTCAGGAACATTTCCTGGAAGAACTGGTCATCAGGATAGCTGATGGTCTCAAACCATCCGTCGCCTAATGCAATGATCTTATCAACGATCGCCCGGGCATCCGTAACATCCAGACCAATATCTTCCTCAGCATCTTTGAGAATCTCTTTCACATGCGGAATCTTGCTACGTGCAACATCCAAGTGTCCAGAAAGGAGGGTCTCAATCCAAGAACTCAAAACCCGCATCACCACCTTCTTCGCATACTGAAGAGATGGGCCAGATGAAGACTCACCCTTCTCTGTCGATTGGCTGCCCAAGTCATGTCCCATCGAAAGAGTAACAATAGAACATTTTCCAATCGGGGCCGCTGGAGAAGGAATCTCAACATGAGGTCTTGCCTCTGCCGTGTCAGAATTGGCTGGAGAAGTCCCAATTACTGGGTCAACTTCTGGCATCCCTGGCTCTGGCTCTGAAGGAAGCGATGGACTCTCTTCTGTCACTTCAAAATCTGCCAAACACAAAAAGGTATGAATATGATCTTGTCAAAAAAAATCAATGTCAAGATTATCACTATGAAATACCTTCTTCCATGATGGGCGGAGTACTTTCTATCTCCATTTGCTCATCCGAAGCATCGTCGAAAGCCATATCCATAGATGGCTCGAAGTCGAAACCCCCGCAAGACTAAAGAAAGAGCTCAACATTGCTGCGAGCTTCAAATCTCAAGACTTGCAAAAGATTTCCAGGTGTGCATCATCATCATGCTCCCAATTCAATTTACCAAAAATCATGCATAAAAGAAAATCATCATGCACTAGATGCTAGGAAAACCTTGACAAAATTTGACCAATTCCAACCCAACTTGGTCAAAATCAAACTTTGTCTAAGTCAAAATTCATGTTGACTTAACATAGAAACTCTAGCCTTCTATCTTGATGCATCAAACAAAAAAAAAAAAAAAATGCATAAACATCTTGAAATGCATGAAACCTCATTATCATGATGATACAAAAAGGGGAGAAAGGAAAGTTCTTTTTTTTTTTTAAAAAAAAAGAAAAGAAGAAAAAAAAAAAAATTATGGGCTGGCCCACAGGCCGTGGCCCATGGGCCACATGGCCGTACGACCCAAAGCTGTACGGACATGTCCGTACAGCAGCAAAAAAAAAAGAGAGAAAAGAAAAAATAAAAAGGAAGAAGAAAGAAAAAAAAAAGGAAAAAAGGGCGTGTAAAAAAAAAAAAAGAAAAGAACACGTGCAAAAGAAAAAAAAAGAGAAGAAAAAATGATGAAACTTTCTTTACATGGAATTTCTTGTAAAAAGAAATAAAAAACTTACTTGAAGCCATGGATGGAGAAGAAAGAAGAACTTGAAGACTCTTGAAGAAGGAGGATTCTTGATCTTAGAGCAACTCTTGAAGACTTTTGCAAAAAGAAAGCAATAGGAGCAAGAGATCCCACCTCAATTGCTTTTATAGAAGAGAGCAAACCAAAAGAGGAAACAAGAGAAAAGCAAGGAGGAAAGGGCTAAAAATTAGCAACCTTCCCAAAAGAAAAGGAAACTTGGGATATTCTCTCCCAAAACAAAGATTCTTTGAGAAATTCTCTCCAAAAAGAAAGGGAATGAGAGATATTCTCTCCCAAAGAAAGATATTTTGAGAGAATCTCTCCCAAAATCAAGGAAACTTGAGAAAATCTCTCAAAGTAAGGATATTTTTAGATATTCTCCACCCAAAGGAGATATCTTTAGATATTCTTTACAAAGTGACACCATATGAGATCTAAGCCATCCTTCAAAGCTTAAGGTCCCATGGGTTAGCCCATATGAGCCAGGTTTGACCACCTAGGCACTAAAAGTGGCTTTTAGTCAAAATTTCTCTTACCAAGAGCGTACAAAAATGGTCCCATGCCTCTTTTGAGTTGATTGGACCATACCATACAAAAATCCAAGCTTCATGAGTTTCCAAAAATCCAAACCATCCCACCTCATGAACCAAATTAAGCCAAAATCTTGAAATTGACATTCCACAAAAGCCCAAACCACTCCAATGGACCCAAAATTGTCCCAAAGAGTGAACCAAAAAACCAAACCATGGTCCCCTAACTCGCCACATACAGCCTGTTAGGTCACAAGACCAAAACCAAAAATCAAAACCCGACCCCCTAACTTGCCACATACAGCTTGTTGGGTCACAAGGTCAAAATCAAAACCAAAAACCTGACCCCCTAACCTGCCACATACAGCTTGTTAGGTCACAAGGTCAAAATCAAAACCAAAAAACCAAAACCAAATCCAAATCCAAATGTCATTCTCAAAATCTTGCCTTAAGGTGGTACGTGATCCCTCTCACTACCATAAAATCCCCTGGAAGCTCAAAAGGCTACTCCATAAAAAAAAAATGCTCAAAGAGTCTTGGTCAAGTCAGAAGCTCTTCTTCAAGATTCTCTTCGAGGCACATCGACTACAAAAGCTATATCGTCGCTGTACCTCGAGGGGGCATTTGTTGACACCAAAAATGTCACTTTGCCTCTTCACACCAAAAGCTACATGGAGCCACATCCTACCAAAAATAGGCAGGCGCCACTTCAAGCATCAGATCTTGTCAGAATCAAACAAAAACTGCAAGGTCATTCAAAATAACCAAAAGAGAGGTACATATGAAGTTTCGGGCCATACCGACATCATTTGGCCTAGCTTCACTTCTCCAACAGCTAAACAAGAGCTCCCGGCGGCGGCAGAATCGGAGACACCAAATCTTCGATCAGGGCCTATGGATGTTGTCAAAACATGTCCAAAAGGCTCCACGCCAAATCTCAAGTCAAACCAGCAATGTTTGACCCATCATCAACTCTCCAACAGCTTAATCAAGCCTACCAGCTGCAGAGCACCCTGGGACCATGGCACCTAATTCGGAGCTTGCGGATCATCTCAAAATGACTCCAATAGGCCCCTCGTCGAATTTCAGGTCAATCGGACATCGTTTGACCAGAAGTCAAAGCTCGGCATCTCTCTCGCAGGAGAAACAAAGGCAAGCATTTGCATGACTCCAAACGGCTTCAAAACTCAAACGAAAGCCTATGGTTGGTCTTAACTACTGATGAGGGAGTCACACGTCGAATTTCAGGTCAATCGGACATCGTTTGACCGAAAGTCAAAGTTCGGCATTTCCCTCGCAGTGAAATCAAAGGTAAGCATTTGCATGACCCAAAACGGCTTCAAAACTCAAAAGAAAGCCCATGGTTGGTCTTATTTAATGCTCAAGAAGCTTCACCTCAAATTTCAGGTCATTCCGACATCGTTTGACCCTGTTTCAGCTTCTGGCGGAAAATCAGCAGTTCTGCGCTCGGCTTTTCCCGGAAAATCGGAAACTTTGCAAACCAATTTGCAAGGATTCTCATCATGTTTTTCAGAGGGAAATCAAGCCAAAAATGTGGAGAAATGTCATAGAAAACAAACAAAAAAAACGGAAGCGAAAAACGACGAAAAACGGCCAGAAACGGGCCCCGGGAAGCAATTTTCCCCCCAGGGTCGCAGAGCCCCGCGACCCTGGGCCAGGCCTGCGACCCTGGGCCATGGTCGCCGGCGACCATGGCCCATGGTCGCCGGAGACCATGGGGCCGGCGACCCTGGGAGGTCCGGGGCGCCGATTTCGCCCCGGGACCCCCCGTTTCGTCCGTTTTCGCGAGACGAGTTGTTCTGTCCCTGTGATTTTTCCAGATTCAGACTTTTGAGGCTCCAAATTCGCCGATATTTGCCAAGATCACAGGAATCCTTCCAAGAACTTCAAAAACTTCGTTGATCGCCAGCTGAACAACCAAAAAGTGCACTTTCTGCCTGCCCGATCGCGAAATCGACTGGACAGATGCTGCCGGCCCGCTGGTATCAACCAATGTCTGAAACTACATGATCATCTGATGTTGATTTACATAAGGATCCATCGATGATCATCGCAAAGGGAATTCCAAGAGACGCAACATGGCCCGCGACTCTTCAGCTACCAAGGTGGCCACTTAGTGCAATCAATTGGCCCGTTTATGGCAAGTTAATGCGGTCATTAACCCATTATCTTGAACGGCCCAATCAGAAGCCTCCGTTCAGGAGTTACAAGTCCAAGCAATCATGGCATTCAAGCCATGAAACTCCTAACATAATGGAGATTAAAGGCGATTAAATGCCCATGACTCTCCTCCGGCCAATGAAATCCAAGGGTCAGGAGTTACAAAACAAAAAGCAATTAAACTCGTAACTCCTCCCTTAATGAGCTTTATTACCATAAAGGCTCATAAATCACTCCTAAAGGCTACCTAAAGGCCTATAAATAGGAGTCCCCTCCAAGCATTTCAAGGAAGGGGGGACACACACAGAAGGATCCGGGAAAATCGCCACAGATCCGGAAAAATCGCCAGAAAATCATTCAAAAATCCTTGGAGAAATCTCTACAACCCTGCTCCTTCAAGAAAACTCTGCTGCAACAAGTTCAACAAGGTGATTGAAGTCCCTTGGGGGGCCACCCCCCCAAAGACCACCTCTCCTTCTATCCAACATGGCTAGATGCGGCTTTTCAGCCCGTCTACTCAGTTTTTTACCGGATATAGGACCTTATCTTGGTCCTTATCCTCTAAAAATCTGAGGTTGGAGCCAAGCCAAGAAATCAAGCACTATGTTCTCATCTGAAGGACGATGGCGGAGCCCATACATGACTCGCGACCATCGATCTGAACGAGCCCTCCCACAATCGCATGAGAAGTTAGATTCCTTTTTCTTACTTTTCTGTTGTAAATTGTATTTTTTCTAAAGAGACAAAAAATCACATCTCTTGTCTTTCATTATTGATAAGATTTGTAAATCGCCTTTCATGGCAAAATTGCCTCCAACGGCACCAAACCGCCTTCTACGGCACAAAAATGCCTTTCACGGCATTCAAACAAAACTGTCTCTTTTATTAAAATATGTATGCAATGGAAAACTAGAAAAAAGTTTCATTTCCCTTTTTACTTGTGAAGGTGGATCTCCGGATCACCATTTCTAAATTCCAAGTATTAAAGAGAAATTGGCATACCCGTACAAAAAAACTGATGCCCGCTTTTCCTTTTTCCCTCCACCATACCCCGTCAGCCCCGGGGTGGAGGCAGCTTTGGAAAAAGACAAAAGCCGGGACCATCACAAAGGTTCTTTCTTTAAAATCATTATTTTGATTTGGAGTTTTCATGTCTTTAGAAATTCTGTTTTCATCATCTTTCAGTCATGATTTCATGCTTGTGAAATGGTTCTCAAAGTCCCCTGGAAAGTGCCCTCCAAAGTTGCAAATTTCTAAAAATTTCAGAATTCTGGGCACTCTTCAGGTCGACCGGGCACACTGCAAGTCGACAGGGTTCTGAAGCTCCAATGGTCTGTTTTCTAGCCGTTGTGTGTACCCGGTCGACCCGGCCCTGTACCAAGTCGACCGGGCACTAGCCGTTGGGAACTTTTTCTCTATAAAAAGTGTCTTTTTTTGTTTGGAAAAAGTTGCTGAAACTCAAGAGACTTTTGAGGCCAAGGACTAGCAACTTTTCAAGAGCATCCTTGAAGGGGTTATGAAGCCATTCCCTTTATTCAACCTTTGATCTTCAAATGGGTGTGTTTTCTTTAATCCTAAATCTTTTAAAATCATGTTTTGTTTCACTCTTTTGATTTTATTCAATGCATGATTAACAAGATGCTTTTCTATTACAATGTTGTCCTTCATAACATGCTTAGTACTTTAGAAATCTCATAAGCTTTATGAATACAACATATTGTCTTTGTTACACATGAAATTGGTTTCTTGTTTCAAAATCAACTTGTTAGACTTTAGTATATCTTCTTTGAAAACAAGTTAGTTCTCTTTGTTAAATTCATGTGTTAGACAAACAACTCTTTCTCAAACATATGATTATCATCTTTGCATCATTCAAGGTTTTATCTTTTCAAAAAGAGAAAGAGTAATTTCTTGAAAATGCATCATTCATAGACTTTGTCATCCATATGCATGTTTCTAGAAGTTGAGTTTTCACTTTCTATTTAGCTTATTTAGAGGCACTCTTTTGCACTTAAATAGATCTCTTAATCCATGCACTCATAGGCATATTTCTTAAGAGAAATCTTCTAGTTGTTAAGGTTTATGCTTAGCCTTGAAAAGCATAGTTTATGTTGTAAAGGTTTATGCTTAGCCTTGAAAAGCATAGTTTATGTTGTAAAGGTTTATGCTTACCCTTGAAAAGCATAGTGATGAATTGTAAGGTTTGAGGTGATCCTAAACCTTATTTGGAGTTAGTGAAATCCGGTAGGTGTACGGGGAGTGGATGTAGGCAATTTAGCCGAACCACTATATATGCTTGTGTTATGGTGATTGTCTTTATGCTTTCTTTTTATGGATGATGTTATCTTGGTTGATTTACAATTCTTCTTCAAAGCATAAAAGACTTAAAAGCAAAGAGAAATAAAAATGGTCTAGTTATTTGAGCTCACCCTATTCACCCCCCCCCCCCTCTAGGATTCGATCTTGGACTTTCACCACGATCTCCTGAGAAGTCAGATTCCCTTTCTCACTTTTCTGTTGTACTTTGTATTTTCTTAAGAGACAAAAAATCACATTTCTTGTCTTTCTTCATTGATGAGATTTGTAAATCGCCTTTCACAGCACAAAATCGCCTCCTACGGCAAAAAAAATCGCCTTTCACGGCAAACTCGCCTTTTACGGCAGACAAAATGAAATCGCCTCTCATGGCATTTTAAAAACTGTCTCTTTTCTTAAATATATGTGCAATGGAAAGTCAGAAAAATGTTGATTTCCTTTCTACTTGCGAAGGTGGATCTCCGGATCACCATTTCTAAATTCCAAGTATAATAGAAAATCTGACATACCCGTACAAAATATAGATGCCCGCCTTTCTCTCCCCTTTCTTCCCTCCATTCGGATCCTCTCGGTGACCCCGGCGACAGATGGGAAAGGAGAGGAAGGAAAATTCTGGGTCCATCAAGCTGGCATACCAGGTGGGACAGGTTCGTTAGAGAACGTGATGCTTGAATTCTTAGGCTCCTTTCTAGTTGGCGGCCTATGTTGGATCTTGCATAAAAAAAAACATGAGATGGGATTTTTGGAAATTTTCTACCTTTGAACATATTTCCATTCTTTCTCATTTCAAAAAAAAATCTGATTTCACTTTTCTTTTTTGGATTCAATTTTGAGAAACTTTGATCATTTCCTCTCTGAACTTGATAGCTCACAGAAATGTTCGCAGCTATTGTTCTTATTAGGGAATGGGCCATCTTTTCTCTTTGATGAGTCCGATAGGGATTTCCAAAAAATTCTTCAAAAAAAAAAAAACTCCTTAAAAAATATCTTTTCTTTGGAATCAAATTTGAGAAAGTTTTGGTCCCCTCCTTTTCGGATTTAGCGCTCGCAGAAATGTTTGAGCCCTTATTCAGATTGGAACACCATTCGTTCTCTTTGATGAATAAAAAAATAAAATACAAATTCAAAACCCACTAAGGTTGTACCAATTGCGTTCTTTGACCAAAGTGGATCTAAGAAAAGCCTTGTCCAGAGTGTGGAGACAGCTAGACTGTTCGAGACAAGGGTCCTCCAAACGGGTTCATTAAGTAATCCTACCCTTACCTAGGGGCTGATCTATCTACTAAGGTTTCATAAGACCGAATTGAAATCCTTTGCGTTCCTTTAAACAAAAAACAAAAAAAAAAAAACAAAAATTTTCAAAAAAAAAACTTACAAAAGAAAAAAACAATCGTCATCTTTGGGTTTACATTTGAGAAATCTTGGTTCCTTCCCTTTCGGATAAAAGCTCGCGGAAATCGCTTGTAGCTTGCATTCGGATTGGAACACCATTTGCTCTCTTTTATGAATCTGATTTTGACCTTTCAAAAATCTCATCTCGTGTCTATTCCAAAGATGCGATTTGCAACATTTGTGCCTAGCGGTGCTAGTACGCCCTACCGAGTCTACTTTATTCGCGACTGACACGTTTGTATCTCCAACCTTATATCATCTTACCTCGAGTGAGCCTCGCTTCTCGGTAATTTGAATTAAGGTCTACAATTGCTTCTAGCAGTCACTGGAATGCTCGCTCTGAGCCTCCTGTACTTGCGTTTAGAACAATTGTATCCTATATCGCTTTTTGCCTTCTTCACCTCGCTTGGACTGGGCCATGTTCCCCTGAGCGATTTGAAAAGACAAAACCATAGCTCTTTCCCATTTATGATCACTATATTCTTGTGATTACTAATGGACGTGGTCTTGTTTTAGAAATTTTCCAAAAACTAACAATAGCAGCTTCATTAACCATCACTTTCGATGAGAACAAGTACCATCTAATGCTTCAGGAGAAGCAGAACAAGCGCACTCACAAGCGCCCTACTAGCTGCCAAAGCGTCACCTCCCTCGGTAAATCTCAGGACACCGGGTCGACCTCTACTCCCCGAACCATCATCTTCGGGTCACTGCACTTGTTAAAAAGCAGAAGATCGCCCCGCAACGTATCATTGCCATGACACCAAGGGCGAGCACAAAGAAGCCTGAAGCCCGTGGCAACCCCACGAGGCCTCAACCCGTAGAGAACCAGGTCTACCCTAAGACTTGGTCCCCAAGACCTTCACCAAAACAAAGGAGGTCCCGAGCATCTGCAAGGCCAGCATACCTGGCCCCTCTCAAAGAAAACCGGTTCTATCCTCTTGCATACATGAAGGAGGAGAAACCAGCCCCTTGCCTGACAAAGAAGGCAACCCATCATGAGTTGGCTTGCTCTTACAAGCCAAAGTCAAATATACATCACCAGGCCTCTGCAAGAAACTGCCAAGGCCTACACTCCTGCAGTTCGACCCTTTATCTCAACAGGGGCTGAACTCGTAAAATTCAAAGCTTCGTTACAACAGTCGAAGGACCGAGTCCAAATCCTGTCCATGCCCAACTTCAAAGAAGACAGGCTCGGCTGCTGCGCTCGAGGGAGTACATCCTTCATTGCTAAAGCCCAGCCAGAGGTGACAGAAGCTCAAATTTCCAGTCGCATACGTCTCCGCATGTCGTATCGACAAAAGAGACTAAAAAGGCAAAGGACCCAGCATCCTACCTTCCAAGTCTCCCAAAAATGGGTCGAAAAAAAAAGACCTGATCAAGTTGTTGATGTCCATATGGTTAGCAAAGCCAGAAGATGTCAGAAGTCAGCAACTAAATTTCATGTCCGACGACCGGTGACTCGCAGTGTCTCCTGGACACGAAGACGCCTGGAAGAATCTTCTGCTCCTTCAAGCCAAGGACAACGGAGTAATCCTTCCTCAAGCTCTTCAAGAATGAGCCCCAGCTCAGTCACCAGGACAATCTCCTCATTCGAATCACGGAGGATGAACGTCTTGGCTACAAACTCTGAGCAACCTCGCAATTCACCTCCTGATGAAACAACCGCACGCATCCAGTAATTGGAGCAAGGTCAGCAGAGGATTGAGGCTCTAATGGAAAATCTTCTTCTCGCTTTTCAGGGTCAAGAAAACAACCAATCTCCTCCAGATAACGAGGAAAATGCAAAAAACAGTGAGTCATGCACCCTTACCAAAAAGGACGTTGACAATATCCTCGCCAAAGCAAAAGAAGAGGATACACTGAAAGAGCATGGGATCAAGCCACCATATCCCTTATGGATGGACTCAGTCTCGTTCCCTACAAAATTCAAGCAACCTACTCTCCAAACATATACGGGGAAAGGTTCAGCCAGACAACACGTCATTCACTTCAAGATCCTGACGGGAGCAATCGCGGATCAAGATGCCCTCAAGATCCGTCTCTTTGCAAGTACCCTAACAGGTACTATCGGATGTGAATTTTAATCCCCTAAGGGAAGGAAATCACCATTCATCTATATGTGTTATTTAAATTTTACATCGAAAATGAGGATTCTGACTACGTACCCTCAAAATCGACGGATCACGATCGCCAGCTACGGTAACGGCCGTAACACCGTTCTTCGACAAAAGCCGAAGAAAATGAGAGAAAATAAATGGGTGGGTTCTTCTCTCGTCTAATGCTCTGCCGGCAACACACGACGGTTTTCCTATCACATTAATTTGGGTCTCTTTGGGTCTCTTTAATATTGGGTCAATTCAGGGTTATGAGTCAAAATCCAAATAAGGTTAATCCTCACATAGCAAAATCATAGTATATCCAAGTATAATAAAAAAGTTAAAATAAAGAAAATGAAAGGGGGGAGGTGCCAAATATTTAAGAAAAGGATCGGCCCCGTTCCCGGGTACCCCCTTCTAATCCCTTGGTAAAACAGGGTTTAAAGGCTGACTTTCTAAATCAAAATGATGATGCAAATGAGATTTTGACTTGTGATTTCTGTGTTTTTCGTGTGCGATACATGAGTGATAAAGTGAAAAGCCGATGGGCTGTAATTGATTGAAGGTGGCCGATGGGCCGGTGTTTGTTTTAGAGGGCCGATGGGCCATGATTGATTTAGAGGTGGCCGATGGGCTGAAATAAAAATATGCAAAGTGTATGAAATCACTCATCTCATCTTATTATTCTCATTTATTCAACTTTAGAAATCAGTTCTTTATTCCCTTTTATCATTAAGTTTGATTAAATATCTGGCACCTGAGGTGGAGGAAGAAATAAATGGAAAATCTTTTGGGTTGATTTTGTTGGTTTTATAGTTTTTAGGGATTTTTGATATTGGGCTAGAAGGGCCTAACTAGGGGATTTTACTTGGATTTACGTAATTAGTGCTTTATTACTGATCATCGGATTAACCCTAACCTAAGGTCCTAGACCGCCCACATCAGCTTTCCTGGTCCCCTAACGGAACAAGAAAAGTGATGGGACGAAGCCTAATGCTCTAATCTATCTAATGGAGGAATTTGATATAATCGTAGGGTGCAAATAGCCTAAGCCTAGCAATTTCTATGCCTAAGGAATTTGGTTATGATCTTAATTGGGTTGGTTTGTTTTAAATTAAAAGTTGATTTATGTTGAAGGTTGGTTAAGAGTGATTTAGGGATGCTTTAAGGTTCTGATTAGGTTGTTTTTAAGTATATTAAGGTTCTGTTTTAGTTGTTTAAGGTTCTGGAGTTTCAGGTTTTGTTTCAAATGATGGAAAGATGTCAAAATCGGTGAAGTAGGACTGACGGAGAACTTGGGCGCACTTGTGGTTGCGCCTAGGTTGCTCAGGCAACTTGGGCGCACAGATAGTGGCGCCCAAGTGCCAAGTTCTGTGTGCTTAGGCTGGTGACGACGGTATCTGTCACGTCCCCCAAACCCGATTAGTGAATAAACTAAATCCGAGGAGTGAAATTTAGGGCTAATTAAAAATTTTGCCCTTTCAGCCCAAGGATCGTAAGTCCGCTGTGAGGATATAATATTTCAAGCCTCAAATATAATAAGAATATGCGGAACTCATACAATTCTAGGCATGTTTGGATATCAACAAGGAATAATGAATCTCAATATATATTAAAGTTGCACAAGGAATAAAATAAAACTTAAACAATGAAGTTAATTTATTACAATGGCCATCCTAATACTCAAGGCCATTTAAAAGAATTAAGAAGTCAATGATATGAAAGATTCAACGAGAGATAAATAAGAATGAAAGAATCTAAAGATGTCCCAATGAATCTCTCTCTCGTGCCAGGATCAATGACGCTACTCTACGTCATCGGCACGCCACTCTCGTTCCTCCTCAGCCGGTTGGAGATCCTCTGGGATCTCCTCACCTGCTTGCTCCTCGTAATAGTACTCACCTGAGGAGTCTGCACACCAAGGAATAGAGTCAACGGCATGTTGAGCAATAGATAAGCAAGATATAAGTAATCATGACATGCATCAAGTATAAGAGTAATGACAGGCATAATAATCAAGAGAATACAAGGAATCGAATCTAGGCATAAAGCATGAGTAAATAATCATCCGAATCATAAATAGAAATCCTAGCAATACTAAGAATCACCACTACCAATGTAATGCAATGCACAAGAGGGAGACTCCGTGGATGTCCAAGCCACCTCACGGGGTACCAGTAACAATCCTATCCGGACTACTGATACCAAAGTCCGGCTCCAAAGGGATCCCAGCTCCCGGTCCTGGGAATAGTAGCACGGTCCCAGCCCGCTCCCAACTATTCAACGCCATGGACGCCGTCCAAAGCCGACTGCCCACCCCGATGTCCGAGTAACCGGCCCATCAATAAACCCCAAACTGCAGCTGGCTATAACATGCAAATAATAATAATACTAAAGTGGTGTTGACACGAGAATAGACCAAGACAAGCAAGTCTGGCTAGCTCAATATACAAGACATGTTCGTAGGGATTATCTTATTCAAATCAATACAAGACAAAACCAATCGCATGGTAATCCCTTTAGTCTAGCCAGTCATGTTCATCAATTACATAACACGGGGTACTAAGGTACACTCTAAGTCCGGTCCAAGTCCTAATTCTACAAGGGATTATGTTTCATAATTAATTAGGTGTATCATGCCGAGAGTGAGTGTACAAGGATTTATAACAACGGATACGATTAAATAAGTCAAGGAGGAATTACGATCCGAACCTAAGCAAGTGGTGTCATCCATGTATCCTACATGTTCTACGGAGTACGTGTGGAATTGGATCAACGATGCTTCTAAGGAAATCCCTTGGTGTACAATCATGTTAAGCTCAATTTCATACGCATTCGGTTATCCCATGTTTAATACACGAATACCTAGACACGTAATCGAAGCACACCAAGCCACGTGCTACGATTTAATCCCCATTAATGGTCAACTGATAGTAGGTTCTTGGTTTCCAACATCTAAGGCCCAAACATAAGTTATTGGTCTCATTTCTATTAAAATATAGGCTGGGTCAATAATCTGAGTTTTTACATCACTTCCCGACCTCCGGTCGTGATGAAACTAGAACCATTGGATTCTACATCTCAAGGGCTTTCCAACGGTATATAATATGTAGAAATCCGGCGTACGGATGAAAAGTTATAAGTGTTTTAAGTCCTTTTCCGAAGTTGTCCGAAATTACGAAAATGCCCTCCGATCGATCGGACTGATTTTCGCCTCAGTTAACTGAGACCAAATTGCAGTCTGATCGATCGGCTTGTAGGGCCGATCGATCGGCACCGCAACCTGAGCCCGAAAATGGGTTTTTTCTTCTTTTTTCCTGCAGAAAACAAGCCTCCATGCTCCCCAATCATTTCAATCATTATTCTCATCCATTCTATCAAATTAAAAACCTCCAAAGCTACCATTTAACAATTAATCTAATCCAAACCACAAATCTAACCTAACATGTCAATCCCAATGCAATCCCAACAATAGGCTTGGAATTTGGGTAATCTAACAAGGATATCATTGCAATCAAAAGAAAACAACACACACATGATTAAATATAAAATGCAGATCTACTTGCCTCAACCAAGAAGATGATTAAAAATTGGAAAAGCTTGAGGAGAAGCTCTCTTTCGCAAAACCCACAATCTAATCCGACCAAACGCAATCTAGAACGTAACGGAGAAGAAAAGAAAGAAAAGATCATGATCCAACCTTTTCTAAACAAAAGAGAAAACGAATGGAAGAGTTGATGATGGGAAAAAGGTTACCCACTAGTATCAATGGAGAGAGAAAATCGAAAGGAAGAAGATGTGCGGTCCGGATCACGGAAGTAATCTCTCCCGGAGGGAGATCTAGGCTTGAGAAGAGAATGGGAAGAAGATGGGCTGTTGTACTCTCGTTGCAGAAGTGAGAATGAGATTAGGGCTAATCCCTGATTAAGAAGAGGAGAGGGAGGAAAAGACCGAATTGCCCTTTAAGTGGGTCCGGTGAAAGAATGGACTATTTGGAGGGTTTCTGGTCATCAGATCGCGATGAGCCAGAAGACAAAAATGATTAGTGCGATGAGACCTTTCCAACGAACCAAAAATCACGGTGATAGGAATTTTCCCGGAAAAACACTCAATTTTCCCTAATTTGCAAACTACCCCCCTGTTAGGATCAAACGAACTCGAAATCAAACGAAACTTCGCAGACACTATTCTAACACTAAAAGAAACTCACTCAAGGTCTAAACCCACTTAAATATCTAACAATACAATTAATTATAATAATAATAAAAATAAACGGGTCAACAGGCCTGCTATTGGGCCCAATTGACCCAGTAAGGTCACGGACCTTACAGTATCGATGTTGATTTTGGAATTCGGGGAATTTCTATTTGATGAAAGTCTCTGTTTTAATGTTGTTTAAGGTTCTAGATTGATTTTATTCTTAATGACTTAAGTTCGGAACTGGAAATGCAACCGAGGTTCACAATTTGGGTTAGACAGGGAACCTGGGCGCACCTGTGTGTGCTCCTAGGTGTTGCTGTAAACTTGGGCGCACCTGTATGGGCGCCCAAGTGGTGCTTTGATGTTGTTCGCCCGTCCGACTTCGGTTCGAGGTTCCGGATGGGTTTAAGTTAATTAAATCTTTGATTTTAAGGTTGTTAATGGTTCTGTGATGGTTCTATGATGTTGATTGAGGTCAAGGTTCAGAGTGAGTAAGGATTCGGAGGTCCCGGGTGATGGAGATGAACTTAGGCGCACCTGTGGTTGCTCCTATGTTTCCCGAATAACCTGGGGGCACCTGTAGTTGCTCCTATGTTTCCTGAATAACTTGGGCGCACCTGCGGTTGCTCCCAAGTGTCTGGTTCGTGTGTTTTTGTTCTCTTCAGGATTCGTTTACTTAGGCTTGGAGCTTGAGGTGTTCTATGTCAATAATTATGTATCACGGGCTAGTTTTAAGTTTATAAACCTTAAATGTGATTGTGGTTTAAATTCGGGAGTTGAAACGCAACCAATGCGTGTCTCAGGGTCGGAATAAGAAGTATAAGTGCGCCCAGGTTTCTGGGGTAACTTGGGCGCACTTGTAGGGGCGCCCAAGTGTCTGCCTGTTGTGGAGTTATTGGTTCGCTCGATTCTAGGGTGTTTCTAAGTCAGATTTGTATCTCGGTTGGGGAATGTCTTTATTCTCTGAATGTGGCCGAGTCTTATCGTCTTTAATTAGGTTTCTATTAGGGTCTTAATGAGGGATTGGTGGCTAGGTTTTGTTTGTTAGGATTTGATTAATTAGGGGTTTTGGTTTATATAAGCTTATTAATCAGAATTTTAATTAAGGTTTGTTAATTAGGGTTTTTATTAGGAGTTAATCAACTTCAGGGATTTAATTAATTAATTATATGGATTTTAATTGGATGTTTTAATTAAGTGTTTTGATTTAATTAAGTGTTTTAGATTAGGAGTTGATAGAATTTATTGATTTACTTAGGCACGAATGGAATATCTAAAATCAGCTACTTAATGTCTACTTCTATAATTCTAATACTTCTTTTAATTACTTTCTTTTTTTTGTGTTCTCTTCTCTAATTACTAGAGAGTAAGATGAGAGGAGAAGTATTTTATGATTTTGTGATTTTTTTGGTTTTTTATGCAATTTATCCTAACCTAAAATGATGATGATTCGATGATTCGAAGTCTAGAAGTTCAGTAATCAATTGAAATTACCACAAAGGTAAAGCATCAAGCTAAATGGAATGCAAAGATATGAAAATACGGGCTGGAAAACGAATTGGGAACTTGGGCGCACACACAGTTGCTCCCAAGTGTTTTCCTGCACTTTTCTTCCTCTTCAGCAATATATTTGGTCTTTCTTCTAATTCTTTTAATACTTTTCTCAAATCCGAAGACTTTAATATTAACTTTTATAGAGGTAGACTCGGATCTAAGAACCAGAATACGCACGAAATGGGAAATCGAGGCCAAGGCCCTATCCAGAAACTTGGGCGCACACACAGTTGCTCCCAAGTTTTCTCCTGCACTTTTCTTCTTCTTTTGTTTCTTTTCTTAGTACTTTTCACGAGATTTGGAATGTAAAACCACAGATCCGAAGGTCCCAATATCAATATGTATGAAAAACGAGTTCGGATCTAAGAAATAAACCATGCTTAATATGAAACTCGGGGTTGAAACCTGATGCAGACACTTGGGCGCACAGATAGTTGCGCCCAAGTGTTCTGTTGCACTTTTTTTTTTTTTCAGATTTTCCTTAATGAAGACAAAATGGATGCAAAGTCTACCCTAATCACGAGTTCAGAATGCTAGAAATAATGCAGATCTACAGAGTAGGGATGATCCTAAGCATGTTACTAATGACAGATGATTGCTAAGTATTAGATCTACTGAAAAATACTACTATTAATGCATATCTACAATGCATGCATGATCCTAGGGATATTTCTAAGCATTAATGATATGGAATATCAATTGAAAAGAACCTAAATTTAGAAATACCGGTTTGAGTCGTATCCTTCAAGTCCTAGGTCGAAGCTTTCGCGCAGATCCATGGCTTTTGGAAGCTTTCTCCATTGTTAATCTTAGGAAACCAGAAAGCTCCTCTTCTTCTTCTTCCTTCTAGATCTAAAGCTCTCTCTATGGTGGCTACTCTCTTTTCTTCTAGTTTTTCTATTCTTTTTTGGCAGCCTCCTTTGGTAAATGATATAAGAGATCCTTATATAAAGGTTTTTTCGTGGAGGAGGGGTTTAGGGTTGCTATGTGCACGAGTCTCTAGAAGTTTCACGCAAACCAAGGTAGGCTTAGGGTTCCGGGAACTTACGAGCACACATAGGTGCGCCCATGTTGGCCTGGGAACTTGGGCGCACATATAGCTGCGCCCATGTTGGCCTGGTATGTGTGCCCATGTTCTGTTTTGAGGCTAAGTGGGCTTTAGGTTCGGTTTTAGACCATTTTTGGGTCGAGGTTAGGTCGGGACTATGAAGGATAGAGCGAAACCCACCTAAGTATGGATTCAAGTGCTTTTGTAGGGAAACTGGGGACTTGGGCGCACCTGTGTGCGCGCCCAAGCACAGGCTGAGACTTGGGCGCACCTAGGGTGGCGCCCAAGTTGTCTGTAGTGGGGGGCCGTGAGGGCAATCTTTCGTGGGCCATGACTCTTGGGCCGTTGGTCAGAATTAGACGTTCTATATATTGTCGGAAAGCTCTTGGAATGTTGAATCTGTTGGTCCATACAACATAATGATCAGAGGTCGGGAAAAGGTAGGGACTTGGGGTTAAGTTGACCTAGGGTTTGGTTCGGGTTGAATTTGGACCAAAACAAAGGAAATTGGACTTGGGCGCACTTGTGGGGGCGCCCAAGTGGATTTTAGAACTTGGACGCACACACAGGTGTGCCCATGTTATCTTCTGGGCTGAACGGGCTTGGGGTTTGATTTTGGATTGTTTTCGGATTGAGATTGGGTCGGAACTATGAAGAGTGGAGCGGAACCGACTTAAATGTGTACTAAAGTGTGTTCTAGGGTAACCAGGGACTTGGGCGCACCTGTGTGTGCGCCCAAGTGTGTCCTTGGAATCTGGGCGCAGCTGTGTGTGGGCCCAAATGCAGTTTGGAACTTGGGCGCACTTATATTGGCGCCCAAGTGTGTCCCTGGTGCGGGACCACTTGTGTAGTCTTTCGAGGGCCATATCTTTTGATTCGTTGGTCAGAATTGGACCCTCTATATATCATCGAAAAGCCTTCGGAACGTAGAATTTTTTGGTCTATAGATCCTAATGGTCAGAGATCAGGAAAATAGGGGTTACTTGGATCAATGATTCTAACCTCTTAACTCATGTTAATCATATCGTACTTAGGCAAACTATGTGTAATTTCTCTAAGAATAACCTGAGTGTGTTCTATATAGTCTGGCAGGGGCTTGGATAGTGTTGTAGTCCATTTCTTGTTTGAATAGTGGGTTGAACTCGAAATCCATACGCGATTCGGCCTTTTCTCTCACAACTGCTATGAATCGTCAAACTAAGTCTAAAATTATTAACAATCATCTTCATCGTCATTAATTAATTTGAATTATGCCATTAACCATTCAATTATGGGTGAAATGGGGGCATCATTATATATGGTAAGTGTTTAAGGCTATCATAGGGGGCCAAAATGAGGTGTCTACAGTATGCCCCTCTTTGGAGAACAACACGTGGAGAGTTGTGCTCCAAAGAAAGTAGACACACCACTCATGACTCACGGGAGCTTTTGAGCTCGCGGGAGTGGCCGCCTATGGATGTATGCAATTGCAAACTTGTTCTAAGGGTGAAGTTCACTTTCCTAGGATCGATCTTGATTCAGGGGAAAAAGTAAAAAAGAAGAAGTTACGTGCCTACTGATTTGATTGGAAACCCGAGATCTGTGCCTTGGTGCCTGTGGTATTGCCACGTGGCGGGTTGGGAACTGTGCCCCGGTTGTTTAATTTGAATTGGTGGTGGGAACTGTGCCCCGGTGGTCTGAATCGAAAGTCGATCTTTCGATTGGCTAAGTCACTATTAGAATTTCATTTGTTCTTGCAATAGAGTTCTATTCAATTTGTCATATATAATGTCTTTTGACTTTCATCCATAGTTGAATGCTCAAGGCATAGTTAAAAGTAACTAGCAATAATGGAGATCTTGAAGGCAATCACAAACATAGTTCAAGCAATGGTGTGAGGTGCATGTGGGAATGAGATGCATTGTTTTTTTGAAAAGAGATTTTTATTTTGAAACTCGGGTATGCATCGAAAAATCTAAATCAATGGAGAATGTCCACCGGAATAACCGTCACTCTCTAGGGATCTTGGTCTTCACCCAAGCTTGGATGAGAACCTGGGATAGATTCGATCATCATTTTGTGCTTATCATGGAGAGTTTCGAGTTACACGGATTTCATTCTCCAACGTCAAAATTTGAATGGGCCGGCAAGCACCACAATTCGTGATAACACAGTATTATGGTTGCCGTACCGATTATAAGCGCTTAAGGGAGGCCTACAGTGACTAAATTTCCAGACGTGAGGTAAAATCATGAAAATCCATAGTTAGGGGTACTTACCTCAAGAGCTTTTTATGAATCCGACGATGGGGCTCATTGCTGCTTTCTTTCGTTGTTCATTTGCAGAAGTTTGTGTCATTCATCCCCATCAGTGTGTTTGAATCACTTTTGCTGTTCTCATTTTTGGGTTGTAAATCTGCAGTGGACAAACACTAAAAGATTCTGCACTCTTGCCTGTTAGTACTCAATTTTATAACTTGCAGAAATAATAATTTTAATTTCTACTGATGGAGATGACATAGAATGCAATGCACAATGTTAGATGTATGTGTGATGGGACTAGAGTGTATGCAATGAGTTCCCATGCGAAAGGGTGATGTCCGGTGAGCATTTTTTTTCTTTTTTGGCCACTTAGATGCTTTCATTACTCTCATTTGGTTGTTATTTGTTGTTGCCCTCGTTTAATTCGATTACTAATCATCAGAGAACCATTTTGGTTTTGAGTCTATGCATTGTAGAGTTCTCTGGGTTAAAGTATAGGGTTGGGCGCACATGGAGGGGCACCCATGTGTTCCTGTGCACTTGGGCGCACCTCTATGTGCGCCCAAGTAGTCTCTCCTACTTGGTTTAGAGTTCTTGTGAGGTGGTCACACGAGGTACCTTTCGCGGGATAGAATTGAAAAGCGGGGAACTTGGGCGCCACTAGGAGTGCGCCCAGGTGGCATTCTTCTTCTTGGATTGGAATTGTCGTGAGGTGGTTATGCGAGGTGTCCTTTGCGGGATAGAATTGAAAAGCGGGGAACTTGGGCGCCACTAAGAGTGCACCTAAGTGGCATTCCGTCCTCTTTTGAAACTAGGACACTAGCCTATATAAGGAAGGGTTGCCTATGGGTTTCTATAAGTTTTCTACTCCTCAAACTTCGAGTTCCAGGGTCTTTGGTCTCCCTCTTGTCTTCAAGTAAGCACTCTTTTCTCTCTTTTGGTCTTGAAGTATGCAACATGCTTTCTAGTTGTTTTGCTCTTCTTTGAGAGATGATGGGATGTTTTTTTTATGTTTCAATCTTAGATTGGTTTTGATTCTAGCAATGATATGCTTAGATTAGATCATCTCCTTCATGCTTTTTTTTTTCTTCTCTCCTCTTTTTTTATTTTTATTTTTTTGATGCTGATGTTATGATGCTCTTTTGTGTTTATATCATGTCCCATGAGCTACTGAAAGATTTTATGATGTCTTCTTTTATTTTAGATTTGTAGTTCTTTGTTTTACCCATCATTGAATGGTGATTGTTTTTTTTTTTTAGTCCAAACTCGGATTGTAGCTTTAAGATTGGAGTTTCATTATTCGATTGGACACCAATAGGTTTTTGATTTATTCCTCATGTTAGTCCTCATGTCTTTTAGATTTCTCTTTTGTAGTTCTTGATGTTGTTTGTTTGTTGTTAATATGTTGCATTGCATTATTGATACTTGCTTGAGCAAAAAATATTGTTTTTGGGTTTCCTAAAGACCTGAAAGTGATTTGTCAGTACCCCCGGGGAACTTGCCTCATGAACTTCAGGGGCTATGATGAAAAATTTTGGGCTAAACTGGACCCACATGGGATGAAATCCCTGAGACAAACTTGGGCGCCACCCTTGGTGCGCCCAAGTGATCTTCCCCCTTTTTTTTTATACACTACCATTCATGTGGAGAGTCTCTAAGGCTGCGTGTGTTTGTTTGCAGGTTTGGACTTCATTCAATGGCTGGTTTCCCGGTCTTTTCATTCACCATCGATGCTGGTGCAGGCCCTGGCGTTTGCAAGCCTAATGTGCCAAGGGAGGAATACTGGTCCCCTGGGATTGAGAGGATAGGTTACCACGACTCTGAGGATCGAGTGGAATTTTATCTCCAGCATGAGTCATCCATTCCCGCTGCTTATGATTGCGTGTTCGAATTTGAAGAGATAATAGATCAACGTCTTAATGAAGTCAAGCGCGGGACATATGATCTGTTAGCTATGAAATATAAGAGAATTTACGGGCTGTATGGAGACTTATGCGTTGTTGGGAGGACTGCCCTTGGTAGGTTGTGTGGTTGTCTCAAGTGATATAGACTATGAAAGTCCGAATATCGTTCCCACGAGGATCGTTACAAGAGAAATAACAATGATTAATGAAAAGGAGTATCAACTCAAATATAGCTAACAAAATCAAAGGAGGAGTAAAAACAAACACATAGAAGGTATGAACAAATAAGCTAATGGATATGATGTTGTGGATAGAGAAATGGAGTGTGAGAATTAAAACAAGTGAATAAGTGTGTGGAAATGTGACTACAATTAAACTAAAGCAAGTAAAATAAGCAACAAGCAATACTAATTAATAGATTGAATCATCTAGAATCCACTAAGTGACACTAATCTAATGCTAATGCTCTTCTATTTTCCCAAACAAATACTCAAATCTAATAACAAATCAATGCTTAGATTTGGAAAATATAACTTTAAAGCTCTAAGTTAGAAATTAACAATCTAATAGCTAAGATTTTCTTCCCTTCATAAAAGAAAAGATTCCTAACGACTATTTATCAAAAGTAAGCATAAACCATCAAAAGATATTAACTCCTAAGCATGATTTATCAAACCTAAGCATAAATAGTAAAAAGAATGCTAGGAATTAAAATAAGCATGGAAGGTAGCACATTGCAATGAAGAAAAATCTATTCTAGCATGTTAAGCACACAAAGGGAATTAAGAGCATAAGCAAAAGCAAAAGTATTAACTTAGCTTCATCTAGAAGATCCAATCAAAGTGATTAGCCACCCATTGGAGAAGACAAAGCTTTCATTATAAATCTTCAAATTTTACAAGGCTTTCCTCACTTTCTCTCTACAATTGCTCTCAATTACATGAATAGCTTAAGTAAAGAGGAGGAGGCTCTCCTTGCTTGTGTCTCTAATGCCTAGAGCTCCCTTCCTTATATAGAGATATTTGCCTTGCTCTTTTTGGTTTCTTTCCGATGTCGGACTTCACAAGAATGGAAATATGAACATGGTCAAAATACCAACCCAGGTCTTTCATTTTTCTTCTTATTGTTGGCATATCTTTGTCATTTCTTCATCCAATTGTCTTCCAAACTTATCCTTACTCTCTTTAACTCTTGAATCTCAACTTTAATCTTCAATTAACACCTACAAAGAGAAATTAACATAATTGAGAGTATTTTTTAACATATTTTGTATGGAGGCCATTGGAACTCATATAAATGCATACAAATGGCTATCTATAATGGAAGATATGAGCAAAGCATGATGGGGAGGAAATTTATTATTTTTATGCTAAAAATAGTGTTTTGAGTTCTTTTATCTTTGAAACCTCATAAAATAATGCTATGAAAGTGTATTTTTTGTGAACTCATCACACCCCCAAACCTACATTTTGCTAGTCCCAAGCAAAATAAAAGAAAACTAACTATATGTAGAAAATGATAAAAAGAATCCTAACTCACTTTCGCAGGAATCGCGGCTGCACTTAGCTCGTGCAACAAGCCATTTAAACCCCTAAGTTTCTCTTAGTGGACGAGTTTTGTCTCGTGAGGGTTTTCAGCGAATAAATCCCACAAAATTCTTTTTATTTATTTCCTCGGGTTTTTAGCAAGCTAATAAAAATGAGACCAAGTTTAGAACACTATCCAATTGCTAAAAATCTTTCAAGGATGCTCAAGTCCCGGAGTGTATTTGAGTGAGTTTAGCCAACACTTGTGCGGTTTTGGGTTCTGAGAAAACACAAATTTGATCACCTTCTAAATCCATTCGTTTTGACTTCAGCCTCACAGTCATACTCTCGGAAATAAAATCGCTTAGATTTTCTGACTTATTACTCTATATGTGAGTATTGGTAAGGCAAAAGGACTCACATATCTTTTGAGAATGAAGAATTTTTGGTGAAGTTATCTCATGGAAAGAACAACCATTTAACTGAGGGTAAAAATGCTCACTCAACTTCTCACTTGTTTTAACATCCTAACTTTTCCTGAAATCCAATAGGTCTTTTATTGGTTGTAATGGGGTTAGAGCAAAGGGTTTGGTAAAAATGGAAAATGAGGTTTTAGGGTTTCTGAGAAGGTAAGATCTTGAGTTTTCTTCGAAGGAATTTTCTTCGATTCGACTTCACTTTTTCCTTTTTTTTTTTTGTTTTGTTTTGTTTTGTTTTTTTTTTCAACTATGCTCTTTTTTTTTTGTTTTTTTCTTCGAGAAGACTTTTTCCTTGGATAGATCATGTGAAGTATCAACAATGCACACTTCCTTCTTTCTTTATATTTTCCTTCCTCTTCTCAAAAACAATCGGTTGAAGGCTTTTTATTTGGGTGGAGAGGCTTTGGGAATTTTTAAGGAAAAATGTATAAAGGATAATGGCTCAAAAGGGTTACTATGGAAATGTTTTTATGGGTAGGTTTTTAATGGCCATGAGGTTTTAATTTTAGATTGCCTATCATCACTTTACCAGGTCTAGAAAGGTGCTCACAAGCTACAAGTCAAGGTTAGTTCGCAATTTTGATGACACCCTCAATGGTTGGAAAGAAATAGGCACTAATGAGATAAAAAGAAATGTGCCGAAAACTACGAGTTTGAGTAGCTCTTCATTCTACTCGGAATTAGCGCAGAAGAGTCCTTACCCTGAAGGAATAGAAAGGCTCTACACTCAATTGGTTTAGTCTCCACTAGTGATTTGTCAGGGTCACTCATATGTGCTCACTCTTCACTTGGACTACACTCATGTGGCTAAATGTGCAAGAATTTTTCCTAGACTTGATTTTGTGATATTCTTTTTAGGATTTGGATAGTATGGTAAACTAAGATTTCGAAACTTATTAACAAGCTAAAATCCCATGGAATTTTCTTTCTTTCTTTTTTTTTTTTTGGAGAAATTAAAAAAAATTACTAAATATTTACAGGCAAATACATGTGTGCAATGCAGTACCACACCCCCAAACCTAAATCAAACATTGTCCTCAATGATATGCAATGCAAAATGATAAATGGAAAAGAAAAGAAGAAAGAAAAAAAAATGGAACGCCTTACCATCGGTTGATGCAAAAAATGAATATTGGGTTGCCTACCAACTAGCGCTAAGTTTCACTTTATCAACCCGACGTGACCCTGAAAATTACTTATGCAACATACACAGGGTCCTGAACAAGGGTTTCTTCGACATCCTTGTTCTTAAGCTCCAAAAAAGGTTTCAACCTCTGACCATTGACTTTAAAAACATCCCCATTCTTGGGGTTCTCAATCTCAACTGCCCCATGAAAATAGACAGTGCGAACAATGAAGGGTCCAGTCCAGCGGGATCTCAGTTTTCCTGGAAAAAGATGCAGGCGAGAATTATACAGAAGAACTTTCATGCCCGGTTCAAAGGATTTCCTCAAGATAGATTGATCATGGTTTCTCTTCATCCGATCCTTATAAATCTTGGCATTCTCATAGGCGTCATTTCTAAGTTCCTCCAGCTCATTGAGATGCAACTTGCGTAGGTTACCGGCTTTAGTTAAATCAAAATTGAACATTTTGATGGCCCAGTAAGCATTATGCTCCAATTCTACCGGCAAGTGACATGCTTTCCCAAAGACCAATCGATATGGAGACATGCCGATCGGGGTCTTATAGGCAGTCCGATAAGCCCATAAAGCGTTTGTCAATCTTAAAGACCAATCTTTCCGGGTAGGATTGACTGTCTTTTCCAAAATTTGCTTTATTTGCCTATTAGACACTTCCACCTGTCCGCTAGTTTGTGGGTGATACGGAGTAGCAACCTTATGAGTAATAGAATACTTTTTCATCAGATTCTCGAAGGTGCTATTACAAAAATGACTCCCACCATCACTGATAATCGCCCTGGGCGTACCAAATCTAGAAAAGATGTTTTCTTTAATAAATTTGATAACCACGTGACGATCATTCGTTCTGGTTGGAATCGCCTCTATCCATTTGGAGACATAATCTACAGCAAGCAAAATGTATAAGTTGCCGAAGGAACTCGGAAATGGACCCATGAAGTCTATGCCCCAAACATAAAAAATTTCCACAATAAGCATTGGATTTAAAGGCATCATGTTCCTCCGCGTAATTCTGCCTAATTTCTGACAACGTTCACAATGCAAACAAAAGGTGTGACAATCCTTGAAAAGGGAGGGCCAGTAAAATCCGCATTGCAACACCTTTGCTGCAGTCTTTCTAGAACTAAAATGCCCACCACAGGTGTGGTCATGGCAGAAGGATATCACACTTAAATAGTCCTCTTTTGAAATGCATCTCCTAATGATCTGGTCTGGACAGTACTTGAACAGGTATGGGTCATCAAAGAAGAAATGCTTAACCTCAGACAAAAACTTGGACCTATCCTGTTTAGACCAGTGATCGGGCATCTGTCCAGTGACCAGGTAGTTAACGATATCTGCAAACCAAGGGAAATGGGAGACACTCAACAATTGTTCATCCGGGAAACTCTCACTCAATGGGATGCTCTCATGCTCGAGGTCTGAAGGTAATCGAGAGAGATGGTCAGCTACAACATTTTCAGAACCTTTCTTGTCCCGAATCTCAAGGTCAAACTCTTGTAACAAGAGAATCCACCTAATCAGACGGGCTTTCGCATCTTTTTTCATCAACAGGTACCTAAGGGCCGAATGATCGGTGTAAACTATGACCTTAGACCCAATCAAGTAGGGTCTAAACTTTTCCAGGGCAAAGACGACAGCTAACAACTCTTTATCTGTGGTTGTGTAATTTAGCTGAGCATCATTCAAGGTCCTACTGGCATAATATATGACATGGGACGATTTGTTCACTCTCTGTCCTAGCACAGCCCCAAGAGCATGGTCAGAAGCGTCACACATGAGTTCGAAATGAATTGTCCAATCAGGTGGCTTTATTATTGGGGTAGAGGTCAACTCCTTTTTCAATTGTTCAAATGCTTGTAGGCAGGGTTCTTTGAAGACAAAAGGCATATCCTTAGATAGCAGATTGCACAAGGGTGCAACTATCTTGCTAAAATTCTTAATGAACCGTCTATAAAAACCTACATGGCCCAAGAAAGATCTGATATTCTTCACCGTTTTTGGCGGTGGCAGGTTGGAAATGAGTTCAATTTTGGCCTTGTCAACCTCAATGCCATTCTCAGAAATAACATGGCCCAAGACAATTCCTCTTTTCACCATGAAATGACACTTCTCCCAATTCAAAACAAGATTCTTCTCTTGGCATCTCACTAAAACAAGGTTCAGGTGATGCAAACATTCCTAGAAACTACTCCCATGGACCGAAAAATCGTCCATAAACACCTCTAAGAATCGCTCGACCATGTCTGAAAATATGCTCATCATATACCTTTGAAATGTCGCAGGTGCATTGCACAGCCCAAAAGGCATGCGCCGGTAGGCAAATGTACCGAAAGGACATGTAAAAGTTGTCTTGTCCTGATCTTCGGGTGCTATGGGTATCTGATTATAGTCGGAGTATCCATCAAGGAAACAATAAAAGGCATGACCGGCTAGTCTTTCAAGCATCTGGTCCATAAATGGGAGGGGAAAATGGTCCTTACGGGTGGCCAAGTTCAACTTTCTATAGTCAATGCACACTCGCTAGCCCGTCTGGGTCCTTGTGGGCACTAACTCGTTCCCCTCATTCTTTACAACAGTTAGCCCGGACTTTTTTGGCACAACATGGACTGGGCTCACCCATGAGCTGTCTGAAATAGGGTAAATGATACCTGAATCCAACAGTTTCAGAACCTCCACTCTTACGACATCCTTCATTGATGGATTAAGACGCCTCTGTGGTTCTCTAGAAGTTTTGGCATTTTCTTCCAAATGGATCCGATGTTGAACCACAGATGGGCTTATTCCTTTTATATCTGCAATTGTCCAGCCTATAGCCTCTTTGTGATCCTTCAGGATTTCAATCAATTGTTGTTCCTGGACTTCTTCCAAGTCTGAGGCTATAATGACGGGGAGGGTCTCAGCTGGGCCCAAAAACACATACTTGAGGGTGTCAGGTAGTGGTTTTAGGTCAAGCTTGGGCGGTTCTTCAATTGATGGAACAGGTGGGGCAGCCGATGGGGTCAAGATCTCTGGCTTGGGTTGCCACTAACTCCTCTCAAAAGCAGGGGTAGAATCCAGTAACGCATTTACTTCTTTAATGCTTTTCTCAACATCAATGTTACCTCCAAAATGTGCAAGACAGGCCTCTAATGGGTCCTCACAAACTAATTGTGATCCAACACTCTCAATAAACTCCTCTAGGTAACTCACCTCACAAATTTCATAATCACTCTCATCTCTGGGCTGCTTGCGAACATTAAAAATGTTTATCTGGACTGTCATATTCCCAAACGATAGGTGCATCACACCATTTCGACAATTAATCCCGGCATTGGAACCATCTAGGCACCGATTTCCGTCAAGGAGCGCAAATGGTACAACCTTTGATGGTCTTCTCCTAATGAGCTCGTGTCCTATGGTCACGTTTCTACTCAAATTTTATTAAAGGTTAAGGATTCCTAACTAGTGAGGAAAATGAGTTCCTATGGGCAAGGAAATGGTGATGAAATCCAATCCTTATCTTGTTGGGGGTATGATTGCCCTTACTAAATGTGTGCTTTCCAAATTACTTTGTGTATTTTAAAATGATTAAGCACTACAAAGCAATTAAACAATCAAACAACCAACAAAATTGACCCACTAACAGGGGATGCGTGGGTGTATCGAAATACGCACCTCCCAAACTAAATTGGGGAAAGATCGGTTGAAGTCGACCCAAGCCATCGACACCAATTTCGGTGTACGAACTTGGGGGGCCGCGACGGTATCGTCCAACCGTCCTCCTTCCTTAATTATTACAATGCTTTGAAAACTTAAATGAACTTTAAAATTATTACAAACTTGAAATGAATCCTAATACAAGATTTTTCTAAGAAAGCAAATTAAATTCCTAAGTTAGAGTTCTTTGGTTGCTCTTTTCTTCTTTCCTTGCTCCAACCACGGAATCACTGAAAATACAAACAATGGAAAATGTGTAGAATCCGCAATGAAAACTAAAAGAAAGAATAAAAATGCAACTAAGCTATATGAGAGTTGAAAATCCTTAAAATCAAGGATTCCTATGTACGCCGATCCCCGGCAACGGCGCCAAAAACTTGTTTGCGTGATTTTCCGCAAGTATACGGTTGTCTCAAGTAATATAGACTATGAAAGTCCGAATATCGTTCCCACAAGGATCGTTACAAGAGAAATAACAATGATTAATGAAAAGGAGTATCAACTCAAATATAGCTAACAAAATCAAAGGAGGAATAAAAACAAACACATAGAAGGTATGAACAAATAAGCTAATGGATATGATGGTGTGGATAGAGAAATGGAGTGTGAGAATTAAAACAAGTGAATAAGTGTGTGAAAATGTGACTACAATTAAACTAAAGCAAGTAAAATAAGCAACAAGCAATACTAATTAATAGATTGAATCATCTAGAATCCACTAAGTGACACTAATCTAATGCTAATGCTCTTCTATTTTCCCAAACAAATACTCAAATCTAATAACAAATCAATGCTTAGATTTGGAAAATATAACTTTAAAGCTCTAAGTTAGAAATTAACAATCTAATAGCTAAGATTTTCTTCCCTTCATAAAAGAAAAGATTCCTAACGACTATTTATCAAAAGTAAGCATAAACCATCAAAAGATATTAACTCCTAAGCATGATTTATCAAACCTAAGCATAAATAGTAAAAAGAATGCTAGGAATTAAAATAAGCATGGAAGGTAGCACATTGCAATGAAGAAAAATCTATTCTAGCATGTTAAGCACACAAAGGGAATTAAGAGCATAAGCAAAAGCAAAAGTATTAACTTAGCTTCATCTAGAAGATCCAATCAAAGTGATTAGCCACCCATTGGAGAAGACAAAGCTTTCATTATAAATCTTCAAATTTTACAAGGCTTTCCTCACTTTCTCTCTACAATTGCTCTCAATTACATGAATAGCTTAAGTAAAGAGGAGGAGGCTCTCCTTGCTTGTGTCTCTAATGCCTAGAGCTCCCTTCCTTATATAGAGATATTTGCCTTGCTCTTTTTGGTTTCTTTCCGATGTGGGACTTCACAAGAATGGAAATATGAACATATGAATGTAATTCTCGTATTAGAAAACAGTCCCCAGATTGATGTGCGATTTTGATCCCCGAAACGTCCGAGTTGGGAAAAATATTGTGAAATATGATTTGTATATCTTAGAACAAGCTTTCCAATTCTTCTGAAATCACCTCAATCGGACATCCGAGTGAAAAGATATGGTCAAAATACCAACCCAGGTCTTTCATTTTTCTTCTTATTGTTGGCATATCTTTGTCATTTCTTCATCCAATTGTCTTCCAAACTTATCCTTACTCTCTTTAACTCTTGAATCTCAACTTTAATCTTCAAATTAATCTTCAATTAACACCTACAAAGAGAAATTAACATAATTGAGAGTATTTTTTAACATATTTTGTATGGAGGCCATTGGAACTCATATAAATGCATACAAATGGCTATCTATAATGGAAAGATATGAGCAAAGCATGATGGGGAGGAAATTTATTATTTTTATGCTAAAAATAGTGTTTTGAGTTCTTTTATCTTTGAAACCTCATAAAATAATGCTATGAAAGTGTATTTTTTGTGAACTCATCATGGAGGACTTACCGGGTTTTGTCAGTGAAGTACTTCAGTCCCTCTTATGGAGTTTGATAGACCTCAGAGCAATGCTGGAGGTTTGGGAAGCTACCAAGACTGCAATTGAAAGGGCTCCAATCGATGATTTCAATACACTGCAAAGGCGGATGGATCAGTTGGAGCCCATGACCTTGTCCTGCCCCCATAAGGCTGAGGCGTGCATTCCAAGGCGTTATAGAAAATACTTCGAGATGCAGAACACTACGCTTTCGGCGCTTATTCACCCAGTGTATACTGCTCTTCAGGACGACTCCTGACAGATCCGAGAGATTTGCGATGCCCTTCGTAGTCCTCTAAATAATTTCAATGAAATACAAGGACGGCTCGAGGCTCACGTCGTAGGGATGGAGGCGCGGATGGCTTGCTTCCCAGTCTTCAACGGCATGATTCACCCGTTCTAGATGACTCACTAGGGGTCCTTATTTTAGGCTAGGTCGTGATTAAGAGGTCGGGTCATTAAGACCAATAATAGTAGTTATTAGCCTCAAGTAGGATTTGGAGGCAGAAGTGATTACCTCTCTTCGTTTTTAGTCAATGCCTAGGGTAGTTGGTTTAATTTATCATTCCGTTGTCAAGTGACTCTTATGAAAATTTAGTAAAAGTCAATTTTGATTTTATTATTCCTTTCTCCTCCCTTTTTTTTATTATTTTTATTATGTGTTGATGCTTTATTCTTAAATAATGGTGATATCTCATTATTGTGATATCAATGATGATGAGTTATGAGATTTAAGCATGGATTATTAATGTAGGATGAATGGGTGATGACCAATTACTGTTATGGAGTTTTTTTTTTTATCATAATTGAGTTCATAATTATGGGGGAGGTTTAAGTTCCTTAATTAACCCTTATCTTTATGTTTATATCATATTTTTCTTTTTTTAAATCAAGGCTCATCTCTCCATTTTTTTTTTTTTTTAAGAAAAGAGATACAGGGCCGTGCTTTAGGTGGGTCCCTCATAGAGAGGGACCCCACCACGTGATGGGGCTGGGCCATCCAGCGCCCAACCTTAGGCATTGGTGAGTGGTCCCCTTTTCCCTCTTTCTTTTCTTTTCATTTCATTCTTTGTTTCCCTCTCTTTCTTATCTTTCGTTCTTCACTCCTTCTTTCTCTTTTGGGCGTGAGTTCAGGTGGAGAGTAAGGAGCTGGGAGTGGAGTGGATAAAGGAAAGGAGCGAGGGAGGTGCAGCGCAGGCTTGCTGGCGTCCAGGTAGGTGGGCCATCCCTTCCCCTGCTTCCATTCTTTCTTCCCTCTTCTTTTTTTGAATGATGCTGCTGCCATTTCAGGTGAAGGACGAGTGGGCTGAGGAGAAGGAGAAGGAAATAGAGAAGAGAGGAGAGGGGAGGTCAGGTATGTATGTCATTCATCTCTATTTCCATTTCCATTCTCTTTGTTTTTTTTTTTTTTTTGAACCTGTTGCTGTTGCTGCAGGTGAAGAACGATTGGAGGAAGAGGAAAGAAAACAGAGCGGAGAGGAAAGAGGAAGGAAAGGGAGGAGAGAGGGAGTCAGGTATGCGTGCTCCATTCTTTTCCTCTGTTTTTTTTTTTTTGTTCATCTTTCCCTCCTCCCTTTTTCTTTTGAATCCGTTGTTGCTGTCTGTTGGTGAAGGACGAGTGAAGACAGCAGTGGAGAAGAGGCAGCGTGGGGTCTAGAGCATCCAGGTGTGTGGGTCCCGCCCCTTCCATCTATTCATTCTTTTCTCTCTTTTTTTTTTTACTATGGTTGTAGAATGGGGGTGCCGAGCCTGGTTTTGGTCAAGGGCAGCCAAGAGAATGGTGGATTTTGATGAGGAGAAAGGGTAGAGTTGTCTCTGTCGTGAGGTTGGCAATCCCAGCCCTCATGATTCAAATTTGAAAGATTGCACAGTGAGAATCCTTTGGCAAAATCAGTCTGGGTGGAGAATGGGTGTTCACCTGTAACTAGTTGGGATTGATGAAATGATGAAGAGTGAAGTTTGGTGTCACCCATGGAGACTATTGAGTGCAGCGAAGACTGTTGAGTTTATTGGACTCTTCTGTTGGCCTTAAATGATAATGTGGTGAATGTGATTTCGGACTCCTGACATAGATTTTGGCCATTGCAGGGGCCGGCTTGGGTATTTTTTTATGCATTATTTCTCTATTATTGTTATTCAGGGATTCACCAAATTCGTGGAGTGAGCTTGTTTAGTCTTATCTTTGATAAAGCAGTGATATGTTTTATGCTGGCTTTTATGTCCGTGACTGTGTTAAAGATCTTCTATCCTTTTATTCCCCTTCTCTTTTTGGTTTGTTTGTTTGTTTGTTTGCATGGAAGAGTGAATTTGATGATGGAGGGGTGTGATAACCATGTTGTGATGGGACAATGGACAAAAGTCAGGGGGTTGTTTCAACTCAGATGGGGCTCACCTTACTTGTCCTTATTATCATTATCATTATTTATTATTGTTATTGGTTTCAGTTTTGTTCTTTGATTAACTTACTTCAGGATTGGTTTGGCCAATGTTTTCCACTTTGATGTCTCTCCTGGATTCATTTTGGTTGTTTTGCACAATCTTCTATGTGACATCTTCAAAGTTAAAACTTCTCCTTTCGCTCATGTATTTCTAAATCCATGGTTTCTCATATATGCTCTCTCTCTCTCTTTTTTGGAATGTGCAGGATGGCTAAGACGAGGCTTGCTAGTAAAAGGACCTCGACTATGGTTGAGTCGGGAGAGGGTCCATCAGGAGATTATGGGGGCGTTCCCTTAGATAGACTCTGGGAGGACCCCGAGGTTGGACTTACCGGGGAGCTCGAGGCGGGGTAGAATACGGCCCGGCTCGAAAAGAGGCATAAGAAGCAATGAACTAAGGAAGACCCCCACCTTGCCGACGAGATAAGAGCGGGCAAGGTAATGGCACTTAGTCTTTTCTGTATTGCGTCTCACCATTACTCATCTTTAAATCTTTGGGCTAACGATCATGATGTTTCTCTCACTTTCAGCTTGTACCTCTTGCTCGGATGAGGGTGGGGTGGCTTAAGGTGAAAGAGTGGTGGACGGAGCTGCCGGACACTCTAAAGGATCGTCTCCGAGCCATGGGTTTCGGAGATTTCTTATCGGTCGTAGCTTTCCGAGTTGACCGTTGTCTGATTAGCGCACTTTCGGAGAGATGGAGGGATGAGACTCATTCTTTCCATTTCCCGATCGGCGAGATGACCATTACCCTTGAGGACATAGCGAGATGTTGGGGTTTGAGGGTGAACGGTCTGCCGGTTTCGACTGGCGCGGCTGACGCTAATCCCGAGCTCATTCGGCCCTTGCTTTAGCACTTGTTCGACGCACGACCTTACCTTGGCTTGAGCCAGATTGACATTGAGTGGCTACGGGAGGCTTATGGCCCCGCGCGGGCGGAGACTCTAGACAGTGAGTATTTTCCCTTTGTTCTTGTAATCTTTGATTCATTTTCTCACTCACTTATCATGATTTCTTATGCTATCTAGGTTGGACTCGTGATCAGGCAGAGCTCTTTGCTGGTAATGTGGTGCAGACGGCAGCTGCCGGAGTTTCACCGGTTAGGGGTGGAGACAGTGGAGCTGCCCCGACTCCCATTGAGTAGACGGGCATGGCGGATGCCGCTTGTCCGGATGCCGGCATGGATGAGAGCGATGGCGCGATTAGCGACTCTGATGATGAAGAGTATATAGCGCCTCTGGATGAGCTACTCACCTCCGATGATACTGACGACTCGATGGACGACGGGGTAGCGGAGGTGAGACGGGTGGCGACGGAGCGGTGGCTGGAGACGATGAGGGTAGTGATGATGTTGTCCCTCCTCCAGGTAAATTCTTGAGTTTATTCTTACCCCTCATTACTTTGGCAGCTAATGTTTATAACCGCCTTTTCCATTTGTAGAGTATGAGTGCAGGAAGGTGCCCGTCGATGGGTACTATCATCGGAAGAGAGTGGGGATTCCTTGTGAGACCTTCTATGTGACGAGTGAGTAGTAAGCCATGATCTTAGTATTGCCTTTTGTAAATGAATGAGTACTATTAACTGTAGATCTTTGTCAATTTGGCAGGGAAAAAGAGGACCCGACCCGACGTTGCATTGAGGCGACCTCAATTATCGTCGGCTAGGCAAGGCGAGGATGAGAGCCTTCGTGCGTTCCTCCTCTATTTCTTTGGAAAATGTTTATTTGCGAACGCCACGGGCAACAGAGTGTCTGGCACCCTACTCAGGTTTGTAGATGATTTGGGCCGGGTAGGTGATTATGCCTGGGGTACAGCAGCTCTTGCCTTCCTTTTTCATAGCCTAGATGATAGATGCCGGGTCCAGAGGGGCCACAAGAGTCTCCGGGGTTTTGTCCCAATTCTTCAGTTAAATCAGTTTTTCATATTTGTTAATCTTCTGCCTTGAACATTCTTCCTTACGAATGATTTAACTGTTTTGAAATAGGTGTGGATGTGGGAGCATATCCTGCAGGGTCGCCCCGAGCGTTTGCCAGTGTGGTTGAGCCTTGCTCCCCGGGCGGCGCAATGGTATCCGAATGCTACTGTGCAGGGTTTCGCTGACATCCGACCTACAGAGCTGGCGAAGTGAACGAAAGATTTGAGGATGAGACCTGACGAATAGGGTTATCGCTTTATTTTGAACGAGTTGATGGACCGGGAGGTAAGTCATTCTTTCTCTCTTTCTTTTCCTTTTAATCTGTGAGCTTGTTTTGGAATTAGGCCAAAATCGGCCACCTCTTTCTTTGGGTTACTATTGGTTGACATCCTTCGGGGTTACGCTCCCTCTTTTTCTTTTTTTTCCAAATCATTTGGTGCCCTTACCAGGGCGGTCCTGATGATGAGTTGGTGGCGGTGCGAGCGGGGGTGCATTTATTTGTGAGAGATATATGGCTTCACGCCCCTCAGATTGTTTCTAGGCTTGTTGTGAGTCGAGTTGCTTGCCAGTTCGGTAGTCATCAGGTTGTCCTACCTCCTGAGCCTGCCATGAGTCATTCATATAGGGGATGGTGCAAAGCGATATTTGGTCATTCCCATCCGCGCCAGCTCGAGATAGATGATTGGGATAGAGGGGGACAAGTGCCTTTTTCAGCGCGGATGAAGAGGCATCGCGCGATTATGAGCGGCGTTGGAGAGACATCACGCATCGATACATACTGCCTGAGTCATATTCTGGCGGATCTTCCTATTCTATCCGAAATTGCGCTGAGGCGATGGAGACGTTGCTTTCACTTCGGGTAATCATTTAATCTTTTCTACTTACCCGACTTGATATTGTCCCTCATCCTCAATCTAATCCATCATGTTGTTTTTCTTGTTTTAGGCGGCTTCCTCAGCTGGGATGGGGTGTGAAGGGACTCGTCCATTGGGTGATAATTCAGGCGAGGTAAATTTCACCAAGTTTATGAACCTTATATTGTTTTCTATCCTCCCTTTCTAATTGCTCTCATTGTGCCTCATGGTAGGGGACCTCTACAAGAGTGATGTCTGATGTTGAGTTAGCCCTTCGGGAGGAGGTACTCCGACTATCCAAGTTGGTGAGAGAGAAGGTAATACTTGTTCAATTTGTAGAATGGGGATTGTGGGTACTATCCTTTAGTGTTGTGTGCCAGAGTACTCCTTCACTGCACTGCATACCTTGTGACCTTAGGAGGCCATGACGATGGGACTGCATGCGTCCTTTGTGGCTAAGGAGGCATGTGAATCATGCTCCCTCGTTTATTGTAAAAGTAATGCCTTGAACTCACTGACTCTCCTTACTTTGTCCAGAGGGGTCTACAAAAGGAATTACGGCCGAGCGACGCCATCATTGATGCAACAACAGATACCTCTGAGGTAGAAGGTTATTAACTCAATCTTCATTGTGAATTAAGACTTATGATATCTAATTGCTTGTGCAGAGGGATAGGGATTTGGCTGCGTCCGAGGCTGCAAGGATGAGATTGGAGGGCGAGCATCAGACACTGCGAGCTGAGATGGACCGACTAAAGGTTAGTAAGGCTCAGACTTTCATTGCGCCGTCCTCTTTTTTTTTGTATAACGACTGATCCTTGGTTGTTTGTCTCTTTGTGACTTTTCAGGCGGAAGCTTGTAGCGAGCGCCTTGTGAGAGATGCTTTAGAGGCACAAGTATCAGCCTTACTCGAGTTACGTCTCAACCTTGATTCCTTGTCTATCGTTGATGTGGTTTGTAATCTTGTGATTTGCAGGTTAACGAGCTACGTGCGATCCTCGTGAGCTATGAGGCCTCTATGCAAGTGAGGGTCTTTTTTCCCTTTTAAGTCCTTTATTTGTTGCTACAAGGTTTGGTTGAATGTAATGTTTCCTTAAAATGTCGTCTTGCAGAGCGGTGCTATCGTTGCTTCCGTTCCTTCACGTCTCAGCTAGGGTGAGGAGAGGGCTCTTATCCATGATCGGTACGCCGAGCGCATGGATCGCATAGCGCGATGTCACGAGGAGGTGGTTGCTGATCTGCGAAGGCGCCTCGATCGATATCGCCAGAGGGCGGAAGAGAGAGGTTATGCGTTTTCGGACTCGATGCGAGCACCTTCTCAGCGTGCTCCTGGTCAGTCTTCATTCGCTTCGTCGGTTCGTCATAATGGAGCTGCTCCGTAGCGTTATTGTTCTTCGATTGATCTCCTAAGGATCCATCCCTTGTGTATCCTTGTTCTATATTGTATTCAGATGTGTGTATATACCCAAGGTGAAATGCTCGGTCTCACAAAACCTTTGTCTAACAATTCTTGTAACCGAGTCTTCAACTCTCCCAATTCTGTCGGGGCCATTCTATATGGTGCGATAGATATCGAAGCGGTCCCTGGTAACAACTCGATAGTGAAATCAATCTCTCTGATGGGTGGTAAACCTGGAATCTCCTCCGGAAAAACATCCGGGAATTCCCAAACAATTGGGATCTCCTCCACCCCTTGGGACCGTTTATCCTCCGTGATAAACGCCAAATATGCTTCACAACCACTTCTCAATAGTCTATCAGCCTTCAGTACTGAGACCAACCCTGTACGAGGACTCCTCCTCTCTCCCTGAAACAACACCCCTGCTGGTGTCTCATCTAACTTGAAAGTCAGAGTCTTATGGAAACAATCCATTGTGGCATGGTATCCTGCCAGCCAATCCATCCCTAGGATGACATCAAAATCAAACATCTCTAATAGAATGAGATCTGCGGTTAAAACCACTTCTCCTATCTGAACTGTGCAACTAGGGTAATATGTTCTACAGATAACTTGTTTGCCTACTGGGTTGCCACAGTCAAAATGAACTATAGTTCTCTAGAATGCATATCAATCAACTTAGAAAATTCATGGGATAAGAATGAATGTGTAAAGCCAGGGTCAAATAAAATCCTAGCTTTTATCCCACAAACAAGAAGTGTACCTTCCACTACATTTCCCGCTGCCTCTGCATCAGCTCTATTGACCGCGTAGATTTGCCCTCGATGTTGTGGCCTATTTGGAGCTTGTTGTGGCCTGCCTTGTTGTGCATTCCTATGCTGCTGCGGTGCACGCTGATTTTGGTTCTGTCCCTGCTGACGAGTCTGTTGTTGTTGTTGTTGTGGTCTATACTGCTGTTGTTGTGGTGTCTGTTGCTGGAGTGGCCTTGCCTGATTCTGAACAACGATTGCATTCTGTGGTGCTACTAGACGATGTGCCCCTTGCTGCTGCTACTGATTATGTCTATTCAGCCTTGGACAGTCTCTCATATGATGGGTCATGGAACCACATCTGAAACATGCTCCTGTCAGTGTACGACACTGTGCACTCTCATGGTTCTTCCCACAATGGGTACAAACCAAGGGACCTTGGGCATTCTGTTCTGACCTCTGTCTCTTGTTCTGATGATTCTTCTGCTGGTAGTTCTGCTGATGAGCTTGCCCTTTGCCTTGGACTCTAAGGATCTTGTTGTGAAAGTTCTCAAACTTATAGGCCCTCTTGACCGCTTCATCAAAAGTTGCAGGTGGTATTACTCCGGTAGCATCTCTCTCAATGAAAGGGTTAAGTCCCTCAAAGAACTTGGCAATTTTCTTCTCAACTGTATCCACTAACTCCGGAGCATATCTGGACATCTCTCGAACTTGGTGAGATACTCTAAGACTATCATACTCCCTTGGACAAGCTGCTGAAATTCTATGGCCTTCTGTCTCTTGATGTGGGCGGGTACATACTTGTCATGGAATTGCCTCTTGAAGTTTGCCCAAACCTGTGCATCAGCCATGGTTCTGTATTCCTCCCTAACCGTCTTCCACCATCTGTCCGCTGTACCACTGAAAAGAGATGATGCTAGTTTTACTCTTTCTCCTCCTGTGCACTGGAAGATCTCAAATATGTTCTCCGTATGCTCTAGCCAATCATCTACAGCTAATGGGTCTTTTATCCCAAGGAACTCTTTCGGAGCTCTCTTCCGAAACCGCTCAAACAAAGCGTTCGGGTCATGTTGTCTCTGATTGATAACGATTGCGGGTTGGGGTTGAACCGGTTCTGGTCTTCTCTATAATACTTCTAGTAACTGCCTCTGCATATCTGCCAATTCTCTAGCATGATCTTCCTCTCTTTTAAGCATTTGCTCTTGCAGCCTAGCCTGATTCTCATTGGCCTGACGCTGTTGGTCAAGCATGGCCTGTATCATTTGTTGGAACTGATTTGGTGCATTGTTATCAACCCTTTCCTCTTCAAGTGGCCCTGTGTGATCACTATTGCTTGCAGAAGGGTTGCCATTCACTGGTCTCTTACGAGGTGGCATGATGCTGCAAAACAAATTGTTAGCACATAATAATCGAATAAAGGGTCACACATTGCTCACACGATACTAGCTAACGAAAGATCTAACGGATCCTCGCCACGTCCTTAGGATTTCTAGTTTCTTTTAATTGCTTGAAACACGTCTCGCTCTGATACTAGTCTGTCGCGACCCCGGACCGGGAATCCGGGATCGGGGCTAATAATGATGATGATAATGACAGCACATCGGATTTATGCTATACATTTATTTAATTTCCCACAGGTGTCCGCGGTGAGGATATCACAACCATACATGAACATTTCTATAAGTGCGGAAGCGTGTAGCAAATCAAATATTCAATCCATCTCAAATCATAAAGATAAATAACACAAGTATAGTACCGTATCAAAATGAGCACTGATCATAAGCATGTTACCCAAAAGTAAATTAAAGTTTATACAAGATTATTTAATTACATCTCCCAAAAATAGAGGCCAACAAAGGCTAATATAAACAAAATACCAATCCAAAGGATGGTTAAACAGTTTCCCAAAATATAAAGTCTATCATAGCAACCAAACGTCTAAATGACGTATTCAGCATGCCACTTAACTAACTGTTGCGGTTCTCCGACCGCCTCCTCGTGCTCCTCCTTGGGATAACCGACAACGGGACCTGAGTACCAAAGAGTGGGTCAAACACGACAGTTTGGCAAATGGGGAAAAATTCAATGGCAATATGCTAATAAATGAATTTACCTTCAAAAGCATTTAAAACTGTTTAAATAACAATTTTTATAAACGAGATAAAACATTTATCTAAATACAAATATGCATTATAAAACATGTAAGGTAACCAAGGAAACGGGAAACAAGCAAGATGGCAACCACACGAAGCTAAGTCCTCTATCACTAAAGTGATAGAGCAATTACTAGGCACTGATCTCAGTCACTCGAGGTGAGGAGAAACAGTGGATCTTATAAATACATATACTATACATGACCACGGTAGCGAGCCGGGCATCGGGAACCACAGTAGCAATCTGCGGCATCGGGACAAGACCACGGTAATAACTGGGTAGCGGGATCCAAACTGCAGCTGGCGGGACAAGAGGGGGGATCTCTAAGTCGGTGGATCAGACCAACAGGGTTATCCAAGCTTAGTGGTGCCGACTAATAGGTCAAATAACAAATCGAGACATATGCGAGTAAATCAAGTACAATAAATAAACGGGCAAGACGGGGGTGCTCAAGGGCACACTGTCATTTCATGTGGTGCAATGCACTTCATGACAAGTAAGTATTTCAAGTGTAATTCAATACTTTCGGGAAAACAAGGCATGTAGTATAAATCTAGGGAACAATGAAATACTATAGGGCTTTTGAAATCTCAAGACAAGTATCGGGGTTCAAAACTAGTTCAAGGTGAATAGGGATCCCGTATGTCGATCTGATAATAATTTGGTACTCTTGAGTTTGGGGACATTCCGGGCTCCTTATACACATTAAATTTTCAAAACTTCGAATGACATCCTCGTGATATGGTTTTTTTCTTTAATGTCCTCATACAATGCCTAGTGAATCTCCTTTGATCGACAAAGCTCAGCGCTCGAGCGAACCGGAGAGTTCGCTCGAGCGAGGAGCTCTCCGGAATGGTTATCTGGGTAATTTCGGTTACCTTGCGGTCAGCTGGTTGTTAGCCGCAGATGGGTTCGGCGGTTAGCCGCTGCCTGACCGCGCGGCTGACCGCGGTTGGCCTGATAGAGAGACAGGTTACTGGAATTGTAACCGAAATGATTCGGTTGGCTGGCGGTTAGCCGCCGATACGTTCGACGGTTAGTCGCTGGCTAACCGTGAGGCTGACCGTATTTCCAGGTGGAAATGTTGCTCTCTGGAAAAGTAACCGAATGGGTTGATTGGCTGGCGGTTAGCCGCCGATGGGTTCGGCGGTTAGCCGCTGGCTAATCGTGAGGCTGACTGAGTTTTCAGGGGGAAATGTTGCTCTCTGGAAAAGTAACCGTGACTGTTCGGTTAGCCGGCGGTTAGCCAGCAGTCACCAGATGGCTAGCCGCCAGGTGACCGCTGGATGACCGCCAGGTGCGGGAAACACCCACTGTGTTCAGATTTTAGCCATTTTCCTCCTCAAAACCATTCTCCTCACTTCCACTTAATCCTTGCCATAGAACTGAGCTAAAAGCTCCTCCAATGCCCTATCTACATTTCTCAACAACTCCAATATGGGTTCATTCCATCACCTTCTCCATTAATATCAAATCCAATACAAATAAAGAAAGAAGGAAACCATTTCACCATAGAATACATTTAGGACAAAACAAGAGGAAATTAAATGCTATGCACCAATACACTTCTATGATATAAATGCACCATTAATACTCTATCATGAACATTTATTTCAAAACAAAGCAATAAATAGGCATAAGTGGAAAGTACTAAAATCATTGAAAGCTTATAAAAATGAAATCATCCACTTGCCTTGGGTCTTCTAATGAGTAAATCAAACTCTTATCCTCTTCCAAGCCAAAGATTTAAGCTATGAACAAAATCCCCAAAACAAACAAACCCTAAAATAGGTCAAACAATGAATGAAGAAGATAAAACTCACAATAATGGAGATGAAGCTTCTCTAGGACTAGAAGAACACAAATCTAGAAAGATGGGAAGGATTACTTACTTGTAAGGTCCTCTGATGGCAAGAGTAAGCTCAATGAAGGTCTTGGAATGGAGGGTTTTCTTCACAAAGGGTATCAATAGGTAGCTATGGTGATGAAGAAGAGGATGATGCCTCCAATATGATGTTTGTGTAAGATTAGTAGGAGGTTGAGATGGTGAGAGCAAGAAGAAGAAGAAAAGTTGCTAACAGACCCTAGACTCTCTTCTTGTGCTGGAAAAAGGAAAAATGAGGAAGATGGGTCTCCTTATAAACAAGTGGGGAGTGGGCTCCACTACTAATAATCTAGTTGGGCTGAAATCATGTCTTTCGGGATCTCGGATGAATTCGACGAAGAAGGAAGAAATGATCGCCGAAATATCTAGTTTCCAAAAAGTATATGTTTCGCAGTTTTCGGGAGTATCAAGTTTTGGGTACAGATTTAGTGTACAATGACTGTTTTGCCCTCAAGGCTATCAAATCACGTTTCGGGGTCTCGAACGGTTACGGGATCAACATGAAAGTTGTAGGGATTATCAATATAATTAAAACGAGATTAAAACAATGAATGCAAAAAATACGATAAATCCTCAAGCGCATGCAAGGTCATAAAGAAGGAACCCCCCAAAGGGCCCCACTAAGCACAAACAATCAAAATTCCCCCAAAACTATGTCGAAAGCTATTCCAAACCCAACTTAGCCAAAATCACTAATCAAGCTTAGATCTAACACACAACTTAATTAGTACTAATCGAGTTCACTCGGGTCGGGGTCTTACACTTAGTGTCGTGGTTTCCGACCACCTTCTGCTTAGTTCGCCTGATGAGTATCCATGTCACTTTAGCGAGCCTAATTCTAATAGAATTTTTTTTACTACATGTGACTGTGCAATGCCCAGGCCCCTTAAGCTTTCTAATCAACCCATGTAACGAGCATTCGGCCAATGACTCCCAAACCAGGTGGCTTTAGGGCACTAGATATGTGAATACCCCTACGGGCTTACTGGCTCGAGTTAAAAAGGCTACGAATCCAGACTAGTCAGAAATTTTTTTTATTCTTTTCAAGACTTCTAACTAAACATTTTTTTTCTCTTTTTGTTTTTTTAACATGTGACTGTGCAATGCCCAGGTCTCTTAAGCTTTCTAATTAACCCATGTAATGAGCATTCAGCCAATGACTCCCAAACCAGGTGGCTTTAAGGCACTGGGTATGTAAATACCTCTACAGGCTTACTGGCTCGGGTTAAAAAGGCTACAAACCCAAACTAGTCATGATTTTTTAAGGGCTCCTAACTAAACAAACTCTTTTTGTCTCTTTTTTTTTCTTTGTTTTTTTTTTTTGGAATAAAAAAGCTTTCATGACACGGGCGATCCCACCTTCAAACCTTTACATTGGGTGACTTTAACCGTCTGAAATTTGTGTGGGGTAGACTCACCATTTTGTGTGTTTTTAGGTGCTGGTGTGTGTTTAAGTTCCAAGTTTGATCAGTGTGCATCTCTTTGGTCCTCCTACGGGATTTCTACAACTACGCAAAGGGGCAAGGAGGGTCATATTCCACAAGAAGTAGGGAAGGGTCAAACTATGTACCTTTTCAGGTACATAGCATTCCATGGATCGGGGAGCTCTTCCCCTTCTGCATTTACTAGTCTGTATGCATTTCCAGAATATACTTCTTTAATTACATAAGGGCCTTCCCAATTGGGTTGTAATTTACCTTTGGGATGCGGAAGCTGGGATGGAGTGATGCGTTTTAGCACGAAATCACCAACTCTGAATCTTCGTTCTTTGACATGCTTGTTGTAGGCTCTGGCAATCCGCTTTCGATACACTTGTGCATGCTCTGCTGCCTTCATTCTTTTCTCATCGAGTAGGTCTAGCTGAAGTAGTAGTGCTTCTCTCCTCTGGTCTTCCGTTATATCTTCATTTAATTGGACGCACAGTGACGGGTGAAGGACCTCGAGTGGAAGGAATGCTTCCGTTCCGTAGGTTAAAGAGTATGGGGTTTCTCCTGTAGGAGTTCTTATAGAAGTCCGGTACGCCCACAACGCTTCAAGCAGATGGTCTAGCCAATCATTACCTTTGGTGGTTTGCACAGTCTTTTTGATGATCTTCAGTAAGGTCTTGTTGGTTGCTTCAGCTTGACCATTGGCTTGGGGATAATACGGGGTTGAATGATGCAGTTCTATATCATATTTTGCGCACAACTCGTTCATTTGTTGAGATATAAATTGGGGGCCATTGTCTGTTATAAATACCTTAGGGATGCCAAACCTGGCTATTATATTCTTTTTGACGAATTTAACTACAGAGGTATCCTTAATATTAACATATGCCTCTGCCTCTGCCCATTTAGTGTAATATTCTGTAGCTGTTAATATGAATGCCTTATTTTGTGTGTTTTCTAGTGTAGGGGCCAGGGGTCCTATGATATCAAAGGCCCATGTCGAAAAAGGCCATGGAGCTATGGTAGGGTGAAGGGATGATGCGGGGGCATGTATTAGGTCGACATGCAGCTGACATTCTCTGCATCTCCTAACATAATGGACTGAATTTGTCTCTAGGGATGGCCAAAAATAACCTAAACGGATAATCTTCTTAGGCAACATCTGGCCGTTGACATGTCCTCCACACTCTCTCGGATGTGCTTCTTCAATTATCTCCTGCCCTTCTTCTGTGGTCACACATCGTAGGAGAATTCCACTGAATGATCTACAGTACAATAGCCCCGCGACTATGACGTATCTCTGAACCATTTCTTTCAGTGCTCTTTTATCCGATCGGGTGGCATATTCAAGGATGTAGCCATCGTGTAAGTAATTCCAGATATCGTAGTACCATGGCTGATCGTCTACCAAGTCATCGTCATGTTGTATGCGGGCTAGGACTCTTTCGGGCTCGGTGTTCTCCTCGTGATCAGACTCTTTGGCCTTGGCTTTCTTACTATTCTCCTTCGAAACTTCTGGCAGAACTTCGGCAGGGTTCCCTTTGGTTAAATCTATCGGCTTTACGGATGGAGACGCTAGCCTTTTAATTAGGAAGCCTTCAGAGTCTTTGTCGTCAGGTATCTCTATGATTGAAGCTAGGATTGCTAATGAGACAGCCAGTCGGTTCAAGGCTCGAGGAATGTAGAGGAAGGAAATCTTCTTGAAATCAAACATTAATTCTTTTGCTTTTGCATGATAATGTGCCAGCTTTGGGGCACTGACCTTCCATTCTCCGACTATTTGGGAGATAACAACCTTGGAATCACCGAAGACTCTCAATTTCTCGATACCTAGGGTGTGGGCTTCTCTCAGTCCTGCTAGTAAAGCTTCGTATTCCATCACGTTGTTGGTTGCTGGAAACCCAATCTTGTAGGCTTTTGGTATGGAAACTCCTTCTGGGTATAATAACACTACCCCAACTCCTTTTCCATTTTGGTTCAAAGCCCCATCAAAATACATGGTCCATAAATCATCATTCTTGACCTCCTCAATGTCTGTAAATAAAATGTCCTCATCGGGGAAACCGGTTTTGACTGGCTCATATTGAGGCAGAGGGAGGTGTGCTAAATGGTCAGCGATCGCCTGTCCTTTTACGGACTTTTGTGTAACATAGGTTATATCAAATTCAGCCAAGAGCATTTGCCATCGGGCAACTCTTCCTGAAGTGACAGGCTTCTCGAAAATATACTTTAAGGGATCCATCCTCGCTAGGAGTTTAACTTGATGGGCTAGAAAGTAATGTCTCAATTTCTGAGCCGCCCAAACTACGGCTAAGCAGGTTCTTTCCATTGGTGAGTATTTCCTTTCATAGGGTAATAGCGATTTGCTCAGGTAATAAATAGCGTTCTCCTTTCGGCCGGTCTCATCATGCTGGCCTAGGACCACACCTATCGCAGATTCTGTCGTTGACACGTATCAGATGAGAGGCTTGTTCTTGATAGGGGGTTTCAGAACGGGAGAACTAAACAAATATTTCTTCAGACCTTCAAATGCCTTTTGGCAGTCGTCGTCCCAGAGGTACTTCACACCTCCTTTTAGTAATTTGTGGAATGGTTCGCACCTTTGGGAGTGCTGTGAAATGAATCTCCTGATGAACTGTAATCGCCCTATGAGGCCTCTCAATTCTTTGAGATTCTTCGGGGGCGGTATTTCAAGGATGGCCTTTACCTTAGACGGATCAACCTCAATCCCCCGATTACTTACCATAAAACCCAGGAGTTTGCCGGAGGATACTCCAAAAACACATTTCTTTGGATTCATTTTCAGTTGGGTGTTTTTGGATCGTTGAAGGACCTTCCTGAGAGCCGTGACATGATCTTCACGGGTCTTGGATTTGATTAGAATGTCATCTACGTAAACTTCCATACAATCATGTATCATATCGTGGAATATCGCCATCATAGCTCTCTGATAAGTGGCACCGGTATTCTTTAACCCGAAAGGCATCACAAGGTAGCAATAGGTTCCCCAGGGCGTAGTGAATGATGTTTTCTCTTGATCTTCTGGTGACAACTTGATTTGATTGTACCCTGAGTAACCATCCATGAACGATAGCATAGCGTGCCCTGCAGTATTATCAATAAGCACGTCGATGTGAGGCAAGGGGAAATCGTCTTTGGGAGATGCCTTGTTTGGATTTTGGAAATCAATACAGACTCGGACGCGTCCATCTTTTTTCTTTACGGGGACTATGTTGGCTACCCATTGAGGGAATAATACGACTCTAATGAATTTAGCTTGATGGAGCTTGTCAACCTCTTATTTTACTTTAAGGGCAACATCGGGGAGCATCTTTCTTAATTTTTGCTTGACAGGCTTAGCATTTTCTTCTAGTGGGATCCAGTGCTCCACCAGATCAGGTGCAAGTCCGGGCATATCTTTATAGTTCGATGCGAATACGTCCTGATATTCTCTTAGAGCTTCAAGTATCTTACTCTCCTCATCGGGTTCTAGGCACGCGCTGATTTGGACCTGCTTGGGTCTTTCCTCCGTCCCTAGGTTTATCTCCTTTGTCCTTTCGGTAGTTGCTTGTGTCTCTTCATCAAACTTCTTGACTATTCTTCTAAATTCCTCAGAAACTTCGTCATCCCCTTCTTCGACGTCCACTAATTCGTAAACACCCATTCCATCATTGACGTTTGCATGTTGCGCCGAAGGCTCAGGTTCTACGATGACAAGCAGAGATTCACAGCCTAACTTATCAATGTTAGTCATAATCTCCTCTAGTTGGGATTGCTCTACCCGGGGTAACTTCCATCGCCTTGGATCACCCACACTTTGATGATGACTAAAGTTTTCTACTCCTACGGTTCTTAATTTTTTGGATTTTCTATTTTCTAATTTTTTTGGATTTTTGGAATGATATGGTACAGGTGGGGTTTGAGATGGGCTATCTACCGAGGAGGATCCTCCCCACTGGCGTGGCCAGGCAGTGGGGCGGTATACCACTTCGTGATCGTTTCAGTCATCAGCTTCCCAAATTTCATGGTCTCTTTGAGAGGGGTCTTCTCGCCAATGGCGCCAGGCAATGGGCCAATACACCACTTCTTCTCGAGTAGGGTCTTCAATTTCCCATGTTTCACGGCTTCCTTGGAGTTCGGCAATCGGCGTTTTTTTTTTTTGGACAAATGAGTTGGTTCACTCGCGGTCAACATGTTGCATGATAGGAACTGGGACCTCAGATCAATAATGTGTTCCGTATTGTCCACTTCTTTTGGTGAATGGAGTTCTCTCCAAGTGCCAAAGATTTCTTCATGGATCTCGCTTTCAAATGGTGTGGTCTTCCCAATCTTCTACTAAAACGGCCTTACCTTTATCGCTTGAATCCGAATTGTAATGTCCCTCTCTAATCCGTGACGTGTCGGGATCTAGAATTTTATCGTGTCTTATGAAGTGTTCATCTAAAGTCCAGTCCTCTGGTTTATTTCTCAGATCATTGTGTGTATCGTACCCTAATCCTTCTGCTTTCAGTCTAAGGTCTGGTATGTAGGGGTCAATAATACATTCTCCATCTTTTCCAAGTCCAAATCCGGGTTGATATCCCATCTTCCTCATCAGAGACCATCCTCGAGCTTGGCTCTCGTTGTTCGTTGCTGTACTTTGTAGAGGGGATAATTCAGGAAATATATTTTGCATGGGGTCCATATCCATTAAGGAGATAAGAGGGTCAACTCGGTATCCGTGAATCTTGACCTCTGGTGCCATAGGAGCAGGCTGTAAGGTCGGGAGTATCTGAAGTTCTTCTGGTTCAATCACAGGTGGATCCCCCATCATTTTCATGATCTTGCCTAAACAGGTGTTTGTTGTGTTTTGATAAGTGATTTCCCCCCTTTTTATCTCGACGTGTTTAGACCGTGTTTCGCGTGTTTTGAGCATTCAGGAATCTAAGTGAATACCACTGAGCTTGGACTGCCCTTTCAGTTTGATCCACTGTTTGGGGGTCCTTAAACATGTGGATTGTCTGCAGACTGGTCGTGTATTTATTACACATCGTGCTTGTCCGGTTCCACGGCCGGAATCCCCTTATATGTGGGAATCGTGTCGTGATTATATTATGTATATCGTGCTTGCTCTTTTCATTATAAATGATAGAGAAAGGATGGGCTCTTTGTGGAAGGTAACTATTCATGATATTAGAAGTATTCATGTTAGCTTTGCTCGTATTTTGAAATGTACCTTAGTCATGTAACTGTTTACCATTCAGCAAAATGTCTTTATATGTTTCTTTAAACATTTACTACTTATATGCTCATGCCTAAATTGATTACCTGCCAAACCGTTGTGTTTGATCCTTGTATGTTGGTGCCCAGGTGCAGGTGACGTTGCCTTTGAGGAGGAGCGTCCGGAGGAGGCTCTTGAGCCACCCCCAGTCAGAGAGTGGCGACCCGACGATGTCATCTAGACGTCGGGCGGGTTCTTGAGTTTCGCTACATTTTGTCACTGGGTTCTTTTATTATTTTGAGAATTGTATTGGCCTCTGTTGGCCTCTCATGGGTTGTAACTAAAACTTAACTTACTTTTGTGTTAGTCTCATAACTTGAATCTTGATGGGAATGCCATATTAACTCCTTCTTTTGATACTATGCCTTGTTATTGTTTGCTATAGCACTTAAAAATTTATTGGTGCTTGTCTTGATGTGATTTGCTACACGCTTCCGCAAACTCGATCATGTGAGTCAGATTCCGCGTGCTTCGGGAATCCTCACCGCGGGAACCTATGGGAAAACATAACAATCGTAAATTCAACTCGTCGCGGGTCCGGGATCCGTACCGGGGTCGCGACATCAAATTTCAGGTCAATCGGACATCGGTTGACCACACATCAAAGCCGACATCTTCCTCCCGGCGAAATCAAGCCTAGCAGTAACGGGACCCTAAATGGCTTCAAAACTCAAGCAAAAGCCCATGGTTGGTCCTATTTACTGCTCAGGAGGCTTCAAGTCAAATTTCAGGTCATTCCAACATCGTTTGACCTTGTTTAGATTCTTGACAAAAATCGGCAGCTCTGCGCGGCAAATCATTGGCTTTTCCAAAAAAATAGGAAACTTTGTGCTCTGATTTATGCGACTTCTCGCCAGGTTTTCTTCAAAAGAACCAAGTCAAAAAATGAGGAAAAATTTCAAGAAAAATACAGGAGAAAGAAAGAAACAAAAAGCTCTAAAAACGGCCGACAAAGCGGCCACCAAAGTTGAGAAATTCCCCCATGGTCGCCGGCGACCCTGGAAATCCGAGTTGCCGGATTTCCATCGAAATGCCCTTGTCTTGATGTAATTTTCTACACGCTTCGCAAACTCGATCATGTGAGTCAGATTCCGTGTGCTTCGGGAATCCTCACCACGGGAACGTGTGGGAAAACATAACAATTGTAAATTCAACTCGTCGCGGGCCTGGGGTCCGTTCCGGGGTCGCGACAGGACTGGTATCAGAGCGGGACTTGTTTCAAGCACTTAAAAGAAACTAGAAAGGTCTTAGGAACATGGCGAGGATTCGTGAGTTCGGTAGATTCGTTGGTATAGGACCTTAGAAACCCTTATACCATGATTATGGTGTACTAACTCCTTGTTTTACAACACCATGCCTCCAAGAAAAGCTCCAAACAATCATGGTTCAGGCAGTAATCGGAATGAGTCAGACACATCTAATACGCCAACCGCTACACAGTTCCAAGAACTTATGCAAGCTATGATAGTGCAACAAAGATAGGCTAATGAGAACCAAGCAAGATTTCAAGAACAGTTAGCTAAGAAAGATGAGGAAATCGCTCAAGTCCAGAGACAACTCTTGGAAGTTCTTCAGAACAGGAACGTTGCTCCACAGCCTTTGGGTCCACGGATTGTTATCCATAACAAGGATCACGACCCTAATGCGCTATTTGAGAAGTTCAGGAAGAGAGCACCGAAGGAATTTTCGGGCAATGAGGACCCGTTAGTTGCAGACGACTGGCTAGCTAATACCGAGAAAATCTTTGATGTCTTCACATGCACAAGGAGGCAGAAGGTCAACCTCACAACTTCACTATTTTACGGGCTTGCAGATCGTTGGTGGCAAACAGTTAAGGATCCATACACGGTAATGGCTAATGAAGATGCGTGGGCAGCGTTCAAGACGCAGTTTCAGGATAAGTACATTCCCTCCCATGTAAAGAGGCAAAAGGCTATTGAATTTCAGCAGCTCAAGCAAGGCAGCATGACGGTGCTAGATTATGTCACCAAGTTCGAAAGATTGGCTAGATATGCTACCGAGTTTATTGACACTGAGCAGAAGAAGATAACGAAGTTCTTGGAAGGGTTGAATCCGATTATTATGAGAGATGCTATAGGAGTAATACCACCAGCTACATATGTTGAGGCGGTCAAACGGGCATATAAGTTTGATGATATCAACAATCTAATCGTTCAAGACAGGAAGCAACACTACCAGCAGCAGAATCAGAGGCAACAACAGAACAAGAAACCAAGACAAGAACAAGGTCAAGTGAGGCAGGGTTGTGGACATTGTGGCAAGAATCACGAAACTCATGAATGTCGTAAGGCCATGGGTGCCTGTTTCAAATGTAGGGCTCTGAACCATGCAATCAAGGATTGCCTACAACTTCAGAACCAAGGGAACATAAACCAACAACAGAGACAAGTAGCTCCTCATAATCAAGCACCAGTTCAGAATCAGGTTAGACCACCTCAGAAGCAGCAGCAGGCAAGGCCACCAGCACAGAATCAGAATGCTCGTCCCCCACAACAGAACAAACATGGCCAAGGAAGGCAGAACCAAGCACCGAATAGACTACAGATGCATGGACGTTTATACTATCTCAACCGTGCGGATGTAGAAGCTGCAAGAGACGTGGTAGAAGGTAAACTTCTTGTTTATGGGGTAGAAGCCCATATTTTATTTGATCCTGGATCCACACATTCGTTTTCATCTCCTAGTTTTGCTAAGATGATTGATGCACCACATAGTGAATTGGATTTAATTCTTATAGTAACCACTCCAGTAGGGAAACAAGTTGTGTGTAGAACCTATTACCCTAGATCTCTTCCTAAGCGTGTTATGCATAATTATTATGCCCGTGCTAGTCGTGCTCGTCGTGTTTTGATAAGTGATTTCCCCCTTTCTATCTCAACGTGCTTTGATCGTGCTTCGCGTGTTTTGTGCATTCATGAATTAAGTGAACACCACTGAGCTTAGACTGCCCTTTCGGTTTGATCCGCTGTCTGGGGGTCTCTAAACATGTGGACTGTCTGCAGACTGGTCGTGTATTTATTACACATCGTGCGTGTCCAGTTCCGCGGCCGGAATTCCCGTCTTTGTGGGAAATCGTGTCGTGCTTATATTATGTATATCGTGCTTGTCGTGCGTGCTTGCTCTTTTCATTATATAAATGATAGAGAAAGGATGGGCTCTTTGTGGGTTGTAACTATTCATGATATATTATGTACTCATGCTAGTTTGTTTTGGTATCTCAGCTTTGCTCGTATTCTTGAAAATGTATCTCAGCTTTGATAGTACTTCATACCAAAGATTTGCTTACATGTTTTCTCTAAATGTTATTGTTCATGTTCATGCCTAAATTGATTACCTGCCAAACCGTCGTGTTTGACCCTTGTTTGTTGGTGCCCAGGTGCAGGAGACGTTGCCTTTGAGGAGGAGCGTCAGGAGGAGGCTTGTGAGCCAACTCCCGTGAGAGAGTGGCAGCCCGACGATGTCATTTAGATGTCGGTCTAGTTCTCGAGTTTCGTCACCTTTAGTCTTGGGGTTTCTTTTGGTTATTTTGAGATTGTATTGACCTTTATTGGTCTCTTATGGGTTGTACTAAACTTAACTCACTTTCGTGTTAAACTTATAACTTGAACTATGTTTGGGAATGCCTTGATAACTCTTTTCTTTGATGCTATGTCTTGTTATTAAATGTTATAGCACTTAAAGATTTGATTGTGCTTATCGTGATGTGTTTTGCTACACGCTTCCGCAATCGTGTACGTGTGAGTCAGATTCCGCGTGTCTTTGGGAATCCTCACCGCGGGAACCTGTGGGAAAATAATGAACCATTGAGCATAAACACCATCAATCGCGTCGCGGGCCCGGGGATCCGTTCCGGGGTCGCGACACTTATCCTCTAAAAAACTGAAGTCCAAACCAAGCCAAAGAATCAAAGCATCAAGCGCTCTCATCTGAAGAACGATGGCGAAGTCCATACATGACTGTCGCCGGTCGCAAGTCAAAGATCGACGGTCGCAAGTCATGTAATCAAAGACCAAAAGGCTTCTTGGAATCAAAGATTGACGGTCGCAAGTCATGTATGGAGTTCGCCATCGTCCTTCAGAAGAGAACGCTTGATGCTTTGATTCTTTAGCTTGGCTTGGACTTCAGTTTTTTAGAGGATAAGGACCAAAGGAAGGTCCTATATCCAATGAAAAACGAAGAGACGGGCTGAAGAGCCGCGTCTTGGCCATGTTGAGTAGAAGAAGAGGAGGTTTTTTCTCACACCCCCCCAAGGGACTTTGATCGCCTTTGGGTGTTTGTTGCAGCAGAGTTTCTTCAGAGTAGCGGGGCTTCTGGATTTTGAGTTCAGGATTTCGGGATTCTGTGTGTGTGTCCTCTGGCTTCTTGGAGTCACCTCCTTTTATAGGCATTTGGTAGCCTTTAAGTGACTTTATGGGCTTTAATGCATTAAAACTACATAATGGGAGGAGTTACAGGTTTTAATTCCTTTATTTTGTAACTCTTTTTTCTTGGCTTCTGATTGGCCAGTGGAGATAATGGGCATTTAATCGTCTTTAATCTCCATGATGAGAGGAGTGTCATAACTTTAATGTCATGATGACTTGGACTTGTAACTCTCATTTCCTTACTTCTGATTGGGCCGTCCAAAATAATGAGTTAATGACCGTATTTAGTTGGGTCAATTAACATCATTAAGTGGTTGCCGAGGAGTTGAAGAGTCGCGGGCCGTGCCGTGTCTTTTGAAATTCTTCTTACGATGATCGACGATGGATCTTCATGTTGATCGATGTCGGATGATCACACAACTTCAGACATTAGTTGATACCGGCGGGTCGGTGACATCTGTCTTGTCGATTTCTCTATCCGTCGGACAGAAAGTGTACTTTCTTGGTCAGCTGGATGGCGATCTTGGAGCAATCGATGATGATTTCATGCTCTTGACGGCGGATCCGAGATGTCGATGAAGATCAGTCGTTTTTTAGTGTCAAAAATCATATTTTCATGAAATCAGAGGGGCTGGAACTCCCGAAATGCGAAAAGGATTGGAAAAAGGGCCTCGCGGCGGAAATTCGGCGGCGACCTGGATCACCAGGGTCACCGGCGACCGTGGGGGGATTTTCCCCTTTGGTCGCCGTTTTGTCTACTGTTTTTCGTGCTTTTTTGCTTTTTTTCTCCTGTATTTTTCTTGACATTTTCCTCATTTTTTTTAGCTTGGTTCCCCTGGAGAAAACCAAACGAGAAGTTGTGCAAAAACCAGGCACAAAGTTTCCTAGTTTTTGGAAAAGCCGAAGACTTTGCCGCATAGAGTTGCTGATTTTTGTCAAGAATTAAAACTAGGTCCAACGATGCCGGAATGACCTAAAATTTGATGTGAGGCCTCCTGAGCAGTAGATAGGACCAACCATGGGCTTTTGCTTGAGTTTTGAAGCCGTTTGGGGTCCCGTTGCTGCTCGGCTTGATTTTGCCGCGAGGAAGGTGTCGCGCTCTGATGTGCGGTCAACCGATGTCCGATTGACCTGAAATTTGACAAGGAGCCTATTGGAGTCATTTTGAGATGATCCATTAGCTCCGATTTGGATGTCATGGTCCCGGGGTGCTTTGCCGCGGGTAGCCTTGATTTTCTCTCCGAGCGTCGAAGTCAGGTCAAACGTTGTTGGAATGGCTTGAAATTTGACATGCAGCCCTTTTGAAGCATATTGAAGCCGCCCATGTGCTCCGTTTGATGAGTAATGGTCCCGATGGTTCTCGCCGCCGAGAGACTTAATTTTCTTTCGGAGCATCAAAACCGGGTCAAAAGTTTCTCGGAATGACCTGAAATTTGACGTGGAACCTTTTAGAGGTATTTTGAAACCATCTGTAGGCTCTGATCAAAGTTTTGATGTCTTCGACGCCGCCGCCGCCAGGAGCACCTATTTGGCTGCCGGAGAGTGAAGTTTGGCCAAATGATGTCAAAATGGCATGAAACTTGATGTAGAGCCTCCTGGTGGCTGTCTTGAAGGATCTTGCAGTTTTCAAATGATTCTGACAAGATTTGATGCTTGAAGTAGCATTGCCCGTTTGTAGTAGGGTACGACTTCATTGAGCTTCTTAATGTTTGAAGAGGCAAAGTGACATTTTTTGGTGTCAACAAATGCCCCCTCGAGGTAAGCAATAGTAGCTTTTGGAGTCGATGTGCCTCGAAGAGAATCTTGAAGGAGAGCCTCCGATTTGACCAAGAGTCTTTGAGCATTTTTTTTAATAGCCTTTTGAGTTTCCAAGGGGATTTTATGGTAGTGAGAAGGATCAAGTACCATCTCAAGGCAAAGTTTTGAAAATGACATGAGGGAGTTGGATTTGGGTTTTGGATTTTGGGTTTTCCTTTTGATCTTGTGAACCTAAGGGCTTTATGTGGCGCATCAGGCGATCAAGAAGGATTTTTGGTTTTTGACCTTGTGACCTAACAAGCTGTATGTGGCAGGTTAGGGGGTCGGGGTTTCATTTTTGGAGTTTGAACTTGTGACCCAACAAGCTGTATGTGGCGAGCCAGGGGGTCGAGGATTTTTTGGTTTTGGCCTTGTGACCTAACAAGCTTTATGTGGCAAGTTAGGGGACCAGGATGTGGTTTTTGTGGGTTGTCAATTTTAAGATTTTGGCTTAATTTGGTTCATAAGGTTGGATGGTTTGGTTTCTTGGGAACTCATGAGGCTTTCTCTCTCTTTTTCTTTTTGGATGGTTCAATCGACTCAAAAGAGGCATGGAACCATTTTGTATGCTCTTGGTAAGAAGAATTTTTGAAAGGAAGCCCCTTTTAGTGCCTAGGTGGTCAAACCTGACTCATGTTGGCTAGCCCATGGGACCTTAAGCTTTTAAAGATGGCTTAGATCTCACATGGTGTCATTTTGTAAAGAATATCTAAAAATATCTCTTTTGGATAGAGAATATCTAAAAATATTCTTACTTGGAGAGAGTCTCTCAAGTTTCCTTTCTTTTGGGAGAGATTTTCTCTAAGTATCTTTCTTTGGGAGAGAATATTTCTCATTCCCTTTCTTTTTGGAGAAAATTTCTCAAAGAATCTTCTCTTTGGGAGAGAATATCTCAAATTTCCTTTCTTTTGGGAAGGTTGCTAGTTTTTAGCACTTACCTCCTTTCTTTTCTCCTTGTTTCATCTTTTGGGTTACTCTCTTCTATAAAAGCAAGAGGAGATTGGATCTTTGCTTCTTTGCTTTCTTTCTTTGCAACAATATCCAAGAGTGCTCCAAGATCAAGAGTTCTTCTTCTTCAAAGATCTTCAAGCTTTTCTTCTTCCCCATCAATGGCTTCAAGTAAGTCTAATTTCCATTGTAGAAGTAGAATTCTTTTTCTTTTCTTTTCTTCTCCCTTTTTTTTTCTTTTTCTTTTTCTTCTTTTTTTTCCATGTGTTTCCCTTTTCTTTTCTTTTTTTTCACGTGCTGTGTTTTTTTCTTCTTCTTTTTTTTGCACGATTTTTATTCTTTTTCCTTGGTTGTACGGACTTGGCCATACTGCCACGTGGCAGTGAGCCATGGCCTGCTGCCCAAATTTTTTTTTTTTTAAACTTCTTTTTTTTTTTGCTTCTTTTTTTTTTGCTCACCATGAGAATGAGATTTATGCACCATGATGATGAGGTTTTATGCATTTCAAGATGTTTATGCATATTTGTTTGTTTCTTTTCTTTTTTTGGATGTATCAAGATAAGAGGCTAGAATCTCTAGGTCAAGTCAACATGAATTTTGACTTTGACAAAGTTTGATTGGTTTTGACCACGTTGGGTTGGAATTGGTCAAACTTTGGTTAAAGTTTTCCTAGCATCTAAGGCATGGAGATTTTTTTGGATGCATGCCTTTTAGTAAATTGATTCGGAGCATGATGATGCATACCTAGAAATCTTTTGCAAGTTCAGGGATTTGGAGCTCGCAGCAATGTTGAGCCCTTTCCTGATCTTGCTGGATTTTGAGGAGCTTTGTAAGTTTCGAAGTTTGGAGCTCGCAGCACCCTTCTTCAAGCTTGTGGAGATTTGATGAGATTGGTTTGATCTCGCAGCAATGTTTGAGTTCAAACCTCCTTCGTTGAGCTCATCTTCAAGCTTCCTATCTTTGTCAGGATGTTTCCCTTTTCTTCGGAATTGTCCCGGAATCATGCCAAGATTTCGCTAGAATTTTTTTAGCAAAATTCTGTCATTTTAAAGATTGAGTTTTTCCTCTTTCATCCCTTGCAGGTAGTTCCTCCAGAATGAACAAGGGCAAAGAGCCTGCTTCCGATGCACCTCGTCGGTCTACCAGGTCTCCTAATGCAGCCGTTTAGCAGGCCTGGGAGAAGGTCCAGTTTGTGGAGGGAAACTTGGAAGAGTGTGACTCCCTTAACCGTGATGAGATGAGACAGCGATTGATCGCTCTCAAGGATGAGGAGTTTTACAGAATTATGGTAAGCAACCGTCCTTGGGTCATGGACGATCAGAGCGTTGTGCCCAAGCCTACCTTCTTCTTTTGCAATGCAGTCCCTGACGACTTAACGTACCAAAGAAGGTGTTTTCAGTTCTCTTACACAGCTGATGGTGAGGAGAGAACTATTTCTACCTGGTTGACCTTTGATCGGACTGTATTGATCATAAGTCTTTCTCCCACGTGCCCTAAGAGGGAGGATCCTCCAAGTAGGGTGAAGAGGACCAATGTGATAAAGACTAAGGTTTTTGTTGGCGAGCCTTCCGAATATGCGGAGAAGTCGCCTATCCGTATGGACATGTTGATGCTTTCTAGTGGCTACCTAGGTTCTGACCATCCGTCGGTCAGTTTGAGACCGGTTGGCCTTGGTATTTTTCGGGGCGACGGTAGCAGTTGGGTGAAGCCTTTTCGACTTCGTGGCCATGTTAGTGTTGATTCGAGTTGGGAATCATGGACTGATCACACCTTGCAGGCTGGTGGAGCCATTTTGAAGGAGGCCGGGATCTTCGACGCGGTTCGCGCTTTTCGGAAGACCGTGGTTTTCTCCGATGAGGCCTTTATGGCCATGCTAGAGTCATTCCTCCCATAAACCAACACCTTCATTGTGACGAACGGTGAGATTGGTTTTACTCTGAAGGAATTAAGCGTCATCACCGGGCTGCCTATCCTTGGCAAACTCTATGAGGAGTTTATGCCTATCGACAGCGTCCTTGAGGAGCAGTCTGAGGAGTTCAGGCTCCTGTACTTTCAGCTTGTCGCCTTCTATGATTTTTTGAAGGAGAAGGAGGGCTCGAAAGTCCGGTGCAGCAGTTGGAAGAATTGTAACTCCAACTTCGTTGACGGCGGAGAGTCTTCTGATGGTATGGCCCAAGATTCTAGGGCCAAGAACCCAGGTTCGAAGAAGATCTCCGTTATGCGAGATGACTTGAAGAAGTTCTTCGGGAGTACAGACGCCATTTATTCTGACATTGCACTGCGAAGAGATCTCACTGTTTACCTCACTTATTGGTTGGGTGAGGTTGTTTTCGCTGGAGGAGATGGAACACACATCAAGCCGCATTGTATTTTTCCGGCTTGGCAGATGGCGTTCGGAGAGCGGTTGGCTTTGGTGCCAGCTCTTTACTCCTACGTGTGTACCGAACTGCAGGCTGCTGCTTTCTTGGTTCGGCTTGGGCTCCCTATGAACAGGGTATTTTCAACCCATATTTTCTATTCGTGGTTTATGTACCACTGTCCCGGCTTCCACCGATTAGGAGTTGCATAAGATGATGACCTTTCATGATTCGGTTGGCTAGAGGGATAGCCGTTTCTGAATCTTTTTTGTCTGCCCGTTTGAGGATCCGACGGTTCAGGGAAGTCGAGATTAGGCAATCTTCAGTGAAGCTTTCTCCAGGTTTGCGGAAGAAGGCTTTTGACTTTGAGGGAGTTGTTGGTGTTGGAAGTAGGTGGGCCTTCCAGACAGGTTTAAAAAACTTTTGACCCACTTGATGCAGGGATCAATGTCTAGAAGGGCAACAAACCCAATCCAGGATGCAATTCCTCAAACTCATAAACCATGTACAGCAAATTATCCTATCTAGAAGATAGAAAACAGCACATAAACATGCAACCACGAAATCTACAGCTTACAAGGATGTAGATATACCTTTGGAGCCTTGTAGTGCTCTAATGGAGAATTTGAGTTCTTTCTTTGATGATGAACACATTCACTAACCAAGTCAGAATCTCCAACACCTTTTGATCCTCCACGCTATGACCCGTATTAGATCTCCTTTTCTCAAGAAGATGGTGGAATCTTCAAGAGAAAACCTTACTAGTAACTCTAAGGAACTAGAGGAGAAAGAGATGAGAGAAACTTGTGCAACACTTGCACTATGAGGAGGGCTTTATGTGGAACACAATGGTGGACGTCCAAGAGGGGATACATCCCCTATTTATAGTCCTTCATACCACCTCTTTTCCTATTTGAAATAGAAGTTTAACTCCCATTACAAAATAGTAACCTTCTCCCTTGCTAGTTGCCATAGAAGTCTCACTTCCACAACAATTAGTAGCTTTCTCCTTTCTTAATTAAAATAGAAGTCCTACTTCCATTAATAATTAGTAGCTTACTATTACTACTATTAGAAGTCTCACTTTAAATAGAAATAGTAACCTTCCTATTAGAGTTCAAGTAGAATTGGTATCTTTCTAATAAATTGGGCTAGCATGGGGACCACTAGGGATTCCTTAGAAAGCTGGCTCCAACTGGGACACGTGACCCCACATCTCATGTGCAATCCAGGCCCACAGTTAATTGCAAATAACTCCACTATATAAATGCAATTACACTACAGTCTTAGGAATAAATTACAATGAAGACCCTAAACTTCCTCAGTACCACAAGTAGGCCCCTCTATCATTATCCATGGATCAATTGAAATAAATTTGTCCCATCCAATCTTAGATCCACATCTTATTATCTTTGAGCCCCAATTAATTATAGTGATCATTTGGTACCGATCCAATTAACTCTTAATCGAACTGGGTGCGCACTTACCAATGATAAATCCATTAATTGGCACAAGGGGATAATGTAGATAGATTCCATCTTGATCATTGCATGTTCCCACAGTCCTACTACCACGTACCCAAGACACCGAGGTGTTGACCTACAGTTGGCCTCTCTCATTGGTGACTCAAAGTAAATGAATAGACAGAAACTTGAGTTCATCAATGTTTCAGGATTGAGAGCCTATTGCTAGGGATTATGAGAGCAATCCTTAAATCGAGACAGTATTTCATAAGGTGCTTCTCATGGTCCTTCAATACATCCAATGTACCAGCACTATGATCCAGAATCTTACATTCTGATGATCGAGACAAATCACACTATCTCATAGTGATCAAAGTGCTGCAACCTTGTTAGATAAGATGCCCAGTCTCATCACTGGTTGTGAAGATATTTTAAGTATAAGATTTGTGATACATATCTCCCATATGTGGATCTCATCCATATACATATATCACATCTAATATACTAATGGGACCCGGTTCATCTCATGAACCATTATGTCATATGTATTGGTTATGTGCAAGTATATAATTAAACACCATTCATCCCATGAAAGGAAAGCATGATTGTATTGATAAATAAAGAAATTAATTAATTTATTACATCACACTCTTGGTATTGAGACCATAAAACTAACAGTTGGAGCGCCTTCGAGCATGGTGACGCGCTTTGGAGGTTTGCAGGATGGAAGGAATGCATGGGCCTTTTACAGTGCGGAGGACACTACTGCTACGATTTCCTATCCTAAGTTGCCCACCTTCCGGACTGCTGGCTTCACGAAATGGTTCGCGGAAAGCTTTTTAGTGTACCGTGGGCTTTCCAAGAAGGAGCTTGATGTCAAGCAATATCCTGGGAAGGGTCTTGGCAGATCAGATGGAGTCCGTCGAGAGGAATTCCTAGCTTTCCTTTCTGGAGAGAAGCACAAGATCGACTTTCTCAATGAGCAGGACATCATCAGACCATGAGCTGTACAAGGGATACCTAGTGAGGTCTTGGATCAGCTCGAAGAGGAGGAAGCTGAGATCGACACTTGGATGCAAGCGGAATTGAAGAAGACTTCCGTGGAGTCCACTGGAAAGAGTAGACAATCCAGTGAGGAGTCAAGCGAAACTCCTAACTTTGAAAGTGGGGCGGGTACTTCAAGTAAACCATCACATAGAAGCAAGAGGAAGAGAGGGCAGCGCCGCCATAAGAGACAACATGATGACTCTCCTGATGCGGAGGTCCCTCTCTCCATTACTGAAGAGACGTCAGGGGATGCTGACGAGCCTCCGGAAAAGAGGAGTCGAGAGGAAGAGACCGTTGATGAAGGTATGATTCCTCCTCTTTCTCCTTTCGTTTCATTTCTTTGAGATTTTCTTGTTTTGATTTTCATTTTCTCCATTTTTTTTAGTGGAAGATGAGGACTTGGCAATGCCCGAGGTTCCGACTGATGAGGCAGTGACGGATCCGGCTGTAGCATCCGAAGAAGAACCGAGGGATCCTAAGTGATTCCAGAATCTTCACCTGGAATGACTTCTTTGTATTTTTTTTTGTCTGTGCTGTCATATGCTAACAGGTTGTTTGTTTTCTTGTCAGCTAACTTGCCACAGGATTCTGACGATTTTGAGCCATCCATGGATGCAGCCTTTGACGATGGTTCGGATGAACTCATGGAGGCAGAAAGTATTCTGCCAATCGTCGAAGAAGGTATTTGTAGCAATAACCCTAATGATAATGATTTTTCAATAGGATCATATTCATACCTCTTTTTTTGTCTTGCTAGCAGATTGTGAGGTGACAGAAGAAGTTCCTCCGTCTTTCTCAGTGCCAGAGTAGGGGATGCCTGCAGCCGAACCAAAAGTAAGGACTTCTTCTTCGGTTTTAATGTGGCAGAGCAGATTCCTTCGCCAGTGTCTCCGATTAGAAAGAGTCCGATGATCACTCCTCCAACAGGACATGACACGGGCAGTCGACCAATGGAGAGGGGTGAGCCTTCATCCGGGCCATCTCTTGAGTATGCGAAGAAAGTGTTGAAGAGCGTTTTGAGCTCGTGGATCGAAAATCTTTCTTCTGGCCATTTGGAAGCTGGCTTTGGTATGGTCAAGCATGTACATGACATCCTTGCTGATAGCGAAGAAGTCGGCCTGGACATTGCATATGCGAAGGCTTTCGTTGATGGAGTCATAGCTTTAGAGAGCAAGTGGAATGAAACTAAGAGCTTTCCAAATGGTGACTTCTTTAATGAGATGTTTTTGAAGCCTTCTGGTGAGGTCAAGTTTGAGCTGGACGAAATCTCACGGACTCGGAAGCAATTTGTTCGGGAGAGGAACGTTACCGAGTTGGGTATCATTGGGCTGATAGAAGACCTGTGTCGTACTGATGGGGAGGTCGTTGAGACCAGACAGCGTCTTGAGCTATTGGAGGAACAAGCTGCCGCGAAATGGGATGCCATTGTGAAAGCTCGTGCCAGAGAAGGGTCTCTGATTTGCCAAGTTGAGGAGGCTGAGAGCAATCTCCAGAGGAAGACTCAAGAGTACGAGCAATGACAGATTCTTTGGGAAGAGCTTCCCCTTGCTGCAGACGGATCGTGGTGTTCTGTTGCATTCTACGGAAAAATCTTGAAGAAGCGTGGCCTGGAAGCTTTAGAGGCTAAGGCCAAGAGTCTGTTTGAGGGGTTGAGCCTTTGGTTGAAGACCATGTGAGCTCCTGATTCTCGTAACAAACCCCTTTTTTCTTCTTTTTTTTGGTACCCATGTATACACACATATTTTTTTGGTACTCTTTCTTTTGTAGTACTTGTGGACATTTTTTTTGGCACTTCTTTTTTGTATTCCCTACTTTCACTCGAATTATTTTTGTGATAAATTCAAGCAATGGGAATGTTTGTTTAGAAATTTGATCAAAAGTTTGTCATTCTGTGGAAAACATTTTATCAAATGGTTGTTTTGGCGTGAAAGCCGAATTTTGAGATGCCATGGAAGCCAAAATTTGGGTCAGCATGGGAGCCGGAGTTTTGAGGCGTAAAAACCAAAATTTGGGATGGCATGGAAGCCGAATTTTGTTTGTGGCATGGGAGCCAAGTTTTTATGAGATGGCATGAAAGCCAGTTTTTGAAATGGCATGAGAGCCGAATTTTGGGATGGCATGGAAGCCGGTTTTGAAATGGCATGGAAGCCGAAATTCTTTGAGATGGCATGGAAGCCAAAATTTTGGGTTGGCATGGAAGCCGAAATTTTGGCATTAATAGCCGATTTTGTGGCATTTATAGACGATTTTTGTGGCGTTTATAGCCGATTTTTTTTTGCGGCATGAAAGTCGGGTTTTTTATATTTATAGCCAATTTTGTTGAAAACCAAGTTTTGTTTTGTTGGCATGGAAGTCGAATTTTGAAATGGCATTATAGTCGATTTTTGTGGCATTTATTGTCGAGTTTTTGGCGTTTATTGCCGGTTTTTGTGGCGTTTATAGCCGGTATTGTGGCATTTATTGCAGATTTTTGTGGCATTTATAGCCGGGTTTTTGGTTTTTAAAATGTAAATATCGACTAAAAGTCACCTCCCTGCTGAATGGTTTTGCAAGTATCGATGGAATGTCGCCTCCTTGCTCATTCGGTTGCGAGTATCGATGGAATGTCGCCTCCTCGCGAATTCGGGCACAAGTATCGACTAAGCGTCGCTTCCTTGCTTTTTTTAAAATTCTGGTTTTGTGGGTATCGATGGAATGTCGCTTCCCCACGATTTTTGAAATTTGAAGATTTTTTTTTTGACCTCGGTTTTTTGTTTTGAATTTTGGGTTTGTGGCGATCAACTGGAATGTTGCGTCTCCACGATTTTTGAAATTTTGCAAGTATCGACAAAGTGTCGCTTCCCTTCGATTTTGAAATTTTAGAAGTATCGAATGGGGTCCGCATCCTTCCAATTTTGGGTTTTACGAGTATCGACTGAGCGTCGCTTCCCCGTGGTTTCTAAAAAAAACCTCTTTTTTTTTTAAAAACACGAGGGTCGTTAATTTTGACTTAAAACCGTTTTTTGGTTGTAAAAGTCAGGGTGGACTAGGGTGGAAATTCCTGAGTCCTGATTTTGTTTCAAACCATGAATTTTGGGTTCAAGGATCGAAAATTTGGTCAAGTCCGAGAAGAGCCTCCTAAACTTGGATTTTTGGATTTTTTTTACAATGAAACTATGAAAGTAAGCATTGTTTTGAATTTTAGAAATCTCGACATAAGGATGAAAAATCTAAAAGAGGCGAGTTTGACGAGTGAGTACCTGAGAATAGGCTTTGGCCGTGCAGGCACTGCTCTGACCCAGTGACGGAAGTCTTCAAGGGTAGTACCGCTTCAAGAACTTGTCGTTGATGGGCAGCATACATATGTCGCCTTCCATGTTTAGAAGTGCGTATGCGCCATTGGAGAAGACCTTGTCAATGACGAAGGGTCCCTCCCATTTTGGTTAGAGTTTGCCTTTGGATTTATGGGCGAAAACCATTAGCCTTTTTACTGTAAGAATCAAGTCACCCTTTTTATAGGCGCGTTGCCGGACCCTCTTGTCGAAAGATCCAGCCATGTGTGCTGGGTACAACTCAATGCTTTGTAAGGCTTCGAGCCGTCTTTCGTCGAGATTGTCCAGTTCTTGGAGTCTCAGTTTGACATTGCTTTCTTGCGCCATGTCATTTTGCAGAGATACCCTTAGGGTAGGAATTTGTACTTCCAGAGGGACAACAACTTCGCATCCATAGACCAGAGAGAATGGTGTGCTATGGGTTGGCCCTCGAACGGTGGTTCGATAAGCCCACAAAGCTTCAAGTAGTTTGTCGCCCCAGTCTCTTTTGTGGCTAGAGACTATTTTCTTGAGGATTTTGCAGAGTGTCTTGTTGAAGGCTTCTGTTAGTCCATTTGTTGCTGGATTGTACGGAGTCGAAGGACAACTTTGGATTTTGTACTTGTTGCAGAACCTGTAGAATATGTGATCCCGGAATTGCGGTCCGTTATCATGAACAAATCTTTTAGGTAAGCCGAAGCGACAAATAATGTTGGTGCGCAAGAATTGAAGGACTGATGAGGTCTTCATTTCGTTGAGCGCAAATGCTTCTGACCACTTGGAGAAATAATCCGTAGCAGTGAAGATGAAGCGATGACCTTTGCTTGACGGGGGAGAGATAGGACCTATGATGTCCATACCCCAAGCTTCGAACGGCCATGAGATTGCTGTGGGGTGTAGCCATTCTAAAGGCATGTGAACATAGTCTCCATGAACTTGGCATTGGCGGCAGCGTTTAGCAAATTGCATGGCGTCAGCTACCATGGTAGGCCAGTAATATCCCAACCTTTTTATCTGATCGTAGAGCTTGGGACCAGCTTGATGAGCTCCACAAAGACGAGCATGAACTTCTTTGAAGGTTTCCTCAGCCTCTTGTTGTGACAAGCAGCGCAAAAGTACTCCGTCGAAGGATTTTCTGTAAAACATTTTTTAAGGTATATCCAAATGAAAGTTTGGGGCTCGCCTTTGAATGCTTACCCGTTCTTTTGGTTCCTCAGGGAGGATTCCTAAAATGGTGTAATCAATGAACGGATCTCTCCAGTCGCCGATTGGAGGTTTAAGGATGGAGATCCGACTTCCGGCCAATTGGTGGCATTCAGCAACTGCTTGGTGCGTGTTAAGAGGAGGGAGAATCTTTCTTTGACACACTGCAATTTGCATGTTTTTCCCTTCTTGGATCGCCCTGGATGCAGCAAGTCCGGCTAGGGCATCTGCACGGATGTTCTCACCTCTGAGGATGTGGGTGATGTGACAGATGTCAAACCTTTGGCAAAGCGATTGCGGCTTGTTGTAGTAAGGCAACAGATCAGGCTTCCTAACCTCAAATTTCTTATTCATCTGGTTGACGATCAGTTGTGAGTCCCCAAAGACTTCCAGCATGGTGATGCCAGATTGAGGGCTAGTTCCAGTCCTACGATGAGAGCTTGGTATTCAGCTGCATTGTTTGAGCATGGTTCCAGTAGCGAAAAAGCGTGTGGAATCATGTGCTTGTCGGGACTAACAAAGAGGATGCCAACTCCCAAGATCAGCTTTCTTTTTTCATTTGTCCTGGTTGCACCATCAAATTACATGTCCCAGGAGGCATTTGGTGAGAAAGTCTCCACGTTGTAGACGGGTTCGTCTGGGAGATCATCCCTGAGTGGGGAATCTTTAGGGAACGGATGCTCTACAAGAAAGTCTGCTAGAGCTTGGCCTTTGATTGCCTTTTGTGGTACATACCTAATATCAAATTGTGATAGGAGGATGGACCATTTTGCCAGTCGGGCATTAAAAGAACCTGTTTTTGTGACAAGGACATTTAAGAGGTTGATCCTCGAAATCAGGTAGACTGTGTTGGACAACAGATAGTGATGCAATTTTTGTACGGCGAACATCATTGCATGGCATTCTTTCTCGACTGGAGAGTAGCGATGCTCCGCACCTACCAGCATACGGCTGAGGTAGTATAGAGCAACTTCTTTTCCCTAGTCATTTTCTTGTGCAAGCAGAGCGCCCAGAGAATGGTCGAGAGCTCTTGTGTACAAGATGAATGGTTTTCCAGTGGTAGGGGCAGCCAGCACTGGAGGTTTAGTTAGGTATGACTTGATATCTTGAAATGTTACTTTACATTTAGCATTCCAAACAAAGTTCACACCTTTCTTCATTAGGCGAGAGAAGGGAGGGCATTTCCCCGAGAGATTGAAGATGAACCGCATGATATATGCCAATCTTCCTTGAAGTCCTTTCAGTTCTCTTAAGGTTCTTGGAGAAGGCATTTCTAGAATAGTTTTGACTTTGATGGGGTTAAGTTCTATTCCAGCTTTCCAAACTATGAATCTGAGGAACTTACCCGACGAGACGCCGAAGAAGCATTTCAGGGGATTCATTCGCAGTTTGTGTTTGCGAAGTCGGAGGAAGACTTCCCGAAAGTCTTTCAGATGGTCTTCTTTTCTTCTGCTTTTTGACGGCGATGTCATCAACATAACATTCAACCGTCTTTTGATGCATATCTTGGAATATCTTCATCATAGCCCTCTGATATGTGGCACCATTATTTTTTAGACCAAATGGCATGATAGTGTAGCAATACACGCCAAATGGGGTCCAAAATGATGTGTGTTTTTCGTCTTCAGGATGCATCTTTATCTGATTGTAGCTAGAGAATCCATCCATTAATGTCATTCGCTCAAACCCACAGGTGTTGTCAATCATCACCTCTGGTATGGGGAGAGGGAACTCATCTTTGGGGCAAGTGCCATTTAGGTCTCTATAATCAATACAGACCCTGATCTGCCCATTTTTCTTTGTCACGGGGATGATATTGGCCAACCATTCAGGATGTTGTTCCTCACAAATAGAGCCAACGCTTTTGAGTTTTTGAACTTCTTGTTCAATTTTGTCCATCACATCCGGACGGAATCTTCTTTGGCCTTGTTTGACGGGCTTGATATCTTTTTGGAGATTAAGCTTGTGGACTGCTATCTTGGGGTCTAAGCCAAGCATTTCAGCATAGGACCATGCAAAACAATCAACGAACTCACGAAGAAAAGAGATATACTCGGGTAACTCATCATCCTTTATATTCTTGCTTATGAATACAAGACGTGGGTTATCTGGTGTTCCCAAGTCTATCTTTTGAACATGATCTTCTGTTGGAAAGTTCAAAAATATTTTCGGAGGCTTTCAACTCAACGAAACCTTCTGGATTTTCAAAGGCATTTTCAGGCCAAGGCTTTGTTTCTGGCCATGGGTCTTTAGGATCGGTGATCTTCTTAAGGCTTGCTATGTGGTGATCCCAATCACCTGTTGAAACTGGGTCGAAGTAGAGTACTTCTTTTGGAGACAATGGTTCTTCTGGGTCAGAATGCCACACGTCTTTATCACCGGACAATTCCTCTTCATCATCAGAGAAATCATACGAATTAGTAGAGCTTCCTGGATCCTTGACAGGTGACTCTTCAAAGAGATATCTAGGGAGATCGATGTCTTCAAGGACATAAGATGTTGAGGCTTGGTCGACAAATTGACTCTTCAGCATTTGTGTCAGTTGTCTCATGGGAGTGTCGGGATCATACCCCAACCCATCTTTCTACATGACCGTAGAGTCTCCAATCTTCCAGTTGATTTTTGGTCAAGGCAGGCTGCAATGGTGTGAGAATACCGCGACCTTGCCCCAGACCGACCGAGTTTTGAGTGTCATAACTCATTTTCTTCATAATAGCTTGTGTCATAGGACTATATAGAAATAGTTGAGGCATACCTTCATTTTCGAAAGGTTCAAGCATGAAATTTGATGAGGAAGCTTCTGATCTGTGGAAGAAGATTTGCTTCTCTCCTGCTGAAGTTTCCGGAACAACAAAGGAAGCAGACGTAGGATCTTCTACGTCGGCAGGTGTCTCTATTGGAGGTAGAGCAGGCTCAACTTGTTGGGTGTCAGTTTGGCATGGCGGTGTGTCGTCTTCTGGCTCTGACTCTGAATCCGTGTCTTGCATGATTGACATGAAGGAGACGACAAACTTGCCCCCAGCCTTTTGCTTTGTCTTCTTTGCTTTGGTTGTTATGACGACCAAAGACTTGGAAGATTTGGGAGAGACAACGAAGGGAGATGGATCTCTCTCTCCGAAAGGTTTGTTTTCTTCCGATGATTGCTGAGGAGTCTTGCCTTTATCTTTCTAGAGATTTTCGACAAAGGGTGCTATTTCTTCCTCTTTTTCTTATTTTTCATCTTTGTACATTTGAGCATCTGCAAAGTGGACTTCTTTGCCTTCGAAGGGCTTTTTGTCTGCAAACATTCGATGTATCAAGCCGTCATTGCCGACGAACTTGATGCATTGATGTAGAGTTGAAGGGACGACACCATTCTCGTGTATCCAAGGGCATCCAAGAAGGATGTTGTAGCATGAGAGGGTTCTTATTGCATACACAGTGACTTCAGAGATAAGATCACCGATTTGTAACTTGAACCTGATTTTGCCGATAGGCTTCTGAGTGCTCCCGTCGTACCCAAAGATGGATACGGACGTGTGACTCAGCTTGCTAGGTGGAATGCCCAGCTCTTCAAGCGTCAAAGTAGAGATGAGGTTAAGCGCAGACCCTGGGTCGATCTGGACTCTGTGCATCGACATTTCTTTGATGTACCCTGTGAAGTACAGGGGTCGGTTGTGCTTTGTCTCACCTAACAGGAGGTCATCCTTACCGAAGGTGATGGTTGCACTTGCTGTTTTCTGAACTGAGAGGCATTCAATGCTTGATCCCTCGGTTTTCTTCTTTTCTCCCTTTGAGGAAGTATTTGATTTTTTGACCCTGTAGTCCATTTCAATTTGTAGGACTCGTGGGGCATGTTTGTCGACATCCACATTCAGCCTTTGTAGTTCTGAAATAAGACTATCACGAGTTTGTGGAGACATTCGTAACAAGTCCAGGATGTGCAGTCATGCAGGTATGTGTTTGAAGTGCTCAATCAAGTTGTGCTTGAAAGCCTCCTTCGGGCCTGCATGTTCATTATTGTTGCCACTAGGGGCATTTACATTTTGTGTTCCCGAAGGATTTACATAAGAAGAAGAAGGTTGGTAGTAGTTTTTGCTGTAATCCTAGCCAGAGCGGGTACCTCTACCAGCTTTGAGAGCTTCTTAAGAAGGGTCTTCATTTGGAAGATCGTCCTTGAGATCCAAGGGCAGATCCTCATTGCAAGCTACCCTGATAGGAAATCCCTCCAGAGTGGACTGCTGGGAGTCAGACTCATCATCGGATGTGAGAGGATCTTCTATCCAACAGTTTTCTCCATTTTCAGGAGTTGAGGGAGGAGGCACCTGTTGATTTCCATGGACTTCCGGTTCCGGATTTTGATTACGAAGATCTTGCTCTTGTTCTAAGGCAAGGCACTGCAAGATCCTTGCATGCTCTTCAAGATTAGGCATGGGAGCCAAATCTTCTTCTTCATCTGCCCCTTGTGGTTCAACACGACAGGGTTCCACTGGAGCGTTGAAGGGTGTTGAATCAATAGCATTTTCTTGAACAGGCTCTTGGTCTTCTTCATCATCGGACCATGATCCTTGTTGTTGTTATGGGTTATACCAGATTACCGACATAAGGTGAGATTCGGGAACTCATTCTTCATCGGAGAGGTATTCTCCTATTTCAAGGGATTCCTCCCACTCGTCGGTGTCACTGGCTATGTCAATGGACTCGTATCCATCCATTGAGAATCCAATTACAGAATTGCAAGAGTATGATGCCCCCTGCGCAGTTTCATTTCTGAATTGAGGTGGCATGAAATCACTAAGGGTGAATTTTCTTTCCACCTTTGAAGCCTTGGATTCTTCTGTTGCCCCCAGCGAAGCAGTGGAAGATGTCTCTACCTTTTCAGGGACTTCTTGCCCTGGTTGAGCTTTCTCTTGCTACTTGAGCTTGCGGAGTTGTCTCTTGGCTTGCCTTCGCTGTCGAGCGGTAGGCTTTGTTTTGACGACCTCCCAATTTTTGTCTTCTAGGAGATCGAGATGTACCCATATAGGCTGTCTGTCAGGTGTTGGATAAGGGACCAACTCTTAGGACGTTTGGGTCATTTTTATCACCCTGAAGGAAGTGGTGATCTTCTCTTTTGGTGATTTTGAAGTTTGTCCATACGACACCATGTTGACGGAGGCAAACCCATAGTTTTTGTCAAAGGTGATGACTCCGTTTTTCCACATCTCGATGATCTTCTCTCTCACAACGAAGCATTGATTGAGAGGATGCGAGATCATCTGATGGTATGGACAATACTAAGGATCCTTGGTTTTGCCAACGTCTCCCGGTCTTTTGGGCTCAGGCAAGGTGAGTTTACCATTTGCCATGAGAGCCTCAAAGATTTCTTCAACATCTTCATCGAACAGGTATTTTTTCTCTACTCGTTCTCTGAAGGCATTAGAGAGTTTAGGTTTCTTACCTGCAGCTTTGCTTTCAGCTTTCTTTGGCTACTGAAGAGCTGACTTGGTTTGCACATTAAGAACCTCCTTCTTTTTTGGCTTTGAGGTTCTAATGGTAGCTCGCTCTTTCTTTGATGATTGCTGACTGTTGAGGTCTTTGATCACCGTTTCAGCCTCTATAGCTGATTCTAGGAGTTCTCTCAGGTTCTTTGATTTGTTGCCGATAATCATGGAGCGGATTCTCGCCCTCATGTTGTTACGGCAGATCTCGACGAGCGACGCTTGTGGCAGCACATCTGAGCACTTGTATGCCATTGCCTTCCACTTGTGAATGAAGTCGTATGTTGACTCATTCTCTCCCTGTTTTAGGCTGCAGAGTTGTGCCATAGTAACATGATGATCCTCACCTTTGAAGTGGGTCAGGAAGCGTGTCTCTAGCATAGCCCAATTTTGGATGGCATCCTCCGGCGAAGTGGAGTACCAATCGAAGGCCGTACCTTTTAGGGTACTTGTAAAGAGACGGATCTTGAGGGCATCTTGGTCCGTGATAGCTCCCGTCAGGATTTTGAAGTGGATGACGTGCTGTCTAGCTAAACCTTTCCCCGTATATGTTTGGAGAGTAGGTTGTTTGAACTTTGCAGGAAACGGGACCGAGTCCATCCATAAGTGATATGGTGGCTTGATCCCATGCTCTTTCAATGTATCCTCTTCCTTTGCTTTGGCAAGGATATCATCAACGTCCTTTTTGGTAAGGGCGCGTGACTCACCGTTTTTTGCATTCTCCTCATTATCTAGAGGAGGTTGGTTGTTTTCTTGACGCTGCAAAGTGAGAAGAAGATTTTCCATGAGAGCCTCAATCTTCTGGTGACCTTTCTCCAATTACTGATGCGTGCGGTCGTTTCATCAGGAGGCGGATTTCGAGGTTGCTCAGAGTTTGTAGCCAAGACGTTCATCATCCGTGATTCGAACGAAGAGATCGTCCTGGTGACTGAGCTGGGGCTCATTCTTGAAGAGCTTGAGGAAGGATTACTCCGTTGTCCTTGGCTTGAAGGAGCAGAAGATTCTTCCAGGCGTCTTCGTGTCTGGAGACGCTGCGAGTCACTGGTCGCCGGACATGAATTTTGGTTGCCGACTTCTGGCGTCTTCTGGTTTTGCCAAACATATGGATAGCAGCAACTTGATCGGGTCTTTCTTTTTCGACCCATTTTTGGGAGACTTGGAGGATACGATGCTGGGTCCTTTGCTTCTCTAGTCTCTTTTGTCGATACTGTTCGTTTTATGGTCTCAATACCAAGGGTATATGATGTAGTAAACTGATTAATTTCTTTATTTATCAATACAATCATGTTTTCCTTTCATGAGATGAATGGTGTTTGATTATATACTTGCACATAACCAATACGAATGACATAATGGTTCATGAGATGAACCGGAGTCCACAAGTATACTAGATGTAATGCGTGTGTATGGATGAGATCCACATACAGGAGACATGTATTTCAAATCTTATAATTAAATATCTTCACAACCAGAAATGAGATTGGGCATCTCATTTGACAAGGTTGCAGCACTTTGATCACTATGAGATAGTGTGATTTTTCTCGATCATCAGAATGAAAGATTCTGGATCATGGTGCTGGTACATTGGATGTATCGAAAGACCATGAGAAGCACCTTATATACACTGTCTTTACTTTTAAGGTCTGTTCTCATAATTCCCTAGCAATAGGCTCACAATCCTGAGACATTAATGAACTCAAGTTTCTATCTATTCATTTGCTCTGAGTCACCAATGAGTGAGGCCAATTGTAGGTCAACACCTCGGTGATTTGAGCACGTGGTAGTAGAGCTGTGGGAACATTCAATGGTCAAGATGGAATCTATCTTTAATATCCCCTTGTGCTAATTAATGGATTTATCATTGGTAAGTGCGCACCCATTCCAATTAAGAGTTAATTGGATCGGTACCAAATGATCATTATAATTAATTGGGACTCAAGGATAATAAGATATGGATCTAATTTGGTGGACAGGTCCAATTGATCCATGGAAAATTATAGAGGGGCCTACTTGTGGTAATTGGGAAGTTTAGGGTCTTCATTGTAATATATTCCTAAGACTGGAGTTCAATTGCATTTATATAGTGGAGTTATTTGCAATTAACTGTGGGCCCAGATTGCACATGATATGCGGGGTCACGTGTCCCAGTTGGAGCCAGCTTTCTAAGGAATCCTTAGTGGTCCCCATGCTAGCCCAAGATATTAGAAAGATATTAATCATAGTAGAACTCTAAAAGGAAATAGAAAGTTACTATTTCTATTTGAAGTGAGACTTCTAATAGTGGTAATAGTAAGTTACTAATTATTAATTAAAGTGACACTTCTATAAAGGAGGAAGTTACTAATCATATTTGAAGTAAGACTTCTAATTGTGATTTAGTAAGCAACTAATTGTTATGGAAGTAAGACTTCTATTTCAATTAGTAAAAGGAGGTTGTTTAAGTGTTATAAAAGGAGGAGAGGAGCCCTTGGACGTCCCATGCATAATCCCATATTGGAATTCACACCCAAGACCCTTAGTGCAAGAGTTGCACACGCCCATCTCTCTTCTAGTTTCCTTTAGGGTTTTCTCTTGGAGATTCCACCATCTTCTTGAGAAAAGAGAATCTGATACGGGTCATAGCGTGGAAAATCAAAAGGTGTTGGAGATTCTGATTTGATTAGTGAAGGTGTTCATCATCAAAGAAAGAGATCAACTTCTCCATTATAGCACTACTAAGCTCCAAAGGTATAATCTACATCCTTGTATGTTGTAGATTTCGTAGCTGCATGTTTAGGTGTTGTTTTCTATCTTCTAGATAGGATATTGCTGTACATGATTTATGAGTTTGAGGGATTGCATCCTGGATTGGGTTTTGTTGCCTTCTAGATAGTTGATCCCTGAATTAAGTGGATCAAAAGTTTTTGAAACCTATCTGAACGGCCCATCTATTTTCCAACAATTGGTATCAGAGCCATACCTCTTCTCTAATCATGTTAGATCAGCAATCTAGATCTAATCTTTGCATGAGATGCGAAGAGGATAGACCTAGGGCTATGTAAGGATCAGTTATGATTGGGTTTGTTTACTTTATGTAGTAAATCCATGTTTGGATAGTCACAAAAGGGTTTAATTATGATGGAAGGATGGTAGGATGCCATTGAGAGCCTTCAAAAGTGTTTTGGAGGTGTTTGGACTCGAATTAAAAAAACCCAATTTTCTGCCTTCGTTAAACGGATCCAAATTTTTTGGTCCGGGGGCGCTGTCCCCTGTGCCCCCGCGAGCTAACCGGTCAGCTCGACCACCGCCGGGGGACATCCCCGGACCCCCTCTGCGAAGAGCATGTATTAAAAAGGTGGCTGCTTTTGGCATCTTGTTTTTCCATTGTGGTTTGGTAACCTGGTTTTGTGAGATGCTTTGTTGTATGAGATACTAACATGCAGGTGATAATGTCCTCTCCATATGGCCCACAAGTCTTTTACTTTTTTTTTATGGTTATTGGTTTATTTGAGGCTAAGTGTAAAGAGCATCATGATTTCCTTAGTTTCCCTTGAAAGGGCAAGGCATGGTGAATTTCCCTATAGCTCTTTTATTTCCATGTTTAGATTACCATGTAAGTCTCATAATTGAGGCATAGGAATTTATGTAATTTTTCTAAATTTGTAAATTCTGGCGATGTCCGAGATGAGGAAGGAAAGTAAAGTTGGACTCCTAATCAAAGAGTTTGAAGATTACCGAATCCCAAAGTTTTGGAAAGTCTAGAAGTCCAAGAAGTCTATTCCGCTTGGGCCATGTGGAGGCGAGGACTAGTTTCTAATTTCAGTACTTTCTATTTATGGATGAATGCTTATTTTAGAATGTTCCCAAATCTGATCCAAACATAGCAAGTTACTAAAATTGGTCAAATCAAATTAATTTTTGGAAAGAGTTCTAATTAGTGTTGATGACCCATGAGATGGACACATTGGTAACACTAATTTAAGAAACTGAACTTTCCTTAAAATAACTTGACTTGGAACCAATCATTGATCATATCATGAGATGATTTGATGTTCATATATATATGTATTTGTGTGGGCCCTAATACCTTACAAAGAAATCCTCAATTATAAAATATTAAGTGAGAGCGGGGCATTTAAATTTAGAAATCCCCATGGTTTTCCACCATAGGTCCATTGTAAGGAAAGTATTAGCCTCGCGCCATCTTGAGAATGGCCGTTCCCCACGGAAGGCTTTTATTTCTCCGGTTACTAGATATGGATCTCCTATGGATAGTGTTGGTGAGACGGGGTGGGGGGGCCACTCCCCAAGGAGGAGCTGCTCGCAACAGTTGTCATGCAATGCTAGTTGGTGGGTCACACTTAACTAAAATAATGATGTAGTATCCCCAAGGATTTGCCTCATGTATTTTAGAGGCCAAAGCTAATCAGGAGTCATACATTATTTGGTATGAGATACCTAGATAATAATGAATGATGGGGATCATTGATAGATAGTCTTAATTCCGATTTTGACCAATTTTGATCCACACCAATCTAGGTGGTATTTGCACTTCCCAAGGAAGCATACCCCGGGGATTGGGGTTCCGATGTATTCTGAATTTAGTGGTTATGAGGATTCCATATAAATTTGGTAGAATACTAAACCCTAATGTCATTTAAATTCATTGATTGAATGTATGGTTATGTGCTACAGTATTTCAAGCATGAATTCAAATACTTTCAATCCACTTGCGACCATCCTCAACCAGAATAAGTTGGTGGGATCCAACTATGTAGACTGGAAACGGAACCTGGATATAGTCCTGACAGCCTCAGGATATAAATATGTCCTTACCAAACCCCCCCCCCCCCCTTGATGAGCCAATGCTAGAAGCATCATAGGAAGAAAAGGAACTTTACACCAAGTAGGCCAAAGATGATGAGATGGCCAGATGTTACATACAGGCATCCATGTCTAGTGTTTTGCAACACCAACATCAATCCTATAAGACTGCATATGATATTATATCAAACTTAAAGGATATGTTTGCGGAACAAGGCAGGCTTGCTAGACAGGCTGCTTTAAGGGTGCTTATAAGCACCAAAATGGCTGAAGGCACACCAATACAGGACCACATGTTGAAAATGATGGACGATTGAATGAGTTAGATGTACTGGGGGCTACGATTGATGCAAAATCGCAGATTGACATAATCCTTGAGTCACTACTAGAGTCATTCAACAATTTCAAGGTCAACTATAATATGAATAAGGTGAATTTGACTCTAGCTGAGCTTTCTAGCCAGCTGGTGGTGACTGAAGGGATTATGAAGAAGAAGCCAACTGCCTTGATGACAGAAAAGTCATTTGCCAAGTCCAAACCGAAAGGCAAAGGGCGGAAAGGCAAGAAGAAATCAGTCCCGAAGGGTCCTAAGGTGGAGAATGGTCCTAATGGTGGTGTTGACAAGGCTAAGGGGTCGGGGACAAAAGGAAAGTGTTTCCATTGTGATATGACATGACATTGGAAAAGGAATTGTCCAGATTATCTGTCTAAGAAGAAGACCTCAGGTATGATTGAGTCACTTGTTTCTGAATTTAGTTTTGCAACTGGTACTTCAGAATCTTGGTGTGTGGACTCCGGGGCAACTAATCACATATGTAATTCGTTGCAGGGGTTCCGGGAAACCAGGAGACTCAGTGACGGCGAAATCATTGTCAACCTAGGATCTGATGCAATGGCTGATGCGGTCTTAGTAGGAGTTATTACTTTATGTTTTCAAGATAATAAGTTGGTTTTGTCAGACACTCTATATGTACCGTCTTTAAGACGGAATTTAATTTCAGTTTCTAGTTTGGTGAATAAAAGTTATTCTATTACTTTTGGTACTGAAGTTGTCATAAAGAGGAACGGTGCTTTTATATGTTCTGGCAAGGTAACCAATGGGCTTTATCTGTTAACTCCCACAATGTATGACATACATGATACCGAAATAATTAATAGGTCATCATTAAAGAGAAGGTCACCTTCATCTAATCCAAGAAAACTTTGGCACTTAAGGCTAGGTCATATAAACCTAAATAGGATTAACAGGCTAGTGAAAGATGGTATCTTGCCTTCGTTGGTTGTAGAACCAATGCCTGTCTGTGAGTCCTGTCTGGAAGGCAAAATGACCAAAAGACCATTTTCATCCAAGGGCAATAGGGCCAAAGATTTATTGGAATTAGTGCATACTGATGTGTGTGGACCCATTAATGTCAAAGCCAGAGGAGGATATGAGTACTTCATCACTTTCACAGATGACTACTCAAGATATGGATACATATACCTTATGCACTGCAAGTTCGAGGCTTTTGAAAAGTTCAAAGAGTTTTGAGCGGAAGCGGAAAAGCAATTAGGTAAAAGTATCAAGACTCTTCGATCAGATCGAGGAGGGGAATATCTCTCTGGTGATTTTATGGGACACTTGTTAGAAAATGGGATTCTATCCCAGTTATCTGTTCCTGGTATGCCTCAACAGAATGGAGTAGCGGAAAGAAGGAACCGGACTCTTTTAGATATGATTAGGTCTATGTTGAGTTTCTCAGGATTACCTATATCCTTTTGGGGATATGCCTTGGATACTGCGATGTACATACTAAACCTCGTACCATCTAAGTCTATACCTAAGACTCCCCGGGAGTTGTGGTCTAGGCGTAAGCCTAGTCTACAACATTTACACATTTGGGGCTGTCCGGCACACGTTCTAAAGGTAAAGACGGATAAGTTGGAAACGAAGTCGGAAGTATGCACGTTTGTAGGATATCCTAAAGGAACTAAAGGTTGGTTATTCTATAATCCCAGAGAGCAGAAAGTGCTAGTGAGCACCAATGCGGTTTTTCTGGAGGAAGATTATATGACGGACCGAAAATCTTTAGAAAAGGTGATCTTGGAAGAGATTCAAGAACAATCAATTCCAAATCCAAGTATGACCGAACTTGAGGAAGAACCACCCTTACCAGACCCAATAGTTACACCAGTGCCTCGTCGTAGTGGGAGAATAGTCAAGCCCCCTGATAGGTTCTCATTCTTGGGGGAGTCTTACGAGGCAATCCCGGAAGAACTGGAACAAGATCCCTGTAACTATGATGAAGCAATTAATGACATAGATTCGGGACATTGGCAAGATGCTATGAAAGCTGAGATGGAGTCTATGTACTCTAATCATGTCTGGACACTTGTGGACTTGCTTGCCAATATCAAACCTATTGGGTGCAAGTTGGTCTACAAGAGAAAGAGAGGACCAGATGGAAGAGTTGAGACCTTTAAGGCCAGGCTTATTGCGAAAGGGTATACTCAGAAAAAGGGTATCGATTATGAGGAAACCTTCTCGCCGGTAGCCATGCTCAAGTCCATCTGGATACTCTTATCCATAGCGGCTCATCTCGATTACGAGATTTGGCAAATGGATGTCAAGACGGCGTTTCTCAACGGCCATCTTGAGGAAGACATCTATATGATGCAACCAGACGGTTTTATAGCAAGTAACCAAAAGCAAAGAGTTTGCAAACTGCAGAAGTCCATTCAGGCATCCCCGAAGCTAGAACATCCGTTTTGACTGGGCAATCAAATCATTTGGTTTTAGTCAAAATCCGGATGAGTCATGTGTGTACATGAAAAATGAAGGTGACAGGGTAGTTTTTCTGGTTTTATATGTCGACGACATCCTTCTCCTTGGGAAAGATATAGGAATGTTGTCAATGGTAAAAGTTTGGTTAGCAAAGACTTTTGATATGAAGGACTTGGGAGAAGCTAGTTACATCCTAGGGATCAAACTCTATCGAGACAGGAAAAATAGGATGATTGGTTTATCTCAAGCTGCTTACATAGATAAGATACTGGTACAGTTTGCTATGCAGGACTCCAAGAAGGGTATCACACCTTTTAGGCATGGAGTGCACCTTTCCAAGGATCAGGGTCCCAAAACCCCGAAGGAAAAGGAGTAAATGAGAGCAATTCCATACGCTTCGGCTGTTGGTAGCCTCATGTATGCTATGCTATGTGTTAGACCGGATATCTGTCATGCAGTGGGCTTAGTCAGCGATATCAGTCTAACCCAGGTCTGGACCATTGGACTGCTGTAAAATGTATCCTCAAGTACTTGAGAAGAACTAGAGATTACATGTTGATTTACGGCAGTGATGAGCTGATTCCAGTCGGGTACACAGATTCTGACTTTATGTCAGATAAGGATTCCTGGAAATCCACCTCTGGTTATGTGTTTATGCTTGGCGGAGGAGCCATCAGCTGGAGGAGTATTAAACAGGAATGTACCGCTGATTCCACTTCTGAGGCTAAATATGTAGCGGCTTGTGAAGCAGCTAAGGAAGCAGTATGGCTCAAAAGATTCCTTTTGGAACTTGGAGTGGTACCTTTGGCACGACAGCCGCTCACAGTTTACTGTGACAGCAGCGGGGCTGTCGCTCAGTCTAAGGAACCCAGGAGCCATAAAAGCCAAAAGCATGTACAGAGGAATTATCACTTGGTCAGAGAGATTGTGCAGAGAGGTGATATTGCAATCACCAAGATAGCTTCTGCGGACAATCTGAGAGATCCTTTTACTAAGCCTTTGACCACCAAAGTCTTTGAGCAGCATGTAGACAGGATGGGGATGTGAAGCAATCCTGATTGGCATTGAGCCCAAGTGGGAGATTGTTAGTTTTATGGTCTCAATACCAAGGGTATATGATGTAGTAAACTGATTAATTTCTTTATTTATCAATACAATCATGTTTTCCTTTCATGAGATGAATGGTGTTTGATTATATACTTGCACATAACCAATACGAATGACATAATGGTTCATGAGATGAACCGGAGTCCACAAGTATACTAGATGTAATGCGTGTGTATGGATGAGATCCACATACAGGAGACATGTATTTCAAATCTTATAATTAAATATCTTCACAACCAGAAATGAGATTGGGCATCTCATTTGACAAGGTTGCAGCACTTTGATCACTATGAGATAGTGTGATTTTTCTCGATCATCAGAATGAAAGATTCTGGATCATGGTGCTGGTACATTGGATGTATCGAAAGACCATGAGAAGCACCTTATATACACTGTCTTTACTTTTAAGGTCTGTTCTCATAATTCCCTAGCAATAGGCTCACAATCCTGAGACATTAATGAACTCAAGTTTCTATCTATTCATTTGCTCTGAGTCACCAATGAGTGAGGCCAATTGTAGGTCAACACCTCGGTGATTTGAGCACGTGGTAGTAGAGCTGTGGGAACATTCAATGGTCAAGATGGAATCTATCTTTAATATCCCCTTGTGCTAATTAATGGATTTATCATTGGTAAGTGCGCACCCATTCCAATTAAGAGTTAATTGGATCGGTACCAAATGATCATTATAATTAATTGGGACTCAAGGATAATAAGATATGGATCTAATTTGGTGGACAGGTCCAATTGATCCATGGAAAATTATAGAGGGGCCTACTTGTGGTAATTGGGAAGTTTAGGGTCTTCATTGTAATATATTCCTAAGACTGGAGTTCAATTGCATTTATATACTGGAGTTATTTGCAATTAACTGTGGGCCCAGATTGCACATGATATGTGGGGTTGCGTGTCACAGTTGGAGCCAACTTTCTAAGGAATCCTTAGTGGTCCCTACGCTAGCCCAAGATATAAGAAATATACTAATCATAGTAGAACTCTAAAAGGAAATAGAAAGTTACTATTTCTATTTGAAGTGAGACTTCTAATAGTGGTAATAGTAAATTACTAATTATTAATGGAAGTGACACTTCTATTTTAATTAGAAAAGGAGGAAGTTACTAATCATATTTGAAGTAAAACTTCTAATTGTGATTTAGTAAGCAACTAATTGTTATGGAAGTAAGACTTCTATTTCAATTAGTAAGAGGAGGTTGCTTAAGTGTTATAAAAGGAGGAGAGGAGCCCTTGGACGTCCCATGCATAATCCCATCTTGGAATTCACGCCCAAGACCTTTAGTGCAAGAGTTGCACACGCCCATCTCTCTATTTCCCTCTTCTAGTTTCTCTTCTAGTTTCTTTTAGGGTTTTCTCTTGGAGATTCCACCATCTTCTTGAGAGAAGAGAATCTGATACGGGTCATAGCGTGGAAGATTCAAAAGGTGTTGGAGATTCTGATTTGATTAGTGAAGGTGTTCATCATCAAAGAAAGAGATAAACTTCTCCATTAGAGCACTACTAAGCTCCAAAGGTATAATCTACATCCTTGTATGTTGTAGATTTCGTGGTTGCATGTTTAGGTGTTATTTTCTATCTTCTAGATATGATATATTGCTGTACATGATTTATGAGTTTGAGGGATTGCATCCTGGATTGGGTTTTGTTGCCTTCTAGATAGTTGATCCCTGAGTTAAGTGGATCAAAAGTTTTTGAAACCTATCTGAACGGCTCACCTATTTTCCAACAGATACGACATGCAGCGACGTATGCGATGGGCAATTTGAGCTTCTATCAGCTCCGGCTGGGCTTTAGCAATGAAGGATGTACTCCCTCGAGCGCACCAGCCGAGTCTGTCTTCTTTGAAGCTGGGCATAGACAGGATTTGGACCCGGTCCTTCGACTGTCGTAGCGAAGCTTTGAATTTTGTGAGTTCGGCCCCGTTGAGATAAAGGGTCGAACTGCATGAGTGCAAGCCTTGGCAGGTTCTTGTAGTGGCCTGGTGATGTATGATTTGATCTCTGGCTTGTAAGAAAGCCGACTCATGATGGGTTGCCTTCTTTGTTAGGCAAGAGGTTGGTTTCTCCTCCTTCATGTATGCAAGAGGATAGAACCGGTTTTCCTTTAGAGGGGCTAGGTATGCTGGCCTTGCAGATGTTCGGGACCTCCTTTGTTTTGGTGAAGGTCTTGGGGACCAAGTCTTAGGGTAGACCTGGTTCTCTGCAGGTTGAGGATTCGTGAGGTTGCCACGGGCTTCAGGCTTCTTTGCGTTCGCCCTTGGTGTCTTGGCTGTGACACGTTGCGGAGCGATCTTCTGCTTCTTAGCAGGTATGATTTCCTCTGCGGAAAGTGGTTATGGTCCCAGCGACTCGAAGATGATAGTCCGGCGAGTAGAGGTCGACCCGGTGTTATGGGATTTGCCGAGGGAGGTGACGCTTTGGCAGCTAGCAGGGCTCTTATGAATGCGATTGTTCTGCTTCTCCTGGAGCATGAGCTGGTACTTGTTCTCATCAAAAGTGATGGTTAACGAAGCTGCCATTGTTAGTTTTGGAAAACTTCTGAAACAAGACCATGTCCATTAGTAATCACAAGAATATAGTGATCATAAATGGGAAAGAAATCTGGTTTTGTCTTTTCAAATCACTCAAGGGAACATGGCCCATTCCAAGCGAGATGAAAGAAGGCAAAAGGCCATATAGGATACAATTGTTCTGAACGCAAGTACAGGAGGCTCAGAGCGAGCATTCTAGTGACTGCTAGAAGCAATTGCAGACCTTAATTCAAATTACCGAGAAGCGTGGCTCACTCGAGGTAAGATGATATAAGGTTGGAGATACAAATGTGTCGGTTGCGAATACAGTAGACCCGGAAGGGCTTACTAGCACCGTTAGGCACAAATGTTGCAAATCGCATCCTTGGAATAGACACGAGATGGGATTTTGAAAGGTCAAAATCGGATTCATAAAAGAGAACAAATGGTGTTCCAATCCGAATAAGGGCTCAAACATTTCTGCGAGTGCTAAATCCGAAAAGGAGGGAACCAAGATTTCTCAGATGTAAACCCAAAGATGACTAAAGTTTTTTTTTTGAAATTTTATTTTTTAAGGAACACAAAGGCTTTTCATTTCGGCCTTATGAAACCTTAGTAGATAGATTAGCCCCCAGGTAAGGGTAGGATTACTTAATGAACCTGTTTGGAGGACCCTTACCTCAAACAGTCTAGCTGTCTCTGCACTCTGGACAAGGCTTTTCTTAGATCCACTTTGGCAAAGAACGCAATTGGTGCAACCTTAGTGGGTTTAGAAAAAAATTTTATTTTATTTTTATGGATTCATCAAAAAGAACGAGCGGTGCTCCAATCCGAATAAGGGCTCAAACATTTCTGCGAGCGCTAAATCCGAAAAGGAGGGGACCAAAATTTCTCAAATTTGATTTCAAAGAAAAGATGTTTTTTTGAAGGAGTTTTTTTTTGAAGATTTTTGGAAATCCCTATTGGACTCATCAAAGAGAAAAGGTGGCCCATTCCCCGATAAGAACAATAGCTGCGAACATTTCTTTGAGCTATCAAGTTCAAAGAGGAAAGGATCAAAGTTTCTCAAAATTGAATCCAAGAAAGAAAAATCAGATTTTCTTTTTTTTTTTGAATTTTTTTTAAATGAGAAAGAATGGAAATATGTTCAAAGGTAGAAATTTTTCAAAACTCCCAACTCATTTTTTTTTTTGGATGCAAGATCCGACATAGGCCGCCAACTAGAAAGGAGCCTAAGAATTCAAGCATCGCGTTCTCTAATGAACTTGTCCCACCGGGTATGCCAGCTTGATGGAACCGATTTTTTCTCTTTCCTCTCCTCTCCCATCCGCCCCCGAGGTTGCCGAGAGGATCCGAATGGAGGGAAGAGAGGGGGAGAAAAAAAGGGCATCTATATTTTTTGAACGGGTATGCCAGATTTTCTACTCTACTTGGAATTTAGAAATGGTGATCCAGAGATCCACCTTCGCAAGTAGAAAGGAAATCAACCTTTCTCTAATTTCCCATTGCACATGTATTAAAGAAAAGAGACAATTTTTTTTAATGTCGTTGGAGGCGATTTTATGCCGTGAAAAGCGATTTTGCCGTGAAAGGCGACTTTTTTGCCGTTGGAGGCGATTTTGTGCCGTGAAAGGCGATTTACAAATCTCATCAGTAAAGAAAGACAAGAAACTTGATTTTTTGTCTCTTAAAGAAAATACAAAGTACAATAGAAATGTAAGAAAGGGAATCTGACTTCTCAGGAGATTGTGGGGACCAGTTCAGATCGACGGTCCTAAGTCATGTATGTTCTCCGCCATCGTCCTTCAGAAGAGAACGCTTGATGCTTTGATTCTTTGGCTTGGCTTGGACTTCAGTTTTTTAGAGGATAAGGACCAAGGGAAGGTCCTATATCCAATGAAAAACGAAGAGACGGGCTGAAGAGACGCGTCTTGGCCATGTTGAGTAGGAGAAGAGGAGGCATTTTCTTAGAGGGGGGGGGGACACCAAGGGACTTTGATCGCCTTTGGGTGTTTGTTGCAGTAGAGTTTCTCCTTGCAACAATGTTTCTTCAGAGTAGCGGGACTTCTGGATTTTGAGTTCGGGATTCCAGGATTCTGTGTGTGTCCTTTGGCTTCTTGGAGTCACCTCCTTTTATAGGCATTTGGTAGCCTTTAAGTGACTTTATGGGCTTTAATGCATTAAAACCACATAATGGGAGGAGTTACAGGTTTTATTTCCTTTATTTTGTAACTCCTTTTTCTTGGCTTCTGATTGGCCGGTGGAGATAGTGGGCATTTAATCGCCTTTAATTTCCATGATGAGAGGAGTTTCATAACTTTAATGTCATGATCACTTGGACTTGTAACTCCCATTTCCTTGCTTCTGATTGGGCTGTCCAAAATAATGAGTTAATGACCGTATTTAGTTGGGTCAATTAACATCATTAAGTGGTCGCCGAGGAGTTGAAGAGTCGCGGGCCGTGCCGCGTCTTTTGGAATTCTTCTCGCGATGATCGAAGATGGATCTTCATGTCGATCGATGTCGGATGATCACGCAACTTCAGACATTTGTTGATACAAGCGGGCCGGTGACATCTGTCTTGTCGATTTCTCGATCAGTCGAACAAAAAATGCACTTTATTGGTCAGCCAAATAGCGATCTTGGAGCGATCGATGATGATTTCATGCTCTTGACGGCGAATCCAAGATGTCAATGAAGATCAGTTGTTTTTTAGTATCAAAAATCAGATTTTCAGGAAATCACAGGGGCTGGAACTCCCGAAATGCAAAAAGGATCGGAAAAAGGGCATCGCGGCGGAAATCCGATGACCCGGATCTCCAGGGTCGCCGGCGACCATGGGGGGATTTTCCCCTTTGGTCGCCGTTTTGTTGGCCGTTTTTAAAGCTTTTTTTGCTTCTTTTTTCTCCTGTATTTTTCTTGACATTTTTCCTCATTTTTTTGGCTTGGTTCCCCTGGAGAAAACCCAACGAGAAATTGTGCAAAAACCGGGCACAAAGTTTCCTATTTTTTGGAAAAGCCGAAGACTTTGCCGCGCAGAGTTGCTGATTTTTGTCAAGAATTGAAACTAGGTCAAATGATGTCTGAGTGACCTGAGATTTGACGTAAGGTCTCCTGAGCAGTAGATAGGACCAACCATGGGCATTTGCTTGAGTTTTGAAGCCATTTGGGGTCCCGTTGCTACTAGGCTTGATTTTGCTGCGAGGAAGATGTCGCGCTTTGATGTGCTATCAACCGATGTCTGATTGACCGAAAATTTGACAGGGAGCCTATTGGAGTCATTTTGAGATGATCCATTAGCTCCGATTTGGATGTCATGGTCCCGGGGTGCTCCGCCGCCGGTAGCCTTGATTTTCTTTCCGAGCGTCGAAGTCAGGTCAAACATTGTCGGAATGACCTGAAATTTGACGCGTAGCCCTTTTGAAGCATATTGATGCCGCCCATGTGCTCTATTTGATGAGTAATGGTCCCGATGGTTCTCGCCGCCGAGAGGCTTGATTTTCTTTCGGAGCGTCAAAGCCGGGTCAAACATTGTCGGAATGACCTGAAATTTGACATGGAACCTTTTGGAGGTATTTTGAAACCATCAGTAGGCTCTGATCGAAGTTTTGATGTCTTCGACGCTGCCGCCGCCAGGAGTGCCTGTTTGGCTGCCGGAGGAGTGAAGTTAGGCCAAATGATGTCAAAATGGCCTAAAACTTGATGTAGAGCCTCCTGGTGGCTGTCTTGAAGGATCTTGCAGTTTTCAAATGATTCTGACAAGATTTGATGCTTGAAGTAGCATTGCCCGTTTGTAGTAGGGTGCGGCTTCATGTAGTTTCTTGATGTTTGAAGAGGCAAAGTGACATTTTTTGGTGTCAACAATGCTATGCACCCAGGGAGCACCAAAATGTACCAGAACTTAAGGAGTTTTTACTGGTGGAACAACATGAAGAAAGACATTGCAGGATTTGTCTCGAGATGTCTAGTGTGTCAGCAAGTGAAGATTGAGCATCAGAAACCTCCAGGGTTACTCTAACCATTAAAAAGGCCAGAACAGAAGTGGGAACACATCACCATGGACCTCGTTGCACGATTGCCACCCATGAGAGACAATGATAGCATTTGGGTGATTGTTGACAGACTCACCAAGTCAGCACAATTCATTCCTATGAAGATGAGAGGATCCATGGATATTTTGGCACACAAGTACATTGACAATATAGTCAAATTGCACGGAATTCTAGATTCCATTGTTTCAGACAAAGATATGAGGTTTGTGGGCAGATTTTGGGTCAGTTTGCAAGCAGCTTTGGGTACTACATTGAATTTCAGCACTGCGTATCACCCTCAAACCGATGGACAGACTGAGAGGACCAATCAAACTATGGAGGATATGTTGTGGGCATGTGTTCTTGATTTCGGGAAAAACTGTGAGAAGAGTCTTCCTTTGTGCGAATTTGCCTACAACAATAGTTATCACGCCAATATTGGGATGGCATCATTCGAGGCATTGTACGGACGGAAGTGTAAGACCCCCGATTTGTTGGGAAGAGATTGGTGCTCGGAGTTTTCACGGACCTTCGATCATCAGTGATACCAGTGAGAAGGTGAAGCAGATCATCGATAGGCTGAAGATTGCAAGAGACCGTCAGAAGAGCTACGTAGACCCCAAGAGGAGAGATTTGGAATTTCAAGTTGGAGACAGGGTGTTTCTCAAAGTCTCACTGACTAAAGGAACTATGAGATTCGGTCAGAAAGGAAATTTGGCTCAGAGATACATCGGACCGTTTGAGATTGACATGCGCGTTGGCGAAGTGGCTTACAGATTGATACTACCAGCAGAGTTAGAAAGAGTTCACAGAATTTCTCACATTTCTATACTGAGGAAGTACATTCCAGACCCTTCACACGTGCTACATCACAAACCTTTAGATGTTCAGCTAGATGTTACATTCATGGAGAGACCGAAAAAGATCATTGACACGAAGGAGCAAGTGTTGATGACAAGGATCATTCATTGGGTCAAAAGTACAGTGGGAGCATCACAGTCCAAGGGAAGCGACTTGGAAACTCAGAGATCAAGTCAAGGAAAAGTATCCAGAGTTATTGTCAGAGATGTGTTAGAGATTTGGAGGACCAAATAGCCTAAGCGGGGGAGGATGTAACATCCTGTCCCTTAATCTTCTATTAATTATGTGATTAGTTAGTAAGTGTGTTTAGAGTCTTAGCGAGTCGGGTTTAACGTTGAATCTTGTGTGCGAAGTCTCGCACGTTTCGGAGGGCGTTTGGGTATAATAGAGGGTTGATTTGCTATTTGGGAAGTTTTCAGGGAATTTATGAGATTATGAGTTTTGTGAGTTTGGGTGCATCGGGTAGATCTCAACATTTCATGAGCATTAGTCTTCTGTCGCGTTTCGATTCGACACGTCGAAGAGGCCCGAAAATCATCAATTGTGAACCTTGGACCCGACCCAAAGTTTGACCCAAACCCAACCCAAGGCCCAATGGGCTGATTAGTAAAGCTCATCCCTTTTTATTAGGTTAAAACTCATCTCTCTCTCTCTCTCTCTCTCTCTCTCTCTCTCTCTCTCTTGCTCGCTCGCTCGCTCAACACAACATCAACAATAGCAGCCTCCCTTTCTCTCATCTTCCTCTCACCGCCTCCTCACTGCCGACGGTCATCGGAGATACGGCGTCGACAACCCAGCCACCCATCTTCTTCCTCAAGCTTCCAAGATTCCAACCATCTACTTTTCTAGCTTTTCATCCACAACCCATCCAAAGGTAACCTCGTAAAGCTTGTAAACTATCTCTACTTCTTCATTATTAGTTAGAAATGGGTTAGGGAGACTCACCTCAACCCTTGGCATGCATTTGTAAGAGTGATTTGGGTTTTGAGAGTTTCCTTTTCTTCTTGGAGCTTCATAGAGGTTTTCTTCCCAATTTCTTCTTAGTTTTTGGACAAGCTCTTCATCTAAGGCAAGTAAATAGTTATATTTATACTTGATATGTTTGTCTTCCTTGATTTGTATGGAAAAATCATGATTTAGATGTTCTTTGCTCAATTGATGCTTTAGAGGTTGAAAACATGATAATTTGGTTTATTAGCCTAATGGAATGGATTTTGATATTCATGACTTTATTAGCTAGAATTGTGTATTGTAATTAGGTTGTTTTTATCCTTGTATGGACTGTTAATCAGGTTTAGGATGGAGGAAGAGGGAATGACCCATTTCACTGCAGAAACAGAACCTGGGCTCTGTTTCCGCAGTGCACGCAGTCAACCGGCCACACAAGGTCTGGTTCTCTGGAACCTGACCAAAACACTGTTACCCATTTATCACTTACACCTGCAGGTCGGCCGACCTTGACCTCGGTCGACCGGGCATGCATGGGAGAGGTCGACCTAACCTTCTCAGGTCGACCGAGCTCGCTGTATATGGGGTCGACCGGCCAATGACCAGGTCGACCGGGACAACTATAAAATTTCTTCCTGGAATGGATTTTCACCCTATTTCTGGATGGACTTAGGTGGAACTTGGTTACCCTTTTGTAGACTCATTTGACTATGTGTGAGGATGCCTTGAGCCGACGTTCTTCACAATTATTCCGGTTGTATCGAAATCCAACCTCGTTCGATCTCGAATGGTACTGGACAACAGGATACCCTTCTTTAAATCTATGCACGAAGATTGTTCGTCCGGGTATCGTGAACCCTAACCCCTTCGTTGACTGAGTAGGTTGTATGATGCTTCAGGATTAACATTTGTACTTAGGATTGGATTGTTTATCGTCTTCAATTCTGAATTGTACCATCTGGTACTATCTACATGTAACAAACATGTTCTTTAGTTCTGTTTGCTTTACTTTATTTGAGGATCACTTTGAGAACTTAGATGATGGACTTAGGATCCCTTTTTGTTGTTCCGTTTGCTTTGAGGTTCGTTTGAAGTGTTGAGGCTAGGGGGCTTTGATTATAAGGCTTGAAGAGAACTACTATTGAAGTTTGTTTGAAGTTTGATGTGATTTGGAATAAAGTAGTTTCTCTAATATTGTTGAATCGTGATCGCACAAAAGAACCTAGCCCTTCACCGATGTTCTTTAGGATTCTTTGTGTCAGGCACCACTCAGCTGTTAATGTTCAACACAGCTGGGGCACCACCTGTGAGAGGACTGGTACTTAGAACCTTGAGGTAAGACCGGGCCAGAGCTCACAGAGCCCGAGCCGCATGAGCCCAAGAAGACCGCCTGTAGTTCGGATTTGGTGTAATGGACACCATTTTGAACACTTTGATTGAAGGGTTATGATCCCAAGCTGTGAGAACCCGACTCCTGATCTCTTGGATTAGTGTTGTTTTATTTGTGGATTAGTTCTTTTAGTGGGATTAGTATTTGTTGGGTTGAGTTTGTGAGCTAGAATGGTTTTTCTTCTAGTTTTGGGCTTTTGAGTGCTTTGGTAGCTTGTGGGGCCCTTTGGGGGTTCCCTTTTCGGCTTTGCATTTTCTTGTGAGATTTTCCCGATTTGTTTTGAATTGTGTTTTTGGCCCGTTGCATTCATCTTGAGGAATCCTACAACTTTCATGTTGATCCCATATCCATTTGAGAACCCGAAACCCGATTTCTTGGCCTTGAGGGCAAAACAGTCTTTTCTCACCAAATCTGTACCCAAAACTCGATATTCTCAAAATCCGTGAAACATACACTTTTTGGAAACTAGATATTTCGACGATCATTTCTTCCTTCTTCGTCGAATCCATCCGGGGTCCCGAATTAGATGATTTCAGCCACCCAAGTTCTTTAAGTTGTGGGACCCAAACCTCACTTGTTTATAAGGGGAACCCATCTCCTTCATTCATTTCATTCACCATTGTTCCAGCTGAACCTAGGGTTTTCCCTTGTGCAACTTCTTCTTCTCCTTGCTTCTCCATCTCCAAGCCACACCTAGAGCTCATCAATCAAGCAATAGAGATCATCATCTTCTTCCTCATCTTACAAGTTTTCCATTGGTATCATTTGTGAAGAGAACCCTCCATCACAAGGCTTCCATTGAGCTTACTCTTGCCATTAGAGGACCTTCCAAGTAAGTGATTTTTCCCATCTCCTAGATTAGTGTTCCTCTAGCTCTTGAGAAGCTCCATTTGTATTATTGAAAGCTCTTTCATTTTCATTCTTTGTGTAACCCATTTTAGGGTTGTTTTTGGGGGTTTTTGATTGTAGCTTGGAAGTGAGCTTAAGAAGGGATTAGGAGCTTGGTTTGTGAGATTGGAACCCAAGGCAAGTGGATGAATGGATTGTTTTGATTATTAACATGTTTTGTGAGAAAAATCTTGTTTCATTAAGGGTTTTGGTGATTTTAGTAGTTGTCTTTACTATGATTAATATTGATTTCGAAATGTGCTTATTGATGAGTTATTTCCCTCTTGTTCATGCTTGGAAAATGTATGCATCATATTGTCAAGGTTTCAAATGGTTTCACATGAATGAGTTTTCTCCACCTTGAGATTTATTGTGAATGGAAAGAATGGAAAGGAAGGAAATGGAGGAACTTGAAATGAGGAGCTCTTTAGCTCATTTTAATGTCTTGGAAACATGTGTTTAAGTCTCCTTATGTATAATTCTATGTGATTGATTATATGTTGGAAGGAAAGGAAACAAAAAGGAAAAAAATCAAGTTCCCGGACATGCACTGCGCCCAGGTCCGATCGATCGGCCTGTCTTTTAACAGTAAGGCTTTTTGGGCCGATCGATCGGACCCTGTGCATTTCTGGTACAGAAATTTCGGCCGATCAGTTTGAGTCCGGTGAATTTTGAGATTTTTAATTTTTTCTTGGTTCTAGGTGGGACCTTGGCTACCCTTTTTGGACTGATTGGACTATGTGTGAGATGTCTTGAGCCGACACTCCTCAAGGTTGATTCGGTTGCATCGAAGTTCAATCCATTTCAATCTTGAACGGGATGGAACGACGCGATATCTTCTTTATATCTAAACACAAGTCTATTTCCTTGGTTGTCGCTAATTCTATTCCTTTCGATGACTGAATCGGTTGCTCGATGTTTTGGATTAATGTCATGCCTAGGATGGACCGTTTATAATCTTGATTCTTGCTATTGTAACATCTAGTACTACCCATAAGCTCATGTTAAGATTTTAAAATAGTAAAAGTGCATAAGGAGCCCGGAATGTCTTCAAACTCAAGGAGTACCAAGTAATGATTATAATCGACATACGGGACCCCTATTCACTTAAATAGATCTTGAAATTAATACTTTTCCCGAAATTGTTATAGTTCATTGTTTCACCTCTTTTCCCGAGATTTGCATTACATGACTTGTTTTCCCGAAAGCATTGGAGTTACTCTAGTAACAGTCATTTGTCCCGAAGTGCATTGCATCACATGATACGACAGTGTGCCCTTGAGCACCCCGTTTTACCCGTTTATTTATTGTACTTGATTTACTTGTTTCCCCGAAAGCATTGAAGTTACACAAGTAACAGTTATTTGTCCCGAAATGTATTGCCCAATATGAAGTGACAGCGTGCCCTTGAGCACCCCCGTTTTACCCGTTTATTTATTGTACTTGATTTACTTGCATATGTCTCGATTGGTTTTGACCTATGAGTCGGCATCACTAAGCTTGGATACCTTGTCGGTTTGATCCACCGACTTGGAAATCCCTCTCCCGTCCCGCCAGCTGCAGTTTGGATCCCGATACCCGGTTATTGCCGTGGTCCCGTCCCGATACCCGGTTCGCTACCGTGGTCCCGTTCCCGTATATTTATATTGTATATATGATTTGCGTTGAGTCTCCTCACCTTGTGTGACTGAGACCAACATCCCGTTATACTCTTGTCACTTCGGTGATAGAGGACTTAGCTTCTTGTGATTGTCATCTTGCCAGTTCCCGATTCCTTGGATACCCGACATGTTTTATATTGTTTACTTGCTTTCCGATAAATGATTCGTTTCCTTTATGAAAGTTGTTATTTAAACAGGTGCTAATATTCTCCAATGTAAATTCGGTTATTATTATATTGTTTTCTGTCCTTTGTACCCGCACATGTTTTAAATGAATGCCGGTTGGGTGAAGAACCATGCTTTTACATATGTTCCATACGATCAATGATTTTGCTAGATTTATATGATTACACATGTTTTAAAGGAATACCCGAATTGTTAAATATCCGAGCTTGCATTTTAGGACATTTGGTTTGTCAGATATCTATGTTTATACCTGTTTTTAAATGAATACCCGAATTGTTAAATACCCATGCTTTGAAATATGTTTCAAATGACACTTGTTTTGCCAGATCACTATGTTTATACCGGTTTCAAATGAATATCCGATTTGTTAAATATCCGTATTTTCACATATGTTTCAAATGGACATTGGTTTTGTTAGACTGCTATGAATACCTGGGTTGTTGTATACTTGTGTTTTTACTTAAGTTTCAAATGAACGTTGTTTTGCCATACTGCTATGTTTATACATGTTTTAGACGAACACCCGATTGTCAAATATCTATGATTATAGATGATGTAAATGAACACATGTTTTATTAGATATTCATGTTTTACCCATGCTTGAAATGAATACAAGTTTTCCCCGAGATTCTCGACTTTGCACCCGTTTAATTATATGCAGCTTTTGATCGATTAGCATGATTTATTATATGCTTTATTCTTTAGTATATTTGTTATCTTTTCATCCACCTGCCGACCGTCATGTCTGACCCACTACTTTTGGTACTCAGGTTCAGATTTCTTCGCCCCGAGTTGAGTGTTTTGTTGGCTGTAGAGCCATGCTTTGCAGGTTAGTTTGTCGGCTATGTCATGTAGACATTGAGCTTGACATCGGAGCTACGTCACATTTGGGTAGTAGTTTATAGCTTATTGTTGTATGGCTTTTATTAGCCTTTTCTTGGGATTCTTAATTAATGTACATTGATAATTGTAACTTGAACATATTTGGGAATGTAATATCCTGTTACCGTCAGCTCTGTAATTTATTGTGATGGTTACTCCAGTCTGATATGATTCTTGATATAATAGCTATGGGCTAAAGGTTGAGTGCGACACGGAATCCGATGGCCACGGACTTCGGGTCGCAACGCCACAAATGCTTCTGCAAAATATTCAGAATGTGTTGTCTTCACACACGCGGATCTTGGGAGAAGTAAAATACATTTATGCTTATAATCCCATTCGCGCCCCCGAGGTTTCGGTTTGGGGGCGTGACACAAGCTATTTATATCTCCACCACAACTCAATGTGAGTAAGGGAGGGCAATGACACTATCCCATGGTAATTAGCATATGTGGACCGCCTACTTTGATAGTTTGTCTATGATTAGAATGCTTTGCAATTCTTACGATCAGAATGCCATGCATCTCTCATAATCATGTTTATTGATTACTCTCTTTAGTACTGCATATCTATGGTAATTTATATATCTATCTACTTGCCATCCGTTGTGTTGATATGCTACTCTTGGTGCATACGTACCAAGCCTTTTTTTCCCCGAGGAGGAGGAGGCGACAGAAGAAGTTCAAGCAGATCAGTCTGATGACTTCTTAGAGTACAGTATGGATGGCATTGTATAGCCATAACGACCCTGTACATGAGAGCCTTCACAATATATCTGACTAATTTCATCTTTTGGTCTTATTATACTTTTGCTTAGGCCTAGTTTTAGTGTGGCCTTCTTCTTTATAATTAATATTTTATTAACAGTCTCAAACTTGAACTTTAATTATGTTATTCAATATTTTGCTCTTAAACTATACATCTTTAAGATACCACTTACATTATGAAGCTTCCTCTAATTGTTATATATCTTTAAGGAAATGTTTACACCTCACAGTGATCTTTGATCCAAGTGGGACATGATTAGGGCAAGTTGCATTTGATTATGTTGGAAAAGGTTTTAATTAGCCCTAATCTCACGCTTAACCCCGGTTTCACTTTTGGGGGCGTGACAAGTTGGTATCAGAGCATTACTGGTTTCTAAATTAAAAACAAGTAGAAACTTAAGACATGGTTTTCTTTGGGTCTCTAAGGTTTTGTAGATTGTATAGCTTGTATGCTAAATTGAGTCCCATAGGACTAACGTTTCTTATGTTTCAGAATGGCTGGGGGACACACTTGCTCCACCCAAAACAACGACCATGCCGGTTCTAGTGCTATTGATTCCGTGGAAGCTAGATTCAATCAGCTGATGCAAGCCTTCGTGAATTCCCAAGAGGCACAGGTACAGAATCAGACCTAGCAGCGGGAAGACCAGGCTACCTTTCAGAATCAGATGCTGCAATTCTTACAATGGCCAGCTCCGGTAGCTCAAGTCATCATGCCTCCTAGGGTGATAGATTTGAATGACGTTTATGAAAAATTCAAGAAAAGGCGCGTACTATGGGAATGAAGACCCCCTTGATGTTGATGAGTGGCTAGTGCAGATGGAGAAGATCTTCCAAGTCTTCCAATGTTCAGGGAAAAAACTAGTTTAGTTGGCATCTTACATGTTTCGAGGAGTGGCCGAGTTATGGTGGAAATCGGTCATGACAACTTACGACATGATAGAGGATAACGAAGCTTGGATGTCATTTCAGACACTCTTTCGTGCTAAGTATATCCCACACCACATTCAGGCCCAGAAATCTGTGAAGTTTGAATCCTTGGTTCAAGGAGAGGATACAGTCCAGATATATGAGCAGAAATTCACCAACCTCTCTAGGTTCGCACCGACCCTGGTTTGTCTTAAGGCTTACAAGGTTATGAGGTTCATTCGGGGACTGAGGCCCGATATTCAAATGGAGGTGACATCTGTTACCCTAACTACATATGAGGAGAACCTCAAGTGTGCTTATTGGGCCGAAGAGTCTATTCGGAAGAAGACCCTCTATGCACAGCAGCTTCAGCTAGTACAGGTCCAAGCTAAGAATCCAGGTTCGAGACAATTTCAGCAACGTTCACAGCAGATGTATCAGCAACAGTAGCGTCCACAACAGTAGTACCAGCAACAAGGCAAGAAGCATAGTTTGACCAGACACACAGAGTTTATTGTGAGCATTGTGGTAAGAATCCGCATGCGTCTGCGAACTACAGATGGAAATCACTTGCTTTGAGTGTGGTTTGATGGGCCACCAGAGAAGAGATTTCCCTCAGGCACAAGAGCAGGGTGTGAGGATTACAACTCCTCGACCACCAGTGGCAGCACAACCTTCAAGATAGGCACTCCAGCAGCAACCTCGGGCACCTCAGTAACCACGGTAGCTTAGACTTCCAGCACCACCATAGAACAGAGGACCACAGAGACCCCTGGGGCAGCAGAGACCACAAGGTCAACAGTATGGACATAATAGACCTCAGGGACAGTAGCAGCATAGACAGCAGTGGCAACAACAACGACCTCAATTGCATGGAAAACTTTTCGCCTTAGATCAGTAGGAGGGCGAGGAAGTAGGAGTGGTGGAAGGTACACTTTATATTTCAGACGTACCTGTTAGAGTCCTATTTGATTCTGGTTCCATGCATTCTTTCGTGTCACCTATATTTGTTGCATGCTTGGTGGGAGTCATAGCTCCATTGCATTGTATTTTGCTTGTTAGCACTCCTTTGGGGAAGATAGTACAGTGTGAATCCTATTATCCAGCGTGCAAAGTGCAGGTGGGGAGTTTTATCCTATCTGCAGATTTGATCATCCTCGGGATGAAAGACTTTGATGTGATACTAGAAATGGATTGGTTATCCACCTAAAGAGCAGTTATGGATTGCTTCAACAAGATAGTTAGATTGCAAGTTTTGGCAGACAGTGTCGAGATTTTTTAGGGAGAGGAAACCCATGTCCACAAGAGTCATTTCAGCTTTGAGAGCAGATAGATTGATTAGGAGTGGATGTGAGGGCTATGTGGCATTTATCACGGAGGATAAATCATCCAAAGCGGTGGAGGATATTCCAGTTGTGTGTGAGTTCCCGGATGTCTTTCCGGAGGAGATACCTGGATTACCACCAGTCAGAGAGATTGATTTCACGATTAAACTTGTGCCAGGGACGGCACCGATATCGAAAGCACCTTATCGCATGGTTCTAGCAGAACTAAGGGAATTGAAAGTTCAATTGCAGGATCTCTTGGATAAAGGATTTATGAGACCAAGTGTATCACCTTGGGGTGCACCAGTTCTATCGTGAAGAAAAAGGATGGATCGATGCGTATGTGCATAGACTACAGACAGCCAGATACAAGTCAGGGACCAAGATGTGCAAAAGACAGCCTTTAGGACCAGATATGGCCATTATGAGTTCTTGGTTATGCCATTTGGGATGACCAACGCACCAGGAGTATTTATTGCCTTGATGAACAAAGTCTTTGCACCATTCATAGACAAGTTGACAGTCGTATTCATAGACGATGTTCTAGTCTATTCGAGGTCCAGAGTGTTAGATTGTATGGTCTCAATCCATTAGTTGATGTAATAAATTGATTACTTTCTTAATTTATCAATAAAATCATGCTTTCCTTTCATGAGATGAATGATGTTTTATTACTTAATGCACATGACCAATACATATGGCATAATGGTTCATGAGATGAATCGGGTGCCATTAGTATATTAGATGTGATATATGTATATGGATGAGATCCACATACGGGAGACATGTGTCACAAATCTTATACTTAAAATATCTTCACAACCAGTGATGAGACTGGGCATCTCATCTGATAAGGTTGCAGCACTTTGATCACTATGAGATAGTGTGATTTGTCTCAATCATTAGAATGGAAGATTCTGGATCACGGTGCTGGTACATTGGATGTATTGAAGGACCATGGGAAGCACCTTATGAAATACTGTCTTGATTTAAGGATTGCTCTCATAATTCCCTAGCAATAGGCTCTCAATCCTGAGACATTGATGAACTCAAGTTTCTATCTATTCATTTGCTTTGAGTCACCAATGAGTGAGGCCAATTGATGAACTCAAGTTTCTATCTATTCATTTGCTTTGAGTCACCAATGAGTGAGGCCAATTGTAGGTCAATACCTCGGTGTCTTTGGTACGTGGTAGTAGGACTGTGGGAACATACAATGATCAAGATGGAATCTATCTACATTATCCCGTTGTGCCAATTAATGGATTTATCATTAGTAAGTGCGCACCCATCTCGATTAAGAGTTAATTGGATGGTACTGATGATCACGTGATTAATTGGGGCTCAAGGATAATAAGATGTGGATCTAAGATCGGATGGGACAGATTTATTACAATTGATCCAGGATAATGATAGAGGGGCCTACTTGTAGTAATTGAGAAGTTTAGGGTCTTCATTGTAATTTATTCCTAAGACTGGAGTGCAATTGCATTTATATAGTGGTGTTATTTGCAATTAACTGTGGGCCCGGATTGCACATGAGATGTGGGGTCGTGTGTCCCAGTTGGAGCCAGCTTTCTAAGGAATCCCTAGTGGCCCCCATGCTAGCCCAAGTTATTAGAAAGATTCTATTCTTACTTGAACTCTAAAAGGAAGGAATTAGAAACTTACTATTTCTATTTGAAGTGAGACTTCTAATAGTGGTAATAGTAGCATGAGAAGTTACTAATTTGAATGGAAGTGAGACTTCTTATGCAATTAGTAAGAGAAGTAAGAAAAGTTGGTTGTATGAGAACTATATAAGGGGAAACACCCCTTGGACGTCCATAACAAGTATCCCACGCCCAAGAGCCTCTAGTGCAAGTGTTGCACAACTCTTCTTCTCCTCTTCTCTCTTCTAGTTGCATTCTAGTTCCTTAGAGTTTCTAGTAGGGTTTTCTCTTAGAGATCCCACACATCTTCTTGAGAAAAGAGATCTGATAGAAGGTCATAGCGTGGAAGACAACAAGGACTTGGAGATCTCTAATTGCTTCAAGAAGAGTTCTTGTTCTAGTTGATTGTCTTCTCCTCGATTAGAGCACTACCGAGCTCTAAAAGTATAATATGCTTCTCCTCTTGTGGTAGATTATTTTGTTGCATGTAGTTGCTAATTTCTATCTTATAGATAGTATTTTTGTTGTACTTGATTGATGAGATTGAGGGATTGCATCCTAGATATGGTTTATGGCCTTTTGGATAGTTGATCTCTGAGTCAAGTGGGTCAAAAAGTTTTTGAAAACCTATCCACGAGGCCCACCTACTTCCAACACAAAGATGAGCATGCAAAGCATTTGAGGAGTTCATTGTAGATTCTGAGAGAGAATCAGCTCTATGCCAAGCTTAGTGAGTGTGAGTTTTGGCTTGAGCAAGTGTCTTTTCTTGGACACATCATCTCTAAGGAAGGTTTATCAATGGATCTAGCGAAGATCGAAGCAGTAGTCAGTTGGCAGATGTCTTTCCGGAGGAGATACCTGGATTACCACTAGTCAGAGAGATTGATTTCATGATTGAACTTGTGCCAGGGACGGCACCGATATCGAAAGCTCCTTATCGTATGGCTCCAGCGGAACTAAGGCAATTGAAAGTTCAATTGCAGGATCTCTTGGATAAAGGATTTATGAGACCAAGTGTATCACCTTAGGGTACGGTGCACCAATTCTATTTGTGAAGAAGAAGGATGGATCGTTGCGTATGTGCATAGACTACAGGCAGTTGAATCAGGTTACGATCAAGAACAGGGATCCGTTACCCAGGATAGATGAGTTGTTTGATCAGTTACAGGGAGCACAGCATTTCTTCAAAATAGATTTGAGATCAGGTTACCACCAGATACGAGTCAAGGATCAAGATGTGCAGAAGACAACCTTCAGGACCAGATATGGCCATTATGAGTTCTTGGTTATGCCATTTGGGCTGACCAACGCACCAGGAGTATTTATAGCCTTGATGAACAAAGTCTTTGCACCATGCTTAGACAAGTTCACAGTCGTATTCATAGACGATGTTCTAGTCTATTCGAGGTCCAGAGATGAGCATGCAGAGCATTTGAGGAGTTCATTGCAGATTCTGAGAGAGAATCAGCTCTATGCCAAGCTTAGTAAGTGTGAGTTTTGGCTTGAGCAAGTGTCTTTTCTTGGACACATCATCTCTAAGGAAGGTTTATCAGTGGATCCAACGAAGATCGAAGCAGTAGTCAGTTGGTAGAGCCTGAAGTCAGTGTTAGATATCAGGAGTTTTCTTGGTTTGGCAGGTTATTACAGAAGATTTGTGAATGGACTCTCCAGTATTGCAGCTCCATTGACCAAATTGGCAAGGAAAGATGTTCCTTTTGTGTGGACAGGGTAGTGTGAAGCTAATTTTCAGGAGCTGAAGACCAGATTGACCACAACACCTATTCTTTCGTTACCTACAGGAAATGGAGGATTTGTGATTTTTACAGACGCTTCAAGCATTGGATTAGGATGCGTACTCATACAGGAAGGAAAGGTAGTGGCCTACGGATCCAGATAGTTGAAAGATCATGAAAAGACATACGCTACTCATGACTTGAAGCTTGCAGCAGTGGTTATGGCACTGAAGATGTGGAGACACTACTTGTATGGGGAGAAATTCGAGGTTCACTCGAATCACAAGAGTCTCCAGTATTTGTTTGGGCAAAAGGATTTGAATATGAGGCAGACCAGATGGATGGAATACATCAAGGACTACAATTTTCTGATAAAGTATCATCCCAGGAAAACAAATGTGGTTGCAGTTGCATTGAGCAGAAAGACAGCGAATACCGGATGTTTACAGACAGAGTGGTCTTTGACAGAGTTATTCAGAGCTTTGGCCATAGAGTTCCAGCCTCAGAGTGAGAGAGTCATGGTTGCCAATATGCACACCTGGGAACCAGAGATTCTCAACATAATCAAGAGCAGTCAGACAGAAGATCCAGAGTTAGTCAGACTAATAGACAGCATAGCAGACAGACCAGAGTTCAGACTCATAGATGGAGTGGTGTACTGCGTGGACAGATTATGTGTATTGAGTGTACATGATTTGAGGAATGAAATTATGGTTGAGGCATACCATTCTCGTTATGCTATCCACCCATGGAGCACCAAAATTTACCAGAACTTGAGGAGTTTTTACTGGTGGAACAACATGAAGAAAGACATTGCAGGATTTGTCTCGAGATGTCTAGTGTGTCAGCAAGTGAAGATTAAGCACTAAAAACCTCCAGGGTTACTCCAACCATTGAAAACACCAGAATGGAAGTGGGAACACATCACCATGGACTTCTTTGCTGGATTGCCAGACGATGATAGCATTTGGGCGAATGTTGATAGACTCACCAAGTCAGCACACTTCATTCCTATGAAGATGAGAGGATCCATGGATATTTTGGCACACAAGTACATTGACAATATAGTCAAATTGCACGGAGTTCCAAATTCCATTGTTTTAGACAGAGATATGAGGTTTATGGGTAGATTTTGGGTCAGTTTGCAAGCAGCTTTGGGTACTGCATTGAATTTCAGCACTGCGTATCACCCTTAGACCAATGAACAGACTGAGAGGACCAATCAGACTACGGAGGATATGTTGCGGGCATGTGTTCTTGATTTTCGGAAAGACTGTGAGAAGAGTCTTCCTCTGTACGAATTTGCCTACAACAACAGTTATCACTACAGTATTGGGATGGCACCGTTCGAGGCATTGTACGAACGGAAGTGTAAGACCCCGATTTGTTAGGAAGAGATTGGTGTTCGGAGTTTTCACGGACCTTCGATCATCAGTGATACCAGTGAGAAGGTGAAGCAGATCATCGATAGGCTGAAGATTGCAAGAGACCGTCAGAAGAGCTACGCAGACCCCAAGAGGAGAGATTTGTGTGAGACCCCGACCCGAGTGAACTCGATTAGTGTTAATTGAGTCTTGTGTAAGACTTAAGCGTGATTAGTAGTCTTTGACTAAGTTGGGTTTGGAATAACTTTTTATATAGTTTTGGGGAATTTTGAGTGCCTTGGTTACTAATGGGGGCCCTTTCGGGGTTCCTTATATAACTTTGCGTTTACTTGGGGGATTATATGAGATTCCTACGATTTGTGTTTTTATCCCGTTTTACTTGTATCGTTAATCCCGACAACTTCCATGTTGATCCCGTTTCCGTTCGAGACTCCGAAACCCGATTTCCTAGCCTTGAGGGCAAAATAGTCTTTTTACACTAAGAGTTTCCCCGAAACCCGCAAAATATATAGTTTTTGGAAACTAGATATTTCGGTGATCATTTCTTCCTTCTTCATCGAATTCATTCGAGATCCCGAAAGACATGATTTCAGCCCAAAGAGTTTCTTAAGTGGTGGGACCCATTCTCATTGCTTATATAAGGAGAACCCATCTTCCATTTCCATTTTTCCAGCGCAAAAGGCAGCCTAGGGTTTTCTCTTGCAACTTTCTCTTCTTCTACTTGCTCTCTCCATCTCCAACCCACACCAATCTTGTACCAATCAAGAAATGGAGGTCATCTTCTTCTTCCCCACCTTGCAAGTTTCCTTTTGATACCATTTGTAGAGAAATCCATCAATTTTGAGACTCCCTTTGAGCTAACTCTTCCCATTTGAAGGTCATCCAAGTAAGCAATCTTCTCCATCTTCTAGATTTGTATTCTTCTAGTCCTTGAGAAGCTCCATTTTCATTATTGTGAGTTATATCTTCTTCATTCATGGTTTGACCCATTTTAGGGTTTGTTCTGGGGGTTTTTGCTTGTAGCTTGGATTTTGATCTTGAGAGTTGATTAGAGACTTGGATTTTATTGATTAGAGACCAAAGGCAAGTGGATGAAATGATAGTTTGAACATTTAATGGTTTTATGAAGAATGTGGTTGGTTTTGCTATTCATATCCATATTCATTAGCTTGCATTCATTGTGAAACAAATGCTTATGAAAGGCTTTTTGTTAGCTCATTTATTGTCATGGAAATGTGGTTTATTGCCCTTTATTTTATCTCTTGATTATGGCTCAAATGAACCTTTGTGAATGTTGGGGTTTCTTCTCTTTCTTTGGTGTTGAAGGTGAAGAAGAAGGTGTTTAGATTTAATGTTTATTGGAGTTTTGATGAAGGTTTTTAAGTGTTGTTTGAAGAGATTTAATAGTTGTTATTGGGAGGCAAGGAGGCCTTTTTGTTGCAAGAAAAATGTTTTAGAGATGGAGGAGAAAAAGGCCAGAATGGCCATTCCCAGATAGCAGAAATGACTGCCCATTCGAGCGCGCAGTCATTCTGACTGCAGCTCGGGCAGCAAATTGACTGCCCGCTCAAGCGGATGATTGGCCGCTCGAGCGCGTAGACGTCCTATCTGCCCGTCTTTCTGCGTAGCCCAGGTCCGCTTGAGCTCACCTTGGTCCGCTCGAGCACACCCCCTCTTGGGTATGGATCACTTTTGGAGCTCGGGAAAGGTTTTTAAGGGAACCCCTTGTCATCGGGGAGAATTATTAGGCAATGTATGAAGCCTATTTGAGAAAGAAACCACATCACAAAGATTCATCGAAGTCTTAACAATCACCAAGGTGTGTAAGGAGCTCGGAATGTCCCCAAACTCAAAGAGTACCAAGTTTATATCGAAATCGACATACGGGACCCCTATTCACCTTGGACTAGTTTTGAATCCCGAAACTTGCCCCGAAATTTCAAAAGATCAACTGTGTTTTCGGTTATTCCGAATTGTCACATGTATTCCCGAAACTTCATGAATTATGATTTATCATTCCCGAAAGCATTGAAATTGTAATTTAGCATTTTGCTAGCCCATTTGTGTATTGCCCAACATGAAATGACAGTTGTGCTGTAAGACCCCGTCCCGAGTGAACTCGATTAATACTAATTAAGCCATGTGTTAGTTCTAAGCTTGATTAGTGATTTTGGCTAAGTTGGGTTTGGAATAGCTTTTGAAATAGTTTTGGGGAATTTTGATTGCTTTATGATAGTGGGGCCCTTTGGGGGTTCCTTCTTTATGACCTTGCATGCGCTTAAGGATTTATCAGAGATTTTTGCATTCATTGTTTTAATCCCGTTATAATTGTATTGTTAATCCCTACAACTTTCATGTTGATCCCGTCCCCGTTCGAGATCCCGAAACCTGATTTCATAGCCTTGAGGGCAAAACAGTCATTGCACACGAAATCTGTTCCCAAAACTTGATATTCCCGAAACCAGTGAAACATATACTTTTTGGAAACTAGATATTTCGACGACCATTTTTCTCTTCTTCGTCGAATTCATTAGAAGCACCGAAAGCCATGAATTCAGCCCAATTAGATTGCTAGAGGTGGAGCCCACTCCCCACTTGCTTTAAAAAGGAGATCATCTTCCTCATTTCCCTTTTTCTAGCAAACTCAATCTCTCAAACTAGGGTTTTCCCTTTTCTCTCTTTTCTTGCTTTCCATCTCCCAATCCACTACCAAACCTTTGATTTTTGGATAATGCTTGTCATCATCTTCTTCCTCATCACCATAGCTCTCCATTGATATCCTTTTTAGAGAAAACTCCTCATTCCAAGACTCTCTTTGAGTTCACCTTTCCCATTTGGAGAACTTACAATTAAGCAACCTTCCCCATCTCTTAGATTTATGTTTCCTTGATCTTGAAGAGGTTCCATTCTCATTATTGTAAGGTTTCCCTTCCTATTTCTTGTTTTGACCCATTTTAGGGTTCGTTTTGGGGATTTTTGCCATAGCTTGAATCTTTGGCTTGGAAGAGTATTAGAGCTTGATTTCATTGATTAGAAGACCCAAGGCAAGTGGATGATTTAGTTTTTATAAGCTTTCCATGATTTTGGTGTTTTCCACTCATGCCTATTTATTGCTTTGTTTTGAAATAAATGTTCATGATAGAGTATTAATGGTGCATTTATATCATAGAAGTGTATTGGTGCATGGCATTTAATCTTCTCTTGTTTTGTCCCAAATGCACTCTTATGTGAAATGGTTTCCTTCTTACTTTCTTTGTATTGAATGTGATGTTGATGGAGGAGAATGGGATGGATGTTGTGAAAGATTTGATGTTGTTTGAATGAAGTTTTAGACTCCTCATTAGATGTATAAAAGTGGCTAGAAAGGGGTTGTGAAGGAAGATATAGGGAGGAGCTGAACTGGTTCGGAATCAGTTTCTGGACAGTTCGCTCGAGCGAACATGACACTTTGCTCGAGCGAAGTGCCCAGAAAAGGGTTCGGAGCATTCCAGTAGCTTGGTCTCTCGAGCGGACATCCCAGAACTTGTTCCAAAGAGTCGTTAGTTTGAGCGCACTAAAACTTCGCTCGAGCCAATGAGTTCGCTCGAGCGATATCAATTGCGCTCGAGCGAACCCACCCAGACAACCATTCCAGAGAGCTCCTCGCTCGAGCGGACTCTCTGATTCACTCGAGCAATGAGCTTTGTTGGTCAAAGGTTATGTTTGGGACAATGATGAACTATTTAAACGTTTTGGGACTATTCATTGGGAACCCCTCTATGTCAAGGAGATTTACTAAGTAATGTATGAGGCCATTTGAGAAAGAAACCATATCACGAAGATGTCATTTGAAGTTTAGAAAATTCAAAGTGCATAAGGAGCCCGAAATGTCCCCAAACTTAAAGAGTACCAAATTGTTATTAGATTGACATACTTTAAATAAATCTTGAACCCGATACTTTACCCAAAATTCCAATTGTTTATTGTACTTTATCGATCCCGAGATTTATACTACATGCCTTGTTTTCCCAAAAGCATTGAAGTACACTTGAAATAGTTACTTGTCTTGAAGTGCATTGACCCACATGAAATGACAGTGTGCCCTTGAGCACCCCCGTCCTGCCCGTTTATTTATTTGTACTTGATTTACTTGCACATGTCTCGATTTGTTATTTGATCTATGAGTCGGCACCACTAAGCTTGGATAACCCTGTTGGTATGATCCACTGACTTGGAGATCCCGCTCTTGTCCCGCCAGCTGCAGTTTGGATCCCGCTATCCGGTTATTACCGTGGTCTTGTCCCGATGCCGCAGATTGCTACTGTGGTTCCCGATGCCCGGCTCGCTACCGTGGTCATGTATAGTATATGTATATGTAATTATAAGATCCACTGTTTCTCTTCACCTCGAGTGACTGAGATCAGTGCCTAGTTATTGCTCTATCGCTTTAGTGATAGAGGACTTAGTTTATTGTGGTTGCCATCTTGCTTGTTTCCCCGTTTCCTTGGTTACATGCACATGTTTCATAATGCATACTTGTATTTGAATAAATGTTTTATCTCGTCTATAGAAAATGTTATTTAAACAGGTTTAAATGCTTTTGAAGGTAAATTCATGTATTATCATATTGTCATTGTATTTTATCCATTTTCCAAACGGTCATGTTTGACCTACTCTTTGGTACTCAGGTCCCGTTGTTGGTTATCTTGAGGAGGAGCACGAGGAGGCGGTCGGAGAACCACAACAGTTAGTTGAGTGGCATGCTGATGACGTCATTTAGACGTTTGGATGCTATGAGAGACTTTATATTTTGGGAAACTATTTAACCATTCTTTGGATTGGTATTTTGTTTATATTTGCCTTTGTTGGCCTCTATTTTTAGGAATGTAATTAAATGATTTGTTGTATAAACTTTTAACTTACTTTTGGGTAACATGCTAATGATCATTGCTCATTCTGATACTTGATTATACATGTGATTAGAAGTGAATTATCATTTGATTTGCTACACGCTTCCGTACTTTATAGAAATGTTCATATATGGTTGTGATATCCTCACCACGGACACTTGTGGGAAATTAAATAAGTGTGTGCACCTTGTTGACACACTCTACATATTAACCATTCACTCACCACACCACCATCACCACTAATGTCCCGATCCCGGATTTGGACCTCGGTGGCCCGGTCCGGGGGCGCGACATGTGTCTTTGAGCACCCCCGTCCCGCTCGTTTATTTACTTGTACTTGATTTTTTTACTTGCATTTAATGTATTGTACACATGTCTCGATTTGTTATTTGACCTATGAGTCGGCACCACTAAGCTTGGATAGCCTTGTCAGTCTGATCCACTAATTTGGAGATCCCCCTCTTGTCCCGCCAGCTACAGTTGGATCCCGCTACCCGGTTTTACCGTAATCTTGTCCCGATGCCGTAGATTGCTACTGTGGTTCCCGATGCCTGGCTCGCTACCGTGGTCATGTATAGTATATTATATGTATATGTATATGTATATGTATATGTATATATTCCATTGTTTCTCCTCACCTCGTGTGACTGAGATCAACGCCTTGATATTGCTCTGTCACTTCGGTGATAGAGGACTTAGCTTCGTGTGGTTTCCATCTTGCTTGTTTCCCGATTTCCTTGGATACCCGTACATGTTTTATATTGCATTTATGTTTTCAGTAAATGATTCGTTTCCTTTATGAAAGTTATTGATCGAACAGGTTTAAATGCTTTTACATATGTTTTGAATGACACTTGTTTTTCCAGATCTTTATATTTACATATGCTTTTAATGAATACACGATTTGTCAAATATCCATGTTTTTACACATGTTTTAAATGAACACCTGATTTGTCTAATATCTATGCTTTTACAGATGTTGTAAATGAACACATGTCTTGTTAGACTCCACGTTTTACTCATGCTTTAAATGAATACAGGTTTTGTCAGAGATCCATGATGTTGCACTCGTTTTAATTATATGTAGCCTTTGATCAAATAATATGAATTATCACATGTTTTATTTTTCAGCACATTTATTATCTTTTCACCCACCTGCCAGACCGTCATGTCTGACCCACTACTTTGGTACTCAGGTCTAGATTTCTTCGTCCTGAGCTGAGTGCTTTTGTTGGTTGTGGAGCCATGAGTTGCAGGTTGTTTTGTCGGCCATGTCATGTAGACATTGAGCTTGACATCGGAGTTGCGTCTCATATGGGTAGTGGTTATTAACTTGTTACTGTATGGCTTTTATTAGCCTTTTCTTGGGATTCTTAATTAATGCACATTGATAATTATAACTTCAATATGTATGGGAATGTAATATCCTGTTACTGTCAGCTCTATACTTGGTTGTAATGGTTTATTCTAGTCGGATGTGATTCTTGATATAATAGTTATATGCTAACGGTTTAGTGCGACATGGAATCCGAAGGCCAAGGACTCTGGGTCGCAACGCCATGAAAGCTTCCGCAAAATATTCAGTGTGTTGGAATGTGTTGTCTTGACACACACGGATCTTGGAAGAAAAATATAATTATCCTTAATCCCATACGCGCCCCCGAGGTTCCGGTTTGGGGGCGTGACAATTTGGAATTTCAAGTTGGAGACAAGGTGTTTCTCAAAGTCTCACCGACTAGAGGAACTATGAGATTCGGTCAGAAAGGAAAATTGGCTCAGAGATACATCGGACCATTTGAGATTGACTTGCGCGTTGGCGAAGTGGCTTACAAATTGATACTATCGGCGGAGTTAGCAGGAGTTCACAGAATTTTTCACATTTATATGCCGAAGAAGTACATTCCAGACCCTTCACACGTGCTACATCACAAACCTTTGGATGTTCAGCCAGATGTTACATTCGTGGAGAGACCGAAGAAGATCATTGACACGAAGGAGCAAGTGTTGAGGACAAGGACCATTCATTGGGTCAAAGTACAGTGGGAGCATCACAGTCCAAGAGAAGCGACTTGGGAACTCAAAGATCAAGTCAAGGAAAAGTATCCAGAGTTATTGCCAGAGGTGTGTTAGAAATTTGGAGGACCAAATAGCCTAAGCGAGGGAGGATGTAACATCCCGTCCCTTAATCTTCCATTAATTATAATTAATTGTGTGATTAGTTAGTAAGTGCGTTTAGAGTCTTAGCGAGTCGGGTTTAACGTTGAATCTCGTGTGCAAAGTGTCGCACGATTCGGAGTGTGTTTGGGTAGAATAGAGGGTTGATTTGCTATTTGGGAAGTTTTCAGGGAATTTATGAGATTATGAGTTTTGTGAGTTTCCTTTTGTGGACTCATTTGACTATGTGTGAGGATGTCTTGAGCCGACGTTCTTCACGATTATTCCGGTTGTATCGGAATCCAACCTTGTTCAATCTTGAATGGTACGGGACAATAGGATACCCTTCTTTAAATCTATGCAAGAAGATTGTTCATCTAGGTATCGTGAACCCTAACCCCTTCGTTGACAGAGTAGGTTATATGATGCTTCAGGATTAACATTTGTACTTAGGATTGGATTGTTTATCGTCTTCGATTCTGAATTGTACCGTCTGGTACTATCTACATGTAACAAACATGTTCTTTAGTTCTGTTTGCTTTACTTTATTTGAGGATCACTTTGAGAACTTAGATGATGGACTTAGGATCCCTTTTTGTTGTTCTGTTTGCTTTGAGGTTCATTTGAAGTGTTAAGGCTAGGGGGCTTTGATTATAAGGCTTGAAGAGAACTATTATTGAAGTTTGTTTGAAGTTTGATTTGATTTGGAATAAAGTAGTTTCTCTAATATTGTTGAATCTTGTTCGCACAAGAGAACCTAGCCCTTCACCGATGTTCTTTAGGATTCTTTGTGTCAGGCACCACTCAACTGTTAACGTTCAACACAGCTAGGGCACCACCTGTGAGAGGACTGGTACTTAGAACCTTGAGGTAAGATTGGGCCAGAGCTCACGGAGCCCGAGCCGCATGAGCCCAAGAAGACCGTCTGCAGTTCGGATTTGGTGTAATGGACACCACTTTGAACACTTTGATTGAAGGGTTATGATCCCAAACTATTTATATCTCCACCACAATTCAATGTGAGTAAGGGAGGGCAATGACACTATCCCTTGGTAATTAGCATATGTGGACCGCTTACTTTGATAGTTTGTTCATGATTAGAATGCTATGCAATTCTTACGATCAGAACGTCGTGCATCTCTCATAATCATGTTTTTTGCTTACTCTTTTTAGTACTGCATATCTATGGTAATTTATATATCTATCCGCTTGCCATCCATTGTGTTGATGATGCTACTCTTGGTGCATACGTACCGAGCCTTTTTTCCCCGAGGAGGAGTCGGCGACAGAAGAAGTTCGAGCAAATCAATCTGATGACTTCCTAGATTACAGTACGGACGACATTGTATAGCCGTAACGACCCCGTACATGAGAGCCTTCACGATATATCTGACTAGTTTCATTTTTTGGTCTTATTATACTTTTGCTTAGGCCTAGTTTTAGTGTGGCCTTCTTCTTTATAATTAATATTTTATTAACTGTCTCAAACTTGACCTCTAATTATGTTATTCAATATTTTGCTCTTAAACTATACATCTTTAAGATACCACTTGCATTATGAAGCTTCCACTAATTGTTATATATCTTTGAGGAAATGTTTACACCTCACAGCGATCTTCGATCCAGATGGGACATGATTAGGGCAAGTTGCATTTGATTATGTTGGAAAAAGTTTTAATTGGCCCTAATCTCATGCATAACCCCGGTTTCACTTTTGGGGGCGTGACAGCTAGGGGGTTGCAGTCGATGGAGAGTAAAAAATGAGGGAGAAAGAGAGTGGTGTTATATAATACTTAGTGTTGCACATCCACTGAACACATAGTTTTACTAAAAGAATCTTTAAAAAATAAATTTTTTAAAAAATTCAGTAGAAGCCTCAATACATTTAAAAATAAATTTTCAACAAAAAATAAGTGATTGTAAATTGCAAGGCCCATGCAATGTCTATTTACAGTTGTCACTACTTTTTTTCCTATATATTTGAAAACAATATAACAATGATATAGTAAGAAAAATGAGATCTCAAAAGACAATTGATATGAAATTTATATAACTTTTTGAGGTATAAGTCACATATTTCAATATATTTTATCATGAATGTGCACAAAGAAATTTAAATTTACTTCATTTAACATGTCAGGTCGACTTATCAGTTTCATGGTAGACTTGACCTGCTAAAGTTGGAGTCCAGTCGAAAGCATAGTCAAATTGATAACCTGCAGTTTTATAAAAAAATAAAAATAAAAACTAAGAACCAAATGAGTTTACTGTTCTAACAAATTACCATGAACATTATGTGTTTACTACAAAATCAGATCCTATTGAGGAAAAAAAATAATTATATCCTACCTAAATATATTAGAATAACAAAACTGAGATGGTAGTTTTAGTCTTAACTTACAAAGAAGAATAACATCTCATACCGACAGTCAAGAATGATGAAGTAATCCGGCTTGCCCTCAAGCGACAAGGATCAACAATGGTGGAACTTTGATATGAACTCTGATGGGTAAGATTTACAAAGCACATGTTGATTAATATTAGTATTTAACATGTGCTTTGTTTTATTTATAAGACGGACCACTATCCGGTAAAAAATGGCAATACCTCTCCAAGAGTCAACATCTTCTTTTGCTTGATTCAAAGTGCTATATTTTATACCTTGTAAGAAAAGTATAATACAAAGTAATCATAGAAGTTCAGTTAAATGAAAGCTCACAAATAGAGATATCCATGGGGAAAAAATACCAAAAAAACAAAAAACTACAAATACAAATCTTCTAAAAGAATTGGACATTCCTTTTAAGAAATACATAAGAATGTAGCCCAGGTATTCTAGATCAACTAGTCTGCTCTATTCTGTATAGAGGATGGGAGTGCTGATCAAAGTAAGAAAAGTTTGAAACAAACAAAGACAAACTAAACTTGTTGCAGCTCAGCATCAATACTTATTTTAGTTGTTTACACTTAAAACGATCACTTCATTCACTGACTCTGAAGTTAGTAGTAACGCTAGCATAACAAGCAGTTTCTATGAGATTCTCATTTTTCCTTTAAGGAAAGTGAAAGAATTCGCGATTCAGATCTGAACTCTTGATGAAACGAAGAGTTCTGTGGCTGGAATTTTAAAACTTCTAACTAGGATCAGATATAGAAAGTAAACCAGCCATGGAAATCGCACATAAACACCATGCAATTATGATCAACTTGTGTGTAATCAAAGAAGATACAATGGAGAAGACATACCTGATGTTCTTGGGTTGAAAAACCTCTGAAATCTGAATGATCTAAAACTACTTAATTCCTGCACACCTTGCTGGAATTTCTTGCAATAGTTCTCTTCTAATCTTCTTCTCTATTCCTCTTTCTCCAAATCTGATTGGCTAGTGTTGGTGGGAACTTACTAGGTTTCTCTCTTCTTGTTTTTCCTTGATCTTATGTGGTCTTTCTTCAAGAAGAGAAGATGCAATCAGCTAGGATTTCTTTTGTGCAAAAGACGTCCAAAAAGGGCTGGACTTTTTTTCTATGGGAAGCTCCTCTCTTTGTTTCCAAACTCTTGCACGCCCAAAGGAGAATTTTTCTCCTTCTTTCTCTCTATGCGTTGCACGCCCAAGGGAGGGGAGAACCATATATTTATGGAGGAATTCCTATTGAAGATGTTTCCTTATAGAACTTGGAAACTAAGAGCAGCTTTCCAAAAACAAACCAACACTACAATGTGGATGTCCAACACCTCCTTCTTTTTTAGAATCCAAGTAGAATTAGGAACTCTATAAAATATAGGAATTCTTGCACAAAGAGAAATCCTTCCAAGTAATAGGACCTACACAAACTTGGGACCCACATACTAGGGACCACATTGGTTAGCCCAAACAAACTATGGCTCATGCACCAAATAATTTATCTAGAGTTGTAATTCATGTATGCCATCATGGGCCTATTTGAATTTACACTCAAAATTATTTCTCCACACAATTAAACAATTTAGGAAACCTTGCCAATCTAGGAAAGTGGCTAGAGAAGGGACCAAAAGACATATTTGCCCTTGGCTTCCAAAATGACCAAAATGTCCATGCTAACCCCATAGCAACACTAGGATCATTTTAACCTTAACTCATTCCACTAGAGAGTTATGGTTGCACTCCCGGGACAAATATTAAATTGCAAATAAAGCTCATCATAAACTGACGATTGTCTTTGACCTACCAAGTACAATGACCACAATGCCCCTCTATGTAACATCCATAATCAAGTAGGTTAACCGATGTACTATCTACCTTCTTGATTACATCTCATCCTTAGAACTTCATACCCTTGACTTAATCATCATCCTGATATCATTCTCTTGATCCAGGGAGCGACCCACAAGTTCAATATCCATATGGAACATCCATATACTAAGATCTTAGATTCTGATGATTAATCGGATAATTCTAAGGGGACGATCATTCCATCACACGATGGCATAGATTCCATATTGCATTTGCACGTCCCAACTAATCAAGCCCGAGCACCCAAAACACAGAGCTGTTGACCCATGAAAAAGATCTCACCCAATAGTGAATTAAAGCACAAGAACTTGACTTCGTCAGTTCATCCACAAATGCTCAAGATTAAGAGCACTGGTCACTCAGTAGCAAGATGTGACTTGATCTCTCTCTGTGATAGTACTATTTTAGAGATCACACCTTTAATGGTCCTGTTCAATGCATGACACATGCACTAATGAGATATATCCGGGAAAGACCTCCCGTGACTAAGGTAAGTCACCCTGAACACAGGAGAGTTTCTCACTATAACTTATACCGAGATGAAGTGCCCAACTCCATCTCTCAGTTATGAACAAATTAGTTATTTCCAGTGTCCATGACTTAGACCTTTCTGTGTGCAGTCACTACACACCCAAGTCATTTACTAGAAAACAATGGGCCTTATACAACCATACATATACACATGTAATAAGAGAAAGATGTCATTCTATTAAATAATCAATAAATATCCAGTAACAGAGATGTGAGTGCAGTCAGTGGGCTTTAGGGCATACACCAATCCCAACAATCTCCCACTTGCACTAAAGATCACTACGACCTAACCTAACTCCCATAGACTCAACATTTGAAGTAAACACTTTCTCAGTAAGAGTCTTAGTAAATGGGTCAGCTAAGTTATTTGCTGAGGCAATCTGCTCTACCACTATTTCTCCATCCTGGATGAATTCCCGGATCAAGTGGTACTTTCTCTTAATATGCTTGCCTTTTTTGTGATTCCTGGGCTCTTTGCAGTTAGCTACTGCACCAGTATTGTCGCAGTACATGACAATCGGTTTTTGCACTGCAGGAACTACTCCCAATTCCAATAGGAATTTTCTGAGCCATACTGCTTCCTTCGCAGCTTCCGATGTCGCCACATACTCTGCCTCCATGGTAGAATCAGCAGTACAATCTTGCTTGACACTTCTCCATGATATAGCCCCTCCTGATAGAGTAAAAACGTATCCCAAGGTAGACTTTCTAGCATCTACATCCGACTGGAAATCAGAGTCTGTATACGCCTATGGCGTTAGATCATCTGCTCGGTAGGTTAGCATATAATCTTTCGTTCTCCGAAGATACTTGAATATATGCTTAACAGCTGTCCAGTGCATAGGTCCAGGGTTTGATTGATATCTACTAACCATGCCAACGGCAAAGCAGATATCTGGTCTAGTACACAACATGCATACATGAGGCTTCCAACAGCTGATGCATATGGTACTCTCCTCATGCTGTCTATCTCCTCAGGTGTTTTCGGACATTGATTCCGAGATAGTGGTACTCTATGTCTAGAAGGTAGCAAGCCCTTCTTGGAGTCATGCACGTTATACTTGACCAATATCTTCTAAATATACGAAGATTGCGATAAGGCTAACATCTTGTTCTTACGATCTCGCAAAAGCTTCATCCCTAAGACATAGCTCGCCTCACCCAAATCCTTCATCTGAAATTGAGATGATAACCAAACCTTAGCAGACGACAACATGCCAACATCATTTCCAATGAGTAATATGTCATCCACATATAGGACTAAAAATGCAACTGTGTTTCCACTCCCTTTCTTATACACACATGGTTCATCAATGTTTTGATCAAAGCCAAAGGATTTGACTGCCTGATTAAACTTGATGTTCCATGCCCTAGATGCTTGCTTAAGTCCATAAATGGACTTTTTAAGTTTACAGACCATGTTCTCTTGGCCACCAGCAATGAATCCCTCTGGTTGCATCATATAGATGCATTCGTCAAGACTTCCATTTAGAAAAGCTGTCTTGACATCCATCTGCCATATCTCGTAGTCATAATGACATGCGATGGCTAAGAGAATTCTAATGGATTTAAGCATAGCCACTGGTGAAAAGGTTTCCTCATAATCGATACCCTCTTTCTGAGTATATCCTTTCGCCACCAGTCTTGCTTTGAAGGTTTCAACCTTCCCATCCACTCCTCTTTTTCTCTTGTAGATCCACTTGCACCCTATGGGTTTGATCCCTTCAGGTGCATCCACAAGTTCCCAGACTTGATTGGAATACAGAGAATCCAATTCAGATTTCATCGCTTACTGCCACATGTCAGCATCTATATCCGTTACTGCTTCATCGTAACTAGTAGGATCCTCAACCAGATCCTCGGAGTCTGTCATAAAGGACACTCCTAGATATCTATCTGGTGGTCTAGAAATTCTCCCACTACGACGAGGCTCCGGAGTGTTAAAAGGAATGTTTTGATTATCTACAGTCTCAGGATCTGGCACAGATGTTGCAGGAGTTTCTAAAAGAATCTCCTCAAGTGTTTCTTTACAACCAAGCTCTTGGTGCATCATGCAATCATCCTCCAAGTATCTAGCATGAGTGTTGATAAGCACCTTTTGCTCCTTTGGATGATAAAAGATGCCTCCTCTCGTTCCCTTAGGATACCCAATGAAGTAGCACATTTCCGATCTGGGTTCTAGCTTGGTAGCTTTATCATTCAGTACATAGGCTGGACAACCCCAAATGTGGATATGTCTTAAACTGGGTTTTCGACCTGTCCACATTTCTCGAGGTGTCCTAGGTACTAATTTAGAAGGTACCAGATTCAAAATGTATGCTGTTGCTTCTAGGGCATATCCCCAAAAAGATATGGGTAGGGTTGCATGACTCATCATGGACCTTACCATATCAAGAAGGGTACGGTTTCTTCTCTCTGCTACACCATTTTGCTGGGGTGTACCCGGTGCAGACAACTGAGACACAATCCCATGTTGTGTGAGGTACTCCTTGAACTCACCCAGGAGATACTCGCCACCTCGATCAGATCAAAGAGCTTTGATATGTTTCCCTAGTTGTAACTCCGCCTCAGCCTTGAATTGTTTGAACTTATCAAACGCTTCAGACTTGCGTCGCATTAGGTACACATATCCATACCTAGAGTAATCATCAGTGAAGGTGATGAAATACTCATAACCTCCTCGAGCTAGTTTGTTCATAGGACCACACACATCAGTGTGAACCAATTCTAACAACTCCTTTGACCTCAGTCCCTTTCCAGAGAATGACCTTTTGGTCATCTTTCCCATGAGACAAGATTCACACTGAGGTAAAGGTTCGAGATCTAATGAGCTCAAAGGCCCATCCTCTACCAACCTCTGAATCCGTTTTAGGTTAATATGACCCAAACGTAAGTGCCAAAGATAAGTGTCATTGGTCGAAGATACCTTCCTCTTAAGGGAAGATGAGCTTTCTAGTTGTACATTATGCAGTGTGGGAGCAATAGGATATATATAAAATAAGTTGTCATGCATTCTACCGGAACATATAATATTTCCATTTCTACTGATATCAACACCAGAATGGAAAGAAACTGAATAATGAAATTCAATAAGTCTGGAAACTGAAATTAAATTCTTCCTTATGTCCGGAACATAGATAACATTATTTAAAATTAATATCCTATCATGCGGAAAACGTAAAGTAACAGCTCCCACTGCAACAGCCCAAATCTTTGCTCCATTTCCAACTCTAAGGTCAAAATCCCCTTTCTCAAGCTTTTTCATTATCTGAAACCCCTGCAATGAATTGCAGATATGATTAGTGGCTCCAGAGTCTAATATCCAAGAATCAGTAGAATCAACCACATGACAGGTTTCAATGTAGTAGGAAAGAGATATACCTTTCTTATCTGAGCCTAGGAGCTTGGGACAATCTTTCTTCGAGTGACCTTCGAGGCCGCACTTGAAGCATTTCCCTTTGGGCTTTTCCCCTGTACCTTTGTCCTTCTTCCCAGCATTGCCCTTTTTCTGTCCTTTTCCCTTACCCTGCTTCTTCTTGAACTTTTTCCCTTTCGGGTTCAGTTTAGAGGAAGACTGGGAAAAGTAAGCTTGGCCTTTAGGCTTCATGATGGCCTCTGCCGCCTGGAGTTCTTTCATTAACTCAGAGAGAGTCATGTCCATCTTGCTCATGTTGAAGTTGAGCTTCAACTGGTTGAAAGACTCCGACAGAGTTTCGAGAATCATATAAGTCTGACTCCCTGCATCAATCTCAGCCCCTAGGATCTCAGCTTCATTGAAACAATCCATCATTTTGAGCATGTGCTCTCTGACAGGTGTTCCCTCAGCCATCCTAGTATTCATGATTGTCCTTAAAGCAGCTTGCCTAGCTGGCCTGCTTTTGTCTGCGAACATCTCAGACAAGGACAACATGATATCAGAAGCTGTGTCCATTTGCTCATGCTGTGTTTGCAACACGTTGGACATGGAAGCAAGCATGTAGCATTTGGCCATGCTATTCGCCTTTTTCCATTTCCTTTCAGCCTCTTGCTGGTCATCTGTAGGATGATCATCAATCGTAGGACAGGGTTCCGACAAAACATACTTGTACTCCTCAGCGGTGAGTACTATGTTAAGGTTTCTTTTCTAGTCTACGTAATTTGGGCCAGTCAATTTGTTCTCACGCAGAATACTCATCAACGGGCTAAAAGAATCCTTCCCCATCTCTCTGGATATATAACAGGTTATAATTAGACAGGCAATATATATGTAATATGTATATGGTGCTTGTTATAAAAAGAAAAACATGCACAAGACTTTTTACATTATTTAACCCTAATCATAATGTATCAGTGTCTCAACCTCCTCATAGACCCTCCATCGAAGGGATGGCCGAGCCTACAGTCACATTGAGTTAAGGTCTGCTTATTTGGATTATCACTGTCTGGATACACATATCAGTGACAATCCAATCATTGATTGGTTTGGCCTCATATGACAAACAACTCTAACTCGTAGGAAGAGGTCATTGCCTACTTATGTCAAGTGTATTACCATCTCTTATGAACGTTCCCAGAATGTCTATGACTCAAGTCCTCCGAAGGGAAGTGACTTTAATCCAATCTTGAAGTGAACTTTAGTAAAGAGCTCCATCGAAGGGATGGCCGCTCCCACCAACACCTCATTGACATTCTATAGAAGTAATCTTTAGTAAAGAACTCCACCGAAGGGATGGCCGTTCCTACTAACATCTCATTACGAATATTCACATTAGTTCACCCACTAACCCATCGAAGTGATCTTTAGTAAAGAACTCCATCGAAGGGGTGGCCGCTCCCACTAACACTCGAATGAGATAGCATGAACCGAAAATGGAAGGCCGTGGGGTTTTTCCAAAAACCCCTCTCCCACTTGATTATTTATCACTAGGGTTTTGTAATACTCTTTTGACCTTTACATTGGTTACTCAAAAATTCTTTTTAAATCTAGCAAACTTAGTTAATTAAATTCATGACTCAATGACTTAAGTCATCTTGAAAATAAATAACTTTTGCTTTAAAATATTTGAGCAAATCTCTTTAAAGTGTCAAATTTCCTAACTTGGGTTATGGAAACCCTTAGGTGGCATCTAATTAGATTTTAGTTTAGCCTCTTTTGGAAACTTAGGGTGCCAAGGTAAACTAAACCCTATCCAATTTTTAAACCTTAGACAAATAGAAGGTGCTGGTCTAAGATCCGTTTAAAAACAATTTGCCAAACTAAAAACAATCCAATATAGAAATATGCCAATTTTAAAACCTAGTGGTGGCCATGTTACTAGGTGACAATTATAGCAATTATATAAAGCATTCCATATATAAAAGCAAATAAAAGATGCAATCCTTGATGGCTCCCTGCTCTTCGGACTTCAAATCCTTATCCAACTGGGAAACCTTATCCGACTAGGAATCCTAATCCAACTAGGATACTTGGTTAAGAGTCCTTTTCGCACTAGGAGACCTTCGTTGCCTCCACCACCATGGAATCCGGTCTGTTGCAACCTACCTTGCTTGAAACGTTCCTTTTCTTGCTTGTTACAATAAATCAGATTTATACAAGCAAACCCATGAAAAGCAAAAACCAAAAAAAATTACATTGGAGATCCCTATGCTTTTCAAGAAAGCTTACATCAAGACTAGTTGGAATAAAAACAAGGAAAAAAATACAACCTCCTATGATTGCTAAACGCGCAATCGTACACTTTCCAACTAATTAAAAAACATCCAAATCCACACACATACATGCGAACCATCAAGGATGCAATTATATGGCAGCAACCAAAAAGATTAGTGCATGCAACAATCACAAAGCAATCTGGAAAAAATTCCTGCACACATATCATGCACTAAATAACAACTTAAAGGGCGCCACCATGCCCTTAATTAATCTAGGATTGATATCCACACAACATGGGATCATGATTAATCATGGTGTGGCTCTGATACCAATGAAAGAATTCGCGATTCAGATCTGAACTCTTGATGAAACGAAGAGTTCTGTGGCTGGAATTTTAAAACTTCTAACTAGGATCAGATATAGAAAGTAAACCAGCCATGGAAATCGCACATAAACACCATGCAATTATGATCAACTTGTGTGTAATCAAAGAAGATACAATGGAGAAGACATACCTGATGTTCTTGGGTTGAAAAACCTCTGAAATCTGAATGATCTAAAACTACTTAATTCCTGCACACCTTGCTGGAATTTCTTGCAATAGTTCTCTTCTAATCTTCTTCTCTATTCCTCTTTCTCCAAATCTGATTGGCTAGTGTTGGTGGGAACTTACTAGGTTTCTCTCTTCTTGTTTTTCCTTGATCTTATGTGGTCTTTCTTCAAGAAGAGAAGATGCAATCAGCTAGGATTTCTTTTGTGCAAAAGACGTCCAAAAAGGGCTGGACTTTTTTTCTATGGGAAGCTCCTCTCTTTGTTTCCAAACTCTTGCACGCCCAAAGGAGAATTTTTCTCCTTCTTTCTCTCTATGCGTTGCACGCCCAAGGGAGGGGAGAACCATATATTTATGGAGGAATTCCTATTGAAGATGTTTCCTTATAGAACTTGGAAACTAAGAGCAGCTTTCCAAAAACAAACCAACACTACAATGTGGACGTCCAACACCTCCTTCTTTTTTAGAATCCAAGTAGAATTAGGAACTCTATAAAATATAGGAATTCTTGCACAAAGAGAAATCCTTCCAAGTAATAGGACCTACACAAACTTGGGACCCACATACTAGGGACCACATTGGTTAGCCCAAACAAACTATGGCTCATGCACCAAATAATTTATCTAGAGTTGTAATTCATGTATGCCATCATGGGCCTATTTGAATTTACACTCAAAATTATTTCTCCACACAATTAAACAATTTAGGAAACCTTGTCAATCTAGGAAAGTGGCTAGAGAAGGGACCAAAAGACATATTTGCCCTTGGCTTCCAAAATGACCAAAATGTCCATGCTAACCCCATAGCAACACTAGGATCATTTTAACCTTAACTCATTCCACTAGAGAGTTATGGTTGCACTCCCGGGACAAATATTAAATTGCAAATAAAGCTCATCATAAACTGACGATTGTCTTTGACCTACCAAGTACAATGACCACAATGCCCCTCTATGTAACATCCATAATCAAGTAGGTTAACCGATGTACTATCTACCTTCTTGATTACATCTCATCCTTAGAACTTCATACCCTTGACTTAATCATCATCCTGATATCATTCTCTTGATCCAGGGAGCGACCCACAAGTTCAATATCCATATGGAACATCCATATACTAAGATCTTAGATTCTGATGATTAATCGGATAATTCTAAGGGGACGATCATTCCATCACACGATGGCATAGATTCCATATTGCATTTGCACGTCCCAACTAATCAAGCCCGAGCACCCAAAACACAGAGCTGTTGACCCATGAAAAAGATCTCACCCAATAGTGAATTAAAGCACAAGAACTTGACTTCGTCAGTTCATCCACAAATGCTCAAGATTAAGAGCACTGGTCACTCAGTAGCAAGATGTGACTTGATCTCTCTCTGTGATAGTACTATTTTAGAGATCACACCTTTAATGGTCCTGTTCAATGCATGACACATGCACTAATGAGATATATCCGGGAAAGACCTCCCGTGACTAAGGTAAGTCACCCTGAACACAGGAGAGTTTCTCACTATAACTTATACCGAGATGAAGTGCCCAACTCCATCTCTCAGTTATGAACAAATTAGTTATTTCCAGTGTCCATGACTTAGACCTTTCTGTGTGCAGTCACTACACACCCAAGTCATTTACTAGAAAACAATGGGCCTTATACAACCATACATATACACATGTAATAAGAGAAAGATGTCATTCTATTAAATAATCAATAAATATCCAGTAACAGAGATGTGAGTGCAGTCAGTGGGCTTTAGGGCATACACCAATCCCAACAGAAAGGCATGACGCTTCATTGAAATATATGAAAAGAAGAAGAACAACAACAACAACAAGAAGCTTGCAATGATGAAATAAATAAATGTGTTAGAAAATTATCAAAGCTTTTCAATTTAAACCTCATGAGTAAGAGCAATAATAAATAAATATATTCATGCCCTTGAAATGCCCTTTTATAATAAAAAAAATTCACAAAAATTGTATATTAAGAAACTAAAAATTGTACAGAACAACAACAATTTTACAATAGCAATCTATAAGACCTACCACTAAATTGCATTTATGGAATTTTCTTTAGTAATCACTAATATCAGAAGAGAACCAATATTTAGTAGTAGTTATCACATTATCCAACTTGTGATTATTCTTCCAACAGGGGTATAAATCAAAATCAATATAACTATTATGTCAAATTGAAAACTCAATTATTCTAACTAAATAAAATACAAAGACATAAAGCAAAAGGGAAAAGAATATTTAAATTTTCTTAATGGTAACTTTCATTAAAAGAGATAAAAAAACAGGGCGGACATAAAATGAGTTTAAGTTTGTACATTTCACTTTCTTATTTATGATATTTTGTCATTAGCTACTTTTTTCTAAAAAAAAGAAAAAGAAAAAGCTAAACATAAAGCAATAATGCAAACGAAGTACCCGTATTTATGGGATGTGCTTATAAGTTTTGGAGGTCCTTATACCTTTTTCAAAGGCCATAATAAATAATATACAACCGAAGGTACCTCAAATTACAAATATTTAAGGTTAGTATACAAAAGATTAAAGGGTTAATATTTAAAAAATAATAACAAAGGGTTACATACGTACAAAAAAAATAATCTCATATCTTCTGGAAACCTCCCGGAGCCATCTGATGTTCTTAACTCTCAAATTTCAAATACAAATACCACTCAAGTATCTTTTAGTTCCACCAAAAAATAAAAATAAATAAATGGAAACTATTTTCACAATTAGCATTGTTTCAAGTAAAAAATAAATAAAAAAAGAATGTTAATTCTCTCGTATGTAGTCAATTTGGTATTTGAATTATAACACAACCACCAATTGGCCACCAGCAACAATAACAAAAGTAGCAAGCTAGCTAATATTTTTTGTCGCGACTTTTTGACTAATTTTTAAGCTAATGGCAAAGTATTTAAAGTGCCCACAAAATTGTAAGTATTGAACACCAAAAAGTAGTAAGTAAAATACACTTGATTCCTTTTCTTTTGATCCATTATAAAATACACTATTTATTTTCTTTTTTATTTTCATCCCGCCTTAGTTCAAGGTTTATTATTGAAAAAGCATATGGCATTTAGGTTTTCAGAATTAAAAGGCAATATGTACACCATGAACCATATAATGGAGTAAATAGTGCATAGTTAAAATCTTTTATTTTTCCCACCTTGGATTAGTTTATTAACCGGGGTGGACAAAATAGTGCCAAAAAAGACTAAAAAAACTTTCTAAATGATAAAATCTGAAATATTATTCCTTTGAAATGATTCTTTAATAGCATCATATCTCACAATTAATTTTACAAAAGACAAAAAAAAAACTGAATAAAAATTTGGAAATTAGTGAACAAAATGGTTCAATGAGAACCACAAATGAATGCTTATTGGTCTTATCCCACTCTTGAGGGGTTTGGAGGGTGGTGATTGAAGAGGCCTTTGTCTAAAGCGTAAGAATTTAACTAACATAAACTAAAATAGGGAAAATGAATAAAATAAAACGTCAGATTCTTATACAAATATGGATTATGTTTTTGGCCTTTTCAATATTAGCACCTATACTACTTTAAAAAAGCCCTTCCCCTTCGACTCTATGGAGAAGGAAAACAGATTCTGACAGATAACGGAAAGCTTTTCCATGCCTCATAGCATCGTCCTTTTAGTTATTATCTACTTTGCTTTTCTCAACCATGACACTTTATGTTTGAGTTTCCAATCTCACATAACAAAACTGTATTAATTTCACATATTAAATGCTATGCACAAATTCATATTCCAAACATAGAGTGAGAACTAAATACAAAGTTCTACCATAAGGAAACACGAACTACGTACTGTTAGGGATTTTGTATATTGCAATTTGATGGATGCATTAACATTTTAACATCATTTGATTTACACACATATGCATTGATTTAGAAAAACTTGAAATCTTGATTTATACATGCATTGTTTTTAAGAGTTATAAAAATGTTGATTTATGCATGATTTGTTTTTAATCTTGGATGTAATTAGTTTTGAAAAGGAGTTTTAGAAAATCAAGCAAGCCATTGGTTTTAAAGTTTCGAATCTTTATTTGGCATTTTATGTTTCATGTTTTAAAACCCTTAGAATGATTTAAAACATGTTTTCAAGCTTGATTTAGTGGCCCAAGAGTTCCCACATAATTATACTTTGAAATATGCAAATATGCATTTTAGGGAACTTTGGTCCCCAGGCTCGGTCGACCCGCAGTGGGCTCGGTCGACCGGCCAAACAGGGGACCCGGTCGACCTAGCCCAAGCAGGTCGACCGGGACTGAGCCGTTGGCTCCTGTCTAACGGATCTTTTTATAGCCGTTGTGAAGGCCAGGTCGACCGGGGAAGAGCCGTTAGGCACTTTTTGGCTATAAATACTAGTTCATTCCTTTTCCAAAAGTTAGCAGTTTTAAGGCCCTCCTTGAGAGGTTTTGAGGCCAATGAAAGGGGAATGAACTAAGGGATGAAAGGGGTCATTAGGAAAGCTAAAGCTTGGATTAATGAAGTTAAATCACCAAGTAAGCTCTACTTTCCTTAATCATATGTTTTCATGCTTTGCTTAATTATTGGTAAATCTTTTGTAGCATGATAAACTATGAGTTGTTGTGTCCTTAACATGTTTTATGTTTTGAATTGATTTATTGTTTTGGATGCATCACCATTGATTCAATCCAAGTAGTACTTTAATTGGTAAATCTAAGTAAATCATGTTAATAAAAGAATCTTTGAAATTATATGTAACATGATTCCTATACTTGGTTGAATCTATGGTTGTTGTTTCTCATCATAAGAAAATCACTTTCAAATATATCTTATGTTTTGGATTCAACATCTTTACAAATCATATGTAACTTTGTTCTAAAGTTTCACAACTTGTCTTGCTTTGATAGGTATATCATTTTCAAGTTGTTCTTATAATTACATATGATTTGTCCCCTTATTTCAATCAAATCTATTTTTATGTTTTATGAGCTACATTGTTGATTTGATTGACATCCCTATGCATCACATGTTTTGTTCTTAGATTTTCACAACTTGTTTAGGATACAAATGTATATCTTTTGCAAGTTATTTTTAACATGTGATTTGCATTCTTTCCTCAATCATAAATGTTTTTAAGAGCTAAAACTTTCAAAAGCCTTAGGCATACATTTATGAGCTTTCATTTTAAAAATGATTGAGGACATCATACATACACATTGAGCATTCATCTTTGCATTCATAGTGTGTGTGTATGAATTAGTTTTTCACTTCCATATCCGCCTAATTAAGAGGCATTGTAATTAGCTATAAATTGTATCTCCATCAAGTGTATGTTAGACACTAATTAAAAAGATAACCAACCTTTGGTTGAAGAGGTTATTGCTTAGCCTAAGAAAAGCATAGTGTAATAGGTTGATGTTAAGCCTTGAAAAACATCATTGTAGAGATTATTGTTTAGCCTTGAAAAGCATATTGTAAAGGTTATTGCTTAGCCTATTGAAAAGCATAAATAGTGGAAATCCGGTGGGGTGTTGGATCACAAGCCGGTAGTGGATGTAGGCATTGAGGCCGAACCACTATAAATCCTTGTGTGATGGTGCTTGCTTTGTGGTGATTGATTTTATTAAGCTTCCGCATTTTGTTTGATAATCATCTTTTGTGACCAGTTTAATTTAAAGAAGTTAAAATTGTTTAAAATTGGTCATAATTGAAGCTCACCCTATTCACCCCCTCCCTCTAGGGTTCGGATCCCCGGACTTTCACGTACAATTTGGAAGCATGCAGTTAAGATTCAAGAAATAAAACAGACATATAATTAAAATTATCAGAGCACGAAAGCTATCAATGGGCCTAACTTTGGCCCAAACAGGAATGAGAAAGAAAAAACCAACTCTTCATCATCATTTTCTTAACTCTGGTTGCACCCATTTTTCTTAGAATGAAGATTTTATTGCAACATTAAAAAAAATTGAAGAAGAAGACACAATCAAACGATAATAATTTCAGTAGACAGTGCTCACTTACATGTATGAAAACTCCCTCCATTTTAAAAGAAGCTAAGAGTCAATAAAGAATTTGTTAAAATGTCATGTTCTTCCTTACACAATTACCCACAGAGGAAAAACCTCATACCCACAAAATTCCCTAGATTGAAAATCTTGTAGTATCTGAATAAGAAGAATGTTAAAAGAAAATCGAAAAAAGAAGAGGGAAAAAAACAACATTTGAGATAGATTCCAATCTTATTATCCACATTTTCCTTTTCTTTTCTCCACCACCTTAAATAAACCAAATAAATCGAAAAAAAAATTACTCGATTTATTGGAATGTATTAAAACGAAAATTTATTACGCTTAAAATATCAACATCTACTCAATAGAAGAGATTAAAAAAATTATTAGGATCGTGTGTGCCAAGAATATTAGCATCTACTCAATAGAAGAGATTAAAAAAATTATTAGGATCGTGTGTGCCAAGTTTGGTCTAGATCCGGGTTCATTTGGGTATATTAGGGGTAGTTAGCAATTTTCAAGAGAATTTAAGGGGATTTTTCATAATTTTAGATTTTTGAGATTATGTTACCATTGGGTAGATATTTTTAATTCCTAAACTTTAGTCTTCTAACTCATCTTGATCCGGATCCTCAAAACCCCTCTAAATCCAAGCCTGACACAAAGTCTATTTTAGACAAATTGGGAAATTCCCATTATGTCCCCATCTTTATCCATCCGATTCGCTCTCTCTTATCTCTTTTCTTTCTCTTTCCTTTATCTCATTCTATTTCCTCCCTTACTACATCTTACTCTCCTTTTATTGGGCAGGTGTGTAGTGAAACCATACTGCATCTTACTCTCTTTTATAATAGGGTATAGATATAGATATAGATATAGAAGTGGAGGTGGGGTCCACACTTAAGTAGAACTTACAGTGGGAATTAGAGGGCTTTCCGAACCTCGGATCGAAGAATTCAAAACATGAAAAGTGTCCGGCATAAAATTATCTTTCCAACAAGGCCAATCTTGATGTATTTCCGGGTCCACAAAAAAGTCAACTTTTTGGTCATAGGGGTCAAAATAATTTTAAAAAAAATGGAAATTTTAAGGGTTTCTAGGCTCCGAAAGACCGCGGGTCAAAAACAAAAGTTGTTCAAAACAACGTCCTCGATAAAATGAGCCAAAGATCACAAATTTCTCAAAAATAATGAATAACCCCCCTGTTAGGAATTTTCTAGATTGCAATTTGATGGATGCATTTCATTCTAGCATCATTTGATTTACACACTTGCATTGGTTTTAAAGTAAACTTGAAATCTTGATTTATTCATGCATTGTTTTTAAGATCTTGTTTTATGCATGATTTGTTTTTAAATCTTGGATGCATTTGTTTTAGAAAAGAGTTTTCAAGAAATCAAGCAAGCCTTTGTTTTAAAAGTTTTTGAAACTTTTTAGGCTTTTTATGTCATGTTTTAAAAACCATTAGAATCTTTAAAACATGTTTTTCAAGCTTGATTTAGTGGCCAAAAGGTCCCCCAAAGAAATAACTTTGAAATGACAAAAGTTGGATTTTTTGTCAAAAGGGGGTTGTCCCGGCAGTGTCGCCGGTCGACCGAGAGGCAGGTCTCGGTCGACCGAGACAACTGCAGGCAAAAATTGCCTGGGAGCACCAACGGTCAGAAATATGACCGTTGTGTGTTCTCGGTCGACCGAGACCTCTTTGTCGGTCGACCGAGAACTAGCCGTTGGCCACTTTTTCCTATAAATATGAGTTCTTTCCCTTGCCAAAAGTTGGGAATTTTTAACCCCTCCTTGAGAGGATTTGAGGCATATCAAAAGGGAAAAGAACCAAGGGATGAAGGGGATGATTAGGAAAGCTAAAGCTTGGATTAATGAAGTTAAACCACCAAGTAGGCTCTTCCTTCCTTAATCATATGTTTTCATGCTTTTGTTTTATTTTTGGTAAATCATTTCTAGCATGTTAAACTATGTTTGTGTTGTGTCCTTAACATGTTTTATGTTTTGAGTTGATTTAATTGTTTTGGATACAACACCATATGATTCAATCCAAGTAGTACTTAAATTGGTAAATCAAAGTAGATCATGTTAATGAAAGAAACTTGGTAAATCATATGTAACATGATTCCTATACTTGGTTGAATCTTTGGTTGTTGTTTTCCATCATAAGAAAATCACTTTCAAAAGTATCTTATGTTTTGGACTCAACTTCTTTACAAATCATATGTTTTCATGTTTTGTTTTATCATTGGTAAATCTTAGTAACATGTTAACCTATGATGTGTTGTATCCTTAGCATGTGTTATATTTTGAATAGATCTATTGTTTTGGATACATCACCATTGATTCATCAAAGTAGTACTTTATCTTTGGTAAATCTAAGTAGATCATGTTAATGAAATATGTAACATGATTCATATACTTTGTTGAATCATTGGTTGTTGTTTTTCCATCATAAGAAAATCTCTTTCAAATGTATCTTATGTTTTGGATTCAACATCATTACAAATCATATGTGTATTATTGTTTTAAAGTTTCACAACTTGCATCACTTTGATAGGTAAATCATTTTCAAGTTGTCCTTATAATTACATATGATTTGTCCCCTCTTTTCAATCAAATCTATTTTTATGTTTTGAGCTACATTGATGATTTGATTGACATCCCTATGCATCACATGTTTAGAGCTAATCCATTTTATACAACTTGTGTAACTTTGATATCATTAACAAGTTGTTACTTTTAACATGTGATTGCATTACATCCTCAATCATAAATGTTTTATGATCTTAAACTTTCAAAAGCCTTAGGCTTACTTTTATGAGCTTTCATTTTAAAAATGATTGAGGACATCACACACACACTTCATTTGTTTTCATCTTTGCATTCATAGTGTGAGTGTGTATTTGTATTTCACTTCCATATCCGCCTAATTAAGAGGCATTGTAATGAGCTTAATAGAATCTCCATCAAGTGTATGATAGACACTAATTAGTGAGATAACCAACCTTGTGGTTGAAGAGGTTATTGCTTAGCCTTTAAAAGCATAGTGTAAAGGTTGATGTTAAGCCTTGAAAAACATCAATGTAAAGGTTATTGCTAAGCCTTGGAAAGCATATTGTAAAGGTTATTGCTTAGCCTATTGAAAAGCATAAATAGTGGAAATCCGGTGGGGTGTTGGATCACAAGCCGGTAGTGGATGTAGGCATTGAGGCCGAACCACTATAAATCCTTGTGTGATGGTGCTTGCTTTGTGGTGATTGTTTATATTAGCTTCCGCATATTGTTTGATAATCATCACTTGTGACTAGTTGGTTTTAAAGAAGTTAAAATTATTAAAATTGGTCATAATTGGAGCTCACCCTATTCACCCCCCCCTCTAGGGTTCGGATCCCCATGGACTTACACCCCCAAGCTTTCCCGAAAAAACGAATGAGAATCTTCTAAGTTATCAAACTTGGTCCAAAAGCTCTCTAACTTCCCAAAGCTAGTTAAAATCTATTCTCATCTCCAAAACAAGATACTTAGCTTCTAAACCCACTTAGTGAACTAATCACACTCTTAAGTAGCACTAATCTCAGGAATTAGGGGTTGGGGTCTTACAAGAGTTTTTAAAACACATATGGTCAACTCATCATTTACTTTTATAAAAAAATTAGATTTCAATTTGAGTCGTCGGGGCTCAATTGTCTCTTTCTTCTTTCTCTACCTTTTTACTCCTCTAGAGCCCAAAAATAATAAAGGGTCTCACATGCACATGCTTCACCTGAAAGTGAGTGGAACCCACAATGCAACCTACTTAATGAAAATCCGAGCTGCTTAAATGGACTTCCTCGGTTTATATTTGCACAATCTTATGCATTATAAAATGCTATATTTAATGATATTAATATCACTCGCATATGCATTTACAAAGGATTGATAACTAAAAAAAAAATTACATCTAAATGATGTGATTCTCAAATCCATATTTTGACATTCAAGACTATTATTTTTTTTATTATAATAATATGCTCACAAGTAAATTTATTAAAATCATGCAATTTACTATTCTTCTTCAGTCTTCTAGGTCCATTGTTGAATGGTGTTGGATATTGAGAGTAATACGAGTTCATTTTATCATTTTGGAGAATAATTTATTAACTAATTTATGAGATAATTCGGATTGAATGCATTATTTAAATTTTTTAATATTCATCATCATCATCATCAAGCCTTGTCCCAACTATGATGGGGTCGACTACACGAATTTTGTTCTATCTTGAGCTAAAAGTTTTAATATTATGCTAACTAATTAATTTATGTTACACTTTTATTTCATTTTTTTTACAAAAGAAATTAGTTTTACAAATATTTCACAAAGAGAACCTTAAGTATATTTTTAAGCCTAGCTCCGCTGTTGTCTAAGAGTACACTAATGGAGATACAATTGAGCATAAGATTGTGCCTCTAAGATAGGCTGATTTAAAAGTAAAATCTCAGCTCAAACATACATAATAAGGATGCAAAGATGAAAGTTCAATGTGTATGCATGATGCCTTCAATTAAATTTGAAATGTAAGCTCATGAATGTATGCCTAAGGCATTTGAAAATGTAAATCACAAAAGATTTGATTGAGGTAAAAATACTAATCATATGTATATATGAAATACAACTTGATAATGATATGAATATCAAGGCTAAACAAGTTGTAGGAAATTTTAAAATGACAACATGTGATGCATAAGCATGTTTGTTTCCAAACACTAACAAGTTTAACTGGAATCTCATGTTTTGGAAAACAACAAACTAGTAACCATACCATTACTAAAGCTCACTTGAATGATTTAAAATGTTAACTCCAAGAATTTGTACTTTCATTGACCCTCTAGCCTTCCTCAGCTCATTCTCCTAGTTTAGATCTCAAAACAGCTTTAAAAGTTTATACAAAGTCCAAGACTTGAGATTTGGAATGTGTTAGGGATTTTGTAGGTTGCAATTTGATGGATGCATTATCATTCTAGCATCATTTGATTTACACACTTGCATTGTTTTAGATAATCTTGATATCTTGATTTATTCATGCATTGCTTTTAAGATTTGTAAAAGTATCAATTTATGCATGATTTGCTTTTAAAACTTGGATGCATTTGTTTTAGAAAAGATTTTTTAGAAATCAAGCAAGCCTATGTTTTAAATCTTTTGAATCATTTTAGGCTTTTTGTGTTTCATGTTTTCAAACCACTTAGTTTGATTTAAAACATGTTTCCAAGCTTGATTTATTGGCCCAAAAAGTTCCCTTAAGAAAAACTTTGAAATATGCAAAAAATATGCAATCTTGGGAATTTTGGTCCCGGGCGAGAAACTGCAGTGTACCAGGTCGACCGAGCCAGGCCAAGTCGACCGGGAACACTGCAGGCAGAAAAATGCCCTGGGGCACCAACGGTCATATTTCTGACCGTTGTGTGTTCCCGGTCGACCGAGACCTGTTTCCAGGTCGACCGGGGACTAGCCGTTGGGCACTTTTTGCTATAAATATGAGTTCTTTCCTTTGCCAAAAGTTGGGAATTTTAAGGCCCTCCTTGAGGGGTTTTGAGGCAAATAAAAGGGAAAAGAACTAAGGGATGAAGGGGAGCATTAGGAAAGCTAAAGCTTGGATTAATGAAGTTAAATCTCCAAGTAGGCTCTACTTTCCTTAATCATATGTTTTCATGCTTTGTTTTATTTTTGGTAAATCATTTGTAGCATGATAAACTATGTTGTGTTGTATCCTTAACATGTTTTATGTTTTGAATTGATTTATTGTTTTGGATACATCACCATTGATTCAATCCAAGTAGTACTTTATTTGGGAAATTTAAGTAGATCATGTTAATGAAAGAACATTTGAAATTATATGTAACATGATTCCTATACTTGGTTGAATCTTTGGTTGTTGTTTTCCATCATAAGAAAATCACTTTCAAAACTATCTTATGTTTTGGATTCAACTTCTTTACAAATCATATGTTTTCATGTTTTGTTTTATCTTTGATAAATCTTTAGTAGCATGTCAACCTATGATGTGTTGTATCCTTAGCATGTTTTATATTTTGAATTGATCTATTGTTTTGGATGCATCACCATTGATTCAACCCAAGTAGTACTTTATCCTTGGTAAATCTAAGTAGATCATGTTAATGGAAACATCTTTGAAATTAGATGTAACATGATCCATATACTTGGTTGAATCTTTGGTTGTTGTTTTCCATCATAAGAAAATCTTTTTCAAATATATCTTATGTTTTGGATTCAACATGTTTACAAATCATATGTAACTTTGTTTTAAAGTTTCACAACTTGCCTTGCATTGATTGGTATATCATATTCAAGTTGATTTTATAAGTTCATATGATTTGTCCCCTTATTTCAATCAAATCTATTTTTATGTTTTGAGCTACATGTTGATTTGATTGACATCCCTATGCATCACATGTTTAGAGCTAATTAATTTCATACAACTTGTAAATCTTTGATCTCATTAACAAGTTGTTACTTTTAACATGTGATTAGCATTTCCTCAATCATAAATGTTTTTGAGCTAAAACTTTCAAAAGCCTTAGGCATACATTTATGAGCTTTCATTTTCAAAATGATTGAGGACATCACACACACACACACATCATGAGCATACATCTTTGCATTCATTAAGTGTTTGTGTGAGTTAGTTTTTCACTTCCATATCCGCCTAATTAAGAGGCATTGTAATGAGCTTAATTGAATCTCCATCAAGTGTTTTATAGACACTAACTTAGTGAGATAACCAACCTTGTGGTTGAAGAGGTTATTGCTTAGCCTATAAAAGCATAGTGGACAGGTTGATGTTGAGCCTTGAAAAACATCATTGTAAAGGTTATTGCTAAGCCTTGAAAAGCATATTGTACAGGTTATTGCTTAGCCTATTGAAAAGCATAAATAGTAGAAATCCGGTGGGGTGTTGGTTCACAAGCCGGTAGTGGATGTAGGCATTGAGGCCGAACCACTATAAATCCTTGTGTGATGGTGATTGCTTTGTGGTGATTCTTTTGTTAGCTTCTGCATCTTGTATGATTAATCATCACATGTGACTAGTTTGTTTTAAAGAAGTTAAAATTGGTTATAATTGGTCATAAATGAAGCTCACCCTATTCACCCCCCCTCTAGGGTTCGGATCCCCAGGACTTACAGAATGAACTGAACTATATATAAAAACTTTCCCAATGGCTAGTTCTCAGTCGACCGTGGAGTAAGGCTTGGTAGACTGCGGTTCCAACGGTCAGCCCAGCTGCTAGTTCACTATCCACCACGACTATGTCCTCAGTCCATCGAGGGCACTTCCCTGACAGACAGATTCCCAGAATTGGATATTTCAAGGTTTTTTTCTTTGTGGGAATTCTTGGCCCTAGAAGTCATGCCCAGATTCATGTTCAAATTGATTAAAATTTTTTTTTCAAAATATGAACCTGAAATGCCTAAGATGATTTAAATATATAAAACCATAGGTATGCATGATAAAAAAAATTCAAATAGACAAAACTTATGCATCCAAGTTTCTTAAAGATCAATTCATGCATGAAAAATTAGGTTTCAAAATCATAAACCATGCATGGGAGATTTCAAGACTTCAAAGATCAAAGCATGCAATAAAATTCAACTGAAAATTAACCTTAATTTGAAAACAAATGCATCAATCAAATTGCAACACAAAATCCCTAACATAAAGAAACTTTTTAGAAATTCGCGCACCATATCATTCCATGTAGCAATCAAATTAGCCCTAAGGGACTGAAACCATACTTTGGCGTTTTTCCTTTAATGAAAAAGGGAACTTTCATTTAACAATGTCCTCCCAAACATTGTTGAAGTGTAGAGTAGCGTACACTTCATTGAATTTCTTAAGGTGCAGATAAACGCTTTTCGAAATGAGTCCATGAAATTTGGGCAAGAGTTGTATCACACCTGACTTAATTTTTAGATGCCCTGCGGTTGGGGCACAACCATACACAAAGGAGTGGTTGACGGTGTAGGTTGGAGGTAATCACATAATGTCCTTGCTAGTTGACCAACCTCATGATTATTGTTCCTATTGAGATTGGGATTGGGATTGACATTTGCATTGTCATTGTTTCCCTTCCCACTTCTTTAATCTGCCACTAGAAAAACATGCCCGTGCCAATATAATCATAATATTAAAATTTATAAAAAAAAACTTAAGGATCAATTTCTTTAAAATCAAATGCAAAAGGTTATAAATGTTGTCATTTTCTTATGAATTGTAAAACTTATATTTTTTTATCCATCCCATATATTATATGTTCATTTGGGTTTAGTTTTATTGTAAAATGGTTTTATAGAAAATTAATGACTATATAGGAGATAATATAAAATAGTTATTTCAAGAGTTTGATCACATATGCTTAAAGTACAATGCATGACTATGAAAATAATAACAACAATAAATATAGGGGTCAATATTCTAAAAATATAGTTACTTTTATAAATACCTCATAGATAAAGTCCAACTCCCAGTCAACATTCCAAAGTGGGGCTAAGGTTCCTTCCTCATTAACTAATTTTAACATTTTGTTGATAACTATTAGCAAAAAAATGCTCTGTGGTGTTGTGGCAGGGTTGCCCATTTAAAACTTAAGTGTCCTAAGTTTGAATCTTGGCACTAGAAAAACATGAGCACGGGCAAAATGATTATAATATTAAAAGTAAAAAAAAAATTATTATCAGTTTCTTTAAAATTAAATGCAAAAGGTTTTAGTCTGAGAGAGGAAAGAAAGAGAAGTCTATAAGAATTCAATACCTAATACTATATAATTAAAAAAAAACCCAGAAGCCCTTGAAAATTGAAGATTAATGATCAAGAAAACTAAAAAAACAAAATCAAAACAAACAATATAAACTATGAATAAAATCTAATGAAATTTGAAAGATACATAGAAATAAAACATAGAAATGAAAATCCATAATCAACTCAATAACATAAGCAATTTAAAAGAATCAAACACTCGTGAGAAAAAAAAAACACTAAAAAATAGAGCAAAAAGGGCAAAGACAAAATAACCCACAAATTCATGAAAAACCATCATAAAAAAAAACTAAAAACCCATCACAAGTAAGAAATTATAATAAAATAAATACAAAATAAAACAAAATAAATTTTATAAAAAAAGGCTATAAAAATATATATAAATAAAGATCCATAGATAATACAATGATAAAAGACATTTAGAAGAACCAAACCAACTTATGATAATTTAATACTCAAAAATGAAAATCTGAAGCAACAAAAGAAATAAAAAAAATCCATAAAATGATTTCACAAAGAGAACTTAAAGAACCCAATAGAAGTAAAATAAATAATTAACTCATAATGATAAGCATTAAAAAAATAAAAAAATACAATAGAAAAATGAGAATTCACAGAAAATCCCATGATAAAAAGTGATTTAAAAGAAAAAAACTAGGGAGAACCCAATACCCAAAAATTGAAACAAAAAAGGGGAAAAAAACAAACTCACAATTTATGAAAACCATACAAATACAAACCATACAAATATTGCAAATCTATAGAAATTTTAAAACGATGATTCGTTTGTATAAATCATATTAAAATGACATAATTAAAGTTGCTCAAATAAAATATGATGAACTCAAAAGTAAATGAATTAAAAAAGGTTTACCTCTCAAATTGAAACCTCTAATAATTGCAACAATTGTCTCAAGATGCTCACATTTTAAAATAGGTTGAACACTGATCTAAGCTAAGCATGCAAATGAGACCTGAGATGATACTAAAATGAGACACAAAGAAACAAAAGAATTATTGAGATTGCTCTAATAAAATACAATGAACTTAAAAGTAAATGAATGGAAAAAATGAAAGTTCTCTTGATCTGTGGGAAATATAATTATATTGAAGAAAGTAGAAAATGATGATAATAAGAATGAGCTTAATTCTTCATTTAGATGGATCAATATTATTAGAGATTTTTTTACCATTAGTTCCACATTCTTAACAAAAAGTGTACAATCAAAATCAATAGATAAAAAAGAAATGAGACAACCTAGAACCGAGAGTGGATTAAATAAAAAATACTAATGATTAAATAAACCAGATAACCCAGAAATCAGCATTTCTCTTTCTAAAAAGAAAAAAAATCATATAATTAGAACAAACAAAAATACTTGAAATTTCTTAGATTAGTGGCACTTAGACACTGGGACCCATTAAGACTCAAGTGCTATTACAATGATAGAAATAAGATGATATTGAGAGTTTCTTAATATACAAAAGGCACGATGGAGAGTCCAAATCACAGGAAAAACTTTATTTGGTAAACTCCAGTACTTTGTATTTCTTTTTATCAGAGAATCAATTTGACTGTGGAAATAACCTAGAATGAGGTGAAAATATGAGGTATCCCATAAATAGCAAGGATGTTTGTCTTAATTATTGTGATTTTTAATAGATTGGGTCTATCGTAGTATTCTATTTCATTTACGTCATGATTTATAAAAGTTAAAGCCACACACAAAAAAGAAAAAACCAAACTCCACCCTTTTCTCCCTCTGCAAGCGTGCATGGTAGCACATCATTTACATGGAAAGTTTCCCGCCTCCTCTTTAACTCCACGTTGTTGTTGCGAGTTTTTCTTTTTTCAATAATACTGTCATTTTCTTATTAATTATGAAACCTATTATTTTTGTTGATCAATTCCATATATTATATATTCATTTGAGTTTAATTTTATTGTAAAATGGTTGTCATAGAAAATTAAAATGACATAATTAAAATTTCTCAAATAAAAAATGATGAATCAAAAGTAAATGAATTAAAATAGGTTTACCTCTCAAATTGAAACGTTTAATAATTACACAAATTTTCTCAAGATGCTCATATTTTAAAAATGGGTTGAACATTGATCTAACCTAAGCATGCAAATGATACCTGAGATGGTACTAAAAAGAGACACAAAGAAATAAAAGAAATATTGAACTTGCTATAATCAAATACAATGAACTCAAAAGTAAATAAATGGAAAAAAATGAAAGTTCTCCTGTTGACATAGAGAAATGGAATTATATTGGATATAGTAGAAAATGATGATAATAAGAATGACCTTAATTCTTTATTTAGATGGACCAATATTATTGGAGATTCTTTTTACCATTAGTTTTGCATTCTTAAAAAAAGTCTACAATCAAAATCAATGAATAAAAAAGAAACCCGACAACCCAGAATTGAGAGTGGATTAAATAAAAACGACTGAGGATTAAATAAACCAGACAACCCATAACTCAACATTTCACCTTCTAAAAAAAATAAAATTCATATAGTCAGAACAAACAAAAATACTTGAAATTCCTTAGAGTAAAGGCACTTGGACACTGGGACCCATTAACATTCAAATGCTATTGCCTTCATAGAAATGGGATGATATTGAGAGTTTCTTATTAGACAAAAGGCATGATGGAGAGTCTAAATCACAGAAAATACTTTATTGAGAAAACTCCAGTATTTTGTAATTTTTTATCAGAGAATCAATTTGACCGTGGAAATAACCTAGATTGTGGTGAAAATTGGGGATATCCCATAAATAGAAAGGATGTTTGTCTTGGTGATTGTGATTTTTAATAGATGGGGTCTATTGTAGTGTTCCACTCCTTTTACATAACGATTTGTAAAAGCTACAATGCATAAGTATGAAAATAATAAAAACAATATTTATAGGGGTCAATATTATAAAAATTTAGTTATTTTTATAAATACCTCGTAGATAAATTCCAACTCCCTGTCAATATTCCAAAGTGGGGCTGAGTCCCTTCCTCATTAACCAATTTTTAGTTTTTATTGATAACTATTAACAAAAAGATGCTCTGTGGTATAGTGGTAGGGTTGCCCATTTGAAATCCATGTTGTCTTGAGTTCGAGTCTTGGCACATAACATGTTTAATTTTTATTACATCATTAAAAATACACGAGCCAGGTTGGGTCCAAAAAGTGTGCTTTATATCTGACCCGATCTAAATTACCCCGACCCAACCCATTTGCTAGGGTCAAACTAAATTAAATTGGACGAGTCAAAATCAATTGGAGTTGTCGCGACCCCGGAACAAACCCTGGGCCCATAACGTTGTTTTCCCACAGGTTCCTGTGGTGAGGATTCATGAGACAAGTGGAATCTAGCTCACACGAGACACGTGGAATCTAGCTCACACGATCAAGTTTGCGGAAGCGTGTAGCAAATCACATCAAGATAAGCACCAATAAAATTTCAAGTGCCATAACAAAATAATATCAAGACATAGTATCACAAGTAAGGAGTTAACATGGCATTCTCATCATAAATTCAAGTTTTCGAAGGTTAACACAAAAGTAAGTTAAGTTTTGTTACAACCCATAAGAGGCCAACAAAGGCCAATACAATTCTCAAAATGACAAAAAGAACCCATGACAAAATGAAGCGCAACTCAAGAACCCGCCCGACGTCTAGTTGACATCGTCAGGTTGTCACTCTCTGACTAGGGGTGGCTCAAGAGCCTCCTCTGGACACTCCTCCTCAAAGGCAACGTCACCTGCACCTGGGCACCAACATAAACAAGTATCAAACACGACGGTTTGGCAGGTAATCAATTTAGGTATGAGCATGGAACAAAGATGTTTTAAGAAATTCATAATAAATAGTTAATTGACTGAAGTACATTTCCAAAGTATGAGCAAGACTAAAATACAAAACAAACTAAAATACCAAAGCAAGCTAGCATGAATACATATAATATCATGAATAGTTGAATCCACAAAGAGTTCATCCTTTCTCTATCATTTATAATGAAAAGAGCAACCACGCACGACAAGCATGATAAGCACGATAAACGAAACACGATTCCCACATATATGGGGATTCCGGCCGAGGAACAGGACACGCACATGTGTAATAAAATACACGACTAATCTGCAGATAGTCCACATGTTTAAGGACCCCGAAACAGTGGATCGGACTAAAAGGGCAGTCCAAGCTCAGTGGTGTTCACTTGGATTCATGAATGCACAAAACACGGCGAAACACGTCTTAAATCAATCGAACTTGAAGGGGAATCACTTATTCAAAACGAGACAAGACACGGCTAGTAAGAGGCATAATTATATGCATACGAGCTTATGAAGTAATCCCCTTTTTATTCTTGAAATAATCTTCAAACAAGCTTAAACTTAAGTTTCAAAACGAGTACACGATGATACTTAATGTATCAAAACTAAAGTTAGAAAGCAAGGTCTATCAAGCATATGTAAGGACCTTTGGTTGACCCTTGTGTAATTGAAACTAAAATGTTGGAATTTAAAAGAGAATTGGTACCCCCGAAGTTAAAAGACATTTCGGGTTTTCAATTGCACAATGTCAGGCTAAAAGCCCCATAACATATTCCAGTTTTCATTCCTATAGAAATCCTTCTAAAACAACTCATATTGAAATTTCGGTTACCTCTCGGTCACCTATCGGTCAACCGAGGCGGGGTATGTTGGCAAGCCGACAGCTGACCGACAGATTTATCCAGGAAATCTCAGCTCTCGGAAAATGGAACCAAACTGATTTCGGTTGGTTGTCGGTCGACCGAAGTGAAAATGTCGGTTAGCCGACAACTGACCGAAATCTTTCCTGATGAAATGCAGGTCTCGGGAAATGGAGCCGAATTGAGTTTGGTTGGCTGTTAGTCGACCGAAGTGGGAATTTCAGTGAGCCGACAGTTGACCGACGGCTGACCGACGCTGCACGGACAGTGCATTTCAAGTCAGATTTTCACAACTTTTCTCCCCTTCTTCTCACAACTATGCACCTACACCTCCCTGAGCCTTCAAGCTCTCCAAGGGTTCATTTTCACATTTCCATATCATTCAATCCCAAAAATCTAAACATTCAATCTCCATCAAAACAAATCCAAATCTCATAATGAACAAGGGCTTGAAACCAAATCGAAATCTAGAAATTTGGAAAAACACTTGACATTAATGCATATACTTGATTAGAAATCACATAGGAAGAAATCTCAAGAAAACATAACAAGTTATATGAAATTTTCAAGAGTAACAAAGAAATCTTCAAAGACATATACAACATTCAACCTATAAAGATTACTTGCCTTTTTGCCCAAATGCCGAGCAAACACTTCTTCAAGCACTCCTACAGAAGAGCTAAGCCAAACACTACAAAAACCCCATGAAAAACCATTCAAAACCCATTAAAATATGAAAACAAGAACCCATTTCGAAATAGGTGTTGCATGCTAGAGAAACAAACTCTTTAGGAGTAGAAAAGACTCCATTGAAGAGATGGGTTAGAGCTCTTACCTAGAGATGCCCAAACAAGAAGAGATGAAGAAAATGGAGGGTTTTCCCAACTAGAAACTTCAAGAAACTTGTATCAATGGAGAGCTTGGGATGAGAGGAAGAAAATGATGGTTTTGGAATTTCATTTGGAGGCTTCTAACTTGGGCATCCAAGAGGAATAAAATGGAAAGGAAAGAAAGTTGCAGGATTTGGGAAAAGTGAAAGGAAAGAGATGAAGATAAAACTTAAGTAATGCCAATGAGGCTCAATGAGTCCAATTCTTGAATCAATGAAAACATGATCTTGTGGGTCCCGAATGAACTCGACGAAGAAGGATAAAATGATTCTTGAAAAATCTAGTTTCCAAAAAGTATATTTTTGACATGGTTTTGAGATTTCGAAGTTTGTGTCCAGATTTGTGTATAGAAGACAATTTTACCCCTTTTAGGACAAAAACTAGGATTTTGGGCTTCAAACACGAACGGGCTGAAAACGAAAGTTGTAATGAATAATAAAACTATTCAAATGAAATAAAAATCACAATTAAAACGGAAATCAAAACGATCCTCCCAAGCTTACACGTACACTCAGGCCTTCCTGAGCGTGTCTGACTAACACTAAACGTTCTCAAAATTCCCAAAGCTATGTCCATGACTAAAACTAATTATTTCTAACCCAACGGCAACTAAACCCACTTAGGACTAGACACACACTAATCGAATTAGTCCGGGTCGGGGTCTAACAGGAGCGAAGTGCTCGATTTCTCAATTAGATTCACTTTGCTTCATATATATATATATATATAATTGCACTGGAAAATCTGGATGGACTAGAAGACTTTGGATTTTCAAGGTTTTCTATAAACCATTTGGTCGGAGACTCTCTACATTCTAAGCGTTGCTTTGAATCATGTTGCCAAATAGCTTTTGGCTTCATGCTCATGCACTAATGGAATCGAGAGGGGAGGGTGGTCGATTTTTTTGTTTGGATTTTTTATTTTAACCTTAAAAAATGAAAACTAAAAAAAATCAGATTCTAGTAAAAACCAGATTTTCTAGTTTACCAACCTTTTAAGATTGGAAAACTGCCACTTAAGGAAATGTTCCAATATTGTCTAGCTATCAATTAAGAAAATCAGAATTTTATTAGAAACTTTTAAAAACACAAACTAACAAAAAATAGATTTTAAAGTTAGAAGAATCTAAATAGGCAACCTACCAAATAAAAATCAATTTTCTAAAACTGGCAAAAACTAAGAAAGTGGACATTCCAAAGATTCGGATTTTTGAAAAAAAATCAGATTTTATATAATGGTATTTCTGAAAAAGTTAGATTTTAATAATAAAAAAATCAGAATTCAACTTTCCTTTAATTAAGTGAGGGCCGGTCAATCATTCCATGCATGCACCACCTAAAACTAGTATGATGCTCAAAATACAAACCATTCCCATGAAGCGATAAATAAAAAAAGGAAAGTTTAGAAAATTACCTTCGTGCGTGGGGCGCCCTAGCAACAGCAACATGAATCCTGTAAAACCCCGACCCGAGTGAACTCGATTAGTACTAATTAAGTCATTTGTTAGTTCTAAGCTTGATTAGTGATTTTGGCTAAGTTGGGTTTGGAATAACTTTTGAAATAGTTTTGGGGAATTTTGATTGCTTTGTGATAGTGGGGCCCTTTGGGGGTTCCTTTTTATGACTTTGCATGTGCTTGAGGATTTATCGGAGATTTTCGCATTCATTTTTTTAATCTCATTTTATTTTTATTGTTAACCCTTACAACTTTCATGTTGATCCCGTCCCCGTTCGAGATCCCGAAACCCGATTTCATAGCCTTGAGGGCAAAACAGTCATTGCACACTAAATCTGTACCCAAAAGTTGATATTCCCGAAACCTGCGAAACATATACTTTTTGGAAACTAGATATTTCGGCAATCATTTCTTCATTCTTCATCGAATTCATCCGAGATCCCAAAAGACATGATTTAAGCCCAAAGAGTGTCTTAAGTAGTGGGACCCATTCCCATTTGCTTATATAAGGACCCATCTTCCTCATTTCCGTTTTTCCAGCACAAAAGGCAGCCTTGGGTTTCTTGCAACCTTTCTCTTCTTCTTCTTGCTCTCTCCATCTCAATCTCCTACTAATCTTGCACCAACATCAAAATGGAGGTCATCATTCTCTTCCTCATCTTGAAGGCTATCTTTTGATACCATTTGTTGAGAAACCTATCAACTTTGAGACTTCCTTTAAGCTCACCTTGCCCATTTGGAGAACTTACAAGTAAGCAACCTTACCCATCTCTTAGATTTGTATTTCTTTGATCTTGAAGAAGTCATATTCTCATTATTGTAAGGTTTCCCTTTCTATTTCATTGTTTGACCATTTTAGGGTTTGTTTTTGGGGATTTTGTTCATAGCTTGGATCTTTGGCTTGGAAGAGTATAAGAGCCTGATTTCCTTGATTAGAAGACCCAAGGCAAGTGGATGAGTTAATATTATGAGCTCTCAATGGTTTTCATGAGGAATGTGGTTGATTGTCATTTCCATTCATATTTATTGGCTTGCATTGATTTTTGGAATAAATGTTTTGAATGAACCTTGCTAGATCATTTAATGTTTTGGAAACATGTTAGTTATGGTACTTGTTGTCTTTTGGATATATCTTAAATGAATGTTTGTGATTTGGTTTCTCTTTCCTCTTGTGGTTGTTGTGGTTAAGAAGGAGGTGATGGAATGAACACATATTGGGGTTTTGGAGAAGTGTAGATAGATGTATTGGAGGAGCTCTTAGCTCAGTTTTATTGTAGGGATTAAATGGTAGTGAGGAGAGTGGTTTTGAGGAGGAAAAAGAGCTCAAATTTGAACACAGTGGGTGTTTCCCACACCTGGCGGTCAGCCAGTGGTCACCTGTCGGCTAGCCTTCTGGTGATTAGCGACTAACCGCCAGATAGCCAAACAGTCGCGGTTACTTTTCCAGAGAGCAACATTTTCCTCCTGAAAACACGGTCAACCTCACGGTTAGCAAGCGGCTAACCGCCAGACAACCGAATCATTTCGGTTACATTTCCAGTAACCTGTCTTTCTGTCAGGCCAACCACGGTCAGCCAGCTGCTAACCGCCTAACCCATCGGTGGCTAACCGCCATCTGACCGCTAGGTAACCGAAATTACCCAGACAATCATTCCAGAGAGCTCCTCGCTCGAGCGAACTCTCCGGTTTGCTCGAGCAATGAGCTTTGTCGGTCAAAGGAGATTCACTAGGCAATGTATGAGGCCATTCAAGAAAGAAATCATATCACGAAGATTTCAATTGAAGTTTTGAAAATTCAAAGTGTATAAGGAGCCCACGATGTCCCCAAACTCAAAGAGTACCAAATTATTATTATATCGACATACGAGATCCCTATTCACTTCAAATAAATCTTGAACCCAATACTTTATCAGCAATTTCAATTGTTTATTGTACTTTATCGATCCCGAGATTTATACTACATGCCTTGTTTTCTCGAAAGCATTGAAATACACTTACAATGGTTACTTGTCTTAAAGTGTATTACACCAGATGAAACCATTGTAAGTGTATTTCAATGTGGTTGCAATTTGCCTTGTTCATCACTATGCTCAATAGTCATATCTTTAAAAGTGATGAATATCCATTTATGATGCTTGATGGAACTTTGTGTTTGCCACATTCTTGCTCTTTATCATGTTGTCAAATTCAATTGGTTTCAATTGATAAAATTTTCAATTGATTTGATTTCTTGTGAATGTGATAGACCATGTGTACATTGGTTTGAACTTGATAGTTATACATTTGTTCCATGTCACACACCATTAGCATCATAATGTTCATGATTGCCACCTCTCTTGCTCTTATAGGTAAATCTCATGACCACCATGTTTATGTGTTCATAATATTGGTTGGTTAATTGTTGAGGTTGGCTTCATGCTTGAAATTCATTTCACTCATCTTGCACATTAATAGTCATATTTTTTATTGAATGAAATGATTTCAAAACCTACATAGCATATGATTTTCATAGTTATATTGATTGATGCTATGTTTAGTAAACCCCATTTCATCATGGATAGCTCTAATTTGGATTTTTCCTAATAGTTATATTTTTAAATCCATTTTAGAGTGATTGTGTTTAATAGACTTATCTTTAAATCTCAATTGGTATTCCTTGTTTTTCCAATTGGTATCCATGATTGCTTTTCTCATTGACCTAGCTTTCTTTTGGTAATTTGATCATATTGAGCCTTATAGTTAAATGAATCTAATCCTTTCCTTGAAGTTGACCCTCATTTGGTTAAATCATCTTCTTCTTGCATCTAATAGTTAAATCTTTGTCAAATGTTTGACAAAAGGAGAGAATGGATTGAGGGGGAGTGTAAACCTTCATAGGAAGTATTAGTTTTGATCAAATTAACCCTTGGATTGCCTTTGAGCCCTTAGAGATAAATTCCACACATGATAGCCTGTTATGTAATTCACTTTCGATTTCTTTTGTTAACAGGTGCTACTAAAGGTATTTTCCTTGTTTCATGTGTGTAGGTATCTTTGTAATTTAATGGCAAAGGTGGAGAAAGTATGCAAGTTCTCAAAAGGGTGAAGAGAATTTCCAAGCTTCCTAAGGGGAGGTTTTGTATGATCTTCTACAAGGGGAGAGAATACATACCTTGCCAAAGGGAGAAAAGAGGCATGGTCAAAGGGGGAGAACAAATAGAAGAAAGAAAGCTTGGAAGCTAAAGAAGATGCTTGGCTAAATAAAGAAAGCTTGAAGAATGATCAAGCTCCAAGCATCATGAAGATTGAAGAAAAAAGCCCAAGAGCCCAAGCTAAGAGGAGGAGCATCCAAGAAGATTTCAAGACTTGTCCAGCTTAGGGGGAGCTGAAGACTTGTGTGTAATTTCAATGATGAGTAAGTTGCCATCAAATTGCAAAGGGGGAGATTGTTAGGGATTTTGTATTTGCAATTTGATGGATGCATTTTCACTTTAGCATCATTTGAATTTTCACACTTGCATTGTTTTAGAAAACCTTGAAATCTGGTTTTATACATGCATTGCTTTTAAGATTTGTAAAAGTATTGTTTTATGCATGTTTTGTTTCTAAACTTGGATGCATTGGTTTTAGAATCCAAACTCTTTTGAAAACCTAATTCTTTGTGCTTTACTTTTGAGAAATCACATTGAGAATTTAGGTTTGTGTCTTGCATACATTCATCATTTTCAGAATCGTTTTTGTATGCATTTTTATGAGAAAAGAGTTTTATCAAATCAAGCTAGCCTTTGGTTTTAAAGTTTCAAATCATTTTAGGCTTTTTGTGTTTCATGTTTTTGAACATCTTCGTTTGATTTAAAACATGTTACCAAGCTTGGTTTAGTGGCCCAAAAATCCCCACAAAGAGAAACATTCAAAATTGTATTTTATGGGATTTTTTGGTCCAGGGGGTCTGCTGCCAGTGTGGCCGGTCGACCGGCCCAGAGGTCCCTGTCGACCGAGAACACTGCAGGCAGAATGAGCCCCTGGAGCCCCAACGGTCATTTTTCTGACCGTTGTGTGATCCCGGTCGACCGAGACCTGTTTGCAGGTCGACCGAGGACTAGCCGTTGGACTGTTTTCTTGTATAAAGTCCATTCATTTCCAACCTTTTTCAAGGCTTGAACTATGAACTTTTGAGACCATTTTGGAGCCAAAGAAAGGGGAAGAAGTTGGAAAGGCTAAAGGGCTATTTGGAAATCAAATGCTTGAGCTTTAAAAAGGTAGATCTTACTTGTCATTTTGATTTCCATTAAAATTAGAATCTATGCATGTTTAAATCTTTGTATTTTCTTTTATGCATGATTTCTAGTTTGTAAAGAGATGTTTAGCAAACTCAAATAATCTTTGGTAAATTAGATTGGTTTGCAAACTCTCTTAACTAAATCACATACATTCTTAGATCTTATTATTCATACAACTTGTTTATTTCATTTCTTCAAAGTTGTTTGAATCTTTTATGTGATTAGTTTTATCTTCAATCATCATTTTATAAGCTTTGATTTTAAAATGCATCAAGCATTCATTTAGGAGCATCATTGTAGAAATTGATTGAAGTAGAACATTCATACACTTGTGCACACACTTTAGCTTGTTTTAGTGTATGTTTGTAAATTGGAATTTCACTTTCATATTAGCCTATTTAGAGGCAATTCCATTGTGCTTAAATTGTATCTCTTGGAGTGATCTTTTGTGAAGACACTTTCTTGGAGAAATCTTCATTTGTAAAGGTTATTGCTTAGCCTAAGAAAAGCATCTTGTAAAGGTTATTGCTTAGCCTAAGAAAAGCATTTTGTAAAGGTTATTGCTTAGCCTAGAAAAGTACATTGAGAGGTTGTTGTTTAGCCTAGTAAAAAGCATAAATAGTGGAAATCCGGCGGGGTGATTAGATCACAAGCCCGTAGTGGACGTAGGCATTGAGGCCGAACCACTATAAACCTTGGTGTTGTGGTGCTTGCTTGTGGTGATTCATTTATTAGCTTCCGCATATTGTTTGATTAATCATCACATGTGACTAGTTATTTTAAAGAAGTTAAAATTTGTCTTAATTGGTCATATTTGTAGCACACCCTATTCACCCCCCCCCCCCTCTAGGGTTAGGATCCCAAGGACTTTCACTTATCAGTAGTCATTGTCACCTGTAATAGACGCTTATGAGTCCATTGTATGAATGTGGGGAGAGATTTGCATAAAAAAGCATCATCTGTGACGTGCCTTGACTGCCAATCGTTCGAGTTCATTCTTTCCTTTCTCTACCTATTTATTTCGTCAAGTTATTTATCAAAACTTATGTAACCTTTTCCAACAAATCCATATGTAGTTGTGAGTATGCTATTCATATGCTATTGTTCATTTCCATGAAGATCTATTTAAATGCTACTGTCTATTGTAGTACAGTATTGTCCATTTACATGATAATCCATCTACATGCTATTGTTTATTGTAGTGCCATAATTAAATTTGTACTACCCTTGTATTGTCAATTCCATCTCAAAGTGTCCCGAAGACCAAGCCTCTAGCACTTGTCAAAGGAAAATCAAATTCAAAGGAGAAAAGTCTAAATCTTGGAAGGCTCGAATTCATCAAGGATCATCTTCAAGAGTGCCAATCAACTCAGGTATGCAGGACCCTAAACAACCTTAGAAAATGCCCTTAGACATGTTGAGCATCATAGGAAAAATCAGGAAGTTGATCGGTCCGTTTGGAACTAAGTGCTGAAACTCTACAGACTGCAGCACTGGCGGCTAACTGTTAACTTGGCAGTTAAGATAATTGGATTGTGTTATGTAGTAAATGTCTGATTGACTGTCGTCGATGAGCTCGTGGTCAGCTGGCAACTAACCGACCCCTGACCACCAAGTCACCGACATTCTGCAATTGCAATAATTGGATGTCTATTTTCAGAACTAACTGACAGACTGAGTTCGGTCGGCTGCCCATTAACGGCTAACCACGAGCTAACTAAAATTCAAAAATATGTTCGTTGAATTAGCTGTTGGGGATTACGGCACTAACCACAATAAAGTTGAGGTTAATAGCGAAACTAGTTGTTAGAGCTCATTTTATAAATACCAAGAGCTTGTTTCATTTGGGATATTTTGGGCATTTTACAGAGCCTTCTTCCCTACAATTTGCTCACTTAATAAAAAGCTCTGAAAACCTCTTCCATTGACACTTAGAGCCTATTTAGGAAAATCCAAGAGCGTTATTAACTCTAAGGGCCTATTCATTTACTAGAATTCCAGGAATTCTTGAATTCCTAGACAAGGTGGAATTCCTGAATCATCCTTTGGACTTGAGCATTCAGGAATTCCACCAAAATGCAAAAAGGGTTGAATTCCTGAATTCTTAAAGGCCAATTGGGACTTTTTCATGTACTGGAATTCATAAATTCTTGTCAACAAACAAGGGATTTGAAAATGCCAAGGGGACATGATGTCTCACAAAAACCCCAACCATTAGAATTCCTGTCAGGAATTCTAGTAACGAAACAGGCCCTAAAGGAGTATCTTCATGTTATTCCATTTAAATTAGTGAAAGTATCACCATTTAGGGAAACCTTGAGCCTTACAAGTAAAATCCTCTTTTTCCCTAGATTTAAATCTCTTCAACTTGCTCGAGCACATCATTGGAGTATCTTCTTCAACACCAAGCAAGTAAGCAAGAGGTTAGAGTTTTAAGTGCGGTTTAAGCTTCAAGAGAACTTTCAAGACGAAATCAAGAGGCAAGTGTTCTTCCATTTAAATTTCATCTCGTTATTGTAAAGTGGATTAGAACTGTGTGTTCTAACCGCTATATAAATTAGTGTGGAGGATTACATCTATGTGGCTGAACCTTCATATAAAAAATCAGGTTGTGTAAGAAATTGGAGTCTTACCTGTGTGGTTTGCTCCATTATAGTGGAACCACCTTCTGAGTGGATGTAGGTTAAGGGACCAAATCACTATAACTTTGTGTGTGCTTATACTCTCCTTGCTGGTTCATTTTTCATACAACTTATTCATTTGTGCCAAAACTGAAGTGTTCTTTCTTTGCATTGTTAGTTGTTTAGCATACATCCTAACAAGTGTTTCACTTTAGCACTCTTGCTACATTCTCCTATTTATATTGTGGTATAGATTGATATATATATATATAGTAAGAGTGAAATTAAAATTGGTCTAGCTTGACTTGAATTAATTAGAGATTTTATTTAGTCCTATTTACCCTCTCTAGGACTTATACTTTGGCCTAGCCTACACTTTCATATTGTAGTTCAGTATTTAGCCCTTGTTTGGCATCACTATTTTTTACCTATATTTCTCAAAATCTCTAAATCAGGTAGAGATTTTGAGAATAGAGGTGTTTGACAACATTTGGTAGTCCGTAAATGGTGTAGAGAAGTAAATGAAATACTATATTTCACACAGCCCACCATTGGATGCATGTAGAAAGTAGAGGGAAATAAATAGAGGCAGGTGAACAGTGTTCCTAGCCCATTCACACCCCGGTCTATTTTTTTTTTTCCTTTCAAAATCTAAGAGGGTAAATCATGATCCAAACCGTTGAAAATGTTACAAGATCAAACATGACCATAAGACCAAATTCCAGCCATTGAATCATCACCAATATCGAGATATGAACAAAAAAACGTGAGCCATTGGATGCAACCTTTTGGAATATGTGGGCCCCAAAAGCAAGATCCAAACCGTTAGACTTTTTGGAAGGCTGAAAACGACTATGTGGTCAAATTCCAAGGCTTGATACCTTGTGGATCTCAATTTGCAAAATAATATCAGCCGTTGATGTATTATGCTCAATATTGGATTTATCCATGAGCAATAATGTTTTTCTATTTTTTTTTAGAGTGTAAATCAAGATCCAAACCATTGAACATGTTCACAAGATCGGAAATGACCATGAGACCAAATTTCAGCCGTTGGATCATCACCAATCTCGAAATGTGTAAAAGACTGAGCCATTGGATGTAATTATCTGGATTATATGGGCCCAAAACACAATACCCAAATCGTTAGATATCTTCGGAAGGTTGAACATGACATTAGGGTCAATTTTCAAGGCTTGATACCTTGTGGATCTAGAAGAATTTGTAAAAAAATTCAACCAAAGATATAAAAAAAATCTATTTAACATATATTATTGCATTACCAAACGCTTCTTTTGATTATAGCCTCTTGTTTTTTTTATAACTATTTTTTAATGGCTCTATTTGGGTCCATTAAAAAAAGAATAGAGACACCAAACAAGCCTTCCTATTGTCCATTTATAAGAAAATCATTTTAAGCTACAGTACTGTCTATCGACATGCCAATGTCCATTTATATGAACATCCATTCACATGCTATTGTCTCTTTTAGTGCAGTATACAGTACTGTCCATCTACAATTGTGATTATCAACATGCACTTGTCACATGTTGTACGTAAGACCGCGTCCCGAGTGACCTGAGTTAGTGTTATTTAAGTCGTGTATTAGTTCTAAGCGTGTTTAGTATGTTTTGACTAAGTTGGGAATAGAATAGCTTTTGATATAGCTTTGGGGAATTTTGAGTGCTTTTGTGACTAGTGGGGCCCTTTGGGGGTTCCTTTTATGACTTTGCGTTTACTTGGGGGATTATCTGAGATTCCTATGTTTATTTTTTTAATCCCATTTTATTTCTCTCATTAATCCCTATAACTCATGTTGATCCCGTGCCCGTTCGAGACCCCGAAATCCGACTTTCCTAGCATTGAGGGCCAAACAATCTTTTTACACTAAATCTGTACCCAAAATTTGATATTCCTGAAACCCGCGAAACATATACTTTTAGAAACTAGATATTTCAATGATCAATTTTCTTTTCTTTGTCGAACTCGTTCGAAGTCCCGAAAACCATGATTTCAGCCCACAAAGATTTCTAGTGGTGGAGCCCACTCTTGACTTGTGTAAAAGGAGAACTCTCCTTGTCTTTTCCCTTTCTAGTTCAAGCTCCCATCATCAACTAGGGTTTTCTTCTTTTCCTCTTTCTCTCTAACTTCTAGCTTTTCCATCTCTATCTCTATCAATCTTGCACCAATAGCTAAATGGATGTCATCATCTTCTTCACCATCTTGGAAGCTTTCCATTGACATCGTTTTTGGAGAAGACCTCCCATTCCAAGACCCTCTTTGAGTTAACCTTGTCCATTTGAAGAACTTCCAAGTAAGGAATCCCTCCAATCTCTTTTATATATGTCCTTCTAGCCTAAGAGAGACTCCCTTTTCATTATTGAAAGCTTTATTTTCCTTGTTCCTTGTTTTGACCCTTTTAGGGTTTATTTTTGGGGGTTTTTGTTTGTAGCTTGGATTCTTGGCTTGGAAGAGTGATTAGGACTTGATTTGCCTACTAGAGACCCAAGGCAAGTGGATTATTTGATATTATGAGCTTTTAATGGTTTTCATGAGAAATAAGATTGATTTGGTTATTTTTATTCATGTTTGTCCAACTTGCATTGATTGTGAAATAAATGCTCATGAAATAATTTTGCTAGCTCATTTATTGTCATGAAAATGTGGTTTATAGTCCTTTATTTATCTCTTGTTTATAGTTCAAATGTGTTCTTGGGTGTAGTGGTTTCCTTCCCTTCTTTCTTTATATTTGGATGTGATATTATTGGAGGAGGATGAAATGGATGTTGTAGGAGATTTGATGTTGGATTGGATAGGATTTTGAACTTCTCATTTGGTGTATACAAGGGCTAAAAAGGGGTTGTAAAAGGATGAGAAAGAGAGGAGAAGAACTGTCCCAGAACCAGTTTCTGGACAGTTCGCTCGAGTGAACTTGACAAGTCGCTCGAGGTAAGTGTCCAGAAAAGGGTTCGAACCATTCCAAAGGGCAGTTCGCTCGAGCGAACCCTCCCAGAACTTGTTCCACAAAATGGTTAGTTCGAACGAACTGAAATTTCGCTTGAGCCAACCTGAACTGGATGAGTTTGCTCGAGCGAACCCACCCAAAAAACCATTCCAGAGAGCTCACATCTCGAGCGAATTCCAGGTCCGCTCGAGCGATGGGTACTGTTCATCTGGGACTATTTTGGGAGCACAAATGAAATGTTTAAATGATTGAGAGTGGTTTGTTGGGAGCCCTATTGTATTGGGAAAACTCATTCTTATGATTTGAAATCCGTTTGAGAAATAAGCCACATCACGAAGACTCATTTGAAGTTTTGAAAACCCTAAGGTGTATAAGGAGCCCGGAATGTCCCCAAACTCAAAGAGTACCAAGTTGTTATTAAATCGACATACGGGACCCTATTCACCTTAAATAAATCTTGAACCCGATATTTTACCCGAAACTTCATTGGTTCATTGTATTTCATTGTTCCCGAGATTTGTACTACATGACTTGTTATTCACGAAAGCATTGAAATTGTACTTGATATAGTTCTTAGTCCCGAAGTACATTGCCGGACATGAAATGACAGTTGTGCCTTCAAGCACCCCGTCCTGCTTGTTTACATACTTGCACTTGGTGTATTTTACACATGTCAAGATTTCTATTATTTAACCTATGAGTCGGCACCACTAAGCTAGGATAACCTTGTTGGTCTGATCCACCGACTTAGAGACTCCCGTCTTGTCCCACCAGCTTCAGTTTGGATCCTGCTACTCGGTTATTTCCCTGGTCTTGTCCCGATCCCCGGATTGCTACCGTGGTTCCCGATGCCCGGCCCGCTACCGTGGTCTTGTCCCGTTTATTAGATGTATATGTATTCATTTCATTGAATCTCCTCACCTTGTGTGACTGGGATCAACGCCTTGATATGCTCTTGTCACTTTTGTGATAGAGGACTTAGCTTCGTGTGGTTGCCACCTTGCTTGTTTCCCATTTCGTTGGCTACCTTTATATGATTTACATTGCATACTTGTTTTTGAATAAATGATTTATCTCTTTTATGAAAATTATCATCTAAACAAGTTTAAATGCTTTTGAAGATAAATTCATTTATTATTATTTTGTCATGTCTTTTCACCCACCTGCCAAACCGTCGTGTTTGACCCACTTTTTGGTACTCAGGCCCCGAAGTCCGTTACCCCGAGGAGGAGCATGAGGAGGCGGTCGGAGAACCGCAACATCTAGTTGAGTGGCATGCCGTTGATGTCATCTAGACATTCGGTAGTCGGAGATGCGTAACATTTTGGGTTGTGGTTAACCATTCTTTTGGGAATTATATTTTGTTTATATTGGCCTTGTTGGCCTCTATTTTTGGGGGATGTAATCAAATGATCTTTTGTATAAACTTTAACATTTCTTTTAGGAAAGCACTAGCAATCATTGTTCATTCTGATAGTTGGTTTATACATGTGTTATCGTCTTGTGAATAGAGTTAATTTCTAATTTCGTTTGCTACACGCTTCCGCACTAAACAGAAATGTACTATGTTGTTGTGATATCCTCACCACGGACACCTGTGGGAAATTAAATAAATGTATGTATCTCACATCACTTCACGATATGCTCACTAAATTCGAGAGATTGTCTAGATATGCTCCGGAGTTAGTGGATACGGTGGAGAAGAAGATTGCCAAATTCCTAGAGGGACTTAACCCCATCATTGAGAGAGATGCCACGGGCGTAGTACCACCTACCTCTTTCGAAGAAGTTGTCAAGAGAGCCTACAAATTCAAGAACTTTCACAACAAGATTCTTAGAATTCAAGGGAAAAGACAAGCTCATCAACAGAACTATCAGCAGAGAAATCATCAGAACAAGAAGCAGAGGACAGAATAGAATGCTTAGAATCCAGTAGTTTGTACCCACTGTGGGAAGAACCATGAGAGTACACATTTCCATACACTTACAGGAGCATGCTTCAAATGTGGTTCCATGAACCATTAGATAAGGGACTGTCCAAGACAGGATAGGCAGAATTAGTAGCAACAGGGAGCACAGCGTCCAGCACCACCACAAAATGCAATGGTTGTCTAGAATCAGGCAAGGCCACTTCAACAACAAGCACCACAACAGCAGCAACAGACTCGTCAATAAGGACAGAATCAGAATCAGCGTCCCCCATAACAGAACAGAAAAGTCCAACAAGGTAGGCCACAACAAGCTCAGAATAGGCCACAACATCGAGGGCAAATCTATGCGGTCATTAGGGCGGATGCAGAGGCAGCAGGCAATGTAGTGGAAGGTACACTTCTTATTTATGGGATTAAAGCTAGGATCTTATTTTACCTTGGCTCTACACATTCATTTCTATCCCACGAATTTTCTAAATTGATTGATGTGCATGCTAGAGAACTTGAGTTCGTTTTGATTATGGCAACCCCAGTAGGTAAATAAGTTATTTGTAGAACCTTTTATCCTAGTTGCACAGTCTAGTTAGGAGAAATGATGTTACCCGTAGACCTTATTCTGTTGGAAATGTATGATTTCGATGTCATCCTAGGAATGGATTGGTTGGCAGGATACCATGCCACAATGGATTGTTTCCATTAGACCCTCACCTTCAAATTAGATGAGACACTAGCAGGAGTGTTGTTTCAGGGAGAGAGGAGAAATCCTTGTGCAGGGTTTGTCACAACACTGAAGGCTGATAGACTATTGAAAAGTGGATGTGAAGCTTATTTGGCGTTTATCACGGAGGATAAATGGTTCCAAGGGGTGGAGGAGATCCCAATTGTTTGGGAATTCCTAGATGTTTTTTCGAAAGAGATTTCAGGTTTGCCACCCATTAGTGAGATTGACTTCACCTTTGAGTTGTTACCAGGGACCACTCCGATACCTATTGCACCATATCGTATGGCTCCAGCAGAATTAGGAGAGTTGAAAATACAGTTGCAAGAATTATTTAGACAAAGGTTTTATGAAACCGAGCATTTCACCATGGGGGGCTCCAGTTTTGTTCGTCAAGAAGAAAGATCGTTCGATGAGAATGTGCATTGATTACCAAAGATTGAATCAAGTGATCATTAAGAACAAATACGCATTGCCAAGAATAGATGAATTGTTTGATCAATTGCAAGGTGCTTCATACTTTTCGAAGATTGATTTAAAATCAGGTTACCATTAGCTGAGAGTAAGAGAATCAAATATACTGAAAACAACTTTCCGCACAAGAATGGCCACTATGAGTTCCTTGTGATGCCATTTGGATTGATATATGCACCGCCAGTGTTCATGGCGTTGATGAACAACATATTTGCACAGTATCTGGACCAGTTTGTGGTAGTGTTTATCGATGACATTTTGGTGTACTCTAAGACCAAAGAAGAGCATGAAGAGTACTTAAGGATAGCACTGCAACTTTTGAGAGAGAATCAGCTGTAGTGTTTTTGGGACACGTCATCTCCAAAGAAGGGTTATTAGTAGATCCGTCCAAGATTGAGGTAGTAGTGAAGTGGGAAAGACCGAAGAATGTGACAGAAATCAGAAGTTTTCTGGGATTGGCAGGCTACTACCGGAGGTTTGTGTAGGGATTTTCATCGATTACGTCACCATTGACGAAGTTGACAAGGAAGAATGCGTCGTATGTGTGGACATATTAGTGTGAAGCTAGTTTCCAAGAGCTAAAGAAAAGATTGACTACAGCACAAGTCCTTACTTTACCATCCGGAAGCGGCGGTATTACCATTTTTACCGATGCTTCAAATGTTGGACTTGGTTGCGTGTTGATGCAAGAGGGAAAAGTTGTTGCTATGGATCCCGATAGTTGAAAGATCACGAGAAGAACTATGCCACACATGATCTTGAGTTAGCAGCGGTGGTCTTTGCGTTGAAAATGTGGAGACATTACCTCTATGGAGAGAAGTTCGAAGTCCACTCCGATCACCGCAACTTGCAGTATTTGTTTTCTCAGAAGGAATTGAACATGAGGTAGAGAAGATGGATGAAATACATTAAGGATTATGATTTTCCAATGAAGTACCACCCAGAGAAAGCTAATGTAGTTGTTGATGCCTTGAGCAGAAAATCAGTAGTCCTGGCAAATTTAAGTGGCATTTGTATTGTTGACCAATTTGAAGAATTGAGAATAGACCTACAGCCACTAAGGAAGGGTGTATTGTTAGCTAACATGTCAGTGTCTGAGCCTTCCTTCATTCAGAAGATCAAAGATAGTCAATTGCAAGATCCAGAGTTGGCCAAGATTTCAAAGCATATAGCAAACCGTCCTGACTTTCGTATTGTTGATGGAGTTTTGTACTACCGTGACCGTCTATGCGTGCCCATCACTAAAGATTTGAGGAATGACATTATGACCAAGTTTCACAGTATGATTTACTCTATGCATCCAAGCAGTATGAAAGATGTATCAGAATTTGAAGGGCAGATTTTGGTGGAATAACATGAAGAGAGAGATTGCAACATTTGTCTCCCGTTGCATGACTTTCCAGAAAGGCAGAGCATCAGAAGCCACCAGGGTTGTTACAACCATTAGAGATCCCGGAATGGAAATGGGAACACATTACTATGGACTTTATTTCGGGACTACCAAGGACCAGCAAAGGCAACGATGCGATATGGGTCATTGTTGACCGTCTCACCAAGTCAGCTCATTTCATTCCTATGAGGACAGGAAAGAAAATGCACATGCTACCTATGGAAAAGTTTGTCAATGAGATTGTCAGTAGACACGGACAACACGGACAACCAGTTTCTATCAGATCTGACAGAGACAACAAATTTGTCTCGAGGTTCTGGAAGACACTACATGAGTCTATGGGTACGAAGTTACAGTTTAGCACGGCTTATCACCCTCAGACAGATGGCCAGTCAGAGAGAACCATTCAGACTCTTAAGGAAATGCTCCGTGCTTATGTGTTAGATTTCAAAACCCAATGAGATGAGACCCTACCGTTATGTGAGTTTGCTTACAACAACAGTTATCACTCGAGCATTGGGATGACGCCTTTCGAGGCGTTGTATGGCAGAAGGTGTAGGACACTGGTATGTTGGGAAGAGGTCGGAATTCGCAGTTTCCATGGACCAACCATAGTGAGTGAGACTAGTGATAAAGTCAAGCTAATCCAAGAACGTCTGAAAATAGCCCGGAGTAGACAAAAAAGCTACGCAGACTCTCACAGAAGGGACTTATAGTTCAAAGAAGGAGATAAGGTTTTCTTGAAAGTGTCACCTACAAGGAGAACATTGAGATTTGGACAAAAGGGCAAGCTATCACGGAGATACATTGGACCGTATGACATTGTGAGCAAGATCGGTGATGTGGCTTATAGATTAGCCTTACCACCTGAGCTATCCGGTGTACACAACGTCTTCCATGTGTCTATGTTAAAGAAGTACGTTCCCGACCCTTTGCATGTACTCCGGCATGAGCCTTTGGAAATCCGAGAGGATGCAACATATGTGGAGAAGCCCATCCAAATCATTGATACGAAAGAACAAGAGTTGAGGACACGAACCATTCATTGGGTAAAAGTGCTATGGGAGAATCATGGACCGGAAGAAGCAACGTGAGAGCTACTAGATCAAGTGCAAAAGAAGTATCCACATCTACAACCTGAGGTGAGTTATATTTCATTTGGAGGACCAAATGCCCTAATGGGTGGAGGATGTAAGACCCTGTCCCGAGTGACATCGATTAGTGTTATTTAAGTCGTGCATTAGTTCTAAACGTTTTTAGTATGTTTTGACTAAGTTGGGAACAAAATAGCTTTTGATATAGCTTTGGGGAATTTTGAGTGCGTTTGTGACTAGTGGGGCCCTTTCGGGGTTCCTTTTATGACTTTACGTTTACTTGGGGGATTATCTGAGATTCTAATATTTACTATTTTAATCCCGTTTTATTTATCTCATTAATCCCTACAACTTACATGTTGATCCCATGCCCATTCGAGACCCCAAAACCCGACTTTCATAGCATCGATGGCAAAACAGTCTTTTTACACTAAATCTGTACCCAAAATTTGATATTCCCGAAACTTGCGAAACATATACTTTTGAAAACTGGATATTGTTGGAAGTAGGTGGGCCTCGTGGATAGGTTTTCAAAACTTTTTGACCCACTTGACTCAGGGATCAACTATCCAGAAGGCTATAACCCAATCCAGAATGCAATCCCTCATTCTCATCAATCATGTACAGCAATATAACCTATCTAGAAGATAGAAATCAGCAACTACATGCAACAAAATAATCTACAACAAGTAGAGAAGCAGATTATACCTTTGGAGCCCGGTAGTGCTCTAATCGAGGAGGAGACAACCAACTAGAACAAGAACTCTTCTTGAAGCAATTAGAGATCTCCAAGACCTTGTTGTCTTCCACGCTATGACCCTCTATCAGATCTATTTTCTCAAGAAGATGCGTGGGATCTCCAAGAGAAAACCCTACTAGAAACTCTAAGGAACTAGAAGGCAACTAGAAGAGAGAAAAGAGAAGAAAATTGTGCAACACTTGCACAAATAAAGAGGGTTGGGCGTGCACTCTTATGGCTGGACGTCCAAGGGGTGTATTCCCCTTTTAAATAGCCCTCAAGTCTCCTCTCTTATCTCTCTTAATAATTTGTATTAGAAGTCACACTTCCACACAAATTAGTAGCTTACTATTACCACTATTAGAAGTCCCACTTCAACTAGAAATAGTAACTTTCTAATTCCTTCCTTTTAGAGTTTAAGTAAGAATATAATCTTTCTAATACTTGGGCTAGTGTGGGGACCACTAGGGATTCCTTAGAAAGTTGGCTCCAACTGGGACACGCGACCCCACATCTCATGTGTAATCCGGGCCCACAATTAATTGCAAATAACACCACTATATAAATGCAATTGCACTGCAGTCTTAGGAATAAATTATAATGAAGACCCTAAACTTCCCAATTACCCTAAATTACCCATGGATCAATTGGAATAAATCTGTCCCATCCAATCTTAGATCCACATCTTATTATCCTTGAGCCTTAATTAATTACAGTGATCATCAGTACCATCCAATTAACTCTTAATCGAGATGGGTGCGCACTTACTAATGATAAATCCATTAATTGGCACAAGGGGATAATGTAGATAGATTCCATCTTGATCATTCCATGTTCCCACAGTCCTACTACCACGTACCCAAGACACCGAGGTGTTGACCTACAGTTGGCCTCACTCATTGGTGACTCAAAGCAAATGAATAGACAAAAACTTGAGTTCATCAATGTCTCAGGATTGAGAGCCTATTGCTAGGGAATTATGAGAGCAATCTTTAAATCGAGACAGTATTTCATAAGGTGCTTCTTATGGTCCTTCAATACATCCAATGTACCAGCACTATGATCCAAAATCTTACATTCTGATGATCGAGACAGATCCCACTATCTCATAGTGATCAAAGTGCTACAACCTTGTCAAATGAGATGCCCAGTCTCATCATTGGTTGTGAAGATATTTTAAGTATAAGATTTGTGACACATATCTCCCGTATGTGGATCTCATCCATATACATATATCACATCTAATATATTAATGGGACCCGGTTCATCTCATGAACCATTATGTCATTTGTATTGGTCATGTGCATTAAGTAATAAATCACCATTCATCTCATGAAAGGAAAGCATGATTATATTGATAAATAAAGAAATTAATCAATTTATTACATCAACTGATGGATTGAGACCATACAATCTAACAGATATTTCGATGATCACTTTTCTCTTCTTCGTCAAATTCGTTCGAAGTCCCGAAAACCATGATTTCAACCCACAAAGATTTCTAGTGTTGAAGCCCATTCTTGACTTGTATAAAAGGAGAACTCACCTTCTCTTTTCCCTTTCTAGTTCAAGCTCCCATCATCAACAAGGGTTTTCTTCTTTTCATCTTTCTCTCTAACTTATAACTTTTCCATCTCTATCCCTATCAACCTTGCACCAATAGCTAAATGAATGTCATCATCTTCTTCACCATCTTGAAAGCTTTCCATTGACATTATTTTTGGAGAAGACCTCTCATTCCAAGACCCTCTTTGAGCTAACCTTGTCCATTTGAAGAACTTCCAAGTAAGAAATCCCTCCCATCTCTTTTATATTTGTCCTTCTAGCCTAAGAGAGACTCCCTTTTCACTATTGAAAGCTTTATTTTCCATGTTCCTTGTTTTGACCCTTTCAGGGTTTATTTTTGGGGGTTTTTGTTTGTAGCTTGGATTCTTGGCTTGCAAGAGTGATTAGGACTTCATTTGCCTACTAGAGACCCAAGGCAATTGGATGATTTTATATTATGAGCTTTTAACGGTTTTCATGAGAAATATGATTGATTTGGTTATTTTCATTCATGTTTGTCCAACTTGCATTGATTGTGAAATAAATGCTCATGAAAGAATTCTTCAAGCTCATTTATTGTCATGAAAATGTGGTTTATAGTCCTTCATTTATCTCTTGTTTATAGTTCAAATCTGTTCTTGGGAGTAGCGGTTTCCTTCCCTTCTTTCTTTATATTTGGATGTGATATTCTTGGAGGAGGATGAAATGGATGTTGTAGGAGATTTGATTTTGGATTGGATAGGGTTTTGAACTCCTCATTTGGTGTATACAAGGGCTAAAGAGGGGTTGTAAAAGGATGAGAAAGAGAGGAGAAAAACTGTCCCGGAACCAGTTTCTGGACAGTTCGCTCGAGCGAAGTGTCCAGAAAAAGGTTCGAAAGTGAAGCCCCACCCCTTGTGGACCCTCACTTTTGAATTCGAATATTATAATTATATTATTTATTGTTAATTATGCTAATTAATAGGGATCAGTAAGGGGTAGATAGATATTTTCCTAAGTTTTAATTTGATTAGGCTTATTTTGTGTTTTATAGAATGGATAGGGTGTCATTTATAAATGTTATAGGGTTCTAGAAGTTTTGATGCCTTACTAGTAAATAAGATTTTAATAGGGGGGTTTTCCACACCTGAGAACATTCTAGAATTTCCACCAAATGACCTAAAAGCACATGTCCTTATCCATATCTCTATACAACCTACAAGGCCCTTATGGTAATTGTCCCAAAACCCTAGCCTATATAAACTATACTATTGCATTGGGAAATGAACCCTAAATTCACTCTTAATTATCCCTCATTTACCTCTCATTTCACAAAACCCTAGCTAAAACCCTAATTCTCCAAAACCCTAATTTCAAGAAGAAGGGGGTCACCTCCTACGTATTATTGCTACAATCTCCTAAGGACTTTCTCTTACCATTTTTATTTGCAATCCGGATTTGAGGCAAGTACCTTATACAAGTTATCATAGAATGCATGTTTTCTCCCATTTGATTCTTTAAATTTCAATTCAATTGATGTATATATGTTTAGAGCTACCTTTTGAGCTTGTTTTATGGTTTTTGGCCATTGATGGATGAGTTTATCTCATTTGGAAGATCAATGGTCGGATGGAATGATGGATGGTTGGGCATTGAAGTGTTTTTATAGTTTTATTTGTTTATTTAATGAATGAAGGTGAATGGAAATGATTTGGACATAATTCGGATGAAGAGGAGTGACTGTATCAGGTTTCTGCAAACTAAACAGTGAGGGATTGATCTCTTGAGTTGAGACCGGGACCCAGGTGGGCCACCCGATGCCCCATCTGATCCGTGGATCCGAAGGATGACCCACGGGCGTCCCTAGAGGAGGTGGTCCCATAGGGATGGACACCCCTGGCCCACCATCCATTAGCTTGATCAATAGAGGACGAGCTTTAAGGGGGGAAAATTAGTTTTGCAGCAGTCGGTTGTGGGGCCCACTGACTGATCCGATCGCCGATCTGGTCCGACCATCGGATCGGAAATGGTGGGGCGAGGTTAGGGATGTGAACTCATGTGAGGTGGACCCCGTTTGGTCCACCATCCAAAGACCCAAACGAGGCAGGACGATAATGAGAAAAGAAATAACGGTTTCCGTTTTTTGGAGATCGTGTGGCCCAGGTGGGTGACCAATGGTGATCTAGACCATATATCATATAGTAGGGCCCTGGGCGACTAGATTGGTGCAGTCTGATTTGGGCCTCGATCAGTGGGGCCCACGATCGTTGCAGACTCCAATATTCCAGGTGAGACGTGTTTGCTGTGTTGGAGAGAGTTCTGTTGCAGAACGAATTAGATAAGGGAGAAGGAAGGGATGGGTGGTCTGGTAGCCCAAGGGAGCATGGGAAAAGTATGTCCACTTGCTTTTGGAGCTGCCTTTTTATTTTCTATAACAATAGGGGAGTAGTGTCCTGCCTAGACTTGACATGAATACAAAAGCGAAAGAGAGAGTGATGCTGGACACGTCATGGATGGAGGTTTTTTATTTGACCTGGGCACTTGTTTTTCTAATGAGGAGTTAGGTGATCTAGGGTGTACGGGAAAGTGTAGCATCACTTATGCTACAGAACTTGGTATAGCTAAATACTGTACACCTTGCCACCTTTAGTTTCTAGAAAATTAATTGAGCCGCATAGTTTTTAAGGAACCCAATTAGAATAATTTGACATGCTACTTTTATAATATTTCTTGACCCCATTAATTTTAGAAATTAGAAAATAAAAGATCCCTTAGTCTTTAATGAACCTAAATTGAGTTTGGACCCTTAAGATTTATATTTTTGGAAATTACATTAGATTTTAGAATTTGAATAAGCCCTTAGTATTTTATGAACCCAATTGGAATTCTAATGTATAACCTGGATTTTCCCTAAAACCCAGAGTTCAGTAAGCGCGATCGACTGGACACACTGAAAACCGCAGAAGTTGAGATTTGGCCTGGAATCTGTTGATTCAGGTAGACCTATGTACCAGGTCGACCGGCTGGCCACCTGGTCGATCGGGTACACTGGAAATTCCAGAATCCAAACCAAGCCCCAACCTTGATTCCTGTGGAGCAGATCGACCCGACCTTAGTCCGGTCGACCTACCACACTGCGAACACTAAGTTGTGAGTTTAGCCTTTGTTTTATGATTGATCGATTGTGGGGCCCATTGACCATCCAAATAAGCTTCCATCAATGTGCCAAGCATGAGTCAATGGTGTGGCTCGACCTTGACTCGTGGGGACCACCAAGTAGGATTTAGGGATTGGAATTGTTAGTGATTCGACCCTGAAACGTAGTCAAAGTTGCTCGTAACTTCAGGAGCACCAAATATAACATTTTTGGCATCTGAGACTGTAGTTAGGGATCCAATTATCTGATGAGGCCCTGAATCTGAGACTGGACCATTACCTAGGTTGGACCCTTGCTTCATTCCATTTGATTCTATTGCTTGGAGGTGATTATACATTGTACTTCTCTCATATCCTTGTTCTTATTATAAACTTGTTAATTAAATGAAAAATGAAGGACCTGAACCTAGGACTTCCTATAGTTGACCTGGTGATATTGTTTGGAGGAATTTGACCCGTGTCTATGGCTAGGCAGGCCCTCATACGGCCTAAGTTGTATGTATGAACCCTAGGATGGAGAGGTTGTTGTGATTAGAGTTGTAACTCATTTTGGATGAAGTATGGATTGTTTGATGTTGGATTGAGATTAGTGATCTCTCCTGGTCTATTTAGACTAAGGCCATGCTTGGTGGGCCTTATTATGGACCCAATGATTGGTACTTGGACCTCTTAGGGACTTGTTAGAACCTTGCTCGCGCAAGGCAAGCCTAGATAGATATAGACCTGTACATTGGTTTCCTGAGTCGACACAAACATTCACTCAGTTGTTTTAAGCTCAGCCTGTTGACTGATCATCATTGGTAGGAGCTATCTATGAGTGTTGAGTGGGCTATCATGATGAGCTGTGTTTTAGACAGACGGTGTGATACCGGATCCGGTCTCTTGAGTGATGAGTGTTTGAGATTGATGAGTGATTAGCGGGGTTAGTTATCCTCAGCACTGGTGAGGTTTCTCCACCGCGACTGTGTTCAGTATGGGAGAGCCGCGACATAATATCCCACGATATCCAGCTTAAGTGAATGTGCCACATTGAATAGATAGAGTGACTTATCTTAATTTCCTGATTCTAAATGTTTATCTTGCTCAATTGCCTAGTATTTGTACATTGGATATTCTTATTGATCATATTATTGTCTCCACTCTTTCGATGCATACATCCTATGTTATTTGTATAATGTAACTTGCCAGATCCTTGGATCTGACCCATTCTTGGTGCTTAGGTGTTGACCCCGATTATGAGGATGACGCGTTCGTCGAGGCACCCATAGCCGGAGACTATAGATGGGGACCAGCCGACCAGGGGGTCGAGCTGGAGGATGGAGCGCCTGTACCGGGGGCTTGAGTGTTATCTTTTTTTTTTGTTTGAGTATCTTTTTGTGGTGAGCAGGGAGTTAGTCTAATATGTTTATAAACATGTTCTTAATTATACTTTGAGATTTAGGTTGGACTTCAACCCTACCACATTTGTTACATCTTTTATAATACCAAATCCTTCCGCTTTATTGTTTACGCTTCCGCAATTTTAACCATTGATTATATGTTGGTCAAAAATTTTAAATTGGACCTCACTGCTGGCCTACGATCTTGGAAGTTCTCGGAAATTTCCAGGAAGTAGCGTGCCAACTTCAGGTACCTTGACGATTTTCTCGGTATTCGGAATTGGGGTGTTATAATTTTTGGTATCAGAGCGGGCAAGTCTCTAGGAATTAAAACACAGTAGAAACTTTAGGACGTAGTGAGGATTTCCGTTATGCGATACAAGTGAGGACGATGGATTGGGTAGAATCAGGGTAGTCCTAGGTGTTGGACTCGAATTAACACAATTTCCTTTTTTTGATAGATGTTTGGACGCGAGGCACCACCTGGGGCACCAGTGGTCAGCGATCATTCCAGCCACGAGCATTGCTTTGAGAGGTTTCTACAGGCCTTCCTTGTCACGCAGGAGGCCCAGGCGACCGCACATCTGCAGCAGGCGGAGGACTTTGCGCAGTTCCAGACGCGGGTCCTAGAGGTGATCGAGAGGGTGGCCCAACCAGCTCCAGTGGATGTACCTATTTCGGTGGTAGATCTGAACGTTATATTTGAGAAGTTTCTCAAGAGGGGACCGCCAGAGTTTATCGTCGCAGATGACCCCATGGTAATGGACGACTAGCTTGTCCGTATGGAGAAGATTTTCAGGGTCTTTGAGTGTTTTGGACGCCAGAGGGTGCAATTGGCAGCATATATGTTTCGTGGCGTGGCTGAGGACTGGTGGAGGACCATGCAGCGACCTTACGAGGCGATAGGAGATGAGGTGGCTTGGACTGCCTTCAAGACAAATTTCCTCAAGAAGTTTATTCCCGCTCATGTCAGGGAGCGTAAGCTTAGGGAGTTCCAGACTCTTGTCCAGGGCAGTATGACTGTCTATCAGTACGAGCTCTGTTTCACCCTATTGTCCCGTTTCGCAGAGGCACTGCTTACGTCCAAGGCCGAGAGGATCCGGCGGTTTGTCGACGGATTGAGGGAGGAGATCCAGCTGGCTATGTCCTATATCAAGCTACCTACCTACGAGGAGGCCTTGAGGAGAGCTTATTGGGCAGAGGAGCATCTTCAGCGGTTGGAGGCCACTCACTACAGAAACGGTTCCGGACCGCCCCAATCAGGCAGCAACCCGTGATCTCGCAGCAACAACCATTCCAGAGGCAGAGGCCAGCAGGCCAAGTGGGGCGGTATCATCATTAGCAGTAGTAGTACCACGGGCCTAGAGTATGCTTCGACTGTAGTGAGCAGGGGCACATATCTAGGCACTGCCCACTCCGCGAGCAGCAGCCCTCGATGCTTTAGCTTCCAGCACCTCCGAGAGCTCCAGCTCCAGCTCCAGCGGCTCAGCCAGCGCATCAGGTTGCACTAGCACCTTAGCCGTAGTACCGTGCATAGCAGCAAGCACGCGCACCTCAGCAGCCCCGAGGACAGTAGCACCATCGAGGACTTCATCAGAGGCACCATGGCCAGCAGCGCCAGCAGCAGAGACTCCAGGCTACAAGTCGAGCTTTTGCACTCACGCACGAGGACGCCGAGGCTATAGGCAACGTGGTGGAAGGTACTCTTTCTATTAGTGATCATCTTGCTTGATCTAGGAGTGACACATTCGTATGTGTTATCAACTTTTGTTTTAGTCCTTGGTGGGGTAGGAGAGGAAATGCCTTGTATGTTAGTTGTGTCTACGCTAGTGGGTAGGAGCGTTGTGTGTCAGACTTACCACCCCAAATGCCGAGTGTAGATTGGGGAGTACATTTTGCTTGCAGATCTGATTGTGCTACCCATGCATGACTTCGACGTCATTTTGGGGATGGATTGGTTGGCTAGATACCGAGCAGTGATGAATTGCTTCGAGAAGACAGTCTGACTCTCCATTGACGGATCAGACGACACGATCGAGTTTATAGGAGAGAGGAGATCGCCTAACACCTGGATGATTTCGGCACTGAAGGATGAGAGATTGATGAAATCAAGTTGTGAAGGCTACATCGCGTTCATCTCGGAGGATAAGCCGACCAGAGGAGTAGAGGAGATCCCAGTTGTCTGCGAGTTGCCCGATGTGTTTCCCGACGAGATCCCGGGATTGCCTCTAGTCAGAGAGATAGACTTCACCATCAAGCTCGCACCAGGCATAACACTGATTTCCAAGGCTCCTTATCGCATGGCTCCAGCAGAGTTGCGAGAGTTAAAGACCCAGTTGGAGGAGTTGCTAGCCAAAGGCTTCATCAAACCGAGCTTGTCGCCGTTGGGTGCACCAGTGCTTTTCGTGAAGAAGAAAGACGCATCGATAAGGATGTGCATCGACTACCGGCAGCTGAACCAGGCAACAGTGAAGAACAAGTATCCTCTTCCACGGATCTACGAGCTCTTCGACCAGCTTCAAGGTGCTCAACACTTTTTGGAGATAGATTTGAGATCTAGATACCATCAGCTGCGAGTCAGAGAGCAGGATGTGCAGAAGACAGCGTTCCGTACACGCTACGGGCACTACGAGTTCTTGGTGATGCCATTCGAATTGACGAATGCGCCATCAGTGTTCATGTCCCTGATGAACAAGATATTCGCTCCGTACCTCGACAGCTTCACAGTTTGTTCATCGACGATGTGTTGGTTTATTCCAAGTCTAGAGATGTTAGACCCCGACCCAGACCAATTCGATTAGTGTGCGATTAGTAGGTGTTTAGTCGTAAGTGGGTTTAGTTGTCGTTGGGTTAGAAGTAATTAGTTTTAGTCTTGGACATAGCTTTGGGAATTTTGAGAACGTTTAGTATTAGTCAGACACACTCAGGAAGGCCTGAGTGCACGTGTAAGCTTGGAAGGATCGTATCGGTTTCCGTGTAATTGTGACTTTGATTTCATTTGAATGACTTTTCTATGTGTTACAACTTTCGTCTTAAGCCCATTCATGTTTGAAGCCAAAAACCCAAGTTCTGGCCCAAAAAGGGTAAAGTGGTCTTTTTACACAAATCTGGATAGAAAATTTGAGATCTCAAAACCATGTCAAAAATATACTTTTTGGAAACTAGATATTTCGAGGATCGTTTTATCCTTCTTTGCCGAGTTCATTCGAGGCCCACAAGATCATGTTTTTGTCATTTCAAGGTTCAAAGTTCATTGGGCCCCATTGTCATCACTTAAGCATAACCCTCATCTCTTTCATTCATTCCCCCAAAATTCCTGCAACTTCTTAACCTAGGGCGGAAAATCCCTCTTTCCTTTCCATCTTCCTCACCTTGCATGATCTAGCTAGAGATCTCCAAATAAAATTCCAAGGCCATCATCTTCTTCCTCTCATCTCAAGCTTCCTATTGATGTCTCCTTCTTGAAAGCTAAAGTTGGGAAAGCTCTCCATTTTCTTCATTCCTTCTTGTTTGAGCATCTCTAGGTAAGAGCCTCAACCCCTACTTTCATAAAGTCTTTTTAGTTCCTTAAAAATCTTATTTTTCATGATACAAACCCCTTTGGTAAAATGGGTTTCTTGTTTTCAAGATTGAGTGAGTTTTGTGTGGTTTTCATGGGTTTTTGTAGTTCTTTGGATTAGTGAGTGAAGTGCTTGGTGAAGTGTGAGACATCTTGGACTAAGGCAAGTAATCTCTATAGGTTCAATGTTGCATGTGTATTTTGATTTCATTGTGATTTAGGAATTTTGCATATAATCTTGTTTACAAGCTTCATGATCATGTTTTCATTGGATTGGATGTTTGAAATGGTGAAAATGAACCCTTGGTGAGCATGAAGGCTCAATGGATTGTATGTGATTTAAGGATGAGAAGAAGGAGAAAAATGTGTGGGTAGTTGTACAAGAGAAAGACTTTTTCTGCACTCAGCGAGCACAGGCAGAAGCTTGTCCGCTCGAGGGTCCGCTCGAGCGACCAAGCCACTGCTTGGTCCGAGCGCAGACAGAGAGCTGTTCGCTCGAGCGACCTTATGTCCGCTCGAGCGAACTGCCCACTGTCTAATCTGGAGCAAGACAAAGAGTTGTCCGCCCGAGCGACCTTATTGTCCGCTCGAGCGAAGTGCCAATACCTTACAAGTTCCGCTCGAGCGAACCTGCCAGATTCTGGAAGAAGAATTACTTCATTTGTGTATTTTCTTGAAGGTTGAAAAACTAGACTATGTTAAGGGTTTTGATTTGACATTGTGTAAATGGAACTTCGAAATGCAACCCAACTTCGGGGACACCAATTCTTGTATATTCCGACATTTGGGGTCCCAAGTACACAAAGGTCAATTAGTAGCCTTAACACATGCTTGTCAGATTTCGTACTTGAATTTCCGTTTTGGTACGATAAGTACCATCGTGCACTCGTTTTGGATTTCAAGTATAAGATCGTTTTGAAGAATGGTTTCAAGAAAAAGGGGATCACTTCCTAAGCGTGTTATGCATATTAATTATGCCTTTTGCTAGTCGTGTTCGTCGTGTTTTGATAAGTGACTTCCCCCTTTTTATCTGGGCATGTTTTGATAGTGTTTCGCGTGTTTTGTGCATTCATGAATTAAGTGAACACCACTGAGCTTGGACTACCCTTTCAGTTTGATCCACTGTCTGGGGGTCCTTAAACATGTGGACTGTCTGCAGACTGGTCGTGTAGTTACTACACATCGTGCGTGTCCGGTTCCGCGGCCGGAAATCCCCGTACATGTGGGAATCATGTCGTGATTATATTATGTATATCGTGCTTGTCGTGCGTGCTTGCTCTTTTCATTATATATGATAGAGAAAGGATGGGCTCTTTGTGGATTGTAACTATTCATGATATTATACGTACTCATGCTAGTTTGTTTTAGTATCTCAGTCATTGTAGTATTTCAAATCAAGGATTTGTTTATATGTTTTCTTATCACGTTATTTGTTTCATGTTTTCACCTAAATTGATTACCTGCCAAACCGTTGTGTTTGACCCTTGTTTGTTGGTGCCCAGGTGCAGGCGACGTTACCTTTGAGGAGGAGCGTTCGGAGGAGGCTTTTGAGCCAACCCCTGTTAGAGAGTGGCAGCCCGACGATGTCAACTAGACGTCGGGCGGGTTCTTGAGTTTCGTCAATTATGTCATGGGTTTCTTTTGTTATTTTGATAATTGTATTGGCCTCTGTTGGCCTCTCATGGGTTGTAACTAAAACTTAACTTACTTTTGAGTTAGTCTCATAACTTGAATCTTGATGGGAATGCCATTTTAACTTCTTCCTTTGATACTATATCTTGTTATTATTTGTCATAGCACTTAAGGATTTATTGGTGCTTATCTTGATGTGATTTGCTACACGCTTCCGCATACTTGATCATGTGAGTCAGATTCCGCGTGTCAAAGGGAATCCTCACCGCGGGAACCAGTGGGAAAACATAAACAATCGAACATCAACAACTCGTTGCGGGCCCGGGGATCCGTTCCGGGGTCGCGACAAGAGAGGAGCACGAGCAGCATTTGAGGACGTCTCTACAGTTATTACGGGACAACCAGTTATATGCGAAGCTTAGTAAGTGCGAGTTTTGGTTGGAACAAGTGGTTTTCCTCGGACATATCATCTCCAAGGACGGACTAACAGTGGACCCAGCAAAGATAGAAGCAGTGGTGAATTGGGAGAGACCGAAGAATGTCACGGAGATTCGAAGTTTTCTTGGTTTGGCAAGCTACTACCGCAGATTCGTCAAGAACTTCTCCACAATTTCGGCGCCATTGACCAAATTGACGAGGAAGGATGTATCGTTCGTATGGTCAGATGCTTGTAAAGACAACTTCCAAGAGCTGAAAGAGAGACTAACGACAACACCGATCTTGTCCTTGCCTACCAGGAGTGGTGGATTTGTTGTCTTCACCGACGCGTCAAGGACATGCCTAGGATGTGTTCTGATGCTGAAAGGGAAAGTCATCGCCTATGGATCACACCAGCTGAAAGAACACGAGAAGAAGTACGCTACGCATGACTTGGAGCTAGCAGCGGTCGTTTTTGCGTTGAAAATGTGCCGGCACTATCTCTTTGGGGAGAAGTTCGAAGTGCATTCGGACCACCGCAGCTTGCAGTATCTGTTCACCCAGAATGATCTCAACAACCGTTAGAGGCGATGGATGGAGTACATCAATGATTACGACTTCCCTATCAAATATCATCCTGGTAAGGCAAATGTTGTGACAAACGCTTTGAGTAGGAAGACCGCCCTCGTCGGCTTTCTTGCAGCAAAGGGTGTGTGGATCAATGTCTTCAGGGACTTAGATGTCCAGTTTCAACCGCTCAGTGACAGAGTCATGCTCGCCACCATGTCGGCATGGGAACTAGAGTTACTAGGAAAGGTCAAGGACAGTCAACACAATAATCCAAAGCTTGTCAGAGTGATCAAGAAGATTGACCAGAGGCCAGAGTTCAGATTGATTGGTGGAGTGCTCTACTATCAAGACAGATTGTGTGTGCCAAATGTTTAGGAGCTGAAGGACGAGATCCTAGCAGATGCGCATCATAGCAAATATTTGATTCACCCCGGCAGCACCAAGATGTACCAGAACCTGAGGAGCTACTACTGGTGGAACAACATGAAGAAAGAGATCGCAGGCTATGTTTCTAGATGCTTGACGCGCCAGCAGATCAAGGCCGAACACCAGAAGCCGCCAGGACTACTACAATAGCTTGATATACCCAAGTGGAAGTGGGATCATATTACCATGGACTTTATCATGAGACTTCCAGCTACCAGGAGATGCCACGATGGCATATCGGTTATTGTTGACCGACTGACTAAGTCAGCTCATTTCTTACCAGTTTCGATGAGAGCAGGACTCGACGTCCTAGCTAAGTTGTACATGGACGGGATTGTCTCTTTGCACAGAGTTCCAGCTTCGATCATATCAGACAAAGACTCGCATTTCACTTCTCACTTTTGGGAGAGCCTACAACAGGCTTTGGGCACCAAGTTGAGCTTCAGCACTGCTTACCATCAGCAGACAGACGGACAGACTGAGCGCACCAACTAGACATGAGAGGAGATGTTGAGAGCTTGTGTCTTGGATTACAAGGAGAACTGGGAAGACTATCTACCACTTTGCGAGTTTGCCTACAACAATAGCTACCATTCAACCATCAAGATGACACCTTTCGAGGCTTTGTACGGCAGAAGATGTAAAACCCCAGTCTGTTGGGAATAAGTTGGTGTTAGGAGTTTCCGTGGACCATCCCTAGTCAGCGACACCAGCGAGAAGATCCGGCGAATAGTAGAGAATTTGAAGATAAGCTGCAGTCGCCAGAAGAGCTATGTAGATAACCAGCGCAGACCTCTCGAGTTCCAGAAGGGAGACAAGTTGTTCTTGAAGGTTTCCCCAACCAGAGGTACCCTTAGGTTTGGCGAGAAGGGTAAGCTAGCGTGGAGATACATTTGGCCGTTTGAGATCAAGTCAAGGATCGGAGACGTTGCTTACAAGCTTCAGCTACCGCCAGAGTTGTCGGGAGTACACAATGTATTTCATGTCTCTATGCTAAAGAAGTATATGAAAGACCCTACGCATATTCTTCATCATCAGCCACTCGATATCCAGCCAGACGCTTCATACATCGCCAGACCTGTTGCCGTCATCGACACCAAGCAGCAGGTGCTTCGGACCCGAACCATTCATTGGGTGAAGGTCCAATGGGAGCACCACACCCCAATCAAGTGATGAAGGACTATCCACACTTATTACCTCAGGTATATTCTTACTTTGTTTTGACATTTGGGGACCAAATGTTTTAAAGGAGGGAGAGATGTGAGGCCCCACACTTGTGGACCCTCACTTTTGAATTTGAAAATTATAATTATACTATAATTTGAAAATTATAATTATACTATAATTTGAATATTATAATTATATTATTTATTGTTAATTATGCTAATTAATAGGGATTAGTAAGGAGTAGATAGATATTTTCCTAAGTTTTAATTTGATTAGGATTATTTTGTGTTTTATAGAATGGATAGGGTGTCATTTATAAATGTTATAGGGTTCTAGAAGTTTTGAGGCCTTACTAGTAAATAAGATTTTAATAGGGGGGTTTTCCACACTTGAGAACATTCTAGAATTCCACCAAATGACCTAAAAGCACATGTCCTTATCCATATCTCTATACAACCTACAAGGCCCTTATGGTAATTGTCCCAAAACCCATCTTATATAAACTATACTATTGCATTGGGAAATGAACCCTAAATTCACTCTTAATTATCCCCCATTTACCTCCCATTTCACAAAACCCTAGCTAAAACCCGAACCTCCTACCTATTATTTCTACAATCTCCTAAGGACTTTCTCTTTCTATTTTCATTTGCAATCCGGATTTGAGGCAAGTACCTTATACAAGTTATCATAGAATGCATGTTTTCACCCCGTTTGGTCCACCATCCAAAGACCCAAAGGAGGCAGGACGATAATGAGAAAAGAATAAGGGTTTCCGTTTTTTAGAGACCGTGGGGCCCATGTGGGTGACCAATGGCAATCTGGACCATATATCTTATAGTAGGGCCCTGGGTGACCAGATTGGTGCAGTCTGATTTGGGCCTCGATAAGTGGGGCCCACGATCGTTGCAGACTCCATTATTCCAGGCGAGACGTGTTTGCTGTGTTGGAGAGTTCTGTTGCAGAATGAATTGTATAAGGGAGAAGGAAGAGATGGGTGGTCCGGTAGCCCAAGGGAGCATGGGAAAAGTATGTCCACTTGCTTTTGTAGCTGCCTTTTTATTTTCTATAACAGTAGGCGAGTAGTGTCCTGCCTAGGCTTGACATGAATACAAAAGCGAAAAAGAGAGTGATGCTGGACACGTCATGAATGGAGGTTTTTTATTTGACCTGGGTACTTGTTTTTCTAATGAGGAGTTAGGTGATCTAGGGTGTAAGGGAAAGTGTAGCATCACTTTTGCTACAGAACTTGGTTTAGCTAAATACTGTACACCTTGCCACCTTTAGTTTCTAGAAAATTAACTAAGCCCCATAGTTTTTATGGAACCCAATTAGAATAATTTGACATGCTACTTTTATAATATTTCTTGACCCCATTAATTTTAGAAATTAGAAAATAAAAGATCCCTTAGTCTTTAATGAACCTAAATTGAGTTTGGACCCTTAAGATTTATATTTTTGGAAATTACATTAGATTTTAGAATTTGAATAAGCCCTCAGTATTTTATGAACCCAATTGGAATTCTAATATATAACCTGGATTTTCCCTAAAACCCAGAGTTCAGTAAGCGCGATCGACTGGACACACTGAAAACCGCAGAAGTTGAGATTTGGCTTGGAATTTGTTGATTCAGGTAGACCTATGTACCAGGTCGACAGGCTGGCCGCCTAGTCGATCAGGTACACTAGAAATTCTAGAATCCAAACCAAGTCCCAACCTTGATTCCTGTGGAGCAGATCGATCCGACCTTTGCCAGGTCGACTTACCACACTGTGAACACTAAGTTGTGAGTTTAGCCTTTGTTTTTTTATTGATCGATTGTGGGGCCCATTGACCATCCAAATGAACTTCCATCAATGTGCCAAGCACGAGTCAATGGTGTGACTCGACCTTGACTCGTGGGGACCACCAAGTAGGGTTTAGGGATTGGAATTGTTACTGATTCGACCCTTAAACGTAGTCAAAGATGCTCGTAACTTCAGGAGCACCAAATATAACATTTTTGGCATCTGAGACTGCAGTTAGGGATCCAATTATCTTATGAGGCCCTGACTCTGAGAGTGGACCATTACCTAGGTTGGGCCCTTGCTTTATTCGATTTGATTCTATTGCTTGGAGGTGATTATAAATTGTACTTCTCTCATATCCTTGTTCTTGTTATAAACATGTTAATTAAATGAAAAATGAAGGACCTGAATCTAGGACTTCCTAGAGGTGACCTGGTGATATAGTTTGGAGGAATTTGACCGTGTCTGTGGCTAGGCGGACCCTCATATGGCCTAAGTTGTATGTATGAACCCTAGGATGGAGAGGTTGTTGTGATTAGAGTTGTAACTCATTTTGGTTGAAGTATGGATTGTTTGATGTTGGATTGAGATTGGTGATCTCTCCTGGTCTATTTAGACTAAGGCCATGCTTGGTGGGCCTTAGTATGGACCCAATGATTGGTACTTGGACCTCTTAGGGACTTGTTAGAACCTTGCTCGCGCAAGGCAAGCCTAGACAGATACAGACTTATACATTGGTTTCCTGAGTCGGCACGAACATTCACTCAATTGTTTTAAGCTCGGCCTGTTGACTGATCATCACTGGTAGAAGCTATTTATGAGTGTTAAGTGGGCTATCATGATGAGCTGTGTTTTAGACAGATGGTGTGATACCGGATTCGGTCTCTTGAGTGATGAGTGTTTGAGATTGATGAGTGATTTGCGGGGTTAGTTATCCCCAGCATTGATGCGATTTCCCCTCCGCAATTGTGTTCAGTATGGGAGGGTCGCGGCATAATATCCCGCGATATTCAGATTGTGTGAATGTGCCACGTTGAATAGATAAAGCGACTTATCTTAATTTCCTGATTCTAAATGTTTATCTTGCTCAATTGCTTAGTATTTGTACATTGGATATTCTTATTGATCTTATTATTGTCTCTACTCTTTTGATGCGTACATCCTATGTTATTTGTATAATGTAACTTGCCAGATCCTTGGATCTAACCCATTTTTGGTGCTTAGGTGTTCGTCGAGGCGCCCATAGTCGGAGACTATGGATGGGGACCAGCCGACCAGGGGGTCGAGCTGGAAAATGGAGCACCTGTACTGGGGGCTTGAGTGTTATCTTTTTTTTGGGTTTGAGTGTCTTTTTGTGGTGAGCAGGGAGTTAGTCTAATATGTTTATAAACATGTTCTTAATTATACTTTGAGATTTAGGCTGGACTTCAACCCTGCCACATTTGATGCATCTTTTATAATACCAAATCCTTCCGCTTTATTATTTACGCTTCCGTAATTTTAACCATTGATTATATGTTGGTCAAAAATTTTAAATTGGACCTCACTGCGGACCTACGATCTTGGAAGTTCTTGGAAATTTTCGGGAAGTAGCGTGCCAACTTCGGGTACCTTGACGGTTTTCTCGGTATTCTGAATTGGGGTGTTCCATCGAACCATTCCAGAGGATAGTTCGCTCGAGCGAACCCTCCCAGAACTCGTTCCACAGAATGGTTAGTTCGACCGAACTGAAAAGTTCGACCGAACTGAAATTTCGCTCGAGCCAACTTGAACTGGTCGAGTTCGCTCGAGCGACCTCTATTCGCTCGAGCGAACCCACCCAGAAAACCATTCCAAAGAGCTCACCGCTCGAGCGAACTCCAGGTCCACTCGAGCGATGTGTACTGTTCATCTGGGACTATTTTGGGAGCACAAATGAAATGTTTAAATGATTGTGAGAGGTTTGGTTGGAGCCCTATTGTATTAGGAAGACTCATTCTTATGATTTGAAATCCCTTTGAGAAATAAGTCACATCACGAAGACTCATTTGAAGTTTTGAAAACCCTAAGGTGTATAAGGAGCCCGGAATATCCCCAAACTCAAAGAGTACTAAGTTGTTATTAAATCTACATATGGGACCCCTATTCATCTTAAACAAATCTTGAACCTAATATTTTACCCGAAACTTCATTGGTTCATTGTATTTCATTGTTCCCGAGATTTGTACTACGTGACTTGTTATTCCCGAAAGCATTGAAATTGTACTTGATATAGTTGTTAGTCCCAAAGTGCATTGCCCGACATGAAATGACAGTTGTGTCTTCGAGCACCCCGACCCGCTTGTTTACTGTAAGACCCCGACCGGAGTGAACTCGATTAGTACTAATTAAGTCGTGTGTTAGTTCTAAGCTTGATCAGTGATTTTGGCTAAGTTGGGTTTGGAATAACTTTTGAAATAGTTTTGGGGAATTTTGATTGCTTTGTGATAGTGGGACCCTTTGGGGGTTCCTTCTTTATGACCTTGCATGCACTTGAGGATTTATCGGAGATTTTGCATTCATTGTTTTAATCTCGTATTATTGGTATTGTTAATCCATACAACTTTCATGTTGATCCCGTCTCTGTTCGAGATCCCGAAACCCGATTTCATAGCCTTGAGGGCAAAACAGTCATTGCACACAAAATATGTACCCAAAACTGGATATTCCCGAAACCCGCGAAACATATACTTTTTCGAAACTAGATATTTCGACGAGTACTTTTCTCTTCTTCGTCGAATTCATTAGAAGCCCCGAAAGCCAAGATTTCAGCTCTTGAATGTCTTAGTAGTGGGACCCATCTCCATTTGCTTATATAAGGAGACCCATCTTCCTCATTTTTCCTTTTTCCAGCACAAGAAGAGAGTCTAGGGTTTGTTAGCAACTTTTCTTCTTCTTCTTGCTCTCTCCATATCAATCTCCTACAAATCTTGCACCAACATCATATTGGAGGTCATCATTCTCTTCCTCATCACCATAGCTCTCTATTGATATCATTTGTGAAGAAAACCCTCCATTCCAAGATCTTCATTGAGCTTACTCTTGCCATTAGAGGACCTTACAAGTAAGTAATCATTCCCATCTTCCAGATTTGTATTCTTCTAGCCCTAGAGAAACTTCATCTTCATTATTGTAAGGTTTCCCTTTCTATTTCATTGTTTGACCATTTTAGGGTTTGTTTGTTTTGGGGATTTTGTTCATAGCTTGGATCTTTGGCTTGGAAAAGTATTAGAGCTTGATTTCATTGATTAGAAGACCCAAGGCAAGTGGATGATTGATTTTTATAAGCTTTTATGACTTTTAGTATCTTCCCACTCATGCCTATTTATTGCATTGGTTTCAAATAAATGCTCATGATAGAGTTTGGTAGTGCATTTATGGCTTACAAGTGTATTGGTGAATGGCATTAATTTTCTTCTTGTTGAAAGACCAAGATCGAATCCTAGAGGGGGGGGGGGGGGGGCGAGGGGTGAATAGGATGAGCTCTAAGAACCTAGACCAATTTTAATTCTTTTAACTTCTAAGACAATTAAGTTAAGATGAAGATTAATAATCTTGTGAAAGATAGGAATCTCTAAAATAAGCATACACCAACTACAATCTTCAATCTACCAAAAGTAAATCATCCATGAAAAGAAGTCAAAAGATCAATCACCAAGACAAGCACATTTATAGTGGTTCGGCCAAATTGCCTACATCCACTCTCGGTACACCTATCGGTATTCACTAACTCCAATTAAGGTTTAGGATCACCTCAAACCTTACAATCAACACTATGCTTTTCAAGGCTTAGCATAAACCTTTACAACATATGCTTTTCAAGGCTAAGCATAAACCTTTACAACATAAAATTTTTCTCTTAAGAAATATGCCTAAGAATACATGTATTAAGAGAGCAATGTAAGTGCAATGGAGTGCCTCTAAATAGGCTAATTAGAAAGTGAAAATTCAACTCCTAGAAACGTGCATAATAATGACAAAGTCTATGTATGATGCATTTCCTAGTAATAACTCTTTCTCTTTGAAAAGATGAAACTTTGATTGATGCAAAGATGATAAACATAAGATAGAGAAAGAGTAGTTTGCCTAACACATGATTTTAGCAAAGTGAACTAACTTGTTTTCAAAGAAGATAAACTAATGCTTAACAAGTTGGTTTTGAAACAAGAAAACAAAATCATGTGAAACAAAGACCATATGTTGGTTTCATAATGCTATGATATGTTTAAAGTTCTAAGCATGTTATGAAGAACAACAATTCAATAGAAAGGCATCTATTCTAATCATGCATTGAATAAAATCAAAGACAAAGAAACATGCATGATTTTAAAGAAGTTAGGATTAAAGAAAGCACACCCATTAGTAGATCAAAGGTTGAATTAATGGAATGGCTTCATAATCCCTTCAAAGATGCTCTTGAGAAGTTGCTAATGCTTGGCCTCAAAAGTCCCTCCAATCTCAGCAACTTTTTTCAAACAAAAAGTCACTTTTTATAAAGAAAAAGTTGCCAACACATAACGGCTAGAAAAAGATCCGTTGGAGAGGCTACTGCTCAAAATTCCCTGATGACCTGCAGTGTGCCCGGTTGACCGGCTACCTTGGCCCGTCGACCGGCCACACTGGCAGATCAACCTGAAGGGTGCCCAGAATTCTGAAAATTTAGAGAATTGCAACTATGGAAGGCACCTGTCACGCCCCTGAACCGAAACCTCGGGGGCGGGAGATGGGATTAAGCATAAATGTATTTTTCTTCTCCCAAGATCCGCGTGTGTGAAGACAACACATTCTGAATATTTTGCGGAAGCATTTGTGGCGTTGCGACCCGAAGTCCGTGGCCATCGGATTCCGCGTCGCACTCAACCTTTAGCATATAGCTATTATATCATGAATCATATCAGACTGGAGTAACCATCACTATAAATTTACAGAGCTGACAGTAACAGGATATTACATTCCCAAATATATTCAAGTTACAATTATCAATGTACATTAATTAAGAATCCCAAGAAAAGGCTAACAAAAGCCATACAACAATAAGCTATAAACTACTACCCAAATGTGACGTAGCTCCGATGTCAAGCTCAATGTCTACATGACATAGCCGACAAACGAACCTGTAAAGCATGGCTCTACAGCCAACAAAAGCACTCAACTCGGGGCGAAGAAATCTGAACCTGAGTACCAAAAGTAGTGGGTCAGACACGACGGTCTGGCAGGTGGATGAAAAGAACACAATATAGCGAATAATAATACAAATGATAAATCATGCTATTTGCTCGAAATGCTGCATATAATTATACGGGTGCAAAGTCAGGAATCTCGGGGAAAACTTGTATTCATTTCCAGCACGGGTAAAACATGAACATCTAATAAAACATGTATTCATTTACATCATCTATAATCATAGATATTTGACAATCGGGTATTCGTCTAAAACATGTATAAATATAGTGGTTTGACAAAACAAACGTTCATTTGAAACTTAAGTAAAACACAAGTATACAACAAATCAGGTATCCATAACAGTCTAGCAAAACCAATGTCCATTTGAAACATATGTGAAAATACGGATATTTAACAAACCGGGTGTTCATTTAAAACAAGTGTGACCCAAGAAATCTGACAAGACTAATGTTCGTTTAAACCTATTCCAAGATATGGATATTTAAACAAATCGGGTATCATGTAGAATAGGTATAAACATAGGAATCTGGCAAAACAAGTGTCATCTAAAATATATTTCAAACCATGGATATTTGACAAATCGGGTAATCATTTAAAACGTGTATAAACATGGGAATCTCACAAGTCAAATGTCATTTAAAACAAAGCACGGATATTTAACAATTCGGGTTTTCGTTTAAGACATGTGAAATCATATAAATCTAGCAAAAGCCATCGATCGTTAGAAACATATGTAAAAGCACGGGTATTCACCCAACCGACATTCATGTAAAACATGTACGTGTGCAAAGGACATAAAACAATATAATAGTGACTGAATTTACAATGGAGAGCATTAACACTTATCTAAATAACAACTTTCATAAAAGCAATGAATCATTTAACTGAAAACAAGTAAGCAATATAAACCATGTCGGGTGTCCAAGGAATCGGGAACTGGCAAGATGGCAACCACACGAAGCTAAGTCCTCTATCACTAAAGCGATAGAGCAATAACTAGGCCCTGATCTCAGTCACTCGAGGTGAGGAGAAACAGGGGATCTCATATCAATACATATACATATACTAGGCCCTGATCTCAATCACTCGAGGTGAGGAGAAACAGGGGATCTCATGAATGCATATACATATACTATACGGGACCACGATAGCGAGCCGGGCATCGGGACCACAGTAGCAATCTGCAGTATCGGGACGGGACCACGGTAATAACCGGGTATCGGGACGGGACCACGGTAATAACCGGGTAGCGGGTTCCAAGCTGCAGCTGGCGGGACAAGAGGGGGATCTCCAAGTCGGTGGATCAGACCAACAAGGTTATCCAAGCTTAGTGGTGCCGACTCATAGGTCAAATACAATCGAGACAATGCAAGTAAATCAAGTACAATAGATATATGGGCAAGACGGGGGTGCTCAAGGGCACACTAACATTTTATATCGGGCAATACATGTCGGGACAAATAACTGTTACTAGTGTAACTTCAATGCTTTCGGGAAAACAAGTCATGTAATGCAAAATCTCGGGAAAAGAGGTGAAACAATGAACTATAACAATTTCGGGAAAAGCATTAATTTCAAGATCTATTTAAGTGAATAGGGGTCCCGTATGTCGATTATAGCAATTACTTGGTACTCCTTGAGTTTAAAGACATTCCGGGCTCCTTATGCACTTTTACTATTTTAAAATCTTAACTTGAGCTTATGGGTAGTTCTAGATGTTACAATAGCAAGAATCAAGATTATCAACGGTCCATCCTAGGTATGACATTAATTCGGAAACATCGAGCAACCTATTCAGTCACCGAAAGGAATAGAATTCGCGATACCCAAGGGAAAGACTTGTGTTTAGATATAACGAAGATATCGCGTCGTTCCATCCCGTTCAAGATTGAAATGTTTTGAACTTCGATGCTACCGAACCAACTGTGAAGAGCATCGGCTCAAGACGCTCTCACATATGGTCGAGTGAGTTCGAGGAGGTTAGCCAAGGTCCACGAAGAAAATAAACCTCAAAACCCACTGTACCCGCGCATCAGGCCAGGCAGACCGCATCGCTCGAGCGAATCTGGGAGTTCGCTCGAGCGAACTCATCGTTCGAGCGGTTATTTAAATGCGTTCAAGCGACCAGGCTGTTGGAACGCCCGTATCCCTTTCTGGACAGGTCGCTCGAGCGAACTGTCCAGAAAATGAATTCTGGCAGTTCAGTTCCATCCTTTCTCTTCCTTTTTCCTTTCCAACACTTATACAAATGAGTTTTTCCTTACTTCAACAACATTCTAATTACAATAAAACTCCCATCAAGACTTCAATGAATCATTAAATCCAACCTCTTTCTTCACATTCAATCCCCAAACAAGGAGAGGAGTTCCCATCATAGACAAGGGTTCATTTGAGTCAACATTTATAGATAACAAGGTCTATTGATCACATTTCCATAACCAAAGATGTTTTAGCACAACTCTATAAATGAGTATCAATTTCAAATCAATGCAACTCATAAACATAACCATGATTAGCCAAACCAATCCTATTCTTTATAAAAAACCATATGAGTAAACTTGATCAAATGAAATGCATACCTCTCCAAGAGATTAACAAGATAGAAACCACCATTAATGTGCAAATTTCGAAATCCATATATATGTGACAAGGAGCATATGTGCAAGCATGTATTCAATGATCAAAACAAGAAATAAACTTGGGATTTTCTCATCAAACTTTGATAACATAAAAAACATCCATTCATCCACTTGCCTTGGGTTCCAATCTAGCAAAACAAGCTCCTAATCACCTCTCAAGCTCAAGATCAACAATCTCTACAAAAACCCCCAAAAAAGCCCTAAAATGGGTTAAACAATGAAATGACAAAGAAACCTCTCAATAATCAAGGTGGAGCTTCTCTAAGGCTAGAAGATTACAAATCTAGAAGATGAAGAAGAACACTTACTTGGAAGGCCCTCTAATGGACAAGGTAAGCTCAAGGAAAGTCTTGTGATGGAGGGTTCTCTCCACAAATGGTATCAATGGGAAGCTTGCAAGATGAGGAAGAAGATGATGAGTTCCATTTCTTGGTTGATGCCAATCTTGGTGTGGATTAGAGGAGGAGAAGCAAGAAGAAGGAGAAGTTGTACAAGGGAAAACCCTAGGTTCAGCTGGAACAATGGTGAAGAATGAGCAATGAAGGAGATGGGTTCCTTTTATAAACAAGTGAGAATGGGTCCCACAACTTAAAGAACTTGGGTGGCTGAAATCATCTAATTCGGGACCTCGGATGGATTCGACGAAGAAGGAAGAAATGATCGTCGAAATATCTAGTTTCCAAAAAGTGTATGTTTCACGGATTTCGAGAATATCGAGTTTTGGGTACAGATTTGGTGTGAAAAGACTGTTTTGCCCTCAAGGCCAAGAAATCGGTTTTCGGGTTCTCAAATGGATACGAGATCAACATGAAAGTTGTAGGATTCCTCAAGATGAATGCAACGGGCCAAAAACACAATACGAAACCAATCGGGAAAATCTCACAAGAAAATGCAAAGCCGAAAAGGGAACCCCCAAAGGGCCCCACAAGCTACCAAAGCACTCAAAAGCCCAAAACTAGAAGAAAAAACCCTTCTAGCTCATAAACTCAACCCAACAACTACTAATCCCACTAAAAGGACTAATCAACAAACAAAACAACACTAATCCAAGAGATTAGGGGTCGGGTTCTCACAGCACCTTTCCAGGGGACTTTGAGGCACATACCCAAGCAAGAATTCATGACACAACAAAAGATGAAAACTGAATTTCTAAAGTCATGAAAACTCCAAATCAAAATAATGATTTTAAAGATAGAAACTTTGGAAAGCTTGGATGATTTTTGAAATAAAAAACTCCATGATCTTAAGAGATAAAACTGAATAGAAAAACATGCATATCATGAGATAAAAACAAAGATTAAGAAAACGAGATATGCATGAAGATCCTAAGACAAAGACCAAGAATGAATGAGAGGACAAGCTTATGAAAGTGAATGCATCCTATCAAATTGCAACAAAATAAAAACTCTAATACTTGTTTGTAACAAAGGTACTCTATTGTGAAATGGTTTCCTTCTTTCTTTCTTTGTATGGGATTTGATGTTGATGGAGGAAGTGATGGAATGAAACCATATTGGAGTTGTGGAGATGTGTAGATAGTTGCATTAGAGAAGCTTTTAGCTCAGTTTTATTGCAAGGACTAAATGGAAGTGAGGCGAATGGTTTTGAGGAGGAAAAATGGCTCAAATCTTAACACAGTGGGTGTTTCCCGCACCTGACGGTCAGCCAGTGGTCACCCGGCTGCTAGCCGTCTGGTGAATGGCGGCTAACCGCCAGCTTGCCGAACAATCGCGGTTACCTTTCCAGAGAGCAACATTCTCCTCCTGAAAGCACGGTCAGCCTCACGGTTAGCCAGCGGCTAACCGCCGAACCCTCGGCGGTTAACCGCCAGCCAACCGACCCATTCGGTTACTTTTCCAGAGAGCACCATTTTCTCCTGAAAATACGGTCAGCCTCACGGTTAGCCAGCGGCTAACCGCCAAACCCATCGGCAGCTAACCGCCAGCCAACCGAACCATTTTGGTTACAATTCCAGTAACATGTCTTTCTATCAGGCCAACCGCCGTCAGCCACGCGGTCAGCCAGCGGCTAACCGCCGAACCCATTGGCGGCTAACCGCCATCTGACCGCAAGGTAACCGAAATTACCCAGACAACCATTCCGGATAGCTCCTTGCTCGAGCGAACTCTCCGGTTCGCTCGAGCGCTGAGCTTTGTCGGTCAAAGGAGATTCACTAGGCATTTTATGAGGCCACTGGAGAAAGGAACCATATCACGAAGATGTCATTCGAAGTTTTGAAAATTCAAAGTGTATAAGGAGCCCGGAATGTCCCAAAACTCAAAGAGTACCAAATTATTATCAGGTCGACATACGGGATCCCTATTCACTTCAAATAAATCTTGAACCTGATACTTTACCCGAGATTTCAATTGTTCATTGTACTTTATCGATCCCGAGATTTATACTACATTCCTTGTTTTCCCAAAAGCATTGAATTACATTTGAAATAGTTACTTGTCTTGAAGTGCATTGCACCACATGAAATGACAGTGTGCCTTGAGCACCCCTGTCCTGCCCGTTTATTTATTTGTACTTGATTTACTTACACATGTCTCGATTTGTTATTTGACCTATGAGTCGGCACCACTAAGCTTGGATAACCCTATTGGTCTAATCCACCGACTTGGAGATCCCCCTCTTGTCCTGCCAGCTGCAGTTTGGATCCCGCTACCCGGTTATTACCGTGGTCTTGTCTCGACGCCGCACATTGCTACTGTGGTTCCCGATGCCCGGCTCGCTACCGTGGTCATGTATAGTATATGTATATGTATTTATAAGATCCACTGTTTCTCCTCACCTCGAGTGACTGAGATCAGTGCCTAGTTATTGCTCTATCGCTTTAGTGATAGAGGACTTAGCTTTGGGTGGTTGTCATCTTGCTTGTTTCCCGTTTCCTTGGTCACCTGTACATGTTTTATAATGCATACTTGTATTTTAATAAATGTTTTATTTCGTTTATAGAAATTGTTATTTAAATAGATTTAAATGCTTTAGAAGGTAAATTCATTTATTATCATATTGTCATTGTATTTTACCCATTTGCCAAACCGTCGTGTTTGACCCACTCTTTGGTACTCAGGTCTCGTTGTTGGTTATCCCGAGGAGGAGCACGAGGAGACGGTCGGAGAACCACAGCAGTTAGTTGAGTGGCGTGCTGATGATGTCATGTAGACATTGGATTGCTAGAGAGAGATAACATTTTGGGAGAACTTATAACTCATTCTTTTAGGATTATATTTTGAGATGTATTGGCCTTTGTTGGCCTCTATTTTTGGGAGATGTAATTAAATAATATTTGTATAAACTTTAACTTACTTTTGGGTAACATGCTAATGATCATTGCTCACTCTGATACGGTACTATACTTGTGTTATTTATCTTTATGATTTGAGATGGATTGAATATTTGATTTGCTACACGCTTCCGCACTTGATAGAAATGTTCATTTATGGTTGTGATATCCTCACCGCGGACACCTGTGGGAAATTAAATAAGTGTGTGCACCTTGTTGACACACTCTACATATTAACCATTCAATCACCACACCACCACCTTCATTAATGTCCCGATCCCGGATTTGGACCCCGGTAGCCCGGTCCGGGGTCGCGACATTTACATACTTACACATGGTGTATTTTACACATGTCTTTATTTCTATTATTTAACCTATGAGTCGGCACCATTAAGCTTGGATGACCTTGTTGGTCTGATCCACCGACTTGGAGATCCCCGTCTTGTCCCGCCAGTTGCAGTTTGGATCCCGCTACTGAAAGTCCAGAACCGAACTCTAGAGGGGGGGTGAATAGGGTACACTCAAATAACTTAGCCCAATTCTTCTTTAAACCAACATCAATTATTTTTTGTAAGTTCATTAACTTGATTATCGATGAAAGATCTATTACCAAGTAAAGAACCTATGAATACAATCAAAGTTGACATTGATAAGAAAAGAATAAATTTAAGTGCATCATCCACACAATCACCATAACAAGGAAATTTATAGTGGTTCGGCCAAACATGCCTACATCCACTCCCGGTATTCCTACCGGTGTTCCACTATCAATTTTAAAGTTTAGGCTAACGTCCAACCTTTCAACCACAAATGATTTTTACACAAGACTAAGCATTAACCTATACAATCTCATATGCTTTTCAATAGGCTAAGCATAAACCTTTACAACAATATTTTTAATCTAAAAAACTATGCCTAAACAAGCATACAATGAGATGCAAGTGAATACAATTAAATGCCTCCTAACATAGGCTGATATGAAAGTTGTAATCAAACTAAGGCATATGCATGACAAATGCAAAGATCAATAAATGATACATATGCCTTAAAACTACTTCTATCTCTTTTGAAATTCAATGCTCATAAATGATGTAAATGAGAGATAGAGTAACTACAAATTTTTTTTTTTTTTTTTGTTTTGAAATATTGACAAACTTGTTTTTAGAAAGTTTAAGATGAAACTAGCAAGTTTGAAAGAAACATTAAATGTCTAAACATGTAAGATTACTAATCACATGACGAAGTTAAAATGATAAACATATTTTAAAATCAAAGCATATTTAAACACTCATCATTTGAACAGTTTGAACACTTTAATCATGTCATTTGAAGAAATCAAAGATTTGAAAGTAAGCATGAATAAAATAAGATAAGAGGAGCAAACCCATTGAAGAATCAAAGGTTTGTCATGATGATTTGCCCTCCTAGCTTCCCTCTAGCTTAGCATAGATGTCCCATCTTCCTTGGCCCTCAAAAGTCTCAAAAGTGTTGGCACAAAAACCAAGGAATGGTTCTTTTTATAAGAAAATTTGTCTCGAACGGATCTATTGTCGGTCTACCGACAATTGGAGTTCGGTCGACCAAACTCAACAGTCATAATCCAACGGCTATAACTTTTGAAATTTGTGGACCGTTGTAAAGTTGTCGGTTCACTGAACTGTAGTTTGGTCGACCGACACCTGACCGACAACAGACCGACAAGCTGACCGACATTCCCTGAAATACAGATTTTACATTCTAGATCCGGAACCGATAGCTGACCGAACTTTCCCTATTTTTTAAAGACTCAAAAAATGATTTTAAAAAGATTAGTCTTGGAGAACTAGGCTAGACTAAAGACTAACATGTTTGATAAAATGAGTTTTCTTTTATGCAAATCAAAACATGTTTGTGCAAGTTTTTTACAAAAACCTATGATGAAAAAATATAATGCAAGAAGATTCCAATAAAGAAGTATGAGAGATCAAGCTTATGAAAATGAATGTATCCAATCTAATTGCAAACTAATGAAAACCCTAACAGCTACCCGGTTATTACCGAGGTCTTGTCCCGATACCCCTGATTGCTACCGTGGTTCCCGATGCCCGACTCGCTACCGTGGTCTTGTCCCGTTTATTATATGTATATGTATTTATTTCGTTGAATCTCCTCACCTTGTGCGACTGGGATCAACGCCTTGATATGATCTTGTCACTTTGGTGATAGAGGACTTAGCTTCGTGTGGTTGCCACCTTGCTTGTTTCCAGTTTCCTTGGTTACCTTTATATGATTTACATTGCATACTTGTTTCTAAATAAATGATTTATCTCTTTTATGAAAATTATCATCTAAACAGGTTTAAATGCTTTTGAAGGTAAATTCATTTATTATTATTTTGTCATGTCTTTTCACCCACCTGCCAAACCGTCGTGTTTGACCCACTTTTTGGTACTCAAGCCCCGAAGTTCGTTACCTCGAGGAGGAGCATGAGGAGGCGGTCGGAGAACCACAACATCTAGTTGAGTAGCATGCCGATGATGTCATCTAGACATTCGGTAGTCGAAGATGCGTAACATTTTGGGTTGTGGTTAACCATTCTTTTGGGAATTATATTTTGTTTATATTGGCCTTGTTGGCCTCTATTTTTGGGGGATGTAATCAAATGATCTTTTGTATAAACTTTAATATTTCTTTTGGGAAAGCACTAGTGATCATTGTTCATTCTGATACTTGGTTTATACATCTGTTATCGTATTGTGAATAGAGTTGAATTTCTAATTTGATTTGCTACACTCTTCCGCACTAAACATAAATGTACTATATTGTTGGGATATCCTCACTGCGGACACTTGTGAGAAATTAAATAAATGTGTGTATCTCACATTGAAAGTCCTTGAGGATCCTAACCCTAGAGGGGGGGTGAATAGGGTGTGCTACAACTATGACCAATAATGACCAATTTTAATTTCTTAAACAAAACTAGTCACATGTGATGAATAATCAATCAATATGCGGAAGCTAAACAAATCAATCACCACATAGCAATCACCACAACACAATATTTATAGTGGTTCGGCCAACGTGCCTACATCCACTACCGGCTTGTGTATCCAACACCCCACCGGATTCCACTATTTATGCTTTTTACTAGGCTAAGCAATAACCCTTACAAAGTTGTTTTTCTAGGCTAAACAACAACCTCTCAATGTGCTTTTAGAGGCTAAGCAATAACCTTTACAATGTTGCTTTTCAAAGGCTAAACAACAACCTTACAATGTGCTTTTCAAGGCTAAGCAATAACCTTTACAAATCAAGATTTCTCAAAGAAAGTGTCTTCACAAAAGAACACTCCAAGAGATACAATTTAAGCTCAATTTAATTTGCCTCTAAATAGGCGGATATGAAAATTAAAACTAACTCACACAAACACTCAAAGAAATGCAAAGATGTATGCTTATGAAGTGTGTGTGTGAAAACTTCAATCAAGTTTAAAAGTAAGCTCAATCAATTTGTGCTTAATGCACTTTGAAAGTTTAAGGCACAAAAAGATATGATTGAAGTTCTATGCAAATCACTTGAACAATTACACACTTGTGAATGATATGAAAATCTAAAGATCACAAGTTGTATGAAAGTGTTTAAGCCTAATCAAGTGATGCATGTGCAATGTTGTTTTCAAAAACTAATTTGACTAAAGATTAAATGAATGAAAACAACAAGGGAAGTAATCATGCAATAAAGGAAATCAAAGATTTATGGCTAAGCATGATTAAGAAAGTTTAAAACAAAACTTGGGTTGAAATCAAAGTGATGAATCCAATCTTGAATATCAAAGATGGAGGGAAGAAAGGATTCAACACATCATTGTTATCATGCTTGAAATCATTTTCCAAAGTTTCAAATAAAGCACATAACAAATGATTAATTAAAAGTAAAACTTACTTGGAGATTTAACTTAGTTGATCCAAGCTTAAGCTTTACTTAATGACCCTTTGATGTCTCTTAGATCATCCCCTTTGTCTTCTCTCAAAGCTCCTCAAAGAAGGTTTCAAAAATCTCCAACCAAAGACAAAGGAAAGAGCTCATTTAAATACCAAAAACTGCCCAACGGCTAGTTTGGCCGGTTGACCGGCCATGACAGGCCGGTAGACCGGCCAAGCACAACGGTCATAAAAATAGCCGTTGTGTTTTGGGTCATCCTGCACTATGGCCGGTTAACCGGGCTAACATGGCCGGTTAACCGGCTACACTGCGGGTTGACCACCCCGGTTAACCCCGCAGCACCAAAATTCCCAAAAAATGCATTTTTCACAGTTTTGCTTGGGGGAACTTTTTGGCCACTAAATCAAGCTTGGAAAACATGTTTTAAATCATCCAAAGAAGTATAAAAACATGAAACATCCAAAGCCTAAAATGATTTGAAACTTTAAACCATAGGCTAGCTTGATTTCTAAAAACTCCTTTTTCAAAAACAATGCATACACATATGATTATGAAGGGATGAATGTATGCAAAGTTCAAACCTAAATTGTCAAGATGATTTTCCAAATATAATGCACAAGGAAATAGGTTTTCAAAAGAGTTTGGGTTTCAAAACTAATGCATCCAAGTTTAAAACCAAACCATGCATAAAACAAAGGCTTTTCCAAATCTTAAAAGCTATGCATGAATAAAACTAGATTTCAAGGTTTCTAAAAACAATGCTAGTGTGTGAATTCAAATGATGCTAAAGTGCAAATGCATCCACCAAATTGCAAATTACAAAATCCCTAACACACATCACTTCACACCTCATCTTTTTCACATTCATTAGTCCCGATCCCAGATTAGCCCCGCGGGCTCGGTCCGGGGTCGCGACACATGCTACTATCGCTTTAATTAAATATTGGGAATTTTACTAAAAAAGTGTCCTTAAATGTGTATTATCCCATTTTAAACACAAATACACAAAAATGCCCGTATTGGTGCTCTTACAGCGTTTTTGGATGATTTTACCCCCTCCTGTGCGAACGACATCGTCATTTAAATATAACCTAAATCCCCCTCAATCGAACGATTTTGTTTTGCTTGTCTTCCCCAAATTTCTCCTCTCCCGCCATTTCTTTCTTTCTCCTCTGCTCCCTGCTCTCTCTTTCCCTCATCCTGTCTATGGCTTCGGTTCTCTCTTTCCCTCTCCCTCTCCGCTCGTTGCGTTCTTTTTCCTTCTCCCTCTCCGCTCGCTGCATTATCCTCGCCATACCTGCTCTCTATTTCCCTCTCCCTCTCCGTTGTTGCTCTCTCTTTCCCTCTCTCCGACGTCCCGGCTCTTGCTCTCCCCTCCGGTCATTGCTATCTAAGCAATAACTGGCCAGATCCTTCGACGGAACTCCCACAACTCTTGCAACATCATCTTCCCTTTGAGATTTCAGTGAAGGTGATTTTCCCTGTTCTTCTCTCTTCCACATTGTCTATTTATTGTTTTCTTTTCATTTTTAGTTTCTATAACCTTGGAGTGATATTCCATCTTTTAACTGCTGGAGTGATTTTTTTCACATTATACAACAGTTATAGAAACTGAAAAAGTCCAATGCATATTGTTGAGATCTCTGAGTTTTTCCCCGGTTTTGTTGAATTTTCTTTTACCCTGAGTATATGGTAATGCCTGCATTTGTTCTATTTGGCTGAGGATTTTTTTTTCTTTTGGTCATTTTGTTATCGAGGTCTTCAGTGGAAAAAAGAGAATATGGAAAGAATTTGTTAATTGTTTTTATGTATAAAGATGTTGTTTATTTGATTCTTTGTTTGCATGAACAAAGGGCAGAAGAAATAATCAATTACTCACAGTGCATTTGGACTGTTCCCTCTCCCTTGTTTCCACTGCTTTACTACACTAGGTAGAAATAATGGGTTTTCCATCACAACATATCGCTTTAGAATTGTAATATGTAGCATAACACCCACAACCCACACCAATGATAGAAGAAGCCATGTTGTTCTTTACGTAAAGGGATCATATTTTACAACTTAAGTGCTAGCTTACTGGGGAAAAAATGAATTGGAGAACAAAATTTATTCATCTTTTTCTCCTCTCTTTCTCTCCCACTAGTCAATACATTCTGTGACATGAAAATCTTTTAACGATATATAACATATTGGTATCTGGTTAAACCAAAGTAGAAGTTCAATTTTTAGCCCATCATCCATTTTCCTACAAGTTCCCAATTCATGTAAAGTGTTTAACCCTTTTCACCTCAAGTCATGTCTCACTTTTCTCCATAGAGAAGATACATTACCTATCTTCCACTTTCTCAAGGGGGATCCAATTCATCTAGATAGATAGAGACAGATTCAATGTTTATTGAGATGAACTTACAGAAGTACAGAACAATAGTAGGAAGTTAGTGTTCACCTCCAAGGGAGATGGGTAATTCTATCCATGTGATTGGACAAGAGCACAGATTAAAATAGTTGCAGTATTCTATGTTAGTTCATATATTGCAACCCCACAGTTATGGCTTCAATATCAGGTCCTTTTAACAAGTGGAATGCTGAATAATGAAATAGATGTTTAACCCTATGAATGGAAACCCTTTAACTATAACTAATGAGAGACATATTCAATTTTGGTCAACTGACAACATCAACAAATTCACCTAAAACCCAAAGACTATTATAATTCCATGATATGATGAACTAATAATTTCAAAATCACAAAACTCTAACCTGGAAAGGAAAACCGAAATTGGACTTCTTTTGGGTGATCAATTGGATGTTTTCAAGGTAGGAAGCCTTTAAAAATTAAAAGGAATCTAAATTTCAAAAGGGAGAACACTCACAAACTTCAATAAAACCCACATTTTTAACTCATAAATAAGCTGCTTCGCGACAACCATTGCATGGATCCTCTTAAACATAACTATCTATTACATCAAATTAAATTAAATTTATCCACTACCCAACAGAAACCATACAAAAGAGTAGGAGTCATCTTAGAAAAATAAATAAAATTTCTTGCAATAAGGATCTATTAGAAAACCTATCTTTAGTACAGCTTACCAATCATAGTCTTTAATAAAATTTCTTGAACATAACTCCAACAATAATGGTGCCAAATCATAAAAACACACAAATAGAGAACGAAGCCATGAGAAACTTAAAAAAACATTTATGTTAAAAGTTATTGTTAGATTGGGATTTTTATTTTTATATTGTTTGGGTTGTATCTAAGGACTGTAGGAATGACCATCTCTATAGGAACTCCAGAGTCTCTTAGACGAAGGTCACAAACTACCTAACTGAGTTTCTCTCAGCTTCTCTCAAGATATGGAAAAATTTTCTTGGAATACCTCTTCAAGCTTTCTGTAATTTTTTGTCTACTCTCCCTTAATTTTTTTTCCGAGGGCTCTGTTGCTTTTTCCTTTTTCTCTTTCTTTGTAAGCTTGGTGGTTGCCTTGCTCCCCTTTTTTTTGGACTGTTTAGCTTTTTGCTCTCTCCCCTCCCTCCCCTTTTCTAATAAAATTTGCAAAAAAAAATAGTATTGTTCGGGTTGTTTATTGATGATTTCTGTTATAACAAAAGTAAGAAACTATACTGTTATGAGAAATAGGAATTTTTTGTTAAGTTGAAAAGTTTTTCCTTGGTTTAGCTTGATCATTTGATATTAGGCATCAGGATAATCCCTCCATCTAGGGTTTGTGGAGATCAACATGTTAGCAATAAGAAACACCAAAGGGAAATCAAATCTAAACAAGGAAGAAATAAGAAGAATAAGTGAGAAAAAAACACAGAAAAGCATAGTTATCTTGTTCTTAAGAACACAAGTGGTAAAAGCATAGTTTCACATCCGCTTGGCTCATAACATGACAAAAAATAATAATAAAACAGAAAAGAAATTTCTAAGGTCCTGCATGACGAAGTATAACAATTTATGTAACAGAACCAAATGGCTTTAATATTCAAAACTGAAGAAGTTTGTAGTGGAAAAAATAACCTGCTAAAGGAATCCTTCCATTGGCCAATTCTGCCTTGGGATGTTGTTCTTCTTGACAGGATCCTCGATAGCCTGCTTCTTGAACCCAACAAAGCTATCCACAAACACTAGAAGGGCTGACATCCCAAACCAAAGGAAAACCAGGGTGAACATAGTTTCAAATGGCACTGCACCAGATGACTTATCCCCCCAGATGAGAGCATTCAAGACAATGAAGATGGCAAAGACAATAGCAGGGAACATGAATGCGGTTTTGCCAGACACTTTCTTCCACTCTGTTCCATTGAACATCTTGTACAGACCGGCAGATCCATAACCAGCAGACAAGCCCATGATGGCCCAGTAGAGGAGCATAGCTGTCATCAATCCACCTTGGTTTGAGGGTGAGAGGAAGCCCAAGAGCGCATAAAATCAAATGAGAGGAAGCTAAGGAGCCCATGTTTCCATAGTACACTGTTAGTTATTGTTATGCGTCGTTGGACTTGAATATCTGTTGCTCTCCCTTGACTTGTTTTCTTATTTGAAATGCATGGTTTTTCCCAACAAGTTTATGCATTTGTTGTAATTAATTATTGTATTAGGCCTTCTTTTAAATATGTTGTTACGGGTCAATGGACAATGTAGAATGTGGGGACACCATGTGTAGGATGCATGGTCACTTGAATTGTTTGCCACCAATCATACATCATCTTAGAATTTATAAGTAATGGTAATGAAACTATGAACATAAAATATATGTTGAAAAAATACCATCTAAGGTTCTCGTAAGTCTTACACATTGTCTATGCGTTTCATTATAAACTTATTGCCAATTTGTTGTTGGAGACAAACAAGGGTTGAGTAATTTGAAAATCAGCACAACGATATCGTTATCGCGAAACTTTGACAAATATATTATGAGTGAGATCGTTATATATTTATCAATGTTTATGAATCTCAATATAGAGTATATCATTAATTACTAGTTGAGAAAATGGAAATGTAGGAGGAACTATAAGTGGTTGTAATGATATCGTTACAATTGCAGTCACATAACTCAAGCCATAAACGAATCTCTATTATATTTTTCTTGACAAGTGTTATTTGTGTCTATTAGTAACCTCATTTTAGAACTCTATGTACATTGTGCTAACTTTAAACTTGTTATAGATTATATATGGACAATCTATAGCCCGGTCCTATGGATAATTCCATTTTATATGAGCAAGAGAACCATATTTCAGAACAAGTCTGGCACGGTAAGGTGAGAAAATATTGAAATACACTTGTTTTACTATATTGTCCTTTCAACTATGACATTACTGTAAGCTTATAGATCTTCATCATTTATTAATTGCAGGAAGCAGGCTTACTATGATGCATTCCCACGCCAATTCACGACAGCTGGGAAATCAATGACCGTATTTGGGAGCTAATACATCAAACCGGGCTAGAGCAACTAGCGAAGATAAAAAAATGGAGTTCGATCGTGGCCTAATAACTGGCTTGGTTGAGCGATGGAGGCTAGAGACAAACACTTTCCACCTTAACAGTGTGGAGGCCACCGTTACTTTGGATGATGTAGCTTACATATATGGCCTCCCCATTGATGGTCTCCCTGTCAATGGCCGTACATTCTCTTCCCCCTTGACCATGGTCAAATTATACGAAGAACTGTTGGGTTGGTACCGGACATGAACTATGACTGCTATGGAGTGCAGATTAAGTTCACTTGGTTTAGATAGAATTTTGGGTTGGAGCCCAAAAGTCGACCGCGTGATCAAGACGTTAGGCGGACACGTTCATTTCTATTATGTCTCGTTGCCGGTCAGATTTTTTGGACCTCTTCGGGTACTAAGGCTCCAAACCACATCCTTGAATTATTTAGACGTTTTGAAAGGCGTTCTTGGGGAACTACATCCCTGGGAAATCTATACAGGGGCCTTGCCAAGGTATCTTTATGCCAAAAGAAAGGAAAAGTCGTTAAGACAATAACGGGTCCTCTAAAACTACTGCATGTGATTAACCTAGTGTGTGATCTGCATGAATTATGATGATTTAATGTTTTACTTATTCTATAATTGGAACCATCATTTTTCTGCAACTGGTCAGGTTTGAGCATACTCACGTATGACAATTGGCAAGCCGATCCGTCAGAGAGCTGATTGGGACACAGATGTTGAGTTTCCTCTTCTCTTAACCTGGTACAACAAATTGCGTTCCCTTCATTTCCAGACGAGAGTTGAGGATGTTAGACGACATCTGGATATTATGGAAGTCGATGCCATAAGTATTAAATTAGGACATAGCTAGGTGTTGGTTATTTGTTTGGAGTCATTGATTTCAGATTTGGGTCTCATCAGGCTGTTACTTTATTCAACTCTCTTTATTGTGGTCCTTCTCTTTCTTTTTTTAATATATTTATGGATTTAATGATGAATTTATATTCTTGTAGTTCAATTGGCTTCCATATCAAGATTATGAAAACATCTAGGACTACATCGACGATGCAGATGTTCCTCTCTTCTAGTCCAACACGGACTTGATTTCTTTTTGGATTGTGGAGTGACACTGTCCGGGTAGAGTAATGAAACAATTTAGTTTACAGCAAGTTGTGCCACCCATTTTCCAAAGGCCATTTCCGCAGAATGAAATGGTCCCAATAGGCGACAATCAACGTGAAAAAATACGAGCCATTTATTCTAGTGTATGGAATAAAAGGATTGATGCAATAACTTATGGAGAGGAGGGCGATGCTGGCCCGTACACGAATGCGTACTTCCAGTGGCAAAGAGGCATCACTCGACTTCGCATCGGTCATCCAACCTCTGGATCTAACCTCAACCTGAACTCCATCCAATCTCAAGTAAATTCCTCCATCTTACTTTGCTAACTCCTCAGACAAGTATAAACCTCCATTTTATATAGTTAATTCTAACTCCTATGCTATCTTCATATTGCCTTATATAGATCCTGAAGTTTAGCGAGAAAATCCTGGCATCATGTGGCGATGTGGCTCAATTAAAAGAAAAATCCCCTGCAGATTTCTCAAACTTCATTGAAGCCGTGAGAGCCGATTTTTTTATGTTAAAAGATGCGTGTTTGTCTGATCTTGCGCTAACTAACTTAGATGACGGAGACAATGTGGGATTCAAAGAGCCATCCCTAAAGGTATAAATTAAGTCTTCATGCACTCTGTATATTCCATTAAGTTATGTACTAATTTTCATGCTTCTATTTCAATAGAGTGGCAAAGGAGACTCGGCAAAAGCTCCTGCAGGAATTGGTCCCAAGAAATGGAAAAGCGCAGGCAAAGTCACTCATTTTTCCTCCACCCCATCCAATACCAGCAATCCAATGGTTTCAAAGCCGCCCAAAAGATCCAAATGCTTAATAGAAAAATTAGCACAACCACCCGATGCATCCAAACCCACAAGTCCAAAGGGGCCCGTCATTTCCGAGGCGGCTTCAAGTCCCAAAGCGTTATCACCCCGAAGATCTCTCAGATTAATCCATACCCACCAGAGTTCAAAATCCCCTATTAAAGTGGTTGGCCATGGCAGCAGTGTTAAATCCTTCTCCAAGAGTCCTTTCGCTTCCAGCCCAGGGTCAGTGCCCGAAATGGACAGTACACCACCTCCGGTGCAACCCAAATTTGGGATAATTGTGTCCCCATTTAGCGAGATCTCCTCTATGATCCTAAATGTCAAGGCATGCTTTAGAGATCCGAAGCCCCCTCTATGGATGGCTGACTACAAGACTGGAGCGTGGATGAGAAATCCAAAGTATAAGCTCACGATGGAGGAGCATGATATCCTCACCGTCTTTCGGAATGAATATGCTGATAGAGAGGGGTATAACCAACATTCTATCACCCTTAAATGCATTATTGGTATCTAGGTTTTTACTTAACTTCTCGCTATGCCGCGCCCTTTTAGGAATGCAAAGAAACAGGAGTTTTGTACGCCTGTAACTGCCGATATCATGAAGGATTTGCTTAAGGGTGCATGGATGGACAATTGGGATAGTGATTCTTGGCTCTTCCTAATTTTACATTTTCTGACCATAAGAACGCACAGTCATCGAGGTTAGTTCCATCACCTAATTGTTCTCATTTCCATTGTCGCAGACCATGCACTCTTGGTTTCAGATATTAAAGAAGTCGGTTGCATCGTCATATTTTTTTGAATGTGCTCTATCTGTAAGAGCTATAAAAGTCGGGACATTAAATTTATGGGGACCGGTGCTTTGTATCCTTTTCTCCTTGCAGTTGGAAATAATGATGACATACAAACATGAAGGATTGGTACGTGCATGCTCAAGCAATCGAGAAGCACATTCAAAACTCCTTTGGGCTAGCAATGCTTGACAACATAACGGAGAAGGAGTTCTTGTTCTTCCTAGTATGGAACAACCACCACTTCCTCCTTCTTGTTGGTCGGGTTAGTGGACGGAGATGGGAATACTATAACAGCTTGAATCGAGACAGAGATTACGTGTTCGTTGAATGCTATGTAAGTTTTATCATTGCCATTTATCAACCATAAGTGTAATTCAACCATTGTATTCTCTCAACATGTATTTGAGGCGGGACGTACATATGTTCTATAGATTGACTGGATCAACGAACCCTTTATGCAATTCGGGTGGAGCGATCCAATGGTATGAACAAAACACCACATGGAGTGCCCCATGCAATCAAACAGGTTAAATTCACTAATACACCAACTCTGAGTGCATTCTGTTTATAGAACATGTCATACAATCATCTGTTAAATTACCTTCATATTCTAATTCGAAGTTATTGTATTCACTGATGGACCCGATTTTTTTTTCTCTTTTCCTCCTCTCCTCTTCATCCCGTTGGTCCCCGGGGTCGCCAAGAGGAGAGATCAAAATGGAAATGGGAGGAAAGGGGGAGAAAAAAAGAGGGCATTTTATGTTTTGTACGGGTATGCCAGATTTTCTATTCTACTTGGAACTTAGAAACGGTGATCTGGAGATCCACCTTCGCAAGTAGAAAGGAAATCAAGCTTTTTCTAACTTTCCAAATTGCACATATATTAAAGAAAAGAGGCAGTTTTTTTTTTGAATGTCGTGAGAGGCAATTTTGTTTGCCATAAAAGGCGATTTGGTGTCGTGAAAGGCGATTGTGCCGTGAAAGGCGTCTTACAAATCTCATCAATAAAGAAAGACAAGAATTGTGATTTTTTGTCTCTTAAAGAAAATAAAAAATACAATAGAAAAGTTAGAAAGGGAATCTGACTTCTCAGGAGATCGTGGGGACCAGTTCAGATCAACGGTCGCAAATCATGTATGGACTTCGCCATCGTCCTTCAGAAGAGAACGCTTGATGCTTTGATTCTTTGGCTTGACTTGGACTTCAGTTTTTTAGAGGATAAGGACCAAGGGAAGGTCCTATATCCAATGAAAAACGAAGAGACGGGCTGAAGAGCCGCATCTTGACCATGTTGAGTAGGAAAAGAGGAGGCTTTTTCTTGGAGAGGAGGGGGGGGGGGGCAAAGGGTCTTTGATCACCTTTTGGGTGTTTGTTGCAGCAGAGTTTCTTCTTGCAGCAAAGCTTCTTCAGAGTAGCAGGGCTTCTGGATTTTGAGTCTTTTTCTGGGCGTCTGTGTTCGTGATCGTTTCTTCTTGGAATCACCTCCTTTTTATGAAAAATTTCCTCATTTTTTGGCTTGGTTCTCCTGGAAAAAGACCCAACGAGAAGTCGTGCAAAACCGGGCACAAAGTTTCCTATTTTTTGGAAAAGCCGAAGACTTTGTCGCGCAGAGTTGCCGATTTTTGTCAAGAGTTGAAGCTAGGTCAAATGGTGTTGAAATGACCTAAAATTTGACGTGGAGCTTCCTGAGCAGTAGATAGGACCAACCATGCGCTTTTATTTGAGTTTCGAAGCCGTTTGGGGTCCCGTCGCTGCTAGGCTTGATTTCGCTGCGAGGAAGATGTCGCGCTTTGATGTGCGGTCAACCGATGTCCGATTGGCCTGAAATTTGGCAGGGAGACTATTGGAGTCATTTTGAGATAATCCATTAGCTCTGATTTGGATGTCATGGTTCCGGGGTGCCCCGCCGCTGGTAGCCTTGATTTTCTGTCAGAGCGTCAAAGTCGGATCAAACGTTGTCAGAATGACCTGAAATTTGACGTGTAGCCCTTTTGAAGCATGTTGAAGCCGTCCATGTGCTCTGTTTGATGAGTAATGGTCCTGGTGGTTCTCGCCACAGAGGGGCTTGATTTTCTTTCGGAGCGTCAAAGTTGGGTCAAACATTGTCGGAATGACCTGAAATTTGTCGTGGAGCTTTTTGGAGGCATTTTGAGACCATCCATAGGCTCAGATCGAAGTTTTGATGTCTTCGACGCTGCCGCCGCCAGGAACGCTGTTTGGTTGCTGGAGGAGTGAAGTTAGGCCAAATGATGTCGGAATGGTCTGAAACTTCATTTGGACTCCTCTTTTGGTTGTCTTGAAGGATCTATCAGTTTTCAAGTGATTCTGATAAGATCTGATGCTTGAAGCAGCAACGCCCTTTTGTAGTAGGAAGTGGCTTCATGTAGCTTCTTGATGTTGTAGACGCAAAGTGACATTTTTTGTGTCAACAAATACCCCCTCAAGGTACAGCGACGAGTAGCTTTTGGAGTCGATGTGCCACGAAGAAATACTTGAAAGAGAGCTTTTGATTTGACCAAGAGTCTTTGAGCATTATTTTTTAATAGCCTTTTGAGTTTCCAAGGGGATTTTATGGTAGTGAGGGGATCACGTACCATCTCAAGGCAAATTTTTGAAAATGACATGAGGGAGTTGGATTTGGGTTTTGGATTTTGGGTTTTCCTTTTGATCTTGTGAACCTAAGGGCTTTATGTGGCGCATCAGGCGATCAAGAAGGATTTTTGGTTTTTGACCTTGTGACCTAACAAGTTGCATGTGGCAGGTTAGGAGGTCGGGGTTTGGTTTTTGGAGTTTGACCTTGTGACCCAACAAGCTGTATGTGGCAAGTTGGGGGGTCGGGTTTGGTTTTGACCTTGTGACCTAACAATCTGTATGTGGCGAGCCAGGGGGTCAGGTTTGTTTTTTTTTTTTTTTTTGGTTTTGGCCATGTGACCTAACAAGCTTTATGTGGCAAGTTAGGGGACCAGGGTGTGTTTTTTTTTGTGTTATCAATTTCAAGATTTTGGCTTAATTTGGTTCATGAGGTAGGATGGTTTGGTTTTTTGGAAACTCATGAGGCTTTCTCTTCTTTTTTCTTTGAATGGTTCGATCGACTCAAAAGAGGCATGGAACCATTTTGTATGCTCTTGGTAAGAGGAACTTTTTTTTTTGAAAGGAAGCTCCTTTTAGTGCCTAGGTGGTCAAACCTGACTCATGTGGGCTAGCCCATGGGACCTTAAGCTTTTAAAGATGGCTTAGATCTCACATGGTGTCATTTTGTAAAGAATATCTAAAAATATCTCTTTTGGATAGAGAATATCTAAAAATATTCTTACTTGGGGAGAATCTCTCAAGTTTCCTTTCTTTTGGGAGAGATTTTCTCAAAGTATCTCTCTTTGGGAAAGAATATTTCTTATTCCCTTTCTTTTTGGAGAAAATTTCTCAAAGAATCTCCTCTTTGGGAGAGAATATCTCAAATTTCCTTTCTTTTTGGAAAGGTTGCTAATTTTTAGCACTTACCTCCTTTCTTTTTTCCTTGTTTCCTCTTTTGGTTTGCTCTCTTTTATAAAAGCAAGATGAGGTTGGATCTTTGCTTCTTTGCTTTCTTTCTTTGCAAGAGTCTCCAAGAGTGCTCCAAGATCAAGAATTCTTCTTCTTCTTCAAAGATCTTCAAGCTTTTCTTCTTCTTCTCCATCAATGGCTTCAAGTAAGTTTTCTTCCTTCACAAGAAATTTTCCATTGTAGAAGTAGAATGCGTTTTCTTTTCTTTTCTTTTATTTTTTTTCTTCTTTTTTTCACGTGTTTTCTTTCTTTTTCCTTTTTTTTCCACGTGCTGCCCGCCCCTTTTTTATGTTTTTTTTCTTCTTTTTTTCTTTTTTTTTTGCACGTTTTTTTTTCTGGCTGTACGGACAGGTTCGTACGGACCTAGCCGTACTGCCACGTGGTAGTGGGCCACGGCCTGCTGCCCTAAAATTCTTTTTTTTTTGAAACTTCTCTCTCCTTTTTTTTTTGTTCACCATGATAATGAAGTTTTTGCACCATGATGGGGTTTATGCATTCCAAGATGTTCATGCATGTTTTTTTTCTTTTTTTTTAATGCATCAAGATAAGAGGCTAGAATCTCTAGGTCAAGTCAACATGAATTTTGACTTTGACAAAGTTTGATTGGTTTTGACCAAGTTGGGTTGGAATTGGTCAAACTTTGATTAAAGTTTACCTAGCATCTAATGCATGATGATTTTTTGGATGCATGGTTTTTAGTAAATTGATTAGGAGCATGATGATGCATACCTAGAAATCTTTTGCAAGTTTCGGGATCTGGAGCTCGCAGCAATGTTGAGCCCTTCTTCGAGCTTGTGGAGATTTGATGAGATTGGTTTGATCTCACAGCGATGTTTGAGTTCAAACCTTCTTTGAGGATGCTTCATTGAGCTTGCAGCAGCGTTGAGCTCATCTTCTTGCTTCCTATCTTCTTCGGGATGTTTCCTTTTTCGTCGAAATTGTCTCGGAGTCATGCCAAAATTTCGCTAGAATTTTTTTTAACAAAATTATGTCACTTTGATGATTGATTTTTCCTTTTTTTGTCCTTTGCAGGTAGTTCCTCCAGAACGAACAAGGGCAAAGAGCCTGCTACTAATGCGCCTCGTCGGTCTACCAGGTCTCCTAATGTTGCCGCACAGCAGGCTTGGGAGAAGGTCCAGTTTGTGGAGAGAAACCTGGAAGAGTGTGACTCCCTCAATCGCGATGAGATGAGACAGCGATTGATCGCTCTCAAGGATGAGGAGTTCTACAGAATTATGGTAAGCAACCGTCCTTGGGTCATGGACGATCAGAGCATTGTGCCCAAGCCTACCTTTTTCTTTGGTGAAGCAGTCCCTGACGACTTGACGTACCAAAGAAGATGCTTTCAGTTCTTTTACACAACTGATGGTGAGGAGAGAACTATTTCTACTCGGTCGACCTTTGATCGGACTGTCTCAATAATGAGTCTTTCTCCCACATGTCCCAGAGGGAGGATCCTCCAAGCTGGGTGAAGAGGACCAATGTGATAAAGACCAGGGTTTTTGTTGGCGAGCCTTCCAGATATGCGGAGAAGTCGCCTGTCCATATGGACATGTTGATGCCTTCTAGTGGCTACCAAGGTTCCGACCATCCGTCGGTCAATTTGAGACCGGCTGGCCTTGGTATTTTTCAGGGTGACGGCAGCAGTTAGGTGAAGCCTTTTCGACTTCGTGGCCGTTTCAGTGATGATTCGAGCTGGGAATCATGGATTGATCACACCCTACAAGTTGGTGGAGCCATTTTGAAGGAGGCTAGGATCTTCGACGCGGTTCGCGCTTTTCGGAAGACCGTGGTTTTCTCTGATGAGGCCTTTATGGCCATGCTAGAGTCATTTCTTCCAAAATCAACACCTTCATTGTAACGAATGATGAGATTGGTTTTACCTTGAAGGAATTAAGCGTCATCACCGGGCTGCCCATCCTTGGCAAACTCTATGAGGAGTTTATGCCTATCGACAGCGTCCTTGAGGAGCAGTCTGAGGAGTTCAGGCTCCTGTACTTTCAGCCTGATTTTTTTAAGGAGAAGGAGGGCTTGAAGGTTCGGTGTAGCAATTGGAAGAATTGCAGCTCCAACTTCTTTGATGGGGGAGAGTCTTCTGATGGTATGGCCCAAGATGTTAGGGCCAAGAACCCAGGTTCAAAGAAGATCTCCGTTATGCGAGATGACTTGAAGAAGTTCTTCGAGAGTACGGACGCCATTTGTTCTGACATCACACTACGAAGAGATCTCGCTGTTTACCTCACTTACTGGTAAGGTGAGGCTATTTTCGCTGGAGGAAATGGAACACACATCATGCCGCATTGTATTTTTCTGGCTTATCAGATGGCGTTCAGAGAGCAGTTGGCTTTGGTGCCAGCTCTTTACTCGTACTTATGTACCGAACTGCAGGCTGTTGCTTTCTTGGTTCGGCTTGGGCTCCCTATGAACAGGATATTTTTAGCCCATATTTTCTATTCGTGGTATGTGTACCACTGTCCCGGCTTCCACCGCTTAGGAGTTGCACAGGATGATGACCCTTTCATGATTTGGTTGGCTAGAGGGACAGTCATTAACGAATCTCTTTTGTCTGCCGTTTGAGGATCTGACGGTTCAGGGACGTCGAGATCGGGCAATCTTTAGTGAAGCTTTCTCCAGGTCTGCGGAAGAAGGCTTTTGACTTTGGAGCCTCCCGTGATTCCACCTGGGTGGGGTTAGGAAGACACTACTCCTTGACCAATGCAGAAAAGAGGTGGCCTTTTAACAACTTGTTGGTACGATGGTGTACTGGAGACATCTTTTTGTTGACATCCAGTCGTATGTTCCCTCGCGTTTCGCGCTGCAGTTGGGCTTCTCTCAAGTCGTTGTTGGAGCGCCTTCGAGCATGGTGAAGCGTTTTGGAGGTTTACAGGATGGAAGGAATGCATTGGCCTTTTACAGCGCGGAGGCACTACTGCCATGATTTCCTATCCTGAGTTGCCCACCTTCCGGACTGCTGGCTTCACGAAATGGTTCACGAAAAGGTTTTCAGTGTACCGGGGGCTTTCCAAGAAGGAGCTTGATGTCAACTAATCTCCTGGGAAAGATCTTGGCAGATCGGATGGAGTCCGTCGAGAGGAGGTTCTGGCCTTCCTTTCCGGAAAGAAGCACAAGATTGGCTTTCTTAATGTAGGACATTATCAGACCAGGAGCTGTACAAGAGATACCTAGTGAGGTCTTGGATTAGCTCGAAGAGGAGGAAGCCGAGATCGACGCTTGGATGCAAGCTGAATTAACGAAGGCTTCCATGGAGTCCACTGGAAAGAGTAGACCATCCTGTGAGGAGTTAAGCGAAGCTCCTGACTTTGAGAGTGGGGTGGGTATTTCAAGTAAACCTTCCCATAGAAGCAAGAAGAAGAGAGGACAGCGCCGCAACAAGAGACGACATGATGACTCTCCTGATTTGGAAATCCCCCTCGCCACTACTGAAGAAATGTCAGGGGCTGCTGATGAACCTCCGGAAAATAGGAGTCGAGAGGAGGAAACCGTTGATGCAGGTATGATTCCTTTCTTTCTCTTTCCATTTCTTTGTTTGAGAATTTCTTGGTTTAATTTGCCTTCTCTCCCTTTTCAGCGAAAGATGAGGACTTGGTGATGCCTGAGGTTCCAACTGATGAGGCAGTGACGGATCCGGTTGCAGCATCTGAAGAAGAACCGAGGGACTCTGGAGTGATTCCAGAATCTTCTCCTGGTATGACTCTTTTTTTTTTTGGTATGTGTTGTCATCTGCTAACATGTTGCTTATTTTCTTTTTAGCTGACTTGCCACAGGATTTCGACGATTTCGAGCCATCCATGGACGCGGCTTTTGACGACGTTTTGGATGAACTCATGGAGGCAGAGAGTATTCCGCCAATCGTCGAAGAAGGTATTTGTAACAATAACCCTGATGAAATTGATTTTTTTCAACAAGATCATATTCATACCTTTTTTTGTTTTGTTTTGCTGGCAGACTGTGAGGTGACAGAAGAAGTTCCTCGGTCTTTGTCAGTGCAAGAGCAGGGGATGCCTGCAGTTGAACCAGAAGTAAGGACTTCTTCTTCCAGTTTTAATGCGGCAGAGCAGATTCCTTTGTCAGTGTCTCTGGTTAGAAAGAGTTTAACGATCACTCCTCCAGCAGGACATGACACGGGTGGTTGACCGATGGAGAGGGGGGAGCCTTCGTTCGGGCCATCTCTTGAGTATGCGAAGAAAGTGCTGAAGAGTGTTTTGAGCTCGTGGATCGAGACTCTTTCTTCTGGCCATTTAGAAGCTAGCTTTGGCATGTTCAAGCAAGTATAGGACATCTTTGCTGATAGCGAAGAAGTCGGCCTGGACATTGCAGATGCAAAGGCTTTCGTTGATGAAGTCATAGCTTTAGGGAGCAAGTGGAATGAAACCAAGAGCTTCCCGAGTGGTGACTTCTTCAATGAGATGTTTTTGAAGCCTTCTGGCGAGGTCAAGTCTGACCTGGACGAAATCTCGCGGACTCGGAACCAATTCGTTCGGGAGAGGAATGTTACCGAGTTGGCTATCATCGGGCTGACAGAGGATCTGCGCCGTATTGATGGGGAGGTCGTTGAGACCAGGCAGCATCTTGAGCTATTGGAGGAATAAGCTGCTGCGAAGTGGGATGCCATTGTGAAAGCTAGCGCCAGAGAAGGGACTCTGATTCGCCAAGTCGAGGAGGCTGAAAGCAATCTCCGGAGGAAGACTCAAGAGTACGAGCAATGGCAGATTCTTTGGGAAGAGCTTCCACGTGCTGCAGACGGATCGCGGTGTTCTGCCACATTCTATGGGAAGATCTTAAAGAAACGTGGCCTGGAAGCTTTAGAGGCTAAGGCCAAGAGTCTGCTTGAGGAGTTGAGCCTTTGGTTAAAGACCATGTGAGCTCCTGACATTTGTAACAAACCCTTTTTTCTTCTTTTTCTGGTACCCGTGTATACACACATATTTTTTGGTACTCTTTCTTTTGTAGTGCTTGTGGACATTTATTTTAGCACTTCTCTTTTTTTGTATTCCCTCCTTTCACTCAAATTCTTTTGTGATAAATTCAAGCAATAGTTAAATGGGAATATTTGTTTGGAAATTTGATCAAAAGTTTGTCATTTTGTGAAAAACCTTTTATCAAATGGTTGTTTTGGCGTGAAAGCCGAATTTTTAGATGGCATGGAAGCCAAAATTTGGGTTGGCACGAGCGCCGGAGTTTTGAGGCGTAAAAGACAAGATTTGGGATGGCATGGAAGCCGGTTTTGTTTGTGTCATGGGAGCCAAATTTTTTTTGAGATGGCATGAAAGCCAATTTTTGAAATGGCATGAGAGCCGAATTTTGGGATGGCATGGAAGCCGATTTTGAGATGGCATGGAAGCCGAAATTTTGAGATGGCATGGAAGCCAAAATTTTGGACTGGCATGGAAGCCGAAATGTTAGCATTGATAGTCGATTTTGTGGCGTTTATAACCGATTTTGTTTGTGCCATGAAAGCCAGGTTTTTGGCATTTATAGCTGATTTTGTTGAAAACCAAGTTTTGTTTTGTTGGCTTGGAAGCCGAATTTTGAAATGGCATTTATAGCCGATTTTTGGGGCATTTATAGTCGAGTTTTTGGCATTTATAGCCGGTTTTATGGCGTTTATAGCCGATTTTTGGCATGAGAGCCAATTTTTTTTTGAAAACCAGGTTTTGTTTTGTTGGCGTGAAAGCTAGGTTTTGTGGCATTTATAGCCAATTTTTGGCGTTGATAGCCGAGTTTTTGGCATTTATAGCCGGGGTTTTTGGCATTTATAGCCGATTTTTTATGGCGTTTATAGCCGGGTTTTTGGCATGAGAGTCGTGTTTTTGGTTTTCAAAAATGCAAGTATCGACCAAAAGTCGCCTCCCTGCTAAATGGTCTTGCGAGTATCGACTAAGCGTCGCTTCCTCGCGGTTTCTTTTGAAAAACCATTTTTGTTTAAAGACACGAGGGCCGTAAATTTTGACTTAAAATTGTTTTTTGTTGTAAAAGTCAGGATGGACTAGGGTGGAAATTCCCGAGTCCTAATTTTGTTTCAAACCATGAATTTTGGGTTCAAGGATTGAAAATTTGGTCAAGTCTGGGAAGAGGCTCCTAAACTTGGATTTTTGGATTTTTTTTTTTAACAATGAAACTATGAAAGTAAGCATTGTTTTAAATTTTTTAGAAATCTCTACATAAGGATGAGAAATCTAAAAGAGACGGGTTTGACGAGCGAGTACCTGAGAATAGGCTTTGGCCGTGCAGGCACTGCTCTAACCCAGTGACAGAAGTCTTCAAGGGTAGTACCGCTTCACGAACTTGTCGTTGATGGGCAGCATACATTTGTCGCCTTCCATGTTTAGAAGTGCGTATGCGCCATTGGAGAAGACTTTGTCGATGACGAAGGGCCCCTCCCATTTTGGTTCAAGTTTGCCTCTGGATTTGTGAGCAAAAACCATTGGTCTTTTCACCGCAAGAACCAAGTCGCCCTTTTTGTAGGCGCGTTGCCGGACCCTTTTGTCGAAAGATCCTGCCATGCGTGCTTGGTACAGCTCAATGCTTTGTAAGGCTTCGAGCCATCTTTCGTCAAGATTGTCCAGTTCTTGGAGTCTCAGTTTGACATTGCTTTCCTGCGTCATGTCATTTTGCAAAGATACCCTTAAGGAAGGAATTTGTACTTCCAAAGGGACAACAGCTTCGCATCCATAGACCAGAGAGAATGGTGTGCTATGGGTTGGCCCTCAAAGGTGGTTCGATAAGCCCACAAAGCTTTAGGAAATTTGTCGCTCCAGTCTCTTTTGTGACTAGAGACCATTTTCTTGAGGATTTTGCAGAGCGTCTTGTTGAAGGCTTATGCTAGTCCGTTTGCTGCCGGATTGTACGAAGTCGAAGGATAACTTTGGATTTTGTATTTGTCGCAAAACTTGTAGAAACGATGATCCCGGAATTGGGGTCCGTTATCATGGACGAATCTTTTAGGTATGCCGAAGCGACAAATAATGTTGATGAGCAAGAATTGAAGGACTGATGAGGTCTTCATTTCGCTGAGCGCAAATGCTTCTGACCACTTGGAGAAATAATCCGTAGCAGCGAAGATGAAGCGATGGCTTTTGCTTGACGGGGGAGAGATAGGACCTATGATGTCCATACCCCAAGCTTCGAACGACCATGAGATTGTTGTGGGGTGTAGCCATTCTAGAGGCATGTGGACATAGTCTCCATGAACTTGGCATTGGCGGCAACGTTTAGCAAATTGCATGGCGTCAGCTACCATGGTAGGCCAATAATATACTAGCGTTTTTATCTGATCGTAGAGCTTGGGCCCAGCCTAATGAGCTCCACAAAGACCATCATGAACTTCTTTGAGCATTTCCTCGGCCTCTTGTTGTGAAAAGCAGCGCAAAAGTACTCCGTCGAAGGATTTTCTGTAAAGCATTTTTGAAGGTATATCCAAATGAAATTTTGGGGTTCGTCTTTGAATGCTTACCCGTTCTTTTGGATCTTCAGGGAGGATTCCGAACATGATGTAATCACTGAACGGATCTCTCCAGTCACCAATCGGAGGTTTGAGGATGGAGATCCGACTTCCGGCCAATTGGTGGCATTCAACAACTGCCTGGTGTGTGTTAAGAGGAGGGAGAATCCTTCTTTGACACACCGTGATTTACATGTTCTCCCCTTCCTGGATTGCCATGGATGCGACAAGTCCAGCTAGGGCATCTGCACGGATGTTCTCACCTCTAAGGATGTGGGTAATGTGACAGATGTCAAACCTTTGGCGAAGTGATTGTGCCTTGTTGTAGTAAGGCAACAGATCAGGCTTCCTGACTTCAAATTTCTGATTCATCTGGTTGAGGATCAGTTGAGAGTCCCCAAAAGCTTCAAGCATGGTGATGCCGGATTCGAGGTCTAGTTCCAATCCTACAATCAGGGCTTGGTATTCCGCTGCATTGTTTGAGTATGGTTCCAGTAGCGAGAAAGCATGTGGAATCATGTGCTTGTTGGGGCTAACAAAGAGGATGCCAACTCCCCAGATTAGCTTTCTTTTTTCATTTGTCCTGGTTGCACCATCAAAGTACATTTCCCAGGAGGCATTTGGTGAGAAAGTCTCCACGTTGTAGATAGGTTCGTCTGGGAGATCGTCTCTGAGTGGGGAATCTTTAGGCAACGGATGTTATGAGAGGAAATCCGCTAAGGCTTGGCCTTTGATTGCCTTTTGTGGTACATACCTGATATCAAATTATGATAGGAGGATGGACCATTTTGCCAGTTAGGCATTGAGAGAACCTGCTTTTGTGACAAGGACCTTTAAGAGGTTGATCCTCGAAATCAGGTAGACTGTGTTCGAAAGAAGGTAGTGACGTAGCTTTTGTACAGCGAACATCACTGCAAGACATTCTTTCTCGACTGGAGAATATCGATGCTCCGCGCCTACCAGCATACGGCTGAGGTAGTATAGAGCAGCTTCGTTTCCTTCGTCATTCTCCTGTGCGAGCAGGGCACCCAAGGAATGGTCGAGAGCTCTTGTGTACAAGATGAATGGTTTTCCAGTGGTAGGGGCAGCCAGCACTGGAGGTTTGGTCAGGTATGACTTGATGTCTTGAAATGTCACTTCACATTCAACATCCCAAACAAAGTTCACACCTTTCTTCATTAGGCGGGAAAAGGGATGGCACTTCCCTGACAAATTGGAGATGAACCGTTGAATGTATGCCAACCTCCCTTGAAGCCCTTTTAGTTGTCTTAGGGTTTTTGGAGATGACATTTCTAGGATAGCCTTGACTTTGATGGGGTCAAGTTCTATCCGATCTTTCCAAACTATGAATCCGAGAAACTTACCCGATGAGACACCGAAGAACCATTTTAGTGGATTCATCCGCAATTTGTGTTTGTGAAGTCGGAGGAAGACTTCTCGAAGATCTTTGAGATGGTCTTCTTTTATTTTGCTTTTGACGGCGACGTCATCAACATAACATTCGACCGTCTTGTACTGCATATCTTGGAATATCTTCATCATAGCCCTCTGATATGTGGCACCAGCATTTTTTAGACCAAATGGCATGACAGTGTAGCAATACATGCCAAATGGGGTCCGAAATGATGTGTGTTTTTCATCTTCAGGATGCATCTTTATCTGATTGTAGCCAGAGAATCCATCCATGAATGTCATTCGCTCAAACCCACAGGTATTGTCAATCATCACCTCTAGTATGGGGAGTGGGAACTCATCTTTGGGGTAAGCGCCATTTAGGTCTCTATAATCAATACAGACCCTAATCTGCCCCTTTTTCTTTGTCACGGGGACGATGTTGGCCAACCATTCAAGATGTTGTTCCTCGCGGATGAAGCTGACACTTTTGAGTTTTTGAACTTCCTGTTCAATTTTGTCCATCACGTCTGGACGGAATCTTCTTTAGCCTTATTTGACAGGCTTGTTATATTGAAATTGGGTCGAAGTAAGGTACTTCTTTTGGAGATGACGGTTCTTCTTGGTCAGAATACCACATGACTTTATCACCGGACAATTCCTCTTCATTATCAGAGGAATCATACCGATCTGTAGAGCTTCCTGGGTCCTTGATGGGCGACTCTTCAAAGAGATATCCAGGGAGATCGATGTCTTCATGAGATGTTGAGGCTTGGTCGGCAAATCGACTCCTCAACATTTGTGTCAACTATCTCGTGGGAGTATCGGGATCATACCCTAACCCATGTGAATATTTTTTCTACATGACTGTAGAGTCTCCAATCTTCCAGTTGACTTTTGGTTAAGGCGGGCTCCAATTGTGTGAGAATACCGCAACCTTGCCCTAGATCGACTGGGTTTTGAGTATCATACCCTATTTTCTTCATAATAGCTTGTGCCATAGGACTATATAGAAATAGTTGAGGCATTCCTTCGTTTTGGAAAGGTTCAAGCATGGAATTTGATGAAGAAGCATCTGATCTGTTGAAGAAGATTGGCTTCTCTTCTGTTGAAGTTGCCGGAACAACAAAGGAAGCAGACGTAGGATCTTCTACGTCAGCAGGTGTCTCTATTGGGGGTAGAGCAGGCTGAACTTGTTGAGTGTCAGCTTGGCTTGACGATATGTCATCTTCTGGATCTGACTTTGAATCCGTGTCTTGCATGATAGACACGAAAGAGACAACAAACTTGCCTTCAGACTTTTGCTTTGTCTTCTTTGCTCTGGTTGTTATGACCAAGGGCTTTGAGGATTTTAGAGAGACAACGAAGGGAGATGGATCTCTCTCTTCAGATCTCCAGGAAGGTTTATTTTCTTCCGATGATCGCTAAGGAGCCTTGCCTTTATCTTTCTGGAGATTTTCGACAAAGGGTGTTGTTTCTTCCTCCTTTTTCTTCTTTTTCATCTTTGTACATTTGAGCATCTGCAAAATGGACCTCTTTGCCTTTGAAGGGCTTTTTGTCTACAAACACTCGATGTATCGAGCCGTCGGTGCCAACGAACTTGATGCATTGATGTAGAGTTGAAAGGATGACACCATTCTCGTGTATCCAAGGACGTCCAAGAAGGATATTGTAGCATGAGGGGGTTCTTATTGCATACACGGTGACTTCAGAGATAAGTTCACCGATTTGCAACTTGAACCTGATTTTGCTGATAGGCCTTTGAGCGCTCTCCCATTGTACCCAAAGATGGATAGAAACATGTGACTCAGCTTGCTAGGTGGGATGCCTAGCTCTTTGAGCGCAGAAGTAGAGATGAGGTTGAGTGCAGAACCTGGGTCGATTTGGACTCTGTGTATCGGCATTTCTTTGATGCACCCTGTGAAGTACAGGGGTCGGTTATGCTTTGTCTCACCTAGCAGGAGGTCATTCTTACTGAAGGCAATTATTGCACTTGCTGTTTTTTGGATTGAGAGGCATTCGATGCCTGGTCCCTCAGTTTGCTTCTTTTCTCGCTTTGAGGAAATATTTGATTTTTTGACCCTATAGTCCATTTCAATTTGTAGGACTTGTGGGGCATGTTTGTCGACATCCGTATTCAGCCTTTGTAGTTCTGAAATGAGACTATCACGAGTTTGTGGAGACATTCGTAATAAGTCCAGGATGTGCAGTCGTGCAGGCATGTGTTTGAAGTGCTCAATCAAGTCGTACTTGAAAGCCTCCTTCGGGCCTGCATGTTCATTATTGTTGCCACTTGGGGTGTTTACATTTTGTGTTCCCGAAAGATTTACATAAGAAGAAGAAAAAGGTTGGTTGTAGCTTTTGTGGTAATCCCGGCCAGAGCGGGTACCTCTACCAACTTTGAGAGCTTCTTGAGAAGGGTCTTCATTTGGAAGATCGTCCTTGCGATCCAAGGGTTGATTCTTCTCGTTTACTGAATATGTGTCTGCCGCAGAGTCCTGAACAGCATCCAGCAATTTTTATCCTTCATTGAGTAATTTGTCAGTCCAGACACCTCCTATGAGATCAGGTATCTTGGACCAACTGACCAGGTTTTCTCCGGCTGAAGTTTCTTCAGGATGATTAGTCGAAAGAGCTACGAGTTGCGACGTCACGATTTCAGGGGACGAAGGCTAAGAAGATGTTATCTCAGTGGAAGTCACCTAAGAAAATGTGGCTCCGGAAGATATACTATCAGGTGTAGCTGGAGAGTATGTGTCTTCGGTAGATGATGCTTCAAAGGTGCAATCATCCTGAGCTATTGACCAATCCTAAAACAGGGCTGCGAATATAAATTATTCCTCCGCTACTACCTCTGCTTGCAAAAGCAAAGATGTTAACCGAGTATCGTATCCACTGGGACAAAAAGGCTAAGTTGTGTTGTTTCCAAAATTCTTAGACTAATCCTATTAGAAAACGAAGTGTTGGGTTGATTGATTGTAATTTCTAAATTAACAAATTAAAAGACAGGGTAGACTCAATCAGAGCAAAGATCTCAGGGTACGAATCCACTCTAACCTCACACAATGGCAAGTATAGGCCTAAGGTTTCACTATCAACGCTATATAGACTCTTCTTGGTTACAAACCTTCAGAGTCAACAAATAAGGGATGTGGATGTAAATCGGGGCATAACCTATCTCTATGGCATAGATTATCCTAGATCTAACAAACACATTCATTCAAGCATCATTATATAACTTAGTACTCAAATCTACAAGATTAAAATACCAAAGAAAGAGATATTGCATTAATAAAATCCAATCAATGGATTAACATCTTGTCATATAACCAAAAGCGCTTAAAAATAAAACCCTAAACCTATACCTCACCATAAACAAGAGATTAGGGCTTCATCGCAACCCAAAGATAAAGATTTAGTTACGCATGGCAAGAGGTTGACGAAGAATCTCTGATGAAATCACCATGGACGTGCTTTCAAAAGCTCCAAAACCTTGCTCCAGACCTTCTCCTAAGATGCGTGTGTCTCCAAAAACGAGTTTGGACTTTTATTTATAGGTTTTGGGATGAAAAACCTCTTCAAAACGTGCATGAGACGGACTCTCAGAAGGTCCGGGTGTCCGGACGCCAGGACAAATTTCTATCTTGAGCGTCTTTGTGACCGAGCGTCCGGACGCCAGACAGTGAGCACCGGTTCGATTGGGTTTTTATCATTTTTTCTCATCTTGCGCCAATTTCTTTCCAATGCACCTAGAACACATGTAAACATGAAAATAATATAATTAGACTATTTAATTGCATCAAAGTGTATATCAAAGTCTAAACTAAGGGGCCTAAATGATACATTTTATGCTCTTATCACACCCCCCAACTTATACTTTGCTAGACCTCGAGCAAAGCTAAAACAAAAAGAAAACTAACTAAGGCCACTTTCGTAGGGAGCACAGCTGCACTTAGCATGTGCAGCAAGCCTTTAAACCTCTAAGTTCCCCCTAGAGGACGAGTTATAGTCTCGTGAGGGTTTGCAGTGAATCTACCCACAAAATTCCTGAAACATAAAAGAAAAACAGGGAGTATTTTCCACCAAGGTATCTACGAACACTGGATATTCCTGATTATGGGGTTTTCAATACACATCTCAAATGTGGTTCTCAAATCCTATCTTTTGGTCAGAAATCCTCAAAATCATGCTGGAAAAATTGATCGTGCACAGTGGAAGTTGTGTACATATAGAAGCATGAAAGCATAAAACGATCCACTAAAAATTTCCGTGAAAACACATCTTGTTCTTTCAAAATGCTGGGCCATCGAACCTCAGTAAAAGCTAACATGATTCCTCTCAAGGCATTTGTGGTGGCTTTCACACTATTGTTGTTCAAAGGACGTGACAACACTATTTTGACTTCAAATTTTTTTTTTAGAATAAAGAAATGACTGTGCAATGCCTAGGTCCCTTAAACTTTCTAATTAACCCATGTAACGAGCATTCAACCAATGACTCCCAAAACAGATGTCTTTAGGGCACTAGGTATAGCAATACCCCTATGGGCTTACTGGCTCGGGTTAAAAAGGCTACAAACCCAAACTAGTCACAACTTTTTTTTTAACGGTCCCTAACAATAGGTAGCCCTTTCCATATGCCCGACTTAAGTATAAACGAGGGTCAGCTTTCCATCATAATTGTTCTAAAGTTTTCACTAGTATGGAAATCATAGTTTCACATTTCAAATTTTCTATATAATACGTGTTAAGTGAGAGATCAATAATTCAACACTTTCTCAAAAACTCTTTCCTAAAACAAGATAGTGAACTGTTTTTCTCTTTTTCCTCACAAAAAGTTCCAAAAACAGGGTATCTTCGTTTCATAAAAACCCGGTTAGAAATCTCCCGAACAACTAGCAAAACTAGCAAAAACCTCTCTTTTTAAAAAAAAATTGAAACTAAAGGAAAAGATGACAAGTACAAAGAACTAAAAACTGCTAACAACTACCCCTAGACCACTCCAAAGGTTAATACTCCACCCCACAACTGAATGTAACAGTGTCAACAATGTTAAACACAAAATAAAAGATAAAGGACAATGAAAGTAAAGGAAAAGGAGGGATATCACCTGATAACACTTAACAAAAAGATGCACAGTAAAGAAAAGTCGGGTAGACCCTCCCAACTTGCACTAAAGAACCTACAAAATGCTAGCAATAATCTAGAAACACAAATAGAGAAACTAAAAAGAAAAAGCTACCTAAAAAGAAAAAGAAACAGCCTCAATCATCCTCCCCATCCCCGCCATGGCCAGCCCCTCCACCTCCATCGTGCATGTGATCATCTCTGTGAGGAGGGGAAAGGCCACGCAGACCTCTCATTAAAGATCACATTTCGAAAAGAGAGTCTGTAGTACGAGTGGCAAAGTCCTCAAAGCGGGACTCAAAACCCACTTGACGGGATTGGAGGGTCTGCTGACCTTGGAGGATAGCCTCGTACTGGGCATAGGTCATGTAAAACGGGTCAGCCTGTCCCGCAGGAGGGTGTACAACAGGAGGAGCTTGAGGTGGCATCGATGGCTCAACCACAGGTGCGTCTACTCCCGGCATCATGGCAGGGTGAGCGTGCTGCATATTACGCAGAATGGTTTGGACACTCTGTGTCCATTGCACCTCACCGAAGAGGTCAGAGCATGGGATAGACTCCTCAGCAAGTGAAATGGGATAGGGGACAGCCAATGGACCCGAACGAGAGAGAAGTAACATGGTGATCAAATGAGGGAAAAACAAAGGTCTCTTCTTCTCCGGATCTTTTTTAGACTCTCTAAAGAGCCTATAGACTTTGCACATTTCTCGAAAAATCATACAAGGGAGAGATACCGCGTATCAGGCATGGATAGCATACAAAGTCACGAGGAAGTCCCCCCTCCTCTCATCCTTGTGATGCATGGGGAATGCATTTACATGCAGCACTTGATCGATCAGCCACATCCGTTGAGGTAGGTAACTACGACGAGTACTCGTGTAGTTTGCCTTCCTAAACCGACCCCCACACATCTCATTGGTGATACTGGCCACAATGGGGGTGGCTAGAAAAAATGGAAAGTCAGTCACCCGCATCGGGGTTACAGCCGAGGGCATGAGCAATGTCCCTCTCGGTTACAGTAATGTCATGTCCATCAGTGGTGGAGGACAAGACATTGTCATTCTGCCCCTTGGTTTCCAAATTTTGGTAGAAAAGGCGTACCAAACGGGGGTACGCTGGGGGAAAATGTCCACATAGAGCCGTCAATTGACGCAAACGTAATTGCTGAACCGCCCAACGTGTGGATTGGTCGGCTTCAAAAAAATTCAAGTCAAATGTGGTCTGCTTTTCTAAGGGTCGATTGGCCCATTCTACAGATGGTTGTTCAAGAGTAGGAGTGGATGCACTCCATTTGTGGGGCTGTGGATTGGAGGTGCCCTCATCTGTTGGGGCCTTGGACTTACTTCTCCCCCTTCGAAACATTGTGTGTTTTTTATTATTATTATTATTATTTTTTATTTAAGTGGAAGTGACAATGAATAAGGAAAAACAAACCTAAAACAACTTAACGCAATTGCAAAATATATGTAAGACCCCGACCCGAGTGAATCCGATTAGTGCTAATTAAGTTGTGTGTTAGTGCTAAGCTTGATTAGTGATTTTGACTAAGTTGGGTTTGGAATAGCCTTTGTTTTAGTTTTGGGCAACTTGGAGTGTTTTGATAGCTAGTGGGGCCCTTTGGGGGTTCCCTTTCGGCTTTGCTTTTACTTGAGAGATTTTTCAGAATTGTTTTGGATTGCGTTCTTGACCCGTTGCATTCATCTTGTTGAATCCTACAACGTTCATGTTGATCCCATATCCATTCGAGGCCCCGAAACCCGATTTTCAAGCCTAGAGGGGGCAAAACAGTCCTTTTACACTAAACCTGTACCCAAAACTTGATATTCCCGAAACCGGTAAAACATATACTTTTTGGAAACTAGAAATTTCGACGATCATTTCTTCCTTCTTCGTCGAATCCATCCGAGGTACCGAAATAGATGATATCAGCCAAACAAGCTCCTTTAGTTGTGGGACACAACCCCTCATTTGTTAACAAAGGGAAGCCCATTCTCATTTCCACTCACTCTCCATGTTCCAGCACAAACCAATTGAACCTAGGGTTTCTTGCTTTTCTCTTCTTCTTCTTGCTTCTCCATCTCCAATCCACACCAAGAGTTCATCAATCAAGAGATGAAGATCACCAACCTCTCCCTCATCTTGCAAGCTTCATCTTGATACCATTTTTGGAGAAATCCATCAACCTTGAGATCTTCTTTGAGCTAGCTCTCTTCATTTGAAGGTCATCCAAGTGAGTAATCCTTCTCATCTTCTAGATTTGTAGTCTTCTAGCCTTAGGGAAGCTACATTTGCATTATTATTAGTTCTTTCATTTTCATTCTTGTGTAACCCATTTTAGGGTTGTTTTTGGGGTTTTTTTATTGTAGCTTGGATTTGAGCTATAGAGGTGATTTGAGGCTTGTTTTCAGCTAGCTTTGACTTGAGGTAAGTGAATGATTGGGTGTTTTAAGTTTTAAATGGTTTGGTGAAGCATTTTTAGATTTTCATGCTTTCATTAATTGCTTTTATGGATGAAATAAATGATCTTATTGCATCTTGATAGCCTCATTTAATGTCTTGGAAAACATGAGTTAATGTCTTCTTGTATCTAGTATTATGTGGTTTGTATATGTGTTGGAAGGAGGGAACAAGAGGAGAAAAATCAAGTTTATCCCGGACCTGCTATACGCCCAGGTCCGATCGATCGGACATGCAGGCCGATCGATCGGACTGTCGTTAACTGTGAGGCTTTTCGAGCCGATCGATCGGACTGTAATCCGATCGATTGGACCTGTCCGTAACTGGGACAGGAATTCAGGCCGATCGATCGGACCGGAGGACTCAGTTAGAGTCCAGTGATATTTGATATTGTTTTTTTTTTTGGGAAACAATTGTGCTTTCTATGAGTCCTAGGGGTATTTACATTAGTGTTAAGACTAATTATGCCCTAATCTAAAGTCTTCAAGACTAGGGAACTAAAAGAAAAGAATGGTGATGAACTAGGCACTAATTCTTGGTTCTAGGTGGGACCTTGGCTACCCTCCTTGGACTCATTTGACCATATATGAGGACGTCTTGAGCCGATGCTCTTCACGGTTGGTTCGGATGCATCGAAGTTCAATCTATTTCAATCTTGAACGGGATTGAACGACACGATATTTTCTTCATATCTAAACGCAAGGTCTATTCCCTTGGGTATCGCGAATTCTATTCCTTTCGATGACTGAGTAGGTTGCTCGATGGTTCCCGGTTAACATCATACTTAGGATGGACCGTTTATAGTCTTGATTTTTCCATGGTAATACCTAGTTCTAACCATAAGCTCATGTTAAGTTTTAAAAATCGTAAAAGTGCATAAGGAGCCCGGAATGTCTTCAAACTCAAGGAGTACCAAATCATTTCAATAATCGACATACGGGACCCCTATTCACTTAAGTAGATCTTGAAATCAATATTTTTCCCGGAATTGTAATAGTTCATTATATTTCTTCATTTCCAAGATTTACACTACATGAGTTGTGTTCCCGAAAGCATGATAGTAACATTGACTTGTCCCGAAGAGTATTGCCCGACACGAAATGTAAGTTATGTACTTGAGTATACTAACCCTGCATGTTTATTGCATTTGCATTTGATTTACTCATCCTTGTCTCGATTTACTATTTAACCTATGAGTCGGCATCACTAAGCTTGGATACCTTGTCGGTTTGATCCACCAACTTGGAGATCCCTCTCCCGTCCCGCCAGTTGCAGTTTGGATCCCGATACCCGGTTTATCACCGTGGTCCCGTCCCGATACCCGGTTCGCTAACGTGGTCCCGTCCCGTATATTTATATTGTATATATGATTTGCGTTGAATCTCCTCACCTTGTATGACTGAGATCAACGTCCCGTGATACTGTTGTCACTTTAGTGACAGAGGACTTAGCTTTATGTGATTGCCATCTTGTTAGTTCCCGATTTCCTTGGATACCCTATATGTTTATCTTGTTTACTCGTCTTCTAGCAAATGATTTATCTTCTTTATGAGAGTTCTTGCTTAAACAGATTTCTATGCCTTTCAAGATATTTCATTCATTATATGTTGTTGTATCCTTTCACTCTCTTGCCAGACCGTCGTGTCTGATACATTTGCTTTGGTACTCAGGTCCCGTTGCCGGTTTCCTTGAGGAGGAGGCGGTAGGTGAGCCGCAACCTCTAGTCGAGTGGCGTGCTGACAATGTCATGTAGACATCGGGTTGCTACGAGAGGCGTACATTTTGAGGAGAACTATTTAACCATTCTTTTGGGTTATTATTTTGTTTTATTGGCCTTTGTTGGCCTCTAATTTTGGGGAATGTAACTAAATGATCTTTTGTTAAACTTTAACTACTTTTGGGGAAACATGCTAGATCATTGCTCATTCTGATACAGTTTTTGATACTTGATGTTAATGCTTTCATGACCAGAGATAGTCTGACTATTTGATTTGCTACATGCTTCCGCACTTAAAAGAAATATTCATTGATGGTTGTGATATCCTCACCGCGGACAGCTGTGGGAAATTAAATAAATGTATGTTGTTATCATATTAAACAGATGTGATGTGGATCATATCATCATTTAGTCCCGACTCCGGATCAGTTCCTTCGGGGGCCCAGTCCGGGGTCGCGACAATATATAAGAAAAAAAACAGTAAAAAAAAACAATTAAAAAGAAATCTACCCAGAAATTGATCGCCGGTGCTCCGGTGAGGTCGCCAAAGAAGATGACCGAAAAAGTTGGCCGGAGATAAACGGGCACCACAGGCGCGTAGAAGAGCTCGTGGGGAAGAGAACCCAAGTGTGTCAACTGGTTGGAGAGCCTCGAGCGCCGGTAGATCTAACCGGAAAGAGTGGACGTCACTGGCGGGAATGTAGGTTCCGGTGGCACTTGTTTGATAGAAGAATAAAATAGAATGGAAGAAGGGAAGGAGAGGAATGCAATGGTGGTGGAGAAAAATGGAGGAGGAGGGTGGTGGTTGTGTATGTGGTGGTGAGGGTTGGTTGTGGGAGAGAAAGAAAGAAAAAGGGGGGTTTGAAGAAGAGGAAAAGAGAATGGGGAAGGGGTTGCTTTCCCACGAATTTTTATTTTATTTTCTGGCGTCCAGACGCCCGGAGACATAGAGCAGGAGGTTTTTTTAAAAAATCCGTGCGTCCAAACGCCCAGATATGGCGTCCGGACGCCCAATTCCAGAGAGCAAGCCGTTTTTTTAAAAAATCCAGTCGTTTTCCAGCCACCCCCACTGTGGCCAGTATCACCAATGAGATGTGTGGGGGTCGGTTTAGCAAGGCAAACTACACAATCACTCGTCGTAGTTACCTGCCTCAACGGATGTGGCTGATCGATCAAGTGTTGCGTATAAATGCATTCCCCACGCATCACAAGGATGAGAGGAGGGGGGACTTCCTCGTGACTTTGTACGCTATCCATGCCGGATACGCGGTATCTCTCCCGCGTATGATTTTTCGAGAAATGTACAAAGTCTATAGGCTCTTTAGAGAGTCTAAAAAAGCTCCGGAGAAGAAGAGACCTTTGTCTTTCCCTCATTTGATCACCATGTTACTTCTCTCTCGTTCGGGTCCATTGGCTGCCCACTATCCCATTTCACCTGTTGAGGAGTCTATCCCATGCTCTGACCTCTACAGTGAGGTGCAATGGACACAGAGTGTCCAGACCATTCTGCGTAATATGCAACACGCTCACCCTGCCATGATGTCGGGAGTAGACGCACCTGTGGTTGAGCCACCGGTGCCACCTCAAGCCCCTCCTGCGGGACAGGCTGACCCGTTTTACATGACCTATGCCCAGTACAAGGCTATCCTCCAAGGTCAGCAGGCCCTCCAATCCCGTCAAGTGGGTTTTGAGTCCCGCTTTGAGGACTTTGCCACTCGTACTACAGACTCTCTTTTCGAAATGTGATCTTTAATGAGAGGTCTGCGTGGCCTTTCCCCTCCTCACAGAGATGATCACATGCACGATGGAGGTGGAGGGGTTGGCCATGGCAGGGATGGGGAGGATGATTGAGGCTATTTCTTTTTCTTTTTAGGTAGCTTTTTCTTTTTAGTTTCTCTATTTGTGCTTCTAGATTATTGCTAACATTTTACAGGTTCTTTAGTGCAAGTTGGGAGGGTCTACCCGGCTTTTCTTTACTGTGCATCTTTTTGTTAAGTGTTACTCAGGTGATATCCCTCCTTTTCCTTTACTTTCATTGTCCTTTGGCTTTTATTTTGTGTTTAACATTGTGGACACTGTTACATTCAGTTGGTGGGTGGGGTATTAACCTTTGGAGTAGTCTAGGGGTAGGTGTTAGCAGTTTTAAGTTCTTTTTACTTGTCGTCTTTTCCTTTAGTTTCAATTTTAAAAAAAAGAGAGGTTTTTGCTAGTTTTGCTAGTCTTTCGGGAGATTTCTAACCGGGTTTTTATGAAACGAAGATGCCCTGTTTTTGGAACTTTTTGTGAGGAAAAAGAGAAAAATAGTTCACTATCTTGTTTTAGGAAAGAGATTTTGATAAAGTGTTGAATTATTGATCTCTTACTTAACACGTATTATATAGAAAATTTGAAATGTGAAACTATGATTTCCATACTAGTGAAAACTTCAGAACAATTATGATGGAAAGCTGACCCTCAGTTATACTTAAGTCGGGCATATGGAAAGGGCTACCTATTGTTAGGGACCGTTAAAAAAATTATAAAAAAAAGTTGTGACTAGTTTGGGTTCGTAGCCTTTTTAACCCGAGCCAGTAAGCCCATAGGGGTATTGTTATTCCTAGTGCCCTAAAGACATCTGTTTTGGCAGTCATTGGCTGAATGCTCGTTACATGGGTTAATTAGAAAGCTTAAGGGATCTAGGCATTGTACAGTCATTTCTTTATTCTAAAAAAAAAATTGAAGTCAAAATAGTGTTGTCACGTCCTTTGAACAACAATAGTGTGAAAGCCACCACAAATGCCTTGAGAGGAATCATGTTAACTTTTACTGAGGTTTGGTGGCCCAGCATTTTGAAAGAACAAGATGTGTTTTCACGAAAAATTTTAGTGGATCGTTTTATGCTTTCATGCTTCTATATGTACACAACTTCCACTGTGCACGATCAATTTTTCCAGCATGATTTTGAGGATTTCTGACCAAACGATAGGATTTGTGAACCACATTTGAGATGTGTATTGAAAACCCCATAATCAGGAATATCCGGTGTTCGTAGATACCTTGGTGGAAAATACTCCCTGTTTTTCTTTTATGTTTCAGGAATTTATTGGGTAGATTCACTGCATACCCTCACGAGACTATAACTCATCCTCTAGGGGGAACTTAGAGGTTTAAAGGCTTGCTGCACATGCTAAGTGCAGTTGTGCTCCCTACGAAAGCGGCCTTAGTTAGTTTTCTTTTTGTTTTAGCTTCGCTCGAGGTCTAGCAAAGTATAAGTCGGGGGGTTTGATAAGAGCGTAAAATGTATCATTTAAGCCCCTTAGTTTGGACTTTGATATACACTTTGAAGCGATTAAATAGTCTAATTATATTATTTTCATGCTTACAGGTGTTCTAGGTGCAATGGAAAGAAATTGGCGCATGATGAGAAAAAAAGATAAAAACCTAATCGAACCATGCTCACTGGCACCGGGCGTCCGAACGGCAGACGCCCGGTCAAAGAGACGCGCAGGACAGAAATTTGTCCTGGCGTCCGGACGCCCAGACCGTCTGAGAGTCCATCTCATGCACGTTTTGAAGAGGTTTTTCATCCCAAAACCTATAAATAGAAGTCCAAACTCGTTTTTGGAGACACACACATCTTGGGAGAAGGTCTAGAGCAAGGTTTTGGAGCTTTTGGAAGCGCGTCCATGGTGATTTCATCAGAGATTCTTCGTCAACCTCTTGCCATGTGTAACTAAATCTTTATCTTTGAGTTGCGATGAAGCCCTAATCTCTTGTTTATGGTGAGGTATAGGTTTAGGGTTTTATTTTAAACGCTTTTGGTTATATGACAAGATGTTAATCCATTGATTGGATTTTATTAATGCAATATCTCTTTCTTTGGTATTTTAATCTTGTAGATTTGAGTACTAAGTTATATAATGATGCTTGAATGAATGTGTTTGTTAGATCTAGGATAATCTATGCCATAGAGATAGGTTATGCCCCGATTTACATCCACATCCCTTATTTGTTGACTCTGAAGGTTTGTAACCAGGACGAGTCTATGTAGCGTTGACAGTGAAACCTTAGGCCTATACTTGCCATTGTGTGAGGTTAGAGTGGATTCATACCCTGAGATCTTTGCTCTGATTGAGTCAACCATGTCTTTTAATTTGTTAATTTAGTAATTACAATCAATCAACCCAACACTTCATTTTCTAATAGGATTAGTCTAAGAATTTAGGAAACAACACAACTTAGCCTTTTTGTCCCAGTGGATACGATACTTGGTTAACATCTTTGCTTTTGCAAGCAGAGGTAGTAGCGGAGGAATAATTTATATTTGCAGCCCTGTTTCAGGATTGGTCAAATTTTTGTGGTCACTTCGACTTGGCCGCTGGTTCTACCTTGTGTGTGATGGAGTACTTCTTTACCAGCACCTTAAAGTGTTTATTCACGAAATGGGTTCCCTCACCACTTATTATTGCTCGCGGACAGCCAAAGCGACTGAAAATATTGCTTTGCAGGAATTTAACCACAACTTTGTGGTCATTAGTCTTAGTAGCAGCCGCTTCCACCCACTTGGACATGTAATCAATCGCCACTAGAATGTATTGAAAACCAAAAGATGACGGAAATGGTCCCATAAAATCGATGCCCCACACATCAAAAACTTCTACAATCAAAATCGGTTGTAGGGGCATCATGTCCCTCCTCGACATGTTACCTGTTTGCTGACAGCGCAAACAAGTTTTGCAAAACTGATGAGCATCTCGAAAAAGAGTGGGCCAATAGAAGCTACTCTGTAAAACTTTCGCTGCAGTTTTCTTCCCACTGAAATGCCCTCCACACGCAAGAGAGTGACAAAAAGTAAGTATACTGTTATATTCACTCTGGGGTACACATCGCCTGATCACTTGGTCTGGACAGAACTTAAAAAGTTTAGGATCCTCCCAAAAATACGTCTTTACTTGGGAGAAGAAACGACCCTTGTCCTGCTTGGACCAATTTGAAGGAATCGTACCGTAAACAATTGCTCATCTGGAAATGAGTCATGCAAAGGTAAGGTGTCTTCTGTGGTATCCACCAAGATCTAGGATAGGTGGTCAACTACACAGTTTTCGGAACCCTTCTTGTCCCGAATCTCAAAGTCGAATTCTTAAAGTAATAGAATCCACCTAATCAATCTTGGCTTAGTGTCCTTTTTCGACAATAAGTACCGCAATGCAGCATGGTCTGTGAACACTATGACTTTCGATCCTAACAGATAAGACCGAAATTTATCCAAGGCAAACACAACAGCTAACAATTCCTTTTCCGTCGTGGTGTAATTCAGTTGGCCATTGGAGAGGGTCTTGCTAGCATAATAGACAACATGTGGAACCTTGTTCACCCGTTGGCCCAGGACTGCACCGACAACACAGTCGAAAGCATCACACATAATCTCAAACGGATGGGCCCAATCCGATGACTGAATGATAGGGACGGTGGACAAGGCCTCCCGAAGCTTCTCAAAAGCTTGCATGCAAGCCTCATTAAAGACAAAAGAGGCCTCCTTGGTGAGCAATGCACATAAGGGTCGAGAAATCTTACTAAAGTCTTTAATAAATCTGCGGTAAAACCCTGCATGTCCTAAAAAGGAACGAACTTGCTTAACTGACGAGGGAGGTGGAAGTTTGGATATAAGATCAACCTTGGCCTTATCCACCTCAATGCCTCTAGTGGAAACGATATGCCCCAAAACGATGCCCTCTTGCACCATGAAATAACTTTTCTCCCAACTCAAGACCAAGTTTGTCTCGGTACAACGTTTCAGCACCTTTGCCAAGTTATGGAGACATTCATCAAATGAAGGTCCGAAAACAGAGAAATCATCCATAAACACCTCTAAGAATTTCTCCACCATGTCGGAGAAAATAGACATCATACACCGTTGAAAAGTCGCGGGTGCATTACAAAGTCCGAATGGCATCCGCCAGTAAGCAAATGTACCGAAAGAACAAGTGAAAGTTGTTTTCTCCTGGTCATCGGGGTAGACTGCCACTTGGTTATATCCGGAATAACCATCCAGGAAATAATAAAAACTTTGGCCAGCTAACCATTCTAAGATCTGGTCAATAAAAGGTAGGAGAAAGTGGTCATTTCGGGTCATGGAATTTAACTTTCGATAATCAATGCACACGCGCCACCCAGTAGTGGTTCGTGTGGGAATTAGTTCCCCGTTCTCATTTTCCACAACCGTGATGCTAGACTTCTTTGGCACCACCTGAGTAGGACTCACCCACTTGCTGTCAGAAATTGGGTATATAATACCTGCATCAAGAAGCTTCAGTACTTCTTTCATGACCACCTCTTTCATGTTAGGATTTAAACGACGCTGCATTTCACATGACGATTTCGCGTCATCTTCACAATGAATGCGGTGCATGCAGATGGAGGGGTCAATGCCTTTCAAATCGGCTACAGACCAGCCGATTGCACTTTTGTGCTCTTGTAACACATCCAAGAGCTGACCCTCTTGATCATCAGATAGATCAGAAGCAATGATGACTGACAATGTATCCTTTGGGCCAAGATAAACATACTTGAGTGTAGCAAGAAGATGTTTTAACTCAAGTGTGGGGGGAACTTCAATCGAGGGAGGGGCTGGTGCTTTAGAAAGTGGAGGTAGGTGTTCGATCTTTGCCCTCCATGGGGGAAAGTCCAACATAGCTACCTCATTCAAAAGGGCATTGACCTCGGTAATCGAATGGTCAACATCATACTCGTCATAGCTAAAATGGGATAAGCAAGCCTCTAAGGGATCCTCAGTTAAAATATAAGGGAGGGCTTCATCAACTAGCTCATCAACAACATCGACTGTGAAGCAGTCGTCCTTTTTCGGAGGCTGATGAGAGGCCTTGAAAGCATTCAGCCTGACTTTCATATTGCCAAAAGAAACATCCATAACTCCGGTGCGACAGTTAATGGTTGCATTAGCTGTGGCCAAGAAAGGGCGGCCGAGGATGATTGGATCTTGTTTCCGCAGGTTTGGCATTGGTTCTGTGTCAATGAAAATGAAATCAGCAGGAAAAAGAAATTTGTCCACTTTGATAAGAACATCCTCAATTATACCCCGGGGCACCCTGACGGATCTGTCAGCAAGTTGCAAGGTGACCGTTGTGGGTTTCAACTCGCCCAACCCAATTTGCTCATACAGTGAGTAAGGCAAGAGATTGACACTAGCTCCAAGATCTAGCAAAGCATGATCAATGATGTGACTCCCGATTGTACAAGTTACAGTGGGGGTGCCAGGATCTTTTAGCTTGGGAGGAGTTTTATGCTGTTGTAAGTCCTGGGGATCCGAACCCTAGAGGGGGGGTGAATAAGGTGAGCTTCATTTATGACCAATTATAACCAATTTTAACTTCTTTAAAACAAACTAGTCACATGTGATGATTAATCATACAAGATGCAGAAGCTAACAAAAGAATCACCACAAAGCAATCACCATCACACAAGGATTTATAGTGGTTCGGCCTCAATGCCTACATCCACTACCGGCTTGTGATCCAACACCCCACCGGATTTCCACTATTTATGCTTTTCAATAGGCTAAGCAATAACCTTTACAATATGCTTTTCAAGGCTAAGCAATAACCTTTACAATGATGTTTTTCAAGGCTTAACATCAACCTAAACATTATGCTTTTATAGGCTAAGCAATAACCTCTTCAACCATAGGTTGGTTATCTCACTAAATTAGTGTCTAACATACACTCGATGGAGATTCTATTTAGCTCATTACATTTGCCTCTAAAATAGGCGGATATGAAAATGAAAATCTAATACACACACACTATGAATGCAAAGATGAAAGTACATGATGTGTGTGTGATGTCCTCAATCATTTTGAAAATGAAAGCTCATAAATGTATGCCTAAGGCTTTTGAAAGTTTTAGCTCATAAAAACATTTATGATTGAGGAAAGAATGCAAGTCACATGTTAAAAGTAACAACTTGTTAATGATATCAAAGATTCACAAGTTGTATGAAATTAATTAGCTCTAAACATGTGATGCATAGGGATGTCAATCAAATCAATAATGTAGCTCAAAACATAAAAATAGATTTGATTGAAATAAGGGGACAAATCATATGTGATTATAAATACAACTTGAATATGATATACCAATCAATGCAAAGCAAGTTGTAAAACTTTAAAACAAATTCACATATGATTTGTAAAGATGTTGAATCCACAACATAAGATATATTTTGAAAGAGATTTTCTTATGATGAAAAACAACACCCAAAGATTCAACCAAGTATATGAATCATGTTACATATAATTTCAAAGATTCTTTCATTAACATGATCTACTTAGATTTACCAAATAAAGTACTACTTGGATTGAATCAATGGTGATGCATCCAAAACAATAGATCAATTCAAAATATAAAACATGCTAAGGATACAACACATCATAGGTTAACATGCTACTAAAGATTTATCAAAGATAAAACAAAACATGAAAACATATGATTTGTAAAGAAGTTGAATCCAAAACATAAGATAGTTTTGAAAGTGATTTTCTTATGTTGGAAAACAACAACCAAAGATTCAACCAAGTATATGGATCATGTTACATCTAATTTCAAAGATGTTTCCATTAACATGATCTACTTAGATTTACCAAAGATAAAGTACTACTTGGATTGAATCAATGGTGATGTATCCAAAACAATAAATCAATTCAAAACATAAAACATGTTAAGGATACAACACAACATAGTTTATCATGCTACAAATGATTTACCAAAAATAAAACAAAGCATGAAAACATATGATTAAGGAAAGTATAGCTTACTTGGTGATTTAACTCATTAATCCAAGCTTTAGCTTTCCTAATGATCCCCTTCATCCCTTAGTTCATTTCCCTTTTATTTGCCTCAAAACCCCTCAAAGAGGGCCTTAAAATTCCCAACTTTTGGCAAAGGAAAGAACTCATATTTATAGAAAAAAATGCCCAACGGCTAGTCCCCGGTCGACCTGGCCTTCACAACGGCTATATTTCTGACCGTTTGAAAAATGGCCAACGGTAGTGTTCCCGGTCGACCTGGTACACTGCGTTTCTGGCCTGGGACCAAAATTCCCTAAAAACCATTTTTCAAAGTATTTTTGGTTGGGAATTTTTTGGGCCATTAAATCAAGCTTAAAAACATGTTTTAAATCATTCTAAGGGTTTTAAAACATGAAACATAAAAAGCTAAAAAAGATTCGAAATTATAAAACCAATGGCTTGCTTGATTTTCTAAAACTCCTTTTTTTTAAAACAAATGCATCCAAGATTAAAAACAAAACATGCATAAATTGATACTTTTACAAATCTTAAAAGCAATGCATGAATAAAACAAGATTTCAAGTTTTTCTAAATCAATGCATGTGTAAATCAAATGATGCTAGAATGAAAATGCATCCATCAAATTGCAACCTACTAAATCCCTAACAATGCTGAATTAAGGAATTCACTTGCTCGGTGAGCAGGACCTTTTTGGACACATTGGGTTTGGATTTGCGCTTCTGAGTGCACAAGTCTTTTAGAAATTTTGCATATGAAGGCACTTGCTTGATAACATCCAACAAAGGTAGATTGATCTTTACTTGCTTGAACACATCTAACATTTCATCCATGTTGCTCCCTTTTTCCCGAAGGGAGAGGGTAGGGTGTGTCCAGACAAGTAGGGAAAGGGGCTTTAGGCACATAAGTGGGTGCCACAGCCGGAATAGATGAAGAAGTGGAAGGGCTGGCCTCCTTTTCCTTGGGACTCTTTTCCACCCTAGAGCTTTTGGGGTCTGAGGCAGACTCTCTAACAATTTTCGTCTCCTTAGGCCTAGTCTCGACCGCACGCCCATTCCTCAGCGTGACAACTACCTTAGCTTCCTCATGATAAGTGTCATGAGGTTGCGAGCTACTTCCCACCTCAAAAGTATTCTTAGGGTTGACAATGGGTTGGCTAGGTAAACGACCCTCTTCTCTTCTATTAAGAGCAATAGCTATTTGGCCTATCTGGGCCTCTAGCTTGGCTATGGACTGAGAATGAGAGTGGACCAGTTGATTACCTGCTTTGAGCTCCTTTAGCTCTTGTAGTACTGTCTCCTCAAATGATGGATTTCTTTGAGGAGGTTGAGGGTTGGGTGGCTGGTAGGATTGTTGGGAACGATAGGCTGCAGGATTGTACTGAAAATGTAAGACCCCGACCCGAGTGAACCCGATTAGTGCTAATTAAGTTGCGTGTTAGTGCTAAGCTTGATTAGTGTCTTTGGCTAAGTTGGGTTTGGAATAGTTTTGATATAGTTTTGGGGATTTTGATTTGCTTTGTGTTAGTAGGGTCCTTTGGGGGTTCCTTTTCATGACATTGCATATGTTTGAGGAGTTATCGGAGGTTTTTAAATTCATGATTTTAATCCCGTTTTACTCGTTTTGATGATCCCTACAACTTTCATGTTGATCTCGATTCCGTTTGAGATCCCGAAACCCGATTTCATAGCCTTGAGGGCAAAACAGTCATTGCACACAAAATCTGTACCCAAAACTTGATATTCCCAAAACCCGCGAAACATATACTTTTTGGAAACTAGATATTTCGACGAACATTTCTTCCTTCTTCGTCGAATTCATCCGAGGACCCGAGAGAGATGATTTCAGCCAAACTAGTTCCTTAAGTTGTGGGACCCAACCTCTCAATTGTTAACAAAGGAGACCCTTCCCCTTCCTTTTCCATTTTTCATTTTCCAGCACAAGAGGAGAGTCTAGGGTTTTCTTGCTTTCTCTTCTTCTTCTTGCTTCTCCTTCTCCAATCCTCACCAATCTTGCACCAAACTCGAAATGGAGATCACCAACCTCTTCCTCATCTAGCAAGCTTCACTTTGATACCTTTTGTAGAAGAATCCATCAACTTTGAGACTCCCTTTGAGATAGCTCTCTTCATTTGAAGGTCATCCAAGTAAATAATCCTCCCCATCTCCTAGATTAGTGTTCCTCTAGCCCTTGAGAAGCTACATTTGCATTATTGTAAGTTCTTTCATTCTCATTCTTTGTGTAACCCATTTTAGGGTTTGTTTTGGGGATTTTGTTGTAGCTTGGACCTTTGGCTTGGAAGAGTATAGGAGTTTGATTTTCTTGAATTGAAGACACAATGCAAGTGGATGTTTTGACTTTTATAAGCTTTCAATGATTTTGGAAATTTCCACTCCTGCCTATTTATTACATTAGTTTGAAATAAATGCCATGATAGAGCTTTGGTAATGCATTTATGGTAGTGCATTTATGTCTTTTAAAGTGTATTGGTGAATGTCATTTAATTTCTTTTTGCTTATATCAAAGGTACCCTATTGTGAAATGGTTTCCTTCTTTCTTTAATTTCATTGGATTTGATGTTGATGGATGAGGTGATGGAATGAGCCCATATTGGAGTTTTGGAGAAGTGTAGATAGAGGCATTGGAGGAGCTCTTAACTCAATATTATTACAGGGACTAAGTGGAAGTGGAGAGAATGGTTTTGAGGAGGAGAAGGGCTCAAATCTGAACACAGTGGGTGTTTCCCGCACCTGGCGGTCAGCCTGCGGTGACCCCGCGGCTAGCCGCCTGGTGACTGGCGGCTAACCGCCAGCTAGCCGAAAAGTCACGGTTGCTTTTCCAGAGAGCACACTTCTCCACCTAAAAACTAGGTCAGCTCCACGGTTAGCCAGCGGCTAACCGCCGAACACATCGGCGGCTAACCGCCATCTAACCGCACTTGGCGGTCAGCTTTCCAGTAAGCTGCATTTCTGCAGTCCAGCCGCGGTCAGATACGCGGTCAGCCAGCGGCTAGCCGCCCGTCCCAGCGGCGGCTAACCGCCAGCTGACCACCAGGTAACCGAAATTCCCCAGGCTTCGAAAAGCTCCTCGCTCGAACGAACTCTCCGGTTCGTTCGAGTGCTAAGCTTTGTCGATCAAAGGAGATTCACTAGGCATTGTATGAGGCCATTCGAGAAAGAAACCATATCACGAGGAGGTCATTCGAAGTTTTGAAAAGCGTAAAAGTGCATAAGGAGCCTGGAATGTCTTCAAACTCAAGGAGTACCAAATCATTTCAATAATCGACATACGGGACCCCTATTCACTTAAATAGATCTTGAAATCAATATTTTTCTCGAAATTGTAATAGTTCATTTTATTTCTTCATTTCCAAGATTTACTTTACATGATCTGTTTTCCCGAAAGCTTGATGGTTACACTAGTAACATTGACTTGTCCCGAAGAGTATTGCCCGATATGAGATGAAAGTTATACATTGAATATTCTTGCCCGTTCATTGATTTACTTGTACTTGATTTACTTGCATATGTATCGATGTGTTATTTAACCTATGTGTCGGCATCACTAAGCTTGGATACCTTGTTGGTTTCATCCACCGACTTGGAAGTCCCTCTCCCGTCCCGCCAGCTGCAGTTTGGATCCCGATACCCGGTCATTACTGTGGTCCCGTCGCGACACCCGATTCGCTACCGTGGTCCCGTCCCGTATATTTATATTGTATATATGATTGCGTTGAATCTGCTCACCTGGTGTGACTGAGATCAAGGTCCCGTGATACTGTTGTCACTTTAGTGACAGAGGACTTAGCTTTATGTGATTGCCATCTTGTGAGTTCCCGACCCCTTGGTTACCTCATATGTTTTATCTTGTTTACATGTTTTCTAGCAAATGATTTATCTATTTTGTGAGAGTTCTTGCTTAAACAGATTTCCTTGCTTTTCGAGATATTTCATCTATTATATGTTGTTGTATCTTCTCACTCTCTTGCCAGACCGTCGTGTCTGATCCTTTGCTTTGGTACTCAGGTCCCGTTGCCGGTTTCCTTGAGGAGGAGCCGGAGGAGGCGGTAGGTGAGCCGCAACCTCTAGTTGAGTGGCGTGCTGACGATGTCATGTAGACATCGGGTTGCTACAAAAGGCGTAACATTTTGGGGAGAACTTATTAACCATTCTTTTGTGTTATTATTTTTGTAATATTGGCCTTTGTTGGCCTCTAATTTTGGGGAATGTAACTAAATGATATTTTGTCTAACTTTAACAACTTTTGGGAAACATGCTATAGATCATTGCTCATTCTGATACAGTTTTGATATTTGATGTTAATGCTTGCATGACTAGAGATAGTCTACTATTTGATTTGCTACACGCTTCCGTACTCAAAAGAAATATTCATGCAAGGTTGTGATATCCTCACCGCGGACACCTGTGGGAAATTAAATAAGTTGTATATTGTTGATGTAGATAATCCTCATTAATCATCATTCACACTAATGTCCCGATCCCGGATTGGGATTCCCGGTCCGGGGTCGCGACAGAAAATTAGGCCTATTTCCTGTTTGAGATAAAGAAGTGCCTTGACCGGGCGACTTCCATGAAAAATTGGGGTGACTGCGCCATCCCGGGTTGTAGGTATTTGAATAAGGATCATTACTGTCGCGACCCTAGAACGGACCCCGGGCCCGCGACGTGTTGTGATCATTGTGTTGTTTTCCCACAGGTTCCCGCGGTGAGGATTCCCGAGGCACGCGGAATCTGTCTCACATGATCAAGTTAGTGGAAGCGTGTAGCAAATCACATCAAGATAAGCACCAATAAAGTTTTAAGTGCTATGACAAATAATATCAAGACATAGTATCAAAAGGAAGGAGTTAACATGGCATTCCCATCATAATTCAAGTTGTGAGACTAACACAAAAGTAAGTTAAGTTTAGTTACATCCCATAAGAGGCCAACAAAGGCCAATACAATTCTCAAAATAATAAAGGAACCCAAATGAAAAAATGGAGAAACTCAAGAACCCGTCCGACGTCTAGTTGACATCGTCGGGCTGCCACTCTCTGACTGGGGGTGGCTAAAAAGAGTCCTTCGGACGCTCCTCCTCAAAGGCAACGTTGCCTGCACCTGGGCACCAACATACAAGGGTCAAACACAACGGTTTGGCAAGTAATCAATTTAGGCATGATCATAAGTAGTAAATGTTTAAAGAAACATATAAAGACATTTTTGCTGAATTGTAAACAGTTACATGACTAAGGTACATTTCAAAATACGAGCAAAACTTGACATGAATACTTATAATATCATGAATAGTTACATGACTAAGGTACATTTCAAAATACAAGCAAAACTTAACATGAATACTTATAATATCATGAATAGTTACATTCCACAAAGAGCACATCCTTTCTCTATCATTTATAATGAAAAGAGCAAGCACGCACGACAAGCACGATATACATAATATAATCACGACACGATTCCCACATATATGGGGATTCCGGCCGTGGAACCGGACACGCACGATGTGTAATAAATACACAACCAGTCTGCAGACAGTCCACATGTTTAAGGACCCCCAGACAGTGGATCAAACTAAAAGGGCAGTCCAAACTCAGTGTTGTTTACTTAAATTCATGAATGCACAAAACACGCGAAGCACTGTCTAAACATGTCGAGATAAAAAGGGGAAATCACTTATCAAAGCACGACAAACACGACTAGCAAAAGGCATAATTAATATGCATAACACGCTTAGGAAGTGACCCCTTTTTCTTGAAACAAATCTTCAGAATGAGCTTGTACTTAAACTTTAAAACGAGTACACAAAGATATTCATTGTATCAAAACCAAAGTACAAACACAAAGCCTATCAAGCACATGTAAGGACCTTTGGTTGATCTTTGTGTAAACGAAGCCCAAATGTTGGAATTTAAAAGAGAAGCAGTGCCCCGGAAGTTCAAAGACATCTCAGGTTCCGAGTGCACAATATTAGGCTAAAGGTCACTTAACATGTTCTAGTTTTCATTCTTACAAATACTCTTCAAAATGGCAATGGTGTTAAATTCAGTCAGTGTTAGACCTCGACCCAGACTATTTTGATTAGTATGCGATTAGTGTGTGTTTAGTCCTAAGTGGGTTTAGTTGTCGTTGGGTTAGAATAATTAGTTTAGTCTTGGACATAGCTTTGGGAATTTTGAGAACGGTTAGTATTAGTCAACACACTCACGAAGGCCTGAGTGCACGTGTAAGCTTGGGAGGATCGTATCGGTTTCCGTGTATTTGTGATTTTGATTTCATTTGAATGATTTTACTATGTGTAACAACTTTCGTCTTCATCTCATTCATATTTGAAGCCCAAAAACCCAAGTTCTGGCCCAAAAAGGGTAAAGTTGTCTGTTATACACAAATCTGGACACAATTTTTGAGATCGTAAAACCATGTCAGAAATATACTTTTTGGAAACTAGATATTTCGATGATCGTTTTATCCTTCTTCGTCGAAGTCATTCGAGGCTCACAAGATCATGTTTTTGTCAATACAAGGTTCAAGTTCATTGGGTCCCACTTGCAAGTGCTTTAAGTCAACTCTCTTCTCTTTCCCTCCTTTCACTCTCAACCCAAACCCTAGAGCAACCAAGAGGAGAAAGTTTTTCCCTCCATTTTATTTCTCTTGAATGATCAAGCTAGAAACCTCCAAATGGAATTCTAAGACTATCATCTTCTTCCTCTCATCTCAAGCTTTCTATTGATGTCATTTTCTTGAAAGGTAGAAGTGAGCAAGCTCACCATTGTCTTCATTTCTCTTTGTTTGACCTTTTCTAGGTAAGAGCTCCAACCCATCTTCTTAATGAAGTCTTTTTAGCTCCTAAAGATCTTGTTTTTCACGTTACAAACCCTTTTGTGAAAATGGGTTTCCTGTTTTTAAGATTTAGTAAGTTTTGTGTGGTTTCATGGGTTTTGTAGTTCTTGGGATTAGCTTGAGTGGAAGTGCTTGAAGAGGTTTGTGGCATCTTTGACTAAGGCAAGTAACCAATCTAGGATGGATGTTAGCATGTGTGCATTGCATTTGTTTTCCTTGCACTCTTCTCATTCATTAAAAAATTTGGGGATTTTGTTTTGATCGGAGAATGGGATTTTAATGTCTCAATTTGTGTTTTGAAATGTGTGTTTTACCCTTAGAGAGCATGGAGGCTCAGGGAGTGCAGGTAGAATGAGAAACAAGAAGAAAGGAAGAGGAAAATATGAAAAATCTGAACTCAGCTGCACTTCACATGCAGTTCCGGTCAGCCGCTGGTTGCTGGCGGCTAGCCGAAATCCCCATTTCGGCTAACCGCGAGCTGACCGAGCTCGGCGGTTCCCTTTCCAGAAGCTAGCTTTTCGACAGTGGGTTTCGGTCAGCTTGATGGTCAGCTAGCGGATAGCCGCCACATCCTATTTCGGCTAACCGTTGGCCAATCGAACGTTTCGGTTCCTTTTCCCGAGAGCTAAGTTTCAGACCTGGACTTCCAGCGGTCAGCATGTCGGTTAGCTGGCGGTTAGCCGCCAGATCCTAGTTCGGCTAGCCGACACCTAACCGCGAGCTGACCGAAATTGATAAATTACCTGTTTTGAAGAGTATTTGTAAGAATGAAAACTAGAACATGTTAAGTGACCTTTAGCCTGATATTGTGCACTCGAACCTGAGATGTCTTTTAACTTCCGGGGCACCGATTCTCTTTTAAATTTCCAACCTTGGGTTTAATTACACAAGGATCAATCAAAGGTCCTTACATGTGCTTCTTAGGCTTTGTTTTCGTACTTTGGCTTGATACAATGGATATCATCATGTACTCCTTTTGAAGTTTAAGTACAAGCTCGTTTTGAAGAATTGTTTCAAGAAAAAGGGGTCACTTCCTAAGCGTGTTATGCATATTAATTATGCCTTTTGCTAGTCATGTTTGTCGTGTTCTGATAAGTGATTCCCCCCTTTTTATCTCGACATGTTTTGATAGTGTTTCACGTGTTTTGTGCATTCATGAATTAAGTGAACACCACTGAGCTTGGACTGCCCTTTCAGTTTGATCCACTGTCTGGGGGTCCTTAAACATGGGGACTGTCTGCAGACTGGTCGTGTATTTTATTACACATCGTACGTGTCTGGTTCCGCGGCCGGAATCCCCGTATATGTGGGAATCGTGTCGTGATTATATTATGTATATCGTGCTTGTCGTGCGTGCTTGCTCTTTTCATTATATATGATAGAAAAAGGATGGGCTCTTTGTGGAATGCAACTATTCATGATATATAAGTATGCATGTTAGTTTCGCTCGTATTTTGGAATGTACCTTAATCTTGTAACTGTTTACAATCCGGCAAAATGTCTTTATATGTTTCTTTAAACGTTACTACTCTATGCTCATGCCTAAATTGATTACCTGCCAAACCGTTGTGTTTGATCCTTGTTTGCTGGTGCCCAGGTGCAGGTGACATTGCCTTTGAGGAGGAGCGACCGGAGGAGGCTTTTGAACCACCCCCAGTTAGAGAGTGGCAGCCCGACGATGTCAACTAGACGTCGGGCGGGTTCTTGAGTTTCGCCATTTTGTCATAGGGTTTCTTTATTGTTTTGAGAATTGTATTGGCCTGTGTTGGCCTCTTATGGGATGTAACTAAACTTAACTTACTTTGTGTAGTCTCGTAACTTGAATTATGATGGGAATGTCATGTTAACTCCTTTCTTTTGATACTATGCCTTGTTATTAATTGTTATAGCACCTAAAAATTTGTTGGTGCTTACCGTGATGTGATTTGCTACACGCTTCCGTAAACTTGATCATGTGAGACAGATTCCGCGTGTTTCGGGAATCCTCACCGTGGGAACCTGTGGGAAAACATAACAACCACCAAATTAACACGTTGCGGGCCCGGGGTTCCGTTCCAGGGTCGCGACAGGACTAGTATCAGAGCGGGACATGTTTCAGGCACTTAAAAGAAACTAGAAAGGTCTTAGGAACGTGGTGAGGATTCGTGAGTTCGATAGATCCGTTGGTATAGGACCTTAGAAACCCTTGTACCATGTTTATTGTGTACTAACTCCTTGTTTTACAACACCATGCCTCCAAGGAAAGCTCCAAACCATCATGCTTCAGGCAGTAATCAGAATGAGTTAGACACATCTAATACACCAACAGCTACACAGTTTCAAGAACTAATGCAAGCTATGATAGCGCAACAAAGGCAAGCTAATGAGAACCAAACACGATTCCAAGGACAGTTAGCTAAGAAAGATGAAGAAATGGCTCAAGTTCAGAGACAACTTCTGGAAGTCCTTCAGAACAGGAATTTAGCTCCACCACTACAATCCTTGGGTCCACAGATTGTCATTCATAATAGGGATCATGACCCTAATGCGTTATTTGAGAAGTTCAGGAAGAGGGCACCGAAGGAGTTTTCGAGCAATGAGGACTCGTTAGTTGCAGATGACTGGCTAGCTAATACAGAGAAAATTTTTGATGTCTTCACATGCACAGGGAGGCAGAAGGTCAACCTCACAGCTTCCCTTTTCTATGGGCTTGCTGATAGGTGGTGGCAAACGGTTAAGGACCCATACATGGAAATGGCTAACGAAGATGCGTGGGTAGCGTTCAAGACACAGTTTCAGGATAAGTACATTCCCTCCCACGTCAAGAGGCAGAAAGCTATAGAGTTCCAGTAGCTCAAGCAAGGCAGCATGACGGTGCTAGACTATGTCACCAAGTTCGAAAGATTGGCTAGATATGTTACCGAGTTGATTGACACTGAGCAGAAGAAGATAACAAAGTTTTTGGAAGGGTTGAGTCCGATTATTATGAGAGATGCAATAGGGGTAGTTCCACCAGCTATAAGTTTGAGGATATTAACAACATGATCATTCAAGACAGGAAGCAGCACTATTAGCAGCAGAATCAGAGGCAACAGCAAAACAAGAAACCAAGACAAGAACAAGGTCAAGTGAGACAGGGTTGTGGACATTGTGACAAGAATCACGAAACTCATGAATGTCGTAAGGCCATGGGGGCCTGTTTCAAGTGTGGGGCTATGAACCATGCAATCAAGGATTGCCCACAACTTCAGAATCAAGGGAACATAAACCAACAGCAGAGACAAGCAGCCCCTCAGAATCAAGCACCAGTTCAGAATCAATTAGACCACCTCAGCAGCAGCAGCAGGCTAGGCCACAGCACAGAATCAGAATGCTCGTCCTCCACAACAGAACAGACATGGCCAAGGAAGGCAGAATCAAGCACCGAATAGACTACAGATGCATGGACGTTTATATTATCTCAACCGTGCAGATGCTGAAGCTGCAGGAGACGTGGTAGAAGGTAAACTTCTTGTTTGTGGGGTAGAAGCCCAGATTTTGTTTGACCCTGGATCCACGCATTCCTTTTCATCCCCTCGTTTTGCTAAGATGATTGATGCACCATGTAGTGAATTGGATTACATTCTAGTAGTAACCACTCCAGTAGGGAAACAAGTTGTGTGTAGAACTTATTACCCTAGCTGTACAGTTTTGTTAGGAGATGTGAATTTACCGGCCAACCTCATTGTTTTAGACATGCATGATTTTGATGTCATCTTAGGCATGGATTGGTTAGAAGCATATCATGCCACCATGGATTGTTTTAGTAAAACCATAACATTCAGATTCCAAGGACCACAGGCAGAATTGATATTTCAGGGGAAAAGGAGAAAAACTCAGGCAGGGTTTATTTTAGTTTTGAAGGCAAGCAGATTAGTGCAGAGTGGATGTCAGGCATTTATTGGGTTTATCACGGAGGATAAACAGTCCCAAGGGGTGGAGGATATCCCCATTGTGTGTGAATTTCTGGATCTTTTTCCAAAAGAAATCCCGGGATTACCACCAATCAGAGAAGTTGAGTTCACAATTGAGCTCCTACCAGGGACGGCTCCGATCTCGATTGCACCATACATAATGGCTCCATCAGAAATGGGTGAACTAAAACTCCAATTGCATGATTTGTTGAGTAAAGGCTTTATTAGGCCAAGTGTTTCACCTTGGGGGAGCACCAGTGTTGTTTGTGAAAAAGAAGGATGGAAGTTTGAGAATGTGCATCGACTACAGGAAGTTGAACCATGTGACCGTGAAGAACAAGTATCCATTGCCAAGGATAGACGAATTATTTGATCAATTGCAAGGAGCGGCCTATTTTTCCAAGATAGACTTGAGGTTAGGGTGAAAGTCCTGGGATCCTAACCCTAGAGGGGGGGTGAATAGGGTGAGCTACAATATGTGACCAATATAGACAAATTTTAACTTCTTTAAATAAACTAGTCACAAGTGATGATTAATCAAACAAGATGTGGAAGCTAATATAAACAATCACCACAAGCAAACACCACTACACAAGGATTTATAGTGGTTCGGCCTCAATGCCTACATCCACTACCGGCTTGTGATCCAATCACCCCACCAGATTTCCACTAATTATGCTTTTTACTAGGCTAAGCAATAACCTTTACAATGTTGTTTTTCTAGGCTCAACAACAACCTTTACAAGATGCTTTTCTAGGCTAAGCAATAACCTTTACACAATGCTTTTCTTAGGCTAAGCAATAACCTTTACAAATAAGGATTTCTCTAAGAAGGTGTCTTCACAAAAGAACACTCTAAGAGATACAATTTAAGCTCAATGGAATTGCCTCTTAAATAGGCTAATATGAAAGTGGAAATCAAACTCACACAAACACTATATGAATGTAAATGTGTATGCTCATGATGTGTGTGTGTGATAACTTCAATCAAGTTTAAAAGGAAGGCTCAATCAATATATTGCTTAAAGCAATTCAAAGTTTAAAGCTCATAAAAGATTTGATTGAAGTCTAATGCAAATCACATGTATGAAAATCAACTTCTTAATGACATGAAAAACAAAGACTCACAAGTTGTATGAAAATGACTAACTTAGAACATGTGATGCATGTGCAATGTTGTTTTCAAAACCAAATTAATTTAACTAAAGTTTAAATGAATGAAAACAACAAACAATGTTTCAACCAAGTAAAAGACTCATGCTATGAAAGAAAAACAAAGATTTTGTCTAAGCATGATTAAGAAAGATTTTAAAACAACTTGGTTAGAAATCAAGGGTGAAGAATCCGATCCAACATAAATAAAAAATTAGAAAAAGAATGGATTCAACACATCATAGTTATAATGCTAAAATTAATTTACCAATAATTTAAACAAAGCATATAACATATGATTAAGAGAGGTAGAGCTTACTTGGAGATTTAACTTCATTAATCCAAGCTTTAGCTCTCCAAATGATCCTTTGGTCTCTCTTAGTTCATCCCCTTTTCTTTGTCTCAAAGCACCTCAAAAGAGTCTTCAAAATCTCTAACTTTGGTAAATGAATGAACTTCATTTTATACTCAAAAGTTGAGTTTCTGCGTCTCCCCGGTCGACCTGCCATACCCCCGGTCGACCTGGCCTTCAACGGTCATAAAAATGATCGTTTGAAAAAAAGAAGCCAACGGCTCCGGTCGACCTGGGCCTGGCTCGGTCGACCTGGTACACTGCGTTTCTGGCCTGGGACCAAAATTCCCTAAAATCCATTTTTCAAAGTATTTTTGGTTGGGAATTTTTTGGGCCATTAAATCAAGCTTAAAAACATGTTTTAAATCATTCTAAGGGTTTTAAAACATGAAACATAAAAATCCAAAAAGATTCGAAATTATAAAACCAATGGCTTGCTTGATTTCTAAAAACTCTTTTCAAATTAAAATGCATCCAATATCTAAAACCAAAACATGCATAAATCAAGATTTCTACAAGTCTAAAAACCAATGCATGTGAAAATCAAGATTTCTAGATTTTCTAAATCAATTGCAAGTGTGTGAATCAAATGATGCTCAAATGTTAATGCATCCATCAAATTGCAAATACAAAATTCCTAACACAGGGTACCATCAGTTGAGAGTTAGAGGCTCGGATGTTCAGAAAACAGCCTTTAGAACAAGATATGGGCACTATGAGTTCTTAGTGATGCCCTTTTGTTTGACAAATGCACCCGCGGTCTTTATGGCTCTTATGAACAAAGTCTTTGCACCCTATCTAGATCACTCTACGGTAGTATTCATTGATGATGTCCTTGTGTATTCTAAGAGTAAGAAGGAGCATGAAGAACATTTGAGGACAGCGTTGCAGCTTTTGAGAGACAACCAGCTTTATGCAAAACTCAGTAAGTGCGAATTCTGGTTAGAGCAAGTTGCTTTTCTAGGCCACATCATCTCCAGATAGGGTTTAGCAGTTGATCCAGCTAAGATAGAGGCAGTTGTCAATTGGGTGAGGCCAAGCAGTGTGACAGAAATCAGAAGCTTTTTAGGGTTAGCAGGCTATTACAGAAGATTTGTCCTAGGTCTTTCGTCCATTGCAGCACCGTTGACAAAATTGACTAGGAAGAAGGTCCCATTTGTTTGGACCGAGCGGTGTGAAACAAGTTTTCAAGAGTTGAAAGGAAGGTTTCTTAGGAATTTTGTATATTCCAATTTGATGGATGCATTATCATATTAGCATCATTTGAATTTACACACTTGCATTGATTTAAAAAATCTTGAAATCTTGATTTACACATGCATTGGTTTTAAGTCTTTTAGAAATCATGTTTCATGCATATTTGGTTTTAGATATTGGATGCATTTAAATTTGAAAAGAGTTTTTTCAAATCAGTTATGTCTCTTAAGTTTCATGAAGGTTTGAGCTCAATGTTTCTTTCTTTCATATGTTTTAACCTTAAGCTCAAATCTATTCAAGCTTACCAATTGTTTTATCTTTCAAATCTTTTCTTTGGTTTAAATGGTTCATGCTTTTAATATTCACTTTTTCATCATATTTTTTATCATGATCCATGCTTGAAAAATGTGTCTCAAAGTCCCCTAGAAAATGCCCTCTATATTGCAAGTTTCTAAAAAATCAGGAATTCTGGGCATTCACCAAGTCGACCTACCTGTGTGGCCGGTCAACCGGGCCAACCCGGTCGACCGGGCACACTGCAGGTCGACAGGGATTTTGAGCACCAACGGTCATTTTTCTAGCCGTTGTGTGTTCCAGGTCGACCGGGTAAGGGTCCAGGTCGACCGGGGCAACTAGCCATTGGACTGTTTTTTGGTATAAAGTCCATTCTTTTCCCCACTTTTGGGAGGCTTGTTGGATGAACTTTTGGAACCATTTTGGAGCCTAAGAAAGGGGAATGAGGTGTTAAGGCTAGAAGGCTTTTGGAAATCAAATGATTGAGTTTTTAAAAGGTATATCTTGTTATTTTGGTTTCCATTCCAAATGAAATCTATGCATGTTTAACTTTTTGTATTTTTATAAATGCATGATTTCTATTTTTTAAAGAGATGTTTTGCAAACACATTATCATCCTTGGAATATTAGAATGGTTTGCAAACATCATTGTCTAATTCACATGTGTTCTTAGTCTTTTATCTTCATACAACTTGTTTAGTTCTTTTCTTCAAGTTGCTTGAATCATTCATGTGATTAGCATCTATCTTCAATCATCATTTTCTGAGCTTAGATTTTAAAATGCATTGAGCATTCATTTAAGAGCTTCATTTTAGAATTTGATTGAAGTAAAACACTCATACACTTTGTTCACACACTTTAGTAAATTGGTGTATGTTTGTAAATTGATTTACATTTTAATATCAGCCTATTTAAGAGGCATTTTATTTGTGCTTTAATTGTATCTCTTAGAGTGTTCTTGAAGAGACACCTTCTTAGAGAAATCCTCCATTTGTAAAGGTTATTGCTTAGCCTTGGAAAAGCATCTTGTAAAGGTTGTTGTTGAGCCTAGAAAAACAACATTGTAAAGGTTATTGCTTACCCTAGTAAAAAGCATAATTAGTGGAAATCCGGTGGGATGATTGGATCACAAGCCGGTAGTGGACGTAGGCATTGAGGCCGAACCACTATGAACCTTTGTGTTGTGGTGATTTCTCTTGTAAGCTTCCGCATCTTGTTTTGTAAATCATCATTTGTGACTAGTTTACCTTATAGAAATTAAAATTGGATAAAATTGGTCATATTTGGAGCTCACCCTATTCACCCCCCCCCCCCCCCCCCCCCCCCGTCTAGGGTTAGGATCCCAGGACTTTCAATTGGTATCAGAGCCTCGTGCCCTATCTTTTAAGATCAAGTGTTTTTGAAACTCTTGATTAGGTGTAAAAACCTTGAGTCATAACCCTAGATTTGTGTTTGGTTGAATACTTTTAACATGGATTCCACTAAGTTAGATTGTTTAGACTTTTGTGTAGATTCTTCTAGACCTCTATTTCTTCCATCTATTGGAGATTCAAACCTTCAAACTAATGAATTTCAATGTGACATAAAAGAAAAAAATTATGATGAAAATGAAGAAGATCTTCAACAAGCCTTTGAGGAATTATATGAATTATCCTTAAAGCTTGAGAAGAAAAACAAAAAGTTAAGAGAACAATCTAAAAATCTAAACAAAGAATTAGTTTCTTCAAAAGATGAACTTAGAGAGAAAGAAGAAGTCATAAAATGTTTAGACTCTAAGTTTATGATCTCTTTAAATAACTTATCCAATATCAAAGATGAACTAAATGAGACTAAGATAAGTTATGATGAGCTTAATAAAGAAAATTTAAATCTAAGAGATCAATCTCAAAGGCAAGACAAAGACATTATCAATTTAAAATTCAAGTTGGCAATTTCCAAGGAAAACTTGTCTAATGCTCAAAGTATGGTAAAAAACTTAGAACTTGGATCTAAAGTTGTTAATGAACTAAAGTTTGAATTAAAACTTGCCAATGAAGAACTAAATGACTATAAGGAAATTGAAAATGAACTATTAAAAGTTAAAAATGAAAATTCAATCCTTATAAACCAAGTCACTCAACTTGAAAGCTACAAACAAAAGTATGAGTGCAAATTTACCCGATGTGAGACCCCGACCCGAGTGGACCCGATTAGTGTTAATTGGGTCTTGTGTTAGACTTAAGCATGATTAGTAGTTCTTGACTAAGTTGGGTTTGGAATAGCTTTTGACATAGTTTTGGGGAATTTTGATTGCTTTGTGATAGTGGGTCCTTTTGGGGGTTCCTTTTCATGACTTTGCATGTGCTTGAGGATTTATCGGAGATTCTTGCATTCATTATTTTTATCCCGTTTCATCTGTCTCGTTAATCCCGACAACTTTCATGTTGATCCCGATTTCATTCGAGGCCCCGAAACCCGATTTACTAGCCTTAAGGGGCAAAACAGTCCTTTTACACTAAACCTGTACCCAAAACTTGATATTCCCGAAACCCACGAAATATATACTTTTTGGAAACTAGATATTTCAACGATTATTTCTTCCTTCTTCGTCGAATCCATCCGAGGTCCCGAAAGAGGTGATTTCAGCCAAACAAGTTCCTTTAGTAGTGGGACCCAACCCCATTTGTTAACAAAGGGAAGCCACTCTCCCTTCCATTTCATTCTCCATTTTCCAGCACAACATTTCAGTCTAGGGTTTAGTGAGCAACTTTCTCTTTTTCTTCTTGCTCTCCCCACCTCCAATCCACACTAAACCCGCATCAATCAATAAATGAAGGTCACTATTCTCTTCCTCACCTTGCAAGCTTCCTTTTGATACCATTTGTGGAGAAATCTTCCAACCTTGAGATCTTCTTTGAGCTAGTTCTTGCCATTTGAAGGACATCCAAGTGAGTAATCCTTCCCATCTTCTAGATTAGTATTCTTCTAGCCTTAGGGAAGCTCCGTTTTTCATTATTGAAAGTTCTTTCTTCTTCATTCATGGTTTGACCCATTTTAGGGTTTGTTTTGGGGGTTTTTGTTTGTAGCTTGGATTTTGAGCTTGAGAGGTGATTAGAGACTTGGATTTGCTTGATTAGAGACAAAGGCAAGTGGATGAATGGATAAGTTTTTGAACATTTACAAGTTTCATGGAAATCTCTTGTTTTACACTATTGGTTCTTAATGATTTTTACATGTGTTTTCATAGTTTTCCTTGCCTTGATTTCTATTACTTTTGAAATGCATATTGATGAGTTGATTTCTCTATTATACATCTTGATAAATGTATCCATTATGTTGTTAAAGTGTAGATGAATCTTATGGATAGTGGTTTTCTTTTCTTTGATGTTTGAATGCGAAGAAGAAGGTGTTTGGATTTAATGTTCATTGAAGTTTGATGGGAGTTTTTATTTTAGTTTGGATGTTTGTTGAAGCAAGGAAAAGCTCAGTTGTATAAGAGTGCAAGTGGAAGAGAAAGGAGGGAAAGGATATAAAAAAAAAAAAGCAAAATTTCGAATGCCTGGGAGGTTTCTGCCTCCTGGCGTCCGGACGCTAGGAGACAGAGACCTGGGCACCCTTTTCTGTTTCCGGGCATCTGGATGCCGGGTTTCTGGCGTCCGGACGCCGGGAACCTGTAAAAAAAAAAGGGCCACTTTGAAACGCCTATAACTTTTGATTCCCATATCGGATTTGGAAGTTCTATATACCGTTGGAAAGCTCTTGAAGCAAGGAATCCAATGGTATACTTATCTTAGTGATCAAAGATTAAAAAATGAAGTGGATATTTGAACCAATGAAAACCAGTATGTGATTAAGAGTTTTTAGCTTGATATTGTGCATTTGAAAATCGTAAAGTGTATAACGAGCCCGGAATGTCTTCAAACTCAAGGAGTACCAAGTTATCATTACAATCGACATACGGGACCCCTATTCACCTTAAACAAGTCTTGAAATCATTATTTTTCCCGGAATTGTATTAGTTCATTGTAGTTCCTCATTTCCAAGATTTACATTACATGACTTGTTTTCCCGAAAGCATTGAAGTTACATTAGTAACATTTACTTGTCCTGAAATGCACTACATCCCATGAAATGGATATTAGTCCTTGAACATACTTGCCCCGCATGTTTATTTCACTTGCATTTGATTTACTCGTTCGTGTCTCGATTTGTTATTTGACCTATGTGTCGGCATCACTAAGCTTGGAAAACCTTGTCGGCTTGATCCACCGACTTGGAGATCCCTCTCCCGTCCCGCCAGCTGCAGTTTGGATCCTGATGCACGGTTTATTATCATGGTCCCGTCCCGATACCCGGTTCGCTACCGTGGTCCCGTCCCGTATATTTATATTGTATATATATGCTTTTCGTTGAATCTCCTCACCTTGTGTGACTGAGACCAACGTCCCGTTATATTTTTGTCACTTTGGTGAAAGAGGACTTAGCTTTTTGTGATTGTCACTTTGTTAGTTCCCAATTTCCTTGGATACCCGTACATGTTTTATACGGCATTATGTTTTCAGTAAATGATTCGTTTCTTTTATGAAAGTTATTGATTCAACAAGTTAAATGCTTTTACAGACGTTTTACATGAATATATGATTTGTCAAATATCCATGTTTTATAGACGTTTTACATGAATATATGATTTATCAGATATCCATGTTTTACATGAATATAAATATGTCAAATATCCATGTTTTACAGACGTTTTACATGAATATATGATTTGTCAAATATTCATGTTTTACAGACGTTTTACATGAATACATGATTTGTCAGATATACATGATCTTTCCACCCGTCTTATTTATATGCAGCATTTGATCAAATAGCATGATTTATCACATGTTTTATTCTTCAGTATATTTGTTATCTTTTCACCCACCTGCCAGACCGTCATGTCTGACCCACTATTTTGGTACTCAGGTCCAGATTTCTTTGTCCCGAGCTGAGTGTTTTTGTTGGCTGTGGAGCCATGAGTTGCAGGTTGTTTTGTTGGCTATGTCATGTAGACATTGGGCTTGACATCGGAGCTACGTCATATATGGGGTAGTGGTTAATAGCTTATTGTTGTATGGCTTCTATTAGCCTTTTCTTGGGATTCTTAATTAATGTACATTGATAATTGTAACTTGAACATATATGGGAATGTAATATCCTGTTACTGTCAGCTCTGTACTTTGTTGTGATGGTTTACTCCAGTCTGATATGGTTCTTGATATAATAGCTATATGCTAGGGTTTGAGTGCGTCGCGGAATCCGATGACTACGGACTCCGGGTCGCAACGCCACGAAATCTTTCGTAAAAATATTCAGAATGTGTTGGAATGTGTTGTCTTCACACACGCGGATCTTGGGAGAAAAATATATTTATGCTTAATCCCATTCGCGCCCACAAGGTTCTGGTTTGGGGGCGTGACACCCAAGGTGAAAAGAAATTTGAAAAGTTATTTAAATTGGGTAAATCTCAAAGAGATAGGACGGGTCTTGGATTTGATAGGAATATTTCACATGACCCTAGCTTCACCAACACATTTGTGAAAGGTGAGTCCTCATTCTCTAGTACTCATTCTTCTTGTTGGGATTGGTGTATGCCCTAAAGCCCACTGACTGCACTCTCATCTCTGTAACTGGATATTTATTGGTTATTTAATAGTATGACATCTTTCTCTTATTACTTGTGTATATGTATGGTTGTATAAGGCCCATTGTTTTCTAGTAAATGACTTGGGTGTGTAGTGGCTGCACACAGAAAGGTCTGAGTCATGGATACTGGAAACAACTAATTTGTTCATAACTGAGAGGTGGAGTTGGGCACTTCATCTTGGTATAAGTTATAATGAGATACTCTCCTGTATTCAGGGTGACTTACCGAAGTCACGGGAGGCTTTTCCGGATTTATCTCATTAGTGCATGTGTCATGCATTGAACAGGACCACTTGTAGGTGTGATCTCTAAAATAGTACTATCACAGAGAGAGATCAAATCACCTCTAGCTACTGAGTGACCAGTGCTCTTAATCTTGAGCATTTGTGGATGAACTGACGAAGTCAAGTACTTGTGCTTTAATTCACTATGGGTGAGATCCTGTTCATGGGTCAACAGCTCTGTGTTTTGGGTGCTCGGGCTTGATTAGTTGGGACGTGCAAATGCAATAAGGAATCTATGCCATCATGTGATGGAATGATCGTCCCCTTAGAATTATCCGATTAATCATCAGAATCTAAGATCTTAGTATATGGATGTTCCATATGGATATTGAACTTGTGGGTAGCTCCCTGGATCAAGAGAATGATATCCGGATGATGATTAGGTCAAGGGTATGAAGTTCTAAGGTTGAGATGTAATCAAGAAGGTAGATAGTACATCGGTTAACCTACTTGATTATGGATGTTACATAGAGGGGCATTGTGGTCATTGTACTTGGTAGGTCGAAGACAATCGTCAATTTATGATGAGCTTAATTTGCAATTTAATATTTGTCCCTGGAGTGCAACCATAACTCTTTAGTGGAATGAGTTAGGGTTAAAATGATCTTAATGTTGCTATGGGGTTAGCATGGACATTTTGGTCATTTTGGGAGCCAAGGGCAAATATGTCTTTTGGTCCCTCTTCTAGCCACTTTCCTATTTTGGCATGGTTTCCTAATTAGATGATATGTGGTTGAATTAATTTTGTGGAAGAATAATTTTGAGTTTAAATTCTAATAGGCTCTTGTGGGCATACATGAATTTAACTCTAGCTAAATTATTGACTAGTGGGCCATGGTGTGTTTAGCTATCTTGTGGGCCAGCCATAAGTGGAGCCACTTGTGTGAGGTTTCCAAGTTTGATTAGGTATCTTTACTTGGAAGGAAAGACTCCTCTTTGGGTAAGAATTCCTATTATTAAGGGTTACTAATTTTAGTATCCTAAATTAGTAAGTGTTGCACAACTAAGGGGATTAGTTGCTAATTATTAGGGAAGGTCATTCCTATTAGAAAGAGGACTCTTTTAGGAATGCAACCTTTATAAAAGGAGAGCACTACCTTGGGCGTGCAACATAGAAGGAAAAACCCTAGTGTGGCTGGAATTTATACCCAAGGGCGTGGAGTATTATTTATACCCTTTGGCTGCCCATTGCATGGGGGTAGTATTCACGCCCAGCCCCTTTAGGTTGCTGCCCTCATCTTCTTCCTTGGAGAGAGAAGACCAGCAACTATCTATTCCAAAAAAGGTGATTCAGAAAACCCTTCTTAGGATTCCATACTTTGATCCCACCATCACTACCAATCAGATTTGGAAGTGGAATAGGAGAGAAGATCAAAGGGGAAAATCCTGCACAGAATTTCTGCACCTGTGCTGCTGACTGCAGGTTGATTTCAGAACTTTGAAGCTTCCTTTTTCAGAGATTTGAAGCATACAAATCATCAAGGTAATAGTCTTCTATCATCTCCTTGATTTAGACACATGTTGATCATGATTTCATGGACTTTTATGCATGGTTTTATGGCTGATATCAGATCTGTTTTTCTAGTTTTTAAAACTTGAACAACCTCAAATCAGCCATGTTAGTCTCTCCCAAGATCTGATATGCATAAACTTTCACTTCTTTGCCCATGACTAAATTTAATTATTGTGGCATTGAAGGGCATTTTAGGTTTGAGTGCAAACTAAGAAGAAGTCATGTGTCTAAACCCATCTTTGAACTCAAAAAGGTAGAATCTAAATCTATAAAGGGTGAGACACTAAAAATCAAGGAAGACTCCAAAAAAATTAAACAAGTTAAATCAATTAAAATGGAGTCTCCAAAGATAGATTCTAAAAAGGTTAAACAAGTTAAACCAAGTTTAAAAGAATCTATGAACAAAAAGCTTCTCAACCTATCTCCCTTATATCAACCCATGAAAGAACTTTTGAAGAAAGTAACAAAGTTAAATTTAAAATTCAAAAGTCAAATAAAGGGAGAATATAAGAAGAAAAGAAAAATGAACCAATCCCCTAAGAAACAAACTCACCAACTTCAAAAGACTAATCACCATTCTAAGCTAAATATAGTCAAATCAAAATATCATGGTGATAAGTCCAAATTGAAAATTTATCAAGTCAAATCTCCTATAGTTGGTGGGACTTCCAAACTAGACCTCAAAGATCAACCCTCTCAAGACCTTAGGTGGATTCCTAAAGTTAGATACTTAGACAAACCTTAAGGCCTTGAACCTCTTGACCAACCTATTCTTTATAGTTGAATCATATTGTTGGTCATGTTGCATTTGCATTTTGTTTCTTTGTAGTCACATCTTTTAAAATGCATTGTTTCTTTATGATCAATTGATTTTGTCTTCATGTACATCTCTAGTTGCATATCATGGTTTTCAAAATCATTTGATTATAATTTCATCATGTTAGAATTTCTTTTTGTTCATATTTAGTTATATCTCTTGCATTGCATTTCTACATGTTCAATTGATTGTGATTTCAAAAGCTTTCATAGCTAGATTATTCATGATCAATTGTTGTTGCAAAATCATTTGTGTAGATGTCATAGTTAGATTATTTGAACAAATGATTTGAATAAATTTGGATTTTTCATAGTTTTCTAAAGTTATACTTTAATATGGAAAATCATTGTTTAAAAAAAATTTCAACTTGTATGTGTTTCAATTAAGTTATATCTTTTAAAATACAATGTTGAAAATTGTTCTTCAAATTCATTCTTTTTATGCTTATTGTTGGATTTTGTTTATTGAAATGATTTGAAGATTGTATGATTGGAAATGCTCTAAAACATCTTTAGTTATAATCATCAAAGCATGTTCCATGATTCTCATTTCCTTTTTTTTTTTTTGGTTACATCATCTTAGAAATGGAAATGAATATTGTTTGCATCTTTGCTTATTTGTTTACATTCTTTCTATATGCAAATGTCATTTGGTTCCATGTATGGTTGTGATATTAGTTGTATTTGTAGAAACCATACTAGAACTCAAATCCATCCTCTATGCCTTCTAGTCATTTCTTTTTTGGATGGTTATGATGTTGATTCATGTATATTCTCTAAGTGATGTTATCCTTATACATGTTTCAACTTCATAGTAGTGATCTTGATCATATGAACTCCTTTGAGATCCATTCCTTGTTTTTCATAGTTATATCTATATGTTTAATGGATATCTTAGATGTTGAATTCATATGATTTTGTCGATCACTTTGAAAATTGCATGCATTTCCAACATTATATCCTTTTTCATTGCAATTTCCCTTGTTCATCACTATGCTCATTAGTTATATCATTAAAAGTGATAAATAACCATTTATGATGCTTGATGGAATTTTATGTTTGTCACATCCTTGCTTTTATTCATGTTGTCATAATTCAATTGGTTTCAATTAGTATCATTTACAATTGTTGTCATATCCAATTGATGTCATATCTTGTGTATGTGATAGACCCTGTGTACATTGGATTGAACTTAGTAGTAATATTTTTGTTCCATGTCACACTCCATTAGCATCATAATTTTCATGTTTGCCACCTCTCTTGCTCATATAGGTAAATCTCATGACCACCATGTTTATGTGTTCATAATATTGGTTGGTTAATTGTTGAGGTAGGCTTCATGTTTGAAATTTCATTTCACTCATCTTACACATGATAGTCAAATTTAATGATTGAATGAAATGATTTTCAAAACTTTCATAGCATATGATTTTCATAGTTAAATTATTTAATCCTATGTTTAAGTAAACCCCATATCATCATGGATAACTCTATTTTGGGTTTATCTTAATAGTTATATTCTTTATAACTCCATTTTAGAGTGATTGTGTTAATAGACTTATCTTTGAATCTCAATTGGTATTCTTTGTTTTTCCAATTGGTATCCAGATTGCTTTTCTCATTAGACCTTGCTCTCTTTTGGTAATTTGATCATATTGTGCTCTATAGTTAAACATGTCTAATCCTTTCCTTGAAGTTGGCCCTCAATTGGTTAAACCATCTTCTTCTTGAACCAAATAGTTATATCTTTGTCAAAAGTTTGACAAAAGGAGAGAATGGATTGAGGGGGAGTGTAAACCTTCATAGGAAGTACTAGTTTTGATCAAATTGACCCTTGGTTTGACTTTGAACGCTTAGAGACTACTTCCATACATGTTAACCTGTTATGTATTTCATTTTTTATTTCTTTTGTTAACAGGTGCTACTAAAAGGTATTTTCCTTGTTTCATGTGTGTAGGTACCTTTGCAATTTAATGTCAAAGGGGGAGAGAGCATTCAAGTTCTCTAAAGGGGAAGAAGAGAATGACCAAGCTTCCTAAGGGGAGATATTGTATGATCTTCTACAAGGGGAGAGAATGCATATCTTACCAAAGGAAGAGAGAGGCATGGTCAAAGGGGGAGAAGTGAAAGAAGAAAGTTTGGAGCTAAAGAAGATGCTTGGCCATAGAGAGAAAGAAAAAAAGAAAGCTTGAAGATTGATCAAGCACCAAGCATCAAGAAGATTGAAGAAAAAGCCCAAGAGCCCAAGCTAAGAGAAAAAGCATCCAAGAGATTTCAAGACTTCTCCAGCTTAGGGGGAGCTGAAGACAAAGTGTGTTAATTCAATGTTGAGTAAGTTGCCATCAAATTGCAAAGGGGGAGATCGTTAGGAATTTTGTATATTGCAATTTGATGGATGCATTATCATATTAGCATCATTTGAATTTACACACTTGCATTGATTTAGAAAATCTAGAAATCTTGATTTACACATGCATTGGTTTTAAGTCTTTTAGAAATCATGTTTCATGCATATTTGGTTTTAGATATTGGATGCATTTAAATTTGAAAAGAGTTTTTTCAAATCAGTTATGTCTCTTAAGTTTCATGAAGGTTTGAGCTCAATGTTTCTTTCTTTCATATGTTTTAACTTTAAGCTCAAATCTATTCAAGCTTACCAATTGCTTTATCTTTCAAATCTTTTCTTTGGTTTAAATGGTTCATGCTTTTAATATTCACTTTTTCATCATATTTTTTTATCATGATCCATGCTTGAAAAATGTGTCTCAAAGTCCCCTGGAAAAATGCCCTCTATATTGCAAGTTTCTAAAAAAATCAGGAATTCTGGGCATTCACCAGGTCGACAGAGATTTTGAGCACCAACGGTCATTTTTCTAGCCGTTGTGTGTTCCAGGTCGACCGGGTAAGGGTCCAGGTCGACCGAGGCAACTAGCCATTGGACTGTTTTTTGGTATAAAGTCCATTCTTTTCCCCACTTTTGGGAGGCTTGTTGGATGAACTTTTGGAACCATTTTGGAGCCTAAGAAAGGGGAATGAGGTGTTAAGGCTAGAAGGCTTTTGGAAATCAAATGATTGAGTTTTTAAAAGGTATATCTTACTTGTTATTTTGGTTTCCATTCCAAATGAAATCTATGCATGTTTAACTCTTTGTATTTTTATAAATGCATGATTTCTAGCTTTTAAAGAGGTGTTTTGCAAACTCATTATCATCCTTGGAATATTAGAATGGTTTGCAAACATCATTGTCTAATTCACATGTGTTCTTAGTCTTTTATCTTCATACAACTTGTTTAGTTCTTTTCTTCAAGTTGCTTGAATCATTCATGTGATTAGCATTTATCTTCAATTATCATTTTCCGAGCTTAGATTTTAAAATGCATTAAGCATTCATTTAAGAGCTTCATTTTAGAATTTGATTGAAGTAAAACACTCATACACTTTGTTCACACACTTTAGTAAATTGGTGTTTGTTTGTAAATTGATTTACATTTTAATATCAGCCTATTTAAGAGGCATTTTATTTGTGCTTTAATTGTATCTCTTAGAGTGTTCTTGAAGAGACACCTTCTTAGAGAAATCCTCCCTTTGTAAAGGTTATTGCTTAGCCTTGGAAAAGCATCTTGTAAAGGTTGTTGTTGAGCCTAGAAAAACAACATTGTAAAGGTTATTGCTTACCCTAGTAAAAAACATAATTAGTGGAAATCCTGTGGGGTGATTGGATCACAAGCCGGTAGTGGACGTAGGCATTGAGGCCGAACCACTATAAACCTTTGTGTTGTGATGTTTGCTTGTGGTGATTTCTCTTGTAAGCTTCCGCATCGTGTTTGGTAAATCATCATTTGTGACTAGTTTACCTTATAGAAATTAAAATTGGATAAAATTGGTCATATTTGTAGCTCACCCTATTCACCCCCCCCCCCCCTCTAGGGTTAGGATCCCAGGACTTTCAAGGTTAACCACAGCCCCAATTCTTACATTACCATTGGGCAACGGCGGATTTATTGTTTATACAGATGCTTCGAATGTAGGACTAGGTTGTGTATTGATGCAAGATTGCAAGGTGATTGCTTATGGCTCGAGACAGTTGAAGGACCATGAGAAGAACTATGCAACTCATGACTTGGAATTGGCAACAGTTGTTTTCGCATTGAAGATGTGGAGACACTATCTCTATGGAGAAAAATTTAAGGTCTATTCAGATCACCGAAGCTTACAATATTTGTTCTCGCAGAAGGATTTAAATATGAGACAGAGACGGTGGATGAAGTATATCAAGGATTATGACTTTCCCATCAAATATCATCCAGGCAAAGTGAATGTTGTAGCTGATGCATTGAGCAGGAAATCAGTGGTCATGGCCAGTTTGAGAGGAATTGGTGTCTTACAGCAGTTTGAAGAGTTGGGTGTAGAAGTGCAAACCCTGAAATTAGGTGCGATGTTAGCAAATATGACAGTATCAGAACCTACCTTCATCCAGAAGATCAAGGAAAATCAGTTGCAAGATCCGGACTTGGCTAAGATAGTAGAGGTTATTACAGAACGTCCAGATTTCAAGATGGTGAATGGAATATTGTATTTCCGTGACCGGTTGTGTGTGCCAAATGTGGATGACTTGAAGAGTGAAATAATGAATGAAGCTCACAGCACGAGATATTCTATGCATCCGGGTAGCACGAAGATGTACCAGAACTTGAAGAATAGATTTTGGTGGAACAACATGAAGAGAGAAATAGCATCTTTTGTGTCTCGTTGTCTAACTTGTCAGTTGATTAAAGCAGAGCATCAGAAGCCCCCAGGTTTGTTACAACCATTGGAGATTCCGGAGTGGAAATGGGAGCACATCACCATGGATTTCGTTTCCGGTTTGCCAAATACCAAGAAGGGAAATAATGCAATTTGGATTATTGTAGATCGTCTGACAAAGTCTGCTCATTTCATTCCGATGAAGACAGGGAACATGATGCATATGGCACCACTTGCAAAGTTATTTGTTGATGAAATTGTTAGTAAACATGGTCAGCCCGTCTCCATTACTTCAGATAGAGACAGTAGGTTTGTTTCAAAGTTTTGGAAAACTCTTCATGAGTCGATGGGTACCAAACTCCAGTTTAGCACGGCATATCATCCTCAGACAGATGGTTAGTCAGAAAGGACGATACAGACTCTCGAAGACATGTTGCATGCTTGTGTATTGGATTTCAAGGTTCAGTGGGATGAGTGCTTACCGCTTTGTGAATTTGCCAATAACAATAGTTACGACTCTAGCATCGGCATGACACCTTTCGAGGCACTTTACGGTAGAAGATGCAGAACTCTGGTTTGCTGCGAAGAAGTCGGTGAGCGTAGTTTTCATGGACCGACGATAGTTGGAGAGACAAGTGACAAGGTCAAGCTGATTCAGGAACGTTTGAAGATCGCCCGAAGTAGGCAGAAGAGTTATGCAGATACTCGCAGAAGAGAATTGCAGTTTCAGGTGGGTGACAAAGTGTTTTTGAAGATCTCACCAGTTAGAGGGACTTTGAGGTTCGGACAGAAGGGCAAATTGTCTAGAAGGTTTATTGGTCCGTATGAAATTTTGAGCAAGATTGGAGATGTCGCTTATAGACTTGCGTTACCGCCGGAACTCTCCGGGGTACACAATGTATTTCATGTTTCTATGCTTAAGAAATATGTTTCTAGTCCTTCACAAATACTACAACACGAACCTTTGGAGATTCGGGAAGATGCCTCGTATGTGGAAAGGCTGATCAAGATCATTGATACCAAAGAGCAAGAATTGAGAAATCAGACTATTCATTGGGTCAAGCTACTTTGGGAAAATCACGAGCCAGAAGAAGCCACCTGGGAATTGAGAGAGCAAGTGCAGAGGAAGTATCCACAGCTTTTACCAGAGGTAAATGTTTGTTTTATTTGGTGGACCAAATATCCTAAGGGGTGGAGGATGTTAGACCCCGACCCAGACTATTTCGATTAGTGTGCGATTTGTGTGTGTTTAGTCCTAAGTGAGCTTAGTTGTCGTTGGGTTAGAATAATTAGTTTAGTCTTGGACATAGCTTTGGGAATTTTGAGAACAGTTAGTATTAGTCAGACACACTCAGGAAGGCCTGAATGCACATGTAAGCTTGGGAGGATCGTATCGGTTTCCGTATATTTGTGATTTTGATTTCATTTAAATGATTTTACTATGTGTTACAACTTTCATCTTCATCTCATTCATATTTGAAGCCCAAAATCCCAAGTTCTAGCCCAAAAAGGGTAAAGTTGTATGTTATACACAAATCTGGATATAATCTTCGAGATCGCAAAACCATGTCAAAAATATACTTTTTGGAAACTAGATATTTCGAGGATCATTTTATCCTTCTTCCTCGAAGTCATTCGAGGCCCGCAAGATCATGTTTTTGTCAATACAAGGTTCAAGTTCATTGGGTCCCACTTGCAAGTGCTTTAAGTCAACTCTCTTCTCTTTCCCTCCTTTCACTCTCAACCCAAACCCTAGAGCAACCAAGAGGAGAAAGCTTTTCCCTTCATTTTATTTCTCTTGAATGATCAAGCTAGAAGCCTCCAAATGGAATCTAAGACTATCATCTTCTTCCTCTCATCTCAAGCTTTCTATTGATGTCATTTTCTTGAAAGGTAGAAGTGAGCAAGCTCTCCATTGTCTTCATTCCTCTTTGTTTGACCTTTTCTAGGTAAGAGATCCAACCCATCTTCTTAATGAAGTCTTTTTAGCTCCTAAAGATCTTATTTTTCATGCTACAAACCCTTTTGTGAAAATGGGTTTCTTGTTTTTAACATTTAGTGAGTTTTGTGTGGTTTCATGTGTTTTGTAGTTCTTGGGATTAACTTGAGTGGAAGTGCTTGAAGAGGTTTGTGGCATCTTTGACTAAGGCAAGTAACCAATCTAGGATGGATGTTAGCATGTGTGCATTGCATTTGTTTTCCTTGCACTCTTCTCATTCATTGAAAAATTTGGGGATTTTGTTTTGATCGGAGAATGGGATTTTAATGTCTCAATTTGTGTTTTGAAATGTGTGTTTTACCCTTGAAGAGCATGGAGGCTCAGGGAGTGCAGGTGGAATGAGAAACAAGAAGAAAGGAAGAGGAAAATGTGAAAAATCTGAACTCAGCTGCACTTCCCGTGCAGTTTCGGTCAGCCGCTGGTTGGCTGGCGGCTAACCGCGAGTTGACCGAGCTCAGCGGTTCCTTTTCCAGAAGCTGGCTTTTCAACAGTGGGTTTCGGTCAGCTTGACGGTCAGCTAGCGGCTAGCCGCCACATCCCATTTCGGCTAACCGCTGGCCAACCGAACATTTCGGTTCCTTTTCCCGAGAGCTAAGTTTCAGACCTGGACTTCCAGCAATCAGCTGGCGGTTAGCCGCCAGATCCTAGTTCGGCTAGCCGACACCTAACCGCGAGCTGACCGAAATTGATAAATTACCTGTTTTGAAGAGTATTTGTAAGAATGAAAACTAGAACATGTTAAGTGACCTTTAGCCTGATATTGTGCACTCGAACCTGAGATGTCTTTTAACTTCCGGGGCACTGATTCTCTTTTAAATTTCCAACCTTGGGTTTAATTACACAAGGATCAATCAAAGGTCCTTACATGTGCTTATTAGGCTTTATTTTCGTACTTTGGCTTGATACAATGATATCGTCGTGTACTCGTTTTGAAGTTTAAGTACAAGCTCGTTTTGAAGAATTGTTTCAAGAAAAAGGGGTCACTTCCTAAGCGTGTTATGCATATTAATTATGCCTTTTGCTAGTCATGTTTGTCGTGTTCTGATAAGTGATTTCCCCTTTTTATCTCGACATGTTTTGATAGTGTTTCGCGTGTTTTGGGCATTCATGAATTAAGTGAACACCACTGAGCTTGGACTGCCCTTTCAGCTTGATCCACTGTCTGGGGGTCCTTAAACATGTGGATTGTCTGCAGACTGGTCGTGTATTTTATTACACATCGTGCGTGTCCGGTTCCGCTGCCGGAATCCCCGTATATGTGGGAATCGTGTCGTGATTATATTATGTATATTGTGCTTGTCGTGCATGCTTGCTCTTTCCATTATATATGATAGAGAAAGGATGGGCTCTTTGTGGAATGCAACTATTCATGATATATAAGTATGCATGTTAGTTTCGCTCGTATTTTGGAATGTACCTTAATCTTGTAACTGTTTACAATCCAGCAAAATGTCTTTATATGTTTCTTTAAACGTTACTACTCTATGCTCATGCCTAAATTGATTACCTGCCAAACCGTTGTGTTTGATCCTTGTTTGCTGGTGCCCAGGTGCAGGTGACGTTGCCTTTGAGGAGGAGCGTCCGGAGGAGGCTTTTGAGCCACCCCCAGTTAGAGAGTGGCAGCCCGACGATGTCAACTAGACGTCGGGCGGGTTCTTGGGTTTCGCCATTTTGTCATGGGGTTCCTTTATTGTTTTGAGAATTGTATTGGCCCGTGTTGGCCTCTTATGGGATGTAACTTGTCACGCCCCCGAACCGAAACCTCGGGGGCGGGAGATGGGATTAAGCATAAATGTATTTTACTTCTCCCAAGATCCGCGTGTGTGAAGACAACACATTCTAAATATTTTGCGGAAGCATTTGTGGCGTTGCGACCCGAAGTCCGTGGCCATCGGATTCCGCGTCGCACTCAACCTTTAGCCCATAGCTATTATATCAAGAATCATACCAGACTGGAGTAACCATCACAATAAAATACAGAGCTGACAGTAACAGGATATTACATTCCCAAATATGTTCAAGTTACAATTATCAATGTACATTAATTAAGAATTCCAAAGAAAAGGGCTAACAAAAGCCATACAACAAAAAGCTATAAACTACTACCCAAATGTGACGTAGCTCCGATGTCAAGCTCAATGTCTACATGACATAGCCGACAAACTAACCTGCAAAGCATGGCTCCACAGCCAACCAAAAACACTCAACTCGGGGCGAAGAAATCTGAACCTGAGTACCAAAAGTAGTGGGTCAGACACGACGGTCTGGCAGGTGGATGAAAAGATCACAATATAGCGAATAATAATACAAATGATAAATCAGGCTGTTTGCTCAAAATGCTGTATATAATTAAACGGGTGCAAAAGTCGGGAATCTCGGGGAAAACTTGTATTCATTTCCAGCACGGGTAAAACATGAACATCTAATAAAACGTGTATTCATTTACATCATCTATAATCATAGATATTTGACAATCGGGTATTCGTCTAAAACATGTATAAATATAGTGGTTTGACAAAACAAACGTTCATTTGAAACTTAAGTAAAACACAAGTATACAACAAATCAGGTATCCATAACAGTCTAGCAAAACCAATGTCCATTTGAAACATATGTGAAAATACGGATATTTAACAAACCGGGTGTTCATTTAAAACAAGTGTAACCCAAGAAATCTGACAAGACTAATGTTCGTTTAAACCTATTCCGAGATATGGTTATTTAAACAAATCGGGTATCATGTAGAATAGGTATAAACATAGGAATCTCACCAGCCAAATGTCATTTGAAACAAGGCATGGATATTTAACAATTCGGGTATTCATTTAAAACATGTGTAATCACATAAATCTAGTAAAATCATTTATCGTTTGAAACATATGTAAAAGCACGGGTATTTACCCAACCGGCATTCCTGTAAAACATGTACGTGTGCAAAGGACATAAAACAATATAATAGTGACTGAATTTACAATAGAGAGCATTAACACTTATCTAAATAACAACTTTCATAAAAGCAATGAATCATTTAACTGAAAACGAGTAAGCAATATAAACCATGTCGGGTGTCCAAGGAATCGGGAACTGGCAAGATGGCAATCACAAGAAGCTAAGTCCTCTATCACCGAAGTGACAAGAGCGGGATGTTGGTCTCAGTCACACAAGGTGAGGAGACTCAACGTAAATCATATATACAATAATAAATATACGGGAACGGGACCACGGTAGCGAACCGGGTATCGGGACGGGACCACGGCAATAACCGGGTATCGGGATCCAAACTGCAGCTGGCGGGACGGGAGAGGGATTTCCAAGTCGGTGGATCAAACCGACAAGGTATCCAAGCTTAGTGATGCCGACTCATAGGTCAAAACCAATCGAGACATATGCAAGTAAATCAAGTACAGTAAATAAGCGGGTAAAACGGGGGTGCTCAAGGGCACACTGTCACTTCATATCGGGAATACATCTCGGGACAAATAACTGTTACTAAAGTAACTTCAATGCTTTCGGGAAACAAGTCAATCAAGTACAATAAATAAACGGGTAAAACGGGGTGCTCAAGGGCACACTGTCGTATCATGCGATGCAATGCACTTCGGGACAAATGACTGTTACTAGAGTAACTCCAATGCTTTCGGGAAAACAAGTCATGTAATGCAAATCTCGGGAAAAGAGGTGAAACAATGAACTATAATAATTTCGGGAAAAGCATTAATTTCAAGATCTATTTAAGCGAATAGGGGTCCCGTATGTCGATTATAACAATTACTTGGTACTCCTTGAGTTTGAAGACATTCCGGGCTCCTTATGCACTTTTACTACTTTCAAAACTTAAAATGAGCTTATGGGTAGTACTAGATGTTACAATAGCAAGAATCAAGATTATAAATGGTCCATCCTAGGCATGACATTAATCCGGAAACATCGAGCAACCTACTCAGTCCTCGAAAGGAATAGAATTAGCGATAACTAAGGAAATAGACTTGTGTTTAGATATAAAGAAGATATCGCGTCGTTCCATCCCGTTCAAGATTGAAATGGATTAACTTCGATGTCACCAAACCCACCGGGAGGAGTGTCGGCTCAAGACATCCTCACTCATAGGCCAAACAGTCCAAAAAGGGTATGGGTCCCACCTAAAACCAAGGATTAGTGTCTAGATCATCACCATTCTTTTCTTTTTGTTCCCTAGTCTTAAAGACCTTAGATTAGGGTACAATTGGTCTTAACACTAAGGTATATACCTCTAGGACTCATAGAAGGCCCAAAGGTTTCCAAAAAAACACAATATCAAATTTCACTGGACTCAAACTGAGTCCTCCGATCGATCGGCCGAAGGGCCGATCGATCGGTCGAAATTTATGTACCAGAATGTACAGGGTCCGATCGATCGGCCCAAAAAGGCTTACAGTTACTGACAGTCCGATCGATCGGACCTGGGTACAGCAGGTTCGGGAAAGCTGATTTTTCTTCCTCTTTGTTTCCTTTCCTTCCAACATATAATCAATCACAAAGAACCATAAACAAGATGGTTTAAATACATGTTTCCAAGACAATATCATGAGCTAAAGAGCTCCTCATTTCAATTTCCTCTCTTTCCAGTCTTTCCATTCTTTCCATTCACAATTAATCACAAGGTGGAGAAAACTCATTCATGTGAAATCATTTGAAACCTTGAGAATATGATGCATACATTTCCAAGAGATTAACAAGGGAGAAATAACTCATCAATAAGCACATCTTGAAATCAATATTAATCATATTAAAGACAACTATTAAAATCACCAAAACCGTTAATGAATCAAGATTTTTATCACAAAACATGTTAATAATCAAAACAATCCATTCATCCACTTGCCTTTGACTCTAATCAAGCAAATCCAAGCTCCTAATCACCTCTCAAGCTCAAGATCCACAATTTCTACAAAAACCCCCAAAACAACCCAAAAATGGGTTAAACAATGAAGAAGAAGAAAGAACTCCCAATAATGAATATGGAGCTTCTCAAGGGCAAGAAGAACACATATCTAGAAGATTTGAGGAGGGAACTTACTTGTGGAGTCTTCAAAAACACAAAGTTAGCTCAAGGAGGGTTTCAATGTTGGTGGATTTCTCTTCTAATGGCATCCATGAAAAGCTTGCAAGGTGGAGAAGAGAATGGTGGTCTCCATTTTGATGTTGGTGCAAGATTGGTGTAGCTTGGAGATGGAGAAGCAAGAAGAAGAAGGGAAAGCAAGAAAACCCTAGACTCAAAAGGGTTGTGCTGGAACAATGAAAAATGGAAGAGGAAGAGGAAGGGTCTCCTTTTATAAGCAAGTGAGAATGGGTCCCACAACTTAAATAACTTGGGTGGCTGAAATCATCTAATTCGGGACCTCGGATGGATTTGACGAAGAAGGAAGAAATGATCGTCGAAATATCTAGTTTCCAAAAAGTGTATGTTTCACGGATTTCGAAAATATCAAGTTTTGGGTACAGATTTGGTGTGCAATGACTGTTTTGCCCTCAAGGCCAAGAAATCGGTTTTCGGGTTCTCAAATGGATACGAGATCAACATGAAAGTTGTAGGATTCCTCAAGATGAATGCAACGGGCCAAAAACAAGATACGAAACAAATCGGAAAAATCTCACAAGAAAAGCAAAGCCGAAAAGGGAACCCCCAAAGGGCCCCACAAGCTACCAAAGCACTCAAAAGCCCAAAACTAGAAGAAAACCCATTCTAGCTCACAAACTCAACCCAACAAATACTAATCCCACTAAAAGAACTAATCCACAAATAAAACAACACTAATCCAAGAGATTAGGGGTCGGGTTCTCACATAACTAAACTTAACTTACTTTGTGTAGCCTCATAACTTGAATTATGATGGGAATGCCATGTTAACTCCTTTCTTTTGATACTATGCCTTTTTATTAATTGTTATAGCACTTAAAAATTTATTGGTGCTTACCGAGATGTGATTTGCTACACACTTCTGCAAACTTAATCATGTGAGACAGATTCCGCGTGTTTCGAGAATCCTCACCGCGGGAACCTGTGGGAAAACATAACAACCACCAAATCAACACGTCGCGGGCCCGGGGTTCCGTTCCGGGGTCGCGACAGTCAGCTCGCGGTCAGGTGTCAGCTAGCCGAACTAAGATCTGGCGGCTAGCCGCCAGCTGACCGACAGGCTGACCGTTGGAAACCCAGGTCCAAATGCAACTCTCTAGAAAAGAAACCGAACTGACTTCGGTTGGCTTACGGTTAGTCGAAATTGAATCTGGTGGCAAGCCGTAAGCTGACCGTAGGGCTGACTGCTGAACTCAGATGCAGGAGCCAGCTTCTGGAAAAGGAACCGCCGAGCTGTTTCAGCTCGCGATCAGCCAAAATGGGGATTTCGGCTAGCCGCCAGCTGACTCGCGGCTGACCGAAACTGCATGGGAAATGTAGTTCAGTTCAGATTTTTCACATTTTCTCCTTCCCTTCTTCTGGTTTCTCATTCAACCTACAACTCCCTGAGCCCACATGCTCTCCAAGGGATAAAACACACATTTCATAACATAAATTGAGACATTACATTCCCATTCTCCAATCTAAACAAAATCCCCAAATTTTCCATTCAAGACATAAATCTCCAATGAATGAGAAGAATGAAAAGAAAACAAATGAAATGCACACATGCTATCATCCATCCTAGATTGGTTACTTGCCTTAGTCAAAGGTGCCACAAACCTCTTCAAGCACTTCCACTCAAGCTATCCAAAGACTACAAAACCCATGAAAACCACACAAAACTCACTCAATCTTGAAAACAAGAAACCCATTTTCACAAAAGGGTTTGTAAACATGTAAAACAAGATTTTAAGGAACCAAAAAGACTTTATAGAAAAGATGGGTTGAGGCCCTTACCTAGAAATGGCCAAACAAGAAGGAAAGAATAAAATAGAGAGCTTTCCCAACTTTAGCTTTCAAGAAGAAGACACCAATAGGAAGCTTGAGATGAGAGGAAGAAGATGATGGCCTTGGAATCTCATTTGGAGTCTTCTAGCTAGGGTATGCAAGGTGAGGAAGATGGAAGAAAATAGGGTTTTCTCTTTAGAGCTTAGTACTCTAGGGTTAGGTTTTTTAAATGAAAAGAGGGAAAGAGAAGGGTTGACTTAAAACCTTAGCAATTGGGGCCTAATGGCCAAATCTTGCCTCAATGAGAACATGATCTTGTGGGCCTCGAATAAACTCGATGAAGAAGGATAAAATGATCCTCGAAATATCTAGTTTCCAAAAAAGTATATGTCGCGACCCCGGAACGGATCCCCAAGCCCGCGACGCAATTGATATTGATTACTACTATTGAAGATTTTGTTTTCCCACAGGTTCCCGCGGTGAGGATTCCCAAAGACACGCGGAATCTGACTCATACGATCAAGTTTGCGGAAGCGTGTAGCAAAACACACCAAGATAAGCACCAATAAAATATTTAAGTGCTATCACAATAATATACAAGACATAGTATCAAAGAAGAAGTTAACATGGCATTCCCATTAATATTCAAGTCATGAGACTGATCAAAAGTAAGTTAAGTTTTGTTACAATTCCCTAAGAAGCCAACAGAGGCTAATACACTTCTCAAAACAATCAAAATGAAACCCCAACGAAAAGGTGACGAGACTCAAGAACCCGCCCGACGTCTAAATGACATCGTCGGGCTGCCACTCTCTCACAGGGGTTGGCTCACAAGCCTCCTCCTGACGCTCCTCCTCAAAGGTAACGTCTCCTGCACCTAGGCACCAACAAACAAGGGTCAAACACGACGGTTTGGCAGGTAATCAATGTAGGCATGAACATGAACAATAACATTTAGAGAAAACATGTAAGCAAATCTTTGGTATGAAGTACTATCAAAGCTGAGATACATTTTCAAGAATACGAACAAAGCTGAGATACAAAAACAAACTAGCATGAGTACATAATATATCATGAATAGTTACAATCCACAAAGAGCCCATCCTTTCTCTATCATTTATATAATGAAAAGAGCAAGCACGCACGACAAGCACGATATACATAATATAAGCACGACACGATTTCCCACAAAGACGGGAATTTCGGCCGCGGAACCGGACACGCACGATGTGTAATAAATACACGACCAGTCTGCAGACAGTCCACATGTTTAAAGACCCCCAGACAGTGGATCAAACTGAAAGGGCAGTCTAAGCTCAATGGTGTTTACTTAATTCATGAATGCACAAAACACGCGAGATATTATCAAAACTTGTCGGGATAAAAAGGGGGAAGTCACTTATCAAAACACGACGAACACGACTAGCAAGGGGCATAATAAATATGCATAACACGCTTAGGAAGTGACCCCCTTTTTCTTGAAACAAACCTTCAAAGCAAGCTTATACTTCGAAATCCCAACACTAGTACACGATGGTATTTATCGTACCAAAACGGGATTCAAACACGAAATCTGGCAAGCATGTGTTAAGGCTGCTAATTGACCTTTGTGTAATTGAGACTCCAAATGTTGGAATATACAAGAATTGGTGTCCCCGAAGTTGGGTTGCATTTCGAAGTCCCATTTACACAATGTCAAGGTAAAACCCTTAACATAGTCTAGTTTTCAACCTCAAGGCAATACACAACGAAAATAGTTCTTCTCCCTGAATCTGGCGGGTTCGCTTGAGCGAACTTTATAAGGTGATGACACTTCGCTCGAGCGAGACACTTCACTCGAGCGAGACACTTCGCTCGAGCGGACCTAATAAGGCGTTGACACTTCGCTCGAGCGAGATGGTAGCTCGAGCGAATATAAGGTGCGCTCGAACGGCCAGCTCTCTGTCTGCGCTCGGACCAAACAGAAGCTTGGTCGCTCGAGCGAACAAGCTGCTGCTTGCTCGTTGAGTGCAGAAGCTTCCTTCCACTTTCATAACTTTTGCTACATCTCTCTCCTTCTTCTCATCAATCAATCACATATCCTCCCTTGAGCCTCCATGCTCACCAAGGGTTCATTTCTCACAATATCAAGCATCAAAACCAAATAAAACATATCCATGAAGCTTGTAAACAAATTTTATGCACAATTTCTAAAAATAACAATGAAATCAAATACACATGCATCATTCCTATAAAGATCACTTGCCTTGCCCAAATGCTAAAATACTTCTCCAAGCACTTTACTCAAGCTATCCAACACTACAAGAAAACCCAAGAGATTTGTATGGATGGAAAACTTGCAAGGAGAAGAGAAAGATTATGGTCTTGAAATCTTCTTTGGAGATCTATAGCTGGAGCATGCAAGAGAATGAAGTGGAAGAGAAAAAGGGTTTCCTTGCCCTAGCTTAAGAGGTTGCAGAGATTTGGGGGAAATGAATGGAATGAGAGGGAGAAGAGACTTAAGTGAAGATAATGGGCCCCCACTAGTTGAACTTTGAAATGGCCAAAACACAATCTTGCGGGCCTCGGATGACTTCGACGAAGAAGGATAAAACGATCACCGAAATATCTAGTTTCCAAAAAGTATATTTTTGACATGGTTTTGAGACCTAGAAAATCGTGTCCAGATTTGTGCAAGCAAGACAATTTTTCCCTCTTTGGGCCAAAACATGGGTCTTTGGGCTTCAAACAAGAATGGCCTTAAAACGAAAGTTTGTAACACGTCGAAACATCATTCAAATGAAATCAAAATCACACTTACACGGAAATCAATACGATCTTCCCAAACCTACACGCGCACTCGGACCATTCCGAGTGTGTCTAATTAATACTAAACGTTCTCAAAATTCTCAAAGCTATGTCCAAGACTAAAACTAGTTACTTCTAATCCCAACGATAACTAAACCCACTTAGAACTAAATGCACACTAATCGCACATTAATCGACTTGGTCTGGGTCGGGGTCTAACAGTTATTTTTGACATGGTTTTGAGATCTCAAAATTTGTGTCAAGATTTGTATATAAAAGACAACTTTACCCTTTTGGGGCCAGAACTTGGGTTTTTGGGCTTCAAACATGAATGGGCTGAAAACGAAAGTTGTAACACATAATAAAATCATTCAAATGAAAACAAAATCACAATTAAAAATGGAAACCGACACGATCCTCCCAATCTTACACGTGCACTCAGGCCTTCCTGAGTGTGTCTGACTAACACTAAACGTCCTCAAAATTTCCAAAGCTATATCCAGGACTAAACTAATTATTTCTAACCCAACGATAACTAAAACCACTTAGGACTAAACACACACTAATCGTACTCTAACCGAATTAGTAGGGGTCGGGGTCTAACAATTACCCGGTTTGGAGAACCCCTGAGCAGCATTCACCTGCTCTTGCACAAACTCAGGAAATTGGGGTGCTGCAGGACAGTCACTTACAAAATGAGTGGGACTGTTGCATAAAGCGCAAGCATCTTGATGAGCAGGAGGCTGGGGAGGTGAAGATTGGAGAGATTGTCCCCCAGAAATCAATTGATCTATCTTTTGAGTCAAGGTAGTCACTTGGGTTGTGAGTTCATTAGAGGGCTGAATTTCAAATACCCCCTTAGGTTTTTACAAAATAGAGGCTGCCGGCCTCTCTAATCTAGCAGTGGAAGCATGGTGCTGAAAGGTTCTCACTCATATTCTCAAAAAGCTCCCATGCCTCATCCTCATTTTTCAGCATAATTGATCCCCCACTGGCGGTGATTACCATATTCCGCCATTCAGGAGACAATCCATCATAAAAGAACTGAACCAATTGCCACTTGGCAATTTGGTGATGAGGACATTTTCTAATGAGATCCTTGAATCTATCTTACGCCTCATGAAATTGTTCATTATTAGTTTGGGCAAAGGATGTGACAGATCTCCTGTACTGATTTGTTTTACCCACTGAGAAATATTTATCTACGAATTTTTGTTGTAATTGGGCCCAAGAAGTGATGGAGTTTGTAGGTAAGGTACTCAGCCAATACTTGGCTTTGTCCTTCAATGAAAACGGAAAGAGAAACATTTTTAAGGCCTCACTACTGAAATTGTTTATGCGCACCGTGGAGCAAATGACCAGGAACTCATCAATGTGATTGTACGGGTCCTCATTGTTCAAGCCATAGAAAGAAGGAATAAGATTGATTGTGCTAGGCTTGATTTCATGTTGAGTTGCCTGTACAATAGGCAGCTGAATACACGATGGTGACTCTTATTCTGAAGGAGTATAGCGCTCCTTCAAGGGTCGGAGAGGTGGAGGGGGGGTGTACCAGGTGGGGTCTCCTCTTTTTCCTCTGCCATTGGTAAAGTTGTGTGTGAGGAATTAGTAGAGTGTTTAGATGATCTAACCTTCCTAAGGACTCACTCTAAATTTTGGTCTATAGAAACCAAATATGGATGACAAGAGCGACGACCAAGCATGCACACACAATTCTCACTGCAGTTATATAAACAGAATCAGAAGGTATGGGACTTACCTTGCCTTGGGAAGAGAAGAGAGATTTCTTTTGAGTAAAACTTTGTCCTTTGCGAACTCTTGGATCCCTGCACAAATTCTAGGAGTCTGTGTTAAAATCAATGCCTTGCAGTAAGGATAGTAAAGATGTGAGAAAAGATGATAAAGTAAAATAAAATAAAAAGAAATAGAACAAGCTAAACTAATGTTAGAATTCTAAAAAAACAAACAACTGTGCTAATTGTCCCTGGCAACGGCACCAAAAATTTGACCAATCCTAAAACAGGGCTGCAAATATAAATTATTCCTCCGCTACTACCTCTGCTTGCAAAAGCAAAGATGTTAACCGAGTATCGTATCCATTGGGACAAAAAGGCTAAGTTGTGTTGTTTCCAAAATTCTTAGACTAATCCTATTAGAAAATGAAGTGTTTGGTTGATTGATTGTAATTCCTAAATTAACAAATTAAAAGACAAGGTTGACTCAATCAGAGCAAAGATCTCAGGGTACAAATCCACTCTAACCTCGCACAATGGCAAGTATAGGCCTAAGGTTTCACTGTCAACGCTATAGAGACTCGTCCTGGTTATAAACCTTCAGAGTCAACAAATAAGGGATGTGGATGTAAATCGGGGCATAACCTATCTCTATGGCATAGATTATCCTAGATCTAACAAACACATTCATTCAAGCATCATTATATAACTTAGTACTCAAATCTACAAGATTAAAATACCAAAGAAAGAGATATTGCATTAATAAAATCCAATCAATGGATTAACATCTTGTCATATAACCAAAAGCGTTTAAAATAAAACCCTAAACCTATACCTCATCAATCACCATGGACACGCTTCCAAAAGCTCCAAAACCTTGCTCCAGACCTTCTCCCAAGATGTGTGTGTCTCCATAAACGAGTTTGGACTTTTATTTATAGGTTTTGGGATGAAAAACCTCTTCAAAACGTGCATGAGACGGACTCTCAGACGGTCCGAGCGTCCGAACTCTAGGACAAATTTCTGTCCTGCGCATCCGGACGCCCTGTGCCAGTGAGCACCGATTCGATTGGGTTTTTATCATTTTTTCTCATCCTGCGCCAATTTCTTTCCAATGCACCTAGAACACCTGTAAACATGAAAATAATATAATTAGACTATTTAATCTCATCAAAGTGTATATCAAAGTCTAAACTAAGGGGCCTAAATGATACATTTTATGCTCTTATCATCTATCGCATTGCAAGTCGCCCTGATAGGAGGTCCCCCCACAGTAGACTGTTGGGAGTCGGACTCATCATCGGATGTGAGAGGATCATCTATCCAGCAATTTTCTCCATTTTCAAGAGTTGAAGGAGGAGGTACCTGTTGATTTTCAGGGACTTCCGGTTTCGCATTTTGATCGCGAAGATCTTGCTCTTGTTCTAAGGCAGGGCGATGCAAGATCCGCGCATACTCTTCAGGATCAGGCATGGGAGCCAAATCTTCTTCTTCGTCCGCTCCTTGTGGTCCAACATGATTAAGTTTCGCTGGAGCGTTGAAGGGTGCTGAATCAACAACATTTTCTTGAACAGACTCTTGGTCTCCTTCATCATCGGACCAGGATCCCTATTTCCCATATGGGTCATACCAGATTACCGGCATAAGGTGAGATTCGGGAACCCATTCTTCATTGGAGAGGTATTCTCCTGTTTCAAGGGATTCCTCCCACTCGTCGGTGTCACTGGCGGTATCACTGGACTCGTATCCATCCATGGAGAATCCAATTACCGAATTACAAGAGTATGATGCCCCCTGCGCGGTTTCATTTCTGAATTGAGGTGGCATGAAATCGCCAAGGGTGAATTTTCTTTCCACCTTTGAAGCCTTGGGTTCTTCCGTTGCCCCCAGCGAAGCAGTGGAAGAGGTTTCTGCCTTTTCTAGGACTTCTTGTTTTGGTTGAGCTTTCTCCTGCTGCTTGAACTTGTGGAGTTGTCTCTTGGCTTGCCTTCGCTGTCGAGCGGTAGGCTTTGTTTTGACGATCTCCCAATTTTCATCTTCTAGGAGATCGAGATGCACCCATATAGGTTGTCCGTCTGATGTTGGATAAGGAACCAACTCTTGGGACGTCTGTGTCATTTTTATCACCCTAAAGGAAGTGGTGGTCTTCTCTTTTGGTGATTTTGAAGTTTGTCCATACGACACCATGTTGACGGAGGCAGACCCATAGTTTTTGTCAAAGGTGATGACTTCATTTTTCCACATCTCGTTGATCTTCTCTCTCACAACAAAGCATTGATTGAGAGGATGCGAGATCATCTGATGGTATGGACAATACCGAGGATCGTTGGTTTTGCCAACATCACCTGGTCTTTTGGGCTTAGGCAAGGTGAGTTTACCATTTGCCACGTGAGCCTTGAAGATTTCTTCAACATCTTCATCGAACAAGTATTTTTTCTTTACTCGGTCTCTAAAGGCATCAGAGAGTTCAGGTTTCTTACCTACAGCTTTCTTTGGCTGCTGAGGAGCTGACTTGGTTTGCACATTAAGAACCTCTTTTTTCTTTGGCTTTGAGGTCGTAATGGTAGCCGGCTCTTTCTTTGATGATTGTTGACTGTTGAGGTCGTTGATCACCGTTTCAGCCTCTATGGAAGCTTCTAGGAGTTCTCCTAGGTTCTTGGATTTGTTGCCGATAATCATGGAGTGGATTCTCGCTCTCATGTTGTTACGGCAAATGTCGACAAGCGACGCTTGTGGCAGCACATCTGAGCACTTATACGCCATCGCTTTCCACTTGTGAATGAAGTCGTAAGTTGACTCATTCTCTCCCTATTTTAGGCTGTAAAGTTGTGCCATAGTAACAGGATGATCCTCACCTTTGAAGTGAGTCAGGAAGCGTGTCTCTAGCATGGCCCAATTTTGAATGGAGTCCTCTAGTAAAGTGGAATACCAATCAAAGGTCATACCTTTTAGGGTACTTGCAAAGAGACGGATCTTGAGGGTATCTTGATCCGCGATAGCTCCCGGCAATATTTTGAAGTGGATGACGTGTTGTCTGGCCGAACCTTTCCCCGTATATGTTTGGAGAGTAGGTTGCTTGAATTTTGTAAGGAACGGGACCGAGTCCATCCATAAGGGATATGGTGGCTTGATCCCATGTTCTTTCAGTATATCCTCTTCTTTTGCTCTGGCGAGGATATCGTCAACGTCCTTTTTGGTAAGGGCGAGTGACTCACTATTTTCTGCATTTTCCTTGTTATCTGGAGGAGGTTGGTTGTTTTCTTGACGCTGCAAAGTGAGAAGAAGGTTTTCCATCAGAGCCTCAATCCTCTGCTGACCTTGCTCCAATTGTTGGATGCGTGCGGTCGTTTCATCAGGAGGTGGATTGTGAGGTGGCTCAGAGTTTGTAGCCAAGACGTTCATCCTCCGTGATTCGAATGAGGAGATTGTTCTGGTGACTGAGCTAGGGCTCATTCTTGAAGAGCTTGAGGAAGGATTACTCCGTTGTCCTTGGCTTGAAGGAGTAGAAAATTCTTCCAGGCGTCTTCGTGTCTGGGAGACGCTGCAAGTCACCGGTCGTCGGACATGAATTTTAGTTGCTGATTTCTCGCGTCTTCTGGTTTTGCCAACCATATGGAATGCAACAACTTGATAAGGTCTTTCTTTTTCGACCCATTTTTTGGAGACTTGGAGGGTAGGATGCTGGGTCATTTGCCTTTCTAGTCTCTTTTGTCGATACAACATGCGGCGTCGTATGCGACGGGCAATTTGAGCTTCTGTCAGCTCTAGCTGGGCTTTGGCAATGAAGGATGTACTCCCTCGAGCGTAGCAGCCAAGCCTGTCTTCTTTGAAGCTGGGCATAGACATGATTTGGAATTGGTCCTTCGACTGTCGTAGCGAAGCTTTGAATTTTGCGAGTTCAGCCCCTGTTGAGATAAAGGGTTGAACCGCAGGAGTGCAGGCCTTGGCAGGTTCTTGTAGAGGGCTGGTGATGTATGATTTGATTTTTGGCTTGTAAAAGCAAGCCGACTCGTGATGGGTTGCCTTCTTTGTCAGGCAAGAGGCTGGTTTCTCCTCCTTCATGTATGCAAGAGGATAGAACCGGTTTTCTTTGAGAGGGGCCAAGTATGCTGGCCTTGCAGATACTCGGGACCTCCTTTGTTTTGGTGAAGGTCTTGGGGACCAAGTCTTAGAGTAGACCTGGTTCTTTGCGGGTTGAGGCTTCGTGGGGTTGCCACGGGCTTCAGTCTTCTTCGTGTTTGCCATTGGTGTCATGGCAGTGACACATTGCGGGGCGATCTTCTGCTTCTTGGCAGGTGCGATTTCCTCTACGGGAAGTGGAAATGGTCCCAGCGACCCGAAGATGATAGTCCGGGGAGTAGAGGTCGACCCGGTGTTCTGGGATTTGCCGAGGAAGGTGACGCTTCGGCAACTAGCTGGGCGCTTATGGATGCGCTTATTCTGTTTCTCTTGGAGCATGAGTTGGTACTGGTTCTCATCAAACGTGATGGTTAACGAAGCTGCCATTGTTAGTTTTTGGAAAACTTCTGAAACAAGACCACGTCCATTAGTAATCACAAGAATATAGTGATCATAAATGGGAAATAACTATGGTTTTGTCTTTTCAAATCGCTCAAGGGAACATGGCCCAGTCCAAGCGAGACGAAAGAAGGCAAAAAGCCATAGAGGATACAATTGTTCTGAACGCAAGTACATGAGGCTCAAAGCGAGCATTCCAGTGACTGCTAAAAGCAATTGTGGACCTTAATTCAAATTACCGAGAAGTGAAGCTCACTCGAGGTAAGATGATATAAGGTTGGAGAAACAAATGTGTCGGTCGCGAATACAGTAGACCTGGAAGGGCGTACTAGTACCGCTAGGCACAAATGTTGCAAATCGCATCCTTGGAATGGACACGAGAAGGAATTTTTTGAAAGGTCAAAATCGGATTCATAAAAGAGAGCAAATTGTTTTCCAATCCGAATAAGGGCTCAAACATTTCTGCGAGCGCTAAATCCGAAAAGGAGAGAACCAAGATTTCTCAGATGTAAACCCAAAGATGACGATTGTTCTTTTTTTTTTTTGAAAACTTTTTTTTTAGGAAAAATTTTTGTTGTTTTTTTTTTTAAAAGAACCACAAAGGTTTTCAATTCGGTCTTATGAAACCTTAGTAGATAGATCAACTCCCATGTAAGGGTAGGATTACTTAGTGAATCCGTTTGGAGGACCCTTGCCTCGAACAGCCTAGCAGTCTCCACACTCTGGACAAGGCTTTTCTTGATCTACTTTGGTCAAAGAACGCAATTGGTGCAACCTTAGTGGGTTTTGAAAATTTTTTGACTTTTTTTAATGGATTCATCAAAAAAAAATGAACGGTGTTCCAATCCGAATAAGGGCTCAAACATTTCTACGAGCGCTAAATCCGAAAAGGAGGGGACCAAACTTTCTCAAATTTGATTCCAAAAGAAAAGATTTTTCTTAAGGAGTCTTTTTTTTTTTTTTGAAGATTTTTTTTTTTTGAAATCTCTATCGGACTCATCAAAGAGAAAAGATGGCACATTCCCCGATATGAACAATAGCTGCAAACATTTCTGTTAGCTATCAAGTTCAAAGAGGAGAGGATCAAAGTTTCTCAAAATTGAATCCAAAAAGAAATCAGATTTTTTTTTTGTGTTTTTTTTTTAGAAACGAGAAAGAATGGAAATAAGTTCAAAGGTAGAAATTTTGCAAAAATCCCATCTCATTTTTTTTTTGGTTTTTTTTTGGATGCGAGATCCAACATAGGCCACCAACTAGAAAGGAGCCTAAGAATTCAAACATCGCATTCTCAAGTGAACTGGTCCCACCGGGTATGCCAGCTTGATGGACCCGATTTTTTCTCTCTTTTCCTCCTCTCCTCTTCCATCCCGTCTGTCCCCGGGGTCGCCGAGAGGAGAGATCGAAATGGAAATGGGAGGAAAGGGGGAGAAAAAAAAGGGCATTTTATGTTTTGTACAGGTATACCAAATTTTCTATTCTACTTGGAACTTAGAAATGGTGATCCGGAGATCCACCTTCGCAAGTAGAAAGGAAATCAACATTTTTCTAACTTTCCAAATTGCACATATATTTAAGAAAAGAGACAGTTTTTTTTTAATGCCGTGAGAGGAGATTTTGTTTGCCGTAAAAGGCGATTTGGTGCTGTGAAAGGCGTTTTACAAATCTCATCAATAAAGAAAGACAAGAATTGTGATTTTTTTGTCTCTTAAAGAAAATACAAAATACAATAGAAAAGTTAGAAAGGGAATCTAACTTCTCAGGAGATCGTGGGGACCAGTTCAGATTGACGGTCGCAAGTCATGTATGGACTTCGCCATCGTCCTTCAGAAGAGAACGCTTGATGCTTTGATTCTTTGGCCTGGCTTGGACTTTAGTTTTTTAGAGGTTAAGGACCAAGGGAAGGTCCTATATCCAATGAAAAATGAAGAGACGGGCTGAAGAGCCGCGTCTTGGCCATGTTTATGAGTAGGAGAACAGGAGGCTTTTTCTTGGAGATGGGGGGGTGCCCCCCTGTCACGACCCCGGACCGGGCCCCCGAGGGACTGATCCGGGATCGGGACTAATGATGAACATCGGTTTAATAATCTACATCAACAGTTAATAGTAACATACATTCATTTAATTTCCCACAGGTGTCCGCGGTGAGGATATCACAACCATAAATGAATATTTCTGTTTAAGTGCGGAAGCGTGTAGCAAATCAAATAGTCAAACTATCTTTAGTCATAAAGACAATATCACAAGTATAAAATACTGTATCAGAATGAGCAATGAATTATAGCATGTTCCCCAAAAGTAGTTAAAGTTTAAACAACAGGTCATTTAGTTACATTTCCTCAAAATTAGAGGCCAACAAAGGCCAATATAACAAAACAATAATCCAAGAATGATTAAATAGTCTTTCCCCAAAATGTTACGCTTCTCATAGCAACCCGATGTCTACATGACATCGTCAGCACGCCACTTGACTAAGGGTTGCGGTTCACCTACCGCCTCCTCCGGCTCCTCCTCAAGGTAGCCGGCAACGGGACCTGAGTACCAAAGCAAATGGGTCAGACATGACGGTCTGGCAAGAGAGTGAAAAGATATAACAACATATAATAAAGGAAATATCTTAAAAAGCATAGAAATCTGTTTAAACAAGAACTCTCATAAAGTAGATAAATCATTTGCTAGAAAACAAGTAAACAAGATAAAACATATAAGGTATCCAAGGAATCGGGAACTAACAAGATGACAATCACATAAAGCTAAGTCCTCTATCACTAAAGTGACAACAGTATAACGGGACGTTGGTCTCAGTCACACAAGGTGAGGAGATTCAACGCAAATCATATATACAATATAAATATACGGGACGGGACCACGGTAGCGAACCGGGTATCGGGACGGGACCACGGTAATAAACCGGGTATCGGGATCCAAACTGCAGCTGGCGGGACGGGAGAGGGATCTCCAAGTCGGTGGCTCAAACCGACAAGGTTATCCAAGCTTAGTGATGCCGACTCATAGGTCAAATAACAAATCGAGACATATGCAAAATACATCAAGTTCAAGTAAATAAATGAACGGGGCAAGAATACTCAAATGCATAACTTTCATTTCATGTCGGGCAATACTCTTCGGGACAAGTAAATGTTACTAGTGTAACTATCATGCTTTCGGGAAAACAAATCATGTAACGTAAATCTTGGAAATGAAGGAATAAAATGAACTATTACGATTTTGGGAAAATATTGGTTACAAGATTTATTTAAGGTGAATAGGGGTCTCGTATGTCGATTGCAATAAAGACTTGGTACTCCTTGAGTTTGAAGACATTCCGGGCTCCTTATGCACTTTACGATTTTCAAAACTTTAAATGAGATTATGGATAGTACTAGATGCTATGATAGAAAAATCAAGACTATAAACGGTCCATCCTAGGCATGACTTAATCCGGAAGCATCGAGCAACCTACTCAATCACCGAAAGGGATAGGATTCGCGATGACCAGGGAAATAGACTTTGCGTTTAGATATAAGGAAGATATCGCGTCCTCCCATCCCGTTCAAGATCGAAATGGATTGAACTTCGATGCCACCGAACCAACCATGAGGGGTGTCGGCTCAAGACATCCTCATACATAGTCCAATCAGTCCAAAAAGGGTAGCCAAGGTCCCACCTAAAACCATTCTAAATCAGGTTGGAAATTTCCACTCAGCAGGAAATTCCCAGTTGGGCCGGTCGACCGGCCATGGCCAGGTCGACCGGGAGTTGTAACTTTAATTGGTCCCAGAAATTTCGTCAGTGTGTCCGGGGGCCAGGTCGACCGGGCACACTGCGGAATAGGTTTCAGGTGTTGTTCTGCAATGGCCTGGTCCTCCTCTTTTTCCCATCCTTCCAAAACATATGCAACCACATAAAACTAGAAACAAGAAGACTTTAAACTCATGTTTTCAAGGCATTAAATGAGGCTATCAAGATGCATTAAGAGCATTTATCTCAATAATGAAAATCACTAAAAGAATGAAAGAAATCCATTAATGTTTTACCAAACCATTTAAAACTTAAAACACCCAATCATTCACTTGCCTCAAGTCCAAGCTAGCAGTACCAAGCTTCTAATCACCTCTATAGCTCAAATCCAAGCTACAAACAAAAACCCCCCAAAACAAACCCTAAAATGGGTTACACAAGGAATGAAAATGATAGAACTTTCAATAATGCAAATGAAGCTTGCCTAGGGGTAGAACAACACTAATCTAGAAGTTGGGAAGGATTACTCACTTGGATGACCTTCAAAAGAAGAGAGCTAGCTCAAAGAAGATCTCAAGGTTGGAAGATTTCTCCACAAATGGTATCAAGGTGAAGCTTGCAAGATGAGGAAGAGGATGGTAATCTCCATGTTGATGTTGGTGCAAGGTTAGTGTGGATTGGAGATGGAGAAAGCAAGAAGAAGAAGAGAAAAGCAAGAAAACCCTAGGTTGCTGGTTTGTGTTGGAACAATGAAGAATGAATGGAAATGAAGAATGGCTTCCCTTTGTTAACAAATGAGTTAGGTCCCACTACTAAAGGAGCTAGTTTGGCTGAAATCATCTCTTTCGGGACCTCGGATGAATTCGACGAAGAAGGAAGAAATGATCGTCGAAATATCTAGTTTCCAAAATGTATATGTTTCGCGGGTTTCGGAAATATCTAGTTTTGGGTACAGGTTTAGTATAAAAGGACTGTTTTGCCCCTCAAGGCTTGTAAATCGGGTTTCGGGACAAACGGGATCAACATGAAAGTTGTAGGGATCACTAAGACAAATGAAACGGGATAAAAATGCAATTCCCAAAGATTCCGAAAAATCCTCTAAGTAAATGTCAAGTCAAAAGGGGAACCCCCAAAGGGCCCCACTAGTTACCAAAGCACTCAAATTTGCCCAAAACTAGAACCAAAGCTATTCCAAACCCAACTTAGCCAAAATCACTAATCAAGCTTAGCACTAACACCCAACTTAATTAGCATTAATCGGGTTCACTCGGGTCGGGGTCTTACACCCCCCCCAAGGGACTTTGATCACCATTTGGGTGTTTGTTGCAGCAGAGCTTCTTCAGAGTAGCAGGGCTTCTGGATTTTGAGTCATTTTCTGGGCGTCTGTGTTCGGGATCGTTTCTTCTTGGAATCACCTCCTTTTATAGGCATTTGGTAGCCTTTAGGTGACTTTATGGGCTTTAATGCATTAAAACCACATAATGGGAGGAGTTACATGTTTTAGTTTCTTTATTTTGTAACTCCTTTTTCTTGGCTTCTAATTGGCCGGTGGAGATAATGGGCATTTAATCGCCTTTAATCTCCATGATGAGAGGAGTTTCATAACTTAAATGTCATGATGACTTGGACTTATAACTCGCATTTCCTTGAATCTGATTGGGCCGTCCAAAATAATGAGTTAATGACCGCACATAGTTGAGTCAATTAACATCATTAAGTGGTCGCCGGGAATTTGAAAAGTCGCGGGGCGTGCCGAATGGTCGCTGGCGACCATGGGGGGATTTTCCCCTTTGGTTGCCGTTTTGTCGGCCGTTTTTCGAGCTTTTTTGCTTCTTTTTTCTCCTGTATTTTTCTTGACATTTTCCTCATTTTTTGGCTTGGTTCGCTTGGAAAAAAACCCAACGAGAAGTCGTGCAAAACCGGGCACAAAGTTTCCTATTTTTTGGAAAAGCCGAAGACTTTGCCGCGCAGAGTTGTCGATTTTTGTCAAAAGTCGAAACTATGTCAAACGATGTCGAAATGACCTGAAATTTGATGTGGAGCTTCTTGAACAGTAGATAGGACCAACCATGGGCTTTTATTTGATTTTTGAAGCCGTTTGGGGTCCCGTCGCTACTAGGGTTGATTTCACTGCGAGGAAGATGTCGCACTTTGATGTGTGGTCAACCGATGTCCGATTGGCCTGAAATTTGAGAGGGAGCCTGTTGGAGTCATTTTGAGATGATCCATTAGCTCTGATTATGATGTCATGGTTCCGGGGTTCCCCGCCACCGGTAGCCTTAATATTCTGTTGGAGCGTCAAAGTCGGGTCAAACGTTGTCGGAATGACCTGAAATTTGACATGTAGCCCTTTTGAAGCATGTTGAAGCCGTCCATGTGCTCCGTTTGATGAGTAATGGTCCCGGTGGTTCTCGCCGCTGAGGGGCTTGATTTTCTTTCGGAGCGTCAAAGACGGGTCAAACATTGTCGGAATGACCTAAAATTTGACGTGGAGCCTTTTGGAGGTATTTTGAGACCATCCGTAGGCTCATATCGAAGTTTTGATGTCTTCGACGCCACCGCCACCAGGAGCGTTGTTTGGTTGCCGGAGGAGTGAAGTTAGGCCAAATGATGTCGGAATGGCCCGAAACTTCATGTGGACACCTTTTTTGGTTGTCTGAAGGATCTATCAATTTTCAAGTGATTCTGATATGATCTGATGCTTGAAGCAGCAACGCCCTTTTGTAGTAGGATGTGGCTTCATGTAGCTTCTTGATGTTGTAGAGGCAAAGTGACATTTTTGGTATCAACAAATGCCCCCTCGAGGTACAGGGACGAGTAGCTTTTGGAGTCGATGTGCCTCGAAGAGAAACTTGAAATAGAGCTTTCGATTTGACCAAGAGTCTTTGAGCATTTTTTTTAATAGCCTTTTAAGATTCCAAGGGGATTTTATGGTAGTGAGAGGATCACTTACCATCTCAAGGCAAAGTTTTGAAAATGACATGAGGGAGTTGGATTTGGGTTTTGGATTTTGGGTTTTCCTTTCGATCTTGTGAACCTAAGGGCTTTATGTGGCGCATCAGGCGATCAAGAAGGATTTTTGGTTTTTGACCTTGTGACCTATCAAGCTGTATGTGGCAGGTTAGGAGGTCGGGGTTTGATTTTTGGAGTTTGACCTTGTGACCCAACAAGCTGTATGTGGCAAGTTGGGGGGTCGGGTTTGGTTTTGACCTTGTGACCTAACAAGCTGTATGTGGTGAGCTAGGGTGTGAGAACCCAACCCCTAATCTCTTGGATTAGTGTTGCTTTATTTGTGGATTAGTTTCTTTTAGTGGGATTAGTATTTGTTGGGTTGAGTTTGTGAGCTAGAATGGTTTTTCTCTAGTTTTGGGGAATTTTGAGGGCCTTTGTGATTAGTGGGACCCTTTGGGGGTTCTTTTAGTGACTTTGCGCGTGATTGGGAGGTTATTCAAAATTCCTGATACCTCTTGTTTTAGCCTCATTTGACTTATTTTTTTATTCTCTACAACTTTCATGTTCATTCGAAGCTCCGAAAATCAGTTTTCCAGCTCGGAGGGCAAAATCAGTCTTTTCCCATTGAATCTGGACCCAAATTTCGAGATCTCAGAACCATGCCAAAATTATACTTTTTGAAAACTAGATTTTATGAGAAACATTTTACTCTTCTTCGTCAATCGCATCCGAGGCCCACAAATAGATGTTTTACCCTTGGCAAGTTTTAAGTGTGGTGGGGGCCATACCCACGCATTATAAGATGACTCCACTCTCTTCTTCTCCCTCATTTTCTCCATTCCATCGACTGAAACCTCCCAGCTACAGTGTCAGCAACCCTTCTTCTTCATTTCTTCCATTTCTCTTGCTCTAATGGAGCCTCCAAGCCACCAATCCGACGAGGGAACTCCGGCAACTTCTTCTCCTTCATCTCCTCTCTTGTTTGGCACCATTTTCGTGGGAAACCAAGGTGGGCAGCCCCTATTGCAAGATTCTTCTTGTTGATTCATGAGTCTAGAGGTAAGGACTCCTTCCCATTTTCCTTGGATGTGCAATGGCTTTCCCTTATGTTCTATTTCCTAGCTTGGTTTGAGCCCATTGCTTGTCTTTCAATGTTTGACCCATTTTAGGGTTTGTTTTGGGGTTTTTGTAGAGATTGTTGATCTTGAGCTTGAGAAGTGATTAGAGGCTTGGTTTAGCTAATTGGAACCCAAGGCAAGTGGATGAATCGATGGTTTGAATGTTATCAAAGTTTTATGAGAAAATCCTAAGTTTTATTACTTGTTCTTGATAATGTGATATATGTTTGTACACATGCTTCTTGTCATATTTCTATTGATTTCGAAATTGCATATTAATGGTGGTTTCTCTCTTGTTAATCTCTTGGAAATATATGCTTTCATTTGGTCAAGGTTTGCTCATATGGTTTTATAGTGAATGGGGTTGGTTTTCCATTCATGTTCATGTTTACTAGCTTGAATTGATTTGAAATTGATACTCATTTAATGAGTTTTGCTAAATCATCTATGGTTAAGGAAATGTGAATCAATAGTCTTGATTTATCTCTAGATTGTTTGCTCAAATGGACCCTTGTGTATATTGGGTATTCTTCCCTTTGTTTAATGTGAAATGAGAAGAAAGAGGTGTTTAGATTTATTTTGAAATGGAGTTTTGATGGGAGTTTTATTGTAGTTAAGATGTTGTTGAAGCAAGGAAAAACTTAATTTGTATATGTGTTGGAAGGAAAGGAAAAAGGGGAGAAAAATCAAGTTTCCCGGACCTGCTACACGCCCAGGTCCGATCGATCGGACATGCAGGCCGATCGATCGGACTGTCTTTAACTGTAAGGCTTTTTTTTGGAAACATTTGGGCTTTCTATGAGTCCTAGGGGTATATACCTTAGTGTTAAGACTAATTATACCCTAATCTAAGGTCTCTAAGACTAGGGAACTAAAAGAAAAGAATGGTGATGATCTAGGCACTAATTCTTGGTTTTAGGTGGGACCCTGGCTACCCTTTTTGGATTGTTTGGACCATGTGTGAGAATGTCTTGAGCCGACACGCCTCACGGTTGGTTCGGTGGCATCGAAGTTCAATCCATTTCAATCTTGAACGGGATGGAACGACGCGATATCTTCTTTATATCTAAACACCCGTCTTTCCCTTGGTTATCGCAAATTCTATTCCTTTCGGTGACTGAATAGGTTGCTCGATGTTTCCGGATTAATGTCATGCCTAGGATGGACCGCTTATAGTCTCGATTTTTCTATTAGTCCTACCCATAAGCTCATTTTAAGTTTTGAAAATAGTAAAAGTGCATAAGGAGCCCAGAATGTCTTCAAACTCAAGGAGTACCAAGTAAATTATTATAATCGACATACGGGACCCCTATTTGTTAGGAATTTTATAGATTGCAATTTGATGGATGCATAATCATTCTAGCATCATTTGATTTACACACTTGCATTGGTTTTTAATAAACTTGAAATCTTGTTTTATTCATGCATTGCTTTTAAGATTTGTAAAAGTTTTGTTTTATGCATGATTTGTTTTTTAATCTTGGATGCATTTGATTTAGAAAAGAGTTTTCAAGAAATCAAGCAAGCCTTTGTTTTAAAAGTTTTGAATCTTTTTAGGCTTTTTATGTCATGTTTTAAAAACCATTAGAATCTTTAAAACATGTTTTCCAAGCTTGATTTAGTGGCCAAAAGGTCCCCCTTAGAAAAAACTTCAAATTTGCAAAAGTTGCAAAAAGGGAGTCTCGGCAGTGTCGCCGGTCGACCGAGACACAGGTCTCGGTCGACCGAGACAACTGGAGGTAAAAACTGCATTTTTGCACTGAAACCTCCAACGGTCAGAAATCTGACCGTTGTGCCTTCCCGGTCGACCGAGGCCTGTGTGCCGGTCGACCGAGGATATAGCCGTTGGACCTTTTTGGCTATAAAATGAGTTCTTTCCCTTACCAAAAGATGGAAATTTTTAACCCCTCCTTGAGAGGATTTGAGGCATATCAAAAGGGAAAAGAACCAAGGGATGAAGGGGAAGATTAGGAAAGCTAAAGCTTGGATTAATGAAGTTAAACCACCAAGTAGGCTCTTCCTTTCTTAATCATATGTTTTCATGCTTTGTTTTATTTTTGGTAAATCATTTCTAGCATGATAAACTATGTTTGTGTTGTGTCCTTAACATGTGTTATGTTTTGAGTTGATTTATTGTTTTGGATACAACACCATATGATTCAATTCAAGTAGTACTTAACTTTGGTAAATCTAAGTAGATCATGTTAATGTAAAAACCTTTGAAATCATATGTAACATGATCCATATACTTGGTTGAATCTTTGGTTGTTGTTTTCCATCATAAGAAAATCACTTTCAAAACTATCTTATGTTTTGGACTCAACCTCATTACAAATCATATGTTCTCATGTTTTGTTTTATCATTGGTAAATCTTTGTACATGTTAATATATGATATGTTGTATCCTTAGCATATTCTATATTTTGAATAGATCTATTGTTTTGGATACATCACCATTGATTCATCAAAGTAGTACTTTATTGGTAAATCTAAGTAGATCATGTTAATGAAAGATGTAACATGATTCATATACTTTGTTGAATCTTTGGGTGTTGTTTTTCCATCATAAGAAAATCTCCTTCAAATGTATCTTATGTTTTGGATTCAACATCATTACAAATCATATGTGTATTATTGTTTTAATTCTTCACAACTTGCCTTACTTTGATTGGTAAATCATTTTCAAGTTGTCCTTATAATTACATATGATTTGTCCCCTCTTTTCAATCAAATCTATTTTTATGTTTTGAACTTCATTGATGATTTGATTGACATCCCTATGCATCACATGTTTAGAGCTAATCCATTTCATACAACTTGTGTAACTTTGATATCATTAACAAGTTGTTACTTTTAACATGTGATTGCATTACATCCTCAATCATAAATGTTTTTGAGCTAAAACTTTCAAAAGCCTTAGGCATACATTTATGAGCTTTCATTTTCTAAATGATTGAGGATCACACACACACACACACTTCATTTGTTTTCAACTTTGCATTCATAGTGTGAGTGTGTATTTGTATTTCACTTCCATATCCGCCTAATTAAGAGGCAATGTAATGAGCTTAATAGAATCTCCATCAAGTGTATGATAGACACTAAATTAGTGAGATAACCAACCTTTGGTTGAAGAGGTTATTGCTTAGCCTATAAAAGCATAATGTATAGGTTGATGTTTAGCCTTGAAAAACATCATTGTAAGGTTATTGCTTAGCCTTGGAAAGCATATTGTAAAGGTTATTGCTTAGCCTATTGAAAAGCATAAATAGTGGAAATCCGGTGGGGTGTTGGATCACAAGCCGGTAGTGGATGTAGGCATTGAGGCCGAACCACTATAAATCCTTGTGTGATGGTGCTTGCTTTGTGGTGATTGTTTATATTAGCTTCCGCATATTGTTTGATAATCATCACTTGTGACTAGTTTGTTTTAAAGAAGTTAAAATTGTTAAAATTGGTCATAAAAGAAGCTCACCCTATTCACCCCCCCTCTAGGGTTCGGATCCCCATGGACTTACAAGTGGTATCAGAGCGGGTTACTCCATTTTAGGGCTTAACAACCCGGAGTTGATCCTTGCTAGATTAGAACCCTAGTGTTGTGATTTACTGCATATCTTTTTAAAGATTTCCACTATGTTTGATATTGAAATTTCCCTAGCCTCATTGCACCACTCTAAGACTTTCTCAAGTTACATCTTCTAGAGTTGGTGAGTCCTCAAAGTGTTCTCTCATGGACAACCTTTTCAAGACCTTAGGTGAATTTTCAAAGGTAGACTATTTGAGTAACCTTAGGCCTTGATACCCCTAGACCAACCTATTCTTTTTAGTTATATCTATTTGTTGGTCTTGATACATTTGCATTTTGTTTCTTTATAGTCACATCTTTTAAAATGCAATGTTTCTTTGTGATCATTTGATTTTGTCTTCATGAACTTTTATAGTTATATCTCATGGTTTTCAAAATCCCTTGATTGCAATTTTTTCATGATGGATTTGCATGTTGTTCATTTAGTAATATCTCTTGTTGTGCATATCTATTCATGATCAATTGATTGTGATTACAAATGCTTTCATAGCTAGTTTTTCATGATCAATTGATGTTGGAAAATCATTTGATGATTGTCATAGTTATATCCTTTTTGGAAATCAAATGATTTGAAGCAACTTTAGTTTTCCATTGATTTACAAGTTATATCTTTTGATATGGAAAATTTGTAAGTGTCTATTGTTTTTACAAATTGAAAACTTTACAATAGTACACTTCTTGTTTTTCAAAATCACTTGCTCTTAATTCTATAAATGATTCTTTGTTGGAATTTCATACTTTGAAGTGATTTGAAAAACTTTGGAAAATGTTCTAAGCTTTATTAGTTATATTTATAGAAACATTTTCCTTGAATCTATTTCCTTGTGCCTATTTATGATTATATCATTTGGAAGGAAATAGTTTTTACAATCTATTTGCATCTTTGCTCTATTAGTTACATTCTTTATGCAAATTGATTTTGTTGACTTACATTGCTTGGTTGGATATGGTTTCATTGATTTGCATTTTTGTGATTATCTTGGTATATATTCTCATTAATGCATTTTGATGATTGTTTATGTGCTTTATAGTAAAATCTTGTATTTGAGCTTTTTAAGTACATATGTGATTTTATGTGCTAAGTTCATTTGGTTTAAACCTCATATCCTTTTCCATTGCATTGTAAGCATTAGTACATTTGCTAAGAGTGGAGATGTTACATGATAGATTGATTCCTTTAACTTCATACCTTCTTGTGCTTAAATAGTTATATTCCTTTTTGGATGATTGGTATGAGTTAGATCTTGAATGTTGATTAATCCTCTCTATGCAAATGTCATAGTGTTCTATGTATGGTTGTGTTATCTATTACATTTGTAGAAACCATACTAGAACTAAAATCCATCCTCTATGCTTTCTAGTCATATTTTTATTGGATGGTTATGATGTTGATTCATGTATATTTTCTAAGTGTTTTCATTCTTATACATGTTTCAACTTCATATTAGTGATCTTGATCATATGAAACTCTTTGAAATCCATTCCTCATATTTCTATGTGTTTGATGGATAACTTAGATGTTGAATTCATATGATTTAGTCACTTTTTAAATTGCATGCATTTCAAAGTCATATCCTTGTGCATTGTAATTTATCTTGTTCATCACTATGCTCAATAGTTATATCTTTAAAAGTGATGAATATGCATTTATGATGCTTGATGGAATTTTTTCACATTCTTGCTCTTTATCATGTTATCAAATTCAATTGGATTCAATTGGTATAATGTTTGATTGATTTGATTTCTTGTGAATGTGATAAATCTTGTGTGCATTGGATTGGACTTGATAAGTAATATGATTGTTCCATGTCACACACCATTAGCATCATAATGTTCATGTTGCCACCTCTTTTGCTCATATAGGTATATCTCATGACCACCATGTTTATGTGTTCATAATATTGGTTGGTTATTAGTTGAGGTTGGCTTCATGTTTGAATTTCATTTCACTCAATTTGCACTTTAATAAGTCATATTTATTGATTGAATGAAATGATTTTCAAAATCTTACATAGCATATGTTTTTCATAAGTAATATTGATTGATGCTATGTTTGAGTAAACCCCATATCATGGATAGCTCTAATTTGGATTTCTCATAATAGTTATACTTTTAAATCCATTTTAGAGTGATTGATTTATTAAGTCATATCCTAAATCTCAATTGGTATTCTTTGTTTGTCCAATTGATATCCATGATTGCTTTTCCCATTGACCTTGATCTTTTGGTAATTTGATCATATTGTGCTTTATAGTTATATGAATCTAATCCTTTCCTTGAAGTTGACCCTCATTTGGTTAAACCATCTTCTTCTTGCATCTAATAGTTAAATCTTGTCAAAAGTTTGACAAAAAGAGAGAATGGATTGAGGGGGAGTGTAAACCTTCATAGGAAGTATTAGTTTTGATCAAATTGACCCTTGGATTGCCTTTGAGCCCTTAGAGATTACCACCTCACATGATAGCCTGTTATGTATTTCATTTTCGATTTCATTTGTTAACAGGTGCTTCTAAAGGTATTTTCCTTGTTTCATGTGTGTAGGTACCTTTGCAATTTAATGGCAAAGGGGGAGAAATATTCAAGTTCTCAAAAGGGTGAAGAGAATGTCCAAAGCTTCCTAAGGGGAGGTTGTTGTATGATCTTCTACAAGGGGAGAGAATACATACCTTGCCAAAGGGAGAAAGAGGCATGGTCAAAGGGGGAGAGCAAATAGAAGAAAGAAAGCTTGGAAGCTAAAGAAGATGCTTGGATAAAGAGAGAAAGAAGAAAGAAAGCTTGAAGGTTGATCAAGCTCCAAGCATCATGAAGATTGAAGTCCAAGAGCCCAAGCTAAGAGAAGAAGCATCCAAGAAGATTTCAAGCCTTGTCCAGCTGAGGGGGAGCTGAAGACTAAGTGTGTAATCTCAGTGGTGAGTGTGTTTGCCATCAAATTGCAAAGGGGGAGATTGTTAGGAATTTTATAGATTGCAATTTGATGGATGCATAATCATTCTAGCATCATTTGATTTACACACTTGCATTGGTTTTTAATAAACTTGAAATCTTGTTTTATTCATGCATTGCTTTTAAGATTTGTAAAAGTTTTGTTTTATGCATGATTTGTTTTTTAATCTTGGATGCATTTGATTTAGAAAAGAGTTTTCAAGAAATCAAGCAAGCCTTTGTTTTAAAAGTTTTGAATCTTTTTAGGCTTTTTATGTCATGTTTTAAAAACCATTAGAATCTTTAAAACATGTTTTCCAAGCTTGATTTAGTGGCCAAAAGGTCCCCCTTAGAAAAAACTTCAAATTTGCAAAAGTTGCAAAAAGGGAGTCTCGGCAGTGTCGCCGGTCGACCGAGACACAGGTCTCGGTCGACCGAGACAACTGGAGGTAAAAACTGCATTTTTGCACTGAAACCTCCAACGGTCAGAAATCTGACCGTTGTGCCTTCCCGGTCGACCGAGGCCTGTGTGCCGGTCGACCGAGGATATAGCCGTTGGACCTTTTTGGCTATAAAATGAGTTCTTTCCCTTACCAAAAGATGGAAATTTTTAACCCCTCCTTGAGAGGATTTGAGGCATATCAAAAGGGAAAAGAACCAAGGGATGAAGGGGAAGATTAGGAAAGCTAAAGCTTGGATTAATGAAGTTAAACCACCAAGTAGGCTCTTCCTTTCTTAATCATATGTTTTCATGCTTTGTTTTATTTTTGGTAAATCATTTCTAGCATGATAAACTATGTTTGTGTTGTGTCCTTAACATGTGTTATGTTTTGAGTTGATTTATTGTTTTGGATACAACACCATATGATTCAATTCAAGTAGTACTTAACTTTGGTAAATCTAAGTAGATCATGTTAATGTAAAAACCTTTGAAATCATATGTAACATGATCCATATACTTGGTTGAATCTTTGGTTGTTGTTTTCCATCATAAGAAAATCACTTTCAAAACTATCTTATGTTTTGGACTCAACCTCATTACAAATCATATGTTCTCATGTTTTGTTTTATCATTGGTAAATCTTTGTACATGTTAATATATGATATGTTGTATCCTTAGCATATTCTATATTTTGAATAGATCTATTGTTTTGGATACATCACCATTGATTCATCAAAGTAGTACTTTATTGGTAAATCTAAGTAGATCATGTTAATGAAAGATGTAACATGATTCATATACTTTGTTGAATCTTTGGGTGTTGTTTTTCCATCATAAGAAAATCTCCTTCAAATGTATCTTATGTTTTGGATTCAACATCATTACAAATCATATGTGTATTATTGTTTTAATTCTTCACAACTTGCCTTACTTTGATTGGTAAATCATTTTCAAGTTGTCCTTATAATTACATATGATTTGTCCCCTCTTTTCAATCAAATCTATTTTTATGTTTTGAACTTCATTGATGATTTGATTGACATCCCTATGCATCACATGTTTAGAGCTAATCCATTTCATACAACTTGTGTAACTTTGATATCATTAACAAGTTGTTACTTTTAACATGTGATTGCATTACATCCTCAATCATAAATATTTTTGAGCTAAAACTTTCAAAAGCCTTAGGCATACATTTATGAGCTTTCATTTTCTAAATGATTGAGGATCACACACACACACACACTTCATTTGTTTTCAACTTTGCATTCATAGTGTGAGTGTGTATTTGTATTTCACTTCCATATCCGCCTAATTAAGAGGCAATGTAATGAGCTTAATAGAATCTCCATCAAGTGTATGATAGACACTAAATTAGTGAGATAACCAACCTTTGGTTGAAGAGGTTATTGCTTAGCCTATAAAAGCATAATGTATAGGTTGATGTTTAGCCTTGAAAAACATCATTGTAAGGTTATTGCTTAGCCTTGGAAAGCATATTGTAAAGGTTATTGCTTAGCCTATTGAAAAGCATAAATAGTGGAAATCCGGTGGGGTGTTGGATCACAAGCCGGTAGTGGATGTAGGCATTGAGGCCGAACCACTATAAATCCTTGTGTGATGGTGCTTGCTTTGTGGTGATTGTTTATATTAGCTTCCGCATATTGTTTGATAATCATCACTTGTGACTAGTTTGTTTTAAAGAAGTTAAAATTGTTAAAATTGGTCATAAAAGAAGCTCACCCTATTCACCCCCCCTCTAGGGTTCGGATCCCCATGGACTTACACTATTCACTTAAACAAATCTTGAAACCGATATTTTACTCGAAATTGTAATAGTTCATTATTTCACCTCATTTCCAAGATTGGCATCCCATGACTTGTTTTCCCGAAAGCATTGAAGTTACTCTAGTAACAGTTATTTATCCCGAGATGTATTGCCCGATATGAAGTGACAGTGTGCCCTTGAGCACCCCCGTTTTACCCGTTTATTTATTGTACTTGATTTACTTGCATATGTCCCGATTTGTTATTTGACCTATGAGTCGGCATCACTAAGCTTGGATAACCTTGTCGGTTTGATCCACCGACTTGGAGATCCCCCTCCCGTCCCGCCAGCTACAGTTTGGATCCCGATACCCGGTTATTGCCGTGGTCCCGTCCCGATACCCGGTTCGCTACCGTGGTCCCGTTCCCGTATATTTATATTGTATATATGATTTGCGTTGAGTCTCCTCACCTTGTGTGACTGAGACTAACGTCCCGTTATACTCTTGTCACTTCGGTGATAGATGACTTAGCTTTTTGTGATTGCCATCTTGCCAGTTCCCGATCCCTTGGATACCTGACATGTTTTATATTGCTTATATGTTTTCCGATAAATGATTCATTTCCTTTATGAAAGTTATTAATTAAACAAGTGTTAATAGTCTCCCAAGTGAATTCAGTTATTGTTATTATATTGTTTTCTATCCTTTGTACACACACATGTTTTAAATGAATGCCGGTTGGGTGAATACCCATGCTTTTACATATGTTTCAAACGATCAATGATTTTGCTAGATTTATATGATTACACATGTTTTAAAGGAATACCCGAATTGTTAAATATCCGTGCTTTGTTTTGAATGACATTTGGTTTGTCAGATATCTATGTTTATACTTGTTTTAAATGATTACCCGAGTTATTAAATATCCATGCCTTGAAATATGTTTAAACGAACACTAGTTTTGTCAGATTTCTTTGGTTACACCGGTTTTAAATGAACACCCGGTTTCTTAAATATCCGTATTTTCACATATGTTTCAAATGGACATTGGTTTTGCCAGACTGCTATGAATACCTGGTTTGTTGTATACTTATGTTTTTACCTAAGTCTCAAATGAAAGTTTGTTTTGTCAAACCACTATATTTATACATGTTTTAGACGAACACCCGATTGTCAAATATCTATGTTTATAGATGATGTAAATGAACACATGTTTTATTAGATATTCATGTTTTACCCATGCTTGAAACGAATACATGTTGTACCCGAGATCCACGATTTTGCACCCGTTTAATTATGTGCGGCATTTGATCGAATAGCATGATTTATCATATGTTTTATTCTTCAGTATATTTATGATCTTTTCATCCACCTGCCAGACCGTCGTGTCTGACCCACTACTTTTGGTGCTCAGGTTCAGATTTCTTCGTCCCGAGATGAGTGCTTGGGTTGGCTGTGGAGCCATGTTTTGCAGGTTGTTTTGTCAGCTATGTCATGTAGACATTGAGCTCGACATCAGAGCTACGTCATATTTGGGGTAGTGCTTATAGCTTATTGTTGTATGGCTTTTATTAGCCTTTTTCTTGGGATTCTTAATTAATGTACATTGATAATTGTAACTTGAACATATTTGGGAATGTAATATCCTGTTACTGTCAGCTCTGTAATTTATTGTGATGGTTACTCCAATCTGATATGATTCTTGATATAATAGCTATGTGCTAAAGGTTGAGTGCGATGCGGAATCCGATGGCCACGGACTCCGGGTCGCAACGCCACGAAAGCTTCCGCAAAATATTCAAAATGTGTTTGAATGTGTTGTCTTCACACACGCGGATCCTGGGAGAAAAATATATTTATGTTAAATCCCATTCCCGCCCCCGAGGATAGGTTTATTTTTTTTGGTTTTGGCCTTGTGACCTAACAAGCTTTATATGGCAAGTTAGGGGACCAGGGTGTGGTTTTTTTGGGTTTCGAAATCCGAAAGGGCGTCATTCCTTCTATAAATAGGGTTTTTCCTTCTCATTTTCTCTACTTTGGCATTCATCAGAGAGAGTGTTTCTGCTGCAAGAGAGAAGAAGCCCTGCCAGAGTTCTGTCCTTAGCGAGTCTGAGTCAAAGTCGTCCTTTTGTGAGTCTTCTTCCTCATCTCCTTCTTTCGTTCATCTTCTATTCCTGTTAGGGTTCCTGCCCTCTATTTAGGGTTTATATCCCCTGTTCTTTCCAATTTCTTCATCCTTAGGAGAATGGGAACCTATATGCATTGGCTGGACACCCCTGAGGCCATGGCTGGTTTCAGGGAGATATATGGGATTCCAGACAACGTCCAGACCAAACTAGACAACCCAAAGAACCCTTTCGAGGGTTATTCCTTCCGCGATGGCTGGATGCCATTCCCCCTGGTCTCAATAATTGAAGGAGGGGTTAGATTTCCTGTTCACCCTCTTCTTAGAGCCTACTTGGCGACATGGCACATTGGCCCCTGTCAGCTGATGCCCAATAGCTACAAAGTAGTAATGGGTATCGCGAGCTCAATAAGATTTCGTGCATTAACCTCGGTGTCCATGAAATCGAGGATGTATATGATGTCTGCAAGTCCGCGTGGGACGGACACTGCTACTACCTTCGGAGGGAAGCCGAAACTGGAGCCGTTCGTTTATGATTTGGAGGATTCGAACAGGCATGTTGGGGAAGATCGTCTACTCATCTCCGGTAACTGGGAGTTTGGCGAGGCCGAGACCGAGGTGGAGAGGTCATATAGGATTCATCGTCACTTCGGGGCTCCTTCAAATAAATATTGACCTCCTCTGAGTGCTCTTGTTTTCTTTTCTCGTTTTACCGAGCTGACGCCTTCTTTTCTCGTGTAGAGGTCAGCCAGAGAAGGCAGGGAGCTGAGCGAGCCAGTTGGAGAAGAAACGAGGACTGACTAAAGGTCGTGCGCAACTACCAGGGTCATCATGGGCGAGCTGCATGGTCCTTGCCTAGGTACAAGCCGAGGTACCATACATACATCAAGAGGAAGGAGCTCGTACTCGCCCTAACCGACGCCGAGCATCGAAGAGCTTCGAGTGCTGAGGCATCCAAATCGCCCACCAGCTCAGAGGTTGCCGACATGTCCCAACTCGTTGAAACTTACTCGTCCCCTTCCAACCAAGGAGAAGAATATTGGAAAATAGGTGGGCCATTTAGATAGGTTTCAAAAACTTTTGACCCACTTGATGTAGGGATCATCTATCTAGAAGGCAATAAACCCAATCCAGGATGCAATCCCTCAAACTCATAAATCATGTACAACAATATAAGCTATCTAGAAGATAGAAAACAACACCTAAACATGCAACCACAAAATCCACAACATACAAGGATGTAGATTATACCTTTGGAACTAAGCTCTAATGGAGAATTTGAATTCTTTCTTTGATGATGAACACCTTCACTAATCAAATTAGAATCTCCAACACCTTTTGATCTTCCACGCTATGACCCGTATCAAATTCTCTTTTCTCAAGAAGATGGTGGAATCTCCAAGAGAAAAACCCTAGAGAAAACTAGAAGAGAAACTGGAAGAGGGAAGTGATGTGCAACAACTTGCACAAGAGAGGAAGATGATGATGGGCGTGAATCCCTAGGTGGGATTGTGCATTAGGATGTCCAAGGCACTCCTCTCCTCCATTTATAGCATTCAAGAAACCTCTTCTTACTAATTGAAATAGAAGTCTTACTTCCATAACAATTAGTTGCTTACCAAATCAGAATTAGAAGTCTTACTTCAAATATAATTAGTAACTTCCTCTTATACTAATTAAAATAGAAGTCTCACTTCCATTAATAATTAGTAACTTACTATTACCACTATTAGAAGTCTCACTTCAAATAGAAATAGTAACTTTCTATTTCCTTTTAGAGTTCTACTAAAATTAGTATCTTTCTAATATATTGGGCTAGCGTGGGGACCACTAGGGATTCCTTAGAAAGCTGGCTCCAACTGGGACACGCGACCCCACATCTCATGTGTAATCCGGGTCCACAATTAATTGTAAATAACTCCACTATATAAATGCAATTGCACTCCAGTCTTAGGAATAAATTACAATGAAGACCCTAAACTTCCTCTTTACCACAAGTAGGCCCCTCTATCAATATCCATGGATCAATTGGACCTGTCCACCAAACTAGATCCACATCTTATTATCCTTGAGCCCCAATTAATTATAATGATCATTTGGTACCGATCCAATTAACTCTTAATTGGAATGGGTGCGCACTTACCAATGATAAATCCATTAATTGGCATAAGGGGATATTAAAGATAGATTCCATCTTGACCATTGAATGTTCCCACAGCTCTACTACCATGTACCCAAATCACCGAGGTGTTGACCTACAATTGGCCTCACTCATTGGTGACTCAAAGCAAATGCATAGATAGAAACTTGAGTTCATTAATGTCTCAGGATTATGAGCCTATTGCTAGGAAATTATGAGAGCAAACCTCAAAGTAAAGACAGTGTATATAAGGTGCTTCCCATGGTCCTTCAATACATCCAATGTACCAGCACCATGATCCAGAATCTTACATTCTGATGATCAAGACAAATCACACTATCTCATAGTGATCAAAGTGCTGCAACCTTGTCAGATGAGATGCCCAATCTCATCACTGATTGTGAAGATATTCAAGTATAAGATTTGCAATACATGTCTCTTGTATGTGGATCTCATCCACACACATATATTACATCTAGTATACTTGTGGACTCCGATTCATCTCATGAATTATTATGTCATTCGTATTGGTTATGTGCAAACAAGTAATAAAACACCATTCATCTCATGAAAGGAAAGCAATAATATATATTGATAAATAAAGAAATTAATCAATTTATTCATCATACTGGTATTGAGACCATAAAACTAACAAAGAAAGGGGAGAAGATATGGAGCAACGTCGCCCTGCATTGAAGGTTAAAGATCTGGGGGTAAAACTTTTTGGCATCCGAGCTCCATCTTCTTCGTCTCCTACTGCCGACCCCACTACCGCCTCCGCGGCCTCGGGTAGCGCCGGAGCTCCTTCTTCTATTGCTTCGGGTGCAGTCCCGCAGCGCTTCGCCGACACCGCAAGGGAAGGAGGTCGGGTGGAGAAAAGGCCCCGATCCGAGGGTCAAGGCACAGGAGCTCGGCAACGCTCTGCCGAAGAGGCGAGGGAGAGGGCTCCGAAGGAGAAAAGGCCTATGGCCGAGGGCTCGGCAGAGAAGGGCCCTAGTCAATTCTAGGCTCCCCAGCCTACGGGGCCAGCCCTATGGAGGCCAGACCTCCTACTCAGGCCCGGGAGGCCGATGACGGTGGAGGACCGTCTATCCAGCAGCCCCCTCATTGTCGCTACTCTCACCAATGCGTGTGCTTTTCCACCTGACATGTAGAGGCATAAGGGAGCAAATGATGCGTCGTTGCTGGTTTCCTCTCTGCAGTCGGCCTTCTCGGTAAGTCTTTATCTTAGATCCTTTGTAGTGTTTGATCTTGTTTGCTTTTCTCTGACACTTGATTCTTTTCTCATATTGTGCAGAGGGTTTAGGTGGTCCTGGACAGGACCCGTGAAAGCAGCTCCAAGGTTGAAAAGTTGGAACCAGAGAAAAAGAAAATTGCGACGGCCTTGGAGGGGAGTAGCCAAAAGCTGAAGGAGGCGGAGGAGTAAATCAGCAGCCAAGGGGCAGAGCTCGAGTTTGCACTCAACGAGATTTGTAAGCTGAAGGTCGAGACCCACGAGTTGAAGGGTGCGGTCATGGTCAATGCAAAGAGGGTATTCAAGCTTGAGGCCGAGTTGGCGAAACAAAATGCGGAGCTCGAACTAGCGCAGAAGGAAAAGGCTGAGCTCCAAGCCTCAGTCCAAGCTGAAGTCAACGCAGCTTTCCAGGATGGGTTGGATGCAGCAACCAGGGAATATAAGGCCCAATTCAAGAATATAAGCTTGGCTTTGTTCGAGCTTGGGTGTCGAGCTGCATTGAAAAAGGCAGGGATCCCCGAGGATCACCCTGTTTACCAAAATCTGCCCAAGTTTTCTAGCTCTAAGCCCGAGCCGAGTTCTGCCCCTACTCCTGAGGTCACTCCAGAAGCTATTTTGACTTCTCTGCCCGAGGCTGCTCCCCAAGTTGCTGGTACTCAGCCTTCTGCGATCGATCCTCCTGAAGCGAATGCAAAGGCCTCTGCTCCTTGAATCTTTTTCCATGTATTTTTTTCTTTTTCTTTTCGTAATGATGGAAAAGATGTAAAGAATTTTGTAATTTCCTTTTCGATAAATGAATACAATTTTTCTTTCCCATACTTACCTTCAATTTTTCTTTTGAAAAATAACATCCATGCATTTGACCTCTATTCCATAACTGGGCCTTTAGCATAAATGTTTGATTCTTTGACCAAGTAGTTGAGTTTGGTTCAATAACCGGAACCGAGTAACCACTGGGCAAATGACTTCGGTTCCACAACCAGAAATGACTTAGCCTAATCGAATTCGGTTCAACAACCGGAATCTCAATTATTCTCAAGTTCTGTAACTCAAGAAACACTTGTATCTTCAGAGATAGAAAACTTTAGTTGGTTCCGTAACCGAACTAGATTCTCAGAGGAAGCCATCAAATTCTTCAACCGCATAATTGGTTCTGCAACCGAACTAGGATAGTCGCCGAGTTCCATAACCTAGCATATTATACATTTGGTCTTGTGACCGAGCTGGCTGGTTTCGTAACCAAGCTGAGATTTTCGCCGAGTTTCGTTACTGGGCGCTTTCTATGGCTAGTTTTATAACTGAGCCGAAACCATCGAGTTCTGTAACAAGGTGTTGTATATAGATGGTTCTATAACCGGGCTGGAGCCACCAAGTTCTGTAACAAGGTGTTGTGTATAGCTAGTTCTATAACCAAGCTGGAGCCACCAAGTCCTGTAACAAGGTGTACCTTAACCGTTTAAGGCCTTCATTTCTCTGATGCTCTGTAGCAGTTAGGTAGGTAGGTAATTTGCCGAGTTCCACAACTTGGCAAGAATTGGAGCTGTCGTGACTAAAGCTGTCAAAGTCGTGGCTGGTGCTATCATCGAGGCCACTGCTAGAGTTGTCATGATTAGAACTGCCCGAGCTGTAGCTGGTGCTATCACCGAGGCCACTGCTAGAGCTTTACAGTCGAGGCTAGTGCTACCACAAAGGCCAATGCTGAAGCTGTCAATCGAGGCTAGTGCTGCCACCGAGGCCAATGCTGAAGCTGTCAGTCGAGGCTAGTGCTGCCACCGAGGCCAATGCTAAAGCTGTCAGTCGAGGTTGGTGCTGCCACCGAGGCCAATGTTGAAGCTATCAGTCCAGGCTGGTGCTGCCACCAAGGCCAATGCTGAAGTTGTCAGTCGAGGCTGGTGTTGCCACTGAGGCCAATGCCGAAGCTGTCATGATTGAAGAAGTTGAGTTGAGGGTGGTGCTGTCACCGAGGCCGCAGCTGGAGCTTCTATCGAGCTTATGCTTCTACCCAACTGGTGCTATCACCGAGCTGAGTCTTAAGGATGAAGACTTTGTATGCCGAGTCAAGGAACTGTTTCCAAGATTGTTGTTTTTCTGCCTTGGAGACTTCATCTTCAACCCATTTGCCCCCTAGTCCGGTATCAGGCCAGCTTTGTATGGTGACAAGGGCCTTTGAGCGAATGTTCCGTAACAACCACCATGCTTCCTTGACGAGCCTTCTAGTTTATCGGTTGTGGCCACTTGGAAGAACGACTGTGAGTTGATCTCGCCGAGGGGCTTGTAGATTGGCTCCTGGAAGACCGTGTCGACAGCCTTGTAAGAGGCAACAACTAACTTGGACTTCTTGTCACTCTCTGAGGTCGCTGTCGATCTCAATGGGGCTTCATTTTGGTCCGCGTCTTGTTTTTGGGATGACTCTGTGCGCCTGGAACTTTTCCATGAAGGAGTTTGGGAGCTGCTGCCAGCTCGAAATCGATCCCTCTGTGAGCGTGCAGAACCACCTTAGGGGAGGTTGCCCAAACTGGAAAAGAAGACTCTGCAAGTTAGGTGACCGACGTCGCCCCGTACCAACATCCGCTGGGCGAAATGCCGGAGATGTGCTGCAAGGTTCGAATTTTCATCATAGAGGACGAACCTTGGGACGCTGAATTGATCAGGGAGGGAGAAGTTTTTTATCTTTTGAGAGAAGGGAGATGCGCCTTTTGAGTTGGCGAATCTGCTCACCTGTTCCTGAATGACAAGGAACGGATCTTCGTCATTATCGTCGTCGTAGCCCACCTAGTGGGAGGGGGGAATGATGGGATCTGGTCGCTATCGGAGCTCTACTCCGTGGGGGAGGCTCCAACAGGGTAACACTCTACAAAGGGTGAACCGTTGGAAGGTTGTTTCGCCGAGGAGGTGCCATAACCCCTTTCGATGATGAACCAGACTGAATAAAGGGCCCTTCTACGTTTGCCGCATCAGACTTTCATCAGATCTCCTTTGGCGAGGGATCGCTGGTGGTAGTGACGGGGCTTTTCATCGTCCTTCACCATTTCTGGTTTTTGGAGGCATGGTTTTTGTGAATGTGGTTTGATAATTTTTCCCACAGACGGCGCCAATTGTAAGTGCCTAAATCTTACGGACTTGATTAGGTGAGTATGAAACTCATAATAATTTTGTTAGGCTTCTTTGAGAAGGATGGATTGCCTTAGGACCTGAAACAGAAGGAGAAACAGAGATCAGAGACCGTGGCTGCAGGCAGCCGAAGGCTCTCCGATGCCTGAGTTAGTGCTATCACTGAACCAAGGATGGAGAAGAAAAATAAGTATGCTTGTTTTGTATAGCATGGCGTTGTATTACGTACCTCTTTGGGATCTTTACCCTTGTATATATATAGGAGAAAGTTTCATCTGGTGCTCCCTTAGTGGGGTAGGTGGAGATACTGTCCAGTCGGATCATGAGATGACTTCTCGTGTTAATGTGGATGTGATCATCTGAAAAGGACAACCCCTTATCATTATCCGACGCCCATCTTATCTGTCAGTACGTAACTGTAGCTTTATGGGAGTATAATCATGGTCTAGTACTTATCTCTGTTAGTCGTACCGAACTAAAGATGATACGGAGACCAGATATAGACGCATCCTGGCACTGTTGCTGAGGTGCCTTTTGGCGAGACCGAGGTAAGCTTAGCTGGTACTCTTACCGAAGCTAGCTCAAGCTCGGTGCTAGCTGGCACTGTTGCAGAGCTGAATGTGTCTCGGCACTATTGCCGAACTTGAACATCGAGATTACGATAAGCCAAGTCGGTACTGTTACCGAGACTAGCTCAATCCTGTTATTAGGGAATCGTCCCACACAAGAATGATGGGGAATTTATATTGAGATGCAAGAAAAAATATTAGAAAAAGGAAAATTGTTTTTTGGTGACGATATCATTGACATAAATTTTTTGTTCTTCATCTAATAGAGGTTTCCAACAACAGAAAATGGGGAGTTCATATTGAGATGCATAAGCAATGGTAAGGAACCACGATTTCACTCATGAACTCAATTATTGAGAAAAACAACATTTTTCTTTGATAACGAAATCACTACCCTACTTTTTATTTTCTTCATCCAAATTTGGTATCCAACAATTTAATAGTGCTGACTTTATATTGAGATGCATAAACAATGAGAATGACTTACAAATTCACTTTACTTAGATTATTGAGAATTTTCTGATAACGATATCGTTTCAATAATTTATAGTTTCTAATCTAATTTTTGGCGTCATACAACAAAACAATAATGATTGTATAATGACATACATAAACAATAGGAAATACTTACAGACTTCGCCCAGATTTTGATTTAAACATCATTTATATAACAACAGGATCATTACCATTATATATAAGAGTGTTATATACCACGATTGATCCTGCGCTCTTAACATCTCACGATAGCCTGTATGTCAATCCAAAGTATCGGAGTCTCTCATTATCAACTAGGCAAAAAGGTCATTACTGATTCGCTGACCAAACTCCAAGATAAGATGGATACATGAGTAGTTCAATTTCTATGTTGTTCTACACATGATAATATACTAGGAAATGAATTGTTGTCACGACCCCGGACCGGGCCCGAAGGACTAATCCAGGATCGGGACCAATGAATGTAATGATGATGATGTACCACAATAGTTTAATAATACCATACATTCATTTAATTTCCCACAGGTGTCCGCGGTGAGGATATCACAACCATAAATGAATATTTCTGTTTAAGTGCGGAAGCATGTAGCAAATCAAATAGTCAGACTATCCCTAGTCATGAAGGCAATAACATAAGTATGAAATACTGTATCAGAATGAGCAATGTTCATTAGCATGTTCCCAAAAGTTAGTTAAAGTTTAACAAAAGATCATTTAGTTACATTCCCAAAATTTGAGGCCAACAAAGGCCAATATAAAAAAATAGTAACACATAAGAATGGTTAAATAGTTTTCCCCAAAATGTCACGCCTCTCGTAGCAACCCGATGTCTACATGACATCGTCAGCACGCCACTCAACTAAGGGCTGCGATTCAACTACCGCCTCCTCCGGCTCCTCCTCAAGGTAACCGGCAACGGGACCTGAGTACCAAAGCAAATGGGTCAGACACGACAGTCTGGCAAGAGAGTGAAAAGGTACAACAACATACAATAATGAAATATCTTGAAAAGCATAGAAATCTGTTTAAGCAAGAACTCTCATAAAGAAGATAAATCATTTGCTAGAAAACAAATAAACAAGATAAAACATGTGAGGTATCCAAGGAATCGGGAACTGACAAAATGGCAGTCACATAAAGCTAAGTCCTCTATCACCAAAGTGACAAAAGTATAACGGGACGTTGGTCTCAGTCACACAAGGTGAGGAGATTCAACGCAAAGCATATATACCATATAAGTATACGGGACGGGACCACGGTAGCGAACCGGGTATCGGGACGGGACCACGGTAATAAAGTGGGCATCATGATCCAAACTACAGCTGGCGGGACGGGAGAGGGATCTCCAAGTCGGTGGATCAAACCGACAAGGTTATTCAAGCTTAGTGATGCCGACTCATAGGTCAAATAGCAAATCGAGACATATGCAAAATACATCAAGTTCAAGTAAATAAATGAACGGGGCAAGAGTACTCAAATGCATAACTTTCATTTCATGTCGGGCAATACACTTCGGGACAAGTAAATGTTACCAGTGTAACTATCATGCTTTCGAGAAAACAAATCATGTAATGTAAATCTTGGAAATGAAGGAATAAAATGAACTATTACGATTTCGGGAAAATATTGGTTTCAAGATTTATTTAAGGTGAATAGGGGTCCCGTATGTCGATTGTAATAAAGACTTGGTACTCATTGAGTTTGAAGACATTCCGGGCTCCTTATGCACTTTACGATTTTCAAAACTTTAAACGTGCTTATGGGTAATACTAGATGCTATGATAGAAAAATCCAACTATAAACAGTCCATCCTAAGTATGGTGTTAGTCCCAAAGCATCGTACAATCTACTCAGTCACCGAAAGGGATAGGGTTCGCGATAACTAAGGAAATAAACCTCGCGTATAGATATAAGAAGGATATCGCGTTGTCCCATCCCGTTCAAGATTGAAATGGATTGGACTTCGATGCAACCGAACCAACCGTGAGGAGTGTCGGCTCAAGACATCCTCACATATAGTCCAATGAGTCCAAATAGGGTAGCCAAGGTCCCACCTAAATCCATCTTAAAACAGGTTGAAAATTCATTCCAGTAGAAATTTCCCAGTTGGCCAGGTCGACCGGGAGTTGTAAATTAAATGGGGCTGTGTTTTTTCGTCAGTGTGTCCCAGGTCGACCGGGCACACTACGGAACAGAACCCAGGTTCTGTTCTGCAGTGGCCTTGGTCCTCCTCTTTTTCCCTCCTTCCAACACATAAACAACCACACAATTCTAGAGACAATAAGACTTTAAACTCATGTTTCCAAGACATTAAATGAAGCTAGCAAGATGCATTAAGAGCATTTATTTCAACAATGTAAATCAATAAAAGCATGAGAAATCCATTAATGTTTCACCAAACCATTTAAAACTCAAAACACCTAATCATTCACTTGCCTCAAGTCCAAGCTAGCAGTACCAAGCTTTTAATCACCTCTTAAGCTCAATTCCAAGCTACAATCAAAAACCCCCAAAAACAAACCCTAAAATGGGTCAAACAAAGATTGAAAAAGATAGAACTTTTAATAATACAAATGAAGCTTCTCAAGGGCTAGAGGAATACTAATCTAGGAGATGAAGAAGATTACTTACTTGGATGACCTTCAAATGAGAAGAGCTAGCTCAAAGGAAGTCTCAAAGTTGATGGATTCCTCTACAAAAGGTATCAAAAGGAAGCTTGCAAGATGAGGAAGAGGATGGTGATCTCCATTTCGATGTTGGTGCAAGATTAGTGTGGATTGGAGATGGAGAGAGCAAGAAGAAGAAGAAGAAGTTGCAAGAAAACCCTAGGTTCAGTTGTTGTGCTGGAACAATGGAGAATGAAATGAAAAGGGAGAGTGGGTTACCCTTTGTTAACAAATGGAGTTGGGTCCCACAACTTAGGAAGCTTGTTTGACTGAAATCATCTCTTTCGGGATCTCGGATGAATTCGACGAAGAAGGAAGAATTGATCGTCGAAATATCTAGTTTCCAAAAAGTATATGTTTCGCGGGTTTTGGAGATATCAAGTTTTGGATACAGGTTTAGTATAAAAGGACTGTTTTGCCCTCAAGCCTAGTAAATCGGGTTTCGGGGCCTCGAATGGACACGGGATCAACATGAAAGTTATAGGGATCACTAAGATAATTGAAACGGGGTAAAAATGTAATTCAAAACAATTTTGAAAAATCCCCTAAGTAAATGCAAAGTCAAAAGGGGAACCCCCAAAGGGCCCCACTAGTTATCAAAGCATTCAAAGTTGCCCAAAACTAACACAGAAGCTATTCCAAGCCCAACTTAGCCAAAATCACTAATCAAACTTAGCACTAACACACGACTTAATTAACACTAATCGGGTTCACTCAGGTCGGGGTCTTACATCCTCCACCCCTTAGGGCATTTGGTCCTCCAAATGAAACATAAGACTGTTAGTTTATGGTCTCAATACCAAGGTATATGATGTAATAAATAGATTAATTTCTTTATTCATCAATACAATTCATTTTTTTCCTTTCATGAGATGAATGGTGTTTTATATACTTGCACATAACTAATACAAATGACATAATGGTTCATGAGATGAATCGGAGTCCATATGTATACTAGATGTAATACATGTGTATGGATGAGATCCACATACAGGAGATATGTATTACAAATCTTATACTTAAATATCTTCACAACCAGTGATGAGATTGGACATCTCATCTGACAAGGTTGCAGCATTTTGATCACTATGAGATAGTGTGTTTTATCTCGATCATCAGAATAGAAGATTCTGGATCATGATGCTGGTACATTGGATGTATTGAAGGACCATGAGAAGCGCCTTATATACACTGTCTTTATTTTAAGGTCTGCTCTCATAATTCCCTAGCAATAGCTCATAATCCTGAGACATTAATGAACTCAAGTTTCTATCTATTCATTTGCTTTGAGTCACCAATGAGTGAGGCCAATTGTAGGTCAACACCTCGGTGATTTGGGTACTTGATAGAAGAGCTGTGGGAACATTCAATAGTCAAGATGGAATCTATCTTTAATATCCCCTTGTGCCAATTAATGGATTTATCATTGGTAAGTGCGCACCCATTCCGATTAAGAGTTAATTGGATCGGTACCATATGATCATTATAATTAATTGGGGCTCAAGGATAATAAGATATGGATCTAATTTGGTGGACAGGTCCATTTGATCCATGGATATAGATGGAGGGGCCTACTTGTGGTACTGAGGAAGTTTAGGGTCTTCATTGTAATTTATTCCTAAGACTATAGTGCAATTGCATTTATATAGTGGAGTTATTTGCAATTAATTGTGGGCCCGGATTGCACATGAGATGTGGGGTCGCGTGTCCCAGTTGGAGCCAGCTTTCTAAGGAATCCCTAGTGGTCCCCACGCTAGCCCAATTTATTAGAAAGATACTAATTCTACTTGAACTCTAAAAGGAAGGTTACTATTCTCTTAGAAGTGAGACTTCTAATAGTGGTAATGGTAAGCTACTAATTAATAATGGAAGTAGGACTTCTATTTTAATTAGTAAGGGAGATGTTTACTAATTTGGAATGGGAGTTAAACTTCTATTTAAAATAGGAAAAGAGGAGTTGTAGAAGGCTATAAATAGAGGAATACTCCTCTCAAATTCACGCATAATAATAGGAGCACTTTCAGCCCCCTTGTGCAAGAGTTGTACAAGTCATCTTCCTCTCAAAGTTCCCCTCTCTTTTACCTTTGGTTCCTTAGAGTTACTAGTAGGGTTTTCTCTTGAGGATTCCACCATCTTCTTGAGAAAAGAGATCTAATACGGGATATAGCGTTGGAAGATCAAAAGGAGTTGAAGATTCTGATTTGGATTGTGAAGTTGTTCATCACCAAAGTAAAGAAATCAAATCCTCCATTAGAGCACAACAAAGCTCCAAAGGTATATCTACTTCCTTGTATGTTGTGGATTTTGTGATTGCATGTTTATGTGCTTATTTCTATCTTCTAGATAGTGTTTGTTGCTGTACATGGCTATGAGATTGAGGGAATTGCATCCTGGATTGGGTTTGTTGCATTCTAGACAATTGATCCCTGCATTAAGTGGGTCAAAAGTTTTGAAACCTGTCTGGAAGGCCCACCTATATTCCAACAAAGACTCACCTCAGGTAGTAGATGTGGATACTTCTTCTGTACTTGGTCTCGTAATTCCCACGTTACCTCTTCCGGTCCATGATTCTCCCATAGTACCTTTACCCACTGAATAATCCGTGTCCTCAACTCTTGTTCCTTCGTATCAATGATCTGAACGGGCTTCTCAACGTAGGTAGCATCCTCTCGAATCTCCAACGGCTCATGCTGAAGCACATGGGACGGATCGTGGACATACTTCTTCAACATAGACACATGGAAGACGTTGTGTACGCCAGATAGCTCGGGTGGTAAGGCTAATCTATAAGCCACGTCACCGATCTTACTCACAATGTCGTAGGGTCCGATGTACCTCCGTGATAGCTTGCCCTTCTGTCCAAATCTCAATGTTCCCCTTGTAGGTGACACTTTCAACAAGACCTTGTCTCCTTCCTTGAACTGTAAATCTCTGCGGTGGGAGTCTGCATAGCTCTTCTGTCTACTCCTGGACACTTTTAGACGTTCCTGAATCAACTTGATTTTGTCGCTGGTCTCACTCACTATAGTCGGTCCATGGAAACTACGAGTGCCGACTTCTTCCCAACATACAGGTGTCCTACACCTTCTGCCATACAAAGCCTCAAAATGCGCCATCCCAATGCTCGAATTGTAGCTGTTGTTGTAAGCAAACTCACACAACGGTAGAGTCTCATCCCATTAAGTCTTGAAGTCTAACACACAAGCACGGAGCATATCCACAAGAGTCTGAATCATTCTCTCCGACTGACCATCTGTCTGAGGGTGATAAGCCGTGCTGAACTGTAATCTCGTACCCATAGACTCATGTAGCGTCTTCCAGAACCTCGAGACGAATCTGCTGTCTCTGTCGGATGTGATATAAACTGGCTGCCCATGACGACTGACAATCTCGTTGACGAACAACTTTGCCAAAGGTAGCATGTGCATCTTCTTCCCAGTCTTCATAGCAAGGAAATGCGCTGACTTGGTGAGACGGTCCACAATGACCCATATCGCATCGTTGCCTCTGCTAGTCCTCGGTAGTCCCGAAAAAAGTCCATAGTAATGTGCTCCCACTTCCATTCCGGGATCTCTAACGGCTGCAACAACCCTGGAGGCCTCTGATGTTCTGCCTTGATCAACTGACAGGTCATGCAACGGGAGACAAACGCTGCAATCTCTCTCTTCATATTGTTCCACCAAAATCTGCCCTTCAAATTCTGATACATCTTTGTGCTGCCTGGATGCATTGAATACTTCGTGCTGTGAGCCTCAGTCATGATGTCATTTCTCAAATCTTTGATGTTAGGCATACATAGACGGTCACGGTAGTACACAACTCCATCAACAATACGAAAGTCAGGATGTTCTGCTATATGCTCTGAAATCTTTGCCAACTCTGGATCTTGCAACTGGCTATCCTTGATCTTCTGAATGAAAGAAGGTTCTGACACTGACATGTTAGCTAATAGTACGCCCTTCCTTAGTGGCTGCACGTCTATCCTCAACTCTTCAAATTGCTCGAAAATACAAGTGCCACTTAGATTTGCCAAGCCTACTGATTTCCTGCTCAAGGCATCGGCAACTACATTAGCTTTCCCTGGGTGATACTTGATTAGAAAATCATAGTCCTTTATATATTCCATCCATTTTCTCTGCCTCATGTTCAATTCTTTCTGTGAAAACAAGTATTGCAAGCTACGGTGATCGGAGTGGACTTCAAACTGCTCTCCATAGAGGTAATGTCTCCACAATTTCAACACGAACACAACCGCTGCTAACTCAAGATCATGGGTGGCATAGTTCTTCTTGTGATCTTTCAACTGTCTAGATCCATAAGCAATCACTTTTCCTTCTTGCATTAAAACACAACCAAGTCCAACATTCTAAGCATTGGTAAAAATGGTAAAACCGCCGCTTCCGGATGGAAAAGTAAGGACTGGTGCTGTAGTCAATCTCTTCTTTAGCTCTTGGAAACTCTCTTCACACTGATCTGTCCATACATATGGTGCATTCTTCCTTGTCAACTTCGTCAATGGTGACGCAATCGACGAAAATCCTTGCACAAACCTCCGATAATAGCCTGCCAATTCCAGAAAACTTCTAATTTCTGTCACATCTTCGGTCTTTCCCAATTCACTACTGCTTCAATCTTGGACGGATCCACTGACAATCCTTCCTTGGAGATAATGTGCCCCAAGAATGCTACTTGGTCTAGCCAAAATTCACACTTGTTGAGCTTCGCATACAGCTGATTCTCACTCAAGAGTTGCAATGCTATCCTCAAATGCTCTTCATGCTCTTCCTTGGTCTTGGAGTACACCAAAATGTCATCAATGAATACTACCACAAACTGATCTAGATACTCTGCAAATATCTTGTTCATCAATGCCATGAACACTGTCGGCGCATTTATCAATCCAAATGGCATCACTAGAAACTCATAGTGGCCATATCTTGTCCGGAAAGCTGTTTTCAACACATCTGATTCTCTGACTCTCAGCTGATGGTAACCGGATCTCAATTCAATCTTCGAAAAGTATGAAGCACCTTCCAATTGATCAAACAATTCATCTATCTTTGGCAATGGGTATTTGTTCTTGATGGTCACTTGATTCAATCTTCTGTAATCTTATACACATTCTCATCGAACCATCCTTCTTCTTAACAAACAAGACTGGAGCTCCCCATGGTGAAATGCTCGGTCTCACAAAACCTTTATCTAACAACTCTTGCAACTGAGTCTTCAACTCCCCCAACTCTGCTGGAGCCATTCTATATGGTGCAATAGATATCGGAGCGGTCCCTGGTAACAACTCAATAGTGAAATCAATCTCCCTGATGGGTGGTAAGCCTGGAATCTCCTCCGGAAAAACATCCGGGAATTCCCAAACAATTGGGATCTCCTCCACCCCTTGGGACCGTTTATCCTCCGCGATAAACGCTAAATAGGCTTCACAACCACTTCTCAAAAGTCTATCAGCCTTCAACGCTGAGACAAACCCTGTACGAGGACTCCTCCTCTCTCCCTGAAACAACACTCCTTCTGGTGTCTCGACTAACTTGAAAGTAAGGGTCTTATGGAAACAATCCATCGTGGCATGGTATCCTGCCAGCCAATCCATCCCTAGGATGACAACGTAATCAAACATCTCCAAAAAAATGAGATCTGCGGTTAAAACCACTTCTCCTAACTGGACTGTGCAACTAGGGTAATATGTTCTACAAATAATTTGTTTGCCTACTGGGGTTGCCACAGTCAAAATAAACTCAAGTTCTCTAGCATGCATATCAATCAACTTAGAAAAATTCATGGGATAAGAATGAATGTGTAGAGCCAGGGTCAAATAAAATCTTAGCTTTTATCCCACAAACACGAAGTGTACCTTCCACTACATTCCCGCTGCCTCTACATCAACTCTATTGACCCCGTAGATTTGCCCTCGATGTTGTGGCCTATTCTAAGCTTGTTGTGGCCTGCCTTGCTGTGCATTCCTATTCTGCTGCGGTGCACGCTGATTCTGGTTCTGTCCCTGCTGATAACGGGCCTGCTACTGTGGCTGCTGCTGTTGCTGTGGTGCTTGTTGCTGGAGTGGCCTTGCCTGGTTTTGGACAACCAATGCATTCTGTGGTGGTGATGGACGTTGTGGTCCTTGCTGCTGCTGCTGATTCTGCCTATTCGGTCTAGGACAATCCCTCATTTGGTGGTCCATCGAACCACACCTGAAGCATGCTCTTGTAATGGTACGACATTCAACACTGGCAAGGTTCTTCCCACAATGGATGCAAACCACTGGATTCTGAACATTTGGCCCTGTCCTTTGCTTCTTGTTCTGATGATTTCTCTGGGGTTGGTAGTTTTGTTGCTGAGCTGGACTCTTGCCTTGCACTCTAAGGATCTTGTTATGGAAGTTCTCAAACTTGTAAGCCCTCTTGACCGCTTCATCGAAGGTAGCTGGTGGTACTACTCCGGTGGCATCTTTCTCACTAAAAGGGTTAAGTCCTTCAAAGAACTTGGCAATTTTCTTCTCCACCGTATCCACCAACTCCGGAGCATATCTGGACAGTCTCTCAAACTTGGTGAGATACTCTAAGACCGTCATACTTCCTTGTACAAGCTGCTGAAATTCTATGGCCTTTTGTTTCTTGATGTGAGCGGGCACATACTTATCATGGAATTGCCTCTTGAAGTTCGCCCAAACCTCTGCATCAGCCATGGTCCTGTATTCCTCTCTAACCGTCTTCCACCATCTGTCTGTTGTACTGCTAAATAGAGATGATGCTAGCTTCACTCTTTCTCCTCCTGTGCACTGGAAGATCTCAAATATATTCTCTGTATGTTCTAGCCAACCATTTGCACCTATTGGGTCCTCTATTCCAAGAAATTCTTTTGGAGCCCTCTTCCGAAACTGCTCAAACAAAGCGTTCAGGTCATGTTGCCTTTGATTGATAACGATGCGGGTTGAGGTGGAACAGGCTCGGGTCTTCTCTGTAATACTTCCAACAACTTCCTCTGCATATCTGCCAATTCTCTAGCGTGATCTTCCTCTCTTTTGAGCATTTGTTCTTGCAGCCTGGCCTGATTCTCATTAGCCTGACGCTGTTGGTCAAGCATGGCCTGCATCATTTGCTGGAACTGATTTGGTGGGTTTTTATCAACCATATCCTCTTCCAGTGGGACTATGTGATCACTATTGCTTGCAGAAGGGTTTCCATTCATTGGTCTCTTACGAGGTGGCATGATGCTACAAAACAAATTGTTAGCACATAATAATATAAAGGGTCACACATTGCTCACACGATACTACCTAACGAAAGATCTAACGGATCCTCACCACGTCCTTAGGATTTCTAGTTTCTTTTAAATGCTTCAAACACGTCCCGCTCTGATACTAGTATGTCACGACCCCGGACCAGGCCCGAAGGACTAATCCGGGATCGGGACCAATGAATGTAATGTAATGATGATGATGTACCACAATAGTTTAATAATACCATACATTCATTTAATTTCCTACAGGTGTCCGCGGTGAGGATATCACAACCATAAATGAATATTTCTGTTTAAGTGCGGAAGCATGTAGCAAATCAAATAGTTAGACTATCCCTAGTCATGAAGGCAATAACATAAGTATGAAATACTGTATCAGAATGAGCAATGATCATTAGCATGTTCCCAAAAGTTATTTAAAGTTTAACAAAAGATCATTTAGTTACATTCCCAAAATTTGAGGCCAACAAAGGCCAATATAACAAAACAGTAACACATAAGAATGGTTAAATAGTTTTCCTCAAAATGTCACGCCTCTCGTAGCAACCCGATGTCTACATGACATCGTCAGCACGCCACTCAACTAAGGGCTGCGGTTCACCTACCGCCTCCTCCGGCTCCTCCTCAAGGTAACCGGCAACGGGACCTGAGTACCAAAGCAAATGGGTCAGACACGACAGTCTGGCAAGAGAGTGAAAAGGTACAACAACATACAATAATGAAATATCTTGAAAAGCATAGAAATCTGTTTAAGCAAGAACTCTCATAAAGAAGATAAATCATTTGCTAGAAAACAAATAAACAAGATAAAACATGTGAGGTATCCAAGGAATCGGGAACTGACAAAATGGCAATCACATAAAGCTAAGTCCTCTATCACCAAAGTGACAAAAGTATAACGGGACGTTGGTCTCAGTCACACAAGGTGAGGAGATTCAACGCAAAGCATATATACCATATAAGTATACGGGACGGGACCACGGTAGCGAACCGGGTATCGGGACGGGACCACGGTAACAAACTGGGCATCATGATCCAAACTGCAGCTGGCGGGACGGGAGAGGGATCTCCGAGTCGGTGGATCAAACCGACAAGGTTATCCAAGCTTAGTGATGCCGACTCATAGGTCAAATAGCAAATCGAGACATATGCAAAATACATCAAGTTCAAGTAAATAAATGAACGGGGCAAGAGTACTCAAATGCATAACTTTCATTTCATGTCGGGCAATACACTTCGGGACAAGTAAATGTTACCAGTGTAACTATCATGCTTTCGGGAAAACAAATCATGTAATGTAAATCTTGGAAATGAAGGAATAAAATGAACTATTACGATTTCGGGAAAATATTGGTTTCAAGATTTATTTAAGGTGAATAGGGGTCCCGTATGTCGATTGTAATAAAGACTTGGTACTCATTGAGTTTGAAGACATTCCGGGCTCCTTATGCATTTTACGATTTTCAAAACTTTAAACGAGCTTATGGGTAATACTAGATGCTATGATAGAAAAATCCAACTATAAACAGTCCATCCTAAGTATGGTGTTAGTCCCAAAGCATCGTACAATCTACTCAGTCACTGAAAGGGATAGGGTTCGCGATAACCAAGGAAATAAACCTCGCGTATAGATATAAGAAGGATATCGCGTTGTCCCATCCCGTTCAAGATTGAAATGGATTGGACTTCGATGCAACCGAACCAACCGTGAGGAGTGTCGGCTCAAGACATCCTCACATATAGTCCAATGAGTCCAAATACGGTAGCCAAGGTCCCACCTAAATCCATCTTAAAACAGGTTGAAAATTCATTCCAGCAGAAATTTCCAAGTTGGCCAGGTCGACCGGGCCTCACTGTTGTCGGCTCAAGACATCCTCACATATAGTCCAATGAGTCCAAATAGGGTAGCCAAGGTCCCACCTAAATCCATCTTAAAACAGGTTGAAAATTCATTCCAGCAGAAATTTCCCAGTTGGCCAGGTCGACCTGGTCCCTATGTACCCGGTCGACCGGCCATGGGCCAGGTCGACCGGGAGTTGTAAATTAAATGGGGCTGTGTTTTTTCGTCAGTGTGTCGGCCAGGTCGACCGGGCACACTGCGGAACAGAACCCAGGTTCTGTTCTGCAGTGGCCTTGGTCCTCCTCTTTTTCCCTCATTCCAACACATAAACAACCACACAATTCTAGAGACAAGAAGACTTTAAACTCATGTTTCCAAGACATTAAATGAAGCTAGCAAGATGCATTAAGAGAATTTATTTCAACAATGTAAATCAATAAAAGCATGAAAAATCCATTAATGTTTCACCAAACCATTTAAAACTCAAAACACCTAATCATTCACTTGCCTCAAGTCCAAGCTAGCAGTACCAAGCTTCTAATCACCTCTTAAGCTCAATTCCAAGCTACAATTAAAAACCCCCAAAAACAAACCCTAAAATGGGTCAAACAAAGATTAAAAAGGATAGAACTTTCAATAATACAAATGAAGCTTCTCAAGGGCTAGAGGAATACTAATCTAGGAGATGAAGAAGATTACTTACTTGGATGACCTTCAAATGAGAAGATCTAGCTCAAAGGAAGTCTCAAAGTTGATGGATTCCTCTACAAAAGGTATCAAAATGAAGCTTGCAAGATGAGGAAGTGGATGGTGATCTCCATTTCGATGTTGGTGCAAGATTAGTGTGGATTGGAGATGGAGAGAGCAATAAGAAGAAGAAGAAGTTGCAAGAAAACCCTAGGTTCAGTTGTTGTGCTGGAACAATGGAGAATGAAATGAAAAGGGAGAGTGGGTTACCCTTTGTTAACAAATGGAGTTGGGTCCCACAACTTAGGAAGCTTGTTTGACTGAAATCATCTCTTTCGGGATCTCAGATGAATTCGACGAAGAAAGAAGAACTGATCGTCGAAATATCTAGTTTCCAAAAAGTATATGTTTTGCGGGTTTCGAGGATATCAAGTTTTGGGTACAGGTTTAGTGTAAAATGACTGTTTTGCCCTCAAGGCTAGTAAATCGGGTTTCGGGGCCTCGAATGGACACGGGATCAACATGAAAGTTGTAGGGATCACTAAGATAATTGAAACGGGATAAAAATACGATTCAAAACAATTTCGAAAAATCCCCTAAGTAAATGCAAAGTCAGAAGGGGAACCCCCAAAGGCCTCACTAGTTATCAATGCATTCAAAGTTGCCCAAAACTAACACAGAAGCTATTCCAAGCCCAACTTAACCAAAATCACTAATCAAGCTTAGCACTAACACACGACTTAATTAACACTAATCGGGTTCACTCGGGTCGGGGTCTTACAATTGCTACATTCCGTGTAAATGACGATCGAGATTACTTATACATGACCAAAGTGATTACTTACAATGATACGAAAAATAGGGCCTTGGTGACGATGGGAAAGAATGTGGGCAAAAGGAAAAGGCTAGATAAGCAATAACGGGTAAAAAAATGATGGGAGGGGGGGGGACTAAAATACCATTGATTCAACTATCAAATCTCTAAAGATCAATTATTGGGAGGGTCGATACAAAACAAAGTCATTTTCGTTCCCCTTGTCAGTCATTGAATGAATAAATCTGCATATATAAAGTATTCCTCTACAAAGGTAAAGGATATACAAATCTTTAACTAATGGGTTTTGTTCGAGTATCTAAAGCTTTCTGAACCTTATGGACGAGAGCTTATATATTAAAACACAATGATGAAATCCATAACCCATTTGAATGCAATCCATTATGGTCGTTGTTGCTTATGTCGTGTAAGTAGTGAATAAATCACTCAATCTCAACGAGATTGCACGAATAACTATCATTTTAAGTAACAAAAAAAAAATACAGACTGTACTCATCTATCTCAAACATTCCCTCAAATTATAAATACTCGTTCTCACACGTAACATCATTCCAAGAAAGAGCATAACAAAAAAGAAAACAAGTAGAAAAAACAGTTTCTAATGTCAACAATATCTTTATAAATTTTAAAATAATGAACAGCAATGCAATACAAAATTGTTATAGCATGAAAAGGCAGGGAGGTCGTCCAAACCGGGTACAATCGTATTGTACGTAACTGAACATGACAAAATTGATGCATACCCAAAATTGGATATGACTAATGAAATCGAGGCCCATATCCAGATAAGAAAATAAAACAAGAAATAAATAGTAAAAAACAACAAAGGGATAAATAACCGAAGCATTCCAAAAGCTCTTGTTCTGGGATTTCAAATGGCCATGCATCCCTTTTTAGAAATTCACTTTAAACTTACAGAGCATTGTGGGCTGGGCAGAATAATGAGCTCAAAACTTCAAAAGGAACTCAAGGGCACTGCCATGCTATTACAATAGCAAAACACAGATAGATTATGCAATTTCTCACCTGACTTGGCTAGAGAAACCCTCTTTCATATGCAAAATTTTCTCTATCAACTGCATGGCGAGAGAGCATCGCTGGCTGCCGGTGAGAGATGATAGTTTCGAGTTCAATGATCGGGTGAAGCTAGAGAGGAAGAGGGAAAGAGAGAGCAGAATCAAATCCTGTCATGCAGAGCGAGCGAGAGGAAAGGAGAGAGGAGGGAGGGGAGAAGGCACACAGAGAGGGAGAGGGCAGGAGAGAGGAGGTAGGTGAGCAGGCATGCAGAGAGGGAAATAGAGAAAAACACGGGGGATGAACTTCTATATGGGCTATGACAATGACAAATTAAGGGGTGGGTGATAGAGACAACAACGATGTCGTTCGAACAGGAAGGGGTAAAGGCGTTGTAAATCCGTGTATGAAAACAAAAATGGGTGTTTTGGTGTATTTGTAGTTAAATATGTCTAATACAAGTTTAAATTGACAACTATTTTTTTCAAAATTCCCTAGAAAAGAAACAAAAATGAAAAATTAAACGGAAAGGGAATTAAGACCTAAAAGAGACAATCAAATTCCACTAAAAACCCCCACCATAAGAAAATCTAATGAAAGACCGAATGAAGGAGCAAAACAAACAGTAAGAACACTGATATCCCAGTTAGAAGAAAACAGGAAAATAGACAACATGAGTCTATGCCAAAACGTATCAGTTCATTTCCAAGTTCTATAGCAACATCTTGGTAGCTGCTCTTCTTTCCCAGACTACTACCAGAGTAGTCACATCTCCAAGGCTATTCATATCCATGACCATGAGGCATGCTACTGCTAATTCGTCCTCATATGTGTAATATCAAATTCTTAACTACTATCTTTCTTATCCCTATCACTAAATGTACTACAATAATTGTCGCGTGCATCTTTCATCCTTCATAAAGCATCTAACTAAAGCCCACATGATCAAATACCATTTTTGTAGACCCTACTTATCAGTTCATCAAATAAAAAGTAATATTAGCAAGATATAGATGCTAAGATTTGGGTTTTAGCCAATGACTGCAACTTCTAGACAACTATTTGTCTACAAATACCCCAAACCAAATCCCTTCTCCAGAACCCCACAGTTCCAACATTATAGAAATTGAAAATGAAAAGAAAACAAGAAAATAGAGAATGTAGAAGAGAGAAGAACCGAAAATATCACCGTCACTTAAATCTCAAATGGAGTTGGAGCAGTCGTTGGTAGTTCCACAGGAGGATTTGGCTGGAATTGCTTAGAGAGCAAGGAGCGGAGAGGGATAGCAGGAGCCGGGACGTCGGAGAGAGGGAAAGGGAGAGCAGGGAGCAGAGAAGGAGAGGGACCGGCGTCAGGGAGAAGGAAAGAGAGAAAGGAAAAGAGAGAGCACAAAAAGAAGAGGGAGAGGGAGATAGAGCAACAACCGACGCATGGAGAGGGAAAGAGAGGACAGGGAGCGGAGGAGAAAGAGAGAAAATGGCGGGAGAGGCAAAATGAAGAAGGAATTGTAGGGGTGAATGAAATGACGATGTCGTTCGACACACTAGAGGGTAAAGTTGTCCAAAACTCTCGTACGAACACTAAATTCGACATTTTTATGTATTTTTTATTAAAACCGGCAAATACATGTTTAGAGACACTTTTTTGGTAAAAATCCCTTAAATACTCCTAACCTTTATTCAAAAAAGAAAATTCTAAACTTTCCGCCTTGCCCGAAGTTACGAAAGAGGCCTGCAAATTGTAGGCTAGCCCAGGGTGTCAAGGGTTTTTGTTTGACTTATGATCAACTTGCATATATAAAGGTAGGGTAATAGCTCTCCCCAGCCCAACTGAGACCCAACTCATTGATAACCAAGTTTCAACCCAAGGACTGGGATTCAGGACAATTACATTCATATACAAAAATATGTATATGTTTTTTAGGGCCCACAAAGCTTCAGTAATATACATAGTTGAGAATCTACTCAGCTTTAATTATATATCATTTAATAACCCAAATTAATTATATGAAAATTTTAATTTAAAGCTTTTATTCATTTATACCGATGCACTCCACATCTTATATTGGGCTCAGATCCACATACAATACATACTATCTAAGTCAAATTGAATCTAAATAGACACACATTCAAGTCTATATCTACTATGTACCACCAAACAAGGGAGCCGAACTGTGAGTACAAGCCAAGTCCTTAATGAATCAAGCTTGAGCCAACTTAGGCCAAAGAAGTTTTAACTTTAGCTCTCTCGCTCATATGGGGTGTTCATGGGATGGGCAGTGTCGTGACCCCGGAACGGAGCCCCGGGCCCGTGACGTGCGTTGTGTTGTTGTGTACATTGGAGATATACTTTCCCACAGGTTCCCGCGGTGAGGATTCCCAAAGACACGCGGAATCTGACTCACACGATCAAGTATGCGGAAGCGTGTAGCAAAACACATCAAGATAAGCACTAATAAATTATTTAAGTGCCATGACAAATAGTAACAAGACATAGTATCAAAGAAAGAAGCTAACGTGGCATTCCCAACATAGTTTAAGTTATAAGACTGACACGAAAGTAAGTTAAGTTTTTGTTACAACCCATAAGAGGCCAATACACTTCTCCAAAATAATCAAAAGAAACCCCAAGACAAAAGATGACGAGACTCAAGAACCCGCCCGACGTCTAGATGACATCGTCGGGCTGCCACTCTCTCACAGGGGTTGGCTCACAAGCCTCCTCCTGACGCTCCTCCTCAAAGGCAACGTCTCCTGCACCTGGGCACCAACAAACAAGGGTCAAACACAACGGTTTGGCAGGTAATCAATTTAGGTGCAAGCATGAACAATAACATTTTAGAAAACATATAAGCAAATCCTTGATTTGAAATACTATAATGACTGAGATACATTTACAGAAATATTTAACTGAGCTGAGATACTAAAACAAACTAGCATGAGTACATAATATATCATGAATAGTCATCATCCACAAAGAGCCCATCATTTCTCTCTCATTTATATAATGAAAAGAGCAAGCACGCACGACAAGCACGATATACATAATATAATCACGACACGATTTCCCACAAAGACGGGAATTTCGGCCACGGAACCGGACACGCACGATGTGTAATAAATACACAACCAGTCTGCAGACAGTCCACATGTTTAAGGACCCCCAGACAGTGGATCAAACTGAAAGGGCAGTCCAAGCTCAGTGGTGTTTACTTAATTCATGAATGCACAAAACACGCGAAACACTATCAAAACTTGTCGAGATAAAAAGGGGGAAGTCACTTATCAAAACACGACGAACACGACTAGCAAAAGGCATAATAAATATGCATAACACGCTTAGGAAGTGATCCCCTTTTGCTTGAAACAATTCTTCAAAACAAGCTTATAATTGAAATCCAAAACTAGTACACGATGGCACTTATCGTACCAAAACGGAATTCAAACACGAAATCTGACAAGCATGTGTTAAGGCTGCTAATTGACCTTTGTGTAATTGAGACTCCAAATGTCGGAATATATAAGAATTGGTGTCCCCGAAGTTGGGTTGCATTTCGAAGTTCCATTTACACAATGTCAAGTCAAAACCCTTAACATAGTCTAGTTTTTCAATCTTCAAGAAAATACACAACGAAATAATTCTTCTCCTGAATCTGGCATGTTCGCTCGAGCGAACTTTATAAGGTGATGACACTTCGCTCGAGCGAGACAGTTCGTTCGAGCGGATAATAAGTGCGCTCGAACGGACAACTCTCTGTCTTGCTCCAGATTATACAGAGGGCAGTTCACTCGAGCAGATCATAGGGTCGCTCTTCTAGAGGGTGCCTCTGGACCCAGAGTCGCATGAAACACATTGTAGACTCAAAATTTCCTAGAGCCGCATAGATTGTGTTTTCGTACAAAAGTACCGTTCGTGCGGGTTTTCTCTTTCACAGACACTGAACTCCCCAAAAGTATTTTCGAAAACCATGACTCTCCCAAAACCTGTTTCGAACCGAAAAGTAGCACGAAATATCCTAAAAAGCGTTTCTCAACCCCGAATCCCTTCAAAAGGATTTCAAGGCGTAAGACGAGACAAGGACAATCGAAACCCCTCTTAGAGTAAAACGCGATACCGGACTCTTCTAGAGGGTGTCTTTGGAACTAGAGTCGCATGAAACACACTGTGGAGTCATCAATTTCCTAGAGATACATAGATTGTGTTTTCGTACAGAAGAACCGTAAGACACGCACGAAGTGCGGGTTTTCGCATTCACGAACACGGAACACCGTGAAAGTGTTTTCGAAACCCATGACTCTCCCAAAACCGGTTTCGAACCAAAAAGTAGCTCGAAATATCCTAAAAAACGCTTTTGAACCCTGAATCCCTTCAAATGGATTTCGAGGCGTAAGGAGAGACAAGGACAATCGAAACCTCATTTAGAGTAAAACGCTATACCGGATTCTTCTAGAGGGTCTCCTTGGACCCAGAGCCGCATGAAACACAGTGTAGACTCAACAATTTCATAGGAGCCGCGTAGATTGTGTTTTCGTACAAAAGTACAGTTCGTGCGGGTTTTCGCTTTCACAGACACTGAACTCCCCGAAAGTGTTTTCGAAACCCAAGACTCTCCCAAAACCCATTTCGAACCGAAAAGTAGCACGAAATATCCTAAAAGGCGCTTCTCAACCCCGAATCCCTTCAAAAGGATTTCAAGGCGTAAGACTAGACAAGGACAATCGAAACCCCTCTTAGAGTAAAACGCGATACCGGACTCTTCTAGAGGGTGTCTTTGGAACCAGAGTCGCATGAAACACACTGTGGAGTCATCAATTTCCTAGAGATACATAGATTGTGTTTTCGTACAGAAGAACCGTAAGACACGCACGAAGTGCGGGTTTTCGCATTCACGAACACGGAACACCGCGAAAGTGTTTTCGAAACCCATGACTCTCCCAAAACCGGTTTCGAACCAAAAAGTAGCTCGAAATATCCTAAAAAATGCTTTTGAACCCTGAATCCCTTCAAATGGATTTCGAGGCGTAAGGCGAGACAAGGACAATCGAAACCTCAGTTAGAGTAAAACGCTATACCGGATTCTTCTAGAGGGTCTCCTTGGACCTAGAGCCGCATGAAACACAGTGTAGACTCAACAATTTCATAGGAGCCGCGTAGATTGTGTTTTCGTACAAAAGTACATTTCGTGCGGGTTTTCGCTTTCACAGACACTGAACTCCCCGAAAGTGTTTTCGAAACCCAAGACTCTCCCAAAACCCGTTTCGAACCGAAAAGTAGCACGAAATATCCTAAAAAGCGCTTCTCAACCCCGAATCCCTTCAAATGGATTTCGAGGCGTAAGGCGAGAAAAGGACAATCAAAACCCCTTTTAGTGTAAAACGCGATACCAGACTCTTCTAGAGGGTGTCTTTGGACCCAGAGTCGCATGAAACACAGTGTAGAGTTATCAATTTCCTTGAGATGCATTGATTGTGTTTTCGTACAGAGGTACCATAAGACTCGCACGAAGTGCGGGTTTTCGCATTCACGGACACAGAACACCGCGAAAGTGTTTTCGAAACCCATGACTCTCCCAAAACCGGTTTCGAACCTAAAAGTAGGTCGAAATATCCTAAAAAGCGCTTCTGAACCCTAAATACCTTCAAATGGATTTCGAGGCGTAAGGCGAGACAAGGACAATCGAAACCCCATTTTGTGTAAAACGCTATATCGGATTCTTCTAGAGGGTGTCTTTGGACCTAGCCCCTCATGAAACACAGTGTAACTCAACAATTTCCTAGAGCCGCATAGATTGTGTTTTCGTACAAAAGTACCGTTCGTGCGGGTTTTCGCTTTCACAGACACTGAACTCCCCGAAAGTGTTTTCGAAAACCGTGACTCTCCCAAAACCCGTTTCGAACCGAAAAGTAGCACGAAATATCCTAAAAAGCGCTTCTCAGCCCCGAATCCCTTCAAATGGATTTCAAGGCATAAGGCGAGACAAGGACAATCAAAACCCCTCTTAGAGTAAAATGCGGTACCGGACTCTTCTAGAGGGTGTCTTTGGACCCAGAGTCGCATGAAACACAGTGTAGAGTTATCAATTTCCTTGAGACGCATTGATTGTGTTTTCGTACAGAGGTATCATAAGACTCGCACGAAGTGCGGGTTTTCTCATTCACGAACACGGAACACCGCGAAAGTGTTTTCGAAACCCATGACTCTCCCAAAACTGGTTTCGAACCAAAAAGTAGCTCGAAATATCCTAAAAAGCGTTTCTGAACCGAATCCCTTCAAATGGATTTCGAGGCGTTAGGCGAGACAAGGACAATCAAAACCTCATTTAGAGTAAAACGCTATACCGGATTCTTCTAGAGGGTGTCCTTGGACCTAGAGCCCCTCATGAAACACAGTGTAGACTCAACAATTTCCTAGAGTCGCATAGATTGTGTTTTCGTATAAAAGTACCGTTCGTGTGGGTTTTCGCTTTCACAGACATTCAAAGCCTATTCTTCTTGCTACTAGAGGAGCATTCAAAACCTATACCATTCTTGTTACCAAAGACTTTATTCAAGCCTAACATTTGATAGAATTTGTCATTGCCTAAGGTAAATTTTTCAACAACATGTTTTCCCTTTTCAAGTTTCATTTGAAGAGATTCTGATTCTTGTTGACTAGATTCTAGCAGACATTGTAATTTATGAATTTCTTTTTCAGCTTTAGCAAGATTGTCATTAGAGGTAGTCAACTTAGATTGAACATTTTTTATCTCATTGTCTTTCAAGATTAATTGATCTTTTAAAACATTTAGATCATTCACAAGCCTTTTAGATTCACTTTTTAAACTTTTATTTTTCTTGGTTATGACTTCACATAGTTCATATAGTTCCTCATAGGCTTGATGAATATCAGTTTCACTATTCTCATCATTTACTTCTTCTATTAAAACATTATGATCATTATTTTCTTCAATGGGAGTGAAGAGAAGCCAAGAAGTGGAATTATCATTATCTTCATCATTTTGAGGTTCATTATTGTCACTACTTTCATCTTCATCATCATCCCAAGTTATGTTCAAGACTTTCTTTCCTTTCTTATCTTTCTTTTCAAATTCTTTAGGGGAGGGACAATTTTGAGCGACGTGACCAAAACCTTTACAGTTGTAACATTGCACATCGACAATGGGCCCCAATTAACATGAACCTTGAAGTGACCAAAACACGATCTTGTGGGCCTCGGATGACTTCGACGAAGAAGGATAAAACGATCTTCAAATATCTAGTTTCCAAAAAGTATATTTTTGACATGGTTTTGAGATCTCGAAAATTGTGTCCAGATTTGTGCATAAAAGACAATTTTACCCTCTTTGGGCCAAAACATGGGTTTTTGGGCTTCAAACATGAATGGGCTTAAGATGAAAGTTGTAACACATAGAAAAATCATTCAAATGAAATCAAAATCACAATCACACAGAAACCGATACGACCTGCCCAAGCTTACACGGACACTCAGGCCTTCCTAAGTGTGTCTGACTAATACTAAACGTTCTCAAAATTCCCAAAGCTATGTCCAAGACTAAAACTAATTACTTCTAACCCAACGATAACTAAACCCACTTAGAACTAAATACATACTAATCGCACACTAATCGAGTTGGTCTGGGTCGGGGTCTAACATCCTCCACCCATTAGGATATTTGGTCTACCAAATAAATCAAACAATTACCTCTGGTAAAAGCTGTGGGTACTTCCTTTGCACTTGCTCTCATAATTCCCAGGTGGCTTCCTCTGGCTCGTGATTTTCCCAAAGTACCTTGACCCAATGAATAGTCCGGTTTCTCAATTCCTGCTCCTTGGTATCAATGATCTTGATCGGTCTTTCTACATACGAGGCATCTTCCCGAATCTCCAAAGGCTCATGCTGTAGAATGTGTGCAGGACTAGGGACATATTTCTTGAGCATAGAAACATGAAAAACATTGTATACCCCGGAGAGTTCCGGCGGTAATGCAAGCCTATAAGCAACATCTCCAATTGTCGCGACCCCAGACCGGGCCCCCCGAAGGAACCGATCCGGGATCGGGACTGAATGATAATCCACGTCACATCTGTTTAAATGATAACATACACTTCTTTAATTTCCTACAGGTGTCCGCGGTGAGGATATCACAACCATAGATGAACATTTCTATTAAGTGCGGAAGCATGTAGTAAATCAAATAATCAAACCATCCTTGGTCATAACAGCAATATCACAAGTATAAAGATACTGTATCAGAATGAGCAATGAACATTAGCATGTTACCCAAAGTAGGTTAAAGTTAATACAAATAACATTTAATTACATTTCCCCAAAAATAGAGGCCCACAACGCCAATATAACAAAATACCAATCCAAAGAATGGTTAAATAGTTCTCCTCAAAATGTACACCTCTCGTAGCGACCCGATGTCTACATGACATCGTCAGCACGCCACTCGACTAGAGGTTGCGGCTCACCTACCGCCTCCTCTGGCTCCTCCTCAAGGAAACCGGCAACGGGACCTGAGTACCAAAGCAAATGGGTCAGACACGACGGTCTGGCAAGAGAGTGAAAAAATACAACAACATATAATGAATGAAATCTCTTGAAAAGCATATAAATCTGTTTAAGAAAGAACTCTCATGAAGTAGATAAATCATTTGCTAGAAAACAAGTAAACAAGATAAAACGTATAAGGTATCCAAGGAAAACGGGAACTAACAAGATAGCAATCACATAAAGCTAAGTCCTCTGTCACTAAAGTGACAACAGTAAATCGGGACGTTAATCTCAGTCACACAAGGTGAGGAGATTCAACGTAAATCATATATACAATATAAACATACGGGACGGGACCATGGTAATAAACCGGGTATCGGGATCCAAACTACAGCTGGCGGGACGGGAGAGGGATTTCCAAGTCGGTGGATCAAACCGACAAGGTATCTAAGCTTAGTGATGCCGACTCATAGGTTAAATCACAAATCGAGACATATGAAAAATACATCAAGTTCAAGTAAATAAATGAACGGGGCAAGAACACTCAAATGTGTAACTTTCATTTCATATCGGGCAATGCACGTTGGGACAAGTCAATGTTACTAGTGTAACTATCATGCTTTCGGGAAAACAAATCATTCTAGTAGATCTGGGAAAATGAAGAAATATAATGAACTATACCATTTCGGGAAAACTGTTGATTTCGAGATCTATTTAAGTGGATAGGGGTCTCGTATGTTGATTATTGAAATGACTTGGTACTCCTTGAGTTTAAAGACATCCCGGGCTCCTTATACACGTTTAAAGACAACCCGGGCTCCTTATACACTTTGGATTTTCAAAACTTCGAATGACATCCTTGTGATATGGTTTCTTTCTCGGATGGTCTCTTGCAATGCCTAGTGAATCTCCTTCGATTGACAAAGCTCAGCGCTCGAACGAACTGGAGCTCTCTGAAACCTGGGAAATTTCGGTCACCTGGCGGTCACCTGGCGGTTAGCCGCCGCTGGGACGGGCGGCTAGCCGCTGGCTGACCGCGGCTGGGCTGCAGAAATGCAGCTTACTGGAAAGCTGACCGCCAAGTGCGGTTAGCCGCTGGCTAACCGTGGAGCTGACCGAGTTTTCAGGTGGAGAAGTGTGCTCTCTGGAAAAGCAACCGTGAAATTTCGGCTACCTGGCGGTTAGCCGCCAGTCACCAGGCGGCTAGCCGCCGGGTGACCGCAGGCTGACCATCAGGTGCGGGAATCACCCACTGTGTTCAGATTTGAGCCCTTCTCCTTCTCAAAACCATTCTCCCCACTTCCACTTAATCCCTGTAATAACATTGAGCTAAGAGCTCCTCCAATGCCTCTATCTACACTTCTCCAAAACCCCATCATATGTTCACTCCATCACTTCTTCCATATCAAGCCCAATACAAAGGAAAGAGGAAGGAAACCATTTCACAAACATTCATTTAGGATATACCCAAAAGACAATAAATGCTAAACCAACATGTTTACAAAACATTAAATGAGGCTATCAAGATGCAAAAAGGGCATTTATTTCAACCATAAACACATTAATGAAAGCATGAAAATCCATAAATGCTTCACCAAACCATTTAAAACTTAAAACACTTCATCATTCACTTGCCTCAAGTCCAAGCTAGTTGTACCAAGCCTCAAGTCACCTCTATAGCCCAAATCCAAGCTCCAATAAAAAAAACCCCCAAAACAACCCTAAAATGGGTTACACAATGAATGGAAATGATTGAACTTCCAATAATGCAAACGTAGCTTCCCTAGGGCTAGAAGGACACTAATCTAGAAGATGGGAAGGATTACTCACTTGGATGACCTTCAAATGAAGATAGCTAGCTCAAAGAAGATCTCAAGGCTGGGAGATTTCTCCAAAAATGGTATCAAGATGTAGCTTGCAAGTTGAGGAGGAGGATGGTGAGTTCCATTTAGATGTTAGTGCAAGATTGGTGAGGATTGGGGAAGGAGAAGCAAGAAGAAGAAAGAGTTGCTTACAAAACCCTAGTTCTCTCTCTTGTGCTGGAAAATTGTTAGGGATTTTGTAATTGCAATTTGATGGATGCATTTTCACTTTAGCATCATTTTGATTTACACACACTAGCATTGTTTTAGAAAACCTTGAAATCTGGTTTTATACATGCATTGCTTTTAAGATTTGTAAAAGTATTGTTTTATGCATGTTTTGGTTTTTATACTTGGATGCATTGATTTTAGAATTCAAACTCTTTTGAAAACCTAATTCTTTGTGCATTACTTTTGTGAAATCATATTGAGAATTTAGGTTGTGCCTTGCATACATTCATCACTTTCAGAACCATCTTTGTATGCATTTGTTTTTGAAAAGAGTTTTAGAAATCAAGCTAGCCTTTGGTTTTAAAGTTTTGAATCATTTTTTTGTGTTGTTTCATGTTTTTAAACCCCTTAGAATGATTTAAAACATGTATTCAAGCTTGGATTAGTGGCCCAAAAATCCTCCCAAAGAAATACCTTCAAATGTGCAAAAATTGGAATTTTTGTCAAAAGGGGGGTGGCCCGGCAGTGTCGCCGGTCGACCGGCGCAGAGGTCCCGGTCGACCGGGAACACTGCAGGCAGAAAGTGCCTGGGCGCCTCCAACGGTCAGAAATATGACCGTTGTGTGATCCCGGTCGACCGAGACCTGTTTGCAGGTCGACCGAGGACTAGCCGTTGGACTGTTTTTCACTATAAAGTCCATTCATTTCCAACCTTCTTTGGGGCTTGATACATGAACTTTTGAGACCATTTTGGAGCCAAAGAAAGGGGAAGAAGTTGGAAAGGCTAGAGGGCTATTTGGAAATCAAATGCTTGAGTTTTAAAAAGGTAGATCTTACTTTTCATTTTGATTTCCATTAAAAGTAGAATCAATGCATGTTTAACTCTTTGTATTTTCATTGATGCATGATTTCTAGCTTTTAAAGAGTTGTTTTGCAAACTCATTATCTTCATTGGTATATTAGAATGGTTTGCAATCACTCTTATCTAAATCACATGTGTTCTTAGACTTTAATATTCATACAACATGATTTAGTTCATTTCTTTAAGTTGTGTGAATCTTTCATGTGATTAGTTTTCTCTTCAATCATCATTTTATAAGCTTTGATTTTAAAATGCATCATGCATTCATTTAGGAGCGTCATTGTAGAAATTGATTGAAGTAGAACATTCATACACTTGTGCACACACTTTAACTTGTTTTAGTGTATGTTTGTAATTGGAATTTCACTTTCACATTAGCCTATTTAGAGGCAATTTATTTGTGCTTAAATTGTATCTCTTAGAGTGATCTTTGGTAAAGACACCTTCTTAGAGAAATCTTTATTTGTAAAGGTTATTGCTTAGCCTAAGAAAAGCATTATGTAAAGGTTATTGCTTAGCCTAAGAAAAGCATCTTGTAAGGTTATTGCTTAGCCTAAGAAAAGCATCTTGTAAGGTTATTGCTTAGCCTAAGAAAAGCATCTTGTAAGGTTATTGCTTAGCCTAAGAAAAGCATTTTGTAAAGGTTATTGCTTAGCCTAGAAAAGCACATTGAGAGGTTGTTGTTTAGCCTAGAAAAACAACTTTGTAAGGGTTATTGCTTAGCCTAGTAAAAAGCATAAATAGTGGAAATCCGGTGGGGTGATTAGATCACAAGCCGGTAGTGGATGTAGGCATTAAGGCCGAACCACTATAATCCTTGGTGTTGTGGTGCTTGCTTGTGGTGATTCATTTATTAGCTTCCGCATATTGTTTGATTAATCATCACTTGTGACTAGTTTTTGTTAAGAAGTTAAAATTGTTTTAAATTGGTCACAATTGTAGCTCACCCTATTCACCCCCCCCCCCCCCCTCTAGGGTTAGGATCCTAAGGACTTTCAAAAATGAAAATGGAAAAGGAAGGGGAAGGGTCTCCTTTGTTAACAATTGAGGGGTTGGGTCCCACAACTAATGGAGCTTGTTTGGCTGAAATCATCTCTCTTGGGTCCTCGGATGGATTCGACGAAGAAGCAAGAAATGATCATCGAAATATCTAGTTTCTAAAAAGTATATATTTCGCGGGTTTCGGGAATATCAAGTTTTGGGTACAGATTTGTGTGAAATGGCTGTTTTGCCCTCAAGGCTATGAAATCGGGTTTCGGGATCTCAAATGGACACGGGATCAACATGAAAGTTGCATGAAATAACAATACTAATAAAACGAGATTAAAACCATGAGTGTAAAATCTCCGATAAATCCTCAACAATGCAATGTCATGGAAGGAACCCCCAAAGGGCCCTACTAACACCAAACAATCAAAATAGCCCAACCACTAGAATCAAAGCTATTCCAAACCAACTAAGCCAAAAATCACTAATCAAGCTTAGCACTAACACGCCACTTAATTAGCACTAATTGGGTTCACTCGGATCGGGGTCTTACACCAATCTTGCTCAAAATCTCATACGGACCAATAAACCTTCTAGACAATTTGCCCTTCTGTCTGAACCTCAAAGTCCCTCTAGCTGGTGAGATCTTCAAGAACACCTTGTCACCCACTTGAAACTGCAATTCTCTTCGGTGAGTATCTGCATAACTCTTCTGCCTACTTCGGGCGATCTTCAAACGTTCCTGAATCAGCTTGACCTTGTCACTTGTCTCTCCAACTATCATCGGTCCATGAAAACTACGTTCACCGACTTCTTCCCAGCAAACCGGAGTTCTGCATCTTCTACTATAAAGTGCCTCAAAAGGTGTCATACCGATGCTAGAGTGGTAACTATTGTTATAAGAAAATTCACAAAGAGGTAAGCACTCATCCCACTGAATCTTGACATACACAAGCACGCAACATGTCTTCGAGAGTTTGTATCGTCCTTTCTGACTGACCATCGGTCTGAGGATGATAAGCTGTGCTGAACTGAAGTTTGGTACCCATCGACTCATGAAGAGTCTTCCAAAACTTTGAAACAAACCTACTGTCTCTGTCCGAAGTAATGGAGACGGGCTGGCCATGTTTACTAACAATCTCATCAACAAATAACTTTGCAAGCGGTGCCATGTGCATCATATTCCCAGTCTTCATCTGTAAGACCCCGACCCGAGTGAACCCGATTAGTGCTAATTAAGTTGCGTTTTAGTGCTAAGCTTGATTAGTGTTTTTGGTCTAGTTGGGTTTGGAATAGCCTTGATTCTAGTTTTGGGCTTTTTGGAGTGATTGATACCTTGTGGGGCCCTTTAGGGGGTTCCCTTTTCGGCTTTGCATTTTCTTGTGAAATTTTCCCGACATGTTTTGAATTGTGTTTTTGGCCCGTTGCATTCATCTTGTGGATTCTTACAACTTTCATGTTGATCCCGTGCCCATTTGAGGTCCCGAAACCCGATTTCATAGCATTGAGGGTAAAACAGTCATTGCACACCAAATCTGTACCCAAAACTTAATATTCTCGAAACCCGCGAAACATACACTTTTTGGAAACTAGATATTTCGACGAACATTTCTTCCTTCTTCGTCGAATTCATCCGAGGACCCGAGAGAGATGATTTCAGCCAACCCAACCCAACTCACTTATTAACAAGGGAAGCCATTTCCCATTCATTTCATTCTTCATATTCCAGCACAAGAGAGGAGCCTAGGGTTTCCTTGCTTTTCTCTTCTTCTTCTTGCTTCTCCTTCTCCAATCCTCACAAATCTTGCACCAACCAAGAAATGGAGATCATCTTCTTCTTCCTCTTCACCATGGCTCCCTATTGATACCATTTGTGGAGAAAACCCTCCATTCCAAGACCTCCATTGAGCTTACTCTTGCCATTAGAGGACCTTAAAGGTAAGTAATCATCCCCATCTCCTAGATTAGTGTTCCTCTAGCCCTTGAGAAGCTACATTTGCATTATTGTTGGTTCTTTCATTTTCATTCTTTTTGTAACCCATTTTAGGGTTGTTTTTGGGGGATTTTGCTTGTAGCTTGGCTTTGAGCAATAGAGGTGATTAGAGGCTTGTTTTCAGCTAGCTTGGACTTGAGGCAAGTGAATGTTTGGATGTTTTTAAGTTTGAAATGGTTTGGTGAAGCATTTATGGTTTTCATGCTTTCATTGATTGCTTTCATTGATTTTTCCATGGTTGAAATAAATGATCTTTACACATCTTGATAGCCTCATTTAATGTCTTGGAAAACTTGTGTTTAAGTCATCTTGATTATAGTTCTATGTGGTTGTTGAGGTGTTGGAAGGAAAGGAAACAAAAAGGAGAAAAATCAAGTTCCCGGGCATGCTTCAAGCCCAGGTCCTATCGATCGGACCTACAGGCCGATCGATCGGTCTGTCTTTTAACTGTAAGGCTTTTTGGGCCGATCGATCGGCCGATCGATCGGACCCTGTGCGTTTTGATTTTTATTCTTTTTGTGGACCTTGGCTACCCTCCTTGGACTCATTTGACCATATGTGAGGACGTCTTGAGCCGATGCTCTTCACGGTTGGTTCGGAGGCATCGAAGTTCAATCTATTTCAATCTTGAACGGGATGGAACGACACGATATCTTCCTCATACCTAAATGCAAAGTCTATTTCCTTGGGTATCGTGAATTCTATTCCTTTCGGTGACTGAGTATGTTGCTCGATGGTTCCGGGTTGACATCATACTTAGAATGGACCGTCTATAGTCTTGATTTTTCTATCATAACATCTAGTTATAACCATAAGCTCAATTTAAGTTTTGAAAATCGTAAAAGTGGATAAGGAGCCCGGAATGTCTTCAAACTCAAGGAGTACTAAGTCATTTCCACAATCGACATACGGGACCCCTATTCACTCAATTAGATCTTAAAACCATTATCTTTCCCGAATTGGTATAGTTCATTATATTCTTCATTTCCAAGATTTACATTACATGACTTTTTTTCCCGAAGCATTGTTGTACACTTGAAATGGTTACTTGACCCGAAGTGCATTGCACCACATGATATGTCAGTGTGCCCTTGAGCACCCCCGTCTTGCCCGTTTGATTATATATATTTGTACTTGATTTACTTGCATTGTCTCGATTGTATTTGACCTATGAGTCGGCACCACTAAGCTTGGATAACCTCGTTGGTTTGATCCACCGACTTGGAGATCCCCCTCTTGTCCCACCAGCTGCAGTTTGGATCCCGCTACCCGGTCATTACCGTGGTCTTGTCCCGATACCGCAGATTGCTATTGTGGTCCCCGATGCCCGGCTCGCTACCGTGGTCATGTATAGTATTGTATATGCATATGTATTTATATGAGATCCCCTGTTTCTCCTCACCTCGAGTGACTGAGACCAGGGCCTAGTTATTGCTCTATCACCTTAGTGATAGAGGACTTAGCTTCGTGTGGTCGCCATCTTGCTTGTTCCTAATTCCTTGGATACCCGATGAGTTTTATCTTGTTTACATGTTTTCTAACAAATGATTTATCTATTCTATGAGAGTTCTTGCTTGAACAGATTTCCTTGCTTTTCGAGATATTTCATCTATTTTATGTTGTTGTATCTTCTCACTCTCTTGCCAGACCGTCGTGTCTGATCATTTGCTTTGGTACTCAGGTCCCGTTGCCGGTTTCCTTGAGGAGGAGCCGGAGGAGGCGGTAGGTGAGCTACAACCTCTAGTTGAGTGGCGTGCTGACGATGTCATGTAGACATCGGGTTGCTACAAGGGGCGTAACATTTTGGGGATAACTTATTAACCATTCTTTTGGGTTATTATTTTGTAATATTGGCCTTTGTTAGCCTCTAATTTTGGGGAATGTAACTAAATGATATTTTGTCTAACTTTAACAACTTTTGGGAAACATGCTATAGATCATTGCTCTTTCTGATACAGTTTTGATATTTGATGTTAATGCTTGCATGACTAGAGATAGTCCAACTATTTGATTTGTTACATGCTTCCGCGCTAAAAAGAAATGTTCATGCAAGGTTGTGATATCCTCACCGCGGACACCTGTGGGAAATTAAATAAGTTGTATTTTGTGGATGTAGATAATCCTCTTTAATAATCATTACACACTAATTAGTCCCGATCCCGGATTAGGGATTGCCGGTCCGGGGTCGCGACATCATCGGAATGAAGTGAGCAGACTTTGTCAGACGGTCTACAATAATCCAAATTGCAATATTTCCCTTCTTGGTATTAGGCAAACCGGAGACGAAATCCATGGTAATGTGCTCCCATTTCCACTACGGAATCTCCAAAGGCTGTAACAAACCTGGAGGCTTCTGATGCTCTGCCTTAATCAACTGACAAGTTAAACAACGAGACACAAAAGCTGTTATCTCTCTCTTCATGTTGTTCCACCAAAATCTATTCTTCAAATTATGGTACATCTTCGTGCTACCCGGATGCATAGAATATCTCGTGCTATGAGCTTCATTCATTATTTCACTCTTCAAATCATCCACATTTGGCACACACAACCGGTCACGAAAATACAATATCCCATTCACCATCTTGAAATCTGGAAGTTCTGTAATATGTTCCACTATCTTTGCCAAGTCTGGGTCTTGCAATTGATTTTCCTTGATCTTCTGGATGAAGGTAGGTTTTGATACTGTCATGTTTGCTAACATCGCACCCAATCTCAGGGTTTGCAACTCTACACCCAACTCTTCAAACTGCTGTAAGACACCCATTTCTCTCAAATTGGCCATAACCACTGATTTCCTACTCAAAGCATCTGCTACCACATTCACTTTGCCTGGATGATACTTGATTGGAAAGTCATAATCTTTGATATACTCCATCCACCGTCTCTGCCTCATATTCAAATCCTTCTGCGAGAACAAATACTGTAAACTTCTGTGATCTGAATGGACTTCAAATTTCTCTCCATAGAGATAGTGTCTCCACATCTTCAATGCGAAAACAACTGCTGCCAACTCCAAGTCGTGAGTCGCATAATTCTTCTCATGGTCCTTCAATTGTCTCGAGCCATAAGCAATCACCTTGCCCTCTTGTATCAATACACAACCCAATCCCACATTCGAAACATCTGCGTAAACAATAAATCCGCCGTTGCCCGATGGTAATGTAAGGATTGGGGCGGTGGTTAACCTTCCTTTCAACTCTTGAAAACTGATTTCACACTGATCGGTCCAAACAAATGGGACATTCTTCCTAGTCAATTTTGTCAACGGGGCTGCAATGGACGAAAAACCTTGGACAAATCTTCTGTAGTAACCTGCTAACCCCAAAAAGCTTCTAATTTCTGTCACATTGCTTGGCCTTGCCCAACTAACAACTGCCTCTATCTTGGCTGGATCAACTGCTAAACCTTCTCTGGAGATGATATGGCCTAGAAAAGCAACTTGCTCTAACTAGAATTCACACTTACTGAGTTTTGCATATAACTGGTTGTCCCTCAAGAGCTGCAACGCTGTCCTCAAATGTTCTTCATGCTCCTTCTTACTCTTGGAATACACAAGGACATCATCAATAAATACTACTGTGGAGTGATCCAAATAGGGTGCAAAGACCTTGTTCATCAGAGCCATAAAGACTGCGGGTGCATTTGTCAAACCAAAGGGCATCACTAAGAACTCATAGTGCCCATATCTTGTTCTAAAGGTTGTCTTCTGAACATCTGAGTCTCTAACTCTCAACTGATGATACCCTGACCTCAAGTCTATCTTGGAAAAATAGGCTGCTCCTTGCAATTGGTCAAACAATTCGTCTATCCTTGGCAATGGATACTTGTTCTTCACAGTCACATGATTCAACTTCCTGTAGTCGATGCACATTCTCAAACTCCCATCCTTCTTTTTCACAAATAACACCAGTGCTCCCCACGGTGAAACACTTGGCCTAATAAAACCTTTGCTCAACAAATCCTGCAATTGGAGCTTTAGCTCACCCATTTCTGCTAGAGCCATCCTATATGGTGCAATCGAGATCGGAGCTGTCCCTGGAAGGAGCTCAATTGTGAACTCAACTTCCCTGATTGGTGGTAAATCCAGGATTTCTTCTGGAAAAACATCCAGAAATTCACACACAATGGGGATATCCTCCACCCCTTGGGACTGTTTATCCTCCGTGATAAACGCAATAAATGCCTGACACCCACTCTGAACTAATCTGCTTGCCTTCAAAACTGAAATAAACCCTGCCTGCGATTTTCTCTTATTCCCCTGAAATATCAATTCTGCCTGTGGCCCTTGGAATCTGAATGTGATGGTCTTACTAAAACAATCCATAGTGGCATGATATGCTTCTAACCAATCCATGCCTAAAATGACATCAAAATCATGCATGTCCGAAACTATGAGGTTGGCCGGTAGATTAACATCTCCTAACAAAACTGTACAACTAGGGTAATGGGTTCTACACACAACTTGTTTCCCTACTGGAGTGGTCACTACTAAAATGTAATCCAAATCACTACATGGTGCATCAATCAACTTAGCAAAACTAGGAGATGCAAAGGAATGTGTTGATCCAGGATCAAATAAAATCTGGGCTTCTACCCCACAGATAAGAAGTTTACCTTCTACCACGTCTCCTGCAGCTTTAGCATCTGCACGGTTGAGATAATACAAACGTCCATGCATCTGTAGTCTATTTGGTACTTGGTTCTGCATTCCTTGGCCATGCTTATTCTGCTGTGGAGGACGAGCGTTCTGATTCTGTGTTGGTTGCCTAGCCTGTTGCTGCTGCTGCTGGGGTGGTCTGACTTGATTCTGAACTGGTGTTTGGTTCTGAGGAGCTACTTGTCTCTGCTGCTGGTTTCTGTTCCCTTGATTCTGAAGTAATGGGCAATCCTTGATTGCATGGTTCATAGCCCCACATTTAAAACAGGCACCCATGGCCTTGCGACATTCGTGTGTTTCATGATTCTTGCCAGAATGTCCACAACCCTGCCTTACATGACCTGGTTCTTGCCTTGGCTTCTTGCTCTGTTGTTGCCTCTGATTATGCTGCTGATAGTACTGCTTCCTGTCCTGAACAATCATGTTGTTAATATCTTCAAATGTATATGCCCGCTTGACTGCCTCATCATATGTAGCTGGTGGAACTACTCCTATGACATCTCTCCTGATGATCGGGTTCAACCCTTCCAAAAACTTTGTTATCTTCTTCCTTTCGGTGTCAATCAACTCGGTAGCATATCTAGCCAATCTTTCAAACTTGGTGACATAGTCTAGCACCGTCATGCTACCTTGCTTGAGCTGCTGAAACTCAATAGCCTTCTGCCTCTTGACATGAGAGGGAATGTATTTATCTTGAAATTGTGTTTTGAATGCTGCCCATGCCTCTTCGTCAGCCATCACTGCATATGGATCCTTAACTGTTTGCCACCACCTATCTGCAAGCCCATAGAATAATGAAGTTGTGAGGTTGACCTTCTGTATTCCCGTGCACATAAAGACATCGAAGATTTTCTCCGTATTGACTAGCCAGTCATCTGCCATTAACGGGTCCTCATTGCCCGAAAATTCCTTCGGTGCCCTCTTCCTAAATCTCTCAAATAAAGCATTAGGGTCAGGATCCCTATTTTGAATGACAATCTGTGGACCCACGGGTGGTGCTACATTCCTATTCTGAAGTACTTCCAAAAGTTGCCTCTAAACTTGTGCCATTTCATCATCCTTCTTAGCCAGCTGTTCTTGAAATCTGGCTTGGTTCTCATTAGCCTGCCTTTGTTGTGCTATCATGGCTTGCATAAGTTCCTGAAACTGTGTGGCTGTTGGTGTCTCAGATGCATCTGACTCATTATGCTGACTGCCTGAAGCATGATGATTTGGAGCTTTTCTTGGAGGCATAGTGCTGTAAAACAAAGAGTTAAAACACAATAACATAGTACAAGGGTTTCTAAGATCCTATACGAACGAATCTATCGAACTCACGAATCCTCGCCATGTTCCTAAGACCTTTCTAGTTTCTTTTAAGTGCCTGAAACATGTCTCGCTCTGATACCAGTCCTGTCGCGACCCCGGAACGGAGCCCCGAGCCCACGACGTGCGTTGTGTTGTTCTGTACATTGGAGATATACTTTCCCACAGGTTCCCGCGGTGAGGATTCCCAAAGACACGCGGAATCTGACTCACACGATCAAGTATCCGGAAGCGTGTAGCAAAACACATCAAGATAAGCACTAATAAATTATTTAAGTGCCATGACAAATAGTAACAAGACATAGTATCAAAGAAAGAAGCTAACGTGGCATTCCCAACATAGTTTAAGTTATAAGACTGACACGAAAGTAAGTTAAGTTTTTGTTACAACCCATAAGAGGCCAATACACTTCTCCAAAATAATCAAAAGAAACCCCAAGACAAAAGATGACGAGACTCAAGAACCCGCCCGACGTCTAGATGACATCGTCGGGCTGCCACTCTCTCACAGGGGTTGGCTCACAAGCCTCCTCCTGACGCTCCTCCTCAAAGGCAACTTCTCCTGCACCTGGGCACCAACAAACAAGGGTCAAACACAACGGTTTGGCAGGTAATCAATTTAGGTGCAAGCATGAACAATAACGTTTTAGAAAACATATAAGAAAATCCTTGATTTGAAATACTATAATGACTGAGATACATTTGCAGAAATATTTAACTGAGCTGAGATACTAAAACAAACTAGTATGAGTACATAATATATCATGAATAGTCATCATCCACAAAGAGCCCATCCTTTCTCTCTCATTTATATAATGAAAAGAGCAAGCACGCACGACAAGCACGATATACATAATATAATCACGACACGATTTTCCACAAAGACGGGAATTCCGGCCGCGGAACCGGACACGCACGATGTGTAATAAATACACGACCAGTCTGCAGACAGTCCACATGTTTAAGGACCCCCAGACAGTGGATCAAACTGAAAAGGCAGTCCAAGCTCAGTGGTGTTTACTTAATTCATGAATGCACAAAACACGTGAAACACTATCAAAACTTGTCGAGATAAAAAGGGGGAAGTCACTTATCAAAACACGACGAACACGACTAGCAAAAGGCATAATAAATATGCATAACACGCTTAGGAAGTGATCCCCTTTTTCTTGAAACAATTCTTCAAAACAAGTACACGATGGCACTTATCGTACCAAAACGGAATTCAAACACGAAATCTGACAAGCATGTGTTAAGGCTGCTAATTGACCTTTGTGTAATTGAGACTCCAAATGTCGGAATATATAAGAATTGGTGTCCCCGAAGTTGGGTTGCATTTCAAAGTTCCATTTACACAATGTCAAGTCAAAACCCTTAACATAGTCTAGTTTTTCAATCTTCAAGAAAATACACAACTTAATAATTCTTCTCCTGAATCTGGCAGGTTCGCTCGAGCGAACTTTATAAGGTGATGACACTTCGCTTGAGCGAGACAGTTCATTCGAGCAGATAATAAGTGCGCTCGAACGGACAACTCTCTGTCTTGCTCCAGATTATACAGAGGGCAGTTCGCTCGAGCGGATCATAGGGTCGCTCGAGCGGACAGCTCTCTGTCTGCGCTCGGACCAAACAGAGGCTTGGTCGCTCGAGCGAATCAGCTTCTGCCTGAGCTCGCAGAGTGCAGAAACTGCCTTTCTCTTATACAACCTCCACTACACTTTTCTCCTTCTTCTCATCCCTCAATCACATACAATCCCTTGAGCCTTCATGCTCACCAAGGGTTCATTTATCATCATTTCACACATCTAAATCCAATAAAACATAACCATGAAGCTTGTAAACAGATTTAATGCACAATTTCTAAAATACAATGAAATCAAAATACACATGCATCATTTCCTAGAGAGATTACTTGCCTTGCCCAATGCTAACAATCCTTATCAAGCACTTCACTCAAGCTATTCCAATCCTACAAGGAAACCCAAGAAAACCACACAAACTCACTCAAAAATGGAAACAAAGAACCCATTTTAACAAAAAGGGTTTTCCAAATGAAAAACAAGACCTTAAGGAACCAAAATAACTCTATGAAAAATATGGGTTGAAGCCAAACAAGAGAAAGAGAAGAAAAAGGAGCTTTTTCCCAACTTGGAAACTCAAGAAACTTGCATCAATGGAGAGCTTAGGATGAGAGGAAGAAGATGGTAGCCTTGGAATCTTCTTTTGAGTCTTCTAGCTAGATCATGCAAGGTGAGGAAGATGGAAAGGAAAGAGGGATTTTTCAGCCCTAGGTCAAGAGAGTTGCAGGAAATTTGGGGGAAATGAATGAAAAGAGAGGGGGAGGGGGATTAAGTGAAGACAATGGGCCCCAATTAACATGAACCTTGAAGTGACCAAAACACGATCTTGTGGGCCTCGGATGACTTCGACAAAGAACGATAAAACGATCCTCGAAATATCTAGTTTCCAAAAAGTATATTTTTGACATGGTTTTGAGATCTCAAAAATCGTGTCCAGATTTGTGCATAAAAGACAATTTTACCCTCTTTGGGCCAAAACATGGGTTTTTGGGCTTCAAACATGAATGGGCTTAAGACGAAAGTTGTAACACATAGAAAAATCATTCAAATGAAATCAAAATCACAATCACACGGAAACCGATACGACCTGCCCAAGCTTACACGGGCACTCAGGCCTTCCTGAGTGTGTCTGACTAATACTAAACGTTCTCAAAATTCCCAAAGCTATGTCCAAGACTAAAACTAATTACTTTTAACCCAACGATAACTAAACCCACTTAGAACTAAACACATACTAATCGCACACTAATCGAGCTAGTCTGGGTCGGGGTCTAACAGGCAACCCATGAAACATAGGCTCATATCCAGCCCAAGCATGACACGGGCCTTAAGTGATTTGCTCAAGCTCAACTCACCGTGCACATGTCAGTCCCCAGCCCTCCCATTTAGTCAATCGGGCTAGTTAGGGCGGGGCCTCAATCTTTTTATCACTTGTTTGGATAAAATCGGTCCCTAAACTAAAGTTAATATTTATTAGAGCCAGGTTGGGCCAATCCCTGACCTTTTGTGTGGGGTGTTTTCCTAAGAGTAGGATTACGCTAGTCTCGGTAGCAATACCAGCTCAACTCATCCCGATCTCGGTATCCAAGTTAGGCCAGAGTGCCAAGATTCATCTAGCTCGGTAATGGTACCAACCAGACATCTCATCTCAGCTTGGCAAACAGTGTCAGCTTGTGCCAAGCTTGAGCCAGCCTCGGTAAGAGTACCGACTGGGCTCATCTCGGTCTCGGTATAAGGCACCTAGGCAATAGTGTCAGACTACATCCGAATCTGGTCTCAGTATCATCTTCAGCTCGGTCCGTCCACTGAAATGAGTACTACACCATGATTGTACTTCCACAAAGTACATGGCTACGTTACAGAACGTGCTGACAGACAAGACGGACGCCGTATAATGATCAGGTGTCGTCTGGATCAGTCACATCCACATTAATACGAGATGTCGTCTCTTGATTCTACCAGACAGTATCTCCTCCTACCCCCACTAAGGGAGCGCCAGGTGAAAACCTCTACAGATACAAGGGTAAGAATCCCTTTGGAGGTATGTGATGATATGTTTTTTTACAACATCATGCAATACTAGCATACCTGCCTCTCATCTCCATCCTTTGTTCAGTGATAGCACTAACTTAGACGTCGGAGAGCCTTTGGCTGACGGCAGCTAGGGTCTCTGATCTTTATTTCTCCTTCCCTTTCAGGGTCTTAGGCGATCTATCTCCCTCAAAGAAGCTTAAACAGCAAATCACGAGTCTCACACTCACCAAATCTGAGTCTGTAATATTTAGGCTCTCACAATTGGCGCCGTCTATGGGAAACGATCAACAAAGCCATGTCTCTAGAAGCAGCGAAGGATTTACAAAGCCCCGCCACCATCATCGACAACCCCCTGTCGAACGAGATCCAGGGAAAGTCCAGGCGCGGGACGACCTGTAACTTCGACAGGTTCATCAGGAAAGGGGGTAACAGCACCTCCCTAGCAAAGCGGTCCTCCACCGGAGCACCCCCAACAGAGTGCTGCCCTGCTGGAGACTCCCCCACAGAGCAAAAGTTCCAGCAGCCAGGTCTCGTCATTTCCTCCACCAGATGGATCGTGACAGCAATAGTGATGAAGATCCATCCCTTATTGATGCCAGGACCCGAAGCCACGGCCCTCGCATCCTTCAAGCAAGCTTCGTTGCTAGGCAGCAAGCTTCAAAGGGACCTCATTCGGTTCCCCATGGTCATGGTGAAAGCACTGATCACCAGGGCGAACCAAGACAAACCTCGAGCTTGAGCTCACGAGAGCTTCAATCTTTGGCAGGAAAGTTCTCCCAGAAAAGAAATGGCAATCTCAGAAACAGTTCCTTGACTAGCCATGCAGTCTTCACCCTCAAGTCCCGGTTCGGAGATAGCATCAGCCACAGCTTGGATAGTTCCGATCGCGACAGCTCCAGCAGCGGCCTCGGCGATATCACTAGCCACGACTCGGGTAGAAGCACAACCCAGCATGAGTTTCAGCTGCGGGCCTCGGTGACAATACCGACCACAACTCAGCTCCTTCAGTTGATAGCTCCAGCAGCGGCCTCAGTGATAGCACCGGCTGCTGCTCGGACAATCTCGATCTTGAAAACTCCGGCAACGACCTCGGTGATAGCACTGGCCACAGCTCGGACAATTCCAATCTTCATAGCTTCAGCTGCGGCCTCAGTGACTGTTAGACCCCGACCCAGACCAATTCGATTAGTGTGCGATTAGTGTGTGTTTAGTCCTAAGTGGGTTTAGTTGTCATTGGGTTAGAAGTAATTAGTTAGTCTTGTACATAGTTTTGGGAATTTTGAGAACGTTTAGTATTAGTCAGACACACTCAGGAAGGCCTGAGTGCGTGTCTAAGATTGGGAGGATCGTATCGGTTTCCGTTTTAATTGTGATTTTGATTTCATTTGAATGATTTTACTATGTGTTACAACTTTCGTTTTCAGCCCATTCATGTTTGAAGCCCAAAAACCCAAGTTTGGCCCAAAAAGGGTAAAGTTTTCTTTTATAAACAAACCTGGACACAAAATTCGAGATCTCAAAACCATGTCAAAAATATACTTTTTTGGAAACTAGACATTTCGAGGATCATTTTATCCTACTTCGTCGAGTTCATTCGAGGCCCGCAAGATCATGTTTTTGTCAATACAAGGTTCAAGTTCATTGGACCCATTTACAAGTGTTTAAGTCAACTCTCCTTCTCTTCCACTCTTTCCATTCCCAAAACCCTAACCCTAGAGCAGCCAAGAGGAGAAACCTTTTCCCTCCATTTTATTCTCTTGAATGATCAAGCTAGAAGCCTCCAAATGGAATTCAAAGACCACCAACTTCTTCCTCTCATCTCAAGCTTTCTATTGATGTCCTTTTCTTGAAAGTTAGAAGTGAGCAAGCTCTCCATTGTCTTCATTCCTTTTTGTTTGGGCATTTCTAGGTAAGAGCTTCAACCCATATTTTTCATAGAGCCTTTTTAAAACTAAAAGATCTCGTTTTTTATGTTACAAACCCTTTTGTTAAAATGGGTTTCTTGTTTTCAAGATTGAGTGAGTTTTTGTGTGGTTTTCATGGGTTTTGTAGCTCTTGGGATTAGCTTGAGTGGAAGTGCTTGAAGAGGTTTGTGGCATCTTTGACTAAGGCAAGTAACCAATCTAGGATGGATAATAGCATGTGTGCATTTGATTTGTTTTATTTTCATTCTTCTCATTTCATTGGAAAATTTGGGGATTTTGTTTTAGATTGAAGAATGGGGATGTGATGTGTCAATTTGTGATATGAAATGTATGTTTTACCCCTTGGAGAGCATGTAGGCTGAGGGAGTTGCAGGTTAAATGAGAAAGGAGAAGAAGGGAAAAAGAAATGTGAAAAATCTGAACTGAACTGCACTTCCCGTGCAATTTCGGTCAGCCGCAGGTCAACTGGCGGCTAGCCGAAATCCCCATTTCGGCTAACCGCGAGCTAACCGAAGTCGGCGGTTCCTTTTCCAGAAGCCTGCAGTTTTGACAGTGAGTTTCAGTCAGCCCTACGGTCAGCTTACGGCTAGCCGCCAGTTTCCATTTCGGCTAACCGTTAGCCAACCGAAATCATTACTATTCCTTTTCCAGAGAGCTGCATCAGACTTGGATTTTCAGCCCTACGGTCAGCTTACGGCTAGCCGCCAGCTGACCGCGAGCTGACCAAAATTTGGCAGAATGCCTGTTTTGAAGAGTATTTGTAAGAATGAAAACTAGAACATGTTAAGTGACCTTTAGCCTGATATTGTGCACTCGAAACCTGAGATGTCTTTGAACTTCTGGGGCACTGATTCTCTTTTAAATTCCAACATTTGGGTTTCAATTACACAAGGATCAATCAAAGGTCGTTACATGTCCTTGATAGGCTTTGTGTTCGTACTTTGGTTTTGATACAATGAATATAATTGTGTACTTGTTTTGAAGTTTAAGTATAAGCTCGTTTTGGAGATTTGTTTCAAGAAAAAAGGGTCACTTCTTAAGCGTGTTATGCATATTAATTATGCATTTTGTTAGTCTTGTTTTGATAAGTGACTTTCCCCTTTTTATCTCGACATGTTTAGACAATGTTTCACGTGTTTTGTGCATTCATGAATTTAAGTGAACACAACTGAGCTTGGACTGTCCTTTCAGTTTGATCCACTGTCTGGGGGTCCTTAAACATGTAGACTGTCTACAAACTGGTCGTGTATTTTATTACACATCGTGCGTGTCCGGTTTCACGGCCGGAATCACCGTATATGTGGGAATCGTGTCGTGATTATATTATGTATATCGTGCTTGTCGTGCGTGCTTGTCGTGCGTGCTTGCTCTTTTCATTATAAATGATAGAGAAAGGATGGGCTCTTTGTGGAATGTAACTATTCATGATATTATAAGTATTCATGTCAATTTTGCTCGTATTTTGAAATGTACTTTAGTCATGTAACTGTTTACCATTCAACAAAATGTCTTTAAATGCTTCCTTTAACGTCTACTACTTATGCTCATGCCTAAATTGATTACCTGCCAAACCGTTGTGTTTGATCCTTCTAAGTTGGTGCCCAGGTACAGGAGACGTTGCCTTTGAGGAGGAGCATCAGGAGGAGGCTCTTGAGCCACCCCCAATCCGAGAGTGGCGACCCGACGATGTCATCTAGACGTCGGGCGGGTTCTTAAGTTTCGCTACATTTATTCATTGGGCTCTTTTATTATTTTGAGAATTGTATTGGCCTCTGTTGGCCTCTCATGGGATGTAACTAAAACTTAACTTACTTTTGTGTTAGTCTCATAACTTGAATCTTGATGGGAGCGCCATATTAACTCCTTTCTTTTGATACTATGCCTTGTTATTATTTGTTATAGCACTTAAAAATTTATTGGTGCTTATCTTGATGTGATTTACTACACGCTTCCGCAAACTTGATCATGTGAGTCAGATTCCGCGTGTTTCGGGAACCCTCACCACGGGAACCTGTGGGAAAACAAACAATCATCAATCAACACGTCGTGGGCCCGGGGTCCGTTCCGGGGTCGCGACAGGACTGGTATCAGAGCGGGACTTGTTTCAGGCACTTAAAAGAAACTTGAAAGGTCTTAGGAACACGGCGAGGATTCGTGAGTTCGATAGATTCGTTGGTATAGGACCTTAGAAACCCTTATACCATGTTTATTGTGTACTAACTCCTTGTTTTACAGCACCATGCCTCCAAGAAAAGTTCCAAACAATCATGCTTCAAGTAGTAATCAGAACGAGTCAGACACAACTAATACGCCAACCGCTACACAATTTCAAGAACTCATGCAAGCTATGATAGAACAACAAAGACAGGCAAATGAGACTCATGCCAGATTTCAAGAACAATTAACTAAGAAGGATGAAGAAATGGCTCAAGTTCAGAGACAACTCTCGGAAGTTCTTCAGAACAGGAACTTAGCTCCACAACCTTTGGGTCCACAGATTGTTATCCGAAATAGGGATCATGACCCTAATGCACTATTTGAGAAGTTCAGGAAGAGAGCACCGAAGGAGTTTTCGGGCAATGAGGACCCGTTAGTCGCAGATGACTGGCTAGCTAATACCGAGAAAATCTTTGATGTCTTTATGTGCACGGGTAGACAGAAGGTCAACCTCATAGCTTCACTATTTTACGGGCTTGCAGATCGTTGGTGGCAAACAGTTAAGGATCCATACACGGTAATGGCTAATGAAGATGTGTGGGCAGCGTTCAAGACCAGTTTCAGGATAAGTACATTCCCTCTCATGTTAAGAGGCAGAAGGCTATTGAATTTCAGCAGCTCAAGCAAGGCAGCATGACGGTGCTAGACTATGTCACCAAGTTTGAGAGATTGGCTAGATATGCTACCGAGTTGATTGACACTGAGCAGAAGAAGATAACGAAGTTCTTGGAAGGGTTGAATCCGATTATCATGAGAGATGCCATAGGAGTAGTTCCACCAGCTACGTATGATGAGGCGGTCAAACGGGCATATAAGTTTGAGGATATTAACAACCTGGTCGTTCAGGACAGGAAGCCGCACTACCAGCAGCAGAATCAGAAACAACAGCACAACAAGAAACCAAGGCAAGAGCACAGTCAAGTGAGACGGGGTTGTGGCCATTGTGGCAAGAATCACGAAACTCATGAATGTCATAAGGCCATGGGTGCCTGTTTCAAATGTGGAGCTATGAACCATGCAATCAAGGATTGCCCACAACTTCAGAATCAAGGGAACAGAAACCAATAGCAGAGACAAGCAGCTCCTCAAAATCAAGCACCAGTTCAGAATCAGGTTAGACCATCTCAGCAGCAGCAGCAGGCTAGGCCACCAGCACAGAATCAGAATGCTCGTCCTCCACAACAGAATAGACATGGCCAAGGAAGGCAAAATCAAGCACCGAATAGACTACAGATGCATGGACGTTTATATTATCTCAATTGTGCGGATGCTGAAGCTGTAGGAGACGTGGTAGAAGGTAAACTTCTTGTTTGTGGGGTAGAAGCCCAGATTTTATTTGATCCTGGATCCACACATTCGTTTTCATCTCCTAGTTTTGCTAAGATGATTGATGCACCACATAGTGAATTGGATTACATTCTGATAGTAACCACACCAGTAGGGAAACAAGTTGTGTGTAGAACCTATTACCCTAGCTGTATAGTTTTGTTAGGAGATGTTAATTTACCGGCCAACCTCATTGTTTTAGACATGCATGATTTTGATGTCATCTTAGGCATGGATTGGTTAGAAGCATATCAGGTCACCATGGATTGTTTTAGTAGAACCATAACATTCAGATTCCAATGACCACAGCAGAATTGATATTTCAGGGGAATAAGAGAAAAACTCAGGCAGGATTTATTTCAGTTTTGAAGGTAAGCAGATTAGTTCAGAGTGGGTGTCAGGCATTTATTGCGTTTATCACGGAGGATAAACAGTCCCAAGGGGTGGAGGATATCCCCATTGTGTGTGAATTTCTGGATGTTTTTCCAGAAGAAATCCCGGGATTACCACCAATCAGAGAAGTTGAGTTCACAATTGAGCTCCTACCAGGGACGGCTCTGATCTCGATTGCACCATACAGAATGGCTCCAGCAGAAATGGGTGAACTAAAACTCCAATTGCAGGAATTGTTGAGTAAAGGCTTTATTAGGCCAAGTGTTTCACCTTGGGGAGCACCAGTGTTGTTTGTGAAAAAGAAAGATGGAAGTCTGAGAATGTGCATTGACTATAGGAAATTGAACCATGTGACCGTGAAGAATAAGTATTCATTGCCAAGGATAGACGAATTATTTGATCAATTACAAGGAGCAGCCTATTTTTCCAAGATAGACTTGAGGTCAGGGTACCATCAGTTGAGAGTTAGAGACTCAGATGTTCAGAGAACGGCCTTTAGAACAAGATATGGGCACTACGAGTTCTTAGTGATGCCCTTTGGTTTGACAAATTGTTAGACCCCGACCCAGACCAATCCGATTAGTGTGCGATTAGTATGTGTTTAGTTCTAAGTGAGTTTAGTTGTCGTTGTGTTAGAAGTAATTAGTTTTAGTCTTGGACATCGCTTTGGGAATTTTGAGAACGTTTAATATTAGTCTGACACACTCAGGAAGGCCTGAGTGCACGTGTAAGCTTGGGAGGATCGTATCGGTTTCCGTGTGATTGTGATTTTGATTTCATTTGAATGATTTTTCTATGTGTTACAACTTTCGTCTTAAGCCCATTCATGTTTGAAGCCCAAAAACCCAAGTTCTGGCCCAAAAAGGGTAAAGTGGTCTTTTTGCACAAATCTGGACACAATTTTCGAGATCTCAAAACCATGTCAAAAATATACTTGTTGGAAACTAGATATTTCGAGGATCGTTTTATCCTTCTTCGTCGAAGTCATTCGGGACCCACAAGATCATGTTTTGGTCATTTCAAGGTTCAAGTTAATTGGGGCCCATTGTCATCACTTAAACCCCATCTCCCTCTCTTTTCATTCATTTCCCCCAATTTGTGCAACTTCCTTGACCTAGGGCTGAAAACCCCTCTTCCCTTTCCATCTTCCTCATCTTGCATGATCTAGCTAGAGTTCTCCAAATAAAATTCTAAGGCTATCATCTTCTTCCTCTCATCTCAAGTTTCCTATTGATGTCTCCTTCTTGAAAGCTAAAGTTGGGAAAGCTCTCCATTTCCTTCATTCCTTCTTGTTTGAGCATTTCTAGGTAAGAGCTTCAACCCATATTCTTCATGTAGTCTTTTTGGTTCTTAAAGATCTTGTTTTCCATGTTTACAAACCCCTTTGTGAAAATGGGTTCTTTGTTTTCATTTGTGTTGAGTTTTGAATGGATTTCCTTGGGATTATTTGTAGTGTTGGCTTAGCATTTGAGTAAGAGTGCTTGAAGAGGATTGTTTAGTATTTCGACAAAGGCAAGTAATCTCTATAGGTTCAATGTTGCATGTGTATTTTTTATTTCATTGTGATTTAGGAATTTTGCATATAAACTTGTTTACAAGCTTCATGATCATGTTTTCATTGGATTGGATGTTTGAAATGGTGAAAATGAACCCTTGGTGAGCATGAAGGCTCAAGGGATTGTATGTGGTTTAAGGATGGGAAGAAGGAGATGAATGTGTGGGAAGTTGTACAAGAGAAAGGCATTTTCTGCACTCAGCGAGCACAGGCAGAAGCTTGTCCGCTAGAGCGACCAAGCCTCTGTTTGTTCCGAGCGCAGACAGAGAGATGTCCGTTCGAGCGACCTTATTGTTTGCTCGAGTGAACTGTCTCGCTCGAGCGAAGTGTCAATACCTTACAAGTTCCGCTCGAGCGAACCTGCCAGATTCAGGAAGAAGAATTATTTCATTTGTGTATTTTCTTGAAGGTTGAAAAACTAGACTATGTTAAGGGTTTTGATTTGACATTGTGTAAATGGAACTTCAAAATGCAACCCAACATCGGGGACACCAATTCTTGTATATTCCGACATTTGGGGTCCCAAGTACACAAAGGTCAATTAGTAGCCTTAACACATGCTTGTCAGATTTCGTATTTGAATTTCCGTTTTGGTACGATAAATACCATCGTGCACTCGTTTTGGATTTCAAGTATAAGCTCGTTTTGAAGAATGGTTTCAAGAAAAAGGGGATCACTTCTTAAGCGTGTTATGCATATTAATTATGCCTTTTGCTAGTCGTGTTCGTCGTGTTTTGATAAGTGACTTCCCCCTTTTTATCTCGGCATGTTTTGATAGTGTTTCGCGTGTTTTGTGCATTCATGAATTAAGTGAACACCACTGAGCTTGGACTGCCCTTTCAGTTTGATCCACTGTCTGGGGGTCCTTAAACATGTGGACTGTCTGCAGAATGGTCGTATATTTACTACACATCGTGCGTGTCCGGTTCCACGGCCGGAAATCCCCGTATATGTGGGAATCGTGTCGTGATTATATTATGTATATCGTGCTTGTTGTGCGTGCTTGCTCTTTTCACTATATATATGATGGAGAAAGGATGGGCTCTTTGTGGATTGTAAATATTCATGATATTATACGTACTCATGCTAGTTTGTTTTAGTATCTCAACTGTGTTGTATTCTCGAAAATGTATCTCAGTCATTGTAGTATTTCAAATCAGGGATTTGTTTATATGTTTTCTTATCACGTTATTTGTTTCATGTTTTCACCTAAATTGATTACCTACCAAACCGTTGTGTTTAACCCTTGTTTGTTGGTGCCCAGGTGCAGGCAATGTTACCTTTGAGGAGGAGCATTCGGAGGAGGCTTTTGAGCCAACCCTTGTTAGAGAGTGGCAGCCCAACGATATCAATTAGACGTCGGCCGGGTTCTTGAGTTTCGTCATTATCTCATGGGGTTTCTTTTGTTATTTTGAGAAGTTGTATTGGCCTCTGTTGGCCTCTCATGGGATGTAACTAAAACTTAACTTACTTTTGAGTTAGTCTCATAACTTGAATCTTGATGGGAATGCCATTTTAACTTCTTCCTTTGATACTGTGCCTTGTTATTATTTTGTTATAGCACCTAAAAATTTATTGGTGCTTATCTTGATGTGATTTGCTACACGCTTCCGCAAACTAGGGAATCCTCACCGCGGGAACCTGTGGGAAAACATAAACAATCGAACATCAACAACTCGTCGCGGGCCCGGGGATTCGTTCCGGGGTTGCGACACAAATGCACCCACTGTCTTCATGGCTCTTATGAACAAAGTCTTTGCACCCTATTTGGATCACTCTACAGTAGTATTCATTAATGATGTCCTTGTGTATTCCAAGAGTAAGAAGGAGCATGAAGAACATTTGAGGACAGCGTTGCAGCTTTTGAGGGACAACTAGCTTTTTGCAAAACCCAGTAAGTGTGAATTCTGGTTAGAGCAAATGCTTTTCTAGGCCAGATCATCTCCAGAGAAGGTTTAGCAGTTGATCCAGCTAAGATAGAAGCAGTTGTTAATTGGGTGAGGCCAACCAGTGTGACAGAAATCAGAAGCTTTTTGGGGTTAGCAGGCTATTACAGAAGATTTGTTCAAGGTTTTTCGTCCATTGCAGCACCGTTGACAAAATTGACCAGGAAGAATGTCTCATTTGTTTGGACCGAACAATGTGAAACAAGTTTTCAAGAGTTGAAAGGAAGGTTAACCACCGCCCCAATTCTTACATTACCATCAGGCAACAGCGGATTTATTGTTTATACAGATGCTTCGAATCTGGGACTAGGTTGTGTATTGATGCAGGATGGCAAGGTGATTGCTTATGGCTCGAGACAGTTGAAGGACCATGAGAAGAGCTATGCAACTCATGATTTGAAATTGGCAACAGTTGTTTTCGCATTGAAGATGTGGAGACACTATCTCTATCGAGGGAAATTTGAAGTTCATTCAGATCACCGAAGTTTACAATATTTGTTCTCGCAGAAGGATTTAAATATGAGACAAAGACGGTGGTGGAGTATATCAAGGATTATGACTTTCCAATCAAGTATCATCCAGGCAAAGTGAATGTTGTAGCTGATGCATTGAGTAGAAAATCAGTGGTCATGGCCAGTTTGAGAGGAATTGGTGCATTATAGCAGTTTGAAGAGTTGGGTGTGGAAGTGCAAACCCTGAAGCTGGGTGCAATGTTAGCAAACATGACAGTATCAGAACCTATCTTTATTCAGAAGATCAAAGAAAGTCAGTTACAAGATACAGACTTGGCAAAGATAGTAGAATATATCACAGAACGTCCAGATTTCAAGATGGTGAATGGGATATTGTATTTTCGTGACCGGTTGTGTGTGCCAAATGTGGATGACTTGAAGAGTGAAATAATGAATGAAGCTCACAGCACAAGATATTCTATGCATCCGGGTAGCACGAAGATGTACCACAATTTGAAGAATAGATTTTGGTGGAACAACATGAAGAGAGAGATAGCAGCTTTTGTGTCTCGTTGTCGAACTTGTCAGTTGATTAAGGTGGAGCATCAGAAGCCCCCAGGTTTGTTACAACCGTTGGAGATTCCGGAGTGGAAATGGGAGCACATCACCATGGATTTCATTTCCGGGTTGCCGAATACCAAGAAGGGAAATAATGCAATTTATATTATTGTAGATCATCTGACAAAGTCTGCTCATTTCATTCCGATGAAGACAGGGAACATGATGCATGTAAGACGCCGACTCGAGTGAACTCGATTAGTACTAATTAAGACGTGTGTTAGTTCTAAGATTGATTAGTGATTTTGGCTAAGTTGGGTTGGAATAGCTTTTGAAATAGTTTTGGGGAATTTTGATTGCTTTGTGATAGTGGGACCCTTTGGGGGTTCCTTTTTATGACCTTGCATGCGCTTGAGGATTTATCGGAGATTTTGTATTCATTGTTTTAATATCGTTTTATTGGTATTGTTATTCCATACAACTTTCATGTTGATCCCGTGCCCGTTTGAGACCCCGAAACCCGATTTCATAGCCTTGAGGGCAAAACAGGCATTGCGCACCAAATCTGTACCCAAAACCTGATATTCCCGAAACCCGCGAAACATATACTTTTTGGAAACTAGATATTTCGACAATCACTTTTCTCTTCTTCGTCGAATTCATTAGAAGCCCCGAAAGCAATGATTTCAGCCCAATTAGATTTCTAGTGGTGGAGCACACTCCCCACTTATTTAGAAGGAAACCTTCCCCTTCCATTTCCTTTTTCCAGCACAAGAGAGTGAACCTACGGTTTCCATTGCCTTCCCTCTTGCTCTTGCCTTCCATCACCAAATCCACCACCAACCTTGCACAAATTGAGAGGTGGAGATCATCATCTTCTTCCTCATCACCATAGCTCTCTATTGATACCGTTGCTAGAGAAAACCCTCCATTACAAGACTTCGTTTGAGCTCACCTTGTCCATTAGAGGACCTTACAAGTAAGTAATCCTTCTCTTCTTCTAGATTTGTGTTCCTCTAGCCCTAGAGAAGCTTCACCTTCATTATTGTGAGGTTTCCTTTTCTATTTCATTGTTTGACCATTTTAGGGTTGGTTGTTTTGGGGATTTTGTTCATAGCTTGGATTCTTTTCTTGGGAGAGTATTAGAGCTTGATTTCATTGATTAGAAGACCCAAGGCAAGTGGATGATTTGATTTTTTTAAGCTTTCAATGATTTTAGTATTTTCCACTCATGCCTATTTATTGCTTTTTTTGAAATAAATGTTCATGATAGAGTATTAATGGTGCATTTATATCAAAGAGATGTGTTGGTTCATAGCATTTAATTCCTCTTGTTTTATCCCAAATATATCTTATGTGAAATGGTTTCCTTCTTTCTTTCCTTGTATTGAATGTGGTATTGATGGAGGAGAATAGGATGGATGTGGTGAAAGATTTGATGTTATTTGAATGAAGTTTTAGACTCCTCATTTGATGTATAAAAGTGGCTAAAAAGAGGTTGTAGAAGGAAGAGATAAAGAGGAGCTGAACTGGTCCGGAATCAGTTTCTGGACAGTTCGCTCGAGCGAACATGACACTTCGCTCGAGCGAAGTGTCCAGAAAAGGGTTCGGAGCATTCCAGTAGCTTAGTCGCTCGAGCGGACATCCCAGAATTCGTTCCAGAGAGTCGTTCGTTCGAACGCACTAAAAACTTCGCTCGAACCAATGAGTTCGCTCGAGCGACCTCTTCTGCGCTCGAGCGAACCCACCCAGACAGCCATTCCAGAGAGCTCCTCGCTCGAGCGAACTCTCCGGTTCGCTCGAGCGATGAGCTTTGTTGGTCAAAGGTTATGTGTGGGACGATGATGAACTATTTAAACGTTTTGGGACTATTCATTGGGAACCCCTCTATGTCAAGGAGATTTACTAAGTAATGTATGAGGCCATTTGAAAAGGAAACCATGTCACGAAGATGTCGTTTGAAGTTTAGAAAATTCAAAGTGCATCAGGAGCCCGGAATGTCCCCAAACTTAAAGAGTACCAAATTGTTATTAGATTGACAACGGGATCCCTATCCACTTTAAATAAATCTTGAACTCGATACTTTACCCGAAATTCCAATTGTTTATTGTACTTTATCGATCCCGAGATTTATAGTACATGCCTTGTTTTCCAAAAGCATTGAGTTACACTTGAAATAGTTACTTGTCTTGAAGTGCACTGCACCACATGAAATGACAGTGTGCCCTTGAGCACTCCCCGTCCTGCCCGTTTATTTATCTGTACTTGATTTACTTGCATATGTCTCGATTGTTATTTGACCTATGAGTCGGCACCACTAAGCTTGGATAACCCTGTTGGTCTGATCCACCGACTTGGAGATCCCCCTCTTGTCCCGCCAGCTGTAGTTTGGATCCCGCTACCCGGTTATTACCGTGGTCTTGTCCCGATGCCGCAGATTGCTACTGTGGTTCCTGATGCCCGGCTCGCTACAGTGGTCATGTATAGTATATGTATATGTAATTATAAGATCCGTTGTTTCTCCTCACCTCGAGTGACTGAGATCAGTGCCTAGTTATTGCTCTATTACTTTAGTGATAGAGGACTTAGCTTCGTGTGGTTGTCATCTTGCTCGTTTCTGTTAGGAATTTTCTAGATTGCAATTTGATGGATGCATTTCATTCTAGCATCATTTGATTTTCACACTTGCATTGGTTTTAAATTAACTTGAAATCTTGTTTTATTCATGCATTGCTTTTAAGATTTGTAAAAGTATTGATTTATGCATGATTTGTATTTTTATCTTGGATGCATTTGTTTTAGAAAAGAGTTTTCAAGAAATCAAGCAAGCCTTTGTTTTAAAAGTTTTTGAATCTTTTTAGGCTTTTTATGTCATGTTTTAAAAACGATTAGAATCTTTAAAACATGTTTTCTAAGCTTGATTTAGTGGTCAAAAGGTCCCCCAAAGAAATAACTTTGAAATTGCAAAAGTTGCATTTTTTGCAAAAAGAGGGGGAGTCCCGGCAGTGTCGCCGGTCGACCGAGAGGCAGGTCTCGGTCGACCGAGACAACTGCAGGCAAAAATGCCTGGGAGCACCAACGGTCAGAAATATGACCGTTGTGTGTTCTCGGTCGACCGAGGCCTGTTTGCCGGTCGACCGAGAACTAGCCGTTGGCCACTTTTCCCTATAAATATGAGTTCTTTCCCTTGCCAAAAGTTGGGAATTTTTAACCCCTCCTTGAGAGGATTTGAGGCATATCAAAAGGGAAGAGAACCAAGGGATGAAGGGGAAGATTAGGAAAGCTAAAGCTTGGATTAATGAAGTTAAACCACCAAGTAGGCTCTTCCTTTCTTAATCATATGTTTGCATGCTTTTGTTTTATTTTTGGTAAATCATTTCTAGCATGTTAAACTATGTTTGTGTTGTGTCCTTAACATATTTTATGTTTTGAGTTGATTTATTGTTTTGGATACAACATCATATGATTCAATCCAAGTAGTACTTGAATTGGTAAATCAAAGTAGATCATGTTAATGAAAGAAACTTGGTAAATCATATGTAACATGATTCCTATACTTGGTTGAATCTTTGGTTGTTGTTTTCCATCATAAGAAAATCACTTTCAAAAGTATCTTATGTTTTGGACTCAACTTCTTTACAAATCATATGTTTTCATGTTTTGTTTTATCATTGGTAAATCTTTGTAACATGTTAACCTATGATGTGTTGTATCCTTAGCATGTGTTATATTTTGAATAGATCTATTGTTTTGGATACATCACCATTGATTCATCAAAGTAGTACTTTATCTTTGGTAAATCTAAGTAGATCATGTTAATGAAATATGTAACATGATTCATATACTTTGTTGAATCATTGGTTGTTGTTTTTCCATCATAAGAAAATCTTTTTCAAATGTATCTTATGTTTTGGATTCAACATGTTTACAAATCATATGTGTATTATTGTTTTAATGCTTCACAACTTGCCTTACTTTGATTGGTAAATCATTTTCAAGTTGTCTTTATAATTACATATGATTTGTCCCCTATTTTCAATCAAATCTATTTTTATGTTTTGAGCTTCATTGGTGATTTGATTGACATCCCTATGCATCACATGTTTAGAGCTAATCCATTTCATACAACTTGTGTAACTTTGATATCATTAACAAGTTGTTACTTTTAACATGTGATTGCATCATATCCTCAATCATAAATGTGTTATGAGCTAAAACTTTCAAAAGCCTTAGGCTTACATTTATGAGCTTTCATTTTCAAAATGATTGAGGACCACACACACACACTTCATTTGTTTTCATCTTTGCATTCATAGTGTGAGTGTGTATTAGATTTTCACTTCCATATCCGCCTATTTAAGAGGCATTGTAATGAGCTAAATTGAATCTCCATCAAGTGTATGTTAGACACTAATTAGTGAGATAACCAACCTTGTGGTTGAAGAGGTTATTGCTTAGCCTTTAAAAGCATCTTGTATAGGTTGATGTTAAGCCTTGAAAAACATCATTGAAGAGGTTATTGCTTAGCCTTTAAAAGCATCATGTATAGGTTGATGTTAAGCCTTGAAAAACATCAATGTAAGGTTATTGCTTAGCCTTGGAAAGCATAGTGTAAAGGTTATTGCTTAGCCTATTGAAAAGCATAAATAGTGGAAATCCGGTGGGGTGTTGGTTCACAAGCCGGTAGTGGATGTAGGCATTGAGGCCGAACCACTATAAATCCTTGTGTGATGGTGATTGCTTTGTGGTGATTCTTTTGTTAGCTTCCGCATCTTGTATGATAAATCATCACATGTGACTAGTTTGTTTTAAAGAAGTTAAAATTGTTAAAATTGGTCATAGTTGTAGCACACCCTATTCACCCCCCCCTCTAGGGTTCGGATCCCCATGGACTTACAGTTTCCCCGTTTCCTTGGTTACCTGTACATGTTTTATAATGCATTCTTGTATTTGAATAAATGTTTTATCTCGTCTATAGAAAATGTTATTTAAACAGGTTTAAATGCTTTTGAAGGCAAATTTATGTGTTACTATATTCTGGGTTGTGTTTTTTTATCCATTTGCCAAACCGTCGTGTTTGACCTACTATTTGGTACTCAGGTCCCGTTGTTGGTTATCCCAAGGAGGAGCACGAGGAGGCGGTCGGAGAACCGCAACAGTTAGTTCAGTGGCGTGCTGATGACGTCATTTAGACGTTTGGTTGCTATGAGAGACTTAATATTTTGGGAGAACTGTTTAACCATTCTTTGGATTGGTTTTTTGTTTATATTGGCCTTTGATGGCCTCTATTTTTGGGAAGTGTAATTAAATGATCTTTTGTATAAACTTTAACTTACTTTTGGGTAACATGCTAACGATCATTGCTCATTATGATACTTGATTATACATGTGATTTATCTTGTGATTAGAACTAAATTATCATTGATTTGCTACACGCTTCCGCACTTATAGAAATGTTCATTTATGGTTGTGATATCCTCACCACGGACACCTGTGGGAAATTAAATAAATGCATTGTATTGTTAAACTGATGTGGCATCATTATCATTCAATCATTAATGTCCCGATCCCGGATCAGGACCTTGGTAGCCCGGTCCGGGGTCGCGACAGACTGGTATCAGAGCGAGACGTGTTTCAAGCAATTAAAAGAAACTAGAAATCCTAAGGACGTGGCGAGGATTCGTTAGACTCTTCGTTAGCTTGTATCGTGTGAGCAATGTGTAACCCTTTACTTGATTATTATGTGCTAACAATTTGTTTTGCAGCATCATGCCACCTCGTGAGAGACCAGTAAATGGCAACCCTTCTGCAAGCAATAGTGAGCACACAAGGCCACTTGAAGAGGATAGGGTTGATAACAACCCGCCGAATCAATTCCAACAAATGATGCAGGAAATGCTTGACCAACAGCGTCAGGCTAATGAGAATCAAGCTAGATTGCAAGAACAAATGCTTAAAAGAGAGGAAGACCATGCAAGAAAACTGGCAGAGATGCAAAGGCAATTGCTTGAGGTGTTACAGAGAAGACCAGAACCGGTTCAACCCCAACCTGCCATCGTCATCGATCAGAGGCAACATGACCCAAATGCCTTATTTGAGCGGTTTCAGAAGAGGGCTCCGAAAGAATTCCTTGGAATAGAAGATCCATTAGCCGCAGATGACTAGCTAGGGCATACGGAGAACATCTTTGAGATCTTCCAATGCACTGGAGGAGAAAGAGTGAAGCTAGCATCATCTCTATTTAGCGGTACAGCAGACAAGTGGTGGAAGACGATTATCGAGGAATACAGCACCATGGCTGATGCAGAGGTTTGGGCATACTTCAAGAGGCAATTCCATGATAAGTACGTGCCCGCTCACATCAAGAAACAAAAGGCCATAGAATTTCAGCAGCTTGTCCAAGGAAGTATGACAGTCCTCGAATACCTCACTAAGTTCGAGAGATTGTCCAGATATGCTCCGGAGTTGGTGGATACGGTGGAGAAGAAAATTGCCAAGTTCTTTGAAGGACTTAACCCTTTCATTGAGAGAGATGCCACCGGAGTAGTACCACCTGCAACTTTTGATGAAGCGGTAAAGAGGGCCTATAAGTTTGAGAACTTTCACAACAAGATCCTCAGAGTTCAAGGCAAGGGACAAGCTCATCAGCAGAACTACCAACAGAAGAATCATCAGAACAAGAGACAGAGGACAGAACAGAATGCTCAGGGTCCCTTGGTTTGTACCCACTGTGGGAAGAACCATGAGAGTGCACAGTGTCGTACACTCATAGGAGCATGTTTCAGATGTGGTTCCATGACCCATCAAATGAGAGACTGTCCAAGGAAGAATAGGCAGAACCAGCAGCAGCAGCAAGGGGCACAGCGTCTAGCAGCACCACAGAATGCGATCATTGTCCAGAATCAGGCAAGGCCACTACAGCAACAAGCACCACAACAGCAGTAGCATAGACCACAGCAGCAACAACAACAGGCTCGTCAGTAGGGACAGAACCAAAATCGGCATGCACCGCAGCAGCATAGGAATGTGCAACAAGGCAGGCCACAACAAGCTCCAAATAGGCCACAACATCGAGGACAAATCTACGCGGTCAATAGAGCTGATGCAGAGGCAGCAGGAAATGTAGTTGAATGTACACTTCTTATTTGTGGGATAAAAGCTAGGATTTTATTTGACCCTGGCTCTACACATTCATTCTTATCCCATGAATTTTCTAAGTTGATTGATATGCATGCTAGAGAACTTGAGTTTATTTTTACTGTGGCAACCTCAGTAGGCAAACAAGTTATTTGTAGAACATATTACCCTAGTTGCACAGTTCAGATAGGAGAAGTGGTTTTAACCACAGATCTCATTCTATTAGAGATGTTTGATTTTGATGTCATCCTAGGGATGGATTGGCTGGCAGGGTACCATGCCACAATGGATTGTTTCCATAAGACCCTGACTTTCAAGTTAGATGAGACACCAGCAGGGGTGTTGTTTCAGGGAGAGAGGAGAAATCCTCGTGCAGGGTTTGTCTCAGCATTGAAGGCTGATAGACTATTAAGAAGTGGTTATGAAGCATATTTGGCATTTATCACGGAGGATAAACGGTCCCAAGGGGTGGAGGAGATCCCAATTGTTTGGGAATTCCCGGATGTTTTTCCGAAGGAGATTCCAGGTTTACCACCCACCAGAGAGATTGATTTCACTATCGAGTTGTTACCAGGGACTGCTCCGATATCTATTGCACCATATAGAATGGCTCCAGCAGAGTTGGGAGAGTTAAAGACTCAATTACAAGAGTTGTTAGATAAAGGTTTTATGAGACCAAGCATTTCACCTTGGGGAGCTCTAGTCTTGTTTGTCAAGAAAAAAGATGGTTCGATGAGAATGTGTATAGATTACCGAAGATTGAATCAAGTGACCATCAAGAACAAATATCCATTACCAAGAATAGATGAATTGTTTGATCAATTGTAAGGTGCATCATACTTTTTGAAGATTGATTTGAGATCCGGTTACCATCAGCTGAGAGTTAGAGAATCAGATGTGTTGAAAACAGCTTTCCGGACAAGATATGGCCACTATGAGTTCCTAGTGATGCCATTTGGGTTGACTAATGCACTGGCAGTGTTCATGGCGTTGATGAACAAGATATTTGCAAAGTATCTGGATCAGTTTGTTGTAGTGTTCATAGATGACATTTTGGTATACTCCAAGACCAGAGAAGAGCATGAAGAGCACTTGAGGATAGCACTGCAACTCTTGAGAGAGAATCAGCATTTGTGAAGCTCAACAAGTGTGAATTTTGGTTGGAACAAGTAGCATTTTTGGGGCACATCATCTCCAAAGAACGTTTGTCAGTGGATCCGTCCAAGATTGAAGCAGTTATGAGTTGGGAAAGACCGAAGAATGCAACAGAAATCAGAAGTTTTCTGGGTTTAGCAGGTTATTACAGGAGGTTTGTGCAGAGATTTTCGTCGATTGCGTCACCTTTGACGAAGTTGACAAGGAAGAATGTGTCATATGTGTGGACAGATCAGTGTGAAGATAGTTTTCAAGAGCTAAAGAAGAGATTGACTACAGCACCAATCCTTACTTTACCATCCGAGAGCGGCGGTTTTACCATTTTTACCGATGCTTCGAATGTTGGACTTGGTTGTGTGTTGATGCAGGAAGGAAAAGTGATTGCATATGGATCCCGACAGTTGAAAGATCACGAGAAGAACTATGACACCCATGATCTTGAGTTAGCAGCAGTTGTTTTCGCGTTGAAAATGTGGAGACATTACCTCTATGGAGAGAAGTTCGAAGTCCACTCCGATCACCGCAGCTTGCAATATTTATTTTCTCAGAAGGAATTGAACATGAGGCAGAGAAGATGGATGGAATATATCAAGGACTATGATTTTCCAATCAAGTACCACCCGGGGAAAGCGAATGTAGTTGCCGATGCCTTGAGCAAGAAATCAGTAGGCTTGGCAAATCTCAGTGGCACTTGTATCTTTGAGCAATTTGGAGAGTTGAGTATAGACCTGCAGCCACTAAGGAAGGGTGTTTTGTTAGCTATCATGTCAGTGTCAGAGCCTTCTTTTATTCAGAAGATCAAGGATAGTCAGTTGCAAGATCCAGAGTTGGCCAAGATTTCAGAGCTATAGCAGAACGTCCCGATTTTCATATTGTTGATGGAGTTTTGTACTACCGTGACCGTCTATGCGTGCCAAATATTGAAGACTTGAGGAATGACATCATGACCGAAGCTCACAGCACGAAGTACTCTATGCATCCAGGCAGCACGAAGATGTATCAGAACTTGAAGGGCAGATTTTGGTGGAATAATATGAAGAGAGACATTGCAGCGTTTGTCTCCCGTTGCATGACTTGTCAGTTGATAAAAGCAGAACATCAGAGGCCTCCAGGATTATTACAACCGTTAGAGATCCCGGAATGGAAGTGGGAGCACATTACCATGGACTTTATTTCGGGACTACCGAGGACTAGCAGAGGCAACGATGCGATATGGGTCATTGTGGACCGTCTCACCAAGTCAGCTCATTTCATTGCTATGAAGACAAGGAAGAAGATGCACATGCTACCTTTAGCAGAGTTGTTTATCAACGAGATCGTCAGTCGAAATGTGTAGCCAGTTTCTATCACATCTGACCGAGACAGCAGATTCGTCTCGAGGTTCTGGAAGACATTACATGAGTCTATGGGCACGAAACTATAGTTTAGCACAGCCTATCACCCGCAGACAGATGGTCAATCAGAGAGAACGATTCAGACTCTTGAGGATATGCTCTGTGCTTGTGTGTTAAATTTCAAGACTCAATGGGATGAGACTCTACCGTTGTGTGAGTTTGCTTACAACAACAGCTACCACTCGAGCATTGGGATGGCTCCTTTTGAGGCTTTGTATGGCAGAAGGTGTAGGACACTGGTTTGTTGGGAAAAAGTCGGAATTCGCAGTTTCCATGGACCGACCATAGTGAGTGAAACCAGCGATAAAGTGAAATTGATCCAAGAACGTCTGAAAGTTGCCCGGAGTAGGCAGAAAAGCTATACAGATTCTCATAGAAGGGATTTACAGTTCAAAGAAGGAGACAAGGTTTTCCTGAAAGTGTCACCTGCGAGGGGAAAATTGAAATTTGGACAGAAGGGCAAGTTATCACGGAGATACATTGGACCATACGACATTGTGAGCAAGATCGGTGACGTGGCTTATAGATTAGCCTTAACACCCGAGCTATCCGGCGTACACAACTTCTTCCATGTGTCTATGTTGAAGAAGTATGTCCCCGATCCTTCACATGTACTCCGGCACGAACCATTAGAGATCAAAGAGGATGCTACCTATATAGAGAAGCCCGTTCAGATCATTGATACGAAGGAACAAGAGTTGAGGACACGAACTATTCAGTGGGTAAAGGTTCTATAGGAGAATCATGGACCAGAAGAGGCCACATGGGAATTACGAGACCAAGTACAGAAAAAGTATCCACATCTACTACCTGAGGTGAGTTTTATAGTTCATTTGGAGGACCAAATGCCCTAAGGGGTGGAGGATGTAAGACCCCGACCTGTCACGCCCCCAAACTGAAACCTCGGGGGCGCGAATGGGATTATAAAGCATAAATTATATTTTTCTCCCAAGATCCGCGTGTGTGAAGACAACACATTCCAACACATTCTGAATATTTTGCGGAAGCTTTTGTGGCGTTGCGACCCGGAGTCCGTGGCCATCGGATTCCGCGTCGCACTCAGCCTCTAGCATATAGCTATTATCTCAAGAATTATATCAGACTGGAGTAAACCATCACAATAAATTACAGAGCTGATAGTAACAGGATATTACATTCCCAAATATGTTCAAGTTACAAATTATCAATGTACATTAATTAAGAATCCCAAGAAGAAGGCTAATAGAAGCCATACAACAAAAGCTATTAACTACTACCCCATATATGACGTAGCTCCGATGTCAAGCTCAATGTCTACATGACATAGCCGACAAAACAACCTGCAAAACATGGCTCCACAGCCAACTCAAGCACTCAACTCGGGACGAAGAAATCTGAACCTGAGTACCAAAAGTAGTGGGTCAGACACGACGGTCTGGCAAGTGGATGAAAAGATAACAAATATACTGAAGAATAAAACATAAGATAAATCATGTTATTCGATCAAATGCTGCATATAATTAAACGGGTGCAAAATCGTGGATCTCGGGCAAAACATGTATTCGTTTCAAGCATGGGTAAAACATGAAGATCTAATAAACATGTGTTCATTTACATCATCTATAACCATAGATATTTGACAATCGGGTGTTCGTCTAAAACATGTATAAATATAGTGGTTTGACAAAACAAACGTTCATTTGAGACTTAAGTAAAAACATAAGTATACAACAAACCGAGTATTCATTTAAAGCATGTGTAACCAAAGAAATCTGACAAAACTAATGTTCATTTAAACATATTTCAAGGCACGGGTATTCAACAAATCGGGTATCATTTAAAAACAGGTATAAACATAGAAATCTGGCAAAACGCGTGTCATTTAAAACATATTTCAAAGCATGGATATTTAACAATTCGGGTATTCATTTAAAACAGGTATGAACATAGATATCTGACAAAACGCGTGTCATTTAAAACATATTTCAAAGCATGGATATTTAACAATTCGGGTATTCATTTAAAACATGTATAAACATAGATATCTGACAAACCAAATGTCATTCAAACAAAGCACGGATATTTAACAATTCGGGTATTCCTTTAAAACATGTGCGTGTACAAAGAACAGAAAAAAATATAATAATAACTGAATTTACATTGGAGAATATGAACACTTGTTTAAATAACAACTTTCATAAAGGAAACGAATCATTTATCGGAAAGCAAGTAAGCAATATAAAACATGTCGGGTATCCAAGGAATCGGGAACTGGCAAGATGGCAATCACAAGAAGCTAAGTCCTCTATCACCGAAGTGACAAGAGTATAACGGGACGTTGGTCTCAGTCACACAAGGTGAGGAGACTCAACGCAAATCATATATACAATATAAATATACGGGAACGGGACCACGGTAGCGAACTGGGTATCCGGACGGGACCACGGCAATAACCGGGTATCGGGATCCAAACTGCAACTGGCGGGACGGGAGGGGATCTCCGAGTCAGTGGATCAGACTGACAAGGTTATCCAAGCTTAGTGATGCCGACTCATAGGTCAAATAACAAATCGGGACATATGCAAGTAAATCAAGTACAATAAATAAACGGGTAGAACGGGGTGCTCAAGGGCACACTGTCATTTCATGTCGGGCAATACATTTCGGGACAATAACTGTTACTAGTGTAACTTCAATGCTTTCGGGAGAACAAGTCATGTAATGCAAATCTTGGAAATGAAGAAATATAATGCACTATACCATTTCGGGAAGAATATTGATTTCAAGATCTATTTAAGTGAATAGGGGTCCTGTATGTCGATTATAATAATTTACTTGGTACTCCTTGAGTTTGAAGACATTCCGGGCTCCTTATGCACTTTTACTATTTCCAAAACTTAAAATGAGCTTATGGGTAGTACTAGATTTTACAAAAGAAAAAATCAAGATTATAAACGGTCCATCCTAGGCATGACATTAATCTGGAAACATCGAGCAACCTATTCAGTCACCGAAAGGAATAGAATTCGCGATAACCAAGGGAAAGACTTGTGTTTAGATATAAAGGAGATATCGCGTCGTTCCATCCCGTTCAAGATTGAAATGGATTGAACTTCGATGCCACCGAACCAACTGTGAGGCGTGTCGGCTCAAGACATTCTCACACATGGCCCAAACAGTCCAAAAAGGGTAGCCAGGGTCCCACCTAAAACCGAGAATTAGTGCCTAGATCATCACCATTCTTTCTTTTTAGTTCCCTAGTCTTAGAGACCTTAGATTAGGGTATAATTGGTCTTAACACTAAGGTATATACCCCTAGGACTCATAGAAAGCCCAAAGGTTTCCAAAAAAAAAAAACAATATCAAATTTCACTGGACTCAAACTGAGTCCGATCGATAGGCCTGAAAAGCCTCCCAGTTAAAGACAGTCCGATCGATCGGACCTGGGCGTGCAGGTCCGGGAAACACTTGATTTTTCCTTCCTTTTTCCTTTCCTTTCCAACACTTAAACAATCACATAGAACTATAAACAAGAAGACTAAAATACATGTTTCCAAGACAATAATATGAGCTAAAGAGCTCCTCATTTCAAGTTTCTCCCTTTCCATTCTTTCCATTCACAACAAATCTCAAGGTGGAGAAAACTCATTCATGTGAAACCATTTGAAACCTTGACAATATGATGCATACATTTTTCCAAGCATGAACAAGAGGGAAATAAACTCATCAATAAGCACATTTCGAAATCAATATTAATCATAGTAAAGACAACTACTAAAATCACCAAAACCCTTAATGAAACAAGATTTTTCTCACAAAACATGTTAATAATCAAAACGATCCAATCATCCACTTGCCTTTGACTCTAATCAAGCAAATCAAGCTCCTAATCACCTCTCAAGCTCAAGATCCACAATCTCTACAAAAACCCCCAAAACAAACCCTAAAATGGGTTAAACAAAGGAAGACAATGAATGGGCTCAAATCAAACTAAGAAATAGAGCCTAAGGGAAAGCCATTGCACATCCAAGGAAAATGAGAAGGAGTCCTTACCTCTAGAGTCATGAATCAACAAGAAGAAGCTTGCAATAGGGGCTGCCCACCTTGGTTTTGCACAAGAATCACATCCATGGGAAGCTAAAGAGATGGGGAAGAAGATGGCATAGTTAGGTTTCCAAATGGCAAGAGTTTCTTCCAAGAATGAGAGGAGAAAGCAAGAAGAAATGGAAGAAATGAAGAAGAGGGGCTGCTGGCACTGTAGCTGGGAGTTGCAGCCGGTGGGGAGTGGAAAATGAGGGAGAAAGAGTGAGTGGAGTCATTTTATAATGGGTGGGTGTGGGCCCCACTACACTCAAAGCTTGCCAAGGGTAAAACATCTATTTGTGTGCCTCGGATGCGATCAACAAAGAAGAGAAAAATGTTTCTCATAAAATCTAGTTTTCAAAAAGTATAACTTTGGCATGGTTCTGGGATCTCGAAATTTGGGTCCAGATTTGGTGTGAAAAGACTGTTTTGCCCTCCGGCCTGGAAAAACTGATTTTCGGAGCTTCGAACGGGTACGGAGTGAACACGAAAGTTGTAGAGGTTAACAAAACAAGTCAAATGAGGCTAAAACAAGCATTATCAGGAATTTCGAATAATCTCCCATCACGCGCAAAGTCACTAAAAGAAGCCCCAAAGGGTCCCACTAATCACGAAGGCCCTCAAAATTCCCCAAAACTAGAGAAAAACCATTCTAGCTCACAAACTCAACCCAACAAATACTAATCCCACTAAAAGAAACTAATCCACAAATAAAACAACACTAATCCAAGAGATTAGGGATCGGGTTCTCACACGACCCGAGTGAACTCGATTAGTACTAATTAAGTCGTGTGTTAGTTCTAAGCTTGATTAGTGATTTTGGCTAAGTTGGGTTGGAATAGCTTTTGAAATAGTTTTGGGAAATTTTGATTGCTTTGTGATAGTGGGACCCTTTAGGGGTTCATTTTTATGACCTTGCATGCGCTTGAGGATTTATCGGAGATTTTGCATTCATTGTTTTAATATCGTTTTATTGGTATTGTTATTCCATACAACTTTCATGTTGATCCCATGCCCGTTTGAGACCCCGAAACCCGATTTCATAGCCTTGAGGGCAAAACAGTCATTGCGTACCAAATCTGTACCCAAAACTTGATATTCCTGAAACCCACGAAACATATACTTTTTAAAAACTAGATATTTCGAAGATCACTTTTCTCTTCTTCGTCGAATTCATTAGAAGCCCCGAAAGCCATGATTTCAGCCCAATTAGATTTCTAGTGGTGGAGCACACTCCCCACTTATTTAGAAGGAAACCTTCCCCTTCCATTTCCTTTTTCCAGCACAAGAGAGTGAACCTACGGTTTCCATTGCCTTCCCTCTTGCTCTTGCCTTCCATCACCAAATCCACCACCAACCTTGCACAAATTGAGAGGTGGAGATCATCATCTTCTTCCTCATCACCATAGCTCTCTATTGATACCGTTGCTAGAGAAAACCCTCCATTACAAGACTTCGTTTGAGCTCACCTTGTCCATTAGAGGACCTTACAAGTAAGTAATCCTTCTCTTCTTCTAGATTTGTGTTCCTCTAGCCCTAGAGAAGCTTCACCTTCATTATTGTGAGGTTTCCTTTTCTATTTCATTGTTTGACCATTTTAGGGTTGGTTGTTTTGGGGATTTTGTTCATAGCTTGGATTCTTTGCTTGGGAGAGTATTAGAGCTTGATTTCATTGATTAGAAGACCCAAGGCAAGTGGATGATTTGATTTTTTTTAAGCTTTCAATGATTTTAGTATTTTCCACTCATGCCTATTTATTACTTTGTTTTGAAATAAATGTTCATGATAGAGTATTAATGGTGCATTTATATCAAAGAGATGTGTTGGTTCATAGCATTTAATTCCTCTTGTTTTATCCCAAATATATATTATGTGAAATGGTTTCCTTCTTTCTTTCCTTGTATTGAATGTGGTATTGATGGAGGAGAATGGGATGGATGTGGTGAAAGATTTGATGTTATTTGAATGAAGTTTTAGACTCCTCATTTGATGTATAAAAGTGGCTAAAAAGAGGTTGTAGAAGGAAGAGCTAGAGAGGAGCTGAACTGGTCCGGAATCAGTTTTTGGACAGTTCGCCCGAGCGAACATGACACTTCGCTCAAGCGAACATGACACTTCGCTCGAGCGAAGTGTCCAGAAAAGGGCTCAGAGCATTCCAGTAGCTTGGTCGCTCGAGCGGACATCCCAGAATTCGTTCCAGAGAGTCGTTCGTTCGAACGCACTAAAAACTTCGCTCGAACCAATGAGTTCGCTCGAGCGACCTCTTCTGCGCTCGAGCGAACCCACCCAGACAGCCATTCCAGAGAGTTCCTCGCTCGAGCGAACTCTCCGGTTCGCTCGAGCGATGAGCTTTGTTGGTCAAAGGTTATGTGTGGGACGATGATGAACTATTTAAACGTTTTGGGACTATTCATTGGGAACCCCTCTATGTCAAGGAGATTTACTAAGTAATGTATGAGGCCATTTGAAAAAGAAACCATATCACGAAGATGTCGTTTGAAGTTTAGAAAATTCAAAGTGCATCAGGAGCCCGGAATGTCCCCAAACTTAAAGAGTACCAAATTGTTATTAGATTGACATACGGGATCCCTATCCACTTTAAATAAATCTTGAACCCGATACTTTACCCGAAATTACAATTGTTTATTGTACTTTATCGATCCCGAGATTTATACTACATGCCTTGTTTTCCGAAAGCATTGAATTACACTTGAAATAGTTACTTGTCTTTAAGTGCATTGCACCACATGAAATGACAGTGTGCCCTTGAGCACCCCCCGTCCTGCCCGTTTATTTATCTGTACTTGATTTACTTGCATATGTCTCGATTGTTATTCGACCTATGAGTCGGCACCACTAAGCTTGGATAACCTTGTTGGTTTGATCCACCGACTTGGAGATCCCCCTCTTGTCCCGCCAGCTGCAGTCTGGATCCCGCTACCCGGTTATTATCGTGGTCTTGTCCCGATGCCGCAGATTGCTATTGTGGTTCCCGATGCCTGGCTCGCTACCGTGGTCATGTATTGTATATGTATATGTAATTATAAGATCCACTGTTTCTCCTCACCTCGAGTGACTGAGATCAGTGCCTAGTTATTGCTCTATTACTTTAGTGATAGAGGACTTAGCTTCGTCTGGTTGTCATCTTGCTCGTTTCCCCATTTCCTTGGTTACCTATACATGTTTTATAATGCATTCTTGTATTTGAATAAATGTTTTATCTCGTCTATAGAAAATGTTATTTAAACAGGTTTAAATGCTTTTGAAGGTAAATTCATGTGTTACTATATTCTGGGTTGTATTTTTTTATCCATTTGCCAAACCGTCGTGTTTGACTTACTATTTGGTACTCAGGTCCCGTTGTTGGTTATCCCGAGGAGGAGCACGAGGAGGCGGTCGGAGAACCGCAACAGTTAGTTCAGTGGCGTGCTGATGACGTCATTTAGACGTTTGGTTGCTAGGAGAGACTTAATATTTTGGGAGAACTGTTTAACCATTCTTTGGATTGGTATTTTGTTTATATTGGCCTTTGATGGCCTCTATTTTTGGGAAGTGTAATTAAATGATCTTTTGTATAAACTTTAACTTACTTTTGGGTAACATGCTAACTGTCATTGCTTATTCTGATACTTGATTATACATGTGATTTATCTAGTGATTAGAAGTAAATTATCATTGATTTGCTACACGCTTCCGTACTTAATAGAAATGTTCATTTATGGTTGTGATATCCTCACCGCGGACACCTGTGGGAAATTAAATAAATGCATAGTATTGTTAAACTGATGTGGCATCATTATCATTCAATCATTAATGTCCCGATCCCGGATCAGGACCTCGGTAGCCCGGTCGGGGGTCACGACAATGCATATGGCACCACTTGCAAAGTTATTTGTTGATGAGATTGTTAGTAAACATGGTCAACCCGTCTCCATTACTTCAGACAGAGACAGCAGGTTTGTTTCAAAGTTTTGGAAAACACTCCATGAGTCGATGGGTACCAAACTCCAGTTCAGCATGACATATCATCCTCAGACCGATGGTCAGTCAAAAAGGACGATACAGACTCTCGAAGATATGTTGCGTGCTTGTGTATTGGATTTCATGGTTCAGTGGGATGAGTGCTTACCGCTTTGTGAATTTGCTTATAACAATAGTTACCACTCTAGCATCAGTATGGCACCTTTCAAGGCACTCTACGGTAGAAGATGCAGAACTCCGATTTGCTGGGAAGAAGTCGGTGAGCGTAGTTTCCATGGACCGACGATAGTTGGAGAGACAAGTGATAAAGTCAAACTGATTCAGGAACGTTTGAAGATTGCCTGAAGTAGGCAGAAGAGTTATGCAGACACCCGCCGAAGAGAATTGCAGTTTCGAGTGGGTGACAAAGTGTTCTTGAAGATCTCACCGGTTAGAGGGACTTTGAGATTCGGACAGAAGGGCAAATTGTCTAGAAGGTTTATTGGTCCGTATGAAATTTTGAGCAAGATTGGGGATGTCGATTATAGACTTGTGTTACCGCCGGAACTCTCCGGGGTGCACAATGTATTTCATGTTTCTATGCTCAAGAAATATGTTTCTAGTCCTTCTCATATACTACAGCACGAACCTTTGGAGATTCGAGAAGATGCCTCGTATGTGGAAAAGTCGATCAAGATCATTGACACCAAAGAGCAGGAATTGAAAAATCGGACTATTCATTGGGTCAAGGTACTTTGGGAAAATCACGAGCCAGAGGAAGCCACCTGGGAATTGAGAGAGCAAGTGCAGAGAAAGTATCCACAGCATTTACCAGAGGTAAATGTTTGTTTTATTTGGTGGACCAAATATCCTAAGGGGTGGAGGATGTTGGATCCCGACCCAGACCAATTCGATTAGTGTACGATTAGTGTGTGTTTAGTCCTAAGTCGGTTTAGTTGTCGTTGGGTTAGAAGTAATTAGTTAGTCTTAGACAGAGTTTTGTGAATTTTGAAAACGTTTAGTATTAGTCAGACACACTCAGGAAGGCCTGGGTGCACGTGTAAGCTTGGGAGGATCGTATCGGTTTCCGTTTTAATTGTGATTTTGATTTCATTTGAATGATTTTACTATGTGTTACAACTTTCGTTTTCATGTCATTCATGTTTGAAGCCCAAAAACCCAAGTTTGGCCCAAAAAGGGTAAAGTTGTCTTTTATAAACAAACCTGGACACAAAATTCAAGATCTCAAAACCATGTCAAAAATATACTTTTTGGAAACTAGACATTTCGATGATCATTTTATCCTTCTTCGTCGAGTTCATTCGAGGCCCGCAAGATCATGTTTTTGTCAATACAAGGTTCAAGTTCATTGGGCCCATTTACAAGTGTTTAAGTCAACTCTCCTTCTTTTCCACTCTTTCCATTCCCAAAACCCTAACCCTAGAGCAGCCAAGAGGAGAAACCTTTTCCCTCCATTTTATTCTCTTGAATGATCAAGCTAGAAGCCTCCAAATGGAATTCTAAGACCACCACCTTCTTCCTCTCATCCCAAGCTTTCTATTGATGTCCTTTTCTTGAAAGTTAGAAGTGAGCAAGCTCTCCATTGTCTTCATTCCTTTTTTTTTGGGCATTTCTAGGTAAGAGCTTCAACCCATATTTTTCATGGAGACTTTTTAACTCCTAAAGATCTCGTTTTTTATGTTACAAACCCTTTTGTTAAAATGGGTTTCTTGTTTTCAAGATTGAGTGAGTTTTTGTGTGGTTTTCATGGGTTTTGTAGTTCTTGGGATTAGCTTGAGTGGAAGTGCTTGAAGAGGTTTGTGGCATCTTTGACTAAGGCAAGTAACCAATCTAGGATGGATAATAGCATGTGTGCATTTGATTTGTTTTATTTTCATTCTTCTCATTTCATTGGAAAATTTGGGGATTTTGTTTTAGATTGAAGAATGGGGATGTGATGTGTCAATTTGTGATATGAAATGTATGTTTTACCCCTTGGAGAGCATGTAGGCTGAGGGAGTTGCAGGTTAAATGAGAAAGGAGAAGAAGGGAAAAAGAAATGTGAAAAATCTGAACTGAACTGCACTTCCCGTGCAATTTCGGTCAGCCGCGGGTCAATTGGCGGCTAGCCGAAATCCCCATTTCGGCTAACCGCGAGCTAACCGAAGTCGGCGGTTCCTTTTCCAGAAGCCTGCAGTTTTGACAGTGAGTATCGGTCAGCCCTACGGTCAGCTTACGGCTAGCCGCCAGTTTCCATTTCGGCTAACCGTTAGCCAACCGAAATCATTACGGTTCCTTTTCCAGAGAGGTGCATTAGACTTGGATTTTCAGCCCTACGGTCAGCTTACGGCTAGCCGCCAGGTTCCATTTCGGCTAGCAGCCAGCTGACCGCGAGCTGACCGAAATTTGACAAAATGCCTATTTTGAAGAGTATTTGTAAGAATGAAAACTAGAACATGTTAAGTGACCTTTAGCCTGATATTGTGCACTCGAAACCTGAGATGTCTTTGAACTTCCGGGGCATTGATTCTCTTTTAAATTCCAACATTTGGGTTTCAATTACACAAGGATCAATCAAAGGTCCTTACATGTGCTTGATAGGCTTTGTGTTCGTACTTTGGTTTTGATACAATGAATATCATTGTGTACTTGTTTTGAAGTTTAAGTACAAGCTTGTTTTGGAGAATTGTTTCAAGAAAAATGGGTCACTTCTTAAGCGTGTTATGCATATTAATTATGTTTTTTGCTAGTCGTGTTTGTCGTGTTTTGATAAGTGACTTTCCCCTTTTTATCTCGACATGTTTAGACAGTGCTTCGCGTGTTTTGTGCATTCATGAATTTAAGTGAACACAACTGAGCTTGGACTACCCTTTCAGCTTGATCCACTGTCTGGGGGTCCTTAAACATGTGGACTGTCTGCAGACTGGTCGTGTATTTTATTACACATCGTGCGTGTCCGGTTCCACGGCCGGAATCACCGTATATGTGGGAATCGTGTCGTGATTATATTATGTATATCGTGCTTGTCGTGCGTGCTTGCTCTTTTCATTATAAATGATAGAGAAAGGATGGGCTCTTTGTGGAATGTAACTATTCATGATATTATAAGTTTTCATGTCAGTTTTGCTCGTATTTTGAAATGTACTTTAGTCATGTAACTGTTTACCATTCAACAAAATGTCTTTAAATGTTTCCTTTAACGTCTACTACTTATGCTCATGCCTAAATTGATTACCTGCCAAACCGTTGTGTTTGATCCTTGCAAGTTGGTGCCCAGGTGCAGGAGACGTTGTCTTTGATGAGGAGCGTCAGGAGGAGGCTCTTGAGCCACCCCCAATCCGTGAGTGGCGACCCGACGATGTCATCTAGACGCCGGGCGGGTTCTTGAGTTTCGCTACATTTTGTCATTGGGCTCTTTTATTATTTTGAGAATTGTATTGGCCTTTGTTGGCCTCTCATGGGATGTAACTAAAACTTAGCTTACTTTTGTGTTAGTCTCATAACTTGAATCTTGATGGGAGTGTCATATTAACTCCTTTCTTTTGATACTATGCCTTGTTATTATTTGTTATAACACTTAAAAATTTATTGGTGCTTATCTTGATGTGATTTGCTACACGCTTCTGCAAACTTGATCATGTGAGTCAGATTCCGCGTGTTTCGGGAATCCTCACCGCGGGAACCTGTGGGAAAACAAACAATCATCAATCAACACGTCGCGGGCCTGGGGTCCATTCCGGGGTCGCGACAGTGACAGCACCAGCCTCAGCCCAGCTTCTTCGAGCATGAAACAAAGCTTCGACAGCAGTCTCAGCTCGGTGACAGCACCATCACTGAAGAGACGACAACTCGGTTACAGAACCAGCTGCAAAGTGCCGCAATTATGGAACTCGGTAGCAGTCTCAGCTCGGTGACAGCACCAGCACAGAAGAGACGACAGCTCGGTTACAGAACCAGCTACAAAGTGCCGCAGTTATGGAACTCGGCAGCAGTCTCAGCTCGGTGACACCACCAGCACAGAAGAGACGACAGCTCGGTTATAGAACCAGCTGCAAAGTACCGCAGTTATGGAACTCGGCAGCAGTCTCTGCTTGGTGACAACACCAGCACAAAAGAGACGACAACTCGGTTACAGAACCAGCTGCAAAGTGCCGCAGTTATGGAACTCGGCAGCAGTCCCAACTCGGTGATAGCACCAACATGGAAGAGACTACAGCTCGGTTACGAAACCAGCTGTAGAGGGCCGCAGTTATGGAACTCGGCCAAAATCTTGACTCGGTTATAGAACCATCCAACCAAGTGACGAGACCAAACGAGCAACACGCCATGTTATGGAGCTCGGCGGCTATTCTAGTTCGGTTATGGAACCAACTATGCAGTTGAAGGACCTGATGGCTTCCTATGAGAATCTAGTTCGGTTGCACAACCAGCTATGAGTTTTTTCTCTCTAAAGGTGGAGGTACTTCTTAAAGTTATTTAAACTTTAGCGCAATTAAAAATCTCTGTTATTAAACCAAGTTCGATTTTCCTAAGTCACTTCTAGTTAAGGAACCAAAGTCATTATTGCCCAATAGTCACTCAGTTTCGGTTACTGAATCGAACTCAACTGGGTCAAAAGTCAGGCGTTTGTGCTAAGAGCCCAGTTGTGGAACAAAAGTCAAGCACGCACATACTGTTATCAGAAGAAATGAGGAGGCAAGTGTGAATGTAAAATTCTCTTCATCGATGAAAGAATGGTTACAGAGTTCTTTACATAAGAAAGAAAACGAAAATATACAAAAGTGCTTCAAGAATCAGTGGCCTCCACGTTGACGTCAAAAGGCTCAGTCGTGGTGGCTTGGGGAGCAACCTCAGGCGAAGTCGAGATAGCTTCCGCAGCAGCTTCAGCAGTGGGGGTAGAACTCGGCTCAAGCTCAAGGCGAGTAAACTTAGGCAGGTCCTAATAGACAGGATGATCCTCTGGGATCCCTGCCTTCTTCAGTGCAGCTCGGCACCCGAGCTCGAACAGCGCCAAGCTGATATTCTCGACTTGGACCTCGTACTCTTTTGTAGATGCCCCCACCCCATCTTGAAAAGGTGTTTCAGTTTCAGCTTGGAGCGATGCTTGGATTTCGGCTTTCTCCTTGAGCGCCTCTTTGAGCTTAGCATCCCGCTTTGCCAGCTCGGCCTCCAGTTCGAGAATCCGCTTATCCTTGACCGCAGCCGCGCCTTTCAGCAGGTGGGTCTCGGCCTTCACGTCGCAAAGCTCTTTAACCGCGAACTCGATCTCTGCCCCCTAGCTGCTTATCTTCTCCTCCGCCACCTCAGCTCCCGGCTACTCCCCTCCAAGGCCGCAGCGAGTTTCTTCTTCTCTGCCTCCAGCTTTTCGACCTTGGAACCACTTTCACGGGCCCTCTCCAGGACCACCTGAACCCTCTACGCAGTCTAAGAAAGAAGACAAGTGTCAGAGGAAAGCTAACAGGAGCAAATGCTACTCGAAGATCTGCGTCAGACACTTACCGAGAAGATTGACTATAGAGACGAGGCCAGCAGTGTCACATCGTCCGCTCCCTTGGGCCTCTGCATGTCGAGTGACGGGGCGGACGCATTGGCGAGAACGGCAACGACTGAAGGACTGCTAGTTAGACGGTCTTCCACCGTCATGGGCCTCCCAGGCCCAAGTTGGAGGCTTGGCCTCCACGGAGCCGCCCCCGCGGGCTGAGGAGCCGAGGCCTGCTCGGGGCCCTTCTCCGATGAGCCCTCGCCCCGATGCCTCTTTTCCCTCGGGGCCTTCTCTTTAGCCCCTTCAGCAGGATGCTCTCGAGCCGCGGCCCTCAGACCGCGGCCTCTTCTAAGCCCGGCCTCCCTCTCTTAGGGTCTCGGCGGGGCACTGCCGAGCTGGACTGGTAACAGCAACAGCAGTTCCAGCAGCAGGAACCTCGGCACTCCCCGAGACCGCAGAGGTGGATGGAGTTCGACCTCCAAAAAGTTTCGCCGCCAGGTCTTTCACCGTCACAACATGGCGCTTTTTCTCCTTCTCCTCTCCCTTTTCTTCTTCACGGTTGGAAGGGGACGAATAGCTCTCAGTGAGCTGGGCCAAAGCAACAGCTTTCGAGCTGGCGGGCGCAAGCTCCTTCCTCCTGTTATAAGTGTGGTACCCCGGCTCGTATCCGAGCAAGGATGAGGCAGCTCGCCCGTTGTGGCCTTGATACTCGCGCACGAGTTTCAGCCAGCTGTCGTTCCACATCCAGCCGGCCTGCTCAGAGCTTCCTCTGACTGATCTCTAGGTTGGAAGTAGGTGGGCCTTCCAAACAGGTTTCAAAAACTTTTGACCCACTTGATGCAGGGATCAATTGTCTAGAAAGGCAACAAACCCAATCCAGGATGCATTCCCTCAAACTCATAAACCATGTACAGCAATATATCCTATCTAGAAGATAGAAAACAGCACTTAAATATGCAACCACGAAATCTACAGCATACAAGGATGTAGATATACCCTTGGAGCCTTGTAGTGCTCTAATGGAGAAGTTGAGTTCTTTCTTTGATGATGAACACTTTCACAAACCAAATCAGAATCTCCAACACCTTTTGATCTTCCACGCTATGACCCGTATTAGATCTCTTTTCTCAAGAAGATGGTGGAATCTCCAAGAGAAAACCAAACTAGTAACTCTAAGGAACTAAAGGTGAAAGAGAGGAGAACTTAGAGAGGAAGAGAACTTATGCAACACTTGCACAAAGGGGTTGAAGCTGCTCACACTATGATGCACGACCAAGAGGGGTTTATTCCTCTATATATAGCCCTCCAATCCATCTCTTTTCCTATTTGAAATAGAAGTTTAACTCCCATTACAAAATAGTAAACTTCTCCCTTGCTAGTTGCCATAGAAGTCTCACTTCCACAACTAGTAGTAGCTTTCTCCTTTCTAATTAAAATAGAAGTCCTACTTCCATTAATAATTAGTAGCTTACTATTACCACTATTAGAAGTCTCACTTCAAATAGAAATAGTAACTTTTTATTTCCTTTTAGAGTTCTACTATAATTAGTATCTTTCTAATATCTTGGGCTACCGTGGAGACCACTAGGGATTCCTTAGAAAGCTGGCTCCAATTGGGACACGCGACTCCACATCTCATGTGCAAACCAGGCCCACAGTTAATTGCAAATAACCCCACTATACAAATGCAATTGCACTCCAGTCTTAGGAATAAATTACAATGAAGACCCTAAAATTCCTCTTTACCACAAGTAGGCCCCTCTATCAATATCTATGGATCAATTGGACCTGTCCACCAAACTAGATCCACATCTTATTATCCTTGAGCCCCAATTAATTATAATGATCATTTGGTACCGATCAAATTAACTCTTAATTGGAATGGGTGCGCACTTACCAATGATAAATCCATTAATTGGCACAAGGGGATATTAAAGATAGATTCCATCTTGACCATTGAATGTTCCCACAACTCTACTACCATGTACCCAAATCACCGAGGTGTTGACCTTCAATTGGCCTCACTCATTGGTGACTCAAAGCAAATACATAGATCGAAACTTGAGTTCATTAATGTCTCAGGATTATGAGCCTGTTGTTAGGGAATTATGAGAGCAAACCTTAAAATAAAGACAGTGTATATAAGGTGCTTCTCATGGTCCTTCAATAGATCCAATGTACCAACACCATGATCCAGAATCTTACATTCTGATGATCAAGACAAATCACACTATCTCATAGTGATCAAAGTGTTGCAACCTTGTCAGATGAGATGCCTAATCTCATCACTGGTTGTGAAGATATTTAAGTATAAGATTTGCAATACATGTCTCCTGTATGTGAATCTCATCCACACACATTTATTACATCTAGTATACTTGTGGACTCCGATTCATCTCACGAATCATTATGTCATTCGTATTGGTTATGTGCAAACAAGTAATAAAACACCATTCATCTCATGAAAGGAAAGCAATAATATATATATAAATAAAGAAATTAATCAATTTATTACATCATAAACTTGGCATTGAGACCATCAAAACTAACAATCTCCCACTTTGGCTCAATGCCAATCAGGATTGCGTCTCATGCCCATCCCGTTTACATGGTGCTCAAAAACCTTGTTGGTCAAAGGTCTGCCAGATTGTCCGTAGAGGCTATCTTGGTGATTGATGTAAGACCCCGACCCGAGTGAACTCGATTACTGTTAATTAAGTTGCGTGTTAGTTCTAAGCTTGATTAGTGATTTTGGCTAAGTTGGGTTTGGAATAGCTTTTGATATAGTTTTGGGGAGTTTTGTTTGTCTTGTGTTAGTGGGACCCTTTGGGGGTTCCTTTTTAAGTCATTGCATTTGTTTGAGGATTTATCGGAGGTTTTTGTATTCATGGTTTTAACCCCATTTCATCCGTATTGATAGTCCCTACAACTTTCATGTTGATCCCGTCCCCGTTCGAGATCCCGAAACCCAATTTCATAGCCTTGAGGGCAAAACAGTCATTGCACACAAAATCTGTACCCAAAACTTGATATCCCCGAAACCCGCGAAACATATACTTTTTGAAAACTAGATATTTTGACGATCATTTCTTCCTTATTCGTCGAATTCATCCGAGGTCCCGAAAGAGATGATTTCAGCCAAACTAGCTCCTTTAGTAGTGGGACCCAACTCATTTGTTAACAAAGGGAAGTCATTCTTCATTCCATTTATTCTTCATTTTTCCAGCACAAGAGAGAAAACCTAGGGTTTCCATTGCCTTTCTTCTTTCTCTTGCCTTCCATCACCCAAATCCGCCACCAACCTTGCACAACTTGAGAAGTGGAGATCATCACCTTCTTCCTCACCTTGCAAGCTTCATCTTGGTACCAATTGTGGAGAAATCTTCCAACCTTGAGATCTTCCTTGAGCTAGTCCTCTTCATTTGAAGGTCATCCAACTTGGACCATTGACTTGGTAGAATTGTTAGAGCTTGGTTTGCATTGTTAGAAGACCCAAGGCAAGTGGATGCATGATTTTCCTAAGCTTTCATTGACTTTGGATATTTTCCATTAATGCATATTTATTGCCTTGTTTTGAAATGAATGCTCATGATAGAGTATTAATGGTACATTTATGGTCCAAGAGATGTGTTGGTTTATAGCATTTAATTCCTCTTGTTTTGTCTCAAATATGTATATTATGTGAAATGGTTTCCTTATTTCTTTCCTTGTATTGAATGTGATATGGATGGAGGAGAATGGGATGGATGTGATGAAGGATTTGATGTAGTTTGAATGAAGTATTAGACTCCTCATTTGATGTATAAAAAGGGCTAAAAGGAGGTTGTAAAAAGGAAGAGATAGAGAGGAGCTGAACTGGTCCGGAATCAATTCCTGGACAGTTCGCTCGAGCGACCATGACACTTCGCTCGAGCGATCTGTCCAGAGAAGGGTTCGGAGCTTTCCAGTAGCTTGGTCGCTCGAGCGCACCCTTTTTCGCTCGAGCGGACATCCCAGAACTCATTCCAGACAGTTGTTCGTTCGAACGCATTAAAATATTCGCTCGACCCAATGAGTTCGCTCAATCGACCTCAACTTCGCTCGAGCGAACCCACCCAGACAACCATTCTAGAGAGCGGCTCGCTCGAGCGAACTCTCCAGTCCGCTCGAGCGATGGGGCCCCGTTGGGCAGGTCTATGTTGGGACAATGTTTAACTATTTCAACGTTTTGGGACTATTCTTTGGGGAACTTCTCTATGTCAAGAGGATTGTTAAGCATTGTATGAGGCCATTTGAGGAAGAAACCATATCACAAAGATTTCAATTGAAGTTTTGAAAATTCAAAGTGTATAAGGAGCCCGGAATGTCCCCAAACTCAAAGAGTACCAAATGGTCATTAGATTGACATACGGGGTCCCTACCCACTTTAAACGAATTTTGAACACGATACTTTACTGAAATTCCAATTGTTTATTGTACCTTATCGATCCCGAGATTTATACTACATGTCTTGTTTTTCCTGAAAGCATTGATGTACACTTAAAATGGTTACTTGACCCGAAGTGCATTGCACCACATGATATGACAGTGTGCCCTTGAGCACCCCCGTCTTGCCCGTTTGTTTAGGTATTTGTACTCGATTTACTTGCATATGTCTCGATTGTATTTGACCTATGAGTCGGCACCACTAAGCTTGCATAACCCTGTTGGTCTGATCCACCGACTTGGAGATCCCCCTCATGTCCCGCCAGCTGCAGTTTGGATCGCGCTACCCGGTTATTACCGTGGTCTTGTCCCGATGCCGCAGATTGCTATTGTGGTCCCGGATGCCCGGCCCGCTACCGTGGTCATGTATAGTATTGTATATGTATATGTACTTATATGAGATCCACTGTTTCTCCTCACCTCGAGTGACTGAGATCAGTGCCTAGTTATTGCTCTATCACTTTAGTGATAGAGGACTTAGCTTTGTGTGGTCACCATCTTGCTTGTTTCCCGTTTCCTTGGTCACCTTACATGTTTTACATTGCATCCTTGTAATTGAATAAATGTTTTATCTCGTTCATAGAAATTGTTATTTGAACAGGTTTACATGTTTTGAAGGTAAATTCATTCATTATCGTATTGTTGTTGTATTTTCCTCCATTTGCCAAACCGTCGTGTTTGACCTACTCTTTGGTACTCAGGTCCCGTTGTTGGATATCCCGAGGAGGAGCTTGAGGAGGCGGTCGTAGAACCGCAGCAGATAGTTGAGTGGCGTGCTGATGAAGTCATGTAGACATTGGGTGGCTAAGAGAGAGATAATGTTTTGGGAAAACTATTTAACCATTCTTCATATTGGTATTTTGTTATATTGGCCTTATTGGCCTCTATTTTTGGGAAATGTAATTAAATGATATTTGTATAAACTTCAACTTACTTTGAGTAACATGCTAATGATCATTGCTCATTCTGAAACAGTATTTTAGACTTGTGTTATTGTCTTGATGACCAAGGCTGGTTTGACTAATTGATTTGCTACACGCTTCCGCACTTAATAGAAATGTTCATTTATGGTTGTGATATCCTCACCGTGGACACCTGTGGGAAATTAAATAAACGTATGTTAGTATTAAACAGATGGGTGGTTCTCATCATCATCATCACATAGTCCCGATCCCGGATCAGTACCTAGTGGGCCCGGTCCGGGGTCGCGACAATTGCAATATCACCTCTCTATACAATCTCTCTGACCAAGTGATACTTCCTTTATACGTGCTTTTGGCTTTTATGGCTCCTGGGTTCCTTAGACTGTGCGACTGCCCCGCTGTTGTCACAGTAAACTGTGAGCGGTTGTCGTGCCAAAAGTACCACTCCAAGTTCCAAAAGGAATCTTTTGAGCCATACTACTTCCTTAGCTGCTTCACAAGCCGCTACATATTCAGCTTCAGAAGTGGAATCAGCGATACATTCCTGTTTAATACTCCTCCAGCTGATAGCTCCTCCGCCAAGCATAAACACATAACCAGAGGTGGATTTCCTGGAATCCTTATCTGACATGAAGTCAAAATCTGTGTATCCGACTGGAATCAGCTCATCACTGTCGTAAATCAACATGTAATCTCTAGTTCTTCTCAAGCACTTGAGGATACATTTTACAGCAGTCCAATGGTCAGGACCTGGGTTAGACTGATATCTGCTGACTAAGCCTACTGCATGACAGATATCCGGTCTAGTACATAGCATAGCATACATGAGGCTACCAACAGCCGAAGCGTATGGAATTGCTCTCATCTGCTCCTTTTCCTCCAGGGTTTTGGGACCCTAATCCTTGGAAAGGTGCACTCCATGCCCGAAAGGTGTGATACCCTTCTTGGAGTCCTGCATAGCAAAACGTACCAGTACCTTATCTATGTAAGCAGTTTGAGATAAGCCAATCATCCTATTTTTTCTGTCTCGATGGAGTTTGATCCTTAGGATGTAACTAGCTTCTCCCAAGTCCTTCATATCAAAAGTCTTTGCCAACCAAACTTTTACTGTTGACAACATTCCTATATCTTTCCCAAGGAGAAGGATGTCGTCGACGTATAAAACCAGAAAAACTACCCTATCACCTTCATTTTTCATGTACACACATGACTCATCCGGATTTTGACTAAAACCAAATGATTTGATTGCCCGGTCAAAACGGATGTTCCAGCTTCGGGATGCCTGTTTCAGTCCATAAATGGACTTCTGCAGCTTGCAAACTCTTTGCTTTTGGTTACTTGCTATAAAACCGTCTGGCTGCATCATATAGATGTCTTCCTCAAGATGGCCGTTGAGAAACACCGTCTTGACATCCATTTGCCAAATCTCGTAATCGAGATGAGCCGCAATGGATAAGAGTATCCGGATGGACTTGAGCATGGCTACCGGCGAGAAGGTTTCCTCATAATCGATACCCTCTTTCTGAGTATACCCTTTCGCAACAAGCCTGGCCTTAAAGGTCTCAACTCTTCCATCTGGTCCTCTCTTTCTCTTGTAGACCCACTTGCACCCAATAGGTTTGATATTGGCAGGCAAGTCCACAAGTGTCCAGACCTGATTAGAGTACATAGACTCCATTTCAGCTTTCATAGCATCTTGCCAATGTCCCGAATCTATGTCATTAATTGCTTCATCATAGTTAAAGGGATCCGTTCCAGTTCTTCCGGGATTGCCTCGTAAGACTCTCCCAAGAACGAGAACCTATCAGGGGGCCTGATTATTCTCCCACTACGACGAGGCACTGGTGTAACTACTAGGTCTGGTTGGGGCGGTTCTTCCTCAAGTTTGGTCATACTTGGATTTGGAATTGATTGTTCTTGAATCTCTTCCAAGATCACCTTTTCTAAAGATTTTCGGTCCATCATATAATCTTCCTCCAGAAAAACCGCATTGGTGCTTACCAGCACTTTCTGCTCTCTGGGATTATAGAATAACCAACCTTTAGTTCCTTTAGGATATCCTACAAACGTGCATACTTCCGACTTCATTTCCAACTTATCCATCTTTACCTTCAGCACATGTGCCGGACAACCCCAAATGTGTAAATGTTGTAGACTAGGCTTTCGCCCAGACCATAACTCCCGGGGAGTCTTAGGTATAGACTTAGATGGTACGAGGTTTAGTATGTACATCGCAGTATCCAAAGCATATCCCCAAAAGGAGATAGGTAATCCTGAGAAACTCAACATAGACCTAATCATATCTAAAAGAGTCCGGCTCCTTCTTTCCGCTACTCCATTCTGTTGAGGCATACCAGGAGCAGACAACTGGGATAGAATCCCATTTTCTGATAAGTTTGCCATAAAATCACCAGAGAGATATTCTCCTCCTCGATCTGATCGAAGAGTCTTGATACTTTTACCTAATTGTTTTTTCGCTTCCGCTCGAAACTCTTTGAACTTTTCAAAAGCCTCGGACTTGTGGTGCATAAGGTTTATGTATCCATATCTTGAATAATCATCTGTGAAAGTGATGAAATATTCGTATCCTCCTCTGGCCTTGAAATTAATGGGCCCACACACATCAGTATTCACTAATTCAAATAAATCTTTGGCCCTATTTCCCTTGGATGAAAAGGGTCTTTTGGTCATTTTGCCTTCCAGACAAGACTCACAGACAGGCATTGGTTCTACAACCAATGAAGGCAAGATACCATCTTTCACTAGCCTGTCAATCCTATTTAGGTTTATATGACCTAGCCTCGAGTACCAAAGTTTTGTTGGATTAGATGAAGGTGAGCTTAGGACCCTTCGGAACTGATTTCTTCTTGCCTTTCCGCCCTTTGCCTTTCGGTTTGGACTTGGCAAATGACTTTTCTCTCATCAGGGCAGTTGGCTTTTTCTTCATAATCCCTTCAGTCACCACCAGCTGGCTAGACAGCTCAGCTAGAGTCGGATTCATCTTATTCATATTGTAATTGACCTTGAAATTGTTGAATGACTCTGGTAGTGACTCAAGGATTATATCAATATGCGATTCTGCATCAATCGCAGCCCCCAGTACATCTAACTCATTCCATGAGTCCATCATTTTCAACATATGGTCCTGTACTGGTGTGCCTTCAGCCATCTTGGTGCTTATAAGCACCCTCATAGTAGCCTGTCTAGCAGGCCTGCCCTGTTCCGCAAACATCTCCTTTAAGTTTGATATAATATCATATGCAGTCTTAAAGGATTGATGTTGGTGTTGCAAAACACTAGACATAGATGCTTGTATGTAACATCTGGCCATCTCATCGTCATTGGCCCACTTGGTGTAAAGTTCCTTTTCTTCCTGTGATACTTCCGGCAATGGCTCATTAAGGGGGGGTTTGGTAAGGACATATTTATATCCTGAAGCTGTCAGGACTATATCCAGGTTTCGTTTCCAGTCTACATAATTGGATCCCACTAATTTATTCTGGTTGAGGATGGTTGTAAGTGGATTGAAAGTATTTGAATTCATGCTTGAAATACTGTAGCACATAACCATACATTCAATTAATGAATTTAAATGACATTACGGTTTAGTATTCTACCAAATTTATATGGAATCCTCATAACCACTAAATTCAGAATACATCAGAATCCCAATCCCCGGGGTATGCCTCCTTGGGGAGTGCGAATACCACCTAGATTGGTGCAGATCAAAGTTGGTCAAAATTAGGATTAAGACTAACTTTCCATGATCCCCTTCATTCATTATTATCTAGGTATCTCATACCAAATAATGAATGACTCCTGATTAGATTCTGTTTCTAAAATAAATGAGGCAAATCCTTGGGGATACTGCATCATTATTTTAGTTAAGTGTGACCCACCAACTAGCATTGCATGACAACCGTTGCGAGCAGCTCCTCCTTGGGGAGTGGGCCCCCGCCCCATCTCACCAACACTATCCATAGGAGATCCATAGCTAGTATCCAGACAAGTAAAAGCCCTCCGTGGGGAACGGCCATTCTAAAGATGGCGCGAGGCTAATACTTTCCTTACAATGGACCTATGGTGGAAAACCATGGGAATTTATCAATTTAAATGCCCCGCTCCCACTTAATATTTTATAATTGAGGATTTCCTTGTAAGGTATTAGGGCCCACATGCATACATATGAACATCAAATCATCTCATGATATGATCAAAGATTGGCTCCAAGTCAAGTTATTTTAAGGAAAGTCCAGTTTCTAAATTAGTGTTACCAATGTGTCCATCTCATGGGTCATCAATACTAATTAGAACTCTTTCCAAAAATTAATTTGATTTGACCAATTTTAGTAACTTGCTATGTTTGGATCAGATTTGGAAATATTCTAAATTAAGTATGCATCCATAAATAGAAAGTGCTAAAAATTAGAAACTAGTCATCTCCTCCACATGGCCGCGGAATAGACTTCTTGGACTTCTAGACTTTCCAAAACTTTGGAATTCCTCAAACTCTTTGGGCAACTCCAAAAGCTCTTTTGGTAATCTTCAAACTCTTTGATTAGGAGTCCAACATCACTTTCCTTCTTCGTCTCGGACATCGCCAGAATTTACAAATTTAGAAAAAAAATACATAAATCCCTATGCATCGATTATGAGACTTACATGGTAATCTAAACATGGAAATAAAAGGCCTATAGGGAAATTCATCATGCCTTGCCCTTTCACGGGAAACCAAGGAAACCATGACGCCCTTTACATTTAGCCTTAAATAAACCAATCACCATAAAAAGAAAGCAAAAGACTTGTGGGCCATATGGAGAGGACATGAACAACTGCAAGTTAGTATCTCATACAACCATACAAATCACAAAAATAGGCTGCCAAATAATGCTGGAAAAATAGGAAGTAAAAGAAGACCCGAAACTGGAAAAACCAGTTTCTGCAGCAAACTGTACAGAAAGCTCGGTCGACCGGCCAGGGGGCTCGGTCGACCGACCTGCAAGTCAGCCGGTCGACCAAGCACAGGCCAGGTCGACCGAACTGACGAAAACCTGCAAGTTGGGTTTTCTATTTCGTGTCCATTCTTCACCAAATCACTTCCAAAGTGTTCCAATGGCTTCCTACCATCCTTCCATCATTATTAAACCCTTTTGTGACTATCCAAACATGAATCTACTATTAAACTAAGTAAATTCATCAAAACTGATCGTTACATAGCCCTTGCTTCATCTTCTTCGCATCTCATGCAAAGATTGGAGCAAGCTTGCTGATCTAACATGATTAGAGATGAGGTATGGCTCTAATACCAATTGTTGGAAGTAGGTGGGCCTTCCAGACAGGTTTCAAAAACTTTTGACCCACTTGACGCAGGGATCAATTGTCTAGAAAGGCAACAAACCCAACCCAGGATGCATTCCCTCACACTCATAAACCATGTACAGCAATATATCCTATCTAGAAGATAGAAAACAACACTTAAATATGCAACCACGAAATTTACAGCATACAAGGATGTAGATATACCTTTGGAGCCTTGTAGTGCTCTAATGGAGAAGTTGAGTTCTTTCTTTGATGATGAACACTTTCACAAACCAAATCAGAATCTCCAACACCTTTTGATCTTCCACGCTATGACCCGTATTAGATCTCTTTTCTCAAGAAGATGGTGGAATCTCCAAGAGAAAACCAAACTAGTAACACTAAGGAACTAAAGGTGAAAGAGAGGAGAACTTAGAGAGGAAGAGAACTTATGCAACACTTGTACAAAGGGGCTAAAGTTGCTCACACTATGACGCACGACCAAGAGGGGTTTATTCCTCTATATATAGCCCTCCAATCCATCTCTTTTCCTATTTGAAATAGAAGTTTAACTCCCATTACAAAATAGTAAACTTCTCCCTTGCTAGTTGCCATAGAAGTCTCACTTCCACAACTAGTAGTAGCTTTCTCCTTTCTAATTAAAATAGAAGTCCTACTTCCATTAATAATTAGTAGCTTACTATTACCACTATTAGAAGTCTCACTTCAAATAGAAATAGTAACTTTCTATTTCCTTTTAGAGTTCTACTATAATTAGTATCTTTCTAATATCTTGGGCTACCGTGGAGACCACTAGGGATTCCTTAGAAAGCTGGCTCCAATTGGGACAAGCGACCCCACATCTCATGTGCAAACCGGGCCCACAATTAATTTCAAATAACTCCACTATACAAATGCAATTGCACTCCAGTCTTAGGAATAAATTACAATGAAGACCCTAAACTTCCTCTTTACCACAAGTAGGCCCCTCTATCAATATCCATGGATCAATTGGACCTGTCCACCAAACTATATCCACATCTTATTATCCTTGAGCCCCAATTAATTATAATGATCATTTGGTACCGATCCAATTAACTCTTAATTGGAATGGGTGCGCACTTACCAATGATAAATCCATTAATTGGCACAAGGGGATATTAAAGATAGATTCCATCTTGACCATTGAATGTTCCCACAGCTCTACTACCACGTACCCAAATCACCGAGGTGTTGACCTACAATTGGCATCACTCATTGGTGACTCAAAGCAATTGCATAGATAGAAACTTGAGTTCATTAATGTCTCATGATTATGAGCCTATTGTTAGGGAATTATGAGAGCAAACCTTAAAGTAAAGACAGTGTATATAAGGTGCTTCTCATGGTCCATCAATACATCCAATGTATCTGCACCATGATCCAGAATCTTACATTCTGATGATCAAGACAAATCACACTATCTCATAGTGATCAAAGTGCTGCAACCTTGTCAGATGAGATGCCCAATCTCATCACTGGTTGTGAAGATATTTAAGTATAAGATTTGCAATACATGTCTCATGTATGTGGATCTCATCCACACACATATATTACATCTAGTATACTTGTGAACTCCGATTCATCTCATGAATCATTATGTTATGTGCAAACAAGTAATAAAACACCATTCATCTCATGAAAGGAAAGCAATAATATATATATATATAAATTAATTAATTAATCAATTTATTACATCATATACTGGGTATTGAAACCATCAAAACTAACAATCTCCCATTTGGGCTCAATGCCAATCAGGATTGCATCTCATGCCCATCCCGTCTACATGCTGCTCAAAAACCTTGGTGGTCAAAGGCTTAGTAAATGAATCTGCCAGATTGTCCGTAGAGGTTATCTTGGTGATTGCAATATCACCACTCTGCACAATCTCTCTGACCAAGTGATACTTCCTCTGTACGTGCTTTTGGCTTTTATGGCTCCTGAGTTCCTTGGACTTTGCGACTGCCCCGTTGTTTTCACAGTAAACTGTGAGCGGCTGTCGTGCCAAAAGTACCACTCCAAGTTCCAAAAGGAATCTTTTGAGCCATACTACTTCCTTAGCTGCTTCACAAGCCGCTACATATTCAGCTTCAGAAGTGGAATCAGCGATACATTCCTGTTTAATACTCCTCCAGCTGATAGCTCCTCCGCCAAGCATAAACACATAACCAGAGGTGGATTTCCTGGAATCCTTATCTGACATGAAGTCAGAATCTATGTATCCGACTGGAATCAGCTCATCACTGTCGTAAATCAACATGTAATCTCTAGTTCTTCTCAAGTACTTGAGGATACATTTTACAGCAGTCCAATGGTCAGGACCTGGGTTAGACTGATATCTGCTGACTAAGCCTACTGCATGACAGATATCCAGTCTAGTACATAGCATAGCATACATGAGGCTACCAACAGCCGAAGCGTATGGAATTGCTCTCATCTGCTCCTTTTCCTCCGGGGTTTTGGGACCCTGATCCTTGGAAAGGTGCACTCCATGCCCGAAAGGTGTGATACCCTTCTTGGAGTCCTGCATAGCAAACTGTACCAGTACCTTATCTATGTAAGCAGTTTGAGATAAGCCAATCATCCTATTTTTTCTGTCTCGATGGAGTTTGATCCCTAGGATGTAACTAGCTTCTCCCAAGTCCTTCATATCAAAATTCTTTGCCAACCAAACTTTTACTGTTGACAACATTCCTATATCTTTCCTAAGGAGAAGGATGTTGTCGACGTATAAAACCAGAAAAACTACCCTGTCACCTTCATTTTTCATGTACACACATGACTCATCCGGATTTTGACTAAAACCAAATGATTTGATTGCCCGGTCAAAACGGATGTTCCAGCTTCGGGATGCCTGTTTCAGTCCATAAATGGACTTTTGCAGCTTGCAAACTCTTTGCTTTTGGTTACTTGTTATAAAACCGTCTGGCTGCATCATATAGATGTCTTCCTCAAGATGGCCGTTGAGAAACACCGTCTTGACATCCATTTGCCAAATCTCGTAATCGAGATGAGCCGCAATGGATAAGAGTATCCGGATGGACTTGAGCATGGCTACCGGCGAGAAGGTTTCCTCATAATCGATACCCTCTTTCTGAGTATACCCTTTCGCAACAAGCCTGGCCTTAAAGGTCTCAACTCTTCCATCTGGTCCTCTCTTTCTCTTGTAGACCCACTTGCACCCAATAGGTTTGATATTGGCAGGCAAGTCCACAAGTGTCCAGACCTGATTAGAGTACATAGACTCCATTTCAGCTTTCATAGCATCTTGCCAATGTCCCGAATCTATGTCATTAATTGCTTCATCATAGTTAAAGGGATCCGTTCCAGTTCTTCCGGGATTACCTCGTAAGACTCTCCCAAGAACGAGAACCTATCAGGGGGCCTGATTATTCTCCCACTACGACGAGGCACTGGTGTAACTACTAGGTCTGGTTGGGGCGGTTCTTCCTCAAGTTTGGTCATACTTGGATTTGGAATTGATTGTTCTTGAATCTCTTCCAAGATCACCTTTTCTAAAGATTTTCGGTCCATCATATAATCTTCCTCCAGAAAAACCGCATTGGTGCTTACCAGCACTTTCTGCTCTCTGGGATTATAGAATAACCAACCTTTAGTTCCTTTAGGATATCCTACAAACGTGCATACTTCCGACTTCATTTCCAACTTATCCATCTTTACCTTCAGCACATGTGCCGGACAACCCCAAATGTGTAAATGTTGTAGACTAGGCTTTCGCCCAGACCATAACTCCCGGGGAGTCTTAGGTATAGACTTAGATGGTACGAGGTTTAGTATGTACATCGCAGTATCCAAAGCATATCCCCAAAAGGAGATAGGTAATCCTGAGAAACTCAACATAGACCTAATCATATCTAAAAGAGTCCGGCTCCTTCTTTCCGCTACTCCATTCTGTTGAGGCATACCAGGAGCAGACAACTGGGATAGAATCCCATTTTCTGATAAGTTTGCCATAAAATCACCAGAGAGATATTCTCCTCCTCGATCTAATCGAAGAGTCTTGATACTTTTACCTAATTGTTTTTTCGCTTCCGCTCGAAACTCTTTGAACTTTTCAAAAGCCTCGGACTTGTGGTGCATAAGGTATATGTATCCATATCTTGAATAATCATCTGTGAAAGTGATGAAATATTCGTATCCTCCTCTGGCCTTGAAATTAATGGGCCCACACACATCAGTATGCACTAATTCAAATAAATCTTTGGCCCTATTTCCCTTGGATGAAAAGGGTCTTTTGGTCATTTTGCCTTCCAGACAAGACTCACAGACAGGCATTGGTTCTACAACCAATGAAGGCAAGATACCATCTTTCACTAGCCTGTCAATCCTATTTAGGTTTATATGACCTAGCCTCGAGTACCAAAGTTTTGTTGGATTAGATGAAGGTGACCTTCTCTTTAATGATGGCCTGTGAGGCCCCACCCCTTGTGTTAGACCCCGACCCAGACCAACTCGATTAGTGTGCGATTAGTATGTGTTTAGTCCTAAGTGGGTTTAGTGGTTGTTGGGTTAGAAGTAATTAGTTTTAGTCTAGGTCATAGCTTTGGGAATTTTGAGAACGTTTAGTATTAGTCAGATACACTCAGGAAGGCCTGAGTGCACGTGTAAGCTTGGGAGGATCGTATTGGTTTCCGTGTGATTGTGATTTTGATTTCATTTGAATGATTTTTCTATGTGTTACAACTTTCGCCTTAAGCACATTCATGTTTGAAGCCCAAAAACCCACGTTTTGGGCCAAAGAGGGTAAATTTGTCTTTTATGCACAAATCTGGACACAATTTTCGAGATCTCAAAACCATGTCAAAAATATACTTTTTGGAAACTAGATATTTCGAGGATCGTTTTATCCTTCTTCGTCGAAGTCATCCGAGGCCCACAAGATCATGTTTTCGTCATTTCAAGGTTCAAGCTAATTGGGGCCCATTAGCAACACTTAAGCCCCATCTCCCTCTCTTTTCATTCACTTTACCAAATCTCTGCAATCTCTTGACCTAGGGCTGGAAAACCCCTCTTTCCTTTCCATCTTCCTCACCTTGCACGATCTAGCTAGAAGACTCCAAAGAAAATTCCAAGACCATCATCTTCTTCCTCTCCTTGCAAGCTTTCTATTGGTACAAATTTCTTGGAGTTTCTTGTGGGACAAGCTCTTCATTTTCTTCCTCCTCTTTTGTTGGACTTTCTCTAGGTAAGAGCTTCAACCCATACTTTTCATAAAGTCTTTTTAGTTCCTTAAAGATCTTGTTTTCCATGTTACAAACCCTTTTGGTAAATTGGGTTTCTTGTTTTCAAGATTGAGTGAGTTTTGTGTGGTTTTCATGGGTTTTTGTAGTTCTTTGGATTGGCTTGAGTGAAGTGCTTGGGGAGGAGTTTTTAGCAATTGGGCAAGGCAAGTAATCTCTATAGGACCATTGTGCATGTGTATTTTAAGCTTCATTGTTGTTTTACAAATTTTGCATATAAATATGTTTATAAGCTTCATGATCATGTTTTCCTTGGATTGAATGTTTGAAATTGGGAAAAATGTGTGTTTTGTTCCCTTGGAGAGCATGTAGGCTCAGGGAGTGCAAGTGGAATGAGAAACAAGAAGAAGAGAAGAAGGAAATGTGAAAATCTGAACTGAACTGCATTTCCCGTGCAGTTTCGGTCAGCCGTCGGTCGGCTGGCGGCTAGCCGAAATCCTCATTTCGGTTAACCGCGAGCTGACCGAGCTCGGCGGTTCCCTTTCCAGAAGCTGACATTTCGACAGTGGGTTTCGGTCAGCTTGACGGTTAGCAAGCGGCTAGCCGCCATACCCCATGTTGGCTAACCGCTGGCCAACCGCGCGTTGTCGGCTCCTTTTCCCGAGAGCTATATTTCAGACTGGATTTCCCGCGGTCAGCCCTACGGTCAGCTTACGGCTAACCGCCAAGTCTCAGTTCGGCTAACCGTAAGCTAACCGCAGTCAGTTCGATTTCTTTTCCAGAGGGCTGCGTTGGACCTGGATTTCCAGCGGTCAGCCTGTCAATCAGCTGGCGGCTAGCCGCTAAACCCTAGTTCGGCTAGCCGACACCTGACCGCGAGGTGATCGAAATTGACAAATTACCTGTTTTGAGTCTTTGCAAGAATGAAAACTAGAACATGTTAAGTGGCCTTTAGCCTGATATTATGCACTCGAAACCCGAGATGTCCTTGAACTTCTGGGGCACCAATTCTATTTTAATTCCAACATCTGGGCTTCGGCTGCACAACGATCAACCAAAGGTCCTTGCATGAGCTTGATAGGCTTTGTATTCGTACTTTGGTTTCGATATAATGAATATCATCATGTACTCATTTTGAAGTAAGTACAAGCTCGTTTTGAAGACGTGTTTCAAGAAAAAGGGGATCACTTCCTAAGTGTGTTATGCATATTAATTATGCCCTTGCTAGTCGTGTTCATCGTGTTTTGATAAGTGATTTCCCCCTTTCTATCTCGACATGTTTTGATAGTGTTTCGCGTGTTTTGTGCATTCATGAATTAAGTAACACCACTGAGCTTGGACTGCCCTTTCAGTTTGATCCACTGTCTGGGGGTCCTTAAACATGTGGACTGTCTGCAGACTGGTCGTGTATTTATTACACATCGTGCGTGTCCGGTTCCGCGGCCGGAATTCCCGTCTTTGTGGGAAATCGTGTCGTGATTATATTATGTATATCGTGCTTGTCGTGCGTGCTTGCTCTTTTCATTATATAAATGATAGAGAAAGGATGGGCTCTTTGTGGATTGTAACTGTTCATGCTATTATAAGTACTCATGCTAGTTTGTTTTAGTATCTCAGCTCAGTTAAATATTTCTGTAAATGTATCTCAGTCATTGTAGTATTTCAAATCAAGGATCTGCTTTTATGTTTTCTAAAACGTTTATTGTTTCATGCTTGTTCCTAAATTGATTACCTGCCAAACCGTTGTGTTTGACCCTTGTTTGTTGGTGCCCAGGTGCAGGAGACGTTACCTTTGAGGAGGAGCGTCAGGAGGAGGCTTGTGAGTCAATCCCTGTGAGAGAGTGGCAGCCCGACGATGTCATCCAGACGTCGGGCGGGTTCTTGAGTCTCGTCATCATTTTGTCTTGGGGTTTCTTTTGATTATTTTGGAGAAGTGTATTGGCCTCTGTTGGCCTCTTATGGGATGTTGTAATTAAACTTAAATTACTTTTGAGTTAGTTTTATAACTTGAACTATGTTGGGAATGCCATGTTAGTTTCTTTCTTTGATACTATGTCTTGTCATTATTTGTTATAGCACTTAAAGATTTATTGGTGCTTATCTTGATGTGTTTTGCTACACGCTTCCGCATATTTGATCGTGTGAGTCAGATTCCACGTGGCCTTGGGAATCCTCACCGCGGGAACCTGTGGGAAAGTATATCTCGAAAATTCAATGTACACAAACGACACGTCGCGGGTCCGGGGATCCGTTCCGGGGTCGCGACACCTTGTGGGCCCTCTAATTGTATTTTTCAATAGTAATTGTTAGCTGATTATACTAATTAGTGGGTAATTATGTTAATTTGGGGTTAATCAGGGTAGTTATGTGTTAATCTCCTAAGTTTGTGTTAGACTAGTTTAGTTGTATTAGTATTAGGGTTTTGTGTAGTCTTTTGTAAATTCTAGGGTTTATTAGTGTAGGGAGGCCCTAACTAGGATTTTGAGTTAACTATAGGGGGTTTTCACAAAAAGCACCTTCTCTAGAACCTTCAAACCTAAAGACTCAAATGCCCCTAACCCTAACCCTAATCCTATACAACCCCAAAGGACTTTTTAGTCTTTAGCCAGCCCCAAAATCTATAGAACCAACACTAGTCCCAATGAAACCCTACTACTATTCATCTCTTCTTCCTTCCTCTCTTCTTCCTCTCTCTTTTCCCTTCTAGAGTTAGGCTACTGTTGTGCTGGAGAAATTACCTTAGGAGCTGCTACATCTTCTTCTTCATTGGAGTGGATTGGTTTCTCTTCTCTTCTCTCCCTACAAACCTTCTAATCCAAGCAAGGCAAGTGCATTATACTTTTAACTTAGGTTGTATATTCTGTTGCATTTGATTCATTTAATTTTAGTTCAGCTATTTTCATGTGTTAGAAACAACATTGAGCTTAGAATAGATGGATGGTTGGACATTGATGGATGGGTTTTCACCCCATTTGGAAGATCAATGGGCCTATTTCTTGATGGATGGTTGGGCATTGTAGTGTTGTTATAATTTTATTTGATTATGTGATGAATGGAGGTGCTGTAGAATCTATTTGGTTAGAATGGGATGAAGAGGGTGACTGAAATAGTCACTCTTAGCAGAACGTACAGGGAGATTTTGGTTTTTTTTTGCATTGAGATCAGAACCCAGGTGGGCCACCCGATGGCCGATCCGACCTGTGGATCTGATAGAGGACCCACGGGCGACCCTAGAGGGGCTGGTCCCATGGTGTGTGGACGCCTCCTTGGCCACTATCTAGTGTCTGATCAGAGGGAGAGAAAACTGTTTTAAAAAGAAAACCCAGCTTTGGCTTGAACTGTCGCGGGACCCACGGACTAATCTGATCACAGATCTAGTCCGTCCATCAGGCCTGATTTGGTGGGGCAACCATAGGGGTGAAATCTGATCCGGATTTGATCAGAGGTAGGACCCTAATCCAAGCGTTGGACACTAACCTATTAAACCCAAACCGTGAGTAGTTTTCTTTCTGTTTTTGTAAACGGTGGAGCCCAGGTGGGCCACCTTTGGAGATCCGGACCACACATCATGTAGGGACACCTTGGGCGACCTTGATGATGAGGGCTGATCATGTGCCCTTGATCAGTGGGCCCACAACTCTGTAACATTCCATGCACCAGGCGAGGCTCGTTTTCTGCTGGAACGTTCTGCAACGTTCTGTTGCAGAACATGTTGTGTATTGAGTGAGGAAAGAGATAAGTGGGGAAAGGGTGGTCCATAGGAGCATGGGAAAAGAGGTGACGCGAAGGAGTATGGGAAAGTGTGGTCCACTAAAATTATGGGGCCCAGGTGGGTCCCTGATTTCATATCAGGTCCGGACATTGGATCCGGGGCTGCTTAGTGACCATGATGATGAGGACTGATCTAGGACTGGGCCCAGTGGGGCCCACTGATCCAATAACCCACTAGTTGTATTAATTAAAATTAATCATTTAGTTTTTAATGTATATAATAATTAGCACCATTAATTTTCATAAATTGGAAATATAGACCCCTTAGTTTTTATTGAACCAAATTGGAGCCGAGACCAGTGGGGCCCACTAATCCATAACCCATTAGTTTTATTAATTAAAATAAAACATTTAGTTTCTAATGTGTACAATGGGATCCATTAGTTTTAGAAAATTAGGAAAGTAGGACCCTTAGCCTTTATAGAACCCTATTAAAATAAATTAACTTGTTACCTTTAAAATAATATTTCTTGACCTCTTTAATTTTAGAAATTAGAAATTATAGATCCCTTAGTCTTTATTTAACCTAAATTGAGTTTGGACCCTTTAGATTTATACTTTTAGAAATTTCATTAGATTTTATAATTTGATTAAGCCCTGAGTATTTTTATGAACCCAATTAGGATAGTTTGTGTATGATCTGGATTTTTCCATCAGACCCAGATTTTAGTGCAGAAGTTGAGATTTGGCCTGGAATCTGTTGACTCAGGTACACCTGTGTACCAGATCGACTGGCTGGCCACCTGGTCGATCGGGTACACTGGAAATTCCAGAATCCAAACCAAGTCCCAACTTTGATTCCCATAGAGCAGATCAACCCGACCTTTGCCAGGTCGACCTGCCACACTGTGAACACTAAGATGTGAGTTTAGCCTTTGTTTTATGATTGATCGATTGTGGGGCCCATTGACCATCCAAATGAACTTCCATCAATGTGCCAAGCACGAGTCAATGGCGTGGCTCGACCTTGACTCGTGGAGACCACCAATTAGGGTTTTGGTCATGTAATCTAAGATGATTCGACCCCTAAACGTCGTCAATGATGCCCGTAACCTCAAGAGAACCAAACACAGTATCCTATGGCATCTGAGGCTTCATTTAGAGATCAAATTACCGGAGATGGACCTGAACCTGAACGTGGTCCATTACCTAGGGTTGGACTGTTGTTATTTCCCGTTGATTCTCTTACTGAAGTTCATACTTCACCTTTCCTATTTATTGTTGCTTTTATATCCTTAGTGTAGCAATTAATTGTTAATTAAATGGAAATTGAGGACCTGAACCTAGGATATCTTAGAGGAGACCCGATGGTGTGAATGGGAAAACATTGACCCGTGTATGTGTCTAGGCTGGCCCTTGTTGGGCCTAAGTATGGATATGTATACCCTTAGATGGAAGAGGTAGTATATATTGGGATTACAACTCATAATGGATTAGAAGGAGCTATTTATCAGTAGTAATGGATACGATGCCTCGTTTGGACTGATTTAGACCAGGCCATGTGTTGATGGGCCTTGGTATGGATCCAACGAGTGGGCCTGGACTTGAATTGTAATCCATTGATTAATTGATTTATAGACCTCTTAGAGACTTGGTTAGGACCTTGTTTGCGCAAGGCAAAGCCTAGACAGACACAGACCCTTAAAGTTTCTCGAGTCGGCATAAACATTCACTCGGTTGATTTAAGCTCAGCCTGTGGACTGATCATCCCCGGTAGGAGCTATTATGAGTGTTGTAGTGAGCTATCATGATGAGCTGTTGTTAGACGGACGGTGTGATACCGGGTCCGGTCTTGAGTGATGAGTGTGATGAGATAATGAGTGATTTGCGGGATTAGTAATTCCCAACACTGGTGAGATTCCCCGCCGCAACTGTGTTCAGTACGGGAGGTGTCGCGACCCCGGAACGGATCCCCGGGCTCGCGACGTTGATGATTTACACTGTCTACTGTTTTCCCACAGGTTCCCGCGGTGAGGATTCCCAAAGACACGAGGAATCTGGCTCACACGTTAAAAATTTACGGAAGCGTGTAGCAAAACACATCAAGATGAGCACCAATAAAATATTTAAGTGCTATGATGAATAATATCAAAACATAGTATCAAAGAAAGAAGTTCACATGGCATTCCCAACATAGTTCAAGTTACAAGATTAACACAAGAGTAAATTAAGTTTTGTTACAACCCATAAGAAGTCAACAGAGGCTAATACACTTCTCAAAATAACCAAAAGAAACCCCAAGACATAATGAATGACGAGACTCAAGAACCCGCCCGACGTCTAGATGACATCGTCGGGCTGCCATTCTCTCACAGGGGTTGGCTCACAAGCCTCCTCCTCAAAGGTAACGTCTCTTGCACCTGGGCACCAACAAACAAGGGTCAAACACAACGGTTTGGCAGGTAATCAATTTAGGTGCAAGCATGAACCAATTGTGTTTAAGAAAACCTATCAGTAAATCCTTGATTGAAACACTACAATAACTGAGGCACATTTTTGAGAATGCTAACCAGGCTGAGATATCAAAACAAACTAGCATGAATACTTAATATATCATGAATAGTTACAATCCACAAAGAGCCCATCCTTTCTCTATCATTTATATAATGAAAAGAGCAAGCACGCACGACAAGCACGATATACATAATATAAGCACGACACAATTTCCCACAAAGACAGGAATTCCGGCCGCGGAACCGGACACGCACGATGTATAATAAATACACAATCAGTCTGCAGACAGTCCACATGTTTAAAGACCCCCAGACAGTGGATCAAACCGAAAGGGCAGTCTAAGCTCAGTGGTGTTTACTTAATTCATGAATGCACAAAACACGTGAAACACGATCAAAGCATGTCGAGATAAAAAGGGGGAAATCACTTATCAAAACACGACGAACACGACTAGCAAGAGGCATAATAATTATGCATAACACGCTTAGGAAATGGTCCCCTTTTTCTTGAAACAAGACTTCAAAACAAACTTATACTTGAAATCTAAAACGAGTACACGATGGTACTTATCATACTCAAAACGGAATTCAAACACGAAATCTGACAAGCATGTGTTAAGGCTACAAATTGACCCTTGTGTAATTGGGATCCCAAATGTCAGAATATACAAGAGTTGGCGTCCCCGAAGCTGGGTTGCATTTCAAAATCCCATTTACACAATGTCAAGTCAAAACCCTTAACATAGTCTAGTTTTCCAACCCTCGAGAAATTAAAGAAATGAAATAATTCTTCTTCCTGAATCTGGCAGGTTCGCTCGAGCGAACTTTACGCTGTAATGACACTTCGCTCGAGCGAGACAGTTCGTTTGAGCGAATAATAAAATGAGCTCGAACGGACAGCTCTCTGTCTGCGCTCGGACCAAACAGAGGCTTGGTCGCTCGAGCGAACCCAGGGGTCGCTCGAGCGAACAAGCTGCTGCCTGTGCTCGCTGAGTGCAGAAACTGCCTTTCTTTTACACATCTTTCACCACATTCTTCTTCTTCTTCTCATCCATCCATCACACAAATACCCTTGAGCCTTCATGCTCACCAAGGGTTCATTTATCACAATGTCAAGCATCAAAATCAAATAAAACATATCCATGAAGCTTGTAAACAAATTTTATGCACAATTTCTAAAACAACAATGAAATCAAAATACACATGCATCATTCCTATAGAGATTACTTGCCTTGACCAATGCTAACAATACTCCACTTCAAACTCTTCCTCAAGTTATTCTCACACTATAAGAAACCCAAGAGAAAAACCACACAACTCACTCAAAAGGAAACAAGGAACCCATTTAACAAAAAGGGTTTGTAACTACGAAAATCATGATCTCTAAGAACTAAAAAGACTTCATGGAAAACAAGGATTGAAACTCTTACCTAACAATGGCCAAACAAGAAGAGAGGAAGGAAATGGAGCTTTTGCCCAACTTAGAAACTCAAGAAACTTGCATCAATTGGAAGCTTAGGAGGAGAGGAAGAAGATAGTAGCTTTGGATTCTTCTTTGGAGTCTTCTTGGTAGATCATGCAAGATGAAGAAAATGGAAGAGAAGAAGAGCTTTCCTTGCCCTAGGTCAAGAGATTGCAGAGATTGGGGAAATGAATGAAAAGAGAGGGAGAAGGGGCTTTAGTGATGGAAATGGGCCCCAAATAACCTGAACTTTGAAGTGACCAAAACAAGATCTTGTGGGCCTCGGATGACTTCGACAAAGAAAGATAAAACGATCACCGAAATATCTAGTTTCCAAAAAGTATATTTTTGACATGGTTTTGAGATCTCAAGAATTGTGTCCAGATTTGTGCAAGAAAGACAATTTTACCCTCTTTGGGTCAAAACTTGGGTTTTTAGGCTTCAAACACAACTGGGCTTAAAACGAAAGTTGTAACACGTCGAAACATCATTCAAATGAAATCAAAATCACAATCACATGGAAATCAATACGATCTTCCCAAACTTACACGTGCACTCGGGCCTTTCCGAGTGTGTCTAACTAATACTGAACGTTCTCAAAATTCCCAAAGCTATGTCCAAGACTAAACTAATCATTTCTAACCCAACAACAACTAAACCCACTTAGGACTAAACACATACTAATCGCATACTAATCGAAATGGTCTGGGTCGGGGTCTAACAGGAGGGCCGCGACATAATATTCCGCGATATTCCAGCTCGTGTGAATGTGCCACCTTGTTTTAGATTAGATGCTTTATATATTTATCCTGATTCCTTATGCTTATCTAGCTCAACTGCCTAGTTCATTTACCTTGTTATTCTTTAAATTATATATATGTCTCTACTCTTTTGATATATATGTCCTATGTTATTTGTATACTGTGACTTGCCAGATCTTTAGATCTTACCCATCTTTGGTGCTTAGGCCTTGACCCAGAGATCGCAGAGGATGCGCTTGCGCTCGTAGAAGCGCCCGTAGCTGGAGAGTTCGCGTGGGGCCCGGCCGACCTCAATGTCGAGCCGGAGGGTGGAGAGCTATTACCAGTGTTTTGAGAGTTCACTTTATTTAAGATTTTGAGCGAAATTTTGTAGTGAGTCGGGTAGAAATCAAAGTTGTAATTAACTTTAAGTTCTTGACAATTAACACCTTTTAAACTAGACTACTGTTCAGCTCTTATTTAATACATATATTGATACCCATTGCTTCCGCTTACTTGTTATGCTTCCGCAATTTAACTATTGTTAGTATATCGTCCAAAAAGTTTTAAATTGGACCTCACTGCGGACCTACGATCTTGGAAGTTCTCGGATTTTCCAGGAAGTAGCGCGCCAACTTCGGGTATTCCGACGACTTTATCGGTATCCGGAATTGGGGCGTTACATGGCCTATTAATTATTTCGGTATCATGTATCTCATACATTGTGGGAGTTAACAGATAAAACCCATTGGTTACCTTGCCAGAACATATAAAAGTACCGTTTCTCTTTATGATAACTTCAGTACCAAAAGTAATAGAATAACTTTTATGCCAACACCGAGGTGAAATTCAATTGATACCTCAGATTTCAAAAAACACGATACTCAGCTCCCAACCTCAAAAAGTTAGAGAACTCCAAGAGGTCACGAGTTGGGGGGCAATTGTGTGGGGTGTTTTTCTAAGAGTAGGATTACGCTAGTCTCGGTAGCAATATCTGCTTAGCTCATCCCGATCTCGGTATCCAAGTTCGGCCAGAGTGCCAAGATTCATCTAGCTCAGTAACGGTACCAGCTAGACATCTCATCTCATCTCGGCAAACAGTGCCAGTTTGCACCAAGCTTGAGCCAGCCTCGGTAAGAGTACCGACTGGGCTCATCTTGGTCTCGGTATAAGGCACCTCGACAATAGTGTCAGGCTGCATCCGAATCTGGTCTCAGTATCATCTTCAGCTCGGTCCGTCCACAGAGATGAGTACTACACCATGATTGTACTTCCATAAATTTACGACTATGTTACAGAACGTGCTGACAGACAAGACAGACGTTGGATAATGATCATGTGTCGTCTTGCTCAGTCACATCCACATTAATACGAGATGTCATCTTTTGATTCGACCAGACAATATCACCACCTACCCCCACTAAGGGAGCGCCAGGTGAAAACCTCTACATATACAAGGGTAAGAATCCCTTCGGAGGTATGTGATGATATGTTTTTTACAACATCATGCGATACTAGCATACCTGCCTCTCATCTCCATCCTTTGTTCAGTGATAGCACTAACTCAAGCGTCGGAGAGCCTTCGGCTGACGGCAGCCAGGGTCTCTGATCTTTATTTCTCCTTCCCTTTCAGGTTCTTAGGTGATTTATCTCCCTCAAAGAAGTTTAAACAACAAATCACGAGTCTCACATTCGCCTAATCTGAGTCCGTAATATTTAGGCTCTCACACCTTTTAATCATTTAATCCAAGCCCCACTCATATATTAAATGTTAAAAAAAATGTTAGATCTAGGCTTGGTTTGCCTACTGAAACCCAAGGTCAAAACCTGGCCCAAAATGTTCTGGTCCAGATTGAGCTGTCTCAACCCATTTGCACTCCACTCCTATCAATCAAGCTTGAGCTTGAGCCCACTTAAACCAAGCCAAATACACGCTTGAGCTCGCTCGACTAGTTGACGTCAGCATGTGAAACCAAAAATGGGCGGCGATGGTCAGGAGGGAGAGAAAAGCAGGCACACAGTTTTGCCTTTTGCCCACTGTTTTTCCATCCTATTGTCTTTGCCTCTTTAAAAAAAGGGTTTTGCTATTGGCACACAAAATATAGCTTTTCTCACACAAATTTTCTCCACACACATCACAATAATTTAAAAATTACATTATTTCTTTCCACACACAGTAAAAATCCCCATTTTAGCCCTCTCTCCATTTCCTTCTTTCTTCCCACACACACGATCTTCCCTTTCTTTCCTTTTTCTTCCCACACACACGTCCGATCCCTCTTTCTTCCCACTCTCTCCACTTCTCCGGCGTCATTTCTCTCTCCGGCGTTTCTCCGGTGTTCACAATCCTCTAGACCATCTCCTCTTTCAAAGGTAAATCTCTATCTCCACCATTGTCATTTCATTTTTCTTCACCATTCATCCTTTACCATTTTATCCATCTTAGATTACCTTTTTTTTCATAAAAACTTGTTATGATGATAGATTCTCATTCAATGTAAGTTTTTACAAACAATGGTGACGTTTTCCATGCATTTGGGCTAGTTTGTACACCATCATCACCACCATTTTTCCACACAGAAACAACGGTTTGTTCGGACCTGAACATCCGAACAAAATCAATTTGTTCGGAGGTTTAGGTCTAAACAAAATCATTTTGTTCGGACGTTCAGGTCCGAACAAATCCATTTGTTCGGACCTGAACATCCGAACAGTTTGATGCAAAACCATAATCCTACAATGTTTGTATTTTTATTTCAGATATGGACCAACCGAGCTCTTCTAGGGTGCGACCTACTGCTTCAAACAGAACGCGTCACCACCGAGTGGAAGAGGTTGTAGAAGAACATGTTCTTCATGAGGAGGACGTTGAAGAACAACCAGAGATGGAAGAGCAACCAGCTCATGGGCCACGAGATAGGTCGTTACTGACCAGCTTTGATACACATATAGCTGGGTATATTTAGAGTGGACATGTAAGACCCCGACCCGAGGGAACCCGATTAGTGCTAATTAAGTTGCGTGTTAGTGCTAAGCTTGATTAGTGTTTTTGGCTAAGTTGGGTTTGGAATAGCTTTTGATATAGTTTTGGGGATTTTGATTTACTTTGTGTTAGTAGGGCCCTTTGGGGGTTCCCTTTCATGACATTGCATATGTTTGAGGATTTATCGGAGGTTTTTACATTCATGATTTTAATCCCGTTTTACTCGTTTTGATGATCCCTACAACTTTCATGTTGATCCCGTCCCCGTTTGAGATCCCGAAACCCGATTTCATAGCCTTGAGGGCAAAACAGTCATTGCACACAAAATCTGTACCCAAAACTTGATATTCCCGAAACCCGCGAAACATAAACTTTTTGGAAACTAGATATATCGATGAACATTTCTTCCTTCTTCGTCGAATTCATCCGAGGACCCGAGAGAGATGATTTCAGCCAAACTAGTTCCTTAAGTTGTTGGACCCAACCTCTCAATTGTTAACAAAGGAGACCATTCCCCTTCCTTCTCCATTTTCATTTTCCAGCACAAGAAAGAGACCTAGGGTTTCCTAGCAACTTTCCTTTCTTCTTCTTGCTTCTCCATCTCCAATCCACACCAAGAGTTCATCAATCAAGAGAGGAAGATCACCAACCTCTTCCTCAACTTACAAGCTTCATCTTGATACCATTTTTGGAGAAATCTCCCAACCTTGAGATCTTCTTTGAACTAGTTCTCTTCTTTTGAAGGTCATCCATGTAAGTAATCTTCCTCGTCTCCTAGATTAGTGTTCCTCTAACCCTTGAGAAGCTACATTTGCATTATTGAAAGGTTTCCTTGTCATTTCATTGTTTGACCCATTTTAGGGTTCGTTTTGGGGGTTTTTTATTGTAGCTTGGAAGTGAGCTTAAGAAGTGAGTAGAGGCTTGATTTTGGCTAGCTTGGACTTGAGGCAAGTGAATGATGAAGTGTTTTAAGTTTCAAATGGTTTGGTGAAGCATTTATGGATTTCATGCTTTCATTAATGTGTTTATGGTTGAAATAAATGCCCTTTTTGCATCTTGATAGCCTCATTTAATGTTTTGTAAACATGTTGGTTTAGCATTTATTGTCTTTTGGGTATATCCTAAATGAATGTTTGTGAAATGGTTTCCTTCCTCTTTACTTTGTATTAGACTTGATATGGAAGAAGTGATGGAGTGAACATATGATGGGGCTTTGCAGAAGTGTAGATAGAGGCATTAGAGGAGCTCTTAGCTCAATATTATTGCAGGGATTAAGTGGAAATGGAGAGAATGGTTTTGAGGAGGAGAAGGGCTCAAATCTGAACTCAGTGGGTCACGGTTGCTTTTCCAGAGAGCACACTTCTCCACCTGAAAACTCGGTCAGCTCCACAGTTATCCAGCGGCTAACCGCTGAACACATCGGCGGCTAACCGCCAGCTAATAGTACTTGGCGGTTAGCTTTCCAATAAGCTGCATTTCTACAGCCCAGCCGCGGTCAGCCAGCGGCTAGCCGCCCGTCCCAGCGACGGCTAACCGCCAGCTGACCGCCAGGTAACCGAAATTCCCCAGATTTCGAAAAGCTCCTCGCTCGAACGAACTCTCCGGTTCGTTCGAGCGCTGAGCTTTGTCGATCAAAAGAGATTCACTAGGCATTGTATGAGGCCATTCGAGAAAGAAACCATATCACGAGGATGTCATTCGAAGTTTTGAAAATACAAAGTGAATAAGGAGCCCGAAATGTCTTTAAACTCAAGGAGTACCAAGTTATTATTACAATCGACATACGGGACCCCTATTCACCTTAAACAAAACTTGAAACCAGTACTTTTACAGAAATTGTTATAGTTCGTTGTTTCCCTTCATTCCAAGATTTGTATTATATGATTTGTTTTCCCGAAAGCATGATAGTTACACTAGTAACAGTTAATCGTCCCGAAATGTATTGCCCGACGTGAAATGACAGTGTGCCCTTGAGCACCCCCGTCTTGCTCGTTTATTTATTGTACTTGTTTTACTTGCATATGTCCCGATTTGTTATTTGACCTATGAGTCGGCATCACTAAGCTTGGATACCTTGTCGGTTTGATCCACCGACTTGGAGATCCCTCTCCCGTCCCGCCAGCTGCAGTTTGGATCCCGATACCCGGTCTAATACCGTGGTCCCGTCCCGATACCCGGTTCGCTACCGTGGTCCCGTCCCGTATATTTATATTGTATATATGATTTACGTTGATTCTCCTCACCTTGTGTGACTGAGGACAACGTCCCGTGATACTGTTGTCACTTTAGTGACAGAGGACTTAGCTTTATGTGATTGCCATCTTGTGAGTTCCCGATCCCTTGGTTACCTCATATGTCTTATCTTGTTTACATGTTTTCTAGCAAATGATTTATCTATTTTGTGAGAGTTCTTGCTTAAACAGATTTCCTTGCTTTTCGAGATATTTCATCTATTATATGTTGTTGTATCTTTTCACTCTCTTGCCAGACCGTCGTGTCTGATCCTTTGCTTTGGTACTCATATCCCGTTGCCGGTTTCCTTGAGGAGGAGCCGGAGGAGGCGGTAGGTGAGCCGCAACCTCTAGTTGAGTGGCGTGCTGACGATGTCATGTAGACATCGGGTTGCTACAAGAGGCGTAACATTTTGGGGAGAACTTATTAACCATTCTTTTGGGTTATTATTTTGTAATATTGGCCTTTGTTGGTCTCTAATTTTGGGGAATGTAACTAAATGATATTTTGTCTAATTTTAACAACTTTTGGGAAACATGCTATAGATCATTGCTCATTCTGATACAGTTTTGATATTTGATGTTAATGCTTGCATGATTAGAGATAGTCTACTATTTGATTTGTTACACGCTTCCGCACTCAAAAGAAATATTCATGCAAGGTTGTGATATCCTCACCGCGGACACCTGTGGGAAATTAAATAAGTTGTATATTGTTGATGTAGATAATCATCATTAATCATTATTCACTAATGTCCCGATCCCAGATTTCCGGTCCGGGGTCGCGACAGGACAGGTGTGTTTCGTTTGTTTCATATGAAGTTTGATTGATTAAGTTGTGAATTTATTCGATAATGATGTATCAATTGTTGATTGCAGGATCGAGGACCATTGAAGTGTCTAAGCCATGGTCAGAAAGTGTCATTGTGGCAATGGCAATTGAATGGGTCTGATAGGTTCAGGCGATGGATGTCCAGGTCCAGTTTGACTCCCTTAGTGACTGCATCATACCGCTCTGTCAATAAGATTATTATATCGGGTTTTGTGGAAAGGTGGCAACCTAAGACTAACAACTTTCACATGCCATTTGGTGAGATGACCATCACTTTAGATGATGTTTCATCCATCATAGGCATCCCAGTGACGGGGCGAACTGTCTCGTATAATGATAGAAGGACATATGAGGAAGCTCAAGCACTCCTTGTTGATGCACTAGGAGTAGAAGTCATAGAGGCACATGATGAGCTAATCCAGGTGCGGGGCCAATCTGTTAGATTGGAGTGGCTACGGGAAAGGTTTGGTGGAATGTCTGACGATGATGGAGAGGAGATGGTTGACTGTGCAGTCAGAGCTTACCTTCTGTACTTACTGGGATGTACGTTGTTCACAGACAAGAGTGGCACAAGGGTGCCGATCATATTTCTTACACATCTGGTGGATTTGGATAACGTACGTTCATATGCATGGGGTACTGCTGTACTGGCATACTTAAACAGGCAGTTGGGGTTAGCAACCCGGCGTTAAGTTAAACAAATTGCCGGTTACCTGACTCTATTTGAAGCTTGGGTGAACGAGCACTTCGAATGTTTGGCTCCAACTCCAAACATTCACTATCAGCCCTCCCACCTCTGGGTCCATCGATGGGTCTCTCATAGGGAGTCTGCGCCTTTACAGGCATTACGAGAGAGACTTGATTCCATGAGCACTGACTTGGTAATTACGCAAATTTTCTTACTCATTTTCTATCACATGAAGTTATTATTCTGTATTATGTATTTTCATATCTTATACTTGGATTCACTATTTTTAGGTCACTTGGGACCCATATCGTGATGTTAGGCGCTATCACCCTTTCAACGAGGTTGCATACTACTGTGGATGCATCAAGTGCATGGACGTTGTTGAGCTTTATCATCCGGATAGGGTGCTCAGACAGTTTGGGATAGTATAAATTATTCCTCCACCGCCATTAGCCCCCATTCGCGCTACGCGGGGTACGACTGCCCGTGACTACCATATCGCGTATCAATACATGAATCAAATTTGGGAGGGATGGCCTAATCACCTACTGTCTGCATTGAACCGTAGTCAACCAGTAAGGCGTCATGCAGATTGTGTTCCTGGGTATATGGATTGGTATAAACAAGTCTCGTGGAGGATATTACAAAACCCAAATCATCACTCTAATTTTGCGCCCAGACCCGACGAAACACAGTCAAGCAATACGGTGGACTATGAGCATCATAATTCGGATGCACTATTCATTCTTGATGAAGTGATGGAAAGGGGTGAGGACCATTGGGTTGAAGATCCACGGGGACTATATACCCATATGAATCAGGTTGCCCACGCTTTACGGAGAATGTCCATTGCCGATGCTCAACGAACCATTCGACATCCCCACATGAGTTCACAGAGTTACACCCGCAGTAGGTCAACAAGGGGAAGGAACACCTGATGAAATATGAAGAAGTTTGACTAACAAAAATGAATGCTTGTATTTCTTTTTTGTAATTTGGATGGTTGTTATAAGACTTGGATCCTCTTTTAAGTAGTCTTTTATTTGGAAAGTGGTTGTACTTTTTTAGTTATTTCAAATGGTATTTTGTTTATTTTACCTTTGATTTTATGTTTGGAATATGCTTGAATTGTTACAGATGTAGAACCAGAAATCTTCAAAAGTGGATACGAAAAGGGACGAACTGAACATTTGTTCGGAAACACAATGCTGAACAAATGCCATTTGTTCGGCCCTGTGTTTCTGAACATTAACTGTAACTCCCATCACCTTTAAAAACCTGCAATAGGCGGCAAAACCAATACATCCTAGTAGTTTTAAAATTTGTACATACATCAAAGCATTCATTAAATACAATAAAAAGAAACTACTAAAACACATTCCAAACTCCATCAAATGTTTAAAAATAGTTATTACATGCAACATAAACTCGCTTGGATGACCAGGTAATTCTATTCAATCCAAATCAATTGTCTCACATGTTGATACATCTGGAGTTACAAGCTCTTTGAATTGTACAATCCGATCCATGTATGGAGTCTCCCAACCATTCGCACAAGAGTGATGAAATTGTCTCCACTTATTTGCAATAGGCGGAATTGGATGACCAGGTACTAAGAATAATTGAACAAAATGATTCCGACTAACAAAACCTATTGTTCGCTCGTTCCGAGAAGGTGTCGACACTGGCACAGACCGCAATGGGAGGAAAGTCAGACACTGTTCTATGCTCAAGTGGTATAACACCAAATTATAACGAGACGATATGAGGTGCCCCATGTCAGGCATAGTCATCCAATAGTCCATCGATGGGTTGTCATCATAATATGATAATGCTTCCACCAATTCCTTAACTTTGTTCTCCACCGTATATAATTGTTTGTAGTGGTCTACATGTGCAAGCAACTCTTGTAATAAATCTCTCCTAACTTGTCTCCATTCATCCTCGGCTAGACCAACCAACCAGTAATGGCTCTGAATCCACAGTTACCATCAGCTGCGACGTCCTTTACATGTCGAATGTAAGGCCTCAACCCCACGGGAAATGAGAGAACATAATTATTAATGCTCCTTGACCTCGTACGAACCGCACTAATCTTTTCTCTTCGCTTTGGTTTGCATTCTAGTTGTCCTTTATCTGTAACGTCTGTCATTACAACTGATTTAGGAGAGTAGTTATCCTGTGCAGACGATACCAACTCAAATGCGCTTGGATCTCGTCGAGTTGAGGTGTCAACTTTCATACTTGGTCTACTTCTTGTTCTTGATTTTACTTCGAGTTCTATCAAATGAGTACTTTCTGGTTTTGATAGTTCTCGTATCTCCTTTAGAAGTTGCAGTTTTCTTGTGGAATCATATTCATTGAACCGTTTTTCCAGTAACTGCAAATCTGCCTTACAATCCAGGCCCATAGAAGAACTTATAGACGGGGCAGTAGGCAACATATCAAGCTTATACCAATGCGGATGTATGCAACTTAGAGGAATAGGCCGCCCTTGACTTATATATTCTGCAATCTCATGCGCACAAGGTAATCCATGTGTGCGTCGAATAACACAACCACAAACATTGGCGCCAATTCCAACTACGTTGGCTCTCTTGGTTTCTGTTAAGATTTTCTCAAGTGCATTCTTAGAGACATTACCACGAAACTCTTTGTATTCGGCCGACTTGAAATTATGTTGCACAATTGTCTTACTTTTCTCAAATGAAGCTTTGATACCGGTATGCTGCAACGCAAGCAAATTGTGGATTTTAGTCCAAACCGCTTCAAAATTTCCTTGACTTGATCCCAGCTGCCTCTTAAGCTGTGCATGTGAACTCTCAGCCCTGCATATGATTGTTAAGAGGTGAGACATAGTAATTAATAGGCATAAATCAAATAATTGGTATCTTTTTAAAAGTACCTGTTCGAAGTAGTATTCCCAAAATGGATACTATTGTCTGTCCATGCTGAAACAAATCTCTCCTTGTAAGGATCTAACCAATTACCCTTCACGTAATTGAGTGCATCAGGATACGTACTGAATTCTTGATTTAGCTTACATAGTTGTTCACCAAACTCCTCTTCTGTTGATGAAGACACTAACATATTCCAGCTCATAATAAACCTGTCCCATTTCTCTTTAGTTTCAAACAACTTTTTGCATCTCGCCAATACGTTTCTATTAATATGCCATTTGCATAATAAATGAGTTGCACTCGGGAATACTCTGTTAATGGCGTTCACGAGTGACAGTTCTCTGTCCGTCACAATGACATCGGGAAGAATACCATCACCAATAATAGAACGCAATACACCCAATGCCCATGCATAATTATCTTCACGTTCTGCATGAAGGTATGCAAAGCATACAAAAAAAGTCATGTTTGTGGATGTGACTCCAACAACCTCCAATAGAGGCATGCGATAACGATTGGTCTTGTAAGTACAGTCCATTATCAAAACATGTGGAAATGCACGTAATAAATCTAAACTGCTTGGGTGCGTCCAAATCAAGTCAGTTACAATATCGCTGTCCTCACAAGTCTTATGACATTCAATGTAATTATGCTCTGTTAGCTTCCCAAGCAGTTGTTGCATCTGACTTCTTCCACCCCGATCATTAACTTTATATCTGTAGCGTGCATTGTATATTGTCTTCATTGTGGTTACGTTTAATTCACTTCTTTGTTTCAATGTAACCAAAATTTCTTTTGGTCTAACCATGCTCTTGGACATATCAACCAGCAACTGAGTCTCCTCCTTTGATAATCTGCCTGCAAAAGAATGCCCCTCTAAATGTTCTGTTGCCAAATGATTATGCACACCACATATGACCTACAACATCCAATCATCATTTGAGTCTAACTTTATGCCCTTTAATGCGAAAGGGCATCCACATTTTTTTGAACCGGTTTGTTTGACCCTTTTTCGCTTTTGGCCCTCTTCATGCTTATATTATCCACTTCTCTCGAATGCAAGGAGTACTCTAGGTTTGACACCTATCCGATCAGCATTTGAAACCTTTACCACAATGACAAACCCATTTTTCCGTCCTACACCACGAGCCTAACTGATCAACGAATCGCGACTGTGAAATATCTACAGTAAACAATTTTAATATGAATTTAGTAACAAATATTTGTAATTTGAGTAATAAATTCACAATCGGACATACCTCTTGAGTTATAAACTCACTGGTATAATCCATGACAAACTCCGATCCAACCTGACTTTCCGGCGTAAAGACCTGCAAAAGTACATAATAATATATCACTATTCGGTATGAAACATCCGAACATATGCCATATGTTCAGAAATTCAGGTCCGAACATATGGATTATGTTCGGACATTAATGTCCGAACATAAGCCTATTGTTCGGACTTACAGTTCCGAACATATGGCATATGTTCGGACCTGAAAGTCCGTACATATCGAGAACCTGCAACTCGTTCCAGGTGACAAAAAATTAAAAAAGAGGTAAAAATAAATAAAAAAACACAAACAAACAAAGGAACTGACCTTTCCACTACTACTTTGGTTTAAAGGTCCAATTTGATTGTTGTTTTCTTCCTTCATTGCACTAGAAAGTAGAGGAATGTAAGTGAAGATTAGTAGACAAGTGGATGGAGGAAGTAGAGAGTGAGAAGTGGAATGTAAATGGGTTGAATAGGAAAAGAAAATGGAGGAATGTGAGTGAAGATGAGTTGCCTAAAGAAGATGGAGGAAGTGAAGAATGAGATGAGTGAGAGAGGAAGAAGAGCAGCCTGTGTGTGTGAAAAGAAAATAGGTTTTGAGTTTTTGTTGGATTATGTCCATTTTGGTCATTTCATGAAGGGGCATGAATGTAATAAAAAATTAAAAAGTTTGCAGGATACCTTACTCTACTAGAGGCATGGATTTACGAGCATTTCCTCAGGTGTAGACCTCACCTAAACCGCACATACACAGAAAATTTACCACGGGTGCATCGCTCGGTGCCACTGTCGCGACCCCAGACCGGGAATCCGGGATCGGGACATTAGTGAACAATGATTAACGATGATTATCTACGTCCCGAAGATACCATTTATTTAATTTCCCACAGGTGTCCGCGGTGAGGATATCACAACCATCAATGAATATTTCTTTTGAGTGCGGAAGCGTGTAGCAAATCAAATAGTCAATCCATCCTTGGTCATCAAGACAATAACACAAGTCTAAATACTGTATCAGAATGAGCAATGATCTATAGCTTGTTACCCAAGTAAGTTAAGGTTTATACAAATAACGTTTAATTACATTTCCCCAAAAATAGAGGCCAACAAAGGCCAATATACAAAATACCAATTCAAAAGAATGGATAAACGTTTCCCCAAAATGTAAGGTTTCTCATAACCATCAAACGTCTACATGACGTCATCGGCACGCCACTCAACCAACTGCTGCGGTTCTACGACCGCCTCCTCAAGCTCCTCCTCGGGATATCCAACAACGGGACCTGAGTACCAAAGAGTAGATCAAACAAGACGGTTTGGCAAATAGAGGAAATATAATGACAATAAGGGAATGCATGAATTTACCTTCAAAACATGGAAACCTGTTTAAATAACAATTTCTCTAAACAAGATAAAACGTTTATTCAATACAAGGATGCAACGTAAAACAGGTAAGGTGACCAAGGAAACGAGGAACAAGCAAGATGGCGACCACACGAAGCTAAGTCCTCTATCACTACGGTGATAGAGCAATAACTAGGCCCTGATCTCAGTCACTCGAGGTGAGGAGAAACAGGGGATCTCATATAAATACATATACATATACAATACTATACATGACCACGGTAGCGAGCCGGGCATCAGGGACCACAGTAGCAATCTGCGGCATCGGGACAAGACCACGGTAATGACCGGGTAGCGGGATCCAAACTGCAGCTGGCGGGACAAGAGGGGGATCTCCAAGTCGGTGGATCAGACCAACAGGGTTATCCAAGCTTAGTGGTGCCGACTCATAGGTCAAATACAATCGAGACATGTGCAATTAAATCAAGTACAATAAATAGTCAAGCGGGCAAGACGGGGGTGCTCAAGGGCACACTATCATATCAAATGGTGCAATGCACTCCGGGTCAAGTAACCATTCCAAGTGTATAACAATACTTTCGGGAAAACAGGACACGTAGTGCAAATCTCAGGATCAGTAAAGTACTATAAACAATTGACATTTCGGGAAAATATCTATTTGAAATGGATAGGGACCCCGTATGTCGATCACACAACAATTTGGTACTCTTTGAGTTTGGGGACATTTCGGGCTCCTTATACACTTCGATCTTTTCAAAACTATGAATGAAATCCTTGTGATATGGTTTCTTCCTCAAATAGCCTCATACAATGCCTAATAAATCTCCTTGATATGGAGGGGTTCCCAAAGAATAGTCCCAATGCGTTGAAACAGTCGAACGTTGTCCAAAACATAACCCAGGCCAGACGACCGCATCGCTCGAGCGGACTGTAGGGTTCGCTCGAGCGAGTCGCTAGCTGGGAAGGTTGTCTGGGTGAGTTCGCTCGAGTGAACTCATTGGGTCGAGCGGTTATTTAAATGCGTTCGAGCGAACAACTCACTGGAATTAGTTCTGGGATGACCGCTCGAACGACCAAGGGTCCGCTCGAGCGACCCAGCTACTGGAATGCTCCGAACCATTTCTGGGCAGGTCGCTCGAGCGAAGTGTCATGGTCGCTCGAGCGAACTGTCCAGGAACAGATTCCGGACCAGTTCAGCTCCTCTCTATTTCTCCTTTTTACAATCTCCTTTTAGCCCTTCTTACACATCAAGTGAGGAGTCTAAAAACCCCTTTCCAACAACCTCAAATCTCAAATAACTTCCATCCCATTCTTCTCCATCACAACACATTCAATACAAGGGGGAAGGAAGAAGGAAACCATTTCACAATATATACTTTTGAAACAAAATAAGAAAACATTCAATGCTATGAACTACCACTTCTCTATGAACATAAATATGCCATTAATACCCTATCATGGACATTCATTTCAAAACCAAGCAATAAATGTGCATTAATGGCAAATAGCCAAAATCAATGTAAACTTAGGAAACCATTCATCCACTTGCCTTATGTCTTCAAATCAAGTAAATCAAGCTCTAACAAGTCTCCAAAGACAATGGTCCAAGTTGCAAGGTCTTCTAATGACAATGGTAAGTTCAAAGGAAATCTTGTAATGTTTGGGGTGCTCTACAAAAGCTTTGGAAAGAAAGCTCTCAAGGAGATGAAGAAGATGATGGCCTCCAATCTCCTCTTGGTGCAAGTTTGGGAGTGGATTGAGTGATGGAAAGCAAGAAGAAGAAGGAGTTACTCACAAAGCCCTAGTTCTCTCTTTTGTGCTAGAAAAAAGAAAACGGAAGGGAAAGGTCTCCTATTGTAGCAAGTGAGGAGTGGGCTCCACCACTACCAATCTACTTAGGCTGAAATCATCTCTCGTGGGACCTCGGATGAATTCGACGAAGAAGGAAGAAATGATCGTCGAAATATCTAGTTTCCAAAAAGTATAGGTTTCGCAGGTTTCGGGAACATCAAGTTTTGGGTGCAGATTTGGTGTGCAATGACTGTTTTACCCTCAAGGCTATGAAATCGGGTTTCGGGATCTTAAATGGAAACGGGGTCAACACGAAAGTTGTAGAGCTTAACAATACCGATAAAACGAGATTAAAACAATGAATGTGAAATCTCCGATAAACCTCAATCATATGCAATGTCATGAAAAGGAAACCCCCGAAGGGTCCCACTAAGCACCAAGCAATCAAAAATCCCCCAAAACTAATTCGAAAGCTATTCCAAACCCAACTTAGTCAAGATCACTAATCAAGCTTAGTACTAACACGCAACTTAATTAGCACTAATCGGGTTCACTCGAGTCGGGGTCTTACAGCCACGAAGAGAGTCTAAGGACCAAATGTCCAACTTGCAGTCATTACGAGAGGCACTTGACGATCTTGGTGCCCATGAGGTAAGTTCTTATAAGTTATAAATTCAAAAAATATGTAAATGAGTATCGTACAATTTAACGTATGCATTTGTTGATTAATGTTGCAGGTGGTGTGGGACCCCTACCGAGAGCATAGGGTAGAACACCCCTTTCACGAGGTTGCTTATTATACTGGTTGTATTAAGTGCATGGACATCGTAGAACCATATCATCCTGATCGGGTGCTTAGGCAGTTTGGTAGGGTCCAACGCATTCCCCCCACTCCACTAGCTCCACAGCGCGCCAGTAGGGGTGCCACCGTAAATCAATATCGGATCACTTACAATTACTTGGATCAAATATGGGAGAGGTGGCATAACCACGTCCTGTCTCCGATGGAGCGCGGTGTGCCTGCATCGCACCCATGGGACTATGCACCCAATTATATGGAATGGTTCCTTCGAGTGTCGCACCCAATCATTCAGAACCCTGCACATTGCTCCAGTTCAATCAGCGTGTTCAAGATTCTCAGGGCAGCTCTTCTATTGACCCACGTTTGGTACGATCCCTAACGAGCATATCTATCATATTAAGTATAACCAACTGTACAGACATTCTAATTTGTTCATTATGTAATTAATTAACAGCGCATCGTGAATGCCCAAAGTATTATTCAGCCTATTCTGAGGAGAGGGCATAGTCTTAGTGTCCGAGATCCTGATGCCTTGTACACTGCCCTTGAGGACGTCAACAGGGTCCTAGATGGAGTCGATCCAGAAGATCTTGTTCATAGACCGCCACGGAGCGAGGCACGCACTTACAGCCGCAGGGGTAGACGTGGGGTCTAGGATGTGGACTTAGCATTTGATATGTATTTTGTTATGGTTCTGGTTGAAGTACTTTTGAAAGACTGTAAACTGAATTTCAGCAAATGTAATCGCTAACAGAGATGGTACATGTAAAACTTTTTACATACATTGGCCACTTCACAGATATCGTTTTTAATGTTGCATTTTGTATTGATGTATATTGAAAGTTGCTTTCTATGTATACAGCATTTATATGAAATGGATGACGTAGTTTGTAAACTGGTATTGTTCAAGTTGACAATGTCTGTGTTCGGCGTTTCAGGTCCGAGAGAATGTATTCTGCTCGGCGTCTCAGGGCCGAGACAATGTATTCTGCTTGGCGTATCAGGTCCGATCCAATGTATTATGCCCGGCGTCTCAGGGCCGAGACAATATATTCTGCTCGGCGTCTCAGGGCCGACCAAATTAGGTCTACTCGGCCTCTCAGGGCCGACACTCGGTTGAAATTGTCAAAAGCTATATATGCAACTACAGCTTATCATGCATCATGAAGATATATATATATATGGAATGTTCTCATCTTAATTTACAACAATTAAGCTCTTAAAAAAAATTGGATCCGCATTGACATCCTTATAAAATATAACAATCATTCTAGATCGATGGTTTCGCATGTGGCAACTGATGGACTTGTAATTTCTCTGTAGTGTTGGATCCGATATTGATAAGCTGTATCCCAACCAAATGCAGAAGGGTGATGGTGACGAATCCAATTAGTAGCAATAGGAGGAATTGGATGACCTTGTACAAGGAAAACCTACATATAACAAGGAGTTCAAGTGAGTCATGGCATTTCAGGGAAAATATAATTGGTGAATCTATGCATCTACTATTATCACCTAAACAAAGTGGTTTTGATTGACAAAACCGATTGCGATCTCTCGTCTAGCAGTAGTAGGAATAGGGACCGATTGAAGAGGAAGCAAAGTCAGGCATTGCTCATTTGACAAATGGTATAGGCAACGTTATAGTGCGAGGCAATTAGATGTCCCATGTCCGGCATCGTCATCCATCGATCATATGGAGGGCAATCCCCTTGGTACGATATGATATTGAGAAGTTCATCAACCCTTTTGTGTGATCCATATAGTTGTCTGTAATGTTCTGCATGAGTCACCAACTCTCTAGAAAGATCTGTACGTACCTGTTGCCACGAATCCTCACCAAGTCCCGTCAACCCTGCAATGGCTCTAAAGCCACAATTGCCATCCACATTGACATCTTTTACATGATGAATATAAGACCTTAAACCATCTGGGAGTGTGTTAATATAAGTGGTTGACTTCAAATTCCGGGTGCGACTAACCTTTCGCTTAGGAATCAGCTTCTTCACGGGCACCAAAGAGGCCCCACTGCTGACAATAGTCTCTTCCATCTTTAAGACAGGAGAGTAACTATCCTGAGCTGATTCGACATATTCAAAGGAAGAGGGTTCACGTTTAGTAGAATTGTGTAATTTCAATTTGGGGTGCCCCCGACATTTAGTTTTCGAATCTGGCTCGATCGATGAGGTTGTCTCAGGCTTTGCAAGCTCCTTAAGCTTATCCAAGATCTGTAATTCTTTCTCGAATCATAGCCCCTGAACTGTTCAACAATTAAATATATCTCTGGCATGCACTCCAAATTGACACTGGAGTCCTGGTCATAAGCGGTATGTAGTAAGTCAAGCTTGCGCCAATGCATATGCGTGCAATCTAAAGGAATAGGGCACCCAGCACTTATGTATTATGCAATCTCATGAGCACAAGGTAGGCCATGTGTTTGTCGAAGTACACAGCCACAAGCGTCTCTATCAATACCGACTGATGAGGCTCTTTTCGTATCGGCCAAGATTTTCTCTAATGCACATATAGAAATGTTCCCACGAAGTTCTTTGAATTCAGAAGGTTTGAAATTGTGTTGCACAACCGTCTTACTTTTTTCAAATGATGCTTTTATATCTGTATGTTGCAGTAGAAAAAGGTTGTGTATCTTCATCTATGAGTCTTCAAAAGTCCCCTGACTTGATCCAAGTTGCCGCTTGTAAGACCCCGACCCGAGTGAACCCGATTAGTGCTAATTAAGTTACGTGTTAGAGCTAAGCTTGATTAGTGTTATGGTTAAGTTGGGTTTGGATTAGCTGTGGTTCTAGCTTTGAGCTAATTCGAATGTTTTGATTTGCTTAGTATTAGTAGGACCCTTTGGGGGGTTCGTTTTCATGACATTGCATATGTTTGAGGACTTATCGGAGGTTTTTACATTCATGATTTTTAATCCCGTTTTACTCACTTTGATGATCCCTACAACTTTCATGTTGATCCCGTGTTCGTTTGAGATCCCGAAACCCGAATTCTTGGCCTTGAGGGCAAAACAGTCATTGCACACCAAATCTGTACCCAAAACTTGATATTCTCGAAACCCGTGAAACATATACTTTTTGGAAACTAGATATTTCGACGATCATTTCTTTCTTCTTCGTCGAATTCATCCGAGGTCCCGATAGAAATGATTTCAGCCTAATTAGGATTGTTAGTGGTGGAGCCCACTCATCCCTTACTACAAGAGGAGACCTTCTTCTTCCATTTCATTTTTCCAGCACAAACACAAGCTAGGGCTTTCTTCTTCCTCTTCTCCTTGCTCTTGCTCTCCACCACTCCATCCACTTCCAAGCTTGCACCAAGAGGAGATTGGAGGCCACCATCTTCTTCATCTCCTTGAGAGCTTTCTTTCCATAGCTTTTGTGGAACACACCAACCATTACAAGATTTCATTAGAGCTTATCATTGCCATTAGAGGACCTTCCAAGTAAGTATTTCCCTTCATCTTTTAGATTTGTTATCTCCTAGCCTTTGAGAAGCTTCACTATCATCCTTGGAACATTTCCTTGTTATTTCATTGTTTTGACTCTTTTAGGGTTTGTTGTATTTGGGGTTTTTGCATTGTAGCTTGGGCCATTGATTTGAAAGACTTGTTAGAGCTTGGTTTACTTGATTTGAAGACATAAGGCAAGTGGATAAATGACTTTCCAAAGCTTTCATTGATTTTGGATATTTTCCATTAATGCACATTTATGGCTTTGTTTTGAAATGAATGCTCAGGATAGAGTATTAATGACACATTTATGATCTTTGAGAAGTAGTAGTTCATGGCATTGAATGTCTCCTTGTTTTATTGCAAATGTATATATATATTGTGAAATGGTGTCCTCCTCCCTTTTTCCTTGTGTTGAATGCATGGTTGATGGAGGAGAATATGATGGATTAGAGGAGGGATTTGATGTAGTTTGAGTGGAGAAATAGACTCCTCATTTGATGCATATGAAGGGCTGGAGGAAGGTTGTAAAAAGGAAGAGAAAGAGGACAGCTGAACTGGTCCGGAATCCATTTCTGGACCGTTCGCACGAGCGACCATGACACTTCGCTCGAGCGAACTGTCCAGGAAAGGATTCGGGCATTTCCAGTAGCTTGGTCGCTCGAACGCATTTAAATAACCGCTCGACCGATGAGTTCGCTCGAGAGAACTCTTCGACTCGCTCGAGCGATGCGGTCTGCCTGGCTTAGGCCACGATGAGATAACGTTGAACTGTTTTAATGCACTGAGTCAGAATTTCAGCCGATCGATTGGACCGAATTTGATATTGATTTTTTTTGTGGACCTTGGCTACCCTCCTTGAACTCACTTGACCATATGTGAGAGCGTCTTGAGCCGATGCTCTTCACGGTTGGTTTGGATGCATCGAAGTTCAATCTATTCAATCTTGAACGGGATGGAACGACACGATATCTTCTTTATACCTAAATGCAAAGTCTATTTCCTTGGGTATCGCGAATTCTATTCCTTTCGGTGACTGAGTAGGTTGCTCGATAGTTCCGAGTTGACATCATACTTAGGATGGACCGGTTATAGTCTTGATTTTTCTATCATAGTATCTAGTACTATCCATAAGCTCATTAAAGTTTTAAAAATCGTAAAAGTGCATAAGGAGCCCGGAATGTCTTCAAACTCAAAGAGTACCAAATCATTTCAATAATCGACATACGGGACCCCTATTCACTTAAATAGATCTTGAAATCAATATTTTCCCGGAATTGTAATAGTTCGTTTTATTTCTTCATTTCCAAGATTTACTTTACATGATCTGTTTTCCCGAAAGCTTGATGGTTACACTAGTAACATGGACTTGTCCCGAAGAGTATTGCCCGATATGAAATGAAAGTTATACATTTGGATATTCTTGCCCGTTCATTGATTTACTTGTACTTGATTTACTTGCATATGTATCGATGTGTTATTTAACCTATGTGTCGGCATCACTAAGCTTGGATACCTTGTCGGTTTGATCCACCGACTTGGAAATCCCTCTCCCGTCCCGCCAGCTGCAGTTTGGATCCCGATACCCGGTTTATCACCGTGGTCCCGTCCCGATACCCGGTTCGCTACCGTGGTCCCGTTCCCGTATATTTATATTGTATATATGATTTGCGTTGTATCTCCTCACCTTGCGTGACTGAGATCAACATCCCGTGATACTGTTGTCACTTTAGTGACAGAGGACTTAGCTTTATGTGATTGCCATCTTGTGAGTTCCCGATCCCTTGGTTACCTCATGTGTTTTATCTTGTTTACATGTTTTCTAGCAAATGATTTATCTATTTTATGAGAGTTCTTGCTTAAACAGATTTCCTTGCTTTTCGAGATATTTCATCTATTATATGTTGTTGTATCTCCTCACTCTCTTGCCAGACCGTCGTGTCTGATCCTTTGCTTTGGTACTCAGGTCCCGTTGCCGGTTTCCTTGAGGAGGAGCCGGAGGAGGCGGTAGGTGAGCTACAACCTCTAGTTGAGTGGCGTGCTGACGATGTCATGTAGACATCGGGTTGCTGCAAGAGGCGTAACATTTTGGGGAGAACTTATTAACCATTCTTTTGGGCTATTATTTTGTAATATTGGCCTTTGTTGGCCTCTAATTTTGGGAATGTAATTAAATGATATTTTCTCTAACTTTAACAACTTTTGGGAAACATGCTATAGATCATTGCTCCTTCTGATACAGTTTTGATATTTGATGTTAATGCTTGCATGACTAGAGATAGTCTACTATTTGATTTGCTACACGCTTCCGCACTAATAAGAAATATTCATGCAAGGTTGTGATATCCTCACCGCGGACACCTGTGGGAAATTAAATAAATTGCATATTGTGGATGTAGATAATCATCATCAATTAATCATTCACCACCATTAGTCCCGATCCCGGATTGGGATTCCCGGTCCGGGGTCGCGACACCGCTTCAGCTGTGCATGTGAACTCTCCACCCTGTTTGTAGTAGTGTTCCTAAGATGCATGACCTTGTCCGTCCAGGCAACCACAAATCTATCCTTGTACTCATCTAACCAAGACACTCTAAACATACTGAAGTGCTGCAGGATAGGTGATGAACTCCTTTAGAAATAAGTTGAATTGGAGATTGTAATGTTCCTCTGTGGATGAAGAGACCAACATGTTCCAGCTCATTATAAATCGGTCCCACTTTTCCTTCGTCTCAAACAACTTCTTGCATTTAGCCAAGATATTTCTGTTGATATGCCATCTACATAAAAGATGTTTAGCGCCGGGGAAAACAATAGATATGGCATTCATTAAAGCCATCTCTCTGTCAGTGACGATAACACTAGGAAGAACACCCTCGTCAATAACTTTGTGCAAAATACCCAATGCCCATGAGTAGCAATCTTCACGTTCATTCTGGAGATATACAATGCATACCGAAAAAGTCTTCTCTGTGGATGTAACCCCAACAATCTTCAATAAGAGCATTCGATACCGATTGGTCTTGTAGGTGCAGTCCATTATCAACACATGAAGAAATGCACGCAAGAGGTCTACGCTGGTAGGGTGTGTGAAGAACAAGTCAATGATAGTATCTGTTGTAGGACATTTCCTATGCCACTCAATGTAACCATGCTCCGCCAATAATTTCAACAGTTGCTGCATCTGATTTCGTCCAGCACTCTTCGTAACTTTATGCCTTTGACGTGCATTGTAAATGGACTTCATTGTGCTAATATTTAACTCATTTCTATGTTTCAGTGTCACCAAGATATCCTTTGGCCGAACCATATTCTTGGACATGTCCACCAGTACTGAAGTTTCATCCTTTGTTAATCTCCATGCAAATGAGTGCCCTTCCAGAAAATCTGCAGCAAGATGATTATACACACCACACACTACATGCTACATCCATTCCTCATTTGAGCCAACCACTTTGTCTTGTAACGTGAATGGGCATCCGCATTTTTTTCGAACCAGTCTGCTTCAATTTCTTCCCACCAGTCCCATCTTTAGTAATCCTCGTGTCTCTATAAGACCCACTCCTCTCACACCCAAGGGTTAGCCTTGGTTTTTTATTTCTCCTGTTGGGCGCTCTGATGTCTTAATCACAACAATGAAACCATTTCTCCTCCCAACATCACGAGCCCAATTAATTAGGGATTCTCGGCTAGTGAATATCTGCGGAAAACAAACAAAATTATATTGAACAAAGTGACTACATCAATTTAACGTATCGAATGATTCATCTCGATTAATTACCTCTTCGGTGATAAACTCATTACTATAGTCGACCACACATTCCGAGCCAACCTTGCTGCATTCAGTAGGCGCATGAAACTGCTATAGAACCAATTTTGTTAGAATACGTAAATGACAACGTAAATGACACAACTGCACGGCTCTGAATATCCAGACAAAATTAAATTGTTCGGCCATGCATGTCCGCATATTTTGCTTCTTCTCGGCACTGTAGTGCTGCGCAAAGGTGTCACGTCCCCCGAACCCGATTAGAGAATAAACCGGATCCGGGGAGTGAAATTTAGGGCTAATTAAAAAATTTCATTTAGGCCCAATGATCGTAAGTCCGCTGTGAGGATATCATATTTCACACCTCAAGTAATATAAAACTGCGGAATTCATACGAATGAGGCATATTAAATTTCGAAGCAATGAATAATAAATCTCATTAATAGTTAAAGTTGCACAAGAAATAAAATAAAACTTAAACAATGAAGATAATTTATTACAATGGCCATCCCAATACTCAATGCCATTTAAAACAATTAAGAAGTCAATGATATGAAAGATTCAACGAGAGATAAATAAGAATGAAATAAAATCTAAGAAAGTCCCGATGAATCACTCTCGTGCCGGGAATGATGACGCTACTCTACGTCATCTGCACGCCACTCTCGTTCCTCCTCAACCGGTAGGATCTCCTCACCTGATTGCTCCTCGTAATAGTACTCACCTGAGGAGTCTGCACACCAAGGAACAGAGTCAACGATATGTTGAGCAATAGATAAGCAATATATAAATAATCATGACATGCATCAAGTATAAGAGTAATGACAGGTATAATAATCAAGAGAATACAAGGAATCGAATCTAGGCATGTAGCATGAGTAATAACCATCAGGATCATAAATAGAAATCCTAGCAATACTAACAATCACCACTACCAATATAATGCAATGCACAAGAGGGAGACTCCGTGGATGTCCTAGCCACCTCACGGGGTACCAGTAACAATCCTATCCAGACTACTGATACCAAAGTCCGGCTCCAGGGGGATCCCAGCTCCCGGTCCTGGGAATAGTAGCACGGTCCTAGCCCGCTCCCAACTATTCAACGCCATGGACGCCGCCCAAAGCCGACTGCCCACCCCGATGTCCGAGTAACCGGCCCATCAATAAACCCCTAAACTGCAGCTGGCCATGATATGCAAATAATAATAATAATAATGTGGTGTTGACACAAGAATAGATCAAGACAAGCAAGTCTGGCTAACTCAATATACAAGACACGTTCATAGGGATTATCTCATTCAAGTCAATACAAGACAAATCCAATCACATGATAATCCCTTCAGTCTAGCCAGTCATGTTCATCAATTACATAACACGGGGTACTAAGGTACACTCTAAGTCAGGTCCAAGTCCTAATTCTACAAGGGATTATATTGCATAATTAATTAGGTATTTTATGCCAAGAGAGTGTACAAGGATACAAAATCAACGGATACGATTAACAAATCAAGGAGAGATTACCATCCAATCCTAGGTAAGTGTTGTCATCCATGTACCGTATGTGTTTTAACGGAGTGCGTGGGGAATTCGAATAATCAATGCTTATAAAGAATTCCCTTGGTGTACAATCATGTTGGGCATCGATTGATTCAATTCCATACGCATTCGGTTAACCATGCACAATACACGAATACCTAGACAACCCATCGAAGCACACCAAGCCACGTGCTACGATTTCAAAACCCCATTAATGGTCACGTGAGAGTGGTTTCATGGTTTCCAATGTCTAAGGCCCAAACCTAGGTTAACAATCTCGTTACTAATAAGAAAGTGGTTTAATAATTAATCTCCTAACTACTTCCCTACCTGATCCCCAATCATCACGAGACATTTATCATTGGATTCTACGCTCAAAGAGCTTTCCAACGGTATATGGCTCGCGAAATTCCGATGTATGGTTCAGAAGTTATGGCCCATAGAAGTTTAACCCTTTATATATTTATATATAAATATATATATATAAAAAGTGTGACGGACCATCCATCGGTCCGATTCATCGGATGGAGGATCCAACATACTCATATGCATGTCAAGAGTCAACGTCTTTCTTTCCTCTTATTTTTTTATTTTATTCTAATTCATATGAATGCACAGGGCTCATCAGACAACTTCTGTACGTCTTTTTGTTTTTCAAGCTGTCAGAATTCACCAGATGCCCTCCGATCGATCGGACAATAGGTCCGATCGATCGGTCTGCGATTTGTCTCAGTTAACTGAGAGCAATTTCAGTCCGATCGATCGGTCTGAAGGCCCGATCGATCGGCACTGTAGCTGAGCCCGAAAATGGGTTTTTCTTTTTCCTTTTTCCTGCATAAAACGAGCCTCCATGCTCCCCAATCATTTCAATCATTCTTTCCATCCATTCTAATAAATTAAAAACTTCCAAGGCTACCATTATAACATTAAACCAATCCAAACCACAAATTAACCTAACATGTCAATCCCAATGAAATACCCACAGTAAGCTTGGAATCTGGGTAATCTAACAAGAGTATCATTGCAATCAAAAGAAGACAATACAGACATGATTAAATATAAAATGCATATCTACTTGCCTCAACCAAGAAGATTAGAAATTGGAAAAGCTTGAGGAGAAGCTCTCTTTCGCAAACCCACAATCTAATCCGTCCAAACGCAATCTAGAACGCAACGGAGAAGAAAAGAAAGAAAAAGATCATGATCCAACCTATTCTAAACAAAAGAGAAAACGAATGGAAAAGTTGATGATCGAAAAGGCTTAACAACTAGTATCAATGGAGAGAGGAGAGTGAAAGGAAGAAGATGTGCGGTCCGGATCGCGGAGATGATCTCTTCCGGAGAGGGATTTGGGCTTGAGAAGAGAAGGGGAAGAATGAGGGCTGCTGTAACTCTCGTTGCAGAAGTGATAATACGATTAGGGCTAATCCCTGTTTAAGAAGAAGAGAGGGAGGAAAAGACCAATTTGCCCTTTAAGTGGGTCCGGTGAAAGAATGGACTTTTGAAGAGTTTATGATCGTCGGATCACGACGAGCCAAGAGACAAAAATGATCAGCGCGACGAGACCTTTCCAACGCACCCAAAATCACGGTGATAGGAATTTTTCGGAAAAACACTCAATTTTCCCTAATTTGCAAACTACCCCCTTACTAGGATCAAACGAACTCGGAATCGAACAAAACTTCGCAGACACTATCCTAACACTAAAAGAAACTCGCTCAAAGACTAAACCCACTTAAATATCTAAAATACAATTAATTATAATAATAATAAAAATAAACGGGTCAACGGGCCTGCTATTAGGCCCAATTGACCCAGTAAGGTCGCGGACCTTACATCTATCACCTCTAAAAAGAACATTTGGTCCCCCAAATGCCTAAACATACCTCATCGGGAAAAAGATAAGGATACTCCTTCTGCATCTGGTCTTTGAGCTCCCATGTGGCTTCCTCCGGAGTGTGATGCTCCCATTGTACCTTGACCCACTGGATGGTCTTGGTACGCAACACGACTTCCTTGGTATCGATGATCTGCGCCGGACGCTCTACATAGGTTGCATCTGCTTGTAACTGAAGTGGCTCATGCTGCAACACGTGAGTAGGATCTGGAATATACTTCCGAAGCAATGAGACATGAAAAACGTCGTGCACACCAGCTAGCTCAGGCGGTAGCACCAAACGATAAGCCACGTCTCCAATCCTGCTCTTGATCTCAAACGGCCCCACAAACCTCTTAGCAAGTTTCCCTTTTTGGCCGAATCTGATAACTCCTCTCATCGATGACACCTTCAGAAACACCTTATCCCCCACTTGGAATTCTAGAGGTCTCCGCCTCTTATCTGCATAGCTCTTCTGTCGATCACGAGACTCCTTCATTCTCATTTGAACAATCCGAACTTTCTCATTGGAATCAGCAATCTCTGAAGGGCCATGAAAACTACGAACTCCAACTTCCTCCCAACATGCTGGAGTCCTGCATCTCCGTCCATACAATGCCTCAAATGGCGCCATGCCAATGCTTGAATGATAGCTGTTATTGTAGGCAAACTCACATAGAGGCAAGCTTTCATCCCAACTCTCCTTAAAATCCAAAACACAAGCTCTGAGGAGATCTTCCAAAGTCTGAATGGTACGCTCAGACTGTCCATCTGTCTGAGGGTGGTAAGTTGTACTGAATGTCAATTGAGTGCCCATAGATGACTGAAAAGAAGACCAAAACCGAGAGACGAACTTAGGGTCTCGATCGGATACTATGGACTTAGGCACTCCATGTAGTTTGACTATATTGTCTCTGTACAACGTAGTCATCTTGTTCATAAACTGACCAGTCTTGAATGGCAGGAAATGTGCTGACTTAGTCAATCTATCCACAATTACCCAAATAGCATCATTACCCTTCCTGGTGTTTGGCAACCCTGACACAAAATCCATAGTGATGTTCTCCCATTTCCACTGAGGAATATCCAACGGGTGAAGCAAACCAGGAGGCTTTTTGTGCTCTGCCTTAATCTGCTGACAAGTCATACACCTGGAAACGAACTCTGCAATCTCCTTTTACATTTTCACCCACCAATAGTGATTCTTCAAATTCTGATACATCTTGGTGCTTCCCGGGTGAATAGAGTATCTGGTGTGGTGCGCATCTGTCATCAACTCTGACTTGATGTCTTGAACATCTGGCACACACAACCTATCCTTACAATACAGAATCCCTTCAATCAATCGGAACTCTGGATTGCCATCAATGTTGTCAATGATTTTCTGCAACTCAGGATCATCCTTTTGAGCTTCCTTGATCCTGTTAACTATTTCTGGCTCCCAAACTCCCATAGTAGCAACTAAAACTTTCTCATTGACAGGCCATACTTCCACGTCCATATCTCTGAACTGCTCCATCCATCTCCATTCAGGCATTACACACCCACTGAAAGCTGCCTTTCTACTTAGAGCATCTGCTACTACATTCACCTTACCAGGATGGTACTTAATCGGAAAATCATAATCCTTTATGTACTCCATCCATCTCCGCTGCCTGTTATTCAGATCACCCTGTGTAAACAGGTATTGCAGGCTTTTGTGATCTGTGTGCACCTCAAATCTTTCTCCATATAAATAATGCCTCCACAACTTCAATGCAAACACTACTGCTGCCAACTCCAAGTCATGTGTGGCATACTTCTTCTCATGGTCTTTCAACTGCCTGGACCCATATGCTATCACCTTGTCATTCTGCATGAGAACGCAACCCAATCCAATCCCGGATGCATCTGTATAAACCACAAATCCTCCACTTCCTGAGGGTAAGGCAAGTATGGGTGCTGAAGTCAACCGGGTCTTCAACTCTTGGAAACTCTTCTCACATTCTTCTGCCCACACAAACGGAACATCCTTCCTTGTCAGCTTAGTGAGTGGAGATGCTATGGTAGAAAAACCTTTCACAAACCTCCTGTAATAGCCTGCAAGTCCAAGAAAACTGCGAATCTCCGCTACATTTCGTGGACTACCCCAATTAACAACTGCTGCTACCTTCTTAGGGTCCACTGTCAATCCATCCTTTGAAATAATATGGCCCAAAAATGCCACTTGCTCCAACCAAAATTCACATTTACTCAACTTAGCATACAACTGGTTATCCCTCAAAAGCTGCAATGATGTCATCAGCTGATGCTCATGCTCCTCCTTAGACTTCGAGTATACCAACACATCATCTATAAAGACAACCACAAACTGATCCAGGAAAGGAGCAAACACCTTATTCATCAATGCCATAAAAACTGCGGGTGCATTAGTCCACCCGAAAGGCATCACGAGAAACTCAAAGTGGCCATATCTCGTTCAGAATGCAGTCTTAGGAACATCCTCATTCCTGACTCGCAACTGATGATATCCGGAACGCAGGTCTATCTTCGAAAAGAATTGAGCTCCCTGCAGCTGATCAAACAACTCATCAATTCTCGGTAACGGGTACTTGTTCTTGATAGTCACCTGATTCAACTGTCTATAGTCTTTGCACATCCTCATAGTCCCGTCCTTCTTCTTCACAAATATCACCGGAGCTCCCCACGGTGAAACACTAGGTCTGATGAAACCTTTATCCAACAGATCTTCTATCTGAGTCTTCAACTCCTTCAATTCTGCCGGAGCCATCCTATACGGCACCTTCGAAATAGGTGCGGTACCCGGCTGCAATTCTATTATGAAATCCAACTCACGAACAAGTGGCAAACCAGGAATCTCATCCGAAAATAAATCCGGGAATTCTCGCACCACTGGAATCTCATCCACAGTCTTGGACTCCTTGTCCTCCGCGATAAACGCGATAAAGCCTTCACAACCGCTCCTTATCAATCGTTCTGCCTTCAATGCAGAAATTAACCGAGTGGAGGTGGACTTCTTAGCTCCCACAAACTCGACACTACGGTCTGCACCTTGCAACCTCACAGTCTTGTTAAAACAATCTAACACCGCTCGGTTCGCTGCTAACCAATTCATACCAAGTATTACATCAAACTCCGACATAGGTAAGATGATCAAACTGGCCATCAGCTGAACTTCTCCAATCTGAACACTACATCTAGGGTAGATAACATTACAAGGAACCGATCTACCCACAGGGGTGGCTACTATTGTTAGGGATTTTGTATTTGCAATTTGATGGATGCATTTTCACTTTAGCATCATTTGAATTCTCACACTTGCATTGTTTTAGATAAACTTGAAATCTTGTTTTATTCATGCATGGTTTTTAAGAGTTGTAAAAGTTTTGATTTATGCATGATTTGTTTTTAAGTCTTGGATGCATTTGTTTTAGAAAAGAGTTTTAGAAAAATCAAGCTAGCCTATGAGTTTTAAATCTTTCAAAATGTTTTAGGCTTTTTATGGTTCATGTTTTAAAACTCTTAGAATGATTTAAAACATGTTTTTAAAGCTTGATTTAGTGGCCAAAAAGATCCCCCAAGATAAATCTTTGATATGCAAAAAAATTGGATTTTTTAGGTCCCAGGTGGTCAACCTGCAGTGAGGTAGGTCGACTGGGCCCAGAATGCTCCAACGGGCAGTTTTTTGACCGTTGTGTGTGGTAGGTCGACCTGCCCCTGTAGGTAGGTCGACCTGCTACTAGCCGTTGGGCATTTTTCTCTATAAAAATGAGTTCTTTCCTTTGCCAAAAGTTGGGAGTTTTAAGCCCCTCCTTGAGAGGTTTTGAGGCATATTCAAGGGAAAAGAACCAAGGGATGAAGGGGAGCATTAGGAAAGCTAAAGCTTGGATTAATGAAGTTAAATCTCCAAGTAGGCTTTACTTTCCTTAATCATATGTTTTCATGCTTTGTTTTATTTTTGGTAAATCATTTCTAGCATGTTAAACTATGTTTGTGTTGTGTCCTTAACATGTTTTATGTTTTGAGTTGATTTATTGTTTTGGATACAACACCATATGATTCAATCCAAGTAGTACTTGAATTGGTAAATCTAAGTAGATCATGTTAATGAAAAAACCTTTGAAATTATATGTAACATGATCCATATACTTGTTTGAATCTATGGTTGTTGTTTTCCATCATAAGAAAATCACTTTCAAAAGTATCTTATGTTTTGGACTCAACTTCTTTACAAATCATATGTTTTCATGTTTTGTTTTATCATTGGTAAATCTTTAGTAACATGTTAACCTATGAAGTGTTGTATCCTTAGCATGTTTTATACTTTGAATAGATCTATTGTTTTGGATGCATCACCATTTGATTCAATCCAAGTAGTACTTTATCTTTGGTAAATCTAAGTAGATCATGTTAATGAAATATGTAACATGATTCATATACTTGGTTGAATCTTTGGTTGTTGTTTTTCCATCATAAGAAAATCTCTTTTCAAATATATCTTATGTTTTGGATTCAACATCTTTACAAATCATATGTGTATTATTGTTTTAAAGTTTCACAACTTGCCTTGCTTTGATAGGTATATCATTTTCAAGTTGTCTTCATAATTACATATGATTTGTCCCCTAATTTCAATCAAATCTATTTTTATGTTTTATGAGCTACATTGATGATTTGATTGACATCCCTATGCATCACATGTTTAGAGCTAATTCATTTCATACAACTTGTGTATCTTTGACATCATTAACAAGTTGTTACTTTTAACATGTGATTGCATTACATCCTCAATCATAAATGTTTTATGAGCTAAAACTTTCAAAAGCATTAGGCATACATTTATGAGCTTTCATTTTCAAAATGATTGAGGACATCACACACACACCTCATGTACTTTCATCTTTGCATTCATAGTGTGTGTGTGTGTGTGTATTTGTTATACACTTCCATATCCGCCTATTTTAGAGGCAAATGTAATGAGCTAAATAGAATCTCCATCAAGTGTATGTTAGACACTAATTTAGTGAGATAACCAACCTATGGTTGAAGAGGTTATTGCTTAGCCTATAAAAGCATAGTGTATAGGTTGATGTTGAGCCTAGAAAAACATCATTGTAAAGGTTATTGCTTAGCCTTGAAAAGCATATTGTAAAGGTTATTGCTTAGCCTATTGAAAAGCATAAATAGTGGAAATCCGGTGGGGTGTTGAGTCACAAGCCGGTAGTGGATGTAGGCATCGAGGCCGAACCACTATAAATCCTTGTGTGATGGTGCTTGCTTTGTGGTGATTGTTTTATTAAGCTTTCGCATTTTGTTTGTCTATCACCACATGTGACTAGTTTAATTTAAAGAAGTTAAAATTTATCTAAATTGGTCATAATTGAAGCTCACCCTATTCACCCCCCTTCTAGGGTTCGGATCCCCATGACTTACAACTATCAAATCATAAGGTAATGTCTCCTTATCCTTCCCCAAGTGAAGTGCAAATGCTGGTGCAACAAATGAGTGTGTGGATCCAGGATCAAATAGAACTTTAGCATCAAATCCACAAACTGAAAGTGTACCTTCTATGACATTGCCTGCAGCCTCTGCTTCCTCATGCGTCAGAGCATAAGCTCTCCCTGCCAGCTGGGGACGTTGCTGCTGATACAACTGTTGTGGCCTAGGACCACGAGCCTGGAATCTGGGTGGTGCTTGAGGTCTCTGCTGGAATCGCTGCTGTGGTACTGGAGGACGCTGTTGTGGTACTGGAGGACGCTGCTGCAGTGGCTGAGGTGGTCTGACAATCATCTGCTGTTGCTGGGGTCTAGCTTGTGCAGGTGGCACATGTCTCAACGGCTGCGCAGGATGTGGAGGCCTGAGCACCGGAGTTGGGAATGCTGGTGGAGCCACTCCTGTCTTCCCTGGACAAGTGTGAACTTTATGCCCTGGGTCTCCACAATGAAAACATGCACCAATCTGCTTCCTGCAATCGCGGACATGATGACTTCCTCCACAAAAAGTGCAAGTGATCCGTTGTGGCAACTGTCGAAGCACTGGTTCATACCGTAGCCTCTTAGGTGCTGGCTGCTGGTAATACTGGGACGAAGAACCCTGTGCCTTGGGTTGAGGTATCAACGCCAAGATCCTCTGTTGCTCTAGCGCAATCACTTCCTTCAAGGACTCCTCCGCCCAATATGCTTCCTTGACTACTTCATCATAATCAGTCAACTTGCTGCGCTGAACTTGCATCTTAATATCTGCCCGCAGTCCCTTGATAAACCTCCGAACTCTCTCCGATTCGGGCTGAATTAGATTCCCTGCAAATCTGGATAGGTGGGTGAAAGAGATCTCATAGTCTTGTACTGAGAGATCACCCTGAACCAATCTCTCAAACTCCTCCATCTTTTGATCCCTATAGTGCTCAGGGATAAACTTCTTTTGGAACTGTTCAGTGAAGGTCTTCCAAGCTACTTCTTCCTCGACTGTCTCATAAGGATGCTTAACTGTTTTCCACCATCTCTCGGCTGCACCACGGAACATGTGGGCTGCTAACTGCACCTGTTGGACACCCGTGCACATGAATACTTCATAGATTTTCTCCATTTGGACTACCCACTCATTTGCCATAGTGGGGTCCTCTATGCCATGAAACTCTGGAGGAAACCTCTTCCTAAACTTCTCAACCAATTCATTGAGATTATACTCCTTGGCCTGTGGCTGACCTACTTTCTGCACTACCTCAAGCATCTGAGCTTGGAATACAGCCTGACTCGTTCTGTCGGGTACTCTGTTCAGCCAAATCCTTTTGAGACTGAATAAATGCTGCCATGAATTGGTGGAATTGATTCTCAGGACCATTCTGAGAAGAACTACCCTCGGGCTGGTCCGTTATTAGTTCGGGTGGTTCTACCGGCCATTGTTCTGTAAAACATTCAAGGTTAGTTCCAAAATGCCTCAATCTAACAATACAATGCTAAGAAAGAACTACCAAGCCAACCTACTAACTAACGGAATCCTCACACGCGTCCTATGGTTTCTACAATTTTTACCCTAAGAAACCATCCATTGCTCTGATACCATTCTTTCACGTGTAAGTCCATGGGGATCCGAACCCTAGAGGGGGGGTGAATAGGGTGAGCTTCTTTTATGACCAATTTTAACAATTTTAACTTCTTTAAAACAAACTAGTCATAAGTGATGATTATCAAACAATATGCGGAAGCTAATATAAACAATCACCACAAAGCAAGCACCATCACACAAGTATTTATAGTGGTTCGGCCTCAATGCCTACATCCACTACCGGCTTGTGATCCAACACCCCACCGGATTTCCACTATTTATGCTTTTCAATAGGCTAAGCAATAACCTTTACAATATGCTTTCCAAGGCTAAGCAATAACCTTACAATGATGTTTTTCAAGGCTTAACATCAACCTATACATTATGCTTTTATAGGCTAAGCAATAACCTCTTCAACCACAAGGTTGGTTATCTCTCTAATTAGTGTCTATCATACACTTGATGGAGATTCTATTTAGCTCATTACAATGCCTCTTAAATAGGCGGATATGGAAGTGAAAATCTAATACACACTCACACTATGAATGCAAAGATGAAAACAAATGAAGTGTGTGTGTGTGGTCCTCAATCATTTTGAAAATGAAAGTTCATAAATGTATGCCTAAGGCTTTTGAAAGTTTTAGCTCATAAAACATTTATGATTGAGGAAGTAATGCAATCACATGTTAAAAGTAACAACTTGTTAATGATATCAAAGTTACACAAGTTGTATGAAATGGATTAGCTCTAAACATGTGATGCATAGGGATGTCAATCAAATCACCAATGAAGCTCAAAACATAAAAATAGATTTGATTGAAATTAGGGGACAAATCATATGTAATTATAAAGACAACTTGAAAATGATTTACCAATCAAAGTAAGGCAAGTTGTGAAGCATTAAAACAATAATACACATATGATTTGTAAACATGTTGAATCCAAAACATAAGATACATTTGAAAAAGATTTTCTTATGATGGAAGAACAACATCCAAAGATTCAACAAAGTATATGAATCATGTTACATATTTCATTAACATGATCTACTTAGATTTTCCAAAGTTAAGTACTACTTTGATGAATCAATGGTGATGTACCCAAAACAATAGATCTATTCAAAATATAGAATATGCTAAGGATACAACAAATCATAGATTAACATGTTACAAAGATTTACCAATGATAAAACAAAACATGAAAACATATGATTTGTAAAGAAGTTGAATCCAAAACATAAGTTAGTTTTGAGAGAGATGTTCTTATGATGGAAAACAACAACCAAAGATTCAACCAAGTATATGGATCATGTTACATATGATTTACCAAAGTTCTTTCATTAACATGATCTACTTTGATTTACCAATTCAAGTACTACTTGGATTGAATCATGTGATGTTATATCCAAAACAATAAATCAACTCAAAACATAAAATATGTTAAGGACACAACACAAACATAGTTTAACATGCTAGAAATGATTTACCAAAAATAAAACAAGAGCATGCAAACATATGATTAAGAAAGGAAGAGCCTACTTGGTAGTTTAACTTCATTAATCCAAGCTTTAGCTTTCCTAATCTTCCCCTTCATCCCTTGGTTCTTTTCCCTTTTGATATGCCTCAAATCCTCTCAAGGAGGGGTTAAAAATTCCCAACTTTTGGCAAGGGAAAGAACTCATATTTATAGGGAAAAGTGGCCAACGGCTAGTTCTCGGTCGACCGAGAAACAGACCTCGGTCGACCGAGAACACACAACGGTCATATTTCTGACCGTTGGTGCTCCCAGGCAATTTTTGCCTGCAGTTGTCTCGGTCGACCGAGACCTGCCTCTCGGTCGACCGACGACACTGCCGGGACAACCCCCCTTTTTGACAAAAAATCCAACTTTTGTCATTTCAAAGTTATTTCTTTGGGGGACCTTTTGGCCACTAAATCAAGCTTGGAAAACATGTTTTAAAGATTCTAATGGTTTTTAAAACATGACATAAAAAGCCTAAAAAGATTCAAAACTTTTAAAACAAAGGCTTGCTTGATTTCTTGAAAACTCTTTTCTAAATCAAATGCATCCAAGATGAAAAAACAAATCATGCATAAATCAATACTTTTACAAATCTTAAAAGCAATGCATGAATAAAACAAGATTTCAAGTTTATTTAAAACCAATGCAAGTGTGTAAATCAAATGATGCTTTGAATGATAATGCATCCATCAAATTGCAATCTAGAAAATTCCTAACATCACGTCCCCCGAACCCGATTAGAGAATAAACCGGATCCGGGGAGTGAAATTTAGGGCTAATTAAAATTTTTTCCCTTTAGGCCCAATGATCGTAAGTCCGCTGTGAGGATATCATATTTCAAACCTCAAGTAATATAAAACTGCGGAATTCATACGAATGAGGCATATTAAATTTCGAAGCAATAAATAATCAATCTCATTAATAGTTAAAGTTGCACAAGAAATAAAATAAAACTTAAACAATGAAGTTAATTTATTACAATGGCCATCCCAATACTCAATGCCATTTAAAACAATTAAGAAGTCAATGATATGAAAGATTCAACGAGAGATAAATAAGAATGAAATAAAATCTAAGAAAGTCCCGATGAATCACTCTCGTGCCGGGAATGATAACGCTACTCTACGTCATCTGCACGCCACTCTCGTTCCTCCTCAACCGGTTGGAGATCCTCTAGGATCTCCTCACCTGATTGCTCCTCGTAATAGTACTCACCTGAGGAGTCTGCACACCAAGGAACAGAGTCAACGATATGTTGAGCAATAGATAAGCAATATATAAATAATCATGACATGCATCAAGTATAAGAGTAATGACAGGTATAATAATCAAGAGAATACAAGGAATCGAATCTAGGCATGTAGCATGAGTAATAACCATCAGGATCATAAATAGAAATCCTAGCAATACTAACAATCACCACTACCAATATAATGCAATACACAAGAGGGAGACTCCGTGGATGTCCTAGCCACCTCACGGGGTACCAGTAACAATCCTATCCAGACTACTGATACCAAAGTCCGGCTCCAGGGGGATCCCAGCTCCCGGTCCTGGGAATAGTAGCACGGTCCTAGCCCGCTCCCAACTATTCAACGCCATGGACGCCGTCCAAAGCCGACTGCCCACCCCGATGTCCGAGTAACCGGCCCATCAATAAACCCCCAAACTGCAGCTGGCCATGATATGCAAATAATAATAATAATAATGTGGTGTTGACACAAGAATAGATCAAGACAAGCAAGTCTGGCTAGCTCAATATACAAGACACGTTCATAGGGATTATCTCATTCAAGTCAATACAAGACAAATCCAATCACATGATAATCCCTTCAGTCTATCCAGTCATGTTCATCAATTACATAACACGGGGTACTAAGGTACACTCTAAGTCAGGTCCAAGTCCTAATTCTACAAGGGATTATATTGCATAATTAATTAGGTATTTTACGCCAAGAGAGTGTACAAGGATACAAAATCAACGGATACGATTAACAAATCAAGGAGAGATTACAATCCAATCCTAGGTAAGTGTTGTCATCCATGTACCGTATGTGTTTTAACGGAGTGCGTGGGGAATTCGAATAATCAATGCTTATAAAGAATTCCCTTGGTGTACAATCATGTTGGGCATCGATTGATTCAATTCCATACGCATTCGGTTAACCATGCACAATACACGAATACCTAGACAACCCATCGAAGCACACCAAGCCACGTGCTACGATTTCAAAACCCCATTAATGGTCACGTGAGAGTGGTTTCATGGTTTCCAATGTCTAAGGCCCAAACCTAGGTTAACAATCTCGTTACTAATAAGAAAGTGGTTTAATAATTAATCTCCTAACTACTTCCCTACCTGATCCCCAATCATCACGAGACATTTATCATTGGATTCTACGCTCAAAGAGCTTTCCAACGGTATATGGCTCGCGAAATTCCGATGTATGGTTCAGAAGTTATGGCCCATAGAAGTTTAACCCTTTATATATTTATATATAAATATATATATATATATAAAAAGTGTGACGGACCATCCATCGGTCCGATTCATCGTGTAAGACCCCGACCCGAGTGATCCCGATTAGTACTAATTAAGTTGCGTGTTAGTGCTAAGCTTGATTAGTGTTTTGGTTAAGTTGGGTTTGGATTAGCTGTGGTTCTAGTTTTGAGCTAATTCGAACGTTTTGATTTGCTTAGTGTTAGTAGGACCCCTTTGGGGGGTTCGTTTTCATGACATTGCATATGTTTGAGGATTTATCGGAGGTTTTTACATTCATGATTTTAATCCCGTTTTACTCACTTTGATGATCCCTACAACTTTCATGTTGATCTCGTGTTCGTTTGAGATCCCGAAACCCGAATTCTTGGCCTTGAGGGCAAAACAGTCATTGCACACCAAATCTGTACCCAAAAACTTGATATTCCCGAAACCCGCGAAACATATACTTTTTGGAAACTAGATATTTCAATGATCATTTCTTTCTTCTTCGTCAAATTCATCCGAGGTCCCGATAGAGATGATTTCAGCCTAATTAGAATTGTTAGTGGTGGAGCCCACTCCTCACTTACTACAATAGGAGACCCTTCCCTTCCATTTTCATTTTTCCAGCACAAGAGAGAAAACTAGGGCTTTGTGAGCAACTCTTCTTCTTCTTGCTTCTCCATCTCAAATCCACTCCCAAACTTGCACCAAGAGGAGATTGGAGGCCACCATCTTCTTCATCTCCTTGAGAACTTTCTTTCCATAGCTTTTGTGGAGCTCACCAACCATTACAAGATTTCCTTAGAGCTTACCATTGCCATTAGAGGACCTTACAAGTAAGTATTTCCCTTCATCTTCTAGATTTGTTATCTCCTAGCCCTTGAGAAACTCCACCTTCATTATTGGAAGGTTTCCTTGCTATTGCATTGTTTTGACTCTTTGAGGGTTTGTTTGTTTTGGGGATTTTTGTCATAGCTTGGGTTCCTTGCTTAAAAGACTTGATAGAGCTTGATTACAATGCTAGAAGACATAAGGCAAGTGGATAAATGACTTTCCTAAGCTTCCATTGATTTTGGGATATTCTCCATTAATGTACATTTAATGCTTTATTTTAAATGGATGCCCATGTTAGAGTATTAATGACACATTTATGATCTTTGAGAAGTAGTAGTTTATGGCATTGAATGTCTCCTTGTTTTATTGCAAATGTATATATATTGTGAAATGATTTCCTCCTCCCTTTTTCCTTGTGTTGAATGCATGGTTGATGGAGGAGAATATGATGGATTAGAGGAGGGATTTGATGTAGTTTGAGTGGAGAAATAGACTCCTCATTTGATGCATATGAAGGGCTGGAGGAAGGTTGTAAAAAGGAAGAGAAAGAGGACAGCTGAACTGGTGAGGAATCCATTTCTGGACCGTTCGCTCGAGCGACCATGACACTTCGCTCGAGCGAACTGTCTAGGAAAGGATTCGGGCATTTCCAGTAGCTTGGTCGCTCGAACGCATTTAAATAACCGCTCGACCGATGAGGTCGCTCGAGCGAACTCTTCGACTTGCTCGAGCAATGCGGCCTGCCTAGCATAGGCCACGTTGGGATAACGTTGAACTGTTTTAATGCACTGGGACAGAATTTCGGACCTTGGCTACCCTCCTTGGACTCACTTGTCCATATGTGAGAGCGTCTTGAGCCGATGTTCTTCACGGTTGGTTCGGATGCATCGAAGTTCAATCTATTTCAATCTTGAACGGGATGGAACGACACGATATCTTCTTCATACCTAAATGCAAAGTCTATTTCCTTGGGTATCGCGAATTCTATTCCTTTCGGTGACTGAGTAGGTTGCTCGATGGTTCCGAGTTGACATCATACTTAGGATGGACCGTTTATAGTCTTGATTTTTCTATCATAGTATCTAGTACTATCCATAAGCTCATTAAAGTTTTAAAAATCGTAAAAGTGCATAAGGAGCCCGGAATGTCTTCAAACTCAAAGAGTACCAAATCATTTCAATAATCGACATACGGGACCCCTATTCACTTAAATAGATCTTGAAATCAATATTTTCCCGGAATTGTAATAGTTCGTTTTATTTCTTCATTTCCAAGATTTACTTTACATGATCTGTTTTCCCGAAAGCTTGATGGTTACACTAGTAACATGGACTTGTCCCGAAGAGTATTGCCCGATATGAAATGAAAGTTATACATTTGGATATTCTTGCCCGTTCATTGATTTACTTGTACTTGATTTACTTGCATATGTATCGATGTGTTATTTAGCCTATGTGTCGGCATCACTAAGCTTGGATACCTTGTCGGTTTGATCCACCGACTTGGAAATCCCTCTCCCGTCCCGCCAGCTGCAGTTTGGATCCCGATACCCGGTTTATCACCGTGGTCCCGTCCCGATACCCGGTTCGCTACCGTGGTCCCGTTCCCGTATATTTATATTGTATATATGATTTGCGTTGTATCTCCTCACCTTGCGTGACTGAGATCAACATCCCGTGATACCGTTGTCACTTTAGTGACAGAGGACTTAACTTTATGTGATTGCCATCTTGTGAGTTCCCGATCCCTTGGTTACCTCATGTGTTTTATCTTGTTTACATGTTTTCTAGCAAATGATTTATCTATTTTATGAGAGTTCTTGCTTAAACAGATTTCCTTGCTTTTCGAGATATTTCATCTATTATATGTTGTTGTATCTCCTCACTCTCTTGCCAGACCGTCGTGTCTGATCCTTTACTTTGGTACTCAGGTCCCGTTGCCAGTTTCCTTGAGGAGGAGCCGGAGGAGGCGGTAGGTGAGCTACAACCTCTAGTTGAGTGGCGTGCTGACGATGTCATGTAGACATCGGGTTGCTGCAAGAGGCGTAACATTTTGGGGAGAACTTATTAACCATTCTTTTGGGTTATTATTTTGTAATATTGGCCTTTGTTGGCCTCTAATTTTGGGAATGTAATTAAATGATATTTTGTCTAACTTTAACAACTTTTGAGAAACATGCTATAGATCATTGCTCCTTCTGATACAGTTTTGGTATTTGATGTTAATGCTTGCATGACTAGAGATAGTCTACTATTTGATTTGCTACACGCTTCCGCACTAATAAGAAATATTCATGCAAGGTTGTGATATCCTCACCGCGGACACCCGTGGGAAATTAAATAAATTGTATATTGTGGATGTAGATAATCATCATCAATCATCATTCACTACTAATTAGTCCCGATCCCGGATTGGGGATTCCCGGTCCGGGGTCGCGACACATCGGATGGAGGATCCAACATACTCATATGCATGTCAGGAGTCAACGTCTTTCTTTCCTTTTATTGTTTTATTTTATTCTAATTCATATGAATGCACAGGGCTCATCAGACAACTTCTATACGTCTTTTTGTTTTTCAAGCTGTCAGAATTCACCAGATGCCCTCCGATCGATCGGACAATAGGTCCGATCGATCGGTCTGCGATTTGTCTCAGTTAACTGAGAGCAATTTCAGTCCGATCGATCGGTCTGAAGGCCCGATCGATCGGCACTGTAGCTGAGCCCGAAAATGGGTTTTTCTTCTTCCTTTTTCCTGCATAAAACGAGCCTCCATGCTCCCCAATCATTTCAATCATTCTTTCCATCCATTCTAATAAATTAAAAACTTCCAAGGCTACCATTATAACATTAATCCAATCCAAACCACAAATTAACCTAACATGTCAATCCCAATGAAATACCCACAGTAAGCTTGGAATTTGGGTAATCTAACAAGAGTATCATTGCAATCAAAAGAAGACAATACAGACATGATAAAATATAAAATGCATATCTACTTGCCTCAACCAAGAAGATTAGAAATTGGAAAAGCTTGAGGAGAAGCTCTCTTTCGCAAACCCACAATCTAATCCGCCCAAACGCAATCTAGAACGCAACGGAGAAGAAAAGAAAGAAAAAGATCATGATCCAACCTATTCTAAACAAAAGAGAAAACGAATGGAAAAGTTGATGATCGAAAAGGCTTAACAACTAGTATCAATGGAGAGAGGAGAGTGAAAGGAAGAAGATGTGCGGTCCGGATCGCGGAGATGATCTCTTCCGGAGAGGGATCTGGGCTTGAGAAGAGAAGGGGAAGAATGAGGGCTGCTGTAACTCTCATTGCAGAAGTGATAATACGATTAGGGCTAATCCCTGTTTAAGAAGAAGAGAGGGAGGAAAAGACCAATTTGCCCTTTAAGTGGGTCCGGTGAAAGAATGGACTTTTGAAGAGTTTATGATCGTCGGATCGCGACGAGCCAAGAGACAAAAATGATCAGCGCGACGAGACCTTTCCAACGCATCCAAAATCACAGTGATAGGAATTTTTCGGAAAAACACTCAATTTTCCCTAATTTGCAAACTACTCCCCTGCTAGGATCAAACGAACTCGGAATCAAACGAAACTTTGCAGACACTATCCTAACACTAAAAGAAACTCGGTCAAAGACTAAACCCACTTAAATATCTAAAATAAAATTAATTATAATAATAATAAAAATAAACGGGTCAACGGGCCTGCTATTGGGCCCAACTGACCCAGTAAGGTCGGGAACCTTACAAAAGGACCTCTGTTCGGCTTTTCAGGGCCGTGCAGAGTACCTCTGTTCGGCCCTGAAAGGCCGCGCAGAGGACATTCGGTCGGACATGCAGGGCTGAGCGGTTCGTCTCTGCCAATTTACACAGGTTGTGATGAATATGCTTACCTCGACGCTACTAGAATGATTGGAAGACATCTTCTGCTTTTCCTTTTGCTCGTCCATTCATTAAGAATGCTAGCAAATTGGGTTTCAACTTTGAATGAAATCAAGATTAATGAGTTGTAGTCAATTAAGAATGAAGTGAGGATTCAAACCGAGAGAGAAGATGAAAGAGGGAGGAAGTAAAGATCAGTAAAATGCGGGAAGAAGTAGAAATCTTGTCTTCATTTCATGATGCATGGCACAAACTAAATGGAAGGAAGTGGAAAGGAGTGAAACCCTTAACATACGTTCAGACATCTCAAGTGGAGGGAAAATACGCAGTGTGTAGATAGCATTTCAAGTCGACTGGGAGGGCTGAAGTTCATACATTTTGGTAAATTTACAAGTGGGCATTTTAGTCACAATCTATTACAGTGTTTAGGGAGCAAAATGCAGTGTGTAGGTAGCTGCTCTCAAAAGTTTCCTTACGTTTGAAAAGAAAATTTTGGTGTCCAAACAGCAATACCCAAAAAAAAAAAGACCAAGAACGACCAAGAAGGAGGTGCAAAGTGTCGAAAAAGCTGGAGTGGAAACATCAATCTCCCCCAAAGGCCCAAACTCCTCTCCAAACAGGGACACGAGGAAGAAGCAGCAGCAGCAGCAGCAGCCCAACTAGTTCTCTCCTCCCTTCCTCCTCAAAATAATGCCCGAAAAGCGTATTCTCCCCGAAACGTCAGGTATTAAAATAAGTTCAAAAGAAAAAAAACCCTAAACACAAAGTAGAAATGAAAACATGAATCTCCTTACTCTTTAAAGTAATCAAATCCCTTTCTCCTACTCTGCAGACCCCGATGCTGTCGAGGTGATCTCTCTGTCCCCCAACTCGCTCACGGCAACGGACCAATTCGCCTGTGAAATCTGCGGCAAGACCTTTCCTCGCCGTCAGAACCTCCAGCTCCATCTCCGGGGCCACAACCGCATCTTGAAGCGGAGACTGCAGCCGGAGGAGGAGGGTGCTGATGGAGATGAAGAGGAGGAGGAGCAGCAGCATCAGCAGCAGCAGGTGCCGGGCACGGAGGAGCCGAGGAAGCGCATATACGTCTGTCCGGAGCCATCTTGCGTGAACAACTCCCCATCGTGGGGGTTCGGCCACATCACTGCCGTTAAGCGGCACTTCTGCCGCAAGCATGGAGAGAAGAAGTGGAAGTGCAGCAAGTGCTCCAAGGAGTATGCGGTCGAGGCCGATTGGAAGGCACATTCCAAGACTTGTGGGATCAATGAACATTGCTGCGACTGCGGAGTTTCATTCTCCAGGTCTCTCTCAATCTTTCATCATCTATTTATCTGTCTCTCTGTTTATGTATTTAGATTCTAGTCCTCCCAAATGCAGCATTAGAAGCAGGGGAAACCAAATAAGATGCTAATCAAATGTTCCTACCTACCTCTTGATGTTTATTGGCTGTCAGCTGAGTTTAGTGGATGTACATTTTGCAAATATATTGTGATAAAATGCGAGGCACTGTGAAACGTGGCCTTGTTGGAAGTTTAATAATCATTGATGTCCTTCTCGTTTGTAGGAAGGATGACTTTACTGCGCACAGAACCTTTTGTGATGCATTGCCAGCTGCAGGTTCTTCTTCTCTTTCTTCTGATGTTGTCTCTGGAGTTTTGCCCCTTCAACATCGAGGTAAAGTGGACCCAAAAAATGGAAAGAAGATTTTTTTTTTCTATTGAGTTTCAAATGCATTTTGGGAACTTGTTTATACGAAAACAAAGCCTCTCTGAGTCATTTGTCTATTGAGTTTCAAATGCATTTTGGGAACTTGTTTATACGAAGACAAAGCCTATCTGAGTCATTTGTGTTCCTTCCTTTGGGTGTGCGGTGGTTGTTATGGAACTGCCTTTTTTTTATGGACATTTGACAGTGCTAAGTGTTTCTAAAGGTTACCGGATGTAACCACCCATTATTAAGAGACTGATAATTCATTCACATTCAAAATAGAAATAAAAGCAGTACTCTTAGAAGTTATAAGTAGATCTGTACACTCCCTTCATTCTTAGAAGTTATAAGTAGATCTGTACACTCCCTTCATACTAATTAAATTCTAAAAGTAAAAAGATTAGGTCTCTAATGGGTGTATGTATCATTACCCTTTGGAAGAGAGGTGGAAGCTGAAAGCGAAGGATTCGCCGAAAATTCAGCTTTCATCCACACATTGCAACATTGCAATGGTTGGTCTTGCCACTGCAAGGAAATGGAGGATCACAATCTAATGATGTTTACCTACAACATATAAAGCAAGTATTATAAAAATCTGATCTAGAATCAAATACACCAACGCAATGATGTTCACTAGCTAGTTTTTTTTTTTTAATCTCTGTTTAGAAGAGAGGTATAATACCAACTAAGCATTTGCAAAGATGTATACAATTTTATATATGTATATATCTTGTATTTTATTATAGGAATTTTGGATTAAAGTTATTAACAACAAATATGAAATTACAAGTAGATTACGATGAGAAAAAAGATTTAGTAATTGAGGGTAGGATTTGTGAGGAATAGTTTGAGCATGTTTAGTATTTTCTTTAACCAGAATAAAATGGACCTTTTCATGTTAGAACAACAACTATTCTTTCTTAAAGTCCATTTTTAACCACTCACATGCTCGAATACCTTTATAGGAAAATTTACTGTTCATTTCCTAGAAAGTGGCAAGCTTGAACTGGTATTGACTAAATTCTATTAACATGGTCACTAATTCCCTTTCTTCCAAAATGCCGCAATGTAAAACCAACCTATTGTCTCGCCGTGAAATCCAAATCACTCGAATCTCAAATTTTGTGGGCGCAAAATCACGTATTCAATCTGTGATGTGAGATTAGGTCAGAACTTTACAATAGTTTTTTTTTTTCATTTCATGATAATCAAAGCATAAACTAATATTTTTAATTTTTAAATTCAATAAACAACCACCCAACCGGGTGTTGGCTCGGTGGTTAGGATACTGGGTTTGCTCCCCAGAGGTCCTGGCATCGATTCCCCAGGGCATTAGCTATCCCCCGTCTGTGTGGGTGCGGGCGTGGGGCCCAGGGATCAGTCTTGCCAAAGGTCGGGATACCCTGAAATATATATAAAAAAAAATTCAATAAACAACCAATAATGCTAAATAGTAATGTGACTCTAAAGGTCTTATTACAAAATTCTCAATTAATGATGTCTAGGATCTAATTAAACAAAACTAAATCAAAATTTGCTAATCAATGCTCCTTATCTCTAGTTCACGTAGTCCATCGCTCTATCCTTGTTTTCCACACCATCATCATTATCATTTACGGGCACTTCGTCGTCTGTCCGCCAAAACAAATTGGTTAAGTCCCAATATAGAAAGCAGATGTAATAAATTACATCACAAGGTATATGTGTTATGGAAGAGATTGAATATACCAAGATCAGACTTAGACATTAGATTAAGGAGATGAATTCAAGGGCTTTAACACAACATCGTTTTCATTGAGTGAGGCACTTCAAGATCACAAGATGTGAGAAGATGTTTTGCTAAAGGAATCACAAGCCAACAATTGGAATCACAAATCCCTATGTCTAAAGAATTAGGCACCTCTCGTATTCATGTTATTTTCCTTTCACGCCCCTTGGCTAGACAAGACCTGGGCTAAGACACGAATTCACTTATTGGAATATCCTTTGCTAGTGCGCTAGTCTACTCCACAAGAACACCAGTCGAGTGCATGAGATCTAGCTAGTTTTCTATTTTATTGATGACGTTATGGAAGATCCCACCCTCCATGCCTGAAAGGTATGCTAGTATCCACTTCACAAAACCATTCTGAATGGCTTAATAGTATCCACTTCAATACCATTCCAAATTCAATGCCCGAATAACTTATTAGTATCCACTTCACAAGACAATTCCAAATTCATTGCTTGAATGGCTTGCTAGTAACCACTTCACAAGACCATTCTAAATCCGATGCCTGGATGACTTGCTAGTATCCACTTCACAATACCATCCCGAATGCCTTGATGGTGTCCACTTCTCAAGACTTTCTAAATCCGGAGCAATTAGTGGTATCCATTTCACAATTGCCCGAATTCACTTTATCAAATCCAGTATTTATACTGATTGAACATGGAATTCTAATCTGTTACAAGAGGCAATGTGAAAGTGAATTCAGGCAAATGGGAAGTGGATACCACTTGATGATGCCAAAAAGTGGTTTTCGGGCACCACCGGTCAAGTAATAGATAATTAGTATGAAAAATTAATGAAGAGAGAGGGTTTATAGTGGTTCGGTCGGTGTGACCTACGTCCACTTCAACTGATAACTTTACTATGCTGGAGAAGAGATTACAAAGTAGAAGATTACAATGATGGTGTGAAAGTAGATAAAAGTTGCTTGCTTTCCAGTGTTGGTGGGACTCTCTTTTTATACTCTTCCCCTAACGGATGGGGACGATTCCTCAGCGACGTACGCTCCATTCTGGTGGAGTATTCCGAACCGCCCTCAACAGACGAGCAGATAAGATCTCATCCGCAGGACTTGGCAAAGCCGGTAGATGGAACGACGCGCGCGCTGACTTTGTCATTCGATGGATCTGGACCCGGCCCTTAATGGGTGGATTTAGACCTGGGCTCATCACGGACTTGGGTCAGTTAGACCTGGGCCCATCATGGACTTGGGTCAGTTAGACCTGACCCGCTATCGTGGACCGAGCCACTTAGGCCTAACCCGTCATTGCGGACCGAGTCATTTGGGCCTGACCCATCACCACTAATTGCTCCGGATTCAGAATGTATTGAGAAGTGGATACCATCAAGCCATTCGGGATGGTATTATGAAGTGGATACTAGCAACCCATCTGGGCATCCGATTTAGAATGGTCTTGTGAAGTGGATACTAGCAAGCCGTTCGAGCAACAAATTTGGAATGGTCTTGTGAAGTGGATACTAGTAAGTCATTCAGGCATTGAATTTGGAATGGTACTGAACTCATGACTTTCAATTATAAACATATCATCACACAACTTCTCAAATCATAATGAATCTGAAGATGAATTCTCTATGAAAGTTGGGTTCTCATATCATTCAAAAAAAAAAAAAAAAAAAGTTGGGTTCTTGGATAGATGATGAACATACTAAAATTCCAGAATTTTTGGGAAAACATTTGTTATTTATAACATGCAGTTTAACATGACTAATTTTTCCCCAAAACCCGAAAGTCATAAATTTTTTGATCAAGTTACATATTGCTCATGGGTCCCATCAACATGCTAAATCTGAACCTATTGCACATTAATCATCACATCTTGGGTCTATTAACATGATAAAAAAAAAGAGAGTTTTGGCAACAAAAATCCAAGGGAACATTACTTACTACATGGTCTAACAGTTGATCAAGGGTTAATCCTGAACAAGATTAGTGCAACACATCACATACTAGAATAAGTTCAAGAAAGGCTGGGATGATCGTTTTGGAGTGTAAGATGGATTAAGATAACAATCACGTAAACTCAAGAATTACAAGGGCTCCTTCAACACCCTGTGTCATCAACCACATTTCAAAGCCAACGATTTTCAACCATCTGCACGGCCATGGGTCCTTGGACCTATGGTTTATGGTTTCCTAAAAGCCCATCAAGGACCACGACCAAGATGGTTTCTTTGTTTTTCACGGACTTAGTCTTGCGGTGTACATCATTATTTTCCTTTTATTTCGGTTAAATCTTCATGATCTTGATGGAACCCCAATACACAAGATGAATGTGCACATAAATTTACACGGTTAATCATAATATTAATATCTAACTATTAGTACTAGAACATTAAGGCTCCATAATTAGAGTGACGCAACGTACGGTAAGGGAGAATAGCCAATGGGCTAATCTCCAAGCCAAAGGCTCAGGGATAGGGATCCATGGGATCCAAAACATCTTGGTCTCACACCATAGGCAAATCATTAAGAGAAAACCCTCAATGAAGAAATTTTATTGATCATTGAACTTATCCCTGAGAAGGGATTACAATCCTTTATATAAGCTTCGTACTCTAACCTATTCTAGGAAACTAATCAAATTAAAATAAACATTAAATCACATAAGATAGTCTTTCTAATTAATCTATTAACTATCCCTAAAATTCAGCTAATACTAAAAGTAGGAAAAGTCTTGCACGATCTGAAGATTCTCTTTATGGGCTTTAGGGTTCTGGTAGGTGTGAAAGGGCTGGATGGCTGGGTAGGGAGCTTCGACTGGGTTTGGGGGATTTAGGGTCTGGCATTGAGTTTTGGTTGTGATGGGAAAGTGGTGATGATGATGAGGGGTGGTGATGAGAGTGGATCAACTGATAAACAAATAGAAGATGGGATGGCTGGATACCTCGGATTGGCGATCTGAAATGAATCTTCGCTCTGATACCAATTGACGCAGCCTACGGTTAGGGAGAATAGCCAATGGACTAATCTACAAGCCAAAGGCTTAGGGATAGGGAATAGGAATCATGGTTTAAAAAATGGACTCGGACTCGGCACATACCGAGTCGGGTCGCATGGGACTTGGAATTGAATCATGTGACTTGGCCGAGTCCTAATGCGACTCGGTTGAGTCCCAAGGGACATGGCCATGCGCCTTGACTCGGCCATCCAATTGGCCGAGTCCCATGTGACTTGGCGAGTCGACTCGGACTTCGCCATGAACAAGTCGGGTCCCGAGTCCGGTTTTTTAAACCTTGATAGGGATCCATGGGATCCAAAACGTCTTGGTCTCACACCACAGACAAATCATTAAGAGAAAATTCTCAATGAAGAAATTTTATTGATCACTAAACTTATCCTTGTGAAGGGGTTACAATCCTTTATATAAGTTCATACTCACCTATTCTTGGAAACAAACCAAATTAAAATAAACACTAAATCACATAAGATAATCTTTCTAATTAATCTAATAACTATCCTTTTAATTCAGCTAATACTTAAAATAGGAAAAGTCTTGCACGATCCGAAGATTCTCTTTATGGGCTTTAGAGGGTTTGGGCCCAATGGGTTGCAGACCTTGGGTCTAGTAGAGGGACTTGATTAATCTGAAATGTTCCTTAGCATTAATCAAGAAGAAATATCGGAAAAGACATATATCAAAGCAATGTAACAAATCCACTTACATTGCATGATGGCCCACTTTTCATTTCATGTTGAAAGATGAAAGTGCATCGATGAGAAATTATGCAACTTGAACCCAAGTCTATCCAAGTTCTAGCCAACCCATCTTGTTACTCTTTTCTTCTCTCTCTGTCTTCCTTTCTGTCTCTATTTTCTCTCTCTAGCCATGAGATAATACGGAATGGATGTTTGGTTCGTGCAGCATGGCTTGAACAAATGGGCTCCCCTTTTTAATGTTTTTATCAAGGATCCGCTACCGCTACGAAGCGGGCGATACGTAGCGGCGTAGCGGTGCGATTTTAAAAAATCGCCAAAAAAATCTGAAAAAATTCCAGAAAATCCAGAAAATTGTAAAATGAAAGAAAATTTGGTTTTTTTTTGCAAAAGTAAGTAAGAAAAGGGGGCGTAGCGGTGCCCTCAATATATGAGGTTCTGTATAAATAGAAAATAATAGTAATGATTAGTCTTTTCACATGTATTCATGTTTCTTAGTCATGCTAACTTAAGAAGTAATGAAAAGCTCATAAAAAAAAAAAAAAAAATAGAACATGAAATAAAGGCATAAGAATTAAGAAGACTTAAGAGTTAAGAGTTAGGTCATTACTCATTAGTGAACATTGAACCGTTTCTTGAAACCCTGGATCTGAATCTAGCAGTGGATCCTCTATCTCGGCTAGCCATGGGAGTAAGGGATCGTCTTCTCTAAATATGTGATCCAAATTAATGGGACAATAATCAGGATTATCCCTTGTCCTTCTCTCCCTAATTCTGTTTCTCAACTTCAGATTGTAATGACAATATACAAGCTTGTTGAGTTTTTGCATGGTAAGCCGATTCCTGACCCCGCAATGCCCTTACCCCTGCTTGGCACAGAAGCAGATGAGCCCCCTGCATCATAATATCTGCTTCCAGCAAATGCACGAAGTTCATGTTCTTCTTGTTGACTCATCAAAGACTCTCGGCGTGCAGCCTCCAGTTGTGCATCTTCCTCCTCATCAAAGTATTCATCTCCAAATACATCATAACGGGCAGCATCAACATCTTGCCGCTTCTTTTCTTTTATCTCTACTTTTCTAGCTTTGTTTTGGCCAACCAAAGCTTTCATTTGTTCTCTGACTTCCCTTGGTACTTCGGTACAACCAGCAACATTGCCAGATATGTGGCCCAAGTGGTGCTTGAATCTTGTAATGCCCCCATTGGTCACGTTTCCACAGAACTTGTATTTGATTTTCAACCTATTATTCTCAACTGCCTCACCAAAGCTCCATGCGGGATCAATATCACGAGGCACTTTAACTTTTCAATTGGCAAAGACAGATGGACTGAAAGTCTGAAATTGAATACCTGGCTGGCTATAAATATAAACAAGTAGTATACTAGTATGTTAAAAATTAAAAAAAACAAAGAAACATGTTAGAGGAAACTTATATCACAAATATAGGAACCATTTTCAAGACATTTGATTGGTATTCAAATATTAAAAATTATTTATATTTAAAAAAATAAATAAATCCGAAAATAAAAAAAATAGAGAAAAATCAATAAACATTCAAAATGTGATGGATTGATCTATGAGAAACATAGATCTATCATTTACAAGCAATTTCCAAGTGGTTTCATGGGTTGTCCATGAATATTTACATTTTTTTTTTCAAAAAATAAATAAATCCGAAAATAAAAATTAGAGAAAAATCAATAAACAGTCAAAATGTGATGGATTGATCTATGGGAAACATAGATCTATCATTTTCAAGCAATTTCCAAGTGGTTTCATGGGTTGTCCATGAGTATTCACATTTTTTTTTCAAAAAATAAATAAATCCGAAAATAAAAAATAGAGAAAAATCAATAAACATTCAAAATGTAATGGATTGATCAATGGGAAACATAGATCTATCATTTACAAGCAATTTCCAAGTGGTTTCATGGGTTGTCCATGAGTATTCACATTTTTTTTTTCAAAAAATAAATAAATCCAAAAATAAAAAATAGAGAAAAATCAATAAACATTCAAAATGTGATGGATTAATCTATGGGAAACATAGATCTATCATTTACAAGCAATTTCCAAGTGGTTTCATGGGTTGTCCATGAGTATTCACATTTTTTTTTTCAAAAAATAAATAAATCCGAAAATAAAAAATAGAGAAAAATCAATAAACATTCAAGTATTGTTGGAATGATCTATGGGAAACATAGATCTAACAATATGAAGCTATTTTCAAGTTGTTTCATGAGTTTTCCATAAGTGATAATGTTTTTTTTTTTTTTTTAATAACATAAATCCGAAAATAAAAATAACAATATATAAAAAAAACAAAAGATATGCATGCAAGATCAAAAGGAAGCATGGATCTACAATAAAACAAGACAATCATGCCATTATGTTGTGATTCATAGTAGTTAGAGAGTGATAATCTCAAAAGTTGAAAAAAAAAATTCACATACGTAGATGAAGAATCTTGTTTAGAATCTTTACATTTCTTTCAATAATTGAATGTTGGCGATTTGGTGGCAAGAAATCTTGAAGAGATGGATTTGGGAGACACTTGGGACCACAAAGAGTCAAAAACAGCAAACATAGAGGGGAAGAGATGGAAGAGAAGGGTAAAAAACCCTAAAAAGGCCAAAAGGGGGGGTTTTATACCCCCCCCCCCTATCGTGTCGGCCGCCACGGGTGTGATATCCCGTGGCGGCCGATAAGTTGGCCGTAGTGTGGCGGTATCGGCCGATATATCGGCGTGGCGGCCGATATTTACATCCTTGGGTTTTATATCTCCTTATCCAAGTTGCCTTTAGAATCCTTCTTAGTTGGGAAACCTTTCTTTATTGTTCACTTGTGCCAACATAATTGCCTAGTTTTTAGGAGTTTTGGGTCTTAGTGTGGAACGTGTGAATTTCCTAAAATTTTGATGCTAAGTGTCTTCCTAATTACTATGGTGAGTTGGAAACTTTCCAAATTTGTACTCTCTCCTGCATTGCAACTCACCTAATACAATATGAGTTCCATTGTGTGCCACATCTTACCATCCTCTTGATTGTGCAATGCTATGTGGGACTGTGCCATTCATGCTATGTGGGACTGTACCATTCATGCTGTTGGCTTAAGCTAGGAAACTTGGTGTTTGTCGAGAAACCTACTGGCGTAGCCCCAGACGTAGGAAGCACGGACACCTCTCCAGAGCCGTCTTGTCCGACACGTGTCGGACACGGACACGTTCCTGACATGCTCGGACACGTGTCGGACACGCTAAGAAGAGTATCCTATTTATTGTTTTATATTTTATATTTTGGACACGCTGGGACACGTTGGGGACACGCTGGCCTCTTTTAATTGGAAAAAAAATTAAATTAGAGTAAAAAAAGAAAAGAAAACGGGCTGTTTGTAAAAAGTCATAACTTAAGAGGAAAATGGGGCTCTTTTAATTCGTCCATCCAACTCCAGCCCTAAACGAAAGAGAAAAAAAACCCCATTCGTCCGTCCAGTCCTAACGAAAGAAGAAGAAAAAGAAGATATGCTATGTTGGCGTGTCTGTGTCCGTGTATATGATTAGATATGATTAGATTTATTATTATTATTATTATCATTAAATATTAACGTGTCCGTGTCCTACTTTTTTGAGAAATACCGTGTCGGCGTGTCTGTGTCGTATCGTGTCCGTGTCCCGTGTCCGTGTTCGTGCTTCTTAGCCCCGGACCTTCGATCGAGTAGGCCAACCTCTCAGATGAGGTTGATCGAATCCAATGAAGGGATTCCACACAAAAGATCACTCAAAACTATATACTCCTGAATAACTCACGATGGTTTATTGATTGAATAAGCATGATAAAACACGATATATCTCTTTTGCTTATATAGAACATTTTGTTTCTAAAACTAATCATAATATTGGAATTAGTAACATACCTATTCCTAATCAAATTAGAATTTTAGAAAGCAATTCCTATTAAGTAACTAATTGATATTACTAATTTAGATGGATAGGGATCTCTGATTGAATCAGGGATCATGTGGACCCCATTAGATGATCCATCAAGGGGGCCTGCGGGCCCTAGTCTTCTCTCGGGCTGCATCACCTACTTAATGTAACCAACTTTCCTATTTTATCCCTCACGCTCTTCTAACTTTTCTAATGGGTCTAAAACTCATGTAAATGCTCAAATCTAACCTAAGCTTGACCGTGCAAGGTATATGTGGTTCCCATGGGCCCCACTATTCCCTATTGATTTCTAGAGACCGCGCTATGCACATACGTTTATAAGTATGGTGCCTAATTCATCCTCTAGTTAATTACGTGTGGTCAACAGGTCAAACATGTGGACTGCCCCACCAATGTATTTTATGTATTAATTAATTTATTTATTATTGGGATTTTCATAAGCACGCGATTTATTCTCTAATTGACCTTAAATATTTCAAGTACTGAATTTTGTATGAAACTGATCATATTTTGCATGGGCCTAGTTACACTAATAGTATTTTTCATGTCCATATTTGTTAATTAACCATATGTCATTTTTTGAAGCATTCATTTTAACATATTGCTTTATATGTTTCTTTCTTTTTAATTCTTTTTGCATAAATTAAATACTTACTAGTGGGGTCCACCAATGCATGTTTAGTATGAATTACCATCTTAACCTTATTGTGTGAAATTTACAACTAAGCCCTTAATTATGACAGTTTAAAAAAAAATAAAAAAAATCAAGGCATGACATTATAATGCATGAACTAACCTAAGTGCCCTGGTATGCACCAAGCAACCTAGAAATAAGCTACTAGTATGCACACAATTAAAACTCGCAAGCGCACAAGATCACTATGTAGTGTAGTGAATTGTAAGTACGAGGTCGATCCCACGAAGACTTGTGATAAAACAATGTCAAAAGCAACAGAAAATCAGAATATTAAAAGAGACAATTGAATGATGAAAGATTGAATTAAACTACTAAAAACAGTAAATTAAACTATCAAAAGCTAAATGGAAATTAATCTAAAACACACAACTAATATTAGAATTGAAAACAATGAGAATGAATGAACTAGGGTTTCATCTACTCCCCTAACCAATCCTATGCATGTCCCTTATTATCTTTTAATCAAAAATCAGATTTTATTAGTGACATCTATCAACCTAGACTATGGCATATGTATCTAGATTATTATTCCCCTAAACCCAATTCATGAGTGGCATACTACATGAATTATTCATTATGATGCAAAAACTAAGCATGGCATATGTCCTAGTCAAAACACACATAATGCATAAAAACAATGGGAAAGATAAATGCATGAGTCTAAGCATGGCATATATTTAGATTATTCATGGTTCTAAACCCTAAATGCTTAACATCAAGATCAATCAAAATTAAGTTAGCTACTCTTAAAATTAATTGAACATAACATGGTTGGCATGGCATATACACAACTCATCAATTAAAATCATGGTTTAGAATCTCAACCAATAAAACTGAAATCTGAATTAAAAGATGCCAAAAGAGACTACATAGAACTAGGCTAGGGTTTCAATTACACCCTAGCCCTAAAAAATTAGCTACTCATGTCTTTAATGAAAATAACATAGAAAATAGAATCATTAGAAGAAAACTAGAAGATTATGAAGATGCAGTGGATGGCCAGCAGCTTGTTCCCCCTTTTCTCCTCCAAAAGCTCTCCAAAGATTGCTCCCAAGGTGTCTCCAAAGTGGCTTGTACAGCTGCCGTGTTTTGTGGAATGATTGTGGCTGTTTTATGGCTGGGATTATGGAATGATATGGCTGGATTACTGTTCACGTCCACTTCCTTTATGCTATACATAAATCTTGTAACAACAACCCCTTTTAACAAGTAGTTCCCTTGTAGAAATAGATCTTCAACCTTCCTTATAATTAGGTTTCCTAATTAGAATGCATTAGGAGTCTTCTTTTCTTGATTAGCAAGCTTTCTAAATCTGGTCACACTTGTATCTTCTAGAAACTTATTCACATTGACCCACAAATCTGAGATTAATTGCAAGGAATTAAATCTGAACTTTTGACATAAAAGTGGGCCCTATTTGGTGCTTGTAACATGAGTGTGGGACCCCTCTTTTAGGACTTCTATCTTGACTTGAATTCTTGCTCCAAGTTTTCCTTCTTTCTCTCCTTGTTTTTCTCCATTCTTGAACTCCTCTTTTAACTTGAATAAGACTTCTAATTTCTGAAATTCTTCTATTTGTAATAGATGTGGACCCCCCTTGGGCGTGTAACCCTAGGATGAGTTTCTTCTTTTTTTCTTCTCTTCTTTCTTTCTTTTGCTCTTCTTCTTTGATTAGAATTTTTTTCTCTACTTCTTTCCTTCTTTGATTTGAATTGTAAGTTGTCCAAATAATTAGAAAGTCTTCTTTGAATCTGAAACATCTTGAATGGGACCCACCTTGGTCCTTCTTTGGGATTCACGCCCATTAATTACTCTCTTTTTGCTCCTTTTGACCTTAGCATAAAAATTAACAAAAACTATGTAAAATCAAATAAAATAAACATGAACTAGTATAGGATAAACAGAATATTAGGGCTTAGATTACAAATAATTAAGCACTTATCCCCCGAACTTACCTTTTGCTAGTCCTCGAGCAAAACAATAAAAAAAAAACTAGTAAGAAAACTAAAACACTAAAATATGAAACCTATCCTTCCACCATTAGTTCTCAGAGATGTCTAATCAATACATGATTTAAAGAAATAAGAGTCTCAACCAGTTCACAATCCACATGCTCAAAGGGTCGTGTGTAAAACAATACCAATATAACTTTCAGTTTAGGCTCTCACACAACCAAACAATCATTTTTGTAAATTAGTTTAACTTCAATCCTCACCATGGATACACTCACAATAAAAACACTCAATAATTGGCTAAGAGTGAACAGACAATGATCTCATGAAAAATACTACATGCTTGAAATGAAATCACACACCATAGGCTCCCATTCCGTCTCATCTCCACACTGGGACTGCACTTAACCCAGAATCAATTAGGACTTTTACACATAGGTTATCATGGGGCCAGGGTGAAGGGTTAAGAATGAGAGGAAATGGATAACAAGATCTAAGGAATTTGCATAAAATCACACTTCTGGTTTCTTTATACACTTTTGATTTTGGCGGCTAAGGCTTGCATTTTGAATTTCCACCTTCTTGAGTCACACATATACCCTCCTTATTCTCTCTCTTTTTTTTTCTAGTACTTTTTTTAATTTTCTTTTCTATTTTTTTTCTTCTTTTTTTTTCTTTTTTTTTTTCAACATGAAACTATGGCAACCTTAGGGGTTGGTAATGGCAACCTTTCTTTTATTTTCTTTTTCTTGAGCCTTGCACACATTTTGTAGTGAACCTTGAATTCATCTTTATACTTCCTTAGATAGGGTAAGGCTATACATTTGGTAAGGTAACTCCCCCAAACTTAGGGGTTGGTATAGGTGCAAGAAATGGCTTAATTAAGGCTCAACATGGATAACTAGTGAAAAACATGAAAGGGGATGGGTAGAAAAGCACAAACTAATCAAATATGGCCTAAAATCATATCCTATGGTTCATGTAGTCGAAATTTGCCTCAATCGGATAAAAATGAGAGTTCTAGCATGTTTTTCCATATAAAATTCAGAACATGTAATCAAAGAATGATAATGAAATCAATTGCATCATATAGATCAAGAAATGAAAGATCATATCAGTCAGCATATAACCCTCTCAAGAATAAGCATTTAGGCTCAAATCTCACTAGGTTGCACAAGTTTTCACCAAAAGCATCTAATCATTCAATTATGCAAGAGCTTTCAGCCTCAAGACTATATCAGCATTGTAATCCACACAGTGATAGCTCAATGTGCTTAAAGAACCAGCATAATTAAGTTCAATGAACCATACAAGACAAATCATCAATTCTCATCATTGTGGTAGGAAGGAACTATGACTCAAAGAAAAACGAACAAATATTTTTGTGATTTTCGAATTAAATATATTTTTTTTAAATGACTCTGAATCCATCCTAACTAAGACTCTTCCCCCAAACTTAAACTAAACATTATCCCCAATGTTGTAAAATAAAGTAAGAAGGAAACACGAAAAACATAATAGAAAAAAAAAAATTTAAAAAGAAAGACAAGGAAAAGGGTAGAAGAACTCAGCTGGATATGAAGTACATCGCTAGCTTAGAATCGCCATCCTCAACTTTTCCTTGCAAAGATCTGGGCTACCTCCCAGTAGTGCTTGCTTTATAGTTTTCAGTCGGACTGTACTTCTCTATCAAGTGGAAGGAAAATCTGTGAATGTAATCACATCCACATCCTTGTCAAAAATCTGCTCCCAATAGGGCTTGAGCCTATGTCCATTGACTTTGAATTTGTTACCATTCTTGGGATTATAGATCTCAATAGCTCCATGCTCAAAAACCTGAGTGACTTCAAAGGGACCACACCATCTAGCCTTCAGCTTTCTTGGAAATAATTTGAGTCTTGAATCAAAGAGTAATACCTTCTGTCCCACCTCAAACGTCTTCCTCACGAGCCTCTTATCATGGAACACCTTAGTCATTTCTTTATACAACTTGGCACTCTCATATGCGTCATATCGTAGCTCCTCAAGCTCATTCAGCTGTAACTTCCTCTTCTCACCCGAAATCAAAATTAAACTTCTTGATCGCCCAGAATGCCCTGTGCTCTAATTCCACCGGCAGATGACATGCTTTCCCATAGACCAACCGATAAGGAGACATGCCTATAGGAGTCTTGTAGGTTGTCCTATATGCCCAAAGTGCATCATTCAGCCGTAAATACCAATCTTTCCTGTTTGGCTGCATTGTCTTCTCTAATATCTGCTTGATCTCTCTAGTCTCTATTACTGACTTCAACTTGGCCACTAGTTTGAGGGTGGTATGGAGTAGCTATCTTGTGAGTTATCCCATATTTCTTCATTAATGCTTCAAAGGTCCTGTTTGTGAAGTGATTGCCACCATCACTGATGATTGCTCTAGGTGTCCCAAATCTGGCAAATATCATGTTCTTCAGAAATTCCAAAACCAATTTGTGGTCATTTGTCTTATTGGGGATAGCCTCCACCCATTTGGATACATAGTCGATTCCGACCAGAATGTAGAGATAACCATAGGATGATGGGAAAGGTCCCATAAAATCAATCCCCCACACGTCGAATAGCTCCACCTCTTGTATGCCTTTTAGTGGCATGTGATTCCTTGAGGAAATGTTCCCCATTCTCTGGCACCTATCACAACTGGCCCAAAAAGCATGTGCATCTTTAAATATAGAGTGCCAAAAGAAACCAGATTGAAGTACCTTAGCAGCTGTCTTCTTCCCTCCAAAGTGTCCTCCACACGCCTTGCTGTGGCAATGTGCTAAAATGCTATGAACTTTTTCTGGTACACATCTTCTGATGATCTAAGCAGTACTTGAACAAATATGGGTCATCCCAGTAATAAAAACGTGCCATATGTACCAACTGCTTCTTGTCTTCACTAGTATAATGCAGTGGGAACTCACCACAAACCTTGTAATTCACCAAGTCCGCAAACCATGGAAATTTGGTAAGCTGAAATAGCTGCTCATCTGGAAAAGATTCATTGAGTGGAATGTCGTCCCTCGTGCTTGCTTCCTCATTCAACAATCTGGATAAGTGGTCTGCCACTACATTCTCACTGCCGTTCTTATCTCTGATCTCAAGGTCAAATTCTTGTAGCAACAATACCCATCTAATTAGCCTTGGCTTGGCATCCTTCTTGCTTAAGAGATACTTCAGTGCTGCATGATCGGTGTAAACGATAACCTTAGACCCAACAAGGTAAGATCTGAATTTTTCTAGTGCAAAAATTACAGCAAGAAGTTCCTTCTCAATAGTAGAATAGTTCAGCTGTGCATCATTTAGAGTCCTGGATGCGTAGTAAATCACATGTGGAAGCTTCCCTACTCTTTGGCCAAGCACAACCCCTAGAGCATAGTCACTGGCATCACACATCAGCTCAAATGGCAAACTCCAATTAGGTGCCATGATAATAGGGGCTAATGTCAAAAGCTTTTTCAGCAGCTCAAATGCGCGTAAGCAATCCTCATCAAAGACAAATTCCACATCTTTTTGTAACAAAGCACATAATGGGCGTGCAATCTTGGAGAAATCCCTAATGAATCTGCGATAGAATCCCGCATGCCCAAGGAAACTCCGTACTCCTTTCACTGATGTAGGTGGGGGAAGCTTGCTGATTAAGTCTATCTTAGCTTTATCCACCTGTATCCCCTTGCTTGTCACCACATGTCCAAGTACAATGCCATGTTTAACCATGAAGTGGCATTTTTCCCAATTTAACACCAAATTACACTCCACACATCTCTTTAGCACAAACTCCAGATGATACAAACAGTTATCAAATGATGATCCAAAGACAGAGAAGTCGTCCATGAATACCTCAATAAAGCGCTCCACCATATCGGAGAATATACTCATCATGCATCTCTGGAAAGTTGCTGGTGCATTACATAGTCCGAAAGGCATCCTCCTATAAGCAAATGTCCCAAATGGACAAGTAAAAGTGGTCTTTTCTTGGTCCTCTGGAGCAATAGGAATCTGATTGTACCCACTGTACCCATCAAGAAAACAATAATGTGAATGCCCAACTAGCCTCTCTAACATTTGATCAATGAATGGTAGTGGGAAGTGATCCTTTCTTGTGGCTGTGTTAAGCTTTCGGTAGTCTATGCATACCCTCCATCCAGTGGTAACTCTAGTAGGAATCAGCTCATCATGTTCGTTCTTTACCACTGTCATACCACTCTTCTTGAGAACAACTTGCACTGGGCTGACCCACTTGCTATCTGAGATTGGGCAGATGACCCCAACATCTAGTAGCTTAAGAATTTCTGCTTTGACAACTTCTTTCATATGAGGGTTGAGTCTCCTCTGTGCTTCCCTTGTAGGTTTAGACTCCTCTTCTAACAATATTCGGTGCATACGCATGGTTGGGCTTATACCTTTGATGTCTGCAATGCTCCACCCCAATGCTGTCTTGTGAGCTTTTAACATTTTTAAGAACTTGCTCTCTTCATCAGAACTCAAATCACTGGCTATGATACATGGCAAAGTCTCATGTTCTCCCAAGTAGGCATATTTGAGATGTACATGTAATGACTTTAATTCTAACTCTGGTGCTTTTAAAACAGAAGGAACGGGTTGCTTTGTGGAAGAACCAAGAATTTCAAAAGAGTTAGAATATTTACCTGGGATGGAGGGGAGTACTTCTAGTTGATTTACAATCCCCATAAGTTCTGCCTCCAGTTCATCACTATCTTGCATGATTTTAGATTTGATGAGGCCTTGCTGAATGCATGTGTCCAACTCCTCCTTGCACCGATGTGCTCTTGGAAACACCTCTACTATAGCCTGCTCAATCACCTCGATCTGAAAGCAATCTTCATCTCTAGGCATTTTCATAGCTTCGAACACTTTAAACTCAATGTTCTACCTATTGACCTTCATTTCAATTGTGCCTTTCTGTACATCTATCTTTGTACCCGTAGTGTCCATGAAAGGTCGGCCAAGTATAATAGAAAGGTGGTGAGGCAATGATACACTCTCCATGTCCAATACCACAAAGTCAGCAGGTAATATGAATTCTCCTACCTTTACCAAAATGTCCTCCAGAATGCCCCTTGGGTGCTTCACACTCCTATCCGCCAATTGTAATGTAATTGAAGTTGGTTTGAGCTCTCCCAAACCCAAATACTCATAGACTGAGAATGGCAGCAAATTGATACTAGAACCCAAGTCCAGTAAGGCTCTCTCAAATGTATGATCTCCTATCTTGCAAGGTATAGTAAAGCTCCCAGGGTCTTTCAGCTTTGGAGGAAGCTTTCTTGAAAGAACGGCACTGACTTCCTTTGTTAACTTAACCTCTTCATGATCTCTGAATCTCCTCTTATTTGTACATAACTCTTTGATAAACTTTGCATAAGAGGGTATCTGCTTAATAGCATTAATCAGCGGAATGTTAATCTCTACCTTCCTTAGAGTCTCGAAGATGTCCTGCGTGAACTGACTTTTCTTCTCCTGTCGCAGCCGCTGAGGGTAAGGTGGAACTGGCTTATAGACTCTCTCTGGTTCTTTAGAAGGTGTGACCGGAATAGGAGTGGCCGCAGTGTCTGTGCCCTTCTTATCACTTTTCTGGTTCTCATCAGTCTCAGTTTTCCTTGCACTGTTCTGTGGCTTAATTTCTACAGTTTCTGGATTTTCATGTGGCCCATTCACGTTGGTGTCTATGGCTGTACCATGCTGCCTCATTCTCCCGTAGACCTTCTTAGGCTCTTTGGTGACGGTAGTTATGGCCTTTAGATGCTCATGATTTTTAGGGTTGATTTCAGTCCAACTTGGGAACTTACCATCCTCCCTCTTGCTTAAGGCATTAGCTATCTGACCCACTTGTGCTTCCAGCTTGGCCAAACTCTGCTGAGTATTTGTAATTGCTTGGCTATGTTGTTGGAAATTAGCCTGAGATGACTGAATAAACTGAGTTACTAAACTTTTGAACTCATCCTCTGGTGACTTTTGTGCACTGTTCCGAGAAAAGTTATTATTCTGGGGGTATTGGTAGCTTCTCTGCTGTCCTTGATACTGGTTTTGATTCCCTTGATTTCCTTCATTGTTCTGATTGCCTCCCCAAGAAAAATTTGGATGATTCCTCCATCCAGAATTGTAAGTATTGCTGTAGGGATTGTTTTGCTTAGGAAAAGTGTTACCAACATAGTTGGTATGTTCCTGGTCTGTAAAAGATGACATGGGGCAGCATTCAGTAGTATGATTAGTGTGAGAACATATAGCACATACTTCTTTTGGTGTCTGTCCGAGCATGCAATTGGAAGCCATTGCTTTGATGAGCATGTCCATTTTTTTATCCATTGCCGCCATCTGAGCAGCTATATTTCCTTGAGATTGGATCTCGTACATTCCTTGCTTCTTACCCATCTGTTTGTTTCGACAAGAAAATTGTTGTGTGTTTTCACTAAGAGTTTCAAAAAGTTCATAAGCTTCCTCACTATTTTTCTCCATCAGGGCCCCTCCACATGCAGAGTCACCTATTCCCTTATTCAGCTCGTTCAGTCCTTCATAGAAAGCTTGAACCTGATCATCTTTGGAAAGGTTGTGATGCGGGCACTTCAATAATAAATCCTTAAAATGCTCCCACGCTTCCCAGAACTGATCTCCATCTTTCTGCTGAAATGTTTGGATCTCTCTTCTTAACTGCCTTGTCTTTTCAATAATAAATCCTTAACTGCCTTGACTCCGGCATCTCCATAGTTCCACTGTTTGGTCGAACATTGTTGTTCGCATTCTCATTCCCAGTGACATTGTCCATTGTCTTATTCCTTCTACAGAAGAAAGAATTTGTGAGCTAAAAAAATCATTAATTGTGTACTTTACTTAATCTCTACCCTTGACAACCCCAACGTCCTCACCACGTGACCTATGAGTTGCTAATTCTTTTAATTTCCCAAAACCTTATGCTCTGATACCACTTTGTCACGACCCAAATTCCGAATCCCTGTCGGATATTCGGATCGTGATAACTTGACAATGTTCACCATTCATTTATCAAATTATTCGCATAAGAGATTTGGCATATAAATCAACTGTAATTCCAATTAATTTAAATAAAGTCAAATAATATAAAAAATCTCTGAATAATCCAAATCCCTATGTTCTTACTCAAATTAATAATGTACTAAACATTAAATTAATTGCTAGACAAAAGCTAATTCTTCTGTCACTCATATAAATATTTCTCGTTCTCTCTCTTCAGCTACGCATGCCAAAATCTACGTGCTGAGCGCCTTCCTGATTTATCCTACCCGCAGTAAGATTACCTGAAGGGGGCAACACAACATCAGTATTACTGGTGAATGAATATTCCTAATTACATAAGCAGCATAAAACATAACATTTCATGATTTAACATATTTGAAACAATATATCAAATGCCATAAAAATACATCCATATATATATATATATCCATGCTCATGCACCTTACCACGCCTCAAAGGCCCATTGTATACATGTATACTGGTCACTATGACCTTGTCTCATCGGACACGTCCCTATGGACCAGCCGCTATAACGGCTCGAACACTAAGTCCAGCATCCCACGTCTGGGACCTCACCATCTCATAACAACCACAATTCAATATTATTAACAATTTTCCTCATGTACATATCAACAGTGTGGACCCAACCCTACTAAGTTCAGTGTTTATTGCCCCACTCCAACTCATAATTGGTGTTGTTGGAGTATGGTTGGTCCACCATAAAACAAACATAATATAACATTAAGTAATCTTAATGCATTAAATTAATCACAGTTAAATTGATCACAGTCACTTAATCACGATCCGTATAATTAATCCGTATAATTAATCATGGCCTAATTAATCCATATAATTACTCATAATACACATATTTTAGGTTCTGATAAGCCTTATGACTATTATGTAATTTTATTATAAATTCCAGGTATTATTTAACTCTCTGCCTCTTCCCAGACTCTGATAAAACGCCTGTCTAATATACATATATGGAACAGTGGGCCCCACTTGAATGATACATGATCAAACCTAATTTATATGGTCACCCAGTGCCCCACATTAAGTCCTATGGTTCTGATTAGTGCCCCACATTAAGTCCCATGGTTCTGATTAATCATCATGTATCCTTACTGGGCCCGCAGTCTCAATAAATTGATAAATAACCTTTATGGTTAACAAAATTGAAGTTCCTGGATAACTGGTCGGATGAAGACCAGGCCACATGGGACCACCACCATTGGGATCGTCTCTGAGTCTACTTCAAGACGTGGGGTCCTAATCCATGATTGGCTTAGTTAGTGGGTCCCACTACTATTATCGATCAGACTGCTCATTCACGCCTGCAACACTCCACATTTAATATCCAGTGGGCCCCACTCAACTAAATCAAGATCAGCCTCCTAGGTGAAGATCGCCCACTGCTAAACCATCATCCTATTGGATCTGATCCATCATCAGATCATGTTCTGGGGTCCACAAGTCAAAAACGGAATTTACTGGTTTCTGTACACAGTCACGCCTGGCTGTATTTGATTCCCTTGATCCTAATGCAAGATGTCCCACTCCACCATGGTCGCCCATCAGTCCTCTTCTAGATGTGGGGTTCTGATTCTCCATCTAGTGGGCCATGGGGTCCCACAACTCACAACATTCAAGTTCTACCATTGACGACAGCACTCTGTTTTTACATATTTGTGCCTGTTTGACATATATTCAATGATTTACACTCCCTATCAAACTGTAACATTCAAATCACCTTCAAACATGATTCCTTGCCTCAAAACATATCTTTTATGCCTATGTGATGGTTTAAAAAAAAATCATTGCATACCTAACAATACAGAATATTTGAATCACATTCCATTATCAATCATCTTGATTAATCACCCAATCAATTATGAAGATCCACTCACCTTTGATATGCTATCGTTGCTTTTGCAATGTGTGGGCGCGAATAGGACATCAATAGCCTTCCCTTCCTTCTCCTGATTAACAGCCATAAGACTCTATCTTAGAATTGTCTCCAGTGGAAAAATAATACCATAATAGGGGTCGTTGGTTTGCTTATGTATATATAGAAGGATGTGTTGTATAAACTTCCTAATCCTAATATATCTCTTATTTCCTCTCCTATAGTTGTTATACAACTCCAGTCCCAAAACAAAACGTGGGACACTTTCCACTTTCTAATTCTCCATAATAAGTACTTCTACTAATACCATAATAAGGAAACAACCCAAAGTACTACCTGGGCCAGACTAATCCCGGGCCCATATAATACAGGATATTACAAGGCAAATGAAGAAGGTCAAGCGCATGTCGAAGACGTAGATCTAACGATCAATAAGCCTAATCATTCAGTGGATCTAATGGTTGTTCAGGAGACATCAATAGCAGAACAAATCGTTGAAGTCCCACACATTGATTTCGTCTTCGGGAATCAACGATGGATATTTAAAGATCATGATATGTTGGTACACATGCAACAGTTTTAGCATCTAATGGTCTGATCACATATCCAAGAAAACTCCAAACATCCAAAGAAGCGACACCTCCAATCTGCTTCTAACTGGAGGAAGAAATCAATTCGAGTTCCCAAGCTATATGAAAAATATGAAGATCAAGAACTTAGGAAGTTTGTACGCTTGATTTTTGACCGAAGTGGACATTTACAGAACTTGAGGTCGAGTTCTCTCCAAAGCGGGGAGAAATTGATGTAGGCCAGACCCATGGTCTGCCAACTAATTGGGCCCAATCCACAAGCCCAATAGGTCATTCATTTAGTTAGAGTTTTAATTAGTTAAGAGTCTTACTTAGATAGTTGTTATTTATTTAAAAGTTATTAAAATTAGGAGTTTTATTTTATTTGGATTGTTGAGCAAGTTATTTCCTTTATTGTTTAGGAAAGCAGAGTCATATTAGGAAAGGGGATGTCCAACCCTTCCTATAAATATGTAATCCCTCTATTAGGAGAGTAGTTCAAGATTATTCAATAATAAAGAATGGTTGGTTTGTTTGGTTTGTTCTTTCTCTTCAATGGAAGAATGTTAATGAGTTCCGAGAGGAATTCGGCTAATTCCCATATGCGGAGTTGGTCCTCACTTAAATCCGCCCGGATTCAGCAAACTCTCTCGCAGGGCTTGTCTGCACCCATTTCGTCACCGTTAGCGGATCCAGGCTGCTTCAGGTGGGGACTGAGAGATCCATTGAGCGAGGGAAAAATGCATCCTGTAGAGGAAGGTGGGTGGTTGCATTTCCATGTGGCTAATATGGGGTGGAGTAAAATGCGAGTGAACATGGTACTAGAACCTACATATTGGACTCCAAGAAGAATAGGGAGCCAAATTTTGATAATGGCAGTAAAATGAGAAGGGCAAGAAAGAGGTGGATTGCTTACGATGGGGGAAAAGAAGATCAAGTAATTGATTGGACTATAAAAAAGATAGAATGGACCTTCACTGCTAGTTTTGATGAGTTCCTGAAGTAAGACAGATGGGGGTGAATGTCGTTGTTGATTGGCTGAAAAGTTGTTGGGGAAGATCTCTGAAGACATGAAATTGATTGATGGCAAAGTCGTTTGGTTCAATTGCTTGATGGAAGGAGAGATGGAGTTCCACAAGTGACAATTTTGATGAAGTCTCTCTGACTGAACTATGGATGGAGGTTTTATGAAAGCTTTCAATCCCAATCTTTTTCCACATCTTTGGAGTTCCTCCATGTTTGAAGGGAGGGATACCTTGGACTTGAGGTGGTTGTGGATCTGAAGATGCCTAGGGAGGAGTTGAGATAAACCAGTCAAGAGAATCAACACCTCTTAACGCTTTGAATATCTTGTTTTTGCAAGCAAAAAAATGACTCTAGTGAACGACAAGAAGCTCTGGAGAGTTGTAAGTAAAAGTCCAAAATGGAGGGTTCTCCAACAATCTAAGAGTCTCGGAAGCCAAGGAGGAAGGATGCACCTCTTTCATGAGCAAAGGGCTTTGTTAGTGAGGAAATTGAAAAAGGTGGGTTGTAGGGTTATAAGTGGGCGAGATCTTTGGGTGGTTGGGGGGGGGGGGGGGGGGGGGGGTGGGGTGGCGCAGTTGTAATAGGGTCTCCCTTTTGACATTGAAGACGTAGACAAGAATCTTGCCATTAGAGGCTATGGGAGGATAATTCCAGAAAGGACCTAGGCACTAGAAGCTCCTAGGAGAACAAGAATCGAATTGAGGTTGCACTCAACTTATAACTGGATCATGACAAGGATTTTAGTCTTTGGCAAAGAGGCAGAACTTTTGGTGAGAAGGATGGGGATTAAAATTGCAAAATATGTCGGAGGTGATCTAATCATCAAATATATCAATAGCTAAAAGGATTCTATCCCAAAGAAGTGATAGGTGAAGACTCTCATGTGTCCGACGTGACGACGTCACACACTGTCGCCAGCACACCACTCGTGGAGGTCTTGAACTGGCGTATCCTTGTGGAAGGCCTCAACCTGCAGCTCATCAGAAATGTTGGTACCTAAGCAGCAAATGTAGCATCGTCAGATTTCATAATCCGCCAAATAAGCAAAAATAAATAACACAGTAAGATGCATCAACAATGAGTAAAGACAGTGGCTTCCAACAATGAGTCTTCGCTAGCCTGCATCGGAAATATCCAAGTCCTGACCCTGGGCTTATAAGTCAAACCATGTCTTAACTCAACATGAGGCATTTTAAAATTGTGCGGTCCTGGAAACCGTAAGAACTTTGGAGTTAAGCATGCTCGGGTGAGAGCAGTACTAGGATGGGTGACCTCCTAGGAAGTCCTTGTGCGTGTACGTAGGCCAAATCGGACAATTTCATGCTGAGTTGGGCGGGGCTGTGACAGTTGCTATCAGAGCCAAGTTCGGCTCTATTTCTGGTGGGGAATATTGTGAGAACTTTGTCCGAGCGGCACCCTTAACTACGGGGCGTAGTGTGGGAATCAAGGGCTTCAAACAGTGAGTCTCTGCTAGCCCGCATCGGAAATATCCAAGTCCTGACCTGGGATTACAAGTCAAACTTCGTCTTAACTCAACATGAGGCCTTTTAAAATTGTGCGGCCCCGGAAATAATAAGAACTCTGGAGTTAAGCGTGCTCACGTGGGAGTAGTACCGGGATGGGTGACCACCTAGTAAGTTCTCTCGTGTGCATTATGGTAAAAGTGGACAATTATCATGCTGAGTTGGGCGGGGCTGTGACAATTGGTATCAAAGCCGATGACGACTCTATTTCCGGTGGGGGATATTGTGATAATTTGGTTCGGGCGGCACCCTTAACCACGGGGTGTAGAGTGTCAACCTCGGGCTTCAAACGGTGAATCTCCGCTAGTCCGCATTTAAAATATCCAAGTCCCGACCCTAGGCTTATCAGTCAAACTTCGTCTTAACTCAACATGAGGCCTTTTAAAACCGTGCGGCCCCGAAAACTGTAAGAACTCTGGAGAAAAGTGTGCTCGGGCGAGGGCAGTACTAGGATAGGAGACCTCCTGGGAAGTCCTTGCGCGCTCACGTGGGCAAAAGCGGACAATTTCATGTTGAGTTGGGCGGCGCTGTGACGGTATCAGAGCTGAGCGCGACTCTATTTCCGGTGGGGGAGAATGTGAGAACTTCGTTCGGGCGGCACCCTTAACCCCTGGGTGTGACGCCCTGGAGTCCCACATCGACTATAAGGAGGAAAGTGAATGGGGTTGTATGTAGAGCTTACACCCTTACCTTGTATGAGGCCTTTTGAAGGGTTGAGGCCCATCAGAAGCAAAACCGTGAGGCCGGTGGGCCAAAGCGGACAATATCATGCATGTGTGAAGGGTGGGATGTTACAAAATGGTATCAGAGCCGACTCTCGACTAGTTCGAGTGTGGGTCCCCTGCCGTGGCCTGGTGCAAGTGGGCGGGTCTCCATGTGGGCGGGCCAAGAGGGCTGGCAGGCTACAGGGACTGGCAGGATACTGCACAGGGACGTGCAGCCCTAAGGTGGGTGGAATGTGACGCCCCGAAGTCCCACATCGACTATAAAGAGGAAAGTGAATGGGGTTATATGTAGAGTTTACACCCTTATTTTGTATGAGGCCTTTTGATGGGTTGAGGCCCATCAGAAGCAAAACCGTGAGGCCGGTGGGCCAAAGCGGACAATATCATGCATGTGTGAAGGGTGGGACGTTACACTGGGCGCAACGTGTCAACCACGGGCTTCAAACGATGAGTCTCTGCTAGCCCGCATCGAAAAGATCCAAGTCATGAACCTAGGCTTATAAATCAAATTCTGTTCTAACTCCACATGAGGCCTTTTAAAACCGTGTGGCCCTTGAAACCTTAAGAACTATGGAGTTAAGCGTTCTCGCGCGGGCGCAATACCGGGATGGGTGACCACCTGGGAAGTCATTGTGCGCGCACGTGGGCCAAAATGGATAATATCATGCTGAGTTGGGTGGGGTCGTGACAATTTGTATTAGAGCCAAGGACGACTTTTTTTCTGATGGGGAAGATTGTGAGAACTTGTTCAGGGCGGCACCCTTAACCACGACGCGTAGCTCGTCAACCACGGGCTTCAAACGGTGAGTCTCCGCTAGCCCGCATTAGAAATATCTAAGTCTTGACCCTGGGCTTATAAGTCAAACACCGTCTTAACTCAACATGAGGTCTTTTAAAACTGTGGAGCCTTGGAAACCGTAAGAACTCTAGAGTTAAGCGTGCTAAGGCGAGAGCAGTACGAGGATGGGGGACCTCCTACAAAGTCCTCGCGTGCTCACGTGGGCTGAATCGGACAATTTCATGCTGAGTTGGGCGGGGCTGTGACAGTTGCTATCAGAGCCAAGTTCGGCTCTATTTCTGGTGGGGAATATTGTGGGAACTTCGTCCGAACGGCACCCTTAACTACGGGGCGTAGTGTGTGAATCAAGGGCTTCAAACGGTGAGTCTCTGCTAGCCCGCATCAGAAATATCCAAGTCCTGACCTGGGCTTACAAGTCAAACTTCGTCTTAACTCAACATGAGGGCTTTTAATACTGTGCGGCCCCGGAAACCATAAGAAGTCTGGAGTTAAGCGTGCTCATGTGGGAGTAGTACCGGGATGGGTGACCACCTAGTAAGTTCTCGCGTGCGCATGTTGTTAAAAGTGGACAATATCATGCTGAGTTGGGCGGGGCTGTGACAATTGGTATCGAAGCCGAGGACGACTCTATTTCCGGTGGGGGATATTGTGAGAATTTGGTTCGGGCGGCACCCTTAACCACGGGGTGTAGAGTGTCAACCTCGGGCTTCAAACGGTGAATCTCCGCTAGTCCGCATTTAAAATATCCAAGTCCCGACCCTAGGCTTATTAGTCAAACTTCGTCTTAACTCAACATGAGGCCTTTTAAAACCGTGCGGCCCCGGAAACTGTAAGAACTCTGGAGTAAAGTGTGCTCGGGCGAGGGCAGTACTAGGATAGGAGACCTCCTGGGAAGTCCTCGCGCGCTCACGTGGGCAAAAGCGAATAATTTCATGTTGAGTTGGGCGGCGCTGTGACTGTATCAGAGCTGAGCGTGGCTCTATTTCCGGGGAGAATGTGAGAACTTTGTCCGGGCGGCACCCTTAACCCCTGGGCGTAGCGTGTCAACCACGGGCTTCAAACGATGAGTCTCTGCTAGCCCGCATAAAAAAGATCCAAGTCCTGACCTTAGGCTTATAAATCAAATTCCGTTCTAACTCAACATGAGGCCTTTTAAAACCATGTGGCTGTAGAAACCATAAGAACTATGGAGTTAAGCGTTCTCGCGCGGGCGCAGTACCGGGATGGGTGACCACCTGGGAAGTCCTTGTGCGCGCATGTGGGCCAAAATGGATAATATCATGCTGAGTTGGGTGGGGCTGTGACAATTTGTATTAGAGCCGAGGACGACTTTTTTTCTGATGGGGAGGATTGTAAGAACTTGTTCCGGGCGGCACCCTTAACCACGACGCGTAGCATGTCAACCACGGGCTTCAAACGGTGAGTCTCCGCTAGCCCGCATTAGAAATATCTAAGTTTTGACCCTGGGCTTATAAGTCAAACACCGTATTAACTCAACATGAGGTCTTTTAAAACTGTGCAGCCTTGGAAACCGTAAGAACTCTAGAGTTAAGTGTGCTCAGGCAATAGCAATACGAGGATGGGGGACCTCCTACAAAGTCCTCGCGTGCTCACGTGGGCTGAAGCGGACAATTTCATGCTAAGTTGGGCGGGGGTGTGACAATAAGAGGTTGACTGAAATTATAATTCCTAGACATGCCCGGTAACGATTGCATGAAAAATATTCCCAGACAAGCCTAGTAGTTTGTTTTGGAAAATGCCCGGCTGAAAACAATCAACGGTACACTTAGTAAATCTCGCAGCAAAATATGCAATGCCCCAATGGTGTATTTCCATCTCAAAAGCCTTATCTACAAACGGTAATGCATGCTTGCTGATCCTGTTCTTGCCACAGTAAACAATCGAGTGGTGCATGACTTGAAGGGGTCAAAGATCACACACCATGTCCGGCTAGTTCTCACTCTAGAGTGTGGCATCCACAACTAAGAGGAACCACTCCATTACATAAACAATCCAAAGATCACACATAGTCTCATAGTAATCGTAGTCCTCAACAACCACATTTTTAACTAGCCCGGAACACCGCCAATGTAACATCTCACATGAGGTTCAGATAGACAACTAGAAACCCTGAGTCCATCCTAGGTCCACATGACGCATGCGCACACACCCCAATAACGACTAACGAAGAGGAAGGATACATATCATGTCATGTACAAGCGGAAATATAAACACACACCCCTCTAACCCAATGATTATGGAGCCAATGGAATCATTACAAATCGCCAACCTTGGTCTTAGTTGTCGTATACATATATGATCCAACATAGTGGTTATGTGGGTCCTAGATAGCTTATAAAATACATTGGTGCTTCCAAAGTTCAATTCTATCCTCGGGAGATCCATTACACCACCCCTTGGTACATTATAGCCCATGTATGCACAACTGGACAACTTGTAAGAGGGTATTAAGCTCACACATCGTCTTATTATTGGTCTCATACATATTCATCATTAACTAGGCTAGGGGTCATGGTTATAGTGTTAGGGTTCCAAAATTTCAAAGTTCTAAACCTTGGTAACAGGGGCCTTACAGTTAGCCGTAACCCACTTACGGCTAGCTGTGGGTCTCTTACGGCTATCTGCATGGCTAGCCATACTCACTGTTAAGTCTAAGTCTGTTAGTTAGCACTCTTAGGTTGAATGGTTACCCTGAGACAGAATTGATTCACGGTTAGCTGTTTGATCAACAACCCCAAGTGCAAGGTTGCGAAGCAGTATTATCCCGGTGAGTACGGGTTGATCCATGGAGAGTGTAAAGCAATTTTACTTGAACCTGTCCCATGAAAAAATCTAAAACTTACCAAAAAAATCTATACAAACCCAATCTACTAATCTGAAAAATTAATTACAGCAATTACAAACTTTAAAAAGATCCTAAACTGGAGAACCTAAGCTAAAAATCCTGGACTAGTCTGCAAACAACATAATTGGCATTAAAAAAAAAACCAATTGCATAAAATAAAATAAAAATCAGAAAATCAGAATTTAATTAATTAAAAATCAGAATGTGGATATTGCAATTCAAGAGTCAGAATTTGTTGTTCTAAGTATTAAAAATACGTACGGTGTCAATTTAGTCCCTCCCATAAGGATGAGCCAAGGTGCGGGTTCTAGACTGTTAATTGATGAGGGATTTCACACGACTCAAGGCACCAACAACATATTTTCATTACTATAAATAAGCCCCTAAGCAATTGCTATATCCGGAAAAAAAATCCTAGAAAGATTAGATAATGAAAAATAAAATTAATAATAAAAACAACACATTTTACTGAAATTAACTGTCCATAGATTTAATCAGAGAGTACAACTTCTTACTCTTGAACTACAATGATGCTATCACCCCCTCCATCTCCATCTTCTTCGCTTCAAAATACATTAATTTCAGCCTCCAAGTGTGAGAAGAGAGAGGAGAGGGGGGTGGAATGTCTGAGTGAAGATCGGAGAGGAAGGTGGTGAGGCTTGGAATAAATAGTAGTAAAAAAAAAAAAAAGAGGATGGCTGGTCTTGGACGTGCCACACTTCTATTTTTATAATTATTTAATTGCTTTCTTTACAAGCAATTTGAATTTGGGAACGAGTCTTGCTTGGAATCCAAGTTGTGTTGGATTTTGGAAACTTCTTTGAAAATTTGAAATTGCTTCCTTCCTTCCTTCCTCAGGTTGATGCACAAGTTCCTTCTAAAATTAGGACTCTTCATTGCTTGCAAATCTCCATGCATGGGCCCACTGTCTTGAAATTTTTTCCTAAAATCTGAATTGGAAAATTTTGCAACACTTGGAATGGGGTGGGCCCCACTTTGGGCATGCACTTCAAGGTGGAGGCTCCCATGGACGTCCTTGCATGTCATGCAAATTTTCTTCTTTTTTTCTTTCTTTTTCTTTTTCTCTCTTTCTTAGCGCTTCCGTGCTCCTTAAGACTAAGTTTCCTTTCCTTCTTGGGCCTTCTTTTTCAAATTTGAATTTTTAAAAAAATCTTCACACAAATAAGGGAGAATTCTGAATTTTCCATAAGTGGTGGGCCCCACCTTGGTGCCCCTCCTTCCTTGGGATGCCCATGGAGGTGGGTGCCATCGTGGTTTCTTCATCGCTTTTTCTTCTTTTCTCTTCTCTCTCAACTTCTCTTCAACGCAGGCCCCAAAATTTGATTTTTCCTACAAAAATAGAGAATAATAAAAAAAATAATTTTTCATGCGGGAAAAGAATAATGCTATGCATCGGACCCGATTCACAGTCTATGCATGGGTTTGAGTACACCACGATGATCAATTTTTCATGAACTACGCAATGGAGTAAAGAAATCATGCATGTTTACGTGCAAATTAAAAATTATACAGTGCGATAATAGGATAACCCAAAAAGAATAATTTCAGCAAAACCATGCAATTTTATGAATTTTGACTGATTTTGACTTGAGTTCAACTTTAGATGCTCAAATACATGATTTTATGAAATTCAATACAATTCAATGAGTTTTTCCTACATTAGTCTATAAAATCAAGTGAAATAATGTGAATGAAATGTAGTTTTATGGACTTATCATGGTAACCAATTTACGGCTAGCCGTGGGCTCACAGTGGTTCAAAGCCTTGTCAGTCCCTGTTTTAGGCAGAATCAATTCTAGGACTGCCTTGGGGCTAACAGTTAGCCGTGGGAGCTCCACGGGCTCCAGAAATCAGTTTTCTGAACTGATTCCATTCGGATATGGGAAACCACTAACCTCCTACAACAAAATGTGTTTTTGGGCATCTCTTTTGGGCATTCCAAACTACCTATCCATCATAAATTTCCTCCACATTAAGGCCATTAAATTACCATCCCCTTTAAAGCACTAAACCCAACCAACCATCGTAAATGAGCTTGAAAGGAGGTAAAGACATGTATAAATGCTTAGAATCAACGGAAAAACACATCCAAACTACATTAAATACATTTGTTCACTTGCCTTCGTTGTTTTGAAGCGAAACCCCTCTTTGGGTACTTGGAACCCTAGCTCTCCAACTCTCACAAGCCAACTCACACCAAAAAGAGCTCAAATCTCAAACCCTACATGCAAAAGAGAAGGAAAACAATGCCCTAAGTTAGTATGCAAAGTTCTAACATGGGAAACAAGAAACTATTAGAGTTTAGGGAAGTTTTGGCTTACCAATGGATGATGAAGAAGAAATACAAGAAGTGGATGAAGATGAGTTCAAGGAAGAAGATGGGTAGCGTGGAAGGCCTTCATCTTGGCTTGAGGAAGCTTGGAAACCAATGGAGATTGATGTAGAATGAGGGAAATGGAGAAGGAGAAGGGAAAAAGGGGAAAATGGGGAATGGATAAGGATAAGGTTGCCTTTCTGGGAAAAGTTCTTAGGAATTACAAAAAGGGGCCAAGATGAAATCTACCCAATGCACCGTTGACCCCTTCAAAATCTCTGAAATTGCAAACTACCCCCTACTATACCCAAACGTGTTCCGAACACTATGAAGCTCGCGGGCCCTACTCCAAATACTAAAACTAACTTGTTAAGCTGCGAAACACGATTAATTAACTATAATTACAATTAATTACACTAATCACACCATTAGGGCTTGGGATCTTACCTACATATTGAGTGAATGCTCGATTTCTCCTAGTCGATTGGCCGTCATGATCTAATTGATCTACCAATGATTGACACCTGCTTTACTTGGTGGAAACCACCATGCTCGTGGCCCCCTCGGTCATTGGCGTGTTTATATTGGTTCCTCATCTCTCTATATTAGGCTGATGATTACCCTAGCACATGTGAGGTTATTTTGTTGAAGCCTTAGAATGCGAAGTCATTACCTTGGTGCTTGTGAGGTCATTTTTTGTTGCATTTATGTCTTGTATTCCGGGTTAACTGAATTGGTTCATTGAGTTAGCCAGTGGCCAGGTTCAAGGTCAAAGGTATTTTGGTAAATGTACCGAGCTTTCTTGGAGGGTTGGAAAGAGGAGATTATATATATGATGTAATATGTAACCTCATACTCTGAAGATAGTTAAGATGTGAAGGTACTCTCTTGCCATGGATGTAGGCACAATTCCGAATCTTTGGAGTCACGTAATCAAGTGGCAAAGATCGAGAAGGAAAGGAGGGAAAAAAAATCCTTGTCTCGGGTTTCAGTTGCTACATGGTGGAGGGATAGAAGTCGTCTTTGACGGTCAGAGGTTCCGGACTGCTCGGTTCGATCAGTTCCGGATCGAAGGACAGAGGATTAAAAAAAAAAAAAAGGCCCAGGATTGCGTTTGTGGTTGAGTAGGTTTTCCCATGGAGTTCCTTCAGATCTTGAGCTCTGGAGCTTGTTTGGAGGCTGGTTCGGACAGGAAAGAGAGGCCTGAGGATCTGGACTCTCGGTTCAACAAAGAGGAGAAAGGGTTTTTCTCTAATCTGTGTCTTCTGTGATAGAGAGAAGAACCGAAGGGCAGGGCTGATCTCTAGTGGATCGTACCTTATTAAACTGAGATTAGGGGATCTTGGGTCTTCTTGTGAGTGCATAACAATCGGATTTTGTTTCAGAAATCCAAAGAGTAAAAGGGAAGCAGCACAGTCCTTGTTGCAGAGAAGACGAAGAAGGGAGGCCTCAATTTCATTAGAAAAAGAGTCGGAAGAGCAAGGGCTATGGCAAAACAGAGAAAACACAGGCAAGATTTTGTCAAATAGTATTACAAAAACTGATGAAAGGACAGACTGCAAACTAACAAAGAGTGAAAGATTAAGTAAATCATGAAGAAAAATAAGAGCTTCCCACTTAAAGATACAGTTACATCAAAGGAAGTGAATGAGATTCCCTGTAATGATGTTGTGACCGTACAAGAACACGCATGAGATGTGCCTATTCCAAAAAGACAAACCTGTGAGATGACAGATCTTCACAAAAAAAAGAACGAAAGAAAGAAAAAAAGTCAAGACTTCAGACCACCTGGCTTATTCACCAAAATAAAGAGTGCATTTTAAGTATTTTTCATTGAGTTCTCGCAAAAAAAAAAAAAAAGTACATTTTTTTTTTTACAATGACGTTTGCATGGCTGATTTGATTTTCTTGCTAAATCTTGGATAGTTTGGGGTGGGGGGTGGGGTTACCTTTTATTTTTATCCTCTATAAAACTTGGCTAATGACAAGAAACACTGTCTACTATTGGACTCTTTACAGAAATTAATTGTTGCAAGATTCTCCTAATCTAAGATTCTCATATAATAACAAACTATATAATAGTAAAATCCTCCCCTCATTTACCAAGATAAGACTCAAAATTAATCTCTACTAATTTACCAAGGGAAGGCTCAATTTAGATCTCTTTTGATTTACAAAGGTAAGACCTGATGTAAATCTTATCTGCTTAACAGGCTAGTTGTTTGTGGGCCTTCTTTGGTAAATGTATGGGCCCAGTGGGCCATAGTTGGCCCATGGGCTGATGCACACCCTGCATCATGTTCTAACCCCACGCATGGTTAAAATGTTTTGTTTTTATAAAATCTTAACCAACACAATCTCAAAATGTCGAAAGTTCTCACTTCCATTACCATACATTAATTTTTACAGAAATCAAGTGTCATGACCCAAAATCCGGGGTCCATGAATTCTGCATTATGACTATTTAATATCATTCCACAAACATAAATCAAATCAATTATATGAGCAGAATTTGAGGCATTAAAATTAGAATCTGAATAATTAGAATCTAACTCAGAGAGATCACATAAATAACTACTCATAACTGAAATAAACTAAAAACAATTCAACCACTAATTTCTACACTTATTCCAAGTGAAAGAAATGCAACAAAACCAATGCGAGGCTAAGCCTCTTATTGTTCTACGTGGATCCGCTCTCTCAAGCACGCATATCAAATCCTATTGCTTCCTTGTCATCCAAGCTATTATCCAATTCAGAATTCAGTATACCTGATGGGGGCAAAACAGGAATCAATATAAACTGAGTAAATAGATAATCCTATCTAATTGCCCACTTAACCATCATAGTAAACATGGACACACAAGGTATGTCTTAAGAATAATATATAAGCACATAGTGTTTATCTAAATTTCTAGCCAATTCATGGCCCATTACAATTAAGCAAGGTAATGGCAACCATATAAACCATCTATTAGCACAAGCCAAACAGGTATCTCACACCACAAGGGTTCTATACCGGTTAGGCGTACCTTGTTTTGTGCACTTAATCAGATTGACCTTAAGGGTCTAAAATTGTTAAGGCGGTACCAAGTGATCGAGATCACCACCAGGACTGAATGCAGATCAATAAGATAACAAGTTTGAGTTCAGGGACCTTTGTATGTTTCGTAAGATGTGCAAGTCAGTGAAATATACGAGTTCAAGGACATTTGTACAAGGTCGTCTCCACCGCTCTGTGCTAGTAGTTTAATGGTGCCCAAAATGGTCTGATTCAATATAGATCTAGGTCCTTCCAATTAACATTAGTTACAAATTCAAGAAGGTATTATTTTGTAATTCAAATGTCTGATTCCTTAATATACTCAATGCCTATAACGAATTGGATATGAGACCGGCCCCTTACACAATCTAGATTTGCATTCAGCCCATATCTTGATCGGTATTTGTATCCAATCATGTGTAAGGTTAGCTCCATAACGAACATATATAGGTTGAAGGACGAGGTCTTAAAATTATCATACAATACCTGACAATTACATATAAATCCACAACAATCAAAAGAGAAGAATTTACAAAATTTACAAACACCAGTTCAATTATATGAAATATGCAACTGGTCGCATGTGAAATCAATTAACAGTCATTAATCACATAAGAAATCATGGATCAAATCACTAGTAGACACAGCAAAAATCCACACAATGAAGTGTGCAGCCAAGACCATAACCCACATTGGGGTCTCGGCTAGGCCTGAAACCCGATTATTGGGGTTTGGCGAGGCCTGAATTCCATTTAAGAGAGTCAAACTCACATCAGGGTTCGGCCAAAGGGTAGGATTCACCCATTGTCCCGTCCTACCATCAAGGATTGATGTTATCCTTCTTATTCATCAAGATTCGATCATCTAACTACATTTTCTATTTTTCATGCATCATATAGTTCCTAAGATCACAAAAATTAAGAAAAACACTAACTAGAACCATGTACGCAAATAGATCTAAGTATCCCTTGGTGTAGGATTTGGTCGCTCAATTGGCCTGAGGATGGATGTAGTCATCAACAGAGTCTGGAACCAGCAAGCTTTCTTCTTCTCCTAATTGTTTGTCCCTGATTTCCCTTCATTCTTCCGGCTGGTGGTCTATAGTTCTCCTTGATTTCCCTTCAATCTTCTGGTTGGTGGTCTATAGTTAGGGTTTTAGTGTTCCAAAGAAAGAGATGTAATAGAAAGAGAGGGAAAGAGAAAAAACTAGGGCAGCCGGAAGAAATATGGTTTTTTTTTTTTTGTTCATTCTCACATTCCAATGCCCCTTGGGATTTGTGGACAAGTCATGAATGTTGATACAAATTCTTGTGTGTGGTCCACTAACGTGTTAACCTTTTGGAGTTGCTGGTTATCAAGATGTTATCAAAGCTAGAGGTCGTGAGTTCGAAATGGCTGGGAGGCATGTTATCTCCATTTGTCTATTTGGTCTGTCAGTTTGTTGGGTTCTGAATTCGAATGGTAAATGGGGAACCGGGGGGGGGGGGGGGGGGGGGGGGGGTGGTGGAATTAAATTCTTGTTCGGTTCACTAACAGGTTAACCCCTTTAGTGTTACTGGTTATCAAGAATGAATCCCATTTCTATTCTCTTAGTTCTTTTATTTCTAAATCCTGGGTCCCATCTCTCTAGTACAATATAACTAAATACTATTTGTCCAACCTATGGGGCCCTACCAAGATGACTTAAAAGCCCATTTAAAAGTCAGTTGATTGATGCAGGACAGGCTCATGACTTATGGGTCGACCAATCCTTTGGGTCCAGCCCATTCAGTCTGTTTATTTAATAATTTATTTAGAGTTATTTTAATGGTTTATGTCTCTTAATTTATTTAAGTGAAGATGTACCTACCGTTAGGAATGTTTAGATGCTTGATATTAGCCTTGGGGTTATGTTTTTTCTCTATTTAAAGCATTGTTTCTGCTCTCTCTTCTGTTTCATGCAAAAGGTATGGCATGAGGCATATTCAATTCAGGCTTGAGGTTTGAACCTGTCCCCCATCTTCCATATCTTACTCTGCCCACCCCGCATCGATCCCCGTTTTGCATCATTTGGTACTAGAGCATGGTTCGATCCACCTGGATTTGAACGATAAGCTTCTCAGGTACTACTCTTCATTCCCCTCTATTTGTTTCATTCCTTCTTATTTAAAAAAAAAAAAAAAAATCGTCACCCATTGTTCACAGAAACTGCCACACTCAAACCCTATCTTAGCCTAAACTGTACCCTTCTAGACATCCAAATCAAGCATAAACCCAAATCCAAGACCCCACCTCTTCCTAATCCCTAATCCAAAAGAAGGAAATTTGAAACCCAAATTTCAAAAAAATAAAAAACGAAAAAGAGAAAAACAAATCAAGCATCATCCATTGTCACAAACCCCATCCGAACCTTCATCCACTCTTAACATCAGCTGATCTCCTCTCACACCAAACTTCGGGATCATAATTAACCAAAATCCCCAATCACAACCCGAAAACCCTAAATCCCTGATTTTCTACCCAAAACGCCAATCCCAGGAAAAAAAAGAGTAAAGAGGAGATCGACAGAAGAAAAGAGAGGGACAACAAAGACGAAGTGTCATGACCCAAATTCTGGGCCCTGTCGGATATCCGGATCGTGATAACTTGGCAATGTTTACCATACATTTATCAAACAGTTCACACAAGAGATTTGGCATTTAAATCAAACTATAATTCCAATTAAATTATAAAAGTCAAACAATATCAATAATCTCTAAATGATCCAAATTTCTATGTCCTGACTCAAATCAATTATAATATATTAAGCCAAGAGGTTTTTTGCTTTAATTTTGACTGGTAGTTATGATTTTGACAATTAGTTATTCTTTTTTTTTTTTTTTTTAAATCTTTTCAATTTTCTCCCCCACTTATCTCATGCAAACTGACTATATCTTTTTACCAAAAACCACTTCGACTACCCACTTCTCAAACTTTCACTTTTTCATTTCTGCAACTCTCTTTCTACCTAAACTCTACCATTTCCTTTCTCCTCCACTTCTCATCTTTTATTTCTACGTGATTAGCTCTTAGATTACATAAACCGGTACTCTTATAATCTTTTCTTCATTTGCTTTCTTTCTAAAATTTGTAGATATTTTTTTCATGCATGAATATTTAAATTGCAGTGTTGGCCATACATGTGCTAAGCACGGGTTATAGTGCTAGTAATGTATTAAAACATTACATAAATTACTAAACAAAAGCTAATCCTTCTATCAATTATTTGAGTGTTTCTCGTTCTCTCTTTTCAGCCACACATGCCAAAATCTACGTGCTGAACGCCGTCTTGTTCTACCCCACCCACAACAAAATTACTTGAAGGGGGCAACACAACATCAATATCACTGGTGAATGAATATTCCTAATTACACAAGTCATATATAACATAACATCACTTAATTCATCAAATCTGAATCAATAATCAAATATCATTAAAAGTACATTCACATACAAATCCGTGCCCATGCACATTACCACGCCTCAAAGGCCTTATCATATACATGTATACCGGTCACCATGACCCTGTCTCATCAGACACGTCCACTAAGGACCAGCCATCATAATGGCCACTCACGTCCACTAAGGACCAGCCAACTCAATGGCCATTCACATCCACTAAGGACCAGCCAACTCAATGGCCATCAATCATCAGAACACAAGTCCAACATCCACATATAAAATCCAGTGTACAACATTTCATTACCATGTTCACCTTCTAGACATGTCATAACATTACAATAATCAGAATGCAATTAATTATCCATAACCTACACAAATCAACAGTGTGGACCAGCTCCTTACACAAATTACATGTCGCTGCCCCACTTCTATTCATGACTGGTAGTGATTGATGTAGGGGTGGCCCACCTTTATTATAAACAGCAACATTACACAAAATTAACTAGTTACTGTTAATCGCCGTTAATTCATTAATCACGATTAATCATAAATCACAGGAACTTTTAATAAGAAAGTTAATTAATAATTCCAGGTCTATCCTAGTTAATAGACTCCTTCCAAAATTCACAGAGCATAGATAAACAACCCATTCACACTTGAACCTCTTGATAAATAATCCAGTGGGTCTCGCTGGACCAAACCAAGATCAAACCTAATGTTTAAGGTCACCCAGGGATAGGCTCTACTCTTAATGGATTGGATTCACCATCAATCATCGTTATTGGGCCCCACAGTCTCAATAAATACAAATAAAATTCATGAATAAGCCTCACAATTAACAAAATTAAAGTTTCTGGATAACTGAGCAGATGGAGACCAGGCCACATGGGACCACCACCATTCAGATTGTCCCTGGGCCCTCTTCAAGATGTGGGGGCCTAATCTATGCTTAACTTAGGTAGTGGGTCCCACAAGGATTGTCGACAGTCTGCCATTTTTCCTTCTTACACACGCCTGGGACTCTTTGAGTCTGTTGGGCAGTGGGACCCAATGGTTCAAAACCCAGATGTCCCACTACACTACGGTCGACCATGAGTCCCCTACAAGATGTAGGGTGTTGATCGTTGATCAGGTTAGACAGTGGGTCCCAGTGAGGGTATTGACCAACTGCCCTGTTCCTCCTTCAACCACGCCTCAGGCACTTAGTTGCTATGGATGGTGGGCGCAATGTGGCCCAATCCCTATGGGACCATAACAGTTTAAGTCGCCCATGGGTCCACCTCAAGATCTATGGACCAGATTTTCCATTTGGTGGGCCACAAGGTCCCACAACCCCATCTACTATTCATGAGTACTCTCGTCAGGCTCTTGTTTCCTCCAATTTCATGCACAAGCGATGGGTATTTTGGATTGAAACTCCATACTGAAAAAGTACCTCATTAATCAACAAATTTACCATTCTCAGATTGATTTACTTCAAGTGGATGACTTCTAGTTGTCATCCAATGCACTTCCAATATACAGCACTTGACAATTCTTGATACCAACATCCATATCATCACTTAGACAATAACCAAGAAGATTCACTCACCTTTTGTACGTGATAGTCGCGTTTGCAATATGCGGGCGCGAATAGGACATCCGTCAGTGGCCTCCTTCTTCCCCTGGATTCCAATAATCAAGTTCTCTCTCTCAAAGATTTCTCTCAAAACAAAGAAGTATAGATTACAAGGAAGGTCTCGTTGGTTATATATATATTGTTATAAGATATGGATCTTGGGTGGATGCCCACTTGAGATGAGTTAGGGTTACATTTAGGTTTCCTCTTTTGTGGGGTTACTTTGCGTATAAATAGGCATCTCTACCTTTGTATTTGCATATACATAATGAGATAATAGAAAACTCTCTCTCTTCTCCCTCTAATATTCTCTCTTGGTCTCTCTCCTTTTTACAACACGTTATCCGCACGAAAAAGAAAAACCCTTCCTCGATTTGCATGCGATCGCTGCAATATGTTTAGGTGTGAGATCGTTGGCTTCTTGCTGATTGCTGTTTGTTGTTTGCAATCAAAGCCTATAGGAAGAGTAAGGCACGATTCCAAACAAGGCATTTACTTCTGGCCTCAAGAAGCGTGCAATAACAAGAGAATAGAGTTCTCATTGAATAAGGAGAAAACGTTGCCGACTTCATTACCTTGCACCAATTTCAAATACTCTCCTGAAGCATAAGAGTCTCCTCGGGAAGCGTGCTTGACCAAAGAACCTAGGACCTTTTGCTTTGGTTCTCTACAACAAAGCGTGCATTGGTTCGTTTTCCAACTTCAACTTCTGCATCAAACGCATTGCTTAGATTTGCATGCATTGAGAGAAATTTTTTTGATTGGGTTTGCGTGCGAGGAGTCCATCTTGTTATCTTGGCCAAATCAAAGATTTCAACGGTCAGACAATTTCTTTTTTGGACTGCGATTACGGTTAGTGGTATCTAAACTACCGTCAAGATTTATTAGAATGCATAAAACCATGTTATTATGCTTGTTTATAATATTTATAGTATTTTTGTTTACTGTTAATCCTCTTGCATATTTTATTCTATTTTAAATTTTAAATTTATGAATTTATAAATAGAACCAGAAGTTCTAAATTTGAACCCGAAGTTCACTGATCTATGGACCGGAAGCCCTAGAAGTTGGAATAATGATATGAACGTGTAGATTCATATCCAAAAATCAAAACTTGAAGTTTTTGGTTTAAACCCAAATACATTATACGGCCATAAAATTATAAAGCCATGAAATTAAACCTGAAGTTTTGACAGAACCAGAAGTTTTGATCAATTGTTAGAACCAGAAGTCCTACTTCAAACCTGAAGTTTTGACAAAACCAGAAGTTCTGATCATTTATTAGAACCAGAAGTTCTACCTAAAGATTTGACAAAACCTGCAGTTCTAATCTCATGTGTTATGAACCTGAAGTTCTAAATCAAGCCTAAAGTCTTGATAGAACCAGCAGTTCTGATTCTCAATGATATGAACTTGAAATTCTAAATCAAGCCTGAAGTCTTGACAGAACCAGCAGTTCTGATTCTCAAAGTTGTGAACCTGATGTTCTAACTTTTCTTAAGCCAAATTTTTTTTTTCTTTTCCCTTTACTTTATTGATTATCTTCACACGGTTAACTTAATATATATTTCTTATTACAGTTCTTGCATGATGTCAACTTTGGCTAAACTTAACATAAATGGGGACAATTACTTATTTTTGCAACTGGATGCTAAAATCCACTTGCAATCCAAGAAATTGGGAGAGACCATAAAGGAAGATAACAAGATGTCCCTAGAGGAAAAGGCGTTAGCCCTCATCTTTCTGCGCCATCACATACATGACGACCTTAAAAATGAATTCCTTATTGAGGAAGACCCATCAGGTCTATGGAAATCCCTGAAGGATAGATATGATCACCAGAAGATGGTCATACTGCCAGCTGTCCAGAATGAATGGTTAAACCTGAGGTTACAAGATTATAAAACAGTATCTGAATACAACTCTGCTCTATTCAATATTGTTTCCAGATTAAGATTATGTGGTGAAAAGGTTTCGGAGGAGCAGATGTTGGAGAAAACATTATCCACTTTTCATGCCTTGAATGTGCTCCTGCAGCAGCAGTATCGAGAGCGGCGTTTCTCCAAATATTCAGAACTTATCTCATGCCTCCTAGTCGCTGAACAGAATTCCTTAGTATTGATGAAAAATCATAACTCTAGACCAACTGGATCTTTGACAGTTCCTGAAGCAAATGCTAGTCTTAGCTCAAACAGAGGCAGAGGTAGGAGGAATGACAGACATAAATCCTCCAGTAGAGGTGGACGACATAATTCCTCCTGGAGAGGTGGTTTTAAAGGTCATCCACCAAAATTAAAAAATCACCAGAAGTGGTCTAGCCCTCAGCATAAGAACAACCAAAATCCACCGGTAAATCCTTCCCACCGTCCTGATGACACGTGCCACAGATGTGGGAGAAGTGGGCATTGGTTATGCACTTGCCGTGCACCAAAGGAAGTGGTGGAACGATACAAAGCATACAAGGCCTCTGTCCATTCAGCGGAGAAAAATGATCTAGAAGGCTGGAATTGGGATAGAATGACATCATAGAGTCCTCCAATTAACATTACAAACTTGGAGACTCGTGACTTTTTTGAGGATGAAGATAACCAACATCTGAAAAATGAGGCATTTAATAATCTTTTGGGGGCACCCCTTGGCATGGTCTAGAAGACCCATGATTCTTTAAACATCAAAAACTTAAAAAAGAATTTTAGTTCATTTGAGATGCATGTTGCTTTAGACTTTTCTGTTTTTTTTTTTTTATAGAAAACTTCATTAATGTCCTAATTTATGGTGAATATTTTTTTAAATTATTTTAATCATGTGATTGTATAGTTATGATGTTTTTATTATTTTTGTTTAAGGTATGGATCATGGAACTGAAGACAATCTATGTTTGGTAGATAGTGCCACAACACACCATTCTGAAAAATCAGAAATTTTTCTCAGAATTGATGTTCATTCCACGAAAGGTATCTACCGTAGCTAGACCTGTGCAGATAATTGAAGGCTCCGGAAGAGCCCATATGATGTTACCTAATGGTACCCATCTATTCATTAAAGATGCTTTGTTCTCAAAAAGTTTCCGAAGAAACTTGATTAGTTTCAAAGACATCAGAATGAATGGGTACCATATTGAGACTGTAAGTGAAGGTAATAAGAAATACTTATGCATCGTTACTAGTATTGGAAGCCAGAAGCAAATACTAGAAAAACTAAGTGCACTCTCCTCAGGGTTATATTACACGACAATCTCCAATGTTGAATCACATTTGGTTATGAGCAAAACAACAAAGACAAGCCCGAAGCTTAGTGATCCTAAGACTTTACAGCTTTGGCATGATAGGTTAGGTCACCCCGGGGCTACTATGTTGAGAAAAATCATTGATAACTCCTTTGGCCATTCCTTAGAGAACCATTAATTGACCATACCTGGTAGGTACTTATGTATCCCATGTTCACAAGGGAAATTGATCACCCGACCCTCTCTTACTAAAGTTGCATACGAATCCCCATCCTTTCTACAAAGGATACGAGGTGATATTTGTGGACCCATCAATCCCCCTAGTGGACCTTTTAAGTATTTTATGGTTTTGTTCGATGCCTCCACCTGTTGGTCGGATGTTTGCCTACTTTCAACTAGGAACGTAGCATTTGCCCGCCTATTAACTCAAATAATTAAACTGAGGGCTCACTTCCCTGATTATCCCATTAAGTCTATAAGACTTGATAATGCAGGAGAATTTACATCACATGTTTTTGATGATTTATGTTCATCTATAGGAATTGTAGTCGAACATTATGTCCCCCATGTCCACACCCAAAATGGCTTAGCTGAATCCATGATCAAACGCATCCAACTTATTTCTAGGAATCTGCTGATGCAATCCAAATTACCAGTTAGTGCTTGGGGACATGCTGTATTGCTTGCAGCAATGTTAATTCGACTTTGGCCCATGGCCTATCATCAATATTCTCCTGCACAACTTATATCAGGACATCAACCAAATATTTCCCACTTCCGCAAGTTTGGTTGTGCAGTTCAAGTCCCAATACCACCTCCTAAGCGTACTAAGATGGGACCACAACGTAGATTGGGAGTATATGTAGGTTATGACTCTCCTTCGATTATCCAATATCTAGAACCAAGGGCAGGAGATGTCTTTACTGCTCGTTTTCTCGATTGTCAATTCGATGAGACAATTTTCCCGCCGTTAAGGGGAGATAAGATAGTTCCTGAAGAACGTATTGTTCCTGTAGAACAACCCGTTCCTGAAGAACGGCGAGAATTAACATGGAATACTTCCACTCTGTCTCATCTAGATCCACGAACTTCGCAATGTGAGAATAAAGTTCGGAGAATTGTATGTTGGAAATAGGTGGGCCTTGTAGATAGGTTTTCAAAACTTTTTGACCCACTTGACTCAGGGATCAACTATCCAGAAGGCTATTAAACCCAATCCAGGATCCATGTCCTCAATCTCAGCCATCATGATCAGCAAATAAACCTATCAAATAGATAGAACAACACCCAACAAGCATCCATAAAATCTACAACATGCAAGGAAGTAGATTATACCTTAGGAGCTCGGTTGTGCTCTAATGGAGAAGTTGCGTCTTTCTTTGATGATGAAACTCTTTCACGTATCAAATAAGAATCTCCAAGACCTATTGATCTTCCACGCTATGACCCTCTAATTAGAATCTCTTTTCTCAAGAAGATGGGTGAGATCTCCAAGAGAAAACCCTACTAGAAACTCCAAGAAACTAGAAGAGAACTAGAGGAGAGAGGAGAGGAGAAATAGAATTGTGCAACACTTGGACAAAAGGGCCTTGGGCGTGATCTCCTTGGGTTGGACGTCCAAGAGGGGATTCTTCCCCTTTATATAACACTCAAGCCTCCTCTTATTACTCTCTTACTAATTGTATTAGAAGTCCCACTTCCATACTTATTAGTAACTTACTATTACCACTATTAGAAGTCCAACTTCAAATAGAAATAGTAACTTTCTAATTCATTCATTTTAGAGTTCAAGTAAGAATAGAATCTTTCTAATAACTTGGGCTAGCATGGGGACCACTAGGGATTCCTTAGAAAGCTGGCTCCAACTGGGACATCGTGACACCACATCTCATGTGTAATCCGAGCCCACAGTTAATTGCAAATAATATCACTATGTAAATGCAATTGCACTCCAATCTTAAGAATAAATTACAATGAAGACCCTAAATTTTCCAATTACCACAAGTAGGCCCCTCCATCATTATCCATGGATCCATTGGAATAAATCTGTCCCATCCAATCTTAGATCCTCATCTTATTATCCTTGAGTCCTAATTAATCACAGTGATCATCAGTACCATCCAATTAACTCTTAATCGAGATGAGTGCGCACTTACTAATGATAAATCCATTAATTGGCACAAGGGGATAATATAGATAGATTCCATCTTGATCATTGTATGTTCCCATAGACCTACTACCACGTACCCAAGACACCGAGGTGTTGACCTACAGTTGGCCTCTCATTGGTGACTCAAAGCAAATGGATAAACAGAAACTTGAGTTCATCTATGTCTCAGGATTGAGAGCCTATTGCTAGGGAATTATGAGAGCAGTCATTAAATCGAGACAATATTTCATAAGGTGCTTTTCATGGTCCTTTAATACATTCAATGTACCAGCACTATGATCCAAAATCTTACATTCTGATGATTGAGACAAATCACACTATCTCATAGTGATCAAAGTGCTGCAACCTTATCAGATGAGATGCCTAGTCTCATCACTGGTTATGAAGATATTTTTAAGTATAAGATTTGTGACACATGTCTCCTGTATGTGGATCTCATCCATATACATATATCACATCTAATATACTAATGGGACCCGGTTAATCTCATGAACCATTATGTCATATGTATTGGTCATGTGCATTAAGCAATAAAATACTATTCATCTCATGAAAGGAAAGCATAATTTTATTGATAAATAAAGAAATTAATCAATTTATTACATCAACTGATGGATTGAATCCATACAATCTAACATTGTGCACTTGTAAGAAATTGCAAATAAGTTACTTGATGCCTTTAACGATGCAGCAAAGGTGACGAAGTCACATGTGCCAGCTATGAATGCACCTACCAGGATTAATGTCCTCGTAGGACGAAGTCAAAACACGGCAGCAAAAGAATCTGCGATACGCCAGAAGCGTGGCAGACCTATAGGTTCAAATGACTCGGCTCCGCAGAAAAGGAGAAATGAGCAATCATCATCATATCCTCTCGAAGAGACATGTAACGCTCCTGAAGAGGTTCCTCCCGAAGAGGCACATAATGCTCCTAAAGAGGTTGTGGCAAAATCCGTTCTCTTTAGAATAATAGAAGTCCCTGGTGAGACTTTGGAAGCCCCTGAAGAGGCACCGGTACCGGAAAATGAAGAGATCTCTATACTTTGCAATTATTTAAGAGAGAGATGGAAGAGAAATGAGATTATCATCGATGACGCATTTGCATATGCGGTAGCTACACAAATATCAAAGGAAAATGATGATGATGATTGGAACACAGAACCACGTTCTATAAATGAATGTCGACAAAGAAAGGATTGCCCACAATGGGAAAGTGCTATCAAAACAGAGTTAAAGTCTCTCAACAAACGTGGTGTGTTTGGACCTATAGTACAAACCTCAAAAGATGTTAACCGTGTAGGTTACAAATGGGTGTTTGTAAGAAAAATGAATGAGCTGAATGAAATTACCAGATATAAGGCACGATTAGTGGCACAAGGTTTCCTACAGAAACCTGGGATTGATTATGAGGAAACATACTCCCCCGTTATGGATATAACGACATTCGGATATTTGATAAGTTTAGCAGTTTCTCAAAATCTAGAAATGAGACTCATGGATGTTGTAACTGCTTACTTGTATGGGGACTTAGACACAGAAATTCACATGAAAATCCCGAAAGGATTTCCTTTGCCTGAAGCAAAGCCAAGGAGTACGTACTCAATACAATTAAGGCGATCATTGTACAGCTTGAAGCAATCCGGAAGAATGTGGTACAATCGTCTTAGTGAATACTTGTCTAAAAAGGGGTATGCAAACGATCCCATTTGCCCGTGTCTATTTATAAAGAAATTCTTGAAAGGATTTGCAATATTAGCAGTTTATGTTGATGATATAAATGGTTGCTATCAGCAGGGGGAGTTGTTTATTAGGGAGCATCCTGAAGTATGCTACCTATGGACATTTGTGTGTTGTACTCTTTTTCCTTCTCTAGGTTTTATCCCATTGGGTTTTCCTAGTTAAGGTTTTAATGAGGCAGCATTATGCATGTCCAACACTAGTTCAATGATCTTGAAGAATGTTGTACTCTTTTTCCCCTTTGCTTTGGTTTTTTTCCACTGGGTTTTTCCTTAGCAAGGTTTTTAATGAGGCAATTGTCATTGAATGGTGGTCATCCAAGGGGGAGTGTTATAAGATATTGATCTTAGGTGGATGCCCGCTTGAGATGAGTTAGGGTTACATTTAGGTTTCCTCTTTTGTGGGATTACTTTGCTTATAAATAGGCTTTGCTACCTTTGTATTTGCATATACATAATGAGATAATAAAAAACTCTCTCTCTTCTCCCTCTAATATTCTCTCTTGGTCTCTCTCCTTTTTACAACATATATATATATATATATATAAAGAGGAGATAAAGTCCTATTCATCTTAAACTTCCTAGTTCTACTACTACTCTTATTTCCTCTGTTAGAGTTGTAATTCAACTCCAGTCCCAAAAACGTTAGACTTTCCAATACCATAATTGGTAATATTTCTTATTTCATAATAAGGAAACAATTGAGGTACTACCTGGGCCGGACTAATCCTGGGCCCAGGTAACTCAAGATATTACACGAAATAGAGGAAAAAAAAAAAACACTATGCATACCCATGCATTGAGGTCACCAACGCCAACCACCACCACCATTGTCATCTTGGTAGAAGTCTCATCGTCATCATCACGAGCAGCTGAAGCCTTCAACATTAGTCACAACAAGCAGAGAGTCAAAGAGGAGCAGCGGTCCCTCGGTTTCACAGCAGCCACCATCCCAGAGGATCATCATCTGTATTGTTGGCAAAGCAACATCGTCATCATCCCCTGGGCTTCATCGTTGACTAACGTCTTCTCTCCCATCTTCAACTAGAGCGCCATCCGTTTTCGTCAAGCAACAAGAGAACGACATGCTTCATTCCTCTCCAACTTCAACTAACTGAGGACGAAGAAAGCTGCTCGAAGAGGGTCTCATTCATTCGACCTTTTGAACTAGTAAAGAAAGGAATGGGCTTTGCCCCTTTTCCTTGTAGGATGATGCCCAATAAGAGGAGGCATGTCTCTTCTTCCCAGCCCAGACCAAGCCTAGCTGGCGAGAGTTCAGATAGGTCAACCGACCTAAGCCAGCACTGTTGAGCTGCAACCACTTGCTTTCCTCCTCCTGTTCCTTTATTTTGTTGCAGTGAAGTTGACGGCCAAAGTCAATTTAAACCAGACATGGGTTTACTCCAGGTCTAGTGGGCCTGAACACTTGGCCTAGGTCAGCACTAGGTTAGTTTGACCTGCTTGATTTGCAGCCCACAGTAAAAGAGCCCAGCAGCAGCGCTGACATCAGTGGATCTTGGTCAAAGGGATCGGATTTGAATGATTGGAGGGCCTGATTTCATTTAGCGATATTGGGGCCATCCGGTATCAGATTTCATATCCATTTTCATCAATGCGCTCGTGGAGACTAGATCTAAACATCAGGCCACTCTATTCTTCAGAAAGAATTATTTCTATCTTTCTTCCATCCAAGTCAATATGAAATTACAAATCAGTGAATTTTAAAATGAACTTCAAAGAATGATATATGTGATTAAATATGGAAAATGGTATTTTGATAATTAAGACCATTTTAAGCAATTCCTTAGTTTTCAACAAGGAGACTTGACAGTTGCTAACTATTCCGACAAATTTTCAAGGCTGCAAGAAGTATGTGGATTAGATGAGAATGAGGAACGTGATTTAATTATCTCAGAGGCTTGAGACCGGATATATTAGAGATTATGAAAGATTGCAAGACCATTCATGAAGCATATTGGGAAGCAGTCAGTGTTGAGTACATGCTTAAATGGTCTCATATGTGAAAGTGTAAATCTCAAGAACAAAAATCGCAGCCAATAAAAGCACATGGTATAGAACCCATGGTAGAGGACATCAAAGTTGACATTGAAATGCAAGAATCGGAAAACAAAGGGACTAACAGAAGCGTTGATCAACAAGTGCAAAAAGCAAAAGAGGAAGAAACGAAAATTAAAGATTGGATATGTTTAGAACAGAGAATGGTCATCTAATGGATCTCATTGCAAGCCCACTTCCAAAAAAGCCTATTAGCTCACCAAAAGAATAATATATTGCTCAGGAAGCTGCGAACTAAGAACCAATCATTTAAGTTCCCCACATTGATTTCGTCTTTGGGGGATAGCCTATCATTCTTAGAAGATTGTGATCTACTATTACAAATTCAAGAATTGAAGCATCTAATAGTTAGATCACACATCCAAGCTGAAGTTAGACATTAGAAGAAGAAACACATCCGATCTACTAAGTCGAGGACGAGATTGCATCTAGCTTCCAAACCATGCAAAGCTGTTGAAGATCAACATGAAAATCGGATGTTCATCCACTTGATTTTCGATCCTAGAGGACATCTACGGAACTCGGGGTCGAGTTCTCTCCAAAATGGGGAGAGTTGGTGCAAGACAAGCCCATGACCTATGGGTCAACCAATCCTTTGGGCCAGCCCATTTAGTCTATGTTTATTTTTATTTTTATTTTACTAGAGTTATTTTTAATGGTTTAAGTCTCTTAATTTAATTAAGTGATGTTTTAATCCCAACTGTAGGAATGTTTAGATGGTTGAGATTAGCCTTAAGGTTATTTTTTTTTCTATTTAAAGAATTGTAAAGCCTCTGGTTTCTTTAGACGATGATTAATGAAAATTGTTTGAGTCCTTTCTGCTCTCTCTTCCCTTTCCTGCAAAAGATATGGCATGAGTCCTATTCAATTCAGGCATGAGGTATGAACCTATCCCCCATCTTCCATATCTTACCCTCCACGCCCCGCAGTGATCCCTGTTCCGCATCATTAATCTTTTGACAAAAAATATTTGATATTAAAGAGTCCCCCAGGGTTCTTCTCAAGAACTGAAACTTAGGCCACTGGGGTCCCAATTAGGGGTGGTATCCACCGGAAAACCTTGCTTTCATTAATTGTGTAACCCAATTCCCATGGGCACACTCAAAAGAAAATTTATCACTTAAATAGTAAAACTCAAGATCAAAATTATAATATATTCACAATCATCATAGCAATCACCCAAAATTATTAATTCTTTATATAATCACATTATAGAATATATATTCTGGAAAAATCTAATATTCCAATTTAAAATCAATGAAATCAAGGAATTAAATAAATAAAAGATTAAATATCCAAATTCCCAGGAGGGGTTTCTAGGGTGTCACATCAAGTGTTATTATAGAAAATAAAAAAAGTGTATGGAGTCCTATGGTATACATGAATCCAACTTAACAGTCTTCAAACAGCAGGCAATTGGTTTATATTTACCAAGGCATGAATGCTTATAGTTGAACCTAGCATCTAATCCCTTGAATTTATGTTGAATTTTAGGCATCAATTTTTTGTTTGTTTGTATACAAGTACACTAGATTAATCACAAATATATATAGATATGTATATATCTTTATGCCTTACATTATTCCCTTTCTTTGACTATAGATAATAATTGGTGTCATACCATGAGCGACCAGAAAATTGTAGTTATTTGTCAGTTTGGTGGCGAATTCATACAAAACAATTATGGGTCTCTGTCATATATTGATGGGGAAGCGCATGCAATGGAGGTTGATCGAAACATGAGGTTTGATGATTTCAGGTCAGAAATAGCTGAGATGTGGAACCATGACATAAGTATTTCATCCATCAAGTACTTCCTCCCAAGCAACAAACAGACTCTCATAACAATATCTAATGATAAGGACCTGCAGCGCATGGTAGATTTTCACAGGGGTTTGGTAACAGCATATGTTTACATACTAACAAGAGGAAATGTTTCCAGCAATGTTTTGTCCATAGGCAACAACAGGTATAGTTCTAAGTTGTTTTAAATTCATACATATGAAATGACCTTTGCATGGAATCACCTAAGTGTATGCTCTTGCAGGGCAACTAAGACTGGCAGTGTGCCTGTGGCTTCTGACCTAGTCATTCCTGGTGGTCCCTCCATTGCTGCTATGGAAGATGTTGGGCCACATGGGTTGACGACCAATTCTCATGAAAACATCGTCACTCGTATGGGCCAAGAATTTAATAGCATTCAGGACTTCCGTGACGCATTGCGTAAGTATGCTGCTGTCAAATGTTTTGCGGTCGAATTTATTAAAAACGAACGCTCTCGTGTTACGGCCAAATGTAAAGCTGCTAGTTGTCTATGGCGCATACATGCTTCTAAACTGGCAAAGACACAGAAGGTTAGAGTTAGGAAAATAACCAACATTCATACTTGTGTGGGCATTGTCAAAGACAATGAACATCCTCTGGCAACTAGGCAGTGGGTAGTGAGTACTATAAAAGATATGTTGCGTGATAACCCACAGTACAAGACCATTGACATTATAAGTGACCTCTATCGAGATTACGGGGTTAGTTTAAAGTATCATCAGGCAAGACGTGGAAAGGATATAGCGAAGGAGGAACTTCAGGTTTTGCACTTGGAGTCATACAGTCAGCTACCTTCGTATTGTGAGAGGATAAGGGAGACAAACCCAGGCAGTCATGTTACATTAACAAAAATGGGCGACTCAGGTTTCCAACGGCTTTTTATCTCCTTCCAGGCTTCACGGTATGGTTTTGAGCACGGTTGCCGCCCCCTTATTTTTCTCCATGGGACATCTCTTAAATATGAGGGGACATTGCTTGCTGCAGCTTCAGTGGATGCAAACGATGATTACTTTCTTGTTGCCTTTGCTGTAGTGGATGCTGAGGCTTATGCTAGTTGGCATTGGTTTCTGGTCGAGTTGAGATCTGCAATTTCAACGACCCGAACCATAACATTCGTGTCTAATAGAAATAAGGGTTTGAAGGAGGCAGTGCCCCAGGTGTTTGAGGACAGTTACCATGGTTACTGCCTGCATCACCTCACAGAGGACTTCAAGACAGAGCTGAAAGGGCTCTGGTTGCAACCTGTGAAGGATGCTATGGTTAATGAGCTAAAACGCGCAGCTTATGCATGCAGAGATACTGATTTCAATATATGTATTGATAGCATGAAAAATGTTTCGCAAGTTGTTGCCTCATGGGTCTTAGACAGTAAGCCCCAACACTGGTCCAATGCATTTTTTCGTGGTTCGAGATATGACCACATCTCATCAAAAGTCTCAGAGTTATTAAAAAATTGGATATTACAGGAACGTGATACATCTATCGTAAAGATGGTTGACATGGTTCGAACTAAGATGGCTGAGTTGATTTCTATGCGCCGCGAGGATTCGGGCATGTGGTCAACAACACTAACGCCTAACATGGAGCAGAAACTACAGAAGGAGGTACTCAATTCACGGCCCCTCAATGTGTTTTCTACATCTGGCATTGTGTTTGAGGTTCGTGATGATTTACTCAACATTGTCAACATTGAGAGTTGGGAATGCACTTGCCGGAGATGGCAGATAACGGGTTTGCCCTGCATGCATGCAATAGCAGTTTTGAATTACATGCGTAGAAACATATATGGGTATTGCTCGAGATACTTCAGTGTTGATTGTTATCATTTGGCGTATTCAAAATCGATTTATCCAATACCAGATGTGGATAGTCCATCAGTTGAAGAACGCAATCCTGTTCCAACCTTATTTCCTCGAACCAATCTTACTGATCATCCATCAGCCAAACCGGAGCCAAAGAAGAAGCAGGTTGTTGAAGCACAGCATGTTGGTAACTGGCCAAGGCCACTCCATTGCAGTCGCTGCAAGTTGGCTGGGCATAACAGGACAACATGCAAAGCATTGGATGAATGAAAGGGCAGGGTATTTATCTAACCATATTTAGAACGAATGCTCAAACCTACTTGGGATTCTTTGATGTACGCATAGGCGGCAGATGTTGTATCTTCCTACTAACAACTCAAGCTTAATGCAGTTTGTATAGGCTTACCAATTAGTATCTGTTGGGCTGAATCAGGGGGAAATGAAAGCTGGAAGGAAAAAGAAAACCCTTGAAACACTGAATTTTTAAATTTGTAAAAGGATGGAACTCTGGACCTGTTTTAGGGGTCGAAGTTCTGATGTTTGGCTGATTTTCTTCTTTTACCTTGGTTTTAGAGTTGGTTACCTTTTCCTTTTGCCCTTCTACTACATTGTTCAAATGGAAAGTTACCGTGTAATTTCAATAGCTGTGATCTCCTGAATGAGAGAGTTATATTGGGCAACGGTAAGTGAGAGCCCTATGGGGCTCAACTGGCAGAGGGAGAGATTAAAGGACCTGTAAATGGACATGAGGTCCGTCCAAAAATCAGCTTGATTAGAGATCAGATGGTGGAGTTATTAAGGCCTGGAGATGAAGGGTGCAAAGGGGCTCAAAATGTTTTTGACTCCATATCCGACCATGGATTCAGTTACGATGAATGTCAAATTTTATCTGGTTCCAATTCATGGACTTGGAAGTAGGGTTTTACATGTGGGCCTCACACGGGGTTTTTCACAGTTGGTAACCAGCATTAACAGTCAACTTTTATTTTATTTTATTTTTCCAAACCAGCAGGTTTGCACAAGTTGCCTAATATTCCTGTTTTAAAAATCAAATTTGTATTTTGCAAAATAGAATATCATGAATTCTACCACAGGTGCTACTTTCACAGGTTGCATCAGGTACTGGCACAACCTGATCCCGACTTGAGTTGCATTGTAGGTGAACCGGAATCCAAATTCCAAACCTCACTTGAATGAAACCCCGTCATATACAATATGATCTATATAGCTTCTTACGGGTACGGGTGGCTCAGTTTGGGTCAGGTATCCAAAATTTCGGAGCTTGGTTTGCTTTTCAAATGGTATAGAATTTAGCAGAACATGACCCTACCTTTCATATATATATATATATATATATATATATATATATATATATATATATATATATATATATATATATATATATATGGAGGAAAGTTTCAAGTGCATTCATCCCTCACCATTGGGTGAGGGACAGTTCCATCATTGAGAATTTTTAAGTACAAAAGTTATTTTTCAAGTACATAGGGTGAGGTACACTTCCTTGTCTTCATGTGCAAAAAGGGGAAGTGTCCCCCACCCCTATGGTGAGGGATGGATGCATTTGAACATTTCCTTATATATATATATATATATGTGAGAAGTTTAAAGTGCATCCATCCCTCACCATAGGGTGTGGGCACTTTTTCTTTTTGAACATAAAGATAAGGAAGTATATTTCACACTATGTACTTAAAAATTCACTTTTGTACTTGAAAATTCTCATTTATGGAAGTATCCGTCACCCTATGGTGAGGGATGGATGCACTTACAACTTCCCCTATTTGTTTTATCTTTAATTATGTTGGAGAATATTTGATGGCCAAGTTACTAATCAAGACATTTTGAAAGCTTTCCAAAGACTCTTGTACTCTTGGGTCATCGGTATGCATGATGGAGCTCTAGATTTGGGCTTCAGGTAATCTGTACATATAAATTCTTCCCAATATAGTGCATGTTTTACCAAAAACAGAGTAATTAACAACTACTTCTATTCCCGATATAGTCATTTCCATTCCAGCATTTGGTACGCTGAGGAATCAACCCAGTAATAGAATTTTGATTCCTATTCCTGTGTTTGGTATGCTGGAGTGATGCCTGGAATGAAATTAAATTTACATAAGATTGACAAAAATACCCTTGTTAGATTCTTCTATCACATTACATTGTTTGTGAAAAAGTTTGGAGTGGGCCCCACAATGGTGTAGTGAAAAAGTTTATAATTTCTCAAAATAATATATTATTATATTATATTATAATATTTAGGGGTGGGCGACACAATGATGTAGTGAAAAAGTTTACAATTTCTCATAATGATATATTATTATACTATTTGGGGGTGGGCCCCACAATGGTGTAGTGAAAAGGTTTGCATTATAATATTTGGGGAAGGGCCCCACAAAGGTATAGTGAAAAAGTTTGCAATTTCTCATAATAATATATTATTATACTATTTGGGGGTGGGCTCCACAATGGTGTAGTGAAAAGGTTTGCATTATAATATTTGGGGAAGGGCCCCACAAAGGTATAGTGAAAAAGTTTGCAATTTCTCAAAATAATATATTATTATATTATATTACAATATTTGGGGGTGGGCCCCACATTGGTGTAGTGAAAAAGTTTGTAATTTCTCATAATAATATATTATTATATTATATTATACTATTTGGGGGTGGGCCCTACAATGGTGTAGTGAAAAAGTTTGCAATTTCTCAAAATAATATATTATTATATTATGTTATAATATTTGGGGGTGGGCCCCACAATGGTGTAGTGAAAAAGTTTGTATGAGATAGATAGATTATTAGGGTATAGATATTATATTATTATTATTATAATATAATAATAATATATGATTATATTTTATTATAATATTTTGGGTGTACCCCCACAGTGGTGTGGTGAAAAAATCATGCAACATTGCCTCTTTTATAATAGATAATAGAGATAGATGTCAAACAAGGGTATTTTGGTCTCAACAAAAATTGGGGAAGGAATGGAATGACCATTCATTCCCATCTCCAATGGAATGGTGATTCCTTCACATAAATGAATCAGATTCCGGAGGTAATGGTCATTCCGCTACTTTTGGCAAACCAAACGCTGGAATGACCATTCCATTCCGACCTTCATTACGGCAAACCAAACGCTACCTTATATTTTATACTGAGAGAATCCAAGCCGCAATTAATTTTTTGCATCTAATCTGACCATTAAGCACTGTTGAATTCAATTGCAGAAACAAATGCAGCTAGAAAACCAATAAGTTTTGAAGCTCCAAAATTAAGTGTTAGGATTGTCTTATCAGAGTGATATTTGAGCCAATATGCCTGCATATGATCATTCCAATCCCTTCACATATGTAACAGCCTTGAATTGATAATCATTCAAATTTCTAACACTGTTTTGAGAATATGAAATGGTTGGGTTTTACCACAATTAGTCTGTACGATGCATGGCCTTCGGACTTTTGAGCATCTAAAACCAAAGTTTAGGATCGTTCAAGGACCTGATATTTCACATTCCATCTCACACCCAACCCTTACATAGGCCTTCCTACCCTGAATGAAATGCATCCAGTTGGGCCTGGCAGTAGGTGTTTCTCCAATATGTTGAGCTTACTCTTGGGTTCTTTTCTAAATAGACATGCAGTAAAGTTTGTTGGGTCCATTATTTTTACCAAATACAAGAGTTTCTAACATGAAACTAGATTAGAACAAAAAGGAAAAAGAAAAAAAATAAAATAAAGGAGTTCGTGGATGTGGAGCTTGCTCCTGGGATCGTTAAAGGACATGATATTTCACATTCCATCCCTCACCCAACCCTTCCCATAGGCCTGCCTACCCGGATTGAAATGCATCCAGTTGGGCCTGACAGTGGGTTGATATTTCTCCAATAAGTTTTGAGCTATTAGCATGACACTCTTTCGTTCTTTTCTAAATAGACATGCAATATAGTTTGTGGGTCCATTATTTTTACCAAATACAAGAGGTTCTGACATGTGACTAGATTTTAGAAAAAGGAAAAAGAAGAAAAAAATAAAGGGGTTCATGGATGCAAAGACCTGAATTCTTTTATAGTTGGCTAGATTTTATTTAAAGCACTCTTGTATGATTATCAAAAGCCAAACATCTGGTTTTTCATTTTGGGTAATCTTGTTATATTACGAAGCACTTTTATATCTAACAGGGCCAACGGATTCCACAAACTTGTCGCATTCCCTATTTTGAAAGCAGCAAACTGCATCTCAGCTGTGGAGGTTAAGATCCTTTGAATTTTGTTACCCTGCGAAATACGAAAGGGCTTAAATGTACCAACTATGAAACGTCCTTTTTATTGGATGTTGATAACCATCTAATCTAACTTTCTGCCTTGTAGAAAAAATAATCATCAAGTTTAAGGCCATATACAAGAAAGTTGATGCAGAAACTCTGCCCTTTAGTCTACTAGCAATCTATTTCGTTACCTTTATTACCTAAGAAAGATTTTGTCACTTCCCTAGTAATTAGATTGAAGAGTTGGGTTTGAAAGGTCTGAAATGGCATGATTTATTGCACCTGGTCAGTGTACCACTTGATCCATTGCAGGTGATTAAGTATCAACCATTGAAGTGATTTTGTAGGGGTGGAATCCATCCTTTGTAAGGCCGCGATGATGATAGTGAGCCACAAGGTGGCTGATTCGATTACTAATTTGACGTGTTGGGCAATTAGTGAATAAAGTGTTAAGAGTCTCCATCGGTTCATCCACCAATGTCAATATTTATAAAACCCCGGCCCTACTTAAGTATGTTTAACACCTAATTAACCTTGATTAGGTATCTAAAATATGTTTTGGATGATTTGATGATGGATTAGGTAGATTAGTGGGATTTTGAGCGACCCAGATAGCACTGACCTTTTGAATAATTTTGGATAGCACTATGACCTTTGAATAATTTTAGGTCATGCATGTGTTCATAGTTTTCGTAGGTTTTCATGTGCGTCGCATAGAGCATGATGTCATCTTCAATTTTCATATTCAGACCTAAACCATTTGGACCCAACTCAACCCACATCCAGACCCATTTCCAAGCCCAAAACAAACCCAAGCCCTTTACTCAAATTAGTTCGAGTTTTATGGACTTGCATGCAAATCCCATCCAAAATATGACTTTATAAATCCAAACCCAAACGGCAGCTCATTTCTTCTCCCTCATTTTTGTTAGAAGCTCCCTCTCCTCTCCACTTCCACCTTCCTCTTCCAAGTTCTCCCTTCAATCAAGGTTTTAACAACTGCTTGCTTGAGATTCAGCTGTGGGCATATCATCTTCATCATTCATAGCAAGCGATTTCCCCAGCTAAGAATCTTTCTCTTCTTCTTCTCCATTACTATTTCCAACTCTGGCAGCCAGCAAAGAGAAGGCTTCTGCATGTGAAAATATATATTCCATCAGCTTCCACAGCACCCCCCTCAAGCTTATTTCTCTCCATTTCACACCCAATCTTCTCTATTGGTAAGAAATCCTTCCAAATCACCCTCTCTTACTGCAGACGCCTAGTAGAACTCAATTTCATTGCATGCATCTCATTTGAATCAACTCTTGCATTCCACCATTGTAGGGGTATTTATGAACTAGCAAAATTGGGGGTTTTGCTTGATTTGAGCCAAGAGGAAAGATTAGAGTGGAAAAGCATCAATTAAAGGCAAGTAATGAGCAATTTTAGGTGATACATGTCGATAATCCTCGAATGAAATGATATGGATTCAATTGTGTAGTAATACAACCCAATTTGCATAATCTTATATGAATTTGAAATTGATTTCTTGGATTTGAAAATGATAATGCTTAAAGTATGAAAATTGTGAGTGAATGGGTGATTGGGAAGCAAGTAGGCTCATTTTATGGAAGTTTTGGTTGTTGGGTAGCCTTGTAAAGGCTTTTTTTTTTTTTCAAAATAAAGATGACAACATGAAACCGAGCAATTCAGCCAAGTTTATGTGTTCAGAACGAGCATAGAATGCTGCCCGCTCGAGGCGGGCCAAGTGGCAACTCGAATAGGTTAGTTTCTGCCCAGGAAACGCAGAAACTGGGCACAGAATGCTGTCCGCTCAAGCGGATCATTAGGCCTGCTCGAGTGGGTCGGCTCACTGGGTCCAACAGTGCAAACTTCAAACAACCATAAATTAGAGTTCCACGTACCGTTTGAAAGCTCTTGAAACGTAGAGTCTAATGATCTACACATCTTAATGTTTAGAGGTTGGGATAGAAAGTGAATATGTGGATCAACTAACCGGGCCTTGTCTCTCTTGGAAAAAGGGACTTTAAACCTAATTGAACCCCTAGGTTGGAAACATAGACCATTAAAGGAGTTAATTCCACTTCAAAAACCCTAAACCCCAAACCCCCCCATAATCAATCCATGAGGATGATTGTGACATAAAAACTAAACCAATAAGGCTCTTATAGTGTAAAAAATTAACCCTGTAGGTCCATAGACATGGAACCCTTGACAATTAATATGGCCTAATGGAAATCATAAAACTTGAGGAATCTTGGGCTGAGATTATCTCATGTACTTATATGTTCTTGTTGGAAAAATTCCATCATGTGGGGCCACACATGTAACTATTAAATGTATTATGCTATCTTTGGTTAAGCCTATATTAAGGTGGTCTGATTAAGAATTAAAGTTCTAAGGCTTAAGGGTATAATTGTCATGAGATTAATGTGTAGATACCAGAATGTTATTTCTAATTTGATGAGGGGCCAAATTAGAAATAACAAACTTATGATATCTTATATATTAGGGTTATGGTCCCCAATTCATATGGTGAATTCCTATTCTCTCTGACATCCCATCATCAGAAGAATCAAGAGGGTTTCTCTGGGTAGCCATACAGGATTAAAAGATCATCAACCTGCGAACAAGTTCATTCAATGGATTCAGGTATGTTTTTCCGCTTTACTTCTCTCAATGATTTAACATGGAGGATCTTGGTTGATCAAAGGGTATTCCAGATCTAGATTATTGTTTCTAACAATTGGTATCAGTGCGTCTCCATATTAAGCCATTGGGAATCCAGATATGAATCAATCTGTTGATATTATGTTCTTTGGTTGTAATTTGTTCTTTAGGGTTTTTGCTCTATTTCCGTCCACTGTATAGGATTTTTGGGTGTTTGTAGTATCGTTGTCGCGAATATTCGTTTTGCCCACCCCCACCCCCACCCCCACCAACACCAACCTAAGAAAATCCTGGCCTGACTCCGTCACTATCTGAAGGATAATGGCATGGCCAAATCACAGGCATCAATTTTCTTCCTTTCCTTTTATGGCAAGAAACACAATGAGTTTTTGATAGAAAGATCGAATATCCTTTCTGGGTCTTCAAAAGTATCGGTTGATTGAAGAAAAAAAAATCATTTTTTTTAAATCTGATTTTACTTTGATTACACGGATTTCGAGGGAATTTGTCTGGGTTTTCTTTCTCCATCTTTCGATTTTTTGAAGGAAAGATCAGGTTTTTCGATCTAGGTTTTCTTTAATCATTGGGGTTTTTAAGGAAGGTTAGGTTTTTCGATCTGGGTTTGGCTTGATTGTTGGGTTTTTCAAAACAAAAACTAGGTTTTCAGTGCCTGCTACGAGAATGAGCGAAAAACTAGGGTTTTTCATCTGTTTTCTTTTGATCGAGGAGGCAAAGAGGACAGACACCAACACCTGGCTGGTTCTGTGGCCTGATAAGGATCCTTGCTATGTGATCACACACCTATAACCCTTGTAGAACTTTGGGAAGTTGCTTTTTGGCAGCCACTCCGGAGTTCATCAAATTACTCTCCTTGTGGTAGGATACATGATTATTATCCCTGCCTCTATGAAAGGGATCAATCCTACTCTCTGTAATACAGCCAGTGCAGGTTACAGGACGTTTTTTTTTTTGGTAGAAGATGGTGGGTCGTTCGGTGGTCCGCGGGAGCACACTTTTGGGTGGTCCGATATATATATAAATATAAAAAAACTTTTATTTATTTATGGTGACATGTGAAGACAACTAATTGGTTTTCTTCAAACAACAATTCAAATATTTTATGGTATATCTTTTATGGTTAAATTACATAGTCCATTATTCTAAATGGGCTAATTGAAACAAGATGTAACCAAAGTGACCTCTCTTGTGTAGATTGTTCATGAGGAATATTGGATGTTTGTGTGTGTGTAAATTCATGCGGGTCTTAGTCGGCCCAAAGGAAGGTTAATACTTGGCCGAATTGCATACACACATGTGGTGGTAAACGTGTGACGATTATAAGGTTTTACATGTGAATAATAAGTCGATCCAAAGATAGATTTATTATTTGACATGAATTATTGTCAATGTTTGATCACTACAACAAGATGACCATTTACAATTAATATTACTGTCCAAAGACTTGATATTAATGTTGTGCTAGGTACCTTGACATGAGACTTACCATTATTTGAATTTGTTGCTTATTGCATTTGGTTAATAATATGAGCATGTTTGTCTGTTTGTTTTTGTTCTCTTTACAGCTAGTGTTTCTACTATATCTGCTAATATCAACTCTATACCTGTACTTAATGGGACCAACTTTAAGGATTGGAAAGAGAACATATAAATTTTTCTCGGCTACATGGATCTAGACCTTGCACTACGGATTGAGCAACCCGTTTCTCTTACGGATGCAAGTTCTCCTGATGACAAGAAGAACTTTGAGAAGTGGGATCGCTCAAATCGCATGAGTCTTGCTTTGGTCTGTTCTGAGGTAAATTTAGCTTCAGTACCTAGAAACACGTGGTGGTTGGATTCTGGTGCTACTACTCACATCAGTGTTTCTATGCAAGGTTGCCTGAGCTACCGAAAGCCAAGTGATGTTGAAAGACACATCTTTGTGGGCGATGGAAAGTCAGTAGAAGTAGAGGCAATAGGGCATTTTAGGTTGTTATTAAAAAATGGTTATTATTTGGATTTATTAGATACTTTTATTGTACCATCTTTTCAACGGAATTTGGTTTCAGTTTCTTTATTGGACAAGTTTGGTTTTTTTTGTTCATTTGGAAACAATCAATTCAGTTTATCTATAAATTCAAATGTTGTTGGAACTGGTTCTCTATGTGTATATGACAACTTATATTTGCTTGATACAATTGTTTCTTATAATGAATCCTTGCATGTGGAATCACGAGGTACTAAACGCAAGCTGAATAAAGAAAACTCGGCTACATTATGACACAAACGCTTAGGTCACATCTCTAAGTCTAGAGTTGAGCGACTTGTGTTTGATGACATTTTAGATTCCCTTGACTTTACAGACTTTGATGTTTGTATTGCTTGCATCAAGGGAAAACAGACCACAATGAAGAAATTAGGTGCCAATAGAACTACAGACTGTTGAAATATAGGTGGGCCTTCCAGACAGGTTTCAAAAACTTTTGACCCACTTGATGCAGGGATTAATAATCTAGAAAGCATTAAACCCAATCCAGGATGCAATCCCTCAATCTCATAAACCATGTACAACAACATAACCTATCTAGAAGATAGAAAATAGCACATAAACATGCAACCACGAAATCTACAACATACAAGGATTTAGATATACCTTTGGAGCTTTGTTGTGCTCTAATGGAGAATTTGGTTCTTTACTTTGATGATGACCACCTTCACTAACCAAATCAGAATCTCCAACACCTTTTGATCTTCCACGCTATGACCCGTATTAGATCTCTTTTCTCAAGAAAATGGTGGAATCTTCAAGAGAAAACCTAACTAGTAACTCCAAGGACCTAGAGGAGAAAGAGAAGAGAACTTAGAGAGGAAAAGAACTTGTGCAACACTTGCACAAAGGGGTTGAAGTTGCTCACCTTGTTATTCACGACCAAGAGGGGTTTATTCCTCTATATATAGCCCTCCAATCCACCTCTTTTCCTATTTGAAATAGAAGTTTAACTCCCATTACAAAATAGAAAACTTCTCCCTTGCTAGTTGCTATAGAAGTCTCACTTCCACAACAATTAGTAGTTTTCTCCTTTCTAATTAAAATAGAAGTCCTACTTCCATTAATAACTTACTAAATCACAATTAGAAGTCTTACTTCAAATATGATTAGTAACTTCCTCTTTTACTAATTAAAATAGAAGTCTCACTTCCATTAATAATTAGTAACTTACTATTACCACTATTAGAAGTCTCACTTCAAATAGAAATAGTAACCTTCCTATTAGAGTTCAAGTAGAATTAGTATCTTTCTAATAACTTGGGCTAGCGTGGGGACCACTAGGGATTCCTTAGAAAGCTGGCTCCAACTGGGACACGCGACCCCACATCTCATGTGCAATCCAGGCCCACAGTTAATTGCAAATAACTCAACTATATAAATGCAATTGCACTCCAGTCTTAGGAATAAATTACAATGAAGACCCTAAACTTCCTCAGTACCACAAGTAGGCCCCTCTATCAATATCCATGGATCAATTGGACCTGTCCACAAAATTAGATCCACATCTTATTATCCTTGAGCCCCAATTAATTATAGTAATCATTTGGTACCGATCCAATTAACTCTTAATTGGAATGGGTGCGCACTTACCAATGATAAATTCATTAATTGGCACAAGGGGATATTAAAGATAGATTCCATCTTAACCATTGAATGTTCCCACAACTCTACTACCACGTACCCAAATCACCGAGGTGTTGACCTACAATTGGCCTCACTCATTGGTGACTCAAAGCAAATGCATAGATAGAAACTTGAGTTCATTAATGTCTCAGGATTATGAGCCTATTGCTAGGGAATTATGAGAGCTGACCTTAAAGCAAAGACAGTGTATATAAGGTGCTTCTCATGGTCCTTCAATACATCTAATGTACCAGCACTATGATTCAGAATCTTACATTCTGATGAACGAGACAAATCACACTATCTCATAGTGATTAAAGTGCTGCAACCTTGTCAGATGAGATGCCCAGTCTCATCACCGGTTGTGAAGATATTTTAAGTATAAGATTTGTGACACATATCTCCCGTATGTGGATCTCATCCATATACATATATCACATCTAATATACTAATGGGACCTGGTTCATCTCATGAACCATTATGTCATATGTATTGGTTATGTGCAAGTATATAATTAAACACCATTCATCTCATGAAAGGAAAGCATGATTGTACTGATAAATAAAGAAATTAATCAATTTATTACATCACACTCTTGGTATTGAGACCATAAAACTAACACAGACGTCTTAGAATTGATACACACAGATATCTGTGGACCATTCCCTATGGCTTCCTGGAATGGCCAACAATATTTCATATCATTCATAGACGATTACTCTCGCTATGGGTACTTATTTCTCATTCATGAGAAATCACAGTCATTGGACGTGTTCAAAACATTTAAAGCTAAAGTTGAGAACCAACTCAACAAAAGAATAAAGAGTGTCTGGTCTGACCGTGGTGGTGAATACTACGGTAGATATGACGATTTAGGTGAACAACGTCCAGGACCATTTGCTAAATTCCTAGAGAAATGTGGAATCGTCCCACAGTACACCATGCCAGGGTCACCTAGCATGAATGGTGTAGCTGAAAGACGAAATCAGACTCTTAAGGATATGGTAAGGAGTATGATTAGTCATTCCACTTTACCAGAGTCACTCTAGGGAGAAGCACTCAAAACAGCAGCTTATATTCTGAATAGAGTGCCAACTAAAGTAGCTGCAAAAACACCTTATGAGCTTTGGACAGGCAGAAAACCTAGTCTAAAACATTTTCACATTTGGGGATGTCCTGCTGAGGCAAGGCCTTACAGACCACATGAAAAGAAATTGGACTCCAAAACTGTGAGCAGCTACTTCATTGGCTACTCTGAGCGATCTTGGGGCTATAAGTTTTATGATCCCACACTTAGGTCAATTTTTGAAACGGGAACTGCAACATTTTTTGAGGTTGTTGAGTTTGGGGGGAGAAATAAGGTTAGAGACATTGTCTTTGAGGAAGAATCGGTTTCGATTCCCACTATTGCTTTTGACAATGTGCAGGTTTCTATACCTGTCATTGATCAAGAAGCGAATCCGGACCCTCAACAAGACAATGTTGATCAACCCCCCATTCAAGATGAGGAACAAACTCAACAACCTCAAGAACCAGTGCCATTAAGGCGATCCACTAGAGAGAGGAGACATGCTATTCCGGACGATTTTTTCGTATTTCTCCAAGAACATGAGGAAGAAATTGGAATGGTGGAAAATGATCCAATCAACTTCCATCAAGCCATGCAAGGTTCTAACTCTCAAAAGTGGATTGATACCATGAATGAGGAGTATAAGTCTATGCAAGACAAAAAGGTTTGGGAACTTGTCCCATTACCAGAAGGTGCGAAGCCCATTGGTTACAAATGGATTTTTAAAACCAAAAGGGATTCAAATGGTAATGTGGAGAGGTATAAGGCTCATCTTGTAGCTAAAGGCTTTACCCAAAACGAAGCGATTGACTTTGAAGAGACTTTCTCTCCGGTTTCATCGAAAGACTCTTTTCGGACAATCATGGCACTAGTTGCACATTTTGATCTTGAGATTCGTCAAATGGATGTCAAAACAGCATTTCTCAATGGTGACATTGACGAATCAATTTTTATGGTGCAGCTAGAAAACTGAGTCGGGAGACCCAAAGAATATGGTGTGTAAATTGACAAAGTCCATCTATGGACTCAAGCAAGCTTCTCGTCAGTGGTATCACAAGTTTCATCAGGTGATTATCTCGTTTGGTTTTGAGACAAACGTTGTTGATAATTGTGTGTATCACAAATTCAGTGGGAGTAAGTACATATTCCTGATTTTGTATGTCGATGACATATTGTTTGCCACAAATGATATAGGCATGTTGCATGAAACCAAGAGATTTCTATCAAAGAATTTTGAGATGAAAGATCTCGGTGACGCCTCTTTTGTATTAGGGATCCTGATACAACGAGATCGCTCTCGGTGTATTCTTGGATTATCACAAAGAAGCTATATTGATAAAGTGCTCAAAAGGTTTGGCATGCAGGACAGCAAACCAGGTGACACCCCTGTCTCTAAGGGAGACAAGTTCAGTCTCAATCAATGCCCTAAAACTAACCTTGAAGTTAAGGAAATGCAGAAGATTCCTTATGCATCACCTGTAGGGAGTCTAATGTATGATATGGTGTGTACGCGTCCGGATATTGCGTACATTGTTGGTATGTTAGGCAGATATTTAAGTAATCCAGGGATGGATCATTGGAAAGCAGCCAAGCGGGTTATGAGATATTTACAGAGAACAAAAGATCATATGCTCACATATAGGAGATCGAATCAGTTGGAGATCATAGGGTATTCTGACTCCGATTATGCTGGATGCCAAGACAGTCTGAAATCCACATCAGGCTACATCTACCTGTTAGCTGGTGGAGCTATATCTTGGTGGAATGCCAAACAGACACTCGTGACTGATTCCACCATGGCAGCAGAGTTTGTAGCATGCTATGAGGCATCCAACCATGGAATATGGCTGCGAAATTCTGTCACTGGGCTGCGAGTTCTTGAGGGTATTGAAAGACCACTCAAACTATATTGTGACAATAAATCAACAGTGCTATATTCCAACAACAGCAGGAGCTCAATTAGGTCAAAACATATTGCCATTAAGTTCCTAGTTGTGAAGGAAAGAATACATGATGAACAGATATCCGTAGAGCACATTGGGACAAATTCTATGATAGCGGATCTGCTTTCAAAGGGATTACCACCCAAGGTCTTTCATGAGCACACTGCTCATATGGGTGTTATTTTGTGTGAGGATATCACATTCTAGTGGGAGTTTGTATCATTTTATATTTTATTGCTTTATGTTTGATTTTGAACACACTTATGCATTTATGTATTTGGATATTTTTCTGATCAGAAATACATATTCGGTTCATTTCACTCTGTTACATTGTGTTAAATGTTGATCTCACTAAGGAATATAGTAGGACCAGTTGGAAATAGACATGTATAGATCACATTGCATGTACTTTCCATGCTACGCATCCATGATTGATCTATGTCATTTGGTTATGTTGGTGTACGTGACCATTGATGGGTTTAGTCATGTTGAAAGTGACGAAGACCACTTTGATCCTATACCGGCATAATCAATGGACGCGATTGTTTGGATATATCCTAAATTATGATAGCAAACTTTTAGAGCTCATACAGTCATACACATTTGTTAAGTTACACATATGGCCCAGTGGGAGATTGTTGGAAAAATTCCATCATGTGGGGCCACACATGTAACTATTAAATGTATTATGCTATCTTTGGTTAAGCCTATATTAAAGTGATCTGATTAAGAATTAAAGTTCTAAGGCTTAAGGGTATAATTGTCATGGGATTAATGTGTAGATACCAGAATGTTATTTCTAATTTGATGAGGGGCCAAATTATAAATAACAAACTTATGATATCTTATATATTAGGGTTATGGTCCCCAATTCATATGGTGAATTCCTATTCTCTCTGACATCCCATCATCAGAAGAATCAAGAGGGTTTCTCTGGGTAGCCATACAGGATTGGAAGATCATTAACCTGCGAACAAGTTCATTCAATGGATTCAGGTATGTTTTTCCGCTTTACTTCTCTCAATGATTTGACATGGAGGATCTTGGTTGATCAAAGGGTATTCCAGATCTAGATTATTGTTTCTAACAGTTCTGTCTAGCACTTCTCCATGGGTTTTGATTTAGGGATTTTGGTGTACCTTGCACACACACAAAGTGACACCAACAAAATGTAGCACGTGCTTCAAATTACCTAAAACTACATCGTAATGAACGGTTAGAGAAGACATGCGATTAGGTTAGGATTGGCTAGTAAATATCCTTGACTCCATCAATCCAAATGTATTTGCATATTGATATTGACTTTATTGTTGCTATCAAATATTCAATTAATTGTTTATATGCATTACTCGTATTATTCGCAAATTGTTATTGCTATTGTCTTATCAATGTTATCGTACATTGATATGTTATTCGAATGGAGTAAGTATATGATTCGATTCGATTGGAAATGATTCGGAATTGTGAATGAAATATATGGATTTGATTAGAAGTGATTTGATTAGAAAAGTTTTACTCCAGTTTTATTATTATTTGATTCGAATGGTTCAATACTACTTAGTTTCGGCCTTATCATACTCAACAGGGTTAAAACTTTGTTTAGTTATTCAAAACTACTGCAGTAAGTCATTTGGAGCACCAGAACTTCAAAACTAGGTAGCCTGGAGAACCTTTGGCCAGGTCACTGGTGACATCCTAACATGATTCGTTCTCTATCGGAGAGGATGAGCAAAATGTAGTAGCCAACTAGTAATGTGAGTATTCGATTTATGATTCGAAAAGCATGAATTATTCAAAATGCACAATGTGCCTAGTGGACCAATATTTGTTCTCTTTAATTTATTCGTCTTTAAATTCGAATTAAAACAGTATGTGTTAAATCATAATTGCTCATATACATTGTTGAATCGTCGTATTTATAGTTTTACACTTAGTGTCACAGGTATCCAGGAGACTGAGGAGTAGACCTAACGGTCCCAACGAGATTGAGCTATTAGATTGCAGAGAACATCGACTAGTCATTGTCTATCGAAGAGCATACAAAGTTGTAAACATGGTTAGAAATTAAAATTGCATCAGATTTTTTGCATTAGATCATGGTTATATTTTTTTATTAGTCATGAGTTGTATTTCTAGTAGGATCTTGCTCTAATTATGAAAGTTAGATAGTAATCTTTGTCCTTGAGATAGTTGCACTGTGCATTTACGAATTTGACTTCTTAACTTAATGATTAGAAATCTTCTTTATGCATATTGGAACTTTAATGACTACTCAAGCTTTGATATTAATGATGTGAATGCTTCCACAAATTAAAAGTAAATTGATAGGTGTCAGTGAGTAATCCTCATATGCGTGAAGTGTAATTTTCTCCTTCGTGGATTCGGACTTGGTCCGGAACAGGTGTGAATTCACGGGAGTACGAGTATCACTCCTCGGGAACTACCTTAATCGAGGAGTTATCATGCCCGGGATGTGACAATATTGCCCCCACCCTCCCTCCACCGTGTGGCTTATTGAATGATTGATGAGGGCGAGTAACAACATGACCTCAAGAACTATGAGGTTACTCTCGTGGAGTGATGAGGTTACTCTCGTGGTTGAATCTACCATAGAATCATATTAAGATAAGTTAGCTGTCGCGACCTCGGAATGAGTCCCGGGCAGGTTCCCGCGGTGAGGATTCCCGAGACACCCGGAATCTAGCTCACACGTTCAAGTATGCGGAAGCGTGTAACAAATTACATCATAATAAGCATGAATAAAAATTTCAAGTGCAACATTAAATAGCATCAAGACCAATATATCAGAAAAAGAATTATAACATAACATTCCCATCATAATTCAAGTTTTGAAAATTAAGTAAAAGTAATAAGTTTGTTACATCCGAAAATAAGAGGTCAACAAAGGCCAATACAATTCCAAAAGTTAACAGTAACCCAAGACATGTGAAAACGAATCTCACGACATCGCCAGACGTCTAGTTGAAGTTGTCGGGTCGCCACTCACGAATTTGTGGGGGGGGGGGGGGGGGGGGGGCTTAACAACCTCCTCCTGACACTCCTCCTCAAAGGCAGCGTCGCCTGCACCTAGGCACCATGCACCTAGACAATAATTATTGTCTAAACATGTCGAGATAAAGGGGGAAAATCACTTATCAAAACATGACAAACATGACTAGCAAAAGGCATAATTAATATGCATAACACGCTTAGGAAGTGACCCCCTTTTTATTTTTGGAACAAATCTTCAAACGAGAATGCTTATACTTGAAATTCAAATTGAAAACATGAGAACATTTATTGTATCAAAATTGGAGTATGAAAACATAGTCTATCAGGCACACTTAAGGACCTTTGGTTGATCCTTGTGTAATTGAAACCCAAATGTTGAACTTTAAATGAGAATCGGTGCCCCCGAAGTTAAAAGACATTTCAGGTTTTCAAGTGCACAATATCAAGCTAAAGGTCACTTAACATGTTCTAGTTTTCATTATCACGAAAATTCTTCAAAACAGGCATTTTGTAAAATTTCGGTCAGCATTTCGGTCACCTATTGGCTAGCCGAATGGGGAGTAGCGGCTAGCCGCCAACTGACGGGTAAGCTGACCGCTGGAAACCCTGGTCCAGTCACAGCTTCTGAAAACGAACCGCCAAAACTCGGTTGGCTAGCGGTTAGCCGAAATGGGAATTTCGGTTAGCCGCCAGCTGACCGAAAAGGTGACCGAAATCCCCAGTCGAAATGCAGGCTTCTGGAAAAGGAACCGCTGATTTTGGTTGGCTCGTGGTTTGCCGAAATGGGGATTTCGGCTAGTCGCCAGCTGACCGAAGGCTGACCGAAACTGCACGGGCAGTGCATTTCAAGTCTGAATTTTTACTTTTCTTCTCCCCTTCTTCTTACTTCTCACATAACCTGCACTTTCCTAAACCTACATGCCCTCTAAGGGATTAAACACACATATCATAGCACAAGTTAAGACATCACATTTTTATCCTTCAATCTAAAACAAAATCCCCAAGATTTCCAATCGAGACATGGATTTATTATGAAATGAAGAGAATGAAAGACAATGAATCAAATACACACAATGCTAACATTCATTCTAGATTGTTTACTTGCCTTGCCCAAGATGATAAACCAAACCTCTCTTCAAGCACTCCTATTCAAGAGCTAAGCCAAACACTACAAAACCCCATGAAAACCATTCAAAACTCACTCAAACTTGAAAACAAGAAATCCATTACGAAATGGGTGTTACAACTTAGAAAAACAAGATCTTTATGAGTTGAAAAGACTCCATTGAAGAGATGGGTCGGAGCTCTTACCTAGAGATGGTCAAACAAGAGGAGATGAAGAAAATGGAGAGCTTACCCCACTAGAAACTTTAAGAAATTTGTATCAATAGAAAGCTTGCAAGGAGAGGAAGAAGTTGTTGGTCTTGGAATTTTATTTGGAGATCTCTAGCTTGAGCATGCAAGAAGGGAAAAGTGAAGAGAAAAGAAAAGGCTTCTCAACCCTAGGTCTTGAAAAGTTGCAGGATTTGGGAAAGTGAATGAGAAAGGAGAAGGAGAAGACTTAAGTGGTTGGGTTGTGAGCCTCATATGTCTGGAACTAGAGATTGCTAAAACATAATTTACGGGCCCCGGATGAAGTCGACGAAGAAGGATAAAGTGATCCTAAAAAAATCTAGTTTCCAAAAAGTATAATTTTGACATGGTTTTGAGATTTCGAAATTTGTGTCTAGATTTGGGTATAAAAGACAAATTTTACCCTTTTGGGCTAAAACTAGGATTTCTGGGCTTCAAACACGAACGGGCAGAAAACGAAGTTGTAACGAATAATAAAACTATTCAAATGAAATAAAAATCATAATTAAAACGAAAATCAAAACGATCCTCCCAAGCTTATACGTATACTTAGGCCTCCCTGAGCATGTCTGACTAACACTAAACGTTCTCAAAATTCCCAAAGTTTTGTCCAGGACTAAAACTAACTATTTCTAACCAAACGGAAACTAAACTCACTTAAGGCTAAACACACACTAATCATACACTAATCGAGTTAGTCTGGGTTGGGGTCTAACATTCTCCACCCCTTAGGATATTTGGGCCACCAAATAAAAATAAACATTTACATCTGGTAACAACTGTGGATACTTTCTCTGCACTTGATCTCTCAATTCTCATGTGGCTTCCTCTGGCTCGTGATTTTCCAAAAGTACCTTGACCCACTAAATTGTCTGATTCCTCAGTTCTTGCTCTTTGGTATTAATGATCTTGATCGGCTTTTCCACATACGAGGCATCTTCTCGAATCTCCAAAGGCTTGTGCTGTAGTATATGCGAAGGACTAGAAACATATTTCTTGAGCATAGAAGTATGAAATACGTTGTGCACCCCAGAGAGTTCCGGCGGTAACGTAAGTCTATATGCGACATCTCCAATCTTGCTCAAAATCTCATACGGACCAATAAACCTCCTTGACAATTTGCCCTTTTGACCGAACCTTAGAGTTCCTCTAACTGGTGAAATTTTCAAGAACACTTTGTAACCCACTTGAAACCGCAATGAAATTCTCTTCGGCGAGTGTCTGCATAACTCTTCTGCCTACTTCGGGCGATCTTTAAACGTTCATGAATCAGCTTGACTTTGTCACTTGTCTCTCTAACTATCGTCGGTCCATGAAAACTACGCACACCGACTTCTTCCCAGCAAACTGGAGTTCTGCATCTTCTGCCATAGAGTGCCTCAAAAGGTGCCATACCGATGCTAGAGTGGTAGCTATTGTTATAAGCAAATTCACAAAGCGGTAAACACTCATCCCACTGAACCTTGAAATCCAATACACAAGCACGTAACATGTCTTCAAGAGTCTGTATCGTCCTTTCTGATTGACCATCTATCTAAGGATGATATGCTATGCTGAATTGAAGTTTGGTACCCATAGATTGATGTAGAGTTTTCCAAAACTTTGAAACAAACCTGCTGTCTCTGTCTGAAGTAATGGAGACGGGCTGACCATGTTTACTAACAATCTCATCAACAAATAGTTTTGCAAGTGGTGCCATATGCATCATATTCCCTGTCTTCATCGGAATGAAATGAGCAGACTTTGTCAGACGAACTACAATAATCCAAATTGCATTATTTCCCTTCTTGGTATTCGGCAAACCGGAGACGAAATCCATGGGGATGTGCTCCCATTTCCACTTCGGAATCTCTAATGGTTGTAGCAAACCTGGGGGCTTCTGATGTTCTGCTTTAATCAACTGACAAGTCAGACAACGGGACGCGAAAGTTGCTAGCTCTCTCTTCATGTTGTTCCACCAAAATCTATTCTTCAAATTGTGGTACATCTTCATGCTAGCCAGATGCATGAAATATCTTGTACTGTGAGCTTCATTCATTATATCGTTCTTCAAGCCATCCACATTCGGCACACACAATCGGTCACGAAAATACAGTATCCCGTTCACCATCTTGAAATCTGGGCGCTCTGTGATATGCTCCACTATCTTTGCCAAGTCTGGGTCTTCCAATTGACTATCCTTGATCTTCTGAATGAAGGTAGGTTCTGATACTGTCATATTTGCTAACATTGCACCCAGCTTAAGGGTTTGTACTTCTACACCTAACTCTTCAAACTGCTGTAAAACACCAACTCCTCTCAAACTGGCCATGATCACTGATTTTCTGCTCAATGCATCAGCTACAACATTCACCTTGCCTGGATGATACTTGATTGGGAAGTCATAATCCTTGATATACTCCATCCACCGTCTCTGTCTCATATTTAAGTCCTTCTGCGAGAATAAGTATTGCAAACTTTGGTGATTTTAATGGACTTCAAAATTTTCTCCATAGAGATAGTGTCTTCACATCTTCAAGGCAAATACAACTGCTGCTAATTCTAAGTCATGAGTTGCGTAGTTCTTCTCATGGTTCTTCAACTGTCTTGAGCCATAAACAATCACTTTGCCATCCTGTATCAATACACAACCCAGTACCACATTCAAAGCATCTGTATAAACAATAAATCCACCGTTGCCCGATGGTAATGTAAGGATTGTAGATGTGGTTAATCTTCTCTTCAACTCTTGAAAACTTGTTTCACACTGTTCGGTCCAAACAAATGGGACATTCTTCCTGGTCAATTTCGTCAACGGTGTTGCAATGGATGAAAAACCTTGGACAAATCTTCTGTAATAGCCTGCTAACCCCAAAAAGCTTTTGATTTCTGTCACACTGCTTGGTCTCACCCAATTAACAACTGCTTCTATCTTGACTGGATCAATAGCTAAGCCTTCTCTGGAGATGATGTGGCCTAGAAAAGCAACATGCTCTAGCCAGAATTCGCACTTACTGAGTTTTACATAAACCTAGTTGTCCCTCAAAAGCTATAACGCTGTCCTCAAATGTTCTTCATGGTCCTCCTTACTCTTGGAATACACAAGGACATCATCAATGAATACTACTGTAGAGTGATTCAAATATTGTGAGAAGACTTTATTCATAAGAGCCATAAAGACTGCGGGTGCATTTGTCAAACCAAAGGACATCACTAAGAACTCGTAGTGCCCATATCTTGTTCTAAAGGCCGTTTTCTGAACATTTGAGTATCTAACTCTCAACTGATGGTACCCTGACCTCAAATCTATTTTGGAAAACTAGGCTGCTCCTTGCAATTGATCAAATAATTTGTCTATCATTGGCAATGGATACTTGTTCTTCACGGTTACATGATTCAATTTTCTGTAATCTATGCACATTCTCAAACTTCCATCTTTCTTTTTTCACCAATAACACGGGTGCTCCCTGTTGACACCAAAAATTTCACTTTGCCTCTACAACATCAAGAAACCACATGAAGCCGCATCCTACTACAAACGGGCAATACTGCTTCAAGCATCAGAACTTGTCAGAATCAAATACAAACTGCAAGATCCTCCATGACAGCCAAAAGAGGGGTTCACATGAAGTTTCGGGCTATTCCAACATCATTTGGCCTAACTTCACTCCTCCGGCAGTGAAACAGGCACTCTTGGCGGTAACTACGTTGAAGACATCAAAACTTCGACCAGAGCCTACGGATGGTCTCAAAATACCTCCAAAAGGCTCCATGCCAAATTTCATGTCAAACCGACAACGTTTGACACTCCATCAACCCTCGAGCAGTAAAATCAAATCTCTCAGTGGCAAGAACCACCAAGAGCATTACTCATCAAACGAAGCACATGGGCGGCTTCAACATGCTTCAAAAGGGCTGCACGTCAAATTTCAGGTCATTCCGACAACGTTTAACCCTACTTTGACGCTCCGAAAGAAAATTAAAGTTATCGGCGGCGGAGCACCCCGGGACCATGACATCCAAATTGGAGCTAATGGATCATCTCAAAATGACTCCAATAGGCTCCCTGTCAAATTTCAGGCCAATCGGACATCGGTTGACCGCACATCAAAGCGCGACATCTTCCTCGTGGCGAAATCAAGCCTAGCAACGACGGGACCCCAAACGGCTTCAAAACTCAAACCAAATCCCATTGTTGGTCCTACCTATTGCCCAGGAGGCTCCACGTCAAATTTCAGGTCATTCCGACACCGTTTGACCTAGTTTCGACTCTTGATGGAAATTCGACAACAAAGTCTTTGGCTTTTCCAAAAAATAGGAAACTTTGTGCTCCGATTTGCACGGCTTCTCATCAGGTTTTCTTCAGGAGAATCAATCCAAAAAATGAGGAAAAATGTCAAGAAAAATATAGGAGGAAAAAAGAGACAAAAAACTCGAAAAACAGCCGACGAAATGGCGACCAAAGGGGAAAATCCCCCCATGGTCGCTGGCGACCCTGGAAATCCGGGTCGCCGGATTTCCGCCGGAAGGCCCTTTTTCTGATTCTTTTCGCGTTTCGGGAGTTCTAGCCCCTGCAATTTCCTGAAATTTTGATTTTTGATGCTCGAAATCGACTGATCTTCGTCTACATCTCAGATCCGCCGTCAAGAGCATGAAATCATCACTGATCGCTCCAAGATCGCCAACCGGCTGACCAAGAAAGTACACTTTCTGTCCGACCAATCGAGAAATCGACAAGACAGATGGTACCGGCCCACTGTTAGCAATCTATGATTGAAGTTGCATGATCATCCGACATTGATCAACATGAAGATTCATCGTCGATCATCGCAAGAAGAATTCCAAAAGACACAGCACGGCCCGCGACTCTTCAAATCCTCGGCGACCACTTAATGTTGTTAATTGACTTAACTAAATGCGGTCATTAACTCATTATTTTGGACGGCCCAATCAGAAGCAAGAGAATGAGAGTTACAAGTCAAAGCCATCATGGCATTAAAACCATGAAACTCCTCTCATCATGGAGATTAAAGGCGATTAAATGCCCATCATTCTCCATCGGTTAATCAGATTCAAGGAAAAAGGAGTTACAAAATCAAGAAATAAAAACTTGTAACTCCTTCCATCATGGAGTTTTAAAGTCATCAAAGCTCATAAACAATCCTAAATGGCTACCAAAGGCCTATAAACAAGAGATCATTCCAAGAAGAATGGATCCAGAAATCCATCCAGAAAAATCGGAGAAAATCAACCAGAAAGATCGTCCAGAAGCTTTGCTACTCTGAAGAAACTCTGCTGCAACAAACACCACAAGGTGATCGAAGTCCCTTGGGGGGCACTCCCCCGCAAGAAAAAACCTTCTCTTCTCCTACTCAACATGGCCAAGGCACAGCTCTTCAGCCCGTATCTTCGCTTTTTATTGGGTATAGGACCTTCTCTTGGTCCTTATCCTCTAAAAACCTGAAGTCCAAGCCAAGCCAAAGAATCAAAGCATCAAGTGTTATCATCTGAAGGACGATGGCGAAGTCTATACATGACTTGCGACCGTCGATCTGAACTGGTCCTCGCAATCCCCTGAGAAGTCAGATTCCCTTTCTTACTTTTCTGTTGTATTTTGTATTTTCTTTAAGAGACAAAAAATCACATTTCTTGTCTTTCTTCATCGATGAGATTTGTTAATCGCCTTTCACAACACAAAATCGTAATTTACGACACAAATCGCCTTTTACGGCAAAATCACCTCTCACGGCAATAAAAAAAGCTGTCTCTTTTCTTAAATATATGTGCAATGGAAAGTTAGAAAAAGGATTAATTTCCTTTCTACTTGCGAAGGTGGATCTTCGGATCACCATTTCTAAATTCCAAGTAGAATAGAAAATTTTGCATACTCGTACAAAAATGTAGATGCCCGCCTTTCTCCCCCCTTTCTTCCCTCCATTCGGCCTTTTTTCGGTGACCCAGGGGACGGATGGGGGAGGAAAGGAAGGAAATCGGGTCCATCAAGCTGGCACACCCGGTGGGACCAATTCATTTGAGAACGCGATGCTTGAATTCTTAGGCTCCTTTCTAGTTGGTGGCCTATGTTGGATCTTGCATAAAAAAAAAAAACATGAGATAGGATTTTTGGAAAATTTCTACCTTTGAATTTATTTCCATTCTTTCTCATTTTAGAAAAAAAAAATAAATCTGATTTCTTTTTTTTTTTTTAATCCAATTTTGAGAAACTTTGATCCTCTCCTCTTTGAACTTGATAGCTCACAGAAATGTTTGCAGCTATTGTTCTTATCGGGGAATGGGCCATTCTCTTCGATGAGTCCGATAGGGATTTCCAAAAAAAAAAAACTCTACAAAAAAAACCTCCTTAAAATTTTTTTTCTTTTTTGGAATCAAATTTGAGAAAGTTTGGTCCCCCACCTTTTTCGGATTTAGCGCTTGTAGAAATGTTTGAGCCCTTATTCGGATTGGGACACCGATTGTTCTCTTTGATGAATCCTCTAAAAAATTTGTTTTTCAAAACCCACTAAGGTTGCACCAATTGCGTTCTTTGACCAAAGTGGATCTAAGAAAAGCCTTGTCCAGAGTGTGGAGACAACTAGACTGTTTGAGGCAAGGGTCCTCCAAACGGGTTCATTAAGTAATCCTACCCTTACCTGGGGGTTGATCTATCTACTAAGGTTTCATAAGGCCGAATTGAAAACCTTTGTGTTTCTTTCAAAAAAATAAAAAAATAAAAATCGTCATATTTGGGTTTACATCTGAGAAATCTTGGTCCCCTCCTTCTCGGATTTAGCGCTCGCAGAAATGTTTGAGCCCTTATTCGGATTGGAACACCATTTGCTCTCTTTTATGAATCCGACTTTTACCTTTCAAAACATCCCATCTCGTGTCTATTCCAAAGATGCGATTTGCAACATTTGTGCCTAGCGATGCTAGTACGCCCTTCCGGGTCTACTGTATTCGCGACTGACACATTTGTATCACTAACCTTATATCATCGTACCTCGAGTGAGCTTCGCTTCTCGGTAATTTGAATTAAGGTCTACAATTGCTTCTAGCAGTCATTGGAATGCTGGCTCTGAGCCTCCCGTACTTGCGTTCAGAACAATTGTATCCTCTATGGCTTTTTGCCTTCTTCACCTCACTTGGACTAGGCCATGTTCCCCTGAGCGGTTTGAAGAGACAAAACCATAGTTCTTTCCCATTTATGATCACTATATTCTTGTGATTACTAATGGACGTGGTCTTGTTTCAGAAGTTTTCCAAAAAGTAACAATGGCAGCTTCCTTAACCATCACTTTCGATGAGAACAAGTACCATCTCATGCTCCAAGAGAAGCAGAACAAGCGCACTCATAAGCGCCCTGCTAGTTGCCGAAGCGTCACCTCCCTCGGCAAATCTCAGAACACCGGGTCAACCTCTACTCCCCAGACTATCATCTTCAGTATCGCGACCCCGGAACGGGATCCCGAGCCCGCGACGTTGTTGGGTATGATAGGAATTTTGTAGATTGCAATTTGATGGATGCATTATCATTCAAGCATCATTTGATTTACACACATTTGCATTGATTTAGATAAACTTGAAATCTTGTTTTACACATGCATTGTTTTTAAGATATTGATTTATGCATGATTTGTTTTTAATCTTGGATGCATTTGTTTTTTGAATAAGTAGTTTTTAGAAATCAAGCTAGCCATTTGTTTTATGGTTTTGAATCTTTTTTGGCATTTTATGTTTCATGTTTTAAAACCCTTGGAATGATTTAAAACATGTTTTTAAGCTTGATTTAATGGCCTAAAAAATTCCCAACCAAAAAAATTTTGAAAAATGGATTTTAGGGAATTTTGGTCCCAGGCCAGAAACGAAGTGTACCAGGTCAACCGAGCCAGGCCCAGGTCGACCAGGTATACTGCCGTTGGCCATTTTTCAAACGGTCACTTTTTTGACCGTTGTGAAGGCCAGGTCGACCGGGGATGGGCCAGGTCGACCGGGAAAGAGCCGTTGGGCACTTTTTGGCTATAAATAGTGGTTCATTCCTTTGAAAAAATTGATGATCAAGAGGCCATCCTTGAGAGGTTTTGAGACCAATCAAAGGGAAATGGACTAAGGGATGAAGGGGATCATTAGGAAAGCTAAAGCTTGGATTAATGAAGTTAATTCACCAAGTAGGCTCTACTTTCCTTAATCATATGTTTTCATGCTTTGTTTTATTTTTGGTAAATCTTTTGTAGCATGATAAACTATGAGGTGTTGTGTCCTTAACATGTTTTATGTTTTGAATTGATTTATTGTTTTGGATACATCACCATTGATTCAATCCAAGTAGTACTTTATTTGGTAAATCTAAGTAGATCATGTTAATGAAAGAATCTTTGAAATCATATGTAACATGATTCCTATACTTGGTTGAATCTATGGTTGTTGTTTTTCAACATAAGAAAATCACTTTCAAAACTATCTTATGTTTTGGATTCAACATCTTTACAAATCATATGTTTTCATGTTTTGTTTTATCTTTGGTAAATCTTTAGTAGCATGTTAAACTATGATTTGTTGTGTCCTTAACATATTTATGTTTTGAATTGATCTATTGTTTTGGATGCATCACCATTTGATTCAATCCAAGTAGTACTTCATTTGGTAAATCTAAGTAGATCATGTTAATGAAAGAATCTTTGAAATTTTATGTAATATGATTCATATACTTGGTTGAATCTTTGGTTGTTGTTTTCCATCATAAGAAAATCTCTTTCAAATGTATCTTATGTTTTGGATTCAACAAACTTTACAAATTATATGTATTATTGTGTTAAAGTTTCACAACTTGCTTTGCTTTGATAGGTATATCATTTTCAAGTTGTATTTATAAATACATATGATTTGTCCCCTATTTTCAATCAAATCTATTTTTAGGTGCTATAACATAATAACAAGACATAGTATCAAAGGAAGAAGTTAAAATGACATTCCCATCAAGATTCAAGTTATGAGACTAACTCAAAAGTAAGTTAAGTTTTAGTTACAACCCATAAGAGGCCAATACACTTCTCAAAATAATAAAGGAAATCCCAAGACAAAATGACGAAACTCAAGAAACCCGCCCGACGTCTAATTGACATCGTCGGGCTGCCACTCTCTCACTGGGGGTGGCTCAAGAGCCTCCTCCTGACGCTCCTCCTCAAAGGCAACGTCTCCTGCACCTGGGCACCAACAAACAAGGGTCAAACACAATGGTTTGGCAGGTAATCAATTTAGGTGCAAGCATGAAACCATAAACGTTTTAAGAAACATGTAAGCAAATCCTTGATTTGAAATACTACGATAGCTGAGATACCTTTTCGAGAATACATAATAAAGCTGAGATACTAAAACAAACTAGCATGAGTACGTATAATATCATGAATAGTTACAATCCACAAAGAGCCCATCCTTTCTCTATCATTTATATAATGAAAAGAGCAAGCACGCACGACAAGCACGATATACATAATATAATCATGACACGATTCCCACATATACGGGGATTTCCGGCCGCGGAACCGGGCATGCACGATGTGTAATAAAATACACGACTAGTCTGCAGACAGTCCACAAGTTTAAGGACCCCTAGACAGTGGATCAAACTGAAAGGGCAGTCCAAGCTCAGTGGTGTTCACTTAATTCATGAATGCACAAAACACGCGAAACACTATCAAAACATGACGAGATGAAAAGGGAAAGTCACTTATCAAAGCACGACGAACACGACTAGCAAATGGCATAATTAATATGCATAACACGCTTAGGAAGTGACCCCTTTTTCTTGAAACAAATCTTTAAAACAAGCTTATACTTGAAATCCAAAACGAGTACACGATGGCACTTATCGTACCTATCGGAATTCAAATACGAAATCTGTCAAGCATGTGTTAAGGCTATTAATTGACCTTTGTGAAATTGGTACCCCAAATGTCGGAATATATAGGAATTGGTGTCCCCGAAGTTGGGTTGCATTTCGAAGTTCCATTTACACAATGTCAAGTCAAAACCCTTAACATAGTCTAGTTTTTTCAACCTTCAAGAAAATACACAACGAAATAATTCTTCTTCCTGAATCTGGCAGGTTCGCTCGAGCGGACCTTGTAAGGTGATGACACTTCGCTCGAGCGAGACAGTTCGCTCGAGCGGACATTAGGTCGCTCGAACGGACAGCTCTCTGTCTTGCTCCAGATTATACAGAGGGCAGTTCGCTCGAGCGGACAATAGGGTCGCTCGAGCGGACAGCTCTCTGTCTGCGCTCGGACCAAACAGAGGCTTGTCCGCTCGAGCGGACCCAAGGGTCGCTCGAGCGGACAAGCTTCTGCCTGTGCTCGCAGAGTGCAGAAAATCCCTTTCTCTTGTACAACTTCCACTACATTTTTCTCCTTCTTCTCATCCTCAATCCACATAAAATCCCCTGAGCCTTCATGCTCACCAAGGGTTCATTTTCCACAATTTCAACTATTCAATCCACATGAAAACAAGATCATAAACAAGTTTATATGCAAAATTTCTAAAATAGCAATGAAATCTAAAATACACATACAACCATGAGCCTATAAAGATTACTTGCCTTGCCCAAATGCTAAACACTCCTCTTCAAGCACTCTTATTCAAAAGCTAAGCCAACACTACAAATAAACCCAAGGAAATCCATTCAAAACTCAACAAAAATGAAAACAAAGAATCCATTTTAACAAAAGGGTTTGTAAACATGAAAAACATGATCTTTAAGAAACTAAAAGACTTCATGCACAACATGGATTGAAGCTCTTACCTAGAAATGGCCAAAAAAAATAGAAGGAAGGAAATGGAGAGCTTATCCCACCAGAAGTTCCAAGAAATTTGTACCAATAGAAAGCTTGCAAGGAGAGGAAGAAGATGATATCCTTAGAAATTCATTTGGAGATCTCTAGCTAGGTCATGCAAGATGAGGAAGATGGAAAAGAGAGAAGGGTTTTCAGCCCTAGGTCAAGAAGTTGCAGAGATTTGGGGGAAATGAATGAAAAGAGAGGGAGATGGGGTTTAAGTGATGACAATGGGCCCCAAATGACTTGAACCTTGAAATGACTAAGACATGATCTTGCGGGCCTCGGATGACTTCGACGAAGAAGGATAAAACGATCCTTGAAATATCTAGTTTTCAAAAAGTATATTTTTGACATGGTTTTGAGATCTCAAAAATTGTGTCTAGATTTGTGCATAAAAGACAATTTTACCCTCTTTGGGCCAAAACATGGGTTTTTGGGCTTTAAACATGAATGGGCTTAAGACGAAAGTTGTAACACATAGAAAAATCATTTAAATGAAATCAAAATCACAATCACACGGAACCCGATACGATCCTCCCAAGCTTACACGTGCACTCAGGCCTTCCTGAGTGTCTCTGACTAATACTAAACGTTCTCAAAATTCCCAAAGCTATGTCCAAGACTAAGACTAATCATTTCTAACCCAACGACTACTAAACCCACTTAGGACTAAAAACATACTAATCGCACACTAATCGAATTGGTCTGGGTCGGGGTCTAACATTCAGGTCGCTGGGACCGTTCCCGTAGAGGAAATCGCACCTGTTAAGAAGCAAAAGATCGCCCCGCAACGTGTCACTGCCATGACACCAAGGGTGAATGCAAAGAAACCTGAAGCCCGTGGCAACCCCATGAAGCCTCAACCTGCAAAGAACCAAGTCTACCCTAAGACTTGAGGTACCCAAGCCTTTGCCAAAACAAAGGAGGTCCCGAACATCTGCAAAGCCAGCATACCTAGCCCCTCTCAAAGAAAACCGGTTCTATCCTCTTGCATACATGAAGGAGGAGAAACCAGCCTCTTGCCTGACAAAGAAGGCAACCCATCATCAGTCGGCTTACTCTTACAAGCCAAAAATTAAATCATACATCACTAGGCCTCTGCAAGAACCTGCCAACGCCTGCATTCCTGCAGTTCGACCATTTATCTCAACGGAGGCTGAACTCGCAAGATTCAAAGTTTCGCTACGACAGTCGAAGGACCGAGTCCAAATCCTGTCCGTGCCTAGCTTCAAAGAAGACTTGCTCGGCTGCTGCGCTCGAGGGAGTACATCCTTCCTTACTAAAGCCCAGCCAGAGCTGACCGAAGCTCAAATTGCTCGTCGCATATGTCGTCGCATGTCGTATCGACAAAAGAGACTAAAGAAGCAAAGGACCCAGCGTCCTATCTTCCAAGTCTCCCAAAAATGGGTCGAAAAAGAAAGACCCGATCAAATTGCTGCTGTCCATATGGTTGGCAAAACCAGAAGACGTTAGAAGTCAACAACTAAACTTCATGTCCGACGACAGGTGACTCACAGCGTCTCCCGGACACGAAGACATCTGGAAGAATCTTCTACTCCTTCAAGCCAAGGACAACGGAGTAATCCTTCCTCAAGCTCTTCAAGAATGAGCCCCAGCTCAGTCACCAGGACGATCTCTTCGTTCGAATCACGGAGGATAGACGTCTTGGCAACAAACTCTGAGCAACCTCGCAATCCACCTCCTGATGAAACGACCGCACGCATCCAACAATTGGAGCAAGGTCAGCAGAGGATTGAGGCTCTGATGGAAAATCTTTTTCTCACGTTTCGGCGTCAAGAAAACAACCAACCTCCTCCAGATAACGAGGAAATTGCAGAAGATAGTGAGTCACGCGCCCTTACCAAAAAGGACGTTGACGATATCCTCGCCAAAGCGAAAGAAGAGGATACACTGAAGGAGCATGGGATCAAGCCACCATATCCCTTATGGATGGACTCGGTCCCGTTTCCTGCAAAATTCAAACAACCTACTCTCCAAACATATACGGGGAAAGGTTCAGCGAGACAACACGTCATCCACTTCAAAATACTGACGGGAGCTATCGCGGATCAAGATGCCCTCAAGATCCGTCTCTTTATAAGTACCCTAAAAGGTACAACCTTCGATTGGTACTCCACTCTGCTGGAGGACTCCATCCAAAATTGGGCCATGCTAGAGACACGTTTCCTGACCCACTTCAAAGGTGAGGATTATCCTGTTACTATGACACAACTCTGCAGCCTAAAACAGGGAGAGAATGAGTCAACTTACGACTTCATTCAAAAGAGGAAGGCAATGGCGTATAAGTGCTCAGATGTGCTGCCACAAGCGTCGCTCGTCGAGATCTATCGTAACAACATGAGAGCGAGAATCCGCTCCATGATTATCGGCAACAAATCAAAGAACCTAGGAGAACTCCTAGAAGCAGCTATGGAGGCTGAAACGGTGATCAAAGACCTCAACAGTCAGCAGTCATCAAAGAAAGAGCCGGCTACCATTACGACCTCAAAACCAAAGAAAAAGGAGGTTCTTAATGTGCAAACCAAGTCAGCTCCTCAGCAACCGAAGAAAGCCGAAAACAAAGCTGTAGGTAAGAAACCTGAACTCTTTGATGCCTTCAGAGAACGAGTAGAGAAAAATACCCGTTCGATGAAGATGTTGAAGAAATCTTTGAGGCTCTCGTAGCAAATGGTAAACTCACCTTGCCTGAGCCTAAAAGACCGGGAGATGTTGGCAAAACCAATGATCCTCGGTATTGTCCATACCATCAGATGATCTCACATCCTCTCAATCAATGCTTCGTTGTGAGAGAGAAGATCAACGAGATGTGGAAAAACGAGGTCATCACCTTTGACAAAAACTATGGGTTTGCCTCCGTCAACTTGGTGTCGTATGGACAAACTTCAAAATCACCAAAGGAGAAGACCAGTACTTCCTTTAAGGTGATAAAAATGACCCAGACGTCCCAAGAGTTGGTCCCTTATCCAACACCTGATGTACAACCTATATGGGTGCATCCCGATTTCCTTGAAGATGAAAATTGGGAGATCGTCAAAACAAAGCCTACCGCTCAACAGCGAAGGCAAGCTAAGAGACAACTCCGCAAGCTCAAGCAGCAGGAGAAAGCTCAACTAAAACAAAAAGTCCCCGAAAAGCCAGAGACCTCTTCCACTGCTTCGCTGGGGGCAACGGAAGAATCCAAGGCTTCAAAGGTGGAAAGAAAATCCGCCCCTGTTGATTTCATGCCACCTCAATTCAAAAATGAAACTATGCAGGGGGCATCATACTCTTGCAATTCAGTAATTGGATTCTCCATGAAAGGATATGAGTCCAGTGACACCGCCAGTGACATCGACGAGTGGGAGGAATCCCTTGAAACAGGAGAATACCTCTCCGATGAAGAATGGGTTCCCGAATCTCACCTTATGCCGGTAATCAGGTATAACCCATATAGGCAACAAGGATCCTGGCCTGATGATGAAGAAGACCAGGAAGATGTTTAGGAAAATGCTGTTGACCCAGCACCCTTCAACGCTCCAGCGGAACTCAATCGTGTTGAACCACAGGGGGCGGACGAGGAAGAAGATTTGGCTCCCATGCCTGATCTTGAAGAGCATACGAGAATCTTACAGCGCTGTCGCGACCTCGGGCCTGCGACGTAGGTTGTTACAACTACTATTGAAGATTTTGCTTTCCCACAGGTTCCCGCGGTGAGGACTCCCAAAGACACGCGGAAATCTGACTCACATGATCAAGTTTGCGGAAGCGAGTAGCAAAACACATCACGGTGAGCACCAATAAAATATTTAAGTGCTATCACAATAATAAACAAGACGTAGTATCAAAGGAAGAAGTAAAAATGGCATTCCCAACATAGTTCAAGTTATAAGACTAACACGAAAGTAAATTAAGTTTTGTTACAACCCATAAGAGGCCAACAGAGGCCAATACACTTCACCAAAATATAACCAAAATAAACCCCAAGGCAAAATGATAGTGAGACTCAAGAACCCGCCCGACGTCTAGATGACATCGTCGGGCTGCCACTCTCTCACAGGGGTTGGCTCACAAGCCTCCTCCTCAAAGGTAACGTCTCCTGCACCTGGGCACCAACAAACAAGGGTCAAACACGACGGTTTGGCAGGAAATCAATTTAGGAGCAAGCATGAACAATAATGTTTAGGAAAACATATAAACAATACTCTAATTTGAAATACTACAATGACTGAGATACATAAAACAAACTAGCATGAGTACATAATATATATCATGAATAGTTACAATCCACAAAGAGCCCATCCTTTCTCTATCATTTATATAATGAAAAGAGCAAGCATGCACGACAAGCACGATATACATAATATAAGCACTACACGATTTCCCACAAAGACGGGAATTCCGGCCGCGAAACCGGACACGCACGATGTGTAATAAATACACGACCAGTCTGCAGACAGTCCACATGTTTAAAGACCCCCAAACAGTGGATCAAACTGAAAGGGCAGTCTAAGCTCAGTGGTGTTTACTTAATTCATGAATGCACAAAACACGTGAAACACGGTCTAAACACGTCGAGATAAAAAGGGGGAAATCACTTATCGAAACACGATGAACATGACTAGCAAGGGCATAATTAATATGCATAACACGCTTGGGAAGTGATCCCCTTTTTCTTGAAATCATTCTTCAAACAAGCTTATACTTTGAAATCCCAAAACTAGTACACGATGATATTTATCATACCAAAACGGAATTCAAACACGAAATCTGACAAGCATGTGTTAAGGCTGCAAATTGACCTTTGTGTAATTAAGACTCCAAATGTCGGAATATATATAAGAATTGGTGTCCCCGAAGTTGGGTTGTATTTCGCAGTCCCATTTACACAATGTCAAGTCAAGACCCTTAACATAGTCTAGTTTTCAACCTTTGAGAAAATACAGAAAAGAAATAAATTCTTCTTCCTGAATCCGGCAGGTTCGCTCGAGCGAACTTTATAAACTGATGACACTTCGCTCGAGCGGATATAAGGTGCGCTCGAACGGACAGCTCACTGTCTTGTTCCAAATAATTCAGAGGACAATTCGCTCGAGCGAACTATAGGGTCGCTCGAGCGGACAACTCTTTGTCTGCGCTCGGACCAAACAGAGGCTTGGTCGCTCGAGCGAACCCAGGGGTCGCTCGAGCGAGCAAGCTGCTGCCTGTGCTCGCTGAGTGCAGGAGCTGCCTTTCTTTTACACATCTTTCACCACATTCTTCTTCTTCTTCTCATCAATCAATCACATATAATCCCTTGAGCCTTCATGCTCACCAAGGGTTCATTTATCACCATGTCAAGCATCAAAATCAAATAAAACATATCCATGAAGCTTGTAAACAAATTTTATGCACAATTTCTAAAATAACAATGAAATCAAAATATACATGCATCATTCCTATAGAGATTACTTGCCTTGACCAATGCTAACAATACTCCTCTTCAAACTCTTCCTCAAGCTAATCTCACACTACAAGAACCCAAGAGAAAACCACACAAACTCACTCAACAATGAAAACAAAGAACGCATTTGAACAACAAGGGTTTTCCAAATTGAAAAACAAGATCTTAAGGTACCAAAATAACTCCATGAAAATTATAAGTTGAAACTCTTACCTAACAATGGCTAAACAAGAAGAAAATGGAGAAATGTAGAGCTTGATCCACAAGAAGCTCAAAGAAACTTGTATTGATAGAGAGCTTGCAAGGAGATGAAGAAGATGATGACTTTGGAATTCTTTTTGGAGCTCTCTAGCCCAAGCATGCAAGATGAAGAAGATTGAAGAGAAGAAGAGCTTTCATTGCCCTAGGTTAAGAGATTGCAGAGATTTGGGGGAAATGAATGGAATGAGAGGGAGAAGAGACTTAAGTGAAGAGAGTGGGTCCCAGCTAGCTGAATCTTGAAGTGGTCAAAACACGGTCTTACGGCCCTCGGATGACTTCGACGAAGAAGAATAAAATGATCGTCGAAAAATCTAGTTTCCAAAAAGTATAGTTTTGACATGGTTTTGAGATCTCAAAAATTGTGTCCAGATTTGTGCACAAAAGACAATTTTACCCTCTTTGGGCCAAAACATGGGTTTTTGGGCTTCAAATATGAATATGCTTAAAACGAAAGTTGCAACACGTCGAAACATCATTCAAATGAAATCAAGACCACAATCGCACGGAACCCAACACGATCTTCCCAAGCTCACACGTGCACTCAGGCCTTCCTGAGTGTGTCTAACTAATACTAAACGTTCTCAAAATTCCCAAAACTATGTCCAAGACTAAAACTCATTACTTCTAACCCCACGCCAACTAAACCCACTTAGGACTTAACACATACTAATCGCACACTAATCGACTTGGTCTGGGTCGGGGTCTAACAAGCGCCTTGCCTTAGAACAAGATCAAGATCCTCGCGATCAAAACTCGGAACCGGAAGTCCTTGAAGATCAACAGGTACCTCCTCCCTCAACTCCTAAAAATGGAGAAAACTGCTGGATAGATGATCCTCTCACATTCGATGATGAGTCTGATTCCCAACAATCCCCTGTGGGGGAATCTCCCATCAGGGCAATGTGCAATGCGATAGCTCAGGATGATAGTGCCTCTGAAGCATCATCTACCGAAGACACGTACTCTCCGGCTACACTTGATAGTATATCCTCCGGAGCTACGTTTTCTCGGGTGACTTCCACTGAGATAACACTTCTCAGCCTTCGTCCCCTGAAATCGTGACATTGCAACTCATAGCTCTTCCGACCGATCATCCTGAAGAAACTTCAGCCGATGGAGACCTGGTCAGTTGGTCCCAGATACCTGACCTCATAGGAGATGTCTGGACTGACAAATTGCTCAATAAAGGAGAAAAGTTGCTGGATGTTGTTCAGGACTTGTTCCCGGAAAATGCTCCATGTAACGCAATCATTGAGGATGGTAACTCTGCTGCAGACACATCTTCAACAAATGAGAATGATCAACCCTTGGGTCTCAAGGACGATCTTCCAAATGAAGACCCTTCTTAAGAAGCTCTTGAAGTTGGTAGAGGTACCCATTCTAGCCGGGATTACCGCAAAAATTACAACCAATCTTCTTCTTCTTATGTAAATCCTTCAGGAAAAGATGTTGTAAACGCCCCAAGTGGCAACAATAATGAACATGCAGGCCCGAAGGAGGCTTTCAAGTACTACTTGATTGAGCACTTCAAACACATACCTGCACGGCTGCACATCCTTGACTTATTACGAATGTCTCCACAAACTCGTGATAGTCTCATTTCAGAACTACAAAGGCTGAATGCGGATGTCGACAAACATGCCCCACAAGTCCTACAAATTGAAATGGACTATAGGGTCAAAAAATCGAATACTCCCTCAAAGGAAAAAAAAGAAGAAAACTGAGGGATCAGGTATTGGATGCCTCTCGGTATAGAAAGCAGCAAGTGCAACTATCGCCTTCGGTAAGGATGACCTCTTGCTAGGCGAGATAAAGCACAACTGACCCCTGTACTTCACAGGGTACGTCAAAGAAATACCGATACTCAGAGTCCAAATCGACCCAGGGTTTGCACTTAACCTCATCTCTACTTCGGTGCTTGAAGAGCTGGGCATCCCACCTAGCAAGCTGAGTCACGCGTCTGTATCCATCTTTGGGTACGATGGGAGTGCTCAAAGGCCTATCGGTAAAATCAGGTTCAAGTTGCAAATCGGTGATCTTATCTCTAAAGTCACTGTGTATGCAATAAGAACCCCTTCATGCTACAACATCCTCCTCGGACGCCCTTGGATACACGAGAATGGTGTCGTCCCTTCAACTCTACATCAATGCATCAAGTTTGTTGACAACGACGGCTCGATACATCGAGTGTTTGTAGACAAAAAGCCCTTCAAAGGCAAAGAAGTCCATTTTGCAGATGCTCAAATGTACAAAGATGAAAAAAAAGAAAAAGAGGAAGAAATATCACCCTTTGCTGAAAATCTTCAGAAAGATAAAGGCAAGGTTCCTCAGCGATCATCGGAAGAAAACAAACCTTCCGGTAAATCCGAAGAGAGAGATCCATCTCCCTTCGTTGTCTCCCTCAAACCTTCAAAGCCTTTGGTCATAACAACCAAAGCAAAGAAGACAAAGCAAAACTCTGGGGCAAGCTTGCTGTCTTTTTCATGTCTATCATGCAAGACACGGATTCAGAGTCAGAGCCAGAAAATGACACACCGTCAAGCCAAGTTGACACTCAACAAGTTCGATCTGCTCTACCCCCAATAGAGACACCTGTTGACGTAGAAGATCCTACGTCTGCTTCGTTTATTGTTCCGGCAACTTCAGCAGAAGAGAAGCTAATCTTCTTCCACAGATCAGAAGCTTCTTCATCAAATTCCATGCTTGAACCTTTCCAAAATGAAGGTATGCCTCAGCTATTTCTATATAGTCCTGTGGCACAGTCTGGGGCAAGGTCGCGGCATTCTCACACCATTGGAGCCCGTCTTGACCAAAAGTCAGCTGGAAGATTGGAGACTCTATGGTCATGTAGAAAGATCTTCACATGGGTTGGGGTATGATCCCGACGCTCCCATGAGACAGTTGACACAAATGCCGAGGAGTCGATTTGCCGACCAAGCCTCAGCATCTCATGTCCTTGAAGACATCGATCTCCCTGGATATCTCTTTGAAGAGTCACCCGTCAAGGATCAGGGAAGCTCTACCAATTGGTACGATTTCTCTGATGATGATGAGGAGTTATCCGGTGAAACAGACATGTGGCGTTTTGACCCAGAAAAGCCATCGTCTCCAAAAGAAGTGCCCTACTTCGACCCAATTTCAACAGGAGATTGGGATCACCTCATAGCAAGCCTTGAGAAGATCATCGATCCTGAAGACCCATGGTTAGAAACAAAGCCTTGGCCTGAAAATGCCCTTGAAACTCTAGAAGGTTTCGTTGAGTTGGAAGCCTCCAAAAATATTGTGGAGGAACCACCTTCAAACCTTCCACCAGAAGATCCTGTTCAAAAGATAGACTTGAGAACACCGGATGACCCACGTCCTGTAATCATAAGCAAGAATATTAAGGATGATGAGTTACCCGAGTGTATCTCTTTTCTTCGTGAGTTTGTTGATTGTTTTGCATGGTCTTATGATAAAATGCCTAGCTTAGACCCCAAGATAGCAGTCCACAAACTCAATATGCAAAAAGATATCAAGCCTGTCAAACAAGGCCAAAGAAGATTCCATCCAGACGTGATGGACAAAATTGAACAAGAAGTTCAAAAACTAAAAAGCGTCGGCTTCATCCATGAGGAATAGTATCCTGAATGGTTGGCCAATATTGTCCCAGTGATAAAGAAAAATGGGCAGATCAGGGTTTGTATTGATTATAGAGACCTAAATGGCACTTGCCCGAAAGATGAGTTCCCGCTCCCCATACCAGAGGTGATGATTGACAACACCTGTGGGTTTGAGCGAATGACATTCATGGATGGATTCTCTGGCTACAATCAGATAAAGATGCATCTTGAAGATGAAAAACACACATCATTTCGGACCCCATTTGGAGTGTATTGCTACACTGTCATGCCATTTGGTCTGAAAAATGCTGGTGCCACATATCAGAGGGCTATGATGAAAGTATTCCAAGACATGCAGCAAAAGACAGTTGAATGTTACGTTGATGACCTCGCCGTCAAAAGCAGAAGAAAAGAAGACCATTTGAAAGACCTTCGGGAAGTCTTCATCCGACTTCGCAAACACAAACTGCGAATGAATCCCCTGAAATGCTTCTTCGGTGTCTCATCAGGTAAGTTTCTCGGATTTATAGTCCGGAAAGCTGGAATAAAACTTGACCCCATCAAAGTCAAGGCTATTCTAGAAATGCCTTCTCCAAGAACCTTAAGAGAACTAAAACGACTTCAAGGAAGATTGGCATACATCAGACGGTTCATCTCCAATCTGTCAGGAAAGTGTCGTCCCTTTTCCTGCCTAATGAAGAAAGGTGTTAACTTTGTTTGGGATGCTGAATGTGAAGCAACATTTCAAGATATCAAGTCATACCTAACCAAACCACCAGTGCTGGCTGCCCATACCATTGGAAAACCATTCATCTTGTACACAAGAGCTCTTGAACATTCCTTGGGCGCTCTGCTCGCACAAGAGAATGACGAGGGAAAAGAAGCTGCTCTATACTACCTCAGCCGTATGCTGGTAGGTGCGAAGCATCGCTACTCTCCAGTCGAGAAAGAATGCCTTGCAGTGATGTTCGCCGTACAAAAGTCGCGTCACTATCTGTTGTCCAACACAGTCTACCTGATTTCGAGGATCAACCTCTTAAAGGTCCTTGTCACAAAAGCCGGTTCTCTCAATGCCCCAAACTTTCATTTGGATATACCTTCAAAAATGTTTTACAAAAAATCCTTCGACGGAGTACTTCTGCGCTGCTTGTCGCAACAAGAGGCTGAGGAAACGCTCAAAGAAGTTCATGCTGGTCTTTGTGGAGCCCATTAGGCTGGTCCTAAGCTCTACGATCAGATAAAAAGGTTGGGATATTATTGGCCTACCATGGTAGTTGACGCCATGCGATTTGCTAAATGCTACCGCCAATGCCAAGTTCATGGAGACTATGTTCACATGCCTCCAGAATGGCTACACCACACAACAATCTCATGGCCGTTTGAAGCTTGAGGGAATGGACATCATAGGCCCTATCTCTCCCCCGTCAAGCAAAGGTCATCGCTTCATCTTCGCTGCTACGGATTATTTCTCCAAGTGGTCAGAAGCATTTGCATTCAGTGAAATGAAGACCTCATTAGTTCTTCAATTCTTGCGCATCAACATTATTTGTCGCTTTGGCATACCTAAAAGATTCGTCCATGATAACGGACCGCAATTCCGGGATCACCGATTCTACAGGTTTTGTGACAAATACAAAATCCAGAGTTGTCCTTCGACTCCATACAATCCGGCAGCAAACGGACTAGCAGAAGCCTTCTACAAGACACTCTACAAAATTCTCAAGATAATGGTCTCTAGTCATAAAAGAGATTGGGGAGATAAACTACCTGAAGCTTTGTGGGCTTATCGAACCACCGTTCGAGGACCAACCCATAGCACACCGTTTTCGTTGGTTTATGGAGGCGAAGCTGTTATCCCTTTGGAAGTATAAATTCCTTCCCTAAGGGTATCTTTACAAAATGACATGATGCAAGAAAGTAATGTCAAACTGAGACTCCAAGAACTGGACAATCTCGACGAAAGAAGGCTCGAAGCCTTACAAGCAGTGAGTTGTACCAAGCACGCATGGCATGATCTTTCGACAAAAGGGTCTGGCAACGCGCCTACAAGAAGGGTGACTTGGTTCTTGCAGTAAAAATGCGACAGATGTATGCTGCCCATCAACGACAAGTTCTTGAAGCAGTACTACCCTTGAAGACTTACGCCACTGGGTCAGAGCAGTGCCTACACGACCAAAGCCTATTCTCAGGTACTCGCTCGCCAAACCCACCTCTTTTAGATTTTTCATCCTTATGTTTAGATTTCTAAAATTTCAAAACAATGCTTACTTTTATAGTTTCATTGTTAAGAAAAAATCCAAAAATCCAAGTTTAGGAGCCTCTTCCCGGACTTGACCAAATTTTCGATCCTTGAACCCAAAATTCATGGTTTGAAACAAAATCAGGACTCAGGAATTTCCACACTAGTCCACCCTGACTTTTACAACAAAAAACGGTTTTAAGTCAAAATTTACGACCCTCGCTTCTTTAAACAAAAAAAGGTTTTTCTAGAAAACCGCGAGGAAGCGACGCTCAGTCGATACTCGCAAAACCCAAAAATCGGAAGGATACGAACCCCATTCAATACTACCAAAATTTCAAAATCGCAAGGAAGCGACACTTTGTTGATACTTGCAAAATTTCAAAAATCGTGGAGACACAGCATTCCAGTTGATATCCACAAACCCAAAATTCAAACAAAAAACCAAGGTCCAAACAAAAAAGGGAGACCTCAAATTTAAAAAATCGTGGGGAAACGACATTTAATCGATTCCCACAAAACCAAAATTTTTGAAAAAAAGCAAGGAAGCGACGAATAGTCGATACTTGCACCCAAATTTGCGGGGAGGCGACATTCCATCGATACTCGCAACCGAATGGGCAAAAAGGCGACATTCCATCGATACTTGCAAGACCATTCGGCTATAAACGCCACAAAATTTCGGCTTCCATGCCAAAAACAAATTTCGGCTTCCATGGCAAAAACAAAATTTTGGCGTCCATGCCAAAAACATATTTCGGCTTCCATGCCAAAAACAAATTCCGACTTCTATCACAACAAAAAACAAATCTCGGCTATCAATGCCACAAACAAAAATTTTGGCTCCCATGGCATCCCAAACTTCGGCTCCTACGCCACAAAATTCGGCTCTGATGCCATTTCAAAATTGGCTTTCACGCCATCTGAGAATTTTGGCTCCCCTGCCACAAACAAAACTTGGCTCTCATGTCATTTCAAAAATCGGCTTTCATGCCATTTCAAAAATTTGGCTCCCATGCCACAAACAAAACCGACTTTCATGCCATCCCAAATTTTGGCTTTTACGCCTCAAAATTTTGGCTTCCATGCCGACCCAAATTTTGGCTTCCATGCCATCTCAAAATTTGCCTTTCACGCCAAAACAGCCATTTGACAAAAGGTTTTCCACAAAATGACAAACTTTTGATCAAATTTCCAAACAAACATTCCCATTTAACTATTGCTTGAATTTTTCACAAAAGAATTTGAGTGAAAGGAGGGAATACAAAAAAAGGAAGAGCTAAAAAAATGTGTCCACAAGCACTACAAGAAAAAGAGTACCAAAAAAATATGTATGAATACACGGGTACCAAAGAAAAAAGAAGAAGAAAAGGTTTGTTACAAGAATCAGGAGCTCAGTCTCACTTGGTCTTCAACCAAAGGCTCAACTCCTCAAGCAGACTCTTGACCTTAGCCTCTAAAGCTTCCAGGCCACGCTTCTTCAAGATCTTCCCATAGAATGCGGCAGAACGCCGCGATTTGTCTGCAGCACCGCTGCGATTCGTCTGCAGCACGGGGAAGCTCTTCCCAAAGAATCTGCCATTTCTCGTACTCTTGAGACTTCCTCCGGAGATTGCTCTCAGCCCCCTCGACCTGGCGAATTAGAGTCCTTTCTCTGGCACGAGCTTCCACAATGGCAGCCTATTTTGCAGCAGCTTGTTGCTCCAATAGCTCAAGACGCTGCCTGGTCTCAACAACCTCTCTATCAACACGGCGCAGATCTTCTGTTAGCCCGATGATAGCCAACTCGGTAACGTTCCTCTCCCGAACGAATTGCTTTCGAGTCCACTGTTAGTTTTATGATCTCAATACCAGTATATGATGTAATAAATTGATTAATTTCTTTATTTATCAATATATATTATTGATTTCCTTTCATGAGATGAATGGTGTTTTATTACTTGTTTGCACATAACTAATACGAATGACATAATGGTTCATGAGATGAACCAGAGTCCACAAGTATACTAGATGTAATACATGTGTGTGGATGAGATCCACATACATGAGACATGTATTGCAAATCTTATACTTAAATATCTTCGCAACCAGTGATGAGATTGGGCATCTCATCTGACAAGGTTGCAGCACTTTGATCACTATAAGATAGTGTGATTTGTCTCGATCATCGGAATGTAAGATTCTGGATCATGGTGCTGGTACATTAAATGTATTAAAGGACCATGAGATGCACCTTATATACACTGTCTTTACTTTAAGGTCTGCTCTCATAATTCCCTAGCAATAGACTCATAATCCTGAGACATTAATGAACTCAAGTTTCTATCTATTCATTTGCTTTGAGTCACCAATGAGTGAGGCCAATTGTAGGTCAACACCTCGGTGATTGTCAAGATGGAATCTATCTTTAATATCCCCTTGTGCCAATTAATGGATTTATCATTGGTAAGTGCGCACCCATTCCAATTAAGAGTTAATTGGATCGGTACCAAATGATCACTAGAATTAATTGGGGCTCAAGGATAATAAGATATGGATCTAATTTGGTGGACAGGTCCAATTGATCCATGGATATAGATGGAGGGGCCTACTTATAGTAATTGGGAAGTTTAGGGTTTTCATTATAATATATTCCTAAGACTGGAGTTCAATTGTATTTATATAGTGGAGTTATTTGCAATTAACTGTGGGCCCAGATTACACATGAGATGTGGGGTCGCGTGTCCCAGTTAGAGCCAACTTTCTAAGGAATCCCTAGTGGTCCCCACGCTAGCCCAAAATATTAAAAAGATACTAATTATAGTAGAACTCTAAAAGGAAATAGAAAGTTACTATTTCTATTTGAAGTGAGACTTCTAATAGTGGTAATAGTAAGTTACTAATTATTAATGGAAGTGAGACTTCTATTTTAATTAGAAAAGGAGGAAGTTACTAATCATATTTGAAGTAAGACTTCTAATTGTGATTTAGTAAGCAACTAATTATTATGGAAGTAAGACTTCTATTTCAATTAGTAAGAGGAGGTTGCTTAAGTGCTATAAAAAAGGAGAGGAGGCTTGGACGTCCAACACTTAACCCATCATAGTGATTCACGCCCATCCTCTTTCTTCCTCTCTTGTGCAAGTTGTTGCACATCTCTTCCCTCTTCTAGTTTCCTTTAGGGTTTTCTCATGGAGATTCCACCATCTTTTTGAGAAAAGAGAATCTGATACGGGTCATAGCGTGGAAGATCAAAAGGTGTTGGAGATTCTAATCTGATTAGTGAAGGTGTTCATCATCAAAGAAAGAGATCAACTTCTCCATTAGAGCACTACCAAGCTCCAAAGGTATAATCTACATCCTTGTATGTTGTAGATTTCGTGGTTGCATGTTTAGGTGCTGTTTTCTATCTTCTAGATAGGATATATTGCTGTACATGATTTATGAGTTTGAGGGAATGCATCCTTGATTGGGTTTTGTTGCCTTCTAGATAGTTGATCCCTGCATCAAGTGGGTCAAAAGTTTTGAAACCTATCTGAAAGGCCCACCTATTTTCCAACATCCAAAAGGCTTTAAAAACATCTCATTGAAGAAGTCACCACTCGCGAAGCTCTTGGTTTCATTCCACTTGTTGCCTAGAGCTATGACTTCATCAACGAAAGCCTTCGCATCTGCAATGTCCAGGCCGACTTCTTCGCTATCAGCAAGGATGTCCTGTACATGCTTAAGCATGCCAAAGCCAGCTTCCAAATGGCCAGAAGAAAGAGTTTCGATCCATTAGCTCAAAACGCTCTTCAACACTTTCTTCGCATACTCAAGAGATGGCCCGGATGAAGGCTCGCTCCTCTCCAATGGTCGACTGCCCATGTCATGTCCTGCTGGAGGAGTGATCATTAAGCTCTTTCTAACCGGAGACACTGGCGAAGGAATCTGCTCAGAAGATTTCGTCTCTGCCACATTAAAACTGGAAGAAGTCCCTGCTTCTGGTTCAACTGCAGGCATCCATTGCTCTGGCACTAAGAAAGACGGAGGAACTTCTTCTGTCGCCTCACAATCTGCCAGCAAAACAAAACAAAAAGAGGTATGAATATGATCCTGTTGAAAAAATCAATATCATCAGGGTTATTGCTACATTGCTACAAATACCTTCTACGACGATCGGCGGAATACTTTCTGCCTCCATGAGTTCATCTGAAGCGTCGTGAAAGGCCGCATCCATAGATGGCTCGAAATCGTCGGAATCCTGTGGCAAGTCAGCTGACAAGAAAACAAGCAACATGTTGGCATATGACAGCACAGACAGAAAAAAATACAAAGAAGTCGTACCAGGTGAAGATTATGGAATCACTCCAGAGTCCCTCGGTTCTTCTTCAGATGCTGCAACCTGATCCGTCACTGCCTCATTGGCTGGAACCTCAGGCATCATCAAGTCCTCATCTTCCACTGAAAAAGGGAGAGAAGGCAAATCAAAACAAGAAAATCTCAAAGAAAGAAATGGAAAGAGAAAGAGGAGGAATCATACCTTCATCAACGGTTTCTTCCTCTAGACTCCTCTTTTCTGGAGGCTCATTAGCATCCCCTGACATCTCTTCAGCAGTGGTGAGAGGGACTTCTAAATCAGAAGAGTCATAATGTCGTCTCTTATTGCGGCACTGCCCTCTCTTCCTCTTGCTTCTATGGGTTGGTTTAATTAAAGTACCCGCCCCACTGTCAAAGTCAGGAGCTTCGCTTGATTCCTCACCAGATGGTCTGCTCTTCCCAGTGGACTCCATGGAAGCCTTTGTTAGTTCCGCTTGCATCAAAGCGTCGATCTCGGCTTCCTCCTCTTCGAGCTGATCCAAGACCTCACTAGGTATCTCTTCTACGGCTCCTGGTTTGATGATGTCCTGCTCATTGAGAAAGCCAATCTTGTGCTTCTCTCCGGAAAGGAAAGCCAGGACTTCCTCTCAACGGACTCCATCCGATCTGCCAAGACCCTTCCCAGGAGATTGCTTGACATCAAGCTCCTTCTTGGAAAGCCCCCGGTACACAGAAAAGCTTTCGATGAACCATTTCGTGAAGCCAGCAGTCCGGAAAATGGGCAACTCAGGATAGGAAATCATGGCGGTTGTGTCCTTCGCACTGCAAAAGGCCCATGCATTCCTCCTATCCTGTAAACCTCCAAAGCGCTTCACCATGCTTGAAGGCGCTCCAACAACGCCTTGAGGGAAAACCAATTGCAACGCAAAACGCGAGGGAACATACGGCTGGATATCGACAAAAAGATGTCTCCAGTACACCATCGTACCAACACGTATGTTAAAAAGCCATCCCTTTTCTGCATTGGTCATGGAGTAATGTCTTCCCGACCCCGCCCTGGTGGAATCACAGGAGGCTCCAAAATCAAAAGCCTTATTCTGCAAACCTGAGGAAAGCTTCACTGAAGATTGCTCGATCTCGATGTCCCTGAACCGTCGGATCCTCAAACGGGCAGACAAAAGAGATTCGTTAACGGCTATCCCTCTAGACAACCGAATCATGAAAGGGTCATCATCCTATGCAACTCCTAAGCGGTGGAAGCCAGGACAGTGGTACACGTACCACGAATAGAAAATATGGGCTGAAAATACCTTGTTATAGGGAGCCCAAGCCAAACCTAGAAAGCAGCAGCCTACAGTTCGGTGCACAAGTAGGAGTAAAGAGTTGGCACCAAAGCCAACCGCTCTCCGAACGCCATTTGACAAGCCGGAAAAATACAATGCGGCCTGATGTGTGTTCCATCTCTTCTAGCAAAAACAGCCTCACCCAACCAATAAGTGAGGTAAACAGCGAGATCTCTTCGCAGTGCAATGTCAGGACAAATGGTGTCTGTACTCCTGAAGAACTTCTTCAAGTCATCATGTGTAACAGCAATCTTCTTCAAACCTGGGTTCTTGGCCCTAGCATCCTGGGCCATACCATCAGAAGACTCTCCGCTGTCAAAGAAGTTGGAGCTACAATTCTTCCAACTGCTACCTTCTTCAAAATGGCTCCGCCAACTTGTAGGGTGTGAGTAGTCCATCATTCCCAGCTTGAATCAGCACTGAAACGGCCACGGAGTCGAAAAGGCTTCACCCAACTGCTGCCGTCACCCCAAAAAATGCCAAGGCCAACCGGTCTCAAATTGACCGACGGATGGTCAAAGCCCTGGTACCCATTAGAGGGCATCAACATGTCTATACGAACATGCGACTTCTCCGCATATCCGGAAGGACAGCAAAAAAAAACCCCGGTCTTTATCACATTGGTCCTCTTCACCCAGCTTGGAGGATCCTCCCCCTTGGGACACGTGGGAGAAAGACTCATGATCGAGACAGTCCGATCAAAAGTCGGCCGGATAGAAATAGTTCTTTCCTCACCATCAGCTGTGTAAGAGAACAGAAAGCATCTTCTTTGGTACGTCAAGTCGTCAGGGACTGCATCGCCAAAGAAAAAGGTAGGCTTGGGCACAACGCTCTGATCGTCCATGACCCAAGGACGGTTGCTTACCATAATTCTGTAAAACTCCTCATCCTTGAGAGCGATCAATCACTGTCTCATCTTATCGCGGTTGAGGGAGTCACACTCCTCCAAGTTTCTCTCCACAAACTGGACCTTCTCCCAGGCCTGCTGTACGGCCACAATAGGAGACCTGGTAGACGGACGAGGTGCATCAGTAGTAGGCTCTTTGCCCTTGTTCGTTTTGGAGGAACTACCTGTTAGGAATTTTGTAGATTGCAATTTGATGGATGCATTATCATTCTATCATCATTTGATCTACACACATATGCATTGATTAAGAAAATCTTGAAATCTTGTTTTTATACATGCATTGGTTATTAGACTTGGAGAATCTTTGAGTTATGCATGTTTTGGTTTTAAACTTGGATGCATTTGTTTTTTAAAAGAGTTTTATCAAATCAAGCAAGCCTTTGGTTTTAAAGTTTTGAATCATTTTAGGCTTTTTATGTTTCATGTTTTAAAACATGTTTTTCAAGCTTGATTTAGTGGCCAAAAAGTTCCCACAAAAAATACCTTCAAATATATGCAATTTTTGGGATTTTTGGTCCCAGGGGATCGACCTGCAGTATGGCCGGTCGAGCGGCCCAGGGGACCCGGTCGACCGGCCACACTACAGGTCGACCGGGATAGAGCCGTTAGCCCCTTTTCAAATGGTCTGTTTTTCTTACCGTTGTGAAGGCCAGGTCGACCGGAATACTAGCCGTTGGGCTGTTTTGGCTATAAATACTAGTTCATTCCTTTGCCAAAAGTTGGGAATTTTTAGACATTCCTTAAGAGGTTTTCAGGCAAATCAAAGGGGAATGAACTAAGGGATGAAGGGGATCATTAGGAGAGCTAAAGCTTGGTTTCATTAAGTTAAATTACAAGTAAACTTTACTTTTCTTAATCATATGTTTTCATGCTTTGTTTTAATTATTGGTAAATCTTTTCTAGCATGATAAACTATGATGTGTTGTGTCCTTAGCATGTGTATGTTTTGAATTGATCTATTGTTTTGGATGCATCACCATTGATTCAATCCAAGTAGTACTTTATTTGGTAAATCTAAGTAGATCATGTTAATGAAAGAATCTTTGAAATTATATGTAACATGATTCATATACTTGGTTGAATCTTTGGTTGTTGTTTTCCATCATAAGAAAATCTCTTTCAAATGTATCTTATGTTTTGGATTCAACAAACTTTACAAATTATATGTATTATTGTTTTAAAGTTTCACAACTTGCTTTGCTTTGATAGGTTTATCATTTTCAAATTGTATTTATAAATACATATGATTTGTCCCCTTATTTCAATCAAATCTATTTTTATGTTTTATGAGCTACATTGTTGATTTGATTGACATCCCTATGCATCACATGTTTAGAGCTAATTAATTTCATACAACTTGTGAATCTTTGATATCATTAACAAGTTGTTACTTTTAACATGTGACTTGCATTCTTTCCTTAATCATAAATGTTTTTATGAGCTAAAACTTTCAAAAGCCTTAGGCATACATTTATGAGCTTTCATTTTCAAAATGATTGAGGACATCACACACACACATCATGAGCATACATCTTTGCATTCATTTAGTGTTTGTGTGAGTTAGTTTTACACTTTCATATCCGCCTAATTAAGAGGCATTTGTAATGAGCTAAATTGTATCTCCATCAAGTGTATCATAGACACTACTTAGAGAGATAACCAACCTTATGGTTGAAGAGGTTATTGCTTAGCCTAAGAAAAGCATAGTGTAATAGGTTGATGTTAAGCCTTGAAAAACATCATTGTAGAGGTTATTGCTTAGCCTTGAAAAGCATATTGTAAAGGTTATTGCTTAGCCTATTGAAAAGCATAAATAGTGAAAATCCGGTGGGGTGTTGGATCACAAGCCGGTAGTGGATGTAGGCATTGAGGCCGAACCACTGTAAATCCTTGTGTGATGGTGCTTGCTTTGGGGTGATTGTTTTTTATTAAGCTTCCGCATTTTATTTGTAATCATCACTTGTGACTAGTTTAAGTTAAAGAAGTTAAAATTTGTCTAAATTGGTCATAATTGAAGCTCACCCTATTCACCCCCCCCCTCTATGGTTCAGATCACAGGACTTTCACTACCTGCAAAAGGATGGAAAAGGAAAAATCAATCATCAAAGTGACAAAATTTTGCTAGAAAAAAAAGAAGAGAATTCTAACGAAATTTTGGCACGATTCCGGGACAATTTCGAAGAAATGAGAAACATCCCGACAAAGATAGGAAGCTTGAAGATGAGCTCAACACCGCTGCAAGCTCAACGAAGCATCCTCAAAGAATGTTTGAACTCAAACATTGCTTCGAGACCAAACCAATTTTATCGAATCTCCGCAAGTTCGAAGAAGGGCTCAACATCGCTGCGAGCTCCGAACTTCAAAACTTGTAAAGCTCCTCAAAATCCAGCAAGGTCAGCAAAGGGCTCAACATTGCTGCGAGCTCCAAATCCCAAAACTTACAAAATATTTCTAGGTATGCATCATCATGCTCCCAATCAATTTACTAAAAAGCATGCATCCAAAAAATCATCATCTATTAGACGCTAGGAAAACTTTAACCAAAGTTTGATCAATTCCAACCCAACTTGGTCAAAACCAATCAAACTTTGTCAAAGTCAAAATTCATGTTGACTTGACCTAGAGATTCTAGCCTTTTATCTTGATGCATCATCAAAAAAAAAAAAAAAGAAACAGAGAAAGACAAAAAAATATCCATGAACATCTTGAAATTCATAAACCTCATGGTGCATAAACCTCCTAATCTTGGTGAGCAAAAAAAAAAAAAACAAAAAAACGAGAGAAGTTAAAAAAAAAAAAAAATTTGGAAAGCAGGCCGTGGTCCACTGCCACGTGGCAATACGGCCAGGTTCGTACGGACCTGTCCATACAGCCAAGGAAAGAAAAAGAAAAGTGCCAAAAGAAAAAAAAACGTCAGCAAAAAAAAACCAAAAAAAAGCAGCACGTGAAAAGAAAAAAAAAAGAAAGAAAAAGAAAACACGTGAGAAAAAAAAGGAGAAAGAAAAGAAAAAGGAAGAATAAAAAAGAAAAGAAAAGGAAAGAAAATGGAAAGAATTCTACTTCTACATGGAGTTTCTTGTGAAGGAAGAAAACTTACTTGAAGCCGTTGATGGGGAAGAAGAAGAAAAGCTTGAAGATCTTTGAAGAAGAAGAAGAAGAATTCTTGATCTTGGAGCACTTTTGAAGACTCTTGCAAAGAAAGAAAGCAATGAAGCAAAGATCCAATCTCCTCTTGCTTTTATAGAAGAGAGCAAACCAAAAGAGGAAACAAGGAGAAAAGAAAGGAGGTAAGTGCTAAAAATTAGCAACCTTCCAAAAAAAAAAGGAGATTTGAGATATTCTCTCCCAAAGAGAAGATTGTTTGAGAAATTTTCTCCAAAAAGAAAGGGAATGAGAAATATCCTCTCCCAAAGAGAGATACTTTGAGAAAATCTCTCCCAAAAGAAAGGAAACTTGAGAGATTCTCTCCAAGTAAGAATATTTTTAGATATTCTCTATCCAAAAGAGATATTTTTAGATATTCTTTACAAAATGACACCATGTGAGATCTAAGCCATCTTTTAAAGCTTAAGGTCCCATGGGCTAGCCCACATGAGTCAGGTTTCACCACCTAGGCACTAAAAGGGGCTTTCTTTCAAAAAAAAAATTCCTCTTACCAAGAGCATACAAAATGGTTCCATGCCTCTTTTGAGTCGATTGAACCATTCAAAAAAAAAAAGAGACAGAAAGCCTCATGAGTTCCCAAAAAACCAAACCATCCAACCTCATACACCAAATTGAGCCAAATTCTTGAAATTGACAACCCACAAAAAACCACACTTTGGTCCCCTTACTTGCCACATAAAGCTTGTTAGGTCACAAGGCCGAAACCAAAAAAAAAAAAAATCCCTGACCCCCAGCTCGCCACATACAGCTTGTTATGTCACAAGGTCAAAACCAAATCTAACCCCTCAACTTGCATCATACAGCTCGTTGGGTCACAAGGTCAAAATCCAAAAATCAAACCCTTACCCCCTAACCTGCCACATACAGCTTGTTAGGTCACAAGGTCAAAAACAAAAAAATCCCTCTTGATCGCCTGATGTGCCACATAAAGCCCTTAGGTTCACAAGGTCAAAAGGAAAACCCAAAACCCAAATCCAACTCCCTCATGTCATTTTTAAAACTTTGCCTTAAGATGGTACGTGATCCCTCTCACTACCATAAAATCCCCTTAGAAACTCAAAAGGCTATTTAAAAAAAAAAATGCTCAAAGACTCTTGGTCAAATCGAAAGCTCTCCTTCAAGTTTCTCTTCGAGGCACATCGACTCCAAAAGCTACTCGTCGTTGTACCTCAAGGGGACATTTGTTGACACCAAAAATGTCATTTTGCCTCTTCAACATCAAGAAGCCACATGAAGCCGCATCCTACTACAAACAGGCATTGCCGCTTCAAGCATCAGATCTTGTCAGAATCACTTGAAAACTGATAGATCCTTCAAGACAGCCAAAAGAGGAGTTCACATAAAGTTTCGGGCCATTCCGACATCATTTGGGCTAACTTTACTCCTCTGGCAGCCAAACAGGTGCTCTTGGCGGCGGCGGGGTCGAAGACATCAAAACTTCGATCAGAGCCTACAGACGGTCTCAAAATACTCCAAAATGCTCCACGTCAAATTTCAGGTCATTCCGACAACGTTTGACCCGACTTCGACGCTCCGAAAGAAAATCAAACCCCTTGGCCGCGAGAACCGCAGGGACCATTACTCATCAAACAGAGCACATGGGTGGCTTCAACATACATCAAAAGGGCTGCACATCAAATTTCAGGTCATTCTGACAACGTTTGACCTAACTTTGATGCTCCGAAAGAAAATCAAGGCTACTGGCGGCGGAGCACCCCAGAAACATGACATCCAAATCAAAGCTAATGGATCATCTCAAAATGACTCAAATAGGCTCCCTGCCAAATTTCAAGTCAATCGGACATCGGATGACCGCACATCAAAGCACAACATCTTCCTCGCGGCGAGATTAGGCCTAGCAGTGACAGGACCCCAAATGGCTTCAAAACGCAAACAAAAGCCCATGGTTGATCCTATTTATTGCTCAGGAGGCTTCACGTCAAATTTCAGGTCATTCCGACATCGTTTGACCTAGTTTTGACTCTTGATAAAAAATGGCAACTCTTCGCTGCAAAGTCTTCGGCTTTCCCAAAAAAAGGAAACTTTGCGCTTTGATTTGCACGACTTCTCGTCAAGTTTTCTTCAGGAGAATCAAGCCAAAAAATGAGGAAAAATGTCAAGAAAAATACAGGAGAAAACAAGAAACAAAAAGCTCGAAAAATGGCCGACAAAGCGGCGACCAAAGGGGAGAAATTCCCCCATGGTGGCCGGTGACCATGGTCCGTGTCGCCGGATTTCCGCCAGAAGGCCCTTTTTTCGATTCTTTTCGCATTTCAGGAGTTCTAGCCCTTGTGATTTCCTGAAAATCTGATTTTCGATGCTCGGAAACGACTGATCTTCTCAATATCACAGATCCGCTGTTAAAAGCATGGAATCATCATTGATCGCTCCAAGATCGCCAACCGGCTGACCAAAAAAGTGCACTATCTGTTCGACCGATCGAGAAATCGACAAGACAGATGTCATCGGCCTGCTGGTATTAACCAATGTCTGAAGTTGCATGATCGTCCGACATCGATCAACATGAAGATCCATCATCGATCATCGAGAGAAGAATTCCAAAAGACGCGGCACGGCCCGCGACTATTAAAATCCCCGGCTACCACTTAATGCTGTGAATTGACCCAACTAAATGCGGTCATTAACTCATTATTTTGGACGGCCCAATCAGAAGCAAGGAAATGGAAGTTACAAGTCAAAACCATCATGGCATTAAAGCCATGAAACTCCTCTCATCATGGAGATTGAAGGCGATTAAATGCCCATTATCTCCACCGGCCAATCAAAAGCAAAGAAAAATGAGTTACAAAATAAAGGAATTAAAACCTGTAACTCCTCCCAATAATAGGTTTTAAATGCATTTAAAGCCCATAAAGTCACCTAAAGGCTACCAAATGCCTATAAAAAGAGGTGATTCCAAGAAGAAACAAGCTCGAATCCCGGAATCTCGAACTCAAGATCCAGAAATCCATCCAGAAGCTCTGCTACTCCGAAGAAACTCTACTGCAACAAGCACCAAAAAGGTGATTGAAGTCCCTTGGGGGGCACTCCCCCCCAAGAAAAAGCCTTCTCTTCTCCTATTTAACATGGCCAAGACGCAGCTCTTCAGCCCGTCTCTTCGTTTTTCATTGGAAATAGGACCTTCCCTTGGTCCTTATCCTCTAAAAAATTGAAGTCCAAGCCAAGCCAAAGAATCAAAGCATCAAGCGTTCTCATCTGAAGGACGATGACGAAGTCCATACATGACTTGCGACCGTCGATCTGAATTGGTCCCCGCAATCTTTTGAGAAGTCAGATTCCCTTTCTTACTTTTCTATTGTACTTTGTATTTTCTTTAAGAGACAAAAAAATCACAATTATTCTCTTTCATTTTGATGATATTTGTAAATCGCCTTTCACGGCAAACAAAATCGCCTCTAACGGCATTAAAAAAAAAACTGTCTCTTTTCTTAAATATATGTGCAATGGGAAGTTAGAAAAAAGGTTGATTTCCTTTCTACTTGCAAAGGTGGATCTCTGGATCACCATTCCTAAATTCCAAGTATAATAGAAAATTTGGCATACCGTACAAAAATGTAGATGCCCTTTTTTCTCTCCCTTTCTTCCCTCCATTCGGATCCTCTCGGTGACCCCGACGACGGATGGGAGAGGATAGGAAGGAAAAATCGGGTCCATCAGTTGGCATACATTTGACGGTTCATCTCTAATCTGTCGGGGAAGTGTCGTCCTTTCTCTCGATTGTTGAAGAAAGGTGTGAACTTTGTTTGGGATACTGAATGTGAAGCAGCATTTCAAGATATCATGTCATCTGGAATGCTGGCTAACTAAACCTCCAATGCTGGCTGCCCCTACCACTGGAAAACCATTCATCTTGTACACAAGAGCTCTTGACCATTCCTTGGGTGCTCTGCTCGCACAAGAGAATGACGAGGGAAAAGAAGCTGCTCTATACTACCTCAGCTGTATGCTGGTAGGTGCGGAGCATCGCTACTCTCCAGTCGAGAAAGAATGCCTTGCAGTGATGTTCTCCGTACAAAAGCTACGTCACTGCCTTCTTTCAAACACAGTCTACCTGATTTCGAGGATCAACCTCCTAAGGGTCCTTGTCACAAAAGCAGGTTTTCTCAATGCCCAACTGAAAAAATGGTCCATCCTCCTATCACAATTTGATATTAGGTATGTATCACAAAAGGCAATCAAAGGGCAAGCTCTAGCAGACTTTCTTGCAGAGCATCCGTTGCCTAAAGATTCCCCACTCAGAGATGATCTCCCAGACGAACCTGTCTACAACGTGGAGACTTTCTCACCAAATGCCTCCTGGGACATGTACTTTGATGGTGCGACCAGGACAAATAAAAAAAGGAAGCTGATCTCGGGAGTTGGCATCCTCTTTGTTAGCCCCGACAAGCACATGATTCCACATGCTTTCTCGCTACTGGAACCATGCTCAAACAATGCAGCTGAATACCAAGCTCTCATCGTAGGACTAGAACTAGCCCTCGAATCCGGTATCACCATGCTGAAGCTTTTGGAGACTCTCAACTGATCGTTAATCAGATGAATCAGAAATTTGAAGTCAGGAAGCTTGATCTGTTGCTTTATTACAACAAGGCATAATCACTCCGCCAAAGGTTTGACATTTGTCATATTACCGATGTCCTCAAAGGTGAGAACATCCGTGCAGATGCCCTGGCCGGACTTGCCGCATCCATGGCAATCCAGGAAGGGGAAAACATGCAAATTACAGTGTGTCGAGAAGGATTCTCCCTTCTTCTCAACACACACCAATCAGTTGTTAAATGCCACCAATTGGCCGGAAGTCGGATCTCCATCCTCAAACCTCCAATCGGCGACTGGAGAGATCCGTTCATTGATTACACCATGTTCGGAATCCTCCCTGAAGATCCAAAGGAACGGGTAAGTATTCAAAGACGAGCCCCAAACTTTCATTTGGATATACCTTCAAAAATGTTTTACAGTAAATCCTACGCCGGAGTACTTCTGCGCTGCTTGTCGCAACAAGAGGCTGAGGAAACGCTCAAAGAAGTTCATGCTGGTCTTTGTGGAGCCCATCAGGCTGGTCCTAAGCTCTACAATCAGATAAAAATATTGGGATATTATTGGCCTACCATGGTAGTTGACGCCATACGATTTGCTAAACGCTGCCGCCAATGCCAAGTTCATGGAGATTATGTTCATATGCCTCCAGAATGGCTACACCCCACAGCAATCTCATGGTCGTTCGAAGCTTGGGGGTATGGACATCATAGGTCCTGTTTCTCCCCCGTCAAGCAAAGGTCATCGCTTCATCTTCGCCGCTACGGATTATTTCTCCAAGTGGTCAGAAGCATTTGCGCTCAGCGAAATGAAGACCTCATCAGTCCTTCAATTCTTGCGCACCAACATCATTTGTCGCTTCGGCATACCTAAAAGATTCGTCCATGATAACGGACCGCAATTCCGGGATCATCGATTGTGACGCCCCGGAGTCCCACATCGACTATAGAGAGGAAAGTGAATGGGGTTATATGTAAAGTTTACACCCTTACCTTGCATGAGGCCTTTTAAAACCGTGCGGCCCCGAAAAAACGTAAGAACTCCGAAGTTAAGCGTGCTCAAGCGGGAGTAGTAGTAGGATGGGTGACCTCCTAGGAAGTCCTCGCGCGTGCACGTGGGCCAAAGCGGACAATATCATGCATGTGTGAAGGGTGGGGCGTTACAAATGGTATCAGAGCCGACTCTCGACTAGTTTGAGTGTGGGTCCCCTGCCGTGGTCTGGTGCAAGTGGGCGGGCCAAGAGGGCTGGCAGGCTACAGGGACTGACAGGCTACTGTACAGGGACGTGCAGCCCTAAGGGGGGTGGAATGTGACTCCCCGGAGTCCCACATCGACTATAGAGAGGAAAGTGAATGGGATTATATGTAAAGTTTACACCCTTACCTTGCATGAGGCCTTTTAAAACCGTGCGGCCCCGAAAAAACGTAAGAACTTCGAAGTTAAGTGTGCTCGGGCGGGAGCAGTACTAGGATGGGTGACCTCCTGGGAAGTCCTCGCGCGTGCACGCGGGCCAAAGCGGACAATATCATGCATGTGTGAAGGGTGGGGCGTTACATCGATTCTACAGGTTTTGCGACAAATACAAAATCCAGAGTTGTCCTTTGACTCCATACAATCCGGCAGCGAACGGACTATCAAAAGCCTTCAACAAGACACTCTGCAAAATTCTCAAGAAAATGGTCTCTAGCCACAAAAGAGACCTGGGGGACAAACTACCCGAAGCTTTGTGGGCTTATCGAACCACTGTTCGAGGACCAACCCATAGCACACCATTATCTTTAGTCTATGGATGTGAAGTTGTTGTCCCTTTGGAAGTACAAATTCCTTCCTTAAGGGTATCTTTAAAAAATGACATGACGCAAGAAAGCAATGTCAAACTGAGACTCCAAGAACTGGACAATCTCGACGAAAGAAGGCTCGAAGCCATACAAAGCATTGAGCTGCACCAAGCACGCATGGCAGGATCTTTCAATAAGAAGGTCATGCAACGGACCTATAAAAAGGGTGACTTGGTTCTTGCAGAAAAAAGGCCAATGGTTTTCGCCCACAAATCCAAAGGCAAACTCGAACCAAAATGGGAGGGACCCTTTGTCATTGACAAAGGCTTCTCCAACGGCGCATACGCACTTCTAAACATGGAGGGCGACAGATGTATGCTGCCTATCAACGGTAAGTTCTTGAAGCGGTACTACCCTTGAAGACTTACACCATTGGGTCAGAGTAATGCTTGCATGGCCAAAAGCCTATTCTCAGGTACTCGCTCTTCAAACCCACCTCTTTTAGATTTTTCATCCTTATGTTGAGATTTCTAAAATTTCAAAACAATGCTTACTTTCATAGTTTCATTGTTCAAAAAAAAAATCCAAAAATCCAAGTTTAGGAGCCTCTTCCCAGACTTAACCAGATTTTCCATCCTTGAACCCAAAATTCATGGTTTGAAACAAAATCAGGACTCAGGAATTTCCACCCTAGTCCGCCCTGACTTTTACAACAAAAAATGGTTTTAAGTCAAAATTTACAACCCTCGTGTCTTTAAAAAAAAGGTTTTTTAAAAAACCGCGGGGAAGTAACGTTTAGTCGATACTCGCAAAACCCAAAACTCGGAAGGATGCAAACCCCATTCGATACTTCCAAATTTCCAAAATCACAAGGAAACGACACTTTGTCGATACTTGCAGAATTTCAAAAATCGTGGAGACGCAACATTCCAATTGATATCCACAAACCCAAAATTCAAACAAAAAAACCGAGGTCCAAAAAAAAAGAAACCTCAAATTTCAAACATCATGGGGAACCGACATTCAATCGATACCCACAAAACCAAAATTCAAGCAACGCTTAGTTGATACTTGCGCGCAAACTCGCGAGGAGGCGACATTCCATCGATACTCGCAACCGAATGAGCAAGGAGGCGACATTCCATCGATACTTGGAAGATCATTCAGCAGGGAGGCGACTTTTAGTCGATACTTGCATTTTTGAAAACCCAAAATCGGCTATAAATGCCAAAAAATCGACTCTCATGCCAAAAATCGACTATCAACGCCACAAAATCGGCTATAAATGCCAAAAACCCGGCTCTCACGCCAAAAATCGGCTATCAACGCCACAAAATCGGCTATAAATGCCACAAAACCTGGCTCTCATGCCAATTCAAAATTTGGCTTTCATGCTAACAAAACAAAACTTGGTTTTCAAAAACAAATCGGCTCTCACGCCAAAAATCGGCTATAAACGCCACAAAAAAATTGCTATAAACGCCACAAAATTTCGGCTTCCATGCCAAAAACAAATCCCGGCTATGAATGCCACAAACAAAAATTTTGGCTCCCATGCCATAAACAAAACCGACTTTCATGCTATCTCAAAATTTTTGGCTCCCATGCCACAAACAAAACCGGCTTCCATGCCATCTCAAAATTCGGCTTTCACGCCAAAACAACCATTTGATAAAAGGTTTTTCACAAAATGACAAACTTTTGAACAAATTTCCAAACAAACATTCTCATTTAACTATTGCTTGAATTTATCACAAAAGAATTTGAGTGAAAAGAGGGAATACAAAAAAAAAGTGCTAAAAAAAAGTGTGTTCACAAGCACTAAAAGAGAGAGTACCAAAAAATATATGTGTGTATACACGGGTACCAAAAAAGAAGAAAAAAGTTTGTTACAAAAAGTCAGGAACTCTGTCTCACATGGTCTCCAACCAAAGACTCAACTCCTCGAGCAGACCCTTGGCCTTAGCCTCTAAAGTTTCAGGCCACGTTTCTTCAAGATCTTCCCATAAAATTCGGCAGAACGCCGCAATCCGTCTGCAGCACAGGGAAGCTCTTCCCAAAGAATCTGCCATTGCTCGTACTCTTGAGACTTCCTCCGGAGATTGCTCTCAGCCTCCTCGACCTGTCAATTAGAGCCCATTTCGCAGCAGCTTGTTGCTCCAATAGCTCAAGACGCTGCCTGGTCTCAACGACCTCTCTATCAACACGGCGCGGATCTTCTGTTAGCCCGATGATAGCCAACTCGGTAATGTTTCTCTCCCGAACGAATTGCTTTCGAGTCCGCGAGATCTCGTCCAGCTCAGACTTGACCTCGCCAGAAGGCTTCAAAAACATCTCATTGAAAAAGTCACCACTTGGGAAGCTCTTGGTTTCATTCCACTTGTTGCCTAGAGCTATGACTTCATCAACGAAAGCCTTCGCATCTGCAATGTCCAAGCCGACTTCTTCGCTATCAGCAAAGATGTCCTGTACATGCTTAACCATGCCAAAGCCGGCTTCTAAATGGCCAGAAGAAAGAGTTTCGACCCATGAGCTCAAGACGCTCTTCAACACTTTCTTCGCATACTCAAGAGATGGCCCGGACGAAGGCTCCCCCCCCCTCCATTGGTCGACTGCCCGTGTCATGTCCTATTGGAGGAGTGATCATTAAGCTCTTTCTAACTGGAGACACTGGCGAAGGTATCTGCTCAGACGATTTCATCTCTGCCGCATTAAAACTGGAAGAAAAAGTCCCTGCTTCTGGTTCAACTGCAGGCATCCCCTGCTCTGGAACTGAGAAAGCCAGAGGAACTTCTTCTGCTACCTCACAATCTGCCAGCAAAAGAAAAAAAAGGTATGAATATGATCTTGTTAAAGATTTTCATCGTCATCAGGGTTATTGCTAAAAATACATTCTTCGACGATTGGCGGAATACTTTCTGCCTCCATGAGTTCATCCAAAGTGACGTCAAAGGCCGCGTCCATGGATGGCTCGAAATCTTCGGAATCTTGTGGCAAGTCAGCTGACAAGAAAACAAGCAACATGTTAGCATATGACAGCACAAACAAAAAAGAGAAAGGAAAATACAAAGAAGTCATACCAGGTGAAGATTCTGGAATCACTCCAGAGTCCCTCGGTTCTTCTTCGGATGTTGCAGCCGGATCCGTCACTGCCTCATTGGCTGGAACCTCAGGCATCATCAAGTCCTCATCTTCCACTGAAAAAGGGAGAAAAGATGAATTAAAAAAAAAAACTTCAATGAAAGAAGCGGAAAGAGAAAGAGAAGGAATCATACCTTCATCAACGGTTTCTTCCTCTCGACTCCTCTTTTCCGAAGGCTCATCAGCGTCCCCTAACGTCTCTTCAGCAATGGTGGGAGGGCCTTCTAAATTAGGAGAGTCTTCGTGCCATCTCTTATTACGGCACTGCCCTCTCTTCCTCTTGTTTCTATGGGTTGGTTTACTTGAAGTACCCGCCCTACTGTCAAAGTCAGGAGCTTCGCTTGATTCCTCACCAAACGGTCTACTCTTTCCAGTGGACTCCATGGAAGCCTTCGTTAATTCCACTTGCATCCAAGCGTCGATCTCAGTTTCCTTCTCTTCGAGCTGATTCAAGACCTCACTAGGTATCTCTTGTACAACTCCTAGTCTGATGATGTCCTGCTCATTGAGAAAGCCGATCTTTTGTTTCTCTCCAAAAAGGAAAGCCAGAACTTCCTTTCGACGGACTCTATCTAATCTACCAAGACCATTCCCAGGAGATTGCTTGACATCAAGCTCCTTCTTGTAAAGCCCCCGGTACACTGAAAGGCTTTCCGCAAACCATTTCCTGAAGCCAGCAGTCCGGAAAGTGGGCAACTCAGGATAGGAAACCATGGCGGTAGTGTCCTCCACACTATAAAAGGCCCATGCATTCCTCTCGTCTTGCATACCTTCAAAGCGCTTCACCATGCTCAAAGGCGCTCCAACAACGCCTTGAGAGAAGCCCAACTGCAACGCCAAACGTGAGGGAACATACGGCTGGATATCAACAAAAAGATATCTCTGATACACCAATGTACCAACACGTATGTTAAAAAGCCACCCCTTTTCTGCATTGGTCAAGGAGTAATGTCTTGCCGACCCCGCCCTGGTGGAATCACGGGAGGCTCCAAAATCGAAAGCCTTCTTCCGCAAACCCGGAGAAAGTTTCACTGAAGATTTCCCGATCTCGACGTCCCTGAACAGTCGGAACCTCAAACGGGCAAACAAAAGAGATTCGGAAACGGCTGTCCCTCTAGCCAACCGAATCATGAAAGGGTCATCATCTTGTGCAACTCCTAAGCGATGGAAGTCGGGACAGTGGTAAACATACCACGAATAAAAAACATGGGCTTAAAATACTCTGTTCATAGGGAGCCCAAGCCGAACCAGAAAAGCAGCAGCCTGTAGTTCGGTACACAAATAGGAGTAAAGAGCTGGCACCAAAGCCAACCGCTCTCCGAACACCATTTGACTAGCCGGAAAAATACAGTGCGGCCTGATGTGTGTTCCATCTCCTCGTGCAAAACAGCCTCACCCAACAAATAAGTGAGGTAAACAGCGAGATCTCTCCACAAAGCAATGTCAGGAAAAATTGTCGCGACCTCGGACCAGGTTACCGAGGTCCTAATTAGGGATCGAGACTAATTGTGGTGTGTGAATGGTTAACATGTAGAATGTGTCAACAAGGTGCACACACTTATTTAATATTTATTTAATTTCCCACAGGTATCCGCGGTGAGGATATCACATCAATATAATAAATGTTTCTGTTTAAATGCGTAAGCGTGTAGCAAATCAAATAGTCAAACAATCTTTAATCATCAAGACAATAACACAAGTATAAACACTGTATCAGAATGAGCAATGATCATTAGTGCTTTCCCAAAAGAATAGTTAAAGTTATACAAAAGATCATTTGATTACATTCCCAAAAATAGAGGCCAACTAAGGCCAATATGGACAAAATACCAATCCCCAAAAGGATGGTTAAAAGTTTTCCCAAAATGTTATCTCTCTCTAGCAATCCAATGTCTAGATGACATCATCAGCATGCCACTCAACTAACTGTCGCGGTTCTCCGACCGCCTCCTCGGGATAACCAACAACGGGACCTGAGTACCAAAGAGTGGGTCAAACACGACAGTTTGGCAAATGGGTAAAATACAATGACAATGTAATAATAAAAGAATTTACCTTCAAAAGTGTCATGCCCCCGAACCAGAACCTCGAGGGCGGGAAAAGGGATTAAAGCATAAATGTATTTTACTTCTCCTAAGATCCGCGTGTGTGAAGACAACACATTCTGAATATTTTGCGGAAGCATTTGTGGCGTTGCGACCCGAAGTCCGTGGCCATCGGATTCCGCGTCGCACTCAACCTTTAGCCCATAGCTATTATATCAAGAATCATATCAGACTGGAGTAATCATCACAATAATTTACAGAGCTGACAGTAACAGGATATTACATTCCCGAATATGTTCAAGTTACAATTATCAATGTACATAAATTAAGAATTCCAAGGAAAATGGCTAACAAAAGCCATACAACAATAAGCTATAAACTACTACCCAAATGTGACGTAGCTCCGATGTCAGACTCAATGTCTACATGACATAGTCGACAAAACAACCTGCAAGGCATGGCTCCAAAGCCAACAAAACACTCAACTCGGGGCGAATAAATCTGAACCTGAGTACCAAAAGTAGTGGGTCAGACACGACGGTCTGGCAGGTGGATGAAAAGAATACAATATAGCGAATAATAATACAAATGATAAATCATGCTATTTGCTCAAAATGCCGCATATAATTAAACGGGTGAAAACTCAGGAATCTCGGATAAAACATGTATTCTTTTCAAACATGGTTAAAACAGGAAGATCTAATAAAGCATGTGTTCATTTACATCATCTATAAAAGCATAGATATTTGACAATTGGGTGTTCGTGGAAAACAAGTATGAATATGGAAGTTTGGCAAAACCACGTTCATTTAAACATATTTCAAAGCATGGATCTTCAACAGATCGGGCATTCCTTTAAAACAGGTATAACATAGGGATCTGGCAAAACGCGTGTCATTTAAAACATATTCTTAAGCATGGATGTTAAATAACTCGGGTAATCATTTGAAACAGGTATAAACATAGAACCTGACAAAACACGTGTCATTTAAAACATATTTCAAAACAGGGATATTTAACAAATCGGGTATTCATTTGAAATCGGTATAAACATAGTGACCTAGCAGAACAAGTATCATTTAAAACAAAGCACGAATGTTTAGCAATCCGGGTATTCACTTAAAACATGTATAAACATCGGGATCTAACAAAACGAGTGTCGTTTAAAACGCATTCCAAAGCATGGACATTTAATAACTCGGGTATTCATTTTAAAACATGTGTAATCATATAACTCTAGCAAAACCATCGATTGTTGGAACCATATGTAAAAGCATGGGTATTCACCCAACCGGCATTCATGTAAAACATGTACGTGTGCAAAGGACATAAAACAATATAATAGTGACTGGATTTACAATAGAGAGCATTAACACTTATCTAAATAACAACTTTCATAAAAGCAATGAATCATTTAACTGAAAACAAGTAAGCAATATAAACCATGTCGGGTGTCCAAGGAATCGGGAACTGGCAAGATGGCAATCACAAGAAGCTAAGTCCTCTGTCACCGAAGTGACAAGAGCGGGACGTTGGTCTCAGTCACACAAGGTGAGGAGACTCAACGTAAATCATATATACAATAATAAATACACGGGAACGGGACCACGGTAGCGAACCGGGTATCGGGACGGGACCACGGCAATAACCGGGTATCGGGATCCAAACTGCAGCTGGCGGGACGGGAGAGGGATTTCCAAGTCGGTGGATCAAACCGACAAGGTATCCAAGCTTATGCAAGTAAATCCTGTACAGTAAATAAACGGGTAAAACGGGGGTGCTCAAGGGCACACTGTCACTTCATATCGGGAATACATCTCAGGACAAATAACTGTTACTAAAGTAACTTCAATGCTTTCGGGAAAACAAGTCATATAATGCAAGTCTCGGGAAAAGAGGTGAAACAATGAACTATAACAATTTCGGGTAAAAATATCGGTTTCAAGATCTATTTGAGTGAATAGGGGTCCCGTATGTCGATTATAACAATTACTTGGTACTCCTTGAGTTTGAAGACATTCCGGGCTCCTTATGCACTTTTACTACTTTCAAAATCTTAACATGAGCTTATGGGTAGTACTAGGTGTTACAATAGCAAGAATCAAGATTATACACGGTCCATCCTAGGCATGACATTAATCCGGAACATCGAGCAACCGATTCAGTCATCGAAAGGAATAGAATTAGTGATAACAAGGAAATAGACTTGTGTTTAGATATGACGAAGATATCGCGTCGTTCCATCCCGTTCAAGATTGAAATGGATTAACTTTGATGTCACCGAACCCACCGGGAGGAGTGTCGGCTCAAGACATCCTCACTCATAGGCCAAACGGTCCAAAAAGGGTAAGGGTCCCACCTAAAACCAAGGATTAGTGTCTAAATCAACACCATTCTTTTCTTTCAGTCCCCTAGTCTTAGAGACCTTAGATTAGGGTATAATTGGTCTTAACACTAAGGTATACACCCCTAGGACTCATAGAAGGCCCAAAGGTTTCCAAAAAAAAAAACCACAATATCAAATTTCACTTACAGGGTCCGATCGATCGGCCCAAAAAGGCTTACAGTTACTGACAGTCCGATCGATCGGCCTGTAGGTCCGATCGATCGGACCTGGGTACAGCAGGTCCGGGAAAGCTGATTTTTCTTCCTCTTTGTTTCCTTTCCTTCCAACACATGATCAACCACAAAGAACCATAAACAAGATGGTTTAAATACATGTTTTCAAGACAATATCATGAGCTAAAGAGCTCCTCATTTCAATTTCCTCTCTTTCCATTCTTTCCATTCTTTCCATTCACAATTAATCACAAGGTGGAGAAAACTCATTCATGTGAAATCAGTTGAAACCTTGACAATATGATGCATACATTTCCAAGAGATTAACAAGGGAGAAATAACTCATCAATAAGCACATCTTGAAATCAATATTAATCATATTAAAGACAACTATTAAAATCACCAAAACCATTAATGAATCAAGATTTTTATCACAAAACATGTTAATAAGCAAAACAATCCATTCATCCACTTGCCTTTGACTCTAATCAAGCAAATCAAGCTCCTAATCACCTCTTAGGCTCAAGATCCACAATCTCTACAAAAACCCCCAAAACAACCCTAAAATGGGTTAAACAATGAAATGACAATGAAACTTTCCAAAAATCAAGGTGGAGCTTCTCTAAGGCTAGAAGATTACAAATCTAGAAGATGGGAAGAATCACTTACTTGGATGACTTTCAAATGAGAAGAACAAGCTCAAGGAAGGTCTCAATGTTGATGGATTTCTCCAAAAATGCAATCAAGATGAAGCTTGCAAGGATAGGAAGAGATTGATGATTTCCATTTCTAGTTTGGTGCAAGATTTGTGTGGCTTGGAGATGAAGAAGCAAGAAGAAGAAGAAGTTGCACAATGGGAAACCCTAGGCTCAGCTGGAACAATGGTGAATGGAGAAGGAAGGGGAAGGGTCTCCTTTTATAAACAAGTGAGAATGGGTCCCACAACTTAAAGAACTTGGGTGGCTGAAATCATCTAATTCGGGACCTCGGATGGATTCGACGAAGAAGGAAGAAATGATCGTCGAAATATCTAGTTTCCAAAAAGTATATGTTTCACGGATTTCGAGAATATCGAGTTTTGGGTACAGATTTGGTGTGAAAAGACTGTTTTGCCCTCAAGGCCAAGAAATCGGTTTTTGGGTTCTCAAATGGATACGAGATCAACATGAAAGTTGTAGGATTCCTCAAGATGAATGCAATGGGCTAAAAACACGATACGAAACCAATCGGGAAAATCTCACAAGAAAATACAAAGCCGAAAAGGGAACCCCCAAAGGGCCCCACAAGCTACCAAAGCACTCAAAAGCCCAAAACTAGAAGAAAACTCATTCTAGCTCACAAACTCAACCCAAAAACTACTAATCCCACTAAAAGAACTAATCCACAAATAAAACAACACTAATCCAAGAGATTAGGGGTCGGGTTCTCACAAAAAGCATTTAAACCTGTTTAAATAACAATTTCTATGAATGAGATAAAACATTTATTCAAATACAAGTATGCATTGTAAAACATGTAAAGGTAACCAAGGAAACGTGAAAACAAGCAAGATGGCAACCACACGAAGCTAAGTCATCTATCACTAAAGTGACAGAGCAATAACTAGGCACTGATCTCAGTCACTCGAGGTGAGGAGAAACAGTGGATCTTATAAATACATATACATATACTATACATGACCACGGTAGTGAGCCGGGCATCGAGAACCACAGTAGCAATCTGCGACATCGGGACAAGACCATGGTAATAACCGGGTAACGGGATCCAAACTGCAGCTGGCGGGACAAGAGGGGGATCTCCAAGTCGGTGGATCAGGCCAACAGGGTTATCCAAGCTTAGTGGTGCCAACTCATAGGTCAAATGACAAGATTAAAACATGTATGAAATACCTCAAGTGCAAGTACATAAATAAACGGGACGGGGGTGTTCAAAGGCACAACTGTCAATTCATGTGGTGCAATGCACTTCAAGACAAGTAACTATTTCAAGTGTAATTTCAATGCTTTCGGGAAAACAAGGCATGTAGTATAAATCTCAGGAACCGTGAAATACAGTGAACAATTGAAATTTCGGGTAAAGTATCGGGTTCAAGATTTATTTGAAGTGAATAGGGATCCCGTATGTCGATCTAATAACAATTTGGTACTCTTTGAGTTTGGGGACATTCCGGGCTCCTTATACTTTTTAAATTTTCAAAACTTCAAATGAAATCTTCGTGATGTGGTTTCTTTCTCAAATGGCCTCGTACTTTGCTTAGTAAATCTCCCTGACATAGAGTGCATTTGGGACAAAATAAGTGGGAATTAAAGGCTATGAACCAACACATCTCTATGACCATAAATGCACTAACAAAGCTCTTCATGAGCATTTATTTCAAAGCGATGCAATAAATAGGCATGAGTGGAAAATACCAAAATCATTGGAAACTTATACAAATCAAATCACCCACTTGCCTTGGGTCTTCAAATCAAGAAATCAAACTCTAACAAGCCCTCCAAGTCAATGGTCCAAGCTACAAGCAAAAACCCCAAAAATAAAACCCTAAAAGAGTCAAAACATAGCATGGGGGAGGAAAAAGCTTTAATAATGGAGATGAAGGTTCCCTTAGGCTAGGAGAACACAATATTAAAAGAAGGGAAGGATTACTCACATGGAAGTTCTTTAAAAAGCTAGCTTAGTACCAAAGGAAGCCTTGGAGTAAGTGGTTTCCTCCACAAATGCTATCAAGAGAAAGCCCTCAAAGAGATGAAGAAGATGATGGCCTCAAATCTCCTATTGGTGCAAGTTTGGGAGTGGATTTGGTGATGGAAAGCAAGAAGAAGAAGAAAGGGAAAAAGGAAACCCTAGCTAAAGCTTGTGCTGGAAAAGGGGCATGGAAGGAGAGGGTTCTCTTTTATAAGCAATGGGGATGGGTCCCGCCACTAGAATTATTCAAGGGCTGAAATCATGTCTATCGGGATCTCGGATGAATTCGACGAAGAAGAGAAAAGTGATCGTCGAAATATCTAGTTTCCAAAAAGTATATGATTCGCGGGATTCAGGGGTATCAAGTTTTGAGTACAGATTTGGTGTAAAAAGACTGTTTTGCCCTCAAGGCTAGGAAATTGGGTTTCGGGATTTCGAACGGGTACGGGACCAACATAAAAGTTGTAGGGATTAACAATACAAATAAAACAAGATTAAAATAATGAATGCAAGAATCTCTGATAAATCCCCAAGCACATGCAAGGTCATAAAAAAAGGGAACCCCCAAAGGGCCCCACTAATTACTAAGCAATCAAAATTCCCCAAAGCTATATCAAAAATCTGTTCTATTCCCAACTTAACCAAAATCCACTAAACACGCTTAAAACTAAAATACAACTTAATTAATGCTAATCAAGGTCACTCGGGACGGGGTCTTACATAAATGGCGTCTATACTCTCGAAGAACTTCTTCAAGTCATCTCGCATAACGGAGATCTTCTTCAAACCTGGGTTCTTGGCCCTAGCATCCTAGGCCATACCATTAAAAGACTCTCCGCCGTCAAAGAAGTTGGAGCTACAATTCTTCCAACTGCTACACCGGACTTTTGAGCCCTCCTTCTCCTTAAAAAAATCATAGAAAGTGACGAGCTGAAAGTACAGGAGCCTGAACTCCTCAGACTGCTCCTCAAGAACGTTGTCGATAGGCATGAACTCCTTATAGAGTTTGCTAAGGATAGGCAGCCCGGTGATGACACTTAATTCCTTCAAAGTAAAACTAATCTCATCGCTCGTCACAACGAAGGGGTTGGTTTGTGGAAGGAATGACTCTAGCATGGCCATGAAGGCCTCATCGGAGAAAACTACGGTCTTCCAAAAAGCGTGAACCGCATCGAAGATCCCGGCCTCCTTCAAAACGGCTCCACCAACCTGCAGGGTGTGATCAGTCCATGATTCCCAGCTCGAATCAGCACTGAAACGACCACGAAGTCGAAAAGGCTTCACCCAACTGCTGTCGTCACCCTGAAAAATGCCAAGGCCAACCGGTCCCAAATTGACCGACGGATGGTCAGAGCCCTGGTAGCCACTGGAGGGCATCAACATGTCCATACGAACAGGCGATTTCTCCGCATATCCGGAAGGGCCACCAACAAAAACCTCGGTCTTTATCACATTGGTCCTCCTCACCTAGCTTGGAGGATCCTCCCTCTTCGGACACGTGGGAGAAAGACTCATGATCGATACAGTCCGATCAAAGGTCTACCGGCTGGAAATAGTTCTCTCCTCACCACCAGCTGTGTAAGAGAATTGAAAACATCTTCTTTAGTACGTCAAGTCATCAGGGACTGCATCGCCAAAGAAGAAGGTAGGCTTGGGCACAATGCTCTGATCGTCCACGACCCAAGGACGGTTGCTTACCATAATTCTGTAGAACTCCTCATCCTTGAGAGCGATTAATTGCTGTCTCATCACATCGCGGTTAAGGGAGTCGCACTCTTCCAGATTCCTCTCCACAAACTGGACCTTCTCCCAGGTCTGCTGTACGGCCACATTAGGAGACCTGGTAGACCGACAATGTGCATCAGTAGCAGGCTCTTTGCTCTTGTTCGTTCTGGAGGAACTACTTGCAAATGATGAAAAAGAAAAAAATCAATCATTAAAGTGACAAAATTTTGCTAAAAAAAATTCTAACAAGATTTTGGCATGATTCCGGGACAATTCCGAAGAAAAGGGAGACATCCCGAAGAAGACAGGAAGCTTGAAGAAGGGCCCAACATCGCTGCGAGCTCCAAACTCCAAAACTTGCAAAGCTCCTAAAAAATCAAGCTGATCAGGAAGGGGTTCAACATTGCTGTGAGCTCCAAATCCCAAAACTTGCAAAAGATTTCCAGGTATGCATCATCATGCTCCCAATCAATTTACTAAAAAGCATGCATCCAAAAAATCATCATGCATTAGATGCTAGGAAAACTTTAACCAAAGTTTGATCAATTCCAACCCAACTTGGTCAAAACCAATCAAACTTTGTCAAAGTCAAAATTCATGTTGACCTAACCTAGAAATTCTAGCCTTTTATCTTGATGCATAAAAAAGAAAAAAAAAAAAGAAAAAAAATATGCATGAACATCTTGGAATGCATAAACCTCATCATCATAGTACATAAACATCATTACCTAAGTGAGGAAAAAAAAAGAGAAGCAAAAAAAAAAAAAAGAGAAGTTTCAAAAAAAATAAAATTGGACAGCAAGCCGTGGCCCACTGCCACGTGGCAGTACGACCAGGTCCGTACGGACATGTCCGTATAGCTAAGAAAAGAAAAAAAAACGTCAGCAAACGAAAAAAAAACAAAAAAACAGCACGTGAAAAAAAAAGAAAAAAAACACGTGAGAAAAAGGGGAAAAGAAAAAAAAACAGAAAAAAACGAAAAGAAAAGAAAAAGAATTCTACATCTATATGAAATTTCTTGTGGTGGAAGAAAACTTACTTGAAGCCATTGATGGAGAAGAAGAAGAAGAAAAGCTTGAAGATCTTTGAAGAAAAAGAAGAATTCTTGATCTTGGAGCACTCTTGCAAAGAAAGAAAGCAATGAAGCAAAGATCCAATCTCCTCTTGCTTTTATAGAAGAGAGCAAACCGAAAGAGGAAACAAGGAGAAAAGAAAAGAGGTAAGTGCTAAAATTAGCGACCTTCCCAAAAGAAAGAAGATTTGAGATATTATCTCCCAAAGAGAAGATTCTTTGAGAAATTTTCTCCAAAAAGAAAGGGAATGAGAAATATTCTCTCCCAAAGAGAGATACTTTGAGAAAATCTCTCCAAAAAACAAGGAAGCATGAGAGATTCTCTCCAAGTAAGAATATTTTTAGATATTCTCTATCCAAAAGGGATATTTTTAGATATTCTTTACAAAATGACACCATGTGAGATTTAAGCCATCTTTAAAAGGTTATGGTCCCATGGGCTAGCCCACATGAGTCGGGTTTGACCACCTAGGCACTAAAAAGGGCTTCCTTTCAAAAATTTCTCTTACCAAGAGCATACAAAATAGTTCCATGCCTCTTTTGAGTCGATTGAACCATTCAAAAAAAAAAAAGAAGAAGGAAAGTCTCATGAGTTTCCAAAAAACCAAACCATCCAACCTCATGAACCAAATTAAGCCAAAATCTTGAAATTGACAACCCACAAAAAAAAAAAAAAAAAAACCCACACTCTGGTCCCCTAAACTTGCCGCATAAAGCTTGTTAGGTTACAAGGCCAAAACTTAAAAAACCTGACCCCCCCAACTTGCCACATACAGCTCGTTAGGTCACAAGGTGAAAACAAAATCTGACCCCACAATTTGCCTAAGATGATATGCTTCTAACCAATCCATGCCTAAGATGATATCAAAATCATGCATGTCCAAAACAATGAGGTTGGCCGGTAAATTAATATCTCCTAACAAAACTGTACATTTTGGGTGATAGGTTCTACACACAACTTGTTTCCTTACTGGTGTGGTGACAATCATAATATAATCCAATTCACTATGTGGTGCATCAATCATCTTAGCAAAAGTAGGAGATAAAAACGAATGTATGGATCCAGGATCAAATAAAATCTGAGCTTCTACTCCACAAACTAGAAGTTTACCTTCCACCACGTCTCTTGCAGTTTCAGCATCCGCACGGCTGAGGTAATATAACCGTCCATGCATTTGTAGCCCATTCGGTGCTTGATTTTGTCTTCCTTGGGCATGTCTGTTCTGTTGTGGAGGACGAGCATTCTGATTCTGAGCTTGTGGTCTAGCCTGTTGCTGCTGTTGTTGAGGTGGTCTAGCTTGATTCTGAATTGGTGTTTGATTTTGAGGAACTGATTGTGTAAGACCCCGACCCGAGTGAACCTGACTAGTACTAATTAAGTTGCGTGTTAGTGCTAAGCTTGATTAGTGATTTTGGCTAAGTTGGTTTGGAATAGCTTTTGTTATAGTTTTGGAGTAGTTTTGTGGATTTTGATTGCTTTGTGCTAGTAGGGCCCTTTGGGGGTTCCTTTTCATGACTTTGCATGTGCTCGAGGATTTATCGGAGATTTTTGTATTCATGGTTTTAATCTCGTTTTACGGGTATTGTTATTCCATACAACTTTCATGTTGATCCCGTGTCCATTTGAGATCTCGAAACCCGATTTCGTAGCCTTGAGGGCAAAACAGTCATTGCACACAAAATCTATACCCCGAAACTTATTTTCTCGAAACCTGCGAAACATATACTTTTTGGAAACTAGATATTTCGACGTTCATTTCTTCCTTCTTCGTCGAATTCATCCGAGATCCCGAAAGAGATGATTTCAGCCATCCAAGTTCCTTTAGTAGTGGAACCCAATTCATTGTTAACAAAGGGGAAACCATTATCCCATTCATTTCATTCTTCCTGTTCCAGCACCACTTTTGAACCTAGGGTTTTCTCTTGCTTTTCTCTTCTTCTTCTTGCTTCTCCATCTCTAATCCACACCAATCTTGCACCGAACAAGTAATGAAGATCACCACCCTCTTCCTCATCTAGCAAGCTTCATCTTGATACCATTTGTGGAGAAATCCATCAACCTTGAGACTCCCTTTGCGATAGCTCTCTTCATTTGGAGGTCATCCAAGTAAGTAACCCTCCCCATCTCCTAGATTAGTGTTCCTCTAGCTCTTGATAAGCTCCATTTGCATTATTGAAAGTTCTTTCATTTTCATTCTTTGTGTAACCCATTTTAGGGTTTGTTTTGGGGGTTTGTGATTGTAGCTTGGAAGTGAGCTTAAGAAGTGATAGATGCTTGATTTTTGGCTAGCTTGGACCTAAGGCAAGTGAATGATTGGAGTAGTGTTGGTTTTAAATGGTTTGGTGAAACATTAATGATCTTCTCATGCTTTTATTGATTCTCTTCATTGTTGAAATAAATGTTCTTGATGGAGTATTAATGATGCATTTATGGTCCTAGAGGAGTGTTAGTTCATACTATTTAATGTCTTCTTGTTTTGTCTCAAATGCAACCTTTTGTGAAATGATTTCCTTCTTGTTTTCTTATATTGATTGTGATATGGATGGAGGAGAATGGGATGGAGGTGATGAAAGGTTTGATGCCATTTGAATGGAGTTTTAGACTCCTTAGTTGGTGTATAAAAGTGGCTAAAAAGAGATTGTAGAAGGAAGAGAAAGAGGGGAGCTGAACTGGTCCGAAATCAGTTCCTGGACAGTTTGCTCGAGCGACCATGACACTTCGCTCGAGCGACCTGTCCAGGAAAAGGTTTGGAGCATTCCAGTAGCATGGTCGCTCGAGCGGACATCCCTGAACTCATTCCAGAGAGTTGTTCGTTCGAACGCATTGTTGACACCAAAAATGTCACTTTCCCTCTTCATACCAAAAGCTACATTGAGCCGCATCCTACCAAAAATAGGCAGGCGCCACTTCAAGCATCAGATCTTGTCAGAATCAAACAAAAACTGCAAGGTCATTCAAAACAACCAAAAGAAAGGTACACATGAAGTTTCGGGCCATTCCGACATCATTTGGCCTAGCTTCACTTCTCCAACAGCTAAGCAGCAGCTCCCGGCGGCAACAGTGTCGAAGACCCCAAATCTTCGATCAGAGCCTACGGATGGTCTCAAAATACCTCCGAAAGGCTACATGTCAAGTTTCAAGTCAAACCGACACCGTTTGACCCTCCATCAACTCTCGAGCAGCAAAATCAAGCCCTTAGGTAGCGAGAACTACCGAGGTCGTCACTCATCAAACAGAGCACATAGGCGACTTCTGCATACCTCAAAAGGGCAACGCATCAAATTTCAGGTCATTCTGACAACGTTTGACCCACTTTCGATGGTCGGGAACAAAATCAAAGCCTACCGGCGGCGGAGCACCCCGGGACCATGGCACCCAATTCGGAGCTTGTGGATCATCTCAAAATGACTCCAGTAGGCTCCCCATCAAATTTCAGGTCAATCGAACATCGTTTGACCGAAAGTCAAAGCTTGGCATTTCCCACGCGGTGAAATAAAGGCAAGCGTTTGCATGACTCCAAATGGCTTCAAAACTCAAATGAAAGCCTATGGTTGGTCTTATCTACTGATGGGGGAGTCACACGTCGAATTTCAGGTCAATCGGACATCATTTGACCAGAAGTCAAAGCTCGGCATTTCCCTCGCGGTGAAATAAAGGCAAGCGTTTGCATGACTCCAAATGTCTTCAAAACTCAAACGAAAGCCTATGGTTGGTCCTATCTACTGATGAGGAAGCTACCCATCAAATTTCAGGTCAATCGGACATCATTTGACCGAAAGTCAAAGCTCGGCATTTCCCTCGCAGTGAAATCAAAGTCAAGCGTTTGCGGGACCCAAAACGGCTTCAAAACCTGAACAAAAGCCTATGGTTGGTCTCGTCTACTGTTCAAGAAGCTACACGTCGAATTTCAGGTCATTCCGACATCGTTTGACCTAGTTTCGACGCTTGACAAAAAAATCGGCAGTTCTCCACAGCAAAGTCTTCGGCTTTTAAGAAAATGGGAAACTTTGCGATCCGATTTGCATGGATTCTCGTCTGGTTTTCTTGAGGGAAATCCAGCCAATAAATGAGAGGAAATTCCAAGAAAAATGCAGGAGAAAACAGAAGCGAAAACGGACGAAAAACGGCGAAGAAAAGGCGACTGGAAGACGGCCGGCCATGGGGCACAAACCCCATGGTCGCCGGCGACCACGGTGCATGGTTGCCGGCGACCATGGAGGTCCGGGCCGCCGGACCTCGCCCAAAAACCCCGTTTTTCAGGTACTTTTCGCGTTTCGAATTGATTGGCCCCTATGATTTTTCCAAAATCTGATTTTTTGTGCATGATATCCGTCGATCTTCATCAACATCACGGATCCATCACTGGAATCATTAGATCATCATCGGACGCCTCAAGATCGTCAAATGGCTAACCAAGAAAGCACACTTTCTGCCCGCCCGATCGCGAAATCGACTGGACAGATGTTGCTGGCCCGCTGACATCAACCAATGTCTGAAATTGGATCACCATCCGACATCAAATGGTATGTGGGTCCATTGGTGATCATCGCAAGAAGAATCCCAAAGGATGCGGCATGGCCCGCGACTCTTCAAGCGCCCAGGCAATCAATTAATGAAGTTAAATGACCCGTTTATGGCAAGTTAGTGCGGTCATTAACTCATTATTTTGAACGGCCCAATCAGAAGCAAGCAAATGGGAGTTACAAGTCCAAGTAATCATGACATTAAAATCATGAAACTCCCATCATCATGGAGATTAAAGGCGATTAAATGTCCATCACTCTCCATCGGCCAATCAAATTCAAGGAAAAAAGAGTTACAAAACAAGTAAATAAAAACTTGTAACTCCTCCCATCATGAGCATTAATACCATAAATGCTCATAAACTCTCCTAAATGGCTACCAAAGGCCTATAAATAGGAGGGTCATTCCAAGGGAAACAGATCCAGAGAAAAATCGCCAGAAAATCATTCAAAGATCCAGAAAAATCGCCAGAAAATCATTCAAAGATCCAGAGAAAAATCGCCAGAAAATCATTCAAGGATCCAGAGAAAATCGCTAGAAAATCATTCAAAAATCCTCGGAGAAATCTCTACAACTCTGCTCCTTCAAGAAAACTCTGCAGCAACCAACACTACAAGGTGATCAAAGCCCCTTGGGGGGCCACCCCCCCCCCCAAGGCCACCTCTCCTTCTATCCAACATGGCTAGATGCGGCTTTTCAGCCTGTCTACTCAGCTTTTTACCGGATATAGGACCTTATCTTGGTCCTTATCCTCTAAAAATTTGAGGTTGGAGCCAAGCCAAGAAATCAAGCATCAAAGTTCTCATTTGAAGGATGATGGCGGAGTCCATACATGACTCGCGACTGTCGATCTGAACGGGTCCCCCACAATCGCATGAGAAGTTAGATTCCATTTGTTTCTTTTCTATTGTATTGTATTTTTTCTTAAAGAGACACAAAATTCACATTTCTTGTCTTTTCATTATTGATGAGATTTGTAAACCGCCTTTTACGGCAAAATCGCCTTTCACGGCACCAAAATCGCCTTTCACGGCAAACAAAGAAAATCGCCTCTCACGGCATTCAAAACAAACTTGTCTCTTTTCTTTAAAATATGTGTGCAATGGAAAGTTAGGAAAAAGTTTGATTTCCTTTCTACTTGTGAAGGTGAATCTCCGGATCACTACTCTAAATTCCAAGTAGAAAAGAAAATCTGGCATACCCACAAAAATGTTGATACCTGCCTTTCTTTCTTCCCTCTCCCTCCTTCCGGACCCCGACAGACCCGGGGCGGATGGCAGCGGAAGAGGAACGGAGGGGCGCGGTCCATCAAGTTGGCATACCCGGTGGGACCCTGTTCATTTGAGAACACAATGTTTGGATTCTTTGGCTCCTTTTAGTTGGTGGCCTATGTTGGATCTTGCATCTAAAAAAAACACATGAGATGGGATTCTTGGAAATTTCTTCTTTTGAGTTTATTTCCAGTCTTTCTTGTTTCTAAAAAAAAACTCTCAAAAAGAAACGAAATCTGATTTATAAAAAATTTCAGATTTTCCCCTTTTGGATTCACAGTTGAGAAACTTTGGCTTCTTCCTTTTCGGACTTCGAGATCGCAGAAATGTTGAACTCATTTTCGGAATGGAACACCATTTGCTCTCTTCTATGAATCCACAAAAAAAATCTGATTTAAAAAAAAAACTTCAGATTTCTCCCTTTTGGGTTTAAGTTGAGAAACTTTGGTTTCTTCCTTTTCGGACTTCGAGATCGCAGAAATGTTGAACTCATTTTCGGAATGGAACACCATTCACTCTCTTCTATGAATCCACAAAAAAAAATCTGATTTAAAAAAAAATTCAGATTTCCCCCTTTTGGGTTTAAGTGGAGAAACTTTGGTTTCTTCCTTTTCGGACTTCGAGATCGCAGAAATGTTGAACTCATTTTCGGAATGGAACACCATTCACTCTCTTCTATGAATCCACAAAAAAAAAATCTGATTTAATTTTTTTTTTCAGATTTCTCCCTTTTGGGTTTAAGTTGAGAAACTTTGGCTTCTTCCTTTTCGGACTTCGAGATCGCAGAAATGTTGAACTCATTTTCGGAATGGAACACCATTCGCTCTCTTCTATGAATCCATAAAAAAAAATCTTTCAAAAAAAAAAAACCACTAAGGTTGCACCAATTGCGTTCTTTGACCAAAGTGGATCTAAGAAAAGCCTTGTCCAGAGTGTGGAGACAACTAGACTGTTCTAGGCAAGGGTCCTCCAAACGGGTTCATTAAGTAATCCTACCCTTACCTGGGGGCTGATCTATCAACTGAGGTTTCATAAGATCGAATTGGAGATCTATGTGAACTCTTAAAAAAAATCTTCAAAAAAAAAAAGAACAAAAAAAAAACTTCTCTCATTTTTGGATTCATTTTTGAGAAATCCTGGTTCCTTCCTTTTCGGACTTCGAGATCGCATAAATGTTGAACTCATTTTCGGATTGGAATACCATTTGCTCTCTTCTATAAAGTCCAATCTTGACACTTTAAAAAAAAAACTTCCGTCACTTTTGGATTCACATTTGAGAAATCCTGGTTCCTTCCTTTTCGGACTTTCGAGCTCGCAGAAATGTTGAGCTCATTTTCGGATTTTAATACCATTTGCTCTCTCCTATGAATCCAATCTTGACCTTTCAAAAATCCCATCTCGTGTCCTTTCCAAGGATGCGATTTGCAACATTTGTGCCTAGCGGTGCTAGTATGCCCTTTCGGGTCTACTGTATTCGCAACCGACACATTTGTATCTCAACCTTATATCACTTTACCTTGAGTGAGTTTTGTTTCTCGGTAATTTGAATTAAGGTTCACAATTGCTTCTAGCAGTCACTGGGACGCTCATTCTGAGCTGACCCTACCCGCGTTTAGAACAATTGTGCCCTCTATGGCTTTTCTGCCTTCCTCATGTTGCTTGGGCTGGGCCATGTCCCCTCGGGCGACTTGAAGAGGCGAAACCATAGTATTTTCCATTTATGATCACCATATTCTTGTGATTACTAATGGATATGGTCTTGTTTTAGAAGTTTTCCAAAAACTAACAATGGCAGCTTCATTAACCATCACCTTTGATGAGAACAAGTACCAGCTCATGCTCCAAGACAAACAAACCAAGCGCACTTACAAGCGCCCTGCCAGCTGCCGAAGCGTCATTTCCCTCGGCAACTCAGAAGACACCGGGTCAAACTCTACTCCCCGAACCATTGTCTTCGGGTCATTGGGACCATTCCCACTACCCGCAGAAGAAACTGCACCTGCCAAGAAGCAGAGAACCGCCCCTCAACGTATCACAACAGTGATACCAAGGGCGATCATCACGAAGCCTCAACCTACAAGAAACCAGGTCTGCTCAAAGATTTGGTCCCCAAGACCTTCACCCAAACAAAGAAGGTCACAAACACCTGCAAAGCCAGCATACCTGGCCCCTCTCAAGGAGAACCGGTTCTACCCTCTTGCTTACATGAAAGAGGAGAAACCTACCCTCCGCCAAACAAAATCAACTCAGCACGAGCCGGCTTGCTCCTACAAGCCCAAAATCAAATCGTGCATCGTAAGGCCTCCGCAAGAACCTGCAAAGGCCTGTACTCCTGCGAGTCGACCCTTCCTCTCAACAGGGGTCGAACTCGCCAAATTCAAGGCTTCGATGCGACAGGCAAAGGACCGTGTCCGGATCCTGTCTCTGCCAGTCTTCAAAGAAGACAAGCTCGGCTGCTGCGCACCAGGGACTACGTCCTTCATTGCCAGAGCGCAGCCAGAGCTAACCAAAGCTCAAATTACTCGTCGTATGCGCCGCCGCGTGGCATATCGACAAAAGAGACTAGAGAAGCAAAGAACCCAGCATTCTGCACTTCAGGTCTCCAAAAAATGGGTTGAAAAAGAAAGACCCAATCAAGTTGCTGTTGTCCATATGGTTGGAAAAACCAGAAGACATCAAAAGTCGGCAACTAAAATCCATGTCAGAGGACCGGTGACTCGCAGCGTCACTCGGACAAGAAGACATCAAGAAGATTCTCCCGCTCCTTCAAGTCAAGGACACCGGAGTAATCACTCCTCGAGCTCTTCATCTAAAAGAATGAGCTCCAGCTCAGTCACCAAGACTGTATCCTCTTTCGACTCTCGAAGAGTGAACATCTTGGTCACAAATGCTGAGCAACCTCCGCCACATGATGACGTAGCTGCACGCATCCAGCAGCTGGAACAAGGACAGCAGAGAATAGAGGCCCTAATGGAAAACCTCCTTCTCACTATCCAACGTCCGCCAAACAATGAAGCTCCTCCGAGCCATCAAGGCGACGAGGAAAATGCGGAAAACAGTGAGTCACGCGCCCTTACCAAAAAGGATGTTGACGATATCCTCGCCAAAGCAAAAGAAGAGGATACACTAAAGGAGCATGGGATCAAGCCACCATATCCCTTGTGGATGGACTCGATTCCGTTCCCTACAAAATTCAAGCAACCTACTCTCCAAACATATACGGGGAAAGGTTCAGCCAGACAACACGTCATCCATTTCAAGATCCTGACGGGAGCTATTGCGGATCAAGATGCCCTCAAAATCCGCCTCTTTGCAAGTACCCTAAAAGGTACGGCCTTTGATTGGTACTCCACTCTGCCGGAGGACTCCATTCAAAATTGGGCCATGCTAGAGACACGCTTCCTAACCCACTTCAAAGGTGAGGATCATCCTGTTACTATGGCTCAGCTCTGCAGCCTAAAACAGGGAGAGAATGAGTCAACATATGACTTCATTCACAAGTGGAAGGCAATGGCATACAAATGCTCCGATGTACTGCCACAAGCGTCACTAGTCGACATCTGCCGAAACAACATGAGAGCAAGAATCCGCTCCATGATCATCGGCAACAAATCAAAGAACCTGGGAGAACTCCTGGAAGCAGCTATGGAAGCTGAAACGGTGATCAAAGACCTCAACAGTCAGAAATCATCAAAGAAAGAGCCGACTGCCATTGCAACCTCAAAATCAAAGAAAAAGGAGGTTCTCAATGTGCAAACCAAGTCAGCTCCTCAGCAGCCAAAGAAAGCTGAAAACAAAGCTGCAGGTAAAAAGCCTGAACTCTCTGATGCCTTCAAAGAACGAGTAGAGAAGAAATACCCGTTCGATGAAGATGTTGAAGAAATCTTTGGGGCACTTCTCGCAAACGGCAAACTTACATTGCCTGACCCCAAAAGACCAGGAGATGTTGGCAAAACCAACGATCCTCGGTACTGTCCATACCATCAGATGGTCTCGCATCCTCTCAGTCAATGCTTTGTTGTGAGAGAAAAGATAAATGAGATGTGGAAAAACGGAGTCATTACCTTCGACAAAAACTATGGGTCTGCCTCCGTCAACATGGTGTCGTGTGGACAAAAACAAAAATCACCAAAAGAGAAGATCACTACTTCCTTCAAGGTGATAAAGATGACCCAAACGTCCCAAGAGTTGGTTCCATATCCAACATCAGACGGACAGCCCATATGGGTACACCCCGATATCCTAGAAGATGAAAATTGGGAGGTCGTCAAAACAAAGTCAACCGCTCAACAGCGAAGGCAAGCTAGGAGACAACTCCGCAAACTCAAACAGCAGGAGAAAGCTCCGAAAAAGCAAGAAGTCGCTGAAAAGGCAGAAACCTCCTCTACCGCTTCACTGGGGACAACAGAAGAGTCCTCTCCTAAGACTTCAAAGGCGGCAAGAAAATTCACTCTTGGTGATTTCATGCCACCACACCTCAAAGAAGAAACTATGCAAGGGGCATCATACTCTTGCAACTCGGTGGTCGGATTCCCCATGGATGGATACGAGTCCAGTGACACCGCTAGCGACATCGATGAGTGGGAGGAATCCCTCGAAACAGGAGAATATCTCTCCGACGAGGAATGGATCCCTGAATCTCATTTTATGCCAGTAATCTGGTATAACCCATTACAGCCGCAGCGATCCTGGTCTGATGATGATGAAGACCAAGAGGCTATTCAAGAAAACACTCCAGTGGAACCCAGCCATGTTGAACCACAAGGAGCAAACGAAGAAGAAGATTTGGCTCCCGTGCCTGATCTCGATGAATACGCAAGGATCTTGCAGCACCTTGCTATAGAGCAAGAACAAGGTCGCATCAATCAGCTTCGTCACAACCCAGCACCGGAAGTTCCTGAAAATCTACAGGAATCTCCTCCGGTAACCCCGAAAAACGAAGAAAGCTGTTGGATCGATGATCCTCCTACGTCTGAGGACGAATCTAATTCCCAACAGTTCATCTTGAAGGCATCTTCCGTCAAAGTTACTTGCAATGCAATAGCTCAGGATGATAATTCCTCACCTTCTCAGGCTTCGTCACCAGGAACAGTGACATCGGAACTTAAACCTCTTCCGACTGATCACCTTGAAGAAATTCCAGCCGGTGAAATCTTCTTTAGAGAAAATCCGGTCAATTGGTCCCAAATGCCCGATCTCATTGGTGATGTCTGGACCGACAAAATATTTGATAAAGAAGGAAAGTTGCTGGAAGCTGTTCAGGACTTGCTCCCGGAAAATGCTCCATGCAACGCAATTACTGAAGATGGCAATGCTGACACAAAGACATCTTCAGCAAATGAGGAGGAACAACCCCTCGATCTCGAGGAAGATCTTCCAAACAAAGACCCTTCTCCAGAAGCTCTTGAAGTTGGTAGAGGTACCCGTTCTGGCCGGGATTACCATAAAAACTACAACCAACCTTCTGCTTCTTATGTAAATCCTTCGGGAAAACAAGCTGTAAACGCCCCTAGTGGCAAGAATAATGAAAATGCAGGCCCCAAGGAAGCTTTCAAGTACGACTTGATTCAGTACTTCAAACACATACCTGCACGTCTGCACATCCTAGACTTATTACGAATGTCACCACAGACTTGTGATAGTCTCATTTCAGAACTACAAATGCTGGATGCAGATGTCGACAAACATGCCCCACAAGTCCTACAAATTGAAATGGACTATAGGGTCAAAAAATCAAAACCTCCCTCAAAAGGAGAAAAGAAGAAAACTGAGGGATCCTGCATCGAATGCCTCTCTGTTCAAAAAGCAGCAAGTGCAACCATCGCCTTCACCAGGGAAGACCTCCTGCTAGGCGAGACAAAGCACAACCGACCCCTGTACTTCACCGGGTACATCAAAGAGGTGCCAGTACGCAAAATCCAGATCGATCCAGGTTCTGCACTCAACCTCATCTCCACTTCGGCACTCGAAGAACTGGGCATTCTGCCTAGCAAGCTGAGCCACACGTCTGTGTCCATCTTTGGATATGATGGCAGCGCTCAAAGGCCGATCGGCGAAATCAGGTTCAAGTTGCAAATCGGTGATCTTATCTCCGAGGTCACTGTCTATGCAATAAAGACCCCTTCATGCTACAACATCATTCTCGGACGCCCCTGGATACACGAGAATGGTGTTGTCCCTTCGACTTTACATCAGTGCATCAAGTTCGTTGGCAATGACGGCTTGATACATCGAGTGTTTGCAGACAAAAAGCCCTTCAAAGGCAAAGAAGTCTATTTCGCAGATGCTCAGATGTACAAATATGAAAAAGAAGAAAGGGAGGAAGAAACAACACCCTTTGCCGAAAATCTCCAGAAAGACAAAGGCAAGGCTCCTCAGCAATAACCGGAAGAAAATAAACCCTCTATCAAAACCGAAGAGAATAATCAATCTCCCTTCATGGTCTCCCTCAAGTCTTCAAAGCCTCTGGTGATCACCACCAAAGCAAAGAAGACAAAAAAAAGGCTGGGGGCAAGTTTGTTGTCTCCTTCGTGTCTATCTTGCAAGGCACGGATTCAGACTCAGAGCCAGAAGACGACACATCGTCAAGCCAAGCTGATGATCAACAAGCCCAGCCCGCTCTCACTCCGATGGAGACAACCATTGACATAGAAGATCCGGCATCTGCTTCCTTCGTTGTTCCAGCAACATCAGCAGAAGAAAAGCCAATCTTCTTCCATAAATCGGGAGTTTCTTCATCAAATTCTTCGCTTGAACCTTTCCAAAATGAAGGTATGCCTCAACTATCCCTGTATAGTCCAATGGCACAAGCTATCATGAAGAAAATGGGCTACGACGCTCAGAACCCAATCGGTTTGGGAGGTGGCCATGGTATTATCACGCCATTGGAACCAACCCTGACCAAAAGTCAACTGGAAGGTTGGAAACCCCACCGCCACATAGAAAAGTCTTCACATGGGCTGGGGTATGATCTTGATGCTCCCTTGAGACAATTGGCACAAAGGCTGCAAAGTCATCTTGCCGACCAAGCCTCAACATCTCATATTAATGAAGACATCGATCTCCCTGGATATCTCTTTGAAGAGTTGACCGTCAAGGATCCAGGAAGTTCATCCAATTGGTACGATTTCTCTGATGATGAAGAGGAATTGTCCGATGATACAGACACACGGTTCTCTGACCAGAAGAACCACTGTCTCCAAAAGAAGTGCCCTACTTCGACCTAGTTTCAACAGGTGATTGGGACCATCTCATAGCAAATCTTGAGAAAAGTACCAATCAAGAAGACCCATGGACAAAAGCAGAGCCGTGGTCTGTAGATACCTTTGGAACTCCAGAAGGCTTTGTTGGGCTGGAAGCCTCCGAAAATATTGTGGAGGAACCACCTTCAAACCTTCCAACTGAAGATTCTGTTCAAAAGATAGACTTGGGAACACCTGATAACCCACGTCCTGTATTCATAAGCAAGAATATAAAGGATGATGAGTTACCCGAGTATATCGCATTTCTTCATGAGTTCGTTGACTGTTTTGCATGGTCTTACGCTGAGATGCCTGGCTTAGACCCCAAAATAGCAGTCCACAAACTCAATCTTCAAAAAGATATCAAGCCTGTCAAACAAGGCCAAAGAAGGTTCCGTCCTGATGTGATGGACAAAATTGAACAAGAAGCTCAAAAACTCAAAAGCGTTGGCTTCATCCGTGAGGAACAACATCCTGAATGGTTAGCCAACATCGTCCCCGTGACAAAGAAAAATGGGCAAATCAGAGTCTGCATTGATTACAAAGACCTAAACAATGCATGCCCAAAAGATGAATTCCCGCTCCCTATACCGGAGGTGATGATCGACAACACCTGTGGGTTCGAGCGAATGACATTCATGGATGGCTTCTCTGGCTACAATCAGATAAAGATGCATCCTGAAGATTAAAAACACACAGCATTTCGGACCCCGTTTGGCGTGTATTGCTACACTGTCATGCCATTCGGTCTGAAGAATGCCGGCGCTACATATCAGAGGGCTATGATGAAGATATTCCAAGATATGCAGCACAAGATGGTCGAATGTTATGTCGATGACCTCGCCGTCAAAAGTAAAAGAAAAGAAGACCATCTCAAAGATCTTCGAGAAGTCTTCCTCCGACTTCGCAAACACAAACTGCGAATGAATCCCCTCAAATGCTTCTTCGGTGTTTCATCGGGTAAGTTTCTCGGATTCATAGTACGGAAAGCTGGCATAGAGCTTGACCCCACCAAAGTCAAGGCTATCCTAGAAATGCCATCTCCAAGAACCCTAAGACAAGTAAAAGGGCTCCAAGGAAGATTGGCATACATTCGACGGTTCATCTCCAACCTATCAGGGAAGTGTCGTCCATTCTCTCGGTTAATGAAGAAAGGTGTCGATTTTGTCTCGGATGCTGAATGTGAAGCCGCGTTCCAGGACATCAAGTCATACCTGACTAAACCTCCAGTGTTGGCTGCCCCCACAACTGGAAAACCATTCCTCTTGTACACAAGAGCCCTTGACTGTTCTTTAGGCGCTCTACTCGCACAAAAGAATGACGAGGGAAAAGAAGCTGCTCCTTATTACCTTAGCCGCATGTTGGTAGGTGCAGAGCATCGCTACTCTCCAGTCAAAAAAGAATGCTTGGCAGTGATGTTCGCCATACAAAAACTGCGTCACTACCTGCTAGCCAACACAGTGTACCTGATTTTGAGGATCAACCTCCTAAAGGTCCTTGTCACAAAAGCAGGTTCTCTCAATGCCCGACTAGCAAAATGGTCCATCCTCCTGTCACAATTTGACATTAGGTATGTACCACAAAAAGCAATCAAAGGCCAAGCTCTAGCAGACTTCCTCGCGGAGCATCCATTGCCTAAAGATTCTCTACTCAGGGATGACCTCCCAGATGAACCGGTCTACAGTGTGGAGACTTCCTTATCAAATGCTTCCTGGCACATGTACTTCGATGGCGCAACCAGGACAAATGAAAAGGGAAATCAAATATCGGGAATTGGCATTCTCTTTGTTAGTCCCGATAAATACATGATTCCGCATGCATTCTCGCTACTGGAACCATGTTCAAACAATGCAGCTGAGTACCAAGCCCTGATCATAGGATTGGAACTCGCCCTCAAATCCGGCATCACTACGCTGGAAGCTTTTGGAGACTCTCAACTGATCGTCAACCAGATGAATCAGAAATTTGAAGTCAGGAAGCCCGACCTGTTGCCTTACTACAACAAGGCACAATCGCTTCGACAAAAGTTCGACATCTGTCACATCACCCACATCCTCAGAGGTGAAAACATTCGTGCAGATGCCCTGGCTGGACTTGCTGCGTCTATGGCAATCCAAGAAGGGGAAAACATGCAAGTTACAGTGTGTCAAAAAAGGATTCTCCCTCCTCTCAACACACATCAAGCAGTTGCTGAATGCCACCAAGTGGTTGGAAGTCGGATCTCCGTCCTTAAACCTCTGATCGGCGACTGGAGGGATCCGTTCATTGATTACATAATGTTCGGAATCCTACCTGAAGATCCAAAAGAACGGGTAAGCATCCAAAGACGAGCCCCGAACTTTCATTTGGATATTCCTTCAAAAATGCTGTATAGAAAATCCTACAACGGAGTACTTCTACGCTGTTTGTCACAACAAGAAGCTGAAGAAACACTCAAAGAAGTACATGCTGGTCTTTGTGGAGCCCATCAGGCTGGCCCTAAGCTCTACGATCAGATAAAAAGGTTAGGTTATTATTGGCCTACCATGGTGGCTGATGTAATGCAATTTGCTAAGCGCTGCCAACAATGCCAAATTCATGGAGACTATGTCCACATGCCTCCGGAATGGCTACATCCTACAGCAATCTCATGACCTTTTGAAGCCTGGGGTATGGACATCATAGGTCCTATCTCTCCCCCATCAAGCAAAGGTCATCGCTTCATTTTCGCTGCTACGGATTATTTCTCCAAGTGGTCAGAAGCATTCGCGCTCAACGAAATGAAGACCTCGTCAGTCCTTCAATTCTTGCGCACCAACATCATTTGTCGCTTCGGCATACCTAAAAGATTCGTCCATGATAACGGACCGCAATTCCGGGATCACAGATTCTACAGGTTCTGCGACAAATACAAAATCCAAAGTTGTCCTTCAACTCCGTACAATCCGGCAGCGAATGGACTAGCAGAGGCCTTCAACAAGATGCTCTGCAAAATCCTCAAGAAAATGGTCTCTAGTCACAAAAGAGATTGGGGTGACAAACTGCCTGAAGCTTTGTGGGCCTATCGAACCACCGTTCGAGGACCAACCCATAGCACACCATTCTCCTTGGTCTATGGATGCGAAGCTGTTGTCCCTTTGGAAGTTCAAATTCCTTCCTTAAGGGTATCTCTACAAAATGACATGACGCAAGAAAGCAATGTCAAATTGAGACTTCAAGAGCTGGATAATCTCGATGAGAGACGGCTCTAAGCTCTACAAAACATTGAACTCTACCAAGCACGCATGGCAGGATCTTTTGACAAGAAGGTCAAGCAACGCGCCTACAAAAAGGGAGACTTGGTTCTTACAGTAAGAAGACCTATGGTTTTTGCTCACAAATCCAAAGGCAAATTTGAACCAAAATGGGAGGGACCTTTCGTCATCGACAAAATCTTCTCCAACGGCGCATACGCTCTTCTAAATATGGAGGGTGACAGGTGTATGCTGCCCATCAATGGAAAGTTCTTGAAGCGGTACTACCCTTGAAGGCTTTCCCCACCGGGTCAGAGCAATGTCTATACGGCCAAAGCCTATTCCTAGGTATCTGCTCGTCAAACCCACTCCTTTTGGAATTTTCATCCTCTTGTTGAAATTTCTAAAAAAACCCCTCAAAACAATGTTTCTTTCATTGTTTCATTGTTCAAAAAAAAAAAAAAAAAAGCAAATCCAAGAATCCAAGTTTAGGAGCCTCTTCCCAAACTTGACCAAAATTTTCGATCCTTGAACCCAAAATTCTTGGTTTGAAACAAAATCAGGACCTAGGGATTTCAACCCTAGTCGACCCCGGCTTTTACCACTAAAATGGTTTTGAGTCAAAATTTACGACCCTCGTGTCTTTAAACAAAAAAAAAAATGGTTTTTCAAAAATCGTAGGGAAGCGACGTTCAGTTGATACTTGCAAAACCCAAAATCGGAAGGATGCGAACCCCATTTCGATACTAACAAAACCCCAAAATTTCAAAAATCGTGGAGACGCAATGTTCCAGTTGATATCCACAACCCAAATTTCAAAACAAACAAAAAACAAAACAAAGGTTCGAAAAAACCTCAAAATTCAAAAATCGTGGGGAAGCGACATTCCATCGATACCCACAAAACAAAATTTTTGAAGAAAAGAAGCAGGGAAGCGACGCTTAGTCGATACTTGCACCCAAATCCGTGGGGAGGCGACATTCCATCGATACTCGCAACCGAATGAGCAAGGAGGCGACATTCCATCGATACTTGCAATACCATTCAGCAGGGAGGCGACTTTTAGTCGATACTTGCATTTTTGAAAACCAAAAACCTGGCTTTCACACCAAAAAACCCGGCTTCCATGCCAAAAATCCGGCTTTCACTCCAAAAAATCAAAAATCTGACTTTCATGCCAAAAATCTAAATTCGGCTTCCATGCCAACAAAACAAAACTCGGTTTTCAAAAAAAAAATATGGCTTTCATGCCAAAAACAAAAAATATGGCTTCCATGCCAAAAAGAAATTTTGGCTTTCATGCCAAAAACAAAATCTGGTTTTTACACCAAAAACAAAACCGACTCTCATGCCACAAACCAAATCTTGGCTCTCATGCCACAAAAAATCTTTGGCTCCCATGCCATCTCAAACTCGGCTTTCATGCCATTTTAAAAAAAAATCGGCTTTTACGCCACGAAAACCGGCTGTCATGCCACCCCAAAAAAATCGGCTTTCATGCCATCTCAAAATTTCGGCTTCCACGCCATCCAAAATTTTGGCCCTCATGCCATAAACCCAAATTTCGGCTTTCATGCCATCTCGAAATTCGGCTTTCAAACCACACAAAAAAAAAAACTCTGGCTTTTGCCGCAAAATCTGGCTTTCATGCCAAAACAACCCTTTTGACAAAAGATTTTCACAAAATGACAACCTTTTGATCAAAATTCTCAAATAAACATTCTCACCCAACCTTTGCTTATTTTCACCAAAAAGAATTTAAGTAAAAGGTACATAGAGTACCAAAAATGTTTTACACAGAGGTACCAAAAAAAGAAGAAGAAAAAAAAAAGAAAAGGGCGTGTAAAGAAAAAAATAAAAGAAAAGAGCACGTGCAAAACAAAAAAAAAATAGAGAAAAAAAAATGATGAAACTTTCTTTACATGGAATTTCTTGTAAAAAAAAGAAAAAAAAAACTTACTTGAAGCCATGGATGGAGAAGAAAGAAGAACTTGAAGACTCTTGAAGAAGGAGGATTCTTGATCTTAGAGCAACTCTTGAAAACTTTGGAAAAAAGAAAGCAATAGGAGCAAGAGATCCCACCTCCCTTGCTTTTATAGAAGAAAGCAAACCAAAAGAGGAAAGAGAAGAAAAGTAAGGAGGTAAGTGCTAAAAATTAGCAACCTTCCCAAAAGAAAAGGAAACTTGGGATATTCTCTCCCAAAACAAAGATTCCTTGAGAAATTCTCTCCCAAAAAGAAAGGGAATGATAGATATTCTCTCCCAAAGAAAGATATTTTGAGAGAATCTCTCCCAAAATCAAGGAAACTTGAGAAAATCTCTCAAAGTAAGGATATTTTTAGATATTCTCCACCCAAAGGAGATATCTTTAGATATTCTTTACGAAAATGACACCATATGAGATCTAAGCCATCCTTCAAAGCTTAAGGTCCCATGGGTTAGCCCATATGAGCCAGGTTTGACCACCTAGGCACTAAAAGTGGCTTTTAGTCAAAATTTCTCTTACCAAGAGCATACAAAAATGGTCCCATGCCTCCTTTGAGTTGATTGGACCATACCATACAAAAATCCAAGCTTCATGAGTTTCCAAAAATCCAAACCATCCCACCTCATGAACCAAATTAAGCCAAAATCTTGAAATTAACATTCCACAAAAGCCCAAACCACTCCAATGGACCAAAAATTGTCCCAAAGAGTGAACCAAAAAACCAAATCATGGTCCCCTAACTCGCCACATACAGCTTGTTAGGTCACAAGACCAAAACCAAAAATCAAAACCCGACCCCCTAACTTGCCACATACAGCCTGTTAGGTCACAAGGTCAAAACCAAAACCAAAAACCTGACCCCCTAACCTGCCACATACAGCTTGTTAGGTCACAAGGTCAAAATCAAAACCAAAAAACCAAAACCAAATCCAAATCCAAATGTCATTCTCAAAATCTTGCCTTGAGATGGTACGTGATCCCTCTCACTGCCATAAAATCCCCTGGAAGCTCAAAAGGCTACTACATAAAAAAAAAATGCTCAAAGACTCTTGGTCAAGTCAGAAGCTCTTCGAGGCACATCGACTGCAAAAGATATATCGTCGCTGTACCTCGAGGGGGCATTTGTTGACACCAAAAATGTCACTTTGCCTCTTCATACCAAAAGCTACACTGAGCCGCATCCTACCAAAAATAAGCAGGCGCCACTTCAAGCATCAGATCTTGTCAGAATCAAACAAAAACTGCAAGGTCATTCAAAACAACCAAAAGAAAGGTACACATGAAGTTTCGGGCCATTCCGACATCATTTGGCCTAGCTTCACTTCTCCAACAGCTAAGCAGCAACTCCCGGCGGCAACAGTGTCGAAGACCCCAAATCTTCGATCAGAGCCTACGGATGGTCTCAAAATACCTCCGAAAGGCTACATGTCAAGTTTCAAGTCAAACCGACACCGTTTGACCCTCCATCAACTCTCGAGCAGCAAAATCAAGCCCTTAGGTAGCGAGAACTACCGAGGTCGTCACTCATCAAACAGAGCACATAGGCGGCTTCTGCATACCTCAAAAGGGCTGCGAATCAAATTTCAGGTCATTCTGACAACGTTTGACCCACTTTCGATGCTCGGGAACAAAATCAAAGCCTACCGGCAGCGGAGCACCTCGGGACCATGGCACCCAATTCGGAGCTTGTGGATCATCTCAAAATGACTCCAGTAGGCTCCCCATCAAATTTTAGGTCAATCGGACATCGTTTGACCGAAAGTCAAAGCTTGGCATTTCCCTCGCGGTGAAATAAAGGCAAGCATTTGCATGACTCCAAATGGCTTCAAAACTCAAATGAAAGCCTATGGTTGGTCTTATCTACTGATGGGGGAGTCACACGTCGAATTTCAGGTCAATCGGACATCATTTGACCAGAAGTCAAAGCTCGGCATTTCCCTCGCGGTGAAATAAAGGCAAGCGTTTGCATGACTCCAAATGTCTTCAAAACTCAAACGAAAGCCTATGATTGGTCCTATCTACTGATGAGGAAGCTACCCATCAAATTTCAGGTCAATCGGACATCGTTTGACCGAAAGTCAAAGCTCGGCATTTCCCTCGCAGTGAAATCAAAGTCAAGCATTTGCGGGACCCAAAAGGGCTTCAAAACCTGAACAAAAGCCTATGGTTGGTCTCGTCTACTGCTCAAGAAGCTACACGTCGAATTTCAGGTCATTCCGACATCGTTTGACCTAGTTTCGACGCATGACAAAAAAATCGGCAGTTCTCCACAGCAAAGTCTTCGGCTTTTCAGAAAATGGGAAACTTTGCGATCCGATTTGCACGGCTTCGCGTCAGGTTTTCTTGAGGGAAATACATCCAATAAATGAGAGGAAATTCCAAGAAAAATGCAGGAGAAAATAGAAGCGAAAACGGACGAAAAACGGCGAAGAAAAGGCGACCGGAAGACGGCCGACCATGGGGCACAAACCCCATGGTCGCCGGCGACCATGGAGGTCCGGGCCGCCGGACCTCGCCCAAAAACCCCGTTTTTCGGGTACTTTTCGCGTTTCGAATTGATTGGCCCCTGTGATTTTTCCAAAATCTGATTTTTTGTGCATGATATCCGTCGATCTTCATCAACATCACGGATCCATCACTGGAATCATTAGATCATCATCGAACGCCTCAAGATCGTCAAACGGCTAACCAAGAAAGCACACTTTCGGCCCGCTCGATCGCGAAATCGACTGGACAGATGTTGCTGGCCCGCTGACATCAACCAATGTCTGAAATTGGATCACCATCCGACATCAAATGGTATGTGGGTCCATTGGTGATCATCGCAAGAAGAATCCAAAGGATGCGGCCTGGCCCGCGACTCTTCAAGCGCCCAGGCAATCAATTAATGAAGTTAAATGACCCGTTTAATGGCAAGTTTGTGCGGTCATTAACTCATTATTTTGAACGGCCCAATCAGAAGCAAGCAAATGGGAGTTACAAGTCCAAGTAATCATGACATTAAAATCATGAAACTCCCATCATCATGGAGATTAAAGGCGATTAAATGTCCATCACTCTCCATCGGCCAATCAAATTCAAGGAAAAAGGAGTTACAAAACAAGTAAATAAAAACTTGTAACTCCTCCCATCATGAGCATTAATACCATAAATGCTCATAAACTCTCCTAAATGGCTACCAAAGGCCTATAAATAGGAGGGTCATTCCAAGGGAAACAGATCCAGAGAAAAATCGCCAGAAAATCATTCAAAGATCCAGAGAAAAATCGCCAGAAAATCATTCAAGGATCCAGAGAAAAATCGCCAGAAAATCATTCAAAAATCTTCGGAGAAATCTCTACAACTCTGCTCCTTCAAGAAAACTCTGCAGCAACCAACACTACAAGGTGATCAAAGCCCCTTGGGGGGCCACCCCCCCCCCCAAGGCCACCTCTCCTTCTATCCAACATGGCTAGATGCGGCTTTTCAGCCCGTCTACTCAGCTTTTTACCGGATATAGGACCTTATCTTGGTCCTTATCCTCTAAAAATCTGAGGTTGGAGCCAAGCCAAGAAATCAAGCATCAAAGTTCTCATCTGAAGGACGATGGCGGAGTCCATACATGACTCGCGACTGTCGATCTGAACGGGTCCCCCACAATCGCATGAGTAAGTTAGATTCCATTTCTTTCTTTTCTATTGTATTGTATTTTTTCTTAAAGAGACACAAAATTCACATTTCTTGTCTTTTCATTATTGATGAGATTTGTAAACCGCCTTTCACGGCAAACAAAGAAAATCGCCTCTCACAGCATTCAAAACAAACTTGTCTCTTTTCTTTAAAATATGTGTGCAATGGAAAGTTAGGAAAAAGTTTGATTTCCTTTCTACTTGTGAAGGTGAATCTCCGGATCACTACTCTAAATTCCAAGTAGAAAAGAAAATCTGGCATACCCACAAAAATGTTGATACCTGCCTTTCTTTCTTCCCTCTCCCTCCTTCCGGACCCCGACAGACCCGGGGCGGATGGCAGCGGAGGAGGAACGGAGAGGCGCGGTCCATCACGTATTTAAATATTCGCTCAACCCTATGAGTTCGTTCGAGCGACCTCAACTTCGCTCGAGCGAACCCACCTAGAGAGCCATTCCAGAGAGCGACTCGCTCGAGCGAACTCTGCAGTCCGCTCGAGCGATGGGCTCCGTTGGACAGGGCTATGTTTGGGACAATGTTTAACTATTTCAATGTTTGGGTCTATTCTCTGGGAACCCCTCGATGGCAAGAAGATTTGCTAAACCATGTATGAGGCCATTCGTGGAAAGAAACCATGTCACAAAGATTTCATTCGAAGTTTTGGAAATTCAAGGTGCATAAGGAGCCCGGAATGTCTTCTAACTCGAGGAGTACCAAGTCTTTATTATAAGCGACATACGGGACCCCTATACACTAAATAGATTTTGACACCAGTATTTTACCCGAAATTGTTATAGTTCATTGTTTCACTTCATTCCAAGATTTATATTATATGATTTGTTTTTCCGAAAGCATGATAGTTGCACTAGTAACAATTAATTGTCCCGAAATGTATTGCCCGACAGGAAATGACAGTGTGCCCTTGAGCACCCCCGTCTTGCTCGTTTATTTATTGTACTTGAATTTACTTGCATATGTCTCGATTTGTTGTTTAACCTATGAGTCGGCATCACTAAGGTTGGATACCTTGTCGGTTTGATCCACCGACTTGGAGATCCCTTTCCCGTCCCGTCAGCTGCAGTTTGGATCCCGATACCCGGTCTATTACCGTGGTCCCGTCCCGTATATATTATATTGTATATATGATTTGCGTTGAATCTCCTCACCTTGTGTGACTGAGATCAACGTCCCGTTATACTGTTGTCACTTTAGTGACAGAGGACTTAGCTTTATGTGATTGCCATCTTATTAGTTCCCGATTCCTTGGATACTTTATGTGTTTTATCTTGTTTACTTGTTTTCTAGCAAATGATTTATCTACTTTATGAGAGTTCTTGTTTAAACAGATTTCTATGCTTTTCAAGATATTTCCTTTATTATATGTTGTTGTATCTTTTCACTCTCTTGCCAGACCGTCGTGTTTGACCCATTTGCTTTGGTACTCAGGTCTCGTTGCCGGCTACCTTGAGGAGGAGCCGGAGGAGGCGGTAGGTGAACCGCAACCTCTAATCGAGTGGCGTGCCGACGATGTCATGTAGACATCGGGTTGCTAAGAGAGGCGTAACATTTTGAGGAAAACTATCTAACCATTCATTGGGATGGTTGTGATATCCTCACCGCGGACACCTGTGAAAAATTAAATAAACTAATGTTACTATTAAACAGATGTGACGTGGATCATCATCATTTAGTCCCGATCCCGGATCCGTCCTTCGGATTCCTGGTCCGGGGTCGCAACAGCTTGTCTCTGTTGTTGGTTTCTATTGCCTTGAGTCTGTTGTTGTGGGCAATCCTTGATTGCATGGTTCATAGCCCCACATTTGAAACAGGCACCAGTGGCCTTACGACATTCATGAGTTTCGTGGTTCTTGCCACAGTGGCCACAACCCTGCCTCACTTGACTCTGTTCTTGCTTTAGTTTCTTGTTATGATGCTGCTTCTAATTATGTTGCTAATAGTGCTGCTTCTAGTCTTGAATGATCAGGTTGTTAATGTCTTCAAACTTATATCCCTGTTTGACAGCCTCATCATATGTAGCTGGTGGAACTACTCCTATGGCATCCCTCATGATAATCGGGTTCAATCCTTCCAAGAACTTTGTTATCTTCTTCTACTCAGTGTTAATCAACTCGGTAGCATATCTAGCCAATCTCTCAAACTTGGTGACATAGTCTAGCACAGTCATACTGCCTTGCTTGAGCTGCTGGAACTCAATAGCTTTCTGTCTCTTAACATGGGAGGGAATGTACTTATCCTGGAATTGTATCTTGAATGCTGCCCATGCATTTTCGTTAGCCATTACCGTGGATGGGTCCTTGACCGTTTGCCACCACTGATCTGCAAGCCCATTGAATAGTGAAGCTGTGAGGTTAACCTTTTGTCTCCCCATGCATGTAAAGACATCAAAGATTTTCTCGGTATTAACCAACCAGTCATCTACAACTAACGGGTCCTCGTGACCTGAGAATTCCTTCGATGCCCTCCTCCTGAACCTCTCAAATAGCATATTAGGGTCATGATCCCTATTGTGGATAACAATCTGTGGACCCCAAAGGTTGAGCTTGTGGAGCTTGAGGCCTATTCTGAAGAACTTCCAGTAGTTGTCTCTGAACTTGAGTCATTTCCTCATCTTTCTTAGCCATCTGTTCTTGAAATCTTGTTTGGGTCTCATTTGCATGTCTTTGTTGTTCTAATATAGCTTGCATGAGCTATTGGAACTATGTAGTTGTTGGTGTATTAGTTGTGTCTGACTCGTTTTGATTACTGCCTGAAGCATTATTGTTTGGAACTTTTCTTGGAGGCATGATGCTGTAAAACAAGGTGTTAGTACACAACAAACATGGTTTGAGGGTTTTAATGGTCCTATACTAAACGAATCTATCGAACTCACGAATCCTCGCCACGTTCCTTTGATTTTCTAGTTTCTTTTAAGTGCCTGAAACTAGTCCTGCTCTAATACCAGTCTTGTCGCGACCCCGGAACGAGTCCCGGGTCCACGACGTAGTTTTCCCACAGGTTCTCGCGGTGAGAATTCCTGAGACACCCGGACTCTAGCTCACACGTTCAAGAATGCGGAAGCGTGTAGCAAATCACATCATAATAAGCACGAATAAAAATTTCAAGTGCAACATTAAATAGCATCAAGACCAAGATATCAGAAAAGGAATTATAACATAACATTCCCATCATAATTCAAGTTAATTATGAAAATTAAGCAAAAGTAATAAGTTTGTTACATCCCAAAATAAGAGGCCAACAAAGGCCAATACAATTCCAAAAGTTAACAGTAACCCAAGACATGTGAAAACGAATCTCAAGACACCGCCCGACGTCTAGTTGACGTCGTCGGGCTGCCACTCACGAATTGGAGGTGGCTCAACAGCCTCCTCCTGACACTCCTCCTCAAAGGCAGCATCGCCTGCACCTGGGAACCAAAATAAACAAGTATCAAACACGACCGTTTGACAGGTAATCAATTTAGGCATGAGTATGGCGCAATAATTATTTTAAAGAGAACACATAAAAACAATTCACTGAACTTGAAGTAATTTCATGACTGAAACACTTTTTAAGAATATACAAAACAAACTAACATGAGTATTTATAGTATATCATGAATAGTAAATCATAAGGAGCTCATCCTTTCTCTATCATATAAAATGAAAAGAGCAAGCACGCACGACAAGCACGATAAGCACGATAAACGAAACATGATTCCCACATATACGGGGATTCCGGCCATGGAACCAGACACGCACGATGTGTAATAAAATACATGACCAATTTGCAGATAGTCCACATGTTTAAGGACCCCCAGACAGTAGATCAAACTGAAAGGGCAGTCCAAGCTCAGTGGTGTTCACTTAAATTCATGAATGCACAAAACACGCAAAACACTGTCTAAACATGTCGATATAAAGGGGAAAAATCACTTATCAAAACACAACTAGCAAAAGGCATAATTAATATGCATAACATGCTTAGGAAGTGACCCCCTTTTTATTTTTGGAACAAATCTTCAAACGAGATTGCTTATACTTGAAATTCAAATCGAATACACGAGAACATTTATTGTATCAAAACTGGAGTACGAAAACATGGTCTATCAAGCACACTTAAGGACCTTTAGTTGATCCTTGTGTAGTTGAAACCCAAATGTTGGACTTTAAATGAGAATCGGTGCCCCCAAAGTTAAAATACATTTCAGGTTATCAAGTGCACAACATTAGGCTAAAGGTCCCTTAACATGTTCTAGTTTTCATTCTCACGAAAATTCTTCAAAACAGGCATTTTGCCAAATTTCGGTCAGCATTTCGGTCACATGTCGGCTAGCCGAATGGGAAGTAGCGGCTAGCTGCTAGCTGACCGCTGGAAACCCTAGTCCAGTCACAGCTTCTGAAAACGAACCACCAAAGCTTGGTTGGCTAGTGGTTAGCCAAAATGAGAATTTCGGTTAGCCGCCAACTAACCGAAAAGGTGACCGAAATCCCTAGCCGAAATGCATGCTTCTGGAAAAGGAACCGCTGATTTTGGTTGGCTCGTTGTTAGCCAAAATGGGGATTTCGGCTAGACGCTAGCTGACCGAAGGCTGACCGAAACTGCACGGGCAGTGCATTTTAAGTCCGAATTTTTACTTTTCTTCTCCCCTTCTTCTTACTTCTCACACAACCTGCACTTCTCTGAACCTACTGTTAGGGTTTTTATAGATTGCAATTTGATGGATGCATTATCATTCTAGCATCATGTGATTTACACACTTGCATTGGTTTTTAAATAAACTTGAAATCTAGTTTTATACATGCATTGGTTTTTAGATTTGGTAAAGTTTGTGTTATATGCATGTTTTGGTTCTAAACTTGGATGCATTGGTTTTAGAACCCAAAACTCTTTTGAAAACTTAATTCATTGTGCATTATATTTGGAAAATCATCTTGTGGATTTAGGTTTGAGTTTTGCATACATTCATCACAAAAAGAATCATTTGTGTATGCAATTTCATTTGAAAAGAGTTTTCAAGAAATCAAGCAAGCCTTTGTTTTAAAAGTCTTTGAATCCTTTTAGGCTTTTTGTTTCATGTTTTTATACATCTTAGAATGATTTAAAACATGTGAAAATGCTTGATTTTAATGGCCCAAAAGATCCCCAAAGAAAATCTTCAAGAAACCCAAAAAATGGGAAATTCTGGGCAGGCTCGGTCAACCGGCCATGTGTGGCCGGTCAACCGGCCAAGAGGCCCGGTTAACCGGCCACACAGGGCAGGTCAACCGGGCTGGCACAACGGCTCTTTTTATGACCGTTGTGCTTGGCCGGTCAACCGGCCTGTCATGGCCGGTCAACCGGCCAAACTAGCCGTTGGGGCTGTTTTGGCTATAAAAAGGAGTTCTTTCCCTTTCCAAAAGTTGGGAATTTTAAGCCCCTCCTTGAGAGGTATTAAGGCATATCAAAAGGGAAAAGAACCAAGGGATGAAGGGGAAGATTAGGAAAGCTAAAGCTTGGATTAATGAAGTTAAACCACCAAGTAGGCTCTTCCTTTCTTAATCATATGTTTTCATGCTTTGTTTTATTTTTGGTAAATCATTTCTAGCATGATAAACTATGTTTGTGTTGTGTCCTTAACATATGTTATGTTTTGAGTTGATTTATTATTTTGGACACAACACCATATGATTCAATTCAAGTAGTACTTAACTTTGGTAAATCTAAGTAGATCATGTTAATGTAAAAACCTTTGAAATCATATGTAACATGATCCATATACTTGGTTGAATCTTTGGTTGTTGTTTTCCATCATAAGAACATCTCTCTCAAAACTATCTTATGTTTTGGATTCAACTTCTTTACAAATCATATGTTTTCATGTTTTGCTTTATCATTGGTAAATCTTAGTAACATGTTAATCTATGATTTGTTGTATCCTTAGCATATTCTATATTTTGAATAGATCTATTGTTTTGGATACATCACCATTGATTCATCAAAGTAGTACTTTATCTTTGGTAAATCTAAGTAGATCATGTTAATGAAATATGTAACATGATTCATATACTTTGTTGAATCTTTGGGTGTTGTTTTTCCATCATAAGAAAATCTCTCTCAAATGTATCTTATGTTTTGGATCCAACATCATTACAAATCATATGTGTATTATTGTTTTAAAGTATCACAACTTGCCTTACTTTGATTGGTAAATCATTTTCAAGTTGTCCTTATAATTACATATGATTTGTCCCTCTCTTCAATCAAATCTATTTTTATGTTTTGAGCTTCTTTGATGATTTGATTGACATCCCTATGCATCACATGTTTAGAGCTAATCCATTTCATACAACTTGTGTAACTTTGATATCATTAACAAGTTGTTACTTTTAACATGTGATTGCATTATATCCTCAATCATAAATGTTTTATGAACTAAAACTTTCAAAAGCCTTAGGCATACATTTATGAGCTTTCATTTTCTAAATGATTGAGGACCACACACACACACTTCATTTGTTTTCATCTTTGCATTCATAGTGTGAGTGTGTATTTGTATTTCACTTCCATATCCGCCTATTTAAGAGGCAATGTAATGAGCTAAATAGAATCTCCATCAAGTGTATGATAGACACTAAATTAGAGAGATAACCAACCATGTGGTTGAAGAGGTTATTGCTTAGCCTATAAAAGCATAGTGTAAGGTTGATGTTAAGCCTTGGAAAAACATCATTGTAGAGGTTATTGCTTAGCCTATAAAAGCATAGTGTAAGGTTGATGTTAAGCCTTGGAAAAACATCATTGTAGAGGTTATTGCTTAGCCTATAAAAGCATAATATATAGGTTGATGTTAAGCCTTGAAAAACATCAATGTAAAGGTTATTGCTTAGCCTTGGAAAGCATATTGTAAAGGTTATTGCTTAGCCTATTGAAAAGCATAAATAGTGGAAATCCGGTGGGGTGTTGGTTCACAAGCCGGTAGTGGATGTAGGCATTGAGGCCGAACCACTATAAATACTTGTGTGATGGTGATTGCTTTGTGATGATTATTTTGTTAGCTTCCGCATCTTGTATGATAAATCATCACATGTGACTAGTTTGTTTTAAAGAAGTTAAAATTGGTTAAAATTGGTCATAGTTGAAGCTCACCCTATTCACCCCCCCTCTAGGGTTCGGATCCCCATGGACTTACACCTACATGCTCTCCAAGGGATTAAACACACATATCATAGCACAAGTTAAGACATCACATTTTCATTCTTCAATCTAAAACAAAATCCCCAAAATTTCCAATCGAGACATGAATTTATTATGAAATGAAGAGAATGAAAGAAAACAAATCAAATACACACAATGCTAACATTCATTCTAGATTATTTACTTACCTTGCCCAAGATGATAAACCAAACCTCTCTTCAAGCACTCCTATTCAAGAGCTACGCCAAACACTACAAAACCCCATGAAAACCATTCAAAACTCACTCAAACTTGAAAACAAGAAACCCATTACGAAATGTGTATTATAACTTAGAAAAACAAGATCTTTAGGAGTTGAAAAGACTCCATTCAAGAGATGGGCTGGAGCTCTTACCTAGAGATGGCCAAGCAAGAAGAGATGAAGAAAATGGAGAGCTTGGCCCACTAGAAACTCCAAGAAATTTGTATCAATAGAACGCTTGCAAGGAGAGGAAGAAGATGATGGTCTTGAAATTCTATTTGGAGATCTCCAGCTTGGGCATGCAAGAGGGGAAAAGTGAAGAGAAAAAAAAGGCTTCTCAACCCTAGGTCCTGAAAAGTTGCAGGATTTGGGAAAGTGAATGAGAAAGGAGAAGGAGAAGACTTAAGTGGTTGGATTGTGGGCCCCATATGTCTGGAACTAGAGATTGCTAAAACATGGTCTTACGAGCCCCGGATGAAGTCGACGAAGAAGGATAAAATGATCCTAAAAAAAATCTAGTTTCCAAAAAGTATAATTTTGACATGGTTTTTAGATTTCGAAATTTGTGTCCAGATTTGGGTATAAAAGACAATTTTTACTCTTTTGGATCAAAACTAGGATTTTTGGGCTTCAAACACGAACAGGCCGAAAACGAAAGTTGTAACGAATAATAAAACTATTCAAATGAAATAAAAATCATAATTAAAACGAAAATCAAAACGATCCTCCCAAACTTACACGTACACTCAGGCCTTCTTGAGCATGTCTGATTAACACTAAAAGTTCTCAAAATTCCGAAAGATATGTCCAGGACTAAAACTAACTATTTCTAACCCAACGTCAACTAAACCCACTTAAGGCTAAACACACACTAATCACACACTGATCGAGTTAGTCTGGGTCGGGGTCTAACATTGGCCAACTCTCCAAAAATAGTTGGATTAGATTAAACTTTGATTGATGTTCGAAATAAAGCATATTCTGCCAGTAAGACATTAAAAGCGATTACTACAACATTAGCATCATCCATGGTTTTGCCAAATGCCAGTTGATCAGCTAGTTGTTTCATATTAAGGCCCCATTCTTTACTAAGGTTCATAGAATTCATGTCTAGTAGTTTGGAAATTTGAAATGCAACTGAATTCTAAAATTCTTGAATTCCCTATGTCATTCATGGCTAAAACTCCTACCCGAGAATTTATGAGTTCTCTGAAAATCCCCTATTTCATAGCTAGAAAAATATCTAATTGGAATTTCAAGCTTATATATTATTTATATACAAGCCCAATTATAAATTTCCTGCCAATGTATATATGCTATATAATACATATACGGGCCGTACTTAATTACAAAATATTCAAAATTGAGGCACATCTAAAAAAAAGGGAATTCTAACATGAAAAAGCAATTTCCAAACACAATCAAACCAATTGAGGAAGTAGTCAGGCATCCAAGTCATTAACCAATTCCCAGTCCGTAACAATGCTCATGCTGAGTTGAATCTCTAAACAAAAAGCAACAGCAAATATACTATCTGAAACCAACTAATATCTCCTAAGTGAAATTGAATATCATGTACAATGATGCACAACACTTGCAATCAATCATTTACCTTTCAATCAATTACATACCCCCAAAAATGTAACAATTTATCGGCCAAAATCAATCAAATACTTGCAAAATCACACAACTATTTCCTACCACTTCTAAAATAGGAACCCCAAAAATCAAAGTCTAGACCCCTCAACCATCAACCTGTAAAAAGTTGTTTTCACATCCAACCGTGCAAATAAAAAGTACTTAATTACATTCATCCAATTACTTGAAAGTTTTTAAAGCTTTAACCAAACCACCACCATGGGTTCAAACTTCAGTACAGTTATCTAATTACGTGACCAACCAAACGAAGTTTAATACCGTCATTCATTCATGTTAATCAAAATGTAAATGAAAAATTACAGTATCTTCATCATTACAATATAACCAATCAAATTCATGTATAGCGACTTGGTGATCTAGAATGAAAAATTATCTCCAGCCTTTGTATCTTTATTTCATTATTCGGATTTAAAAGTCATTGCCCTCCCGTCTGTTAGATTGTATGGTCTCAATCCATCAGCTGACGTAATAAATTGATTAATTTCTTCATTTATCAATAAAATCATTCTTTCCTTTCATGATATGAATGGTGTTTTATTATTTAATGCACATGACCAATACATATGACATAATGGTTCTGAAAGTCCTTAGGATCCTAACCCCAGAGGGGGGGGGGGGGGGGTGAATAGGGTGAGCTACAATTGTGACCAATTTAAAACAATTTTAATTACTTAAACTAAACTAGTCACAAGTGATGATAAACAATCAAAATGCGGAAGCTAATAAAACAATCATCACAAAAGCAAGCACCACAACACAAAGGTTTATAGTGGTTCGGCCTCAATGCCTACGTCCACTACCGGCTTGTGATCCAATCACCCCACCGGATTTCCACTATTTATGCTTTTTACTAGGCTAAGCAATAACCCTTACAATGTTGTTTTTCTAGGCTAAACAACAACCTCTCAATGTGCTTTTCTAGGCTAAGCAATAACCTTTACAAAATGCTTTTCTTAGGCTAAGCAATAACCTTACAAGATGCTTTTCTTAGGCTAAGCAATAACCTTTACAAATCAAGAAGATTTTCTCAAAGATAGTGTTTACACAACACTCTAAGAGATTACAGTTTAAGCTCAAATTAATTTGCCTCTAAATAGGCGGATATGAAAATGAAAACTAACTCACACAAACACTCAAAGAAATGCAAAGATGTATGCTTATGAAGTGTGTATGTGAAAACTTCAATCAAGTTTAAAAGTAACCTCAATCAATTTATGCTTAATGCAATTTGAAAGTTTAAGGCACAAAAAGATATGATTGAAGTTCTATACAAATCACTTGAACAATTACACACTTGTGAATGATATGAAAATCTAAAGATCACAAGTTGTATGAAAGTGTTTAAGCCTAATCAAGTGATGCATGTGCAATGTTGTTTTCAAAGCTAATTTGACTAAGGATTAAATGAATGAAAACAACAAGGGAAGTTTCAACCAAGTGAAATAATCATGCAATAAAAGAAATCAAAGATTTAGGCTAAGCATGATTAAGAAAGTTTAAAACAAAACTTGGGTTGAAATCAAAGTGATGAATCCAATCTTAATTAGATCAAAGATTAAGAGAAGAATGGATTCAACACATCATAGTTATCATGCACAAAAACATTTACCAATAACTTAAACAAGCATGTAAACTATGATTAAGAAAGGTAGAGCTTACTTGGTGGTTTAACTCATTAATCCAAGCTTTAGCTCTCCTAATGACCTTCTAGCCTTTCCAACTTCATCCCCTTTCAATGGCTCCAAAATGGTCTCAAAGGTTCATATGTCAAGCCTTGAAAAAGGTTGGAAATGAATGGACTTTATAGTGAAAAAGTGCCCAACGGCTAGTCCTCGGTCGACCTGCAAAGAGGTCTCGGTCGACCGAGAAAGCACAACGGTCATATTTCTGACCGTTGGCAAGTTACAGTTCAGAAACTGCCCACTCGACCGACAGTGTTCCCGGTCGACCGGCGACACTGCACAGGCCAAAATTTCCACTTTTGCAAGTTTCAAAGTATTTCTTTGTGGAAATATTTGGGCCAATAAATCAAGCTTAAAAACATGTTCTAAGTCATTCTAAGATGTTTAAAAACATGAAACACACAAAGCCTAAAAAGATTCAAAAGTTTAAAACCAAAGGCTAGCTTGATTTGATAAAACTCTATTCAAATGAGAAATGCATACAAAACTGATTCTGAAAGTGATGAATGTATGCAAGGCTCAAACCTAAATTCACAAAGTGATTTTCCAAATATAATGCATAAAGAATTAGGTTTTCAAAAGAGTTTGAATTCTAAAAACAATGCATCCAAGTTTAGAAACAAAACATGCATAAAACAAGTACTTTTCCAAATTTAAAAACCAATGCATGTAAAAATCAATATTTCAAGATTTTCTAAATCAATGCAAGTGTGTGAATCAAATGATGCTAGAATGATAATGCATCCATCAAATTGCAATCTACAAAATTCCTAACAGGTTCATGAGAAGACCCGGGTCCAATTAATATATTAGTTGTGATATATTTATATGGATGAGATCTACATACGGGAGACATGTGTCACAAACCTTATACTTAAATATATTCACAACCAGTGATGAGACTGGGCATCTCATCTGATAAGGTTGCAGCACTTTGATCACTATGAGTTAGTGTGATTTGTCTCGATCATCGGAATGGAAGATTCTGGATCATGGTGCTTGTACATTGGATGTATTGAAGAACCATGAGAAACACCTTATGAATACTATCTCGATTTTAAAGTCTGCTCTCAATCCTGAGACATTGATGAACTCAAGTTTCTAACTATTCATTTGCTTTGAGTCACCAATAAGAGAGGCCAACTGTATGTCAACACCTCGGTGTCTTGGGTATGTGGTGTTAGGGATTTTGTATTTGCAATTTGATGGATGCATTTGCATTTTCACATCATTTGAATTCACACACTTGCTTTGATTTAAAATATCTTGAAATCTTGATTTAATACATGCATTGCTTTTAAAAGTGGTAAAAGTTTTGTTTTATGCATGTTTTGGTTTTATACTTGGATGCATTGTTTTTAGTATTCAAACTCTTTTGAAAACCTAATTCTTTGTGCTTTATATTTGGAAAATCATTTGAGAAGATAGGTTTGTGCATTGCATACTTTCATCATTTTCAGAATCATTTTTGTATGCATTGTTTTTGAAAAAGAGTTTTATCAAATCAAGCTAGCCTTTGGTTGTAAAGTTTCAAATCATTTTAGGCTCTTTGTGTTTCATGTTTTTAAACATCTTAGATTGATCTAAAACATGTTACCAAGCTTGATTTAGTGGCCCAAAAATCCTCCCAAAGAAATACCTTCAAATGTGCAAAAGTTGGAAATTTTGCAAAAGGGGAGTGACCTGGCAGTGTCGCCGGTCGACCGAGACCTGCTTCCCGGTCGACCGGGACCACTGTCGGTCGAGTGGGCAGTTTCTAAACTGTATCTTGCCAACGGTCAGAAATATGACCGTTGTGCCTTCCCGGTCGACCGAGACCTGTGTCTAGGTCGACCGAGGACTAGCCGTTGGGCATTTTTGGCTATAAAAATGAGTTCTTTCCTTTGTCCAAAGTTGGAGATTTTTAAGCCTTCTTTGAGGAGCTTTGAGACAAGACAAAGGGGAGGAACTAAGAGAGACCAAAGGGGTCATTAAGTGAAGCTTAAGCTTGGATCAACTAAGTTAAATCTCCAAGTAAGTTTTACTTTTAATTAATCATTTGTTATGTGCTTTATTTGAAACTTTGGAAAATGATTTCAAGCATGATAACATTGATATGTTGAATCCATTCTACCCTTCATCTTTGATATTCAAGATTGGATTCATCACTTTGATTTCAACCCAAGTTTTGTTTTAAACTTTCTTAATCATGCTCAGCCTAAATCTTTGATTTCTTTTATTGCATGATTACTTCACTTGGTTGAAACTTCCCTTGTTGTTTTCATTCATTTAATCTTTAGTCAAATTAGTTTTGAAAACAACATTGCACATGCATCACTTGATTAGGCTTAAACTCTTTCATACAACTTGTGATCTTTAGATTTTCATATCATTCACAAGTGTGTAATTGTTCAAGTGATTTGCATAGAACTTCAATCATATCTTTTTGTGCCTTAAACTTTCAAATTGCATTAAGCATAAATTGATTGAGCTTACTTTTAAACTTGATTGAAGTTTTCACATACACACTTCATAAGCATACATCTTTGCATTTCTTTGAGTGTTTGTGTGAGTTAGTTTTCATTTTCATATCCGCCTATTTAGAGGCAAATTAATTTGAGCTTAAATTGTAATCTCTTAGAGTGATCTTTTGAGAAGACACTTTCTTAGAGAAATCTTTATCTTGTAAGGTTATTGCTTAGCCTAAGAAAAGCATTGTGTAAAGGTTATTGCTTAGCCTTGAAAAGCATCTTGTAAAGGTTATTGCTTAGCCTATAAAATCACATTGAGAGGTTGTTGTTTAGCCTAGAAAAATAACATTGTAAGGGTTATTGCTTAGCCTAGTAAAAAGCATACATAGTGGAAATCCGGTGGGGTGTTGGATGCACAAGCCGGTAGTGGATGTAGGCACGTTGGCCGAACCACTATAAATATTGTGTTGTGGTGATTGCTATGTGGTGATTGTTTTTGTTTAGCTTCCGCATATTGTTTGACTAAATCATCACATTTGACTAGTTTGTTTTAAAGAAGTTAAATTTGGTCTAAATTGGTCATAGTTGTAGCACACCCTATTCACCCCCCCCCCTCTAGGGTTAGGATCCCAAGGACTTTCACGTGGTTGTAGGACTATAGGAACATCCAATAGTCAAGATGAAATCTATCTATATTGTCCCCTTGTGCCAATTAATGGATTTGTCATTAGTAAGTGCGCACCCATCTCGATTAAGAGTTAATTGGATGCTACTGATGATCATTGTGATTAATTGGGGCTCAAGGATAATAAGATGCGGATCTAAGATTGGATGAGACAAATTTATTTCAATTGATCCATGGATATTGATAGAGGGGCCTACTTGTGGTAATTGGAAAGTTTAGGGTCTTCTTTGTAATTTTTTCCAGAGACTGGAGTGAAATTGCATTTATATAGTGGTGTTATTTGTAATTAACTGTGTGCCCGGATTGCACATGAGATGTGGGGTCGCGGTGTCCCAGTTGGAGCCAACTTTTTATGGAATCCCTAGTGGTCCCTATGCTAGCCCAATATATTAGAAAGTTACTAATCTTACTTGAACTCCAAAATGAAGGAATTAGAAAGTTATTATTTATATTTGAAGTGAGACTTCTCATAGTAGTAATAGTATACTTACTAATTGTTGTGGAAGTGAGACTTCTATAATAATTGGAAAGGAGAAACTTACTAATTGTTTTTGGAAGTAGGACTTCTATTTCTATTAGGTAAAGAGGAGGTTTACAAACCTATAAAAGGGAAACAAAGGGACTGGGACGTCCAACATATAGGAATCCACGCCCAACCCCTCCTTGTGCAAGTGTTGCACAGCTTCCTCTCCTCTTCTCTTTCTCTTCTAGTTCCTTGGAGTTTCTAGTTGGGTTTTTCTCTTGAAGTTTCCACCAATCTTCTTGAGTAAAGAGATCTGATAGCGGGTCATAGCGTAGAAGACAACAAGGTCTTGGAGATCCTAAATTGCTTTAAGAAGAGTTCTTGATCTAGTTGACTGTCTTCTTCTCCATTAGAGCACTACCGGACTCCAAAGGTATAATCTACTTCTCTAATTGTTGCGGATTATTTTCGTACCATGGTGTTGCTGATTTCTATCTTTTAGATAGGTTTTATTACTGTACTTGATTCATGAGATGGAGGGATTGCATCATGGATATGGTTTATGACCTTATGGGTACTTGATCCATGAGTCAAGTGGGTCAAACGTTTTGAAAATCTATCCACGAGACCCACCTACTTCCAACACTGTCATCACGAACAAAGAAGTCAATGACTAGAATTTTCATAACTAGTGGTATGAGAAGATAAGAAATTACAACTATTGTGGTACTTGTAATCAAGTTCTGAAGTGGGTTGATTTGCTCTACAAGTGCAAAGGCATCATTTGCAAAAAGATCCAAAGTTTTTTCCACCTTTTCTCTATCTATCGACTCATGCTTCTTGGAAGTTCTATTGGACCTGTTTGAAAGCACCTTTGCTTGATTAACTTGCTCACTTCATGATCGTCCCAAAACAGGATTGCAAATATAAATTATCCCCCGCTACTATCTCTACTTGAAAAAACAAAGTTGTTAACCGCATATCGTATCCACTGGGAGAAAAAGGCTAAATTATGTTGTTTCCTAAATTCCTAAACTAATCTTAATAAAAAACAAAGTGTTGATTCTTAAACTAATCCTACGAGAAAATGAAGTGTTGGTTTGATGGGTTTGATTCGTAACTTAACAAATTAAAAAACAATATTTTGATTCAATCAGAGAAAAGATCTTAGGGTACAAATCCACTCTAACCTCGCACAATGGTAAGTATAGACCTAGGGTTTCACTATCAATGCTAAAAAGACTCGTTCTGGTTATAAACATTCAGAGTAAACAAATAAGGGACGTGGATGTAAATCGGGGCATAACCTATCTCTATGGCATAGATTATCCTAGATCTAACAACACATTCATTCAAGCATCGTTATATGACTTTGTATTAAAATCTACAAGAATAAAATACCAAAGAAAGAGATGTTGCATTAAAGAAATAAAAATCCAATCAATGGATAACATCTTTTCATATAACCAAAAGCATTTAAGTAAAACCCTAAAGCCTATACATCACCATAAACACAAGATTAGGGCTTCATTGCAACCCTAAGATAGAGATTTAGTTATGCATGGCAAGAGGTTGACGAAGAATCTCTGACGAAATCCCCATTGACGCTCTTCCAAAGCTCCCAAACTAGCCTCCAGAACTTCTCCCAAGATGTGAATATCTCTAAAAATGAGTTTGAGCTTTTATGTATAGGCTTTTTTGACCAAAAATCTCATCAAAACGTGATGGGGCAGTGTCCCCATTCGGTTCAGGCTGGGCGTCCGGACGCCAGGACATAGTAAGTACTGGTTAACTTGCCAACAGTGAACTTTTCGAGGTTATATCTCCCTCGATATAGCTCCGATTTATACAATCTTGGGCTCCATGGATATCTACTCGAAAAGAGCTTTCCAACGGTATATAGATTACACTAATCCGACACTTAGGTTGAAAGTTATGACCATTTCAATTTGCTACCCTTGAAAATTTTGAGAATAATGGTGCAATTAAAGGAACTTCCATGTTGGCATGCTATGGGGTGAGTGGGACCCGTGTTGGACATCCAAAGCATGTTTGGACTCTTGCTTTGTTTTCTTATTTGATTCTCTTTCCATATTTGGCACACTTCCTTACTTGCAACTCCGGTTTGTTATGCTTTGTGAGGTTTCTTCTATTTTAGCTCTGAATTTTGCTCCTTATATATGTAGTACATACAAATAATAAAATAACGTAATTAAGCTAATTAATCTCATCCGATAGTATAACCAAGTCCTCATTGAGGGGCCTAAAATGTATCTTTTAGGCTCTCATCACACCCCCCAACTTACACTTTGCTAGACCTCGAGCAAAGCTAAAACAAAAGGAAAAACTAACTAAGGCCACTTTCGTAGGGAGCACGACTGCACTTAGCATGTGTAGCAAAGCCTTTAAACCTCTAAGTTCCCCCTAGAGGACGAGTTATAATCTCGTGAGGATTTACGGTGAATTTACCTACAAAATTCCTATAAAAAAAAGGGAGTCTTTTCCACAAAGATATCTACGAACACTGGATATTCATGATTATGTGGTTTTCAATACACATCACAAATTTGGTTCACAAATCCTATCTGTTGGTCAGAAATCCTCAAAAATCATGCTGGAAACATTGATCGTGCATGGTGAAAATTGTGTACATATAAAAGCATGAAAGTGTAAAATGATCCACTAAGAATTTCCGTGAAAACACATCTCTTTCTTTTTCTTTCAAAATTCTGGGCCACCTAATCTCAGTAAAAGATAACATGATTCCTCTTAAGGCATTTGTGGTGGCTTTCACACTATTGTTTTTCCAAAGGCTGTAATACACTATTTTATTTTATTTTTTTCCTTTTTTTTCCTTTTGGTTTCTTTTTTTCTTTTTTTAATACGAAACACACACATGTGACTGTGCAATGGTTAGGTCCCTTAAGCTTTCTAATTAACTTATGTAACGAGCATTAGGCCAATGACTCCCAAAACAGATGCCTTTAGGACACTAGGTACTTAAATACCCCTACGAGCTTACTGGTTCGGGTTAAAAAGGCTACGAACCCAATCTAGTCACAATTTTTTTTCTTTTTTTTATCTTTTTTTCTTCAATATGGTCCCTAACAATAGGCAACCTTTTCCATATGCCCGAATTAATTCACTGATATGTGGATAAATCCATTCAGTTGAACCAGGACATTGTATGACCGAGGGTCGGCTTTCCATCATAATTGTTCTAAAGTTCTCACTAGTATGGAAATCATAGCTTCACATTTCAAAAATTCTATAAAATACGTGTTTAAGTGATGGATCAATAATTCAATAATTTCTCAAAAACTCTTTCCTAAAACAAGATAGTGAACCCTTTTTTCTGTTTTTCCTCACAAAAAGTTCCAAAAATCAAGGTATCTTTATTTCATAAAAACCCGGTTGGAAATCTCTCGAAAGACTAATAGAAATAGCAAAATTAAAAGTAAAGGAAAAATAACTAAAACTAAAAGAACTAAAACTACTAAGACTAACCCAAAGGTTAATACCCCACCCCCCAACTTATCCTAACATTGTCCACAATGTGCAGCACAATAAATATGAGATATAAAAGACAAGGAAGGATATCACCTGGGTACCGCTTAACATAAGTTCTGGAGGAAAACGAGGATAACACCCCTCAACTCGGACCACAATACCTACTAAATGTTAGCAACAAGCATGGAAAACAAACATTAAAAAATCCTACGAAGTACAATCCAAACCTGCATTAAGACATGACTCAACACTTCCTTCACGTCTACCTCCTTTATATGATCTTCCTGATCGTCCGACAGATCAGGAGCAAGCAATGATATCGGGCAAGGTATCCTCAAGTTTAAGAGATTTTTCCATGAGCTCATCAAAAACATCAACTGCAAAGCAGTCTTCCTTGTCTGGAGGTTGATGAGAGTCCCTAAAAGCATTCAGCCTCACTTTCATATTACTGAAGGAATGTCGCGACCCCGAACCGGGAATCCGGGATTGGGACATTATCTACATCAACAATATACAACTTATTTAATTTCCCACAGGTGTCCGCGGTGAGGATATCAAAACCTTGCATGAATATTTCTTTTGAGTGCGGAAGCGTGTAGCAAATCAAATAGACAACTATCTCTAATCATGCAAGCATTAACATCAAATATCAAAACTGTATCAGAATGAGCAATGATCTACAACATGTTACCCAAGTAAGTTAAAGTTTATACAAATAACGTTTAATTACATTTTCCCAAAAATAGAGGCCAACAAAGGCCAATATACAAAATACCAATTCAAAAGAATGGTTAAACATTTCCCCAAAATGATAAGTCTCTCAGAACCATCAAACGTCTATATGACGTCATCGACACGCCACTCAACCAACTGCTGCGGTTCTACGACCGCCTCCTCAAGCTCCTCCTCGGGATAACCGACGGCGGGACCTGAGTACCAAAGAGTAGGTCAAACACGACGGTTTGGCAAATGGAGGAAATATAATGACAATAAGGGAATACATGAATTTATCTTCAAAACATGAACTCCTATTTAAATGACAATTTCTCTAAACAAGATAAAGCATTTATTCAAATACAAGGATGCAATGTAAAAACATGTAAGGTGACCAAGGGAACGGGGAACAAGCAAAATGGCAACCACACGAAGCTAAGTCCTCTATCACTACGGTGATATCACTACGGTGATAGAGCAATAACTAGGCCCTGATCTCAGTCACTCGAGGTGAGGAGAAACGGGGGATCTCATATAAATACATATACATATACAATACTATACATGACCACGGTAGCGAGTCGGGCATCGGGGACCACAGTAGCAATCTGCGGCATCGGGACAAGACCACGGTAATGACCGGGTAGCGGGATCCAAACTGCAGCTTACGGGACAAGAGGGCGATCTCCAAGTCGATGGATCAGACCAACAGGGTTATCCAAGCTCAGTGGTGCCGACTCATAGGTCAAATACAATCGAGACATATGCAAGCAAATCAAGGATAAATAAATAATCAAGCGGGCAAGACGGGGGTGCTCAAGGGCACACTATCATATCAAATGGTGCAATGCACTTCGGGTCAAGTAACCATTCCAAGTGTATAACAATGCTTTCGGAAAAACAAGACAAGTACTGCAAATCTCGGGATCAGTAAAGTACTGTAAGCAATTGACATTTTGGAAAAATATCTATTTGAAATGGATAGGGACCCCGTACGTCGATCACATAACAATTTGGTACTCTTTGAGTTTGGGGACATTCCGGGCTCCTTATACACTTCGATCCTTTCAAAACTATGAATGAAATCCTTGTGATATGGTTTCTTTCTCGGATGGCCTCATGCAATGCCTAGTGAATCTCCTTCGATCGACAAAGCTCAGCGCTCGAACGAACCTGGGGAATTTCGGTTACCTGGCGGTTAGCCGCCGCTGGGACGGGCGGCTAGCCGCTGGTTGACCGCGGCTGGGCTGCAGAAATGCAGCTTACTGGAAAGCTGACCGCCAAGTGCGGTTAGCTGGCGGTTAACCGCCGATGTGTTCGGCGGTTAGCCGCTGGCTAACCGTGGAGCTGACCGAGTTTTCAGGTGGAGAAGTGTGCTCTCTGGAAAAGCAACCGTGACATTTCGGCTAACTGGCGGTTAGCCGCCAGTCACCAGGCGGCTAGCCGCCGGGTGACCGCAAGCTGACCGCCAGGTGCGGGAAACACCCACTGTGTTCAGATTTGAGCCATTTCTCCTCCTCAAAACCATTCTCCTCACATCCACTTAATCCTTGCCACAAAACTGAGCTAAAAGCTCCTCCAATGCAACTATCTACTCTTCTCCACAACTCCAATAGGGGTTCATTCCATCACCTCATCTATCAACATCCAATCCAATGAAATTAAGGAAAGAAGGAAACCATTTCGCAATAGGGTACATTTGATATAAGCAAGAAGAAATTAAATGACATTCACCAATACACTTTAAAAGACATAAATGCACTACCATAAATGCACTACCAAAGCTCTATCATGGGCATTTATTTCAAACTAATGTAATAAATAGGCATGAGTGGAAATTTCCAACATCATTGAAAGCTTATAAAAATCAAAACATCCACTTGCCTTGTGTCTTCAATTCAAGAAATCAAACTCCTATACTCTTCCAAGCCAAAGGTCCAAGCTATAACAAAATCCCCAAAACAAACCCTAAAATGGGTTACACAAAGAATGAGAATGAAAGAACTTACAATAATGCAAATGTAGCTTCTCAAGGGCTAGAGGAACACTAATCTAGGAGATGGGGAGGATTACTTACTTGGATGACCTTTAAATGAAGAGAACTAGCTCAAAGAAGATCTCAAGGCTGGGAGATTTCTCCAAAAATGGTATCAAGATGAAGCTTGCAAGATGAGGGTGAGGTTGGTGATCTTCCTCTCTTGATTGATGAACTCTTGGTGTGGATTGGAGATGGAGAAGCAAGAAGAAGAAGAGAAAAGCAAGAAACCCTAGGTTCCGTTGGTTAGTGCTGGGACATGGAGAGTGAGTGGGAAATGAGAATGGGCTTCCCTTTGTTAACAAATGAGGGGTTGGGTCCCACAACTAAAGGAGCTTGTTTGGCTGAAACCATCTATTTCGGGACCTCGGATGGATTCGACGAAGAAGGAAGAAATAATCGTCGAAATATCTAGTTTCCAAAAAGTATATATTTCACGGGTTTTGGGAATATCAAGTTTTGGGTACAGATTTGGTGTGCAATGACTGTTTTACCCTCAAGGCTATGAAATCGGGTTTCGGGATCTCAGACGGGAACAGGATCAACATGAAAGTTGTAGAGCTTAACAATACCGATAAAACGAGATTAAAACAATGAATGCAAAATCTCCGATGAACCTCAATCATATGCAATGTCATGAAAAGGAAACCCCCGAAGGGTCCCACTAAGCACCAAGCAATCAAAAATTCCCCAAAACTAATTCGAAAGCTATTTCAAACTCAACTTAGTCAAGATCACTAATCAAGCTTAGTACTAATACGCAACTTAATTAGCACTAATCGGGTTCACTCGGGTCGGGGTCTTACAAGGAAACATCCATAACTCCGGTTCGACAATTAATGTTCGCATTGGCCGTGGCCAAAAGGGGCCTGCTAAGAATGACAGGAGTGTGTTTCCTCGGGTTTTACACTGGTTCAGTGTCAAGGACGATGAAATCGATAGGTAAAAAGAACTTGTCGACCTTGACCAAAACATCCTTAATTATGCCCCGTGGTACCCTGGCAGATCTATCAGCAAGTTGCAAGGTAACCTGAGTGAGCTTCAATTCCCTCAGCCCAATCTGCTTATACACTGAGTAAGGCAAGAGATTGACACTCGCTTCAAGATCCAACAGTGCATGATCAATAATGTGACTCCCAATGGTATAAGTAATGGTGGGAGTGCTAGGATCTTTCAGCTTAGGAGGAGTGTCATTATGGATAATCGAGCTTACCTGCTCAGTGAGCAAAACCTTCTTTGGCACATGAGATTTAGATTTGCACTTTTAAGTGCACAAATCTTTCAGAAATTTCACATAAGAAGGCACCTGTTTGATAGCATCCAGCAAAGGCAGATTGATTTTTACTTGCTTGAACACATCTAGCATTTCATCCATGGTTGCTCCATTTTTACTAAAGGGAGAGGGTATGTCAAGACAATTGGGGAAAAGAGCATTAGGCACATATGGGGGTGCACAATCGGGACTGATGAAGAACTGCAAGGGGTGACCTCCTTTCCCTTGGAAACCATGTCAGCCCCAAAACCCTTGGGATTGGCTGTAGGTTCTCTCACATCCTTTTTAGGCTCCTTAGGCTCCTCAGGCCTAGTTTCAACCTCACGCCCATTTCTCAATGCGACAACCATTTTGGCTTGCTCATGATAGGTATCACGAGGTTGCAAGCCATTACCCACCTTGAATGTATTTTTAGGGTTGGTAGTGGGTTGGCTGGGCAAACGTCCCTCCTCTCTTCTAGTAAAAGCAGTAGCTATTTGGCCTATCTGGGCCTTTAGCTTGGCTATGGACTGGGAGCTGAGTGGTTGCTTTGAGCTCTTTGAGCTCTTGCAGTACTGTCTCTTCAAAGGATGGATTCCTTTGCGGTGGTTGAGGGGTGGGGTAGTGGTAGGATTGTTGGGAATGGTAGGCTACATGATTAATAGGAAAATTCTGCCTGGGCGGTTGAGAATATGAAGTGCCCTGACCGGGCAACTTCTAGGAAAAATTGGGGTGATTGTGCCATCCCGGGTTATAAGTATCAGAAAATTGTTCATTACCCAGTTTGGAAAACCCCTGTACAGTATTCACTTGCTCTTGCACATATTCAGGGAACTGAGAGGTTGCAGGGCAATTGCTCATATAATGAGCAGGACTGGAGCACAAAGCACAAACACCCTGAGTAGTTGGAGGTTGGAGAGATTGACCCATAGACAATAGTTGATCCAACTTTTGGGTCAAGGCCACCACTTGAGTTGTGAGTTCATTAGATAGTTGAATTTCAAACATCCCTCTAGGGTTTTTAGAGTTAGAGGTTGTCAACCTCTCCAAATTAGCAGTGGAAGAATGGTGTTGAAAGGTCTCACTCATATTCTCAAAAAGCTCACATGCCTCATCCTCATTTTTTTAACATAATAGATGCCCCACTGGTGGTGATTTCCATGTTTCTCCATTCAGGAGACAATCCATCATAAAAGAATTGCACCAATTGCCAGTTGGCAATTTGGTGATGATGACACTTTCTAATGAGATCCTTGAATCTATCACACGCCTCATGAAATTGTTCACCATCAGTTTGGGCGAACGATGTGAAGGATCTCATGAATTGATTGGTTTTGCCCACTGAAAAATATTTATCTAAGAATTTTTGTTGTAGTTGGGCCAAAGTTGTGATGGAGTTTGTAGGTAAATTACTCAGTCAATACTTAGCTTTGTCCTTTAGTGAAAACAGAAAGAGAAACATTTTTAGTGCATCACTACTGAAATTATTTATTCTCATAGTGGAGCAAGTAACCAGAAAGTCATCAATATGATTATATGGGTATTCATTGTTCAAACCATATAACGAAGGAATAAGATTTATTATACTAGGTTTGATTTCATATTGAGCTGCCTGAATTGTAGGCAGCTGAATACACGATGGGGATGCGTATTCCGATGGAGTATAGTTCTCCTTCAAGGGCCGAAGAGGGGGTGTGTACTGGGTGGAGCCTCCTCTTCCTTTCTTTCCTCAGCCATTTGTGAATTTGTGTGTGAAAAATTAGATCAGTGCTTTGACACACAACTCTTATGCAAGTAATGAAGAAAAAAAAAACAATTCAAAAAGTTTATAGTTTACAGTTCTTTTGGTAGAGAAGAGAGATTTTCTTGAATAAAACTTTTTCCTTTGTGAATTCTCTTAGATCCCTGCACAAACTCTAAGATTTTTTTTTGTTAGAATCAGTAACCTGCAATAACGATAGTAAATGATGTGAGAAAATATGATAAAGTAAAAAAAAAATTAAAGAAAGCTAAACTAATGTTAGAATTAAATGAAACAAACACCCGTGCTAATTGTCCCCGGCAACGGCGCCAAAATTTGATCGTCCCAAAACAGGGTTGCAAATATAAATTATCCCCCGCTACTATCTCTACTCGAAAAAAGCAAAGATGTTAACCGAGTATCGTATCCACTAGGACAAAAAGGGCTAAGTTGTGTTGGTTCTCAAATTCCTAAACTAATCCTAATAGAAAACAAATTGTTGATTCTTAAACTATTCCTACTAGAAAACGAAGTGTTGGTTTGATGGGTTTGATTCGTAAATCAACAAATTAAAAGATAATATTTTGATCCAATTAGAGAAAAGATCTCAGAGTACGAATCCACTCGAACCTCGCACAATGGCAAGTATAGACCTAGGGTTTCACTATCAACGCTAAAAAGACCCATTCTGGTTACAAACATTCAGAGTAAACAAATAAGGGACGTGGATGTAAAACAGGGAATAACCTATCTCTATGGCATAGATTATCCTAGATCTAACAACACATTTATTCAAGCATTGTTATATGACTTAGTATTAAAATCTACAAGATTAAAATACGAAAGAAAGAGATGTTGTATTAAAGAAATAAAAATCCAATCAATGGATAACATCTTGTCATATAACCAAAAGCATTTAAGTAAAACCCTAAAGCCTATACATCACCATAAACACAAGATTAAGGCTTCATCGAAACCCTAAGATAGAGATTAGTTACGCATAGCGAGAGGTTGACGAAGAATCTCTGACGAAATCCCCATTGACGCTCTTCCAAAGCTCCCAAATCAGCCTCCAGAACTTCTCCCAAGATGTGAATATCTCTAAAAATGAGTTTTGGCTTTTATTTATAGGCTTTTTGGACCAAAAATCTCGTCAAAACGCGCTGAGGTGGTATCCCCATCCGACACAATATGTCCTGGTCATCTTGCGAACAACGAATTTCTCAAGGTTATATCTCCATCGATATAGCTCCGATTTATACAACAATCTAGATTCTTACACTCCGATGATTGAGACAAAGTACACTATCTCATAGTGACGCAATGTTACAACCCTTTTAGATGAGATACCCAGACTCATCATTGGTTGTGAAAATACTTCAACTATAAGAATTGTGATCCATGTCTCATGTATATGAATCTCATTCACACGCATGGATCACATTCAATATACTTATGGGCTGCGGTTCATCTCATGAACCATTATGTCATTTTGTATTAGTTATGTGCAATCATATAATAAAACACCATTCATTATATGAATAAAGCATGAAATTATAAATTAATTAGGATAATAAATGATTTTATTCACATCATCCACTGGATTGAGGACATACAATCTAACAACTTGATTTAAACTTCCAAGTTTCACACACTATGAAAACTAAGAGAACGGTGATGACAGAGAAAAATTTACATACATTTTTACTGTGCTAGGTGATACTTAACATTATTTGCAATTCTCCCTACCACCCCATCAAAAATAAAAGATGAAAAATAGAATAAAATAAACCTATTGCAACCTAGAGATGTCAAACGGCTTGGCCCGGCCGGCTCCAGCCTCGGCCCGCCCGTGCCACGGGCCGGGCCTACACGGCCCACTGGCACGGTCCGCCATGGGGCGGGCTGGGCCAGGTGGGCTAGCGGGCCTGTTTTTTTTTTTTTTTTTTTTTTTCATTTTTTTAGAAATAAATCAATATGGGGTGGTGATGAGTACCTTATCTAAGACCTAAAGGTGTTTGCATCAACGTGCTATAAACAGTGTCCCTAGCAGGTATGTTGGACCAAAAAGGAAACCTTTTGGACTACCTTTTGCTCTGGCTCGCCATCCATTTCTATTGGGTTTTGTGGAAATGGGACTGGTTGTGTAGAGCTGTATGATGACATGTGTTTTTTTGCTACTGTTGCCAAGAAAGCATGTGGGTCTGGTAGTGTACGGTGTATTCCTATTACCTACCCAACTTGGGTCTAGGTTACAAATGCTGTCTTTCTTTGCTTCCAGTGTTTGTACCTATCTTTAATAAAAGCCCCTTTATGGATAAAGATGAATAAATAAATAAAAGTTTGCATACACTGCCACCATATTGAAGATAGTTTGAACTATATGGTAAGTTTGAACTATGTGATAATATTTATTTGAAATGGTATTTTGTTTAATATAGTATTTAGAAAGATATTTTTTAAGCTTGCAAAATTAAGAGAGAGGGAGAGTAGCTAGGGACTTAAATCATATCAAATGTATTAAGAGCAATGACCAAGAGGTTCTAGTAAGGATAACGATATTAAAGAAATGCGGAGGGAATATTTTACCATACTTTTTAAATGAAAACTATATAGGAGACATAATAGCTAAAGACGGTAATTCATTAGCAAAGCAAGCTTTTTTTAGTATAATTATAGTGCTGGAATTGAGGAAAGCATTAAAATAAATGAAGATACGATAGGATACGGGTAAAGATGACATCTCTATTGAGGCTTGAAAATGCTTAGGAGAAGTTGGGGAGATTTGGTAAACTAGACTCTTAAATAAGATATTAATGACAGAAATGTCGGATGAATAGAGAAGAAGTATTATAGTACCTATATATAAAAGATCAATGAATATATACAAAATTGTATCAATTATCGTGTGATTAAACTTATGAATTATACTATGAAGTTATGGGAGAGAGTAATGGAGCAAAGACTCTCACATAAGACCAAGATATATGAGAATCAATTTAGTTTTATGCTAGGGAGGTCAACGATAAAAGTTATCTCTTCATTTAGGCAATTAATGAAAAAATATCGATCGAAGATGAAAAATTCGCATGTGGTCTATTGTTGATGATCTTTTGAGAATAGTTAACAATGATTAATGGACTAGTTGTGATGTCTAATGTGTGATATATTATGTTATTTATGTGCTTTATGTATGGAGTTGATTTATTGAAGTTCGGTGGGACACTAGATTGTTGATATGAAGTGTTTAACCATTTACATGTACTAAACAGGTCACGATATACACTTCTTACGTAGAAATATTCGAGGGTTAGAGACTTAGAGTAGTACAAATAACACTAATAAATTTCGAAAAAGAATAGGAGAGTTAGAGTATTATAGACTTTGTAAAATTGAAAAGGACACAAAATACCCTTTATATGATCGTTTTATGGCTGTTTAGGGGGGGTAAAATGGATAATTTTTTTTTAAAAAGTCACTTTTGGGCGGGCCAGGCGGGCCACATAGGGCAGCCCACGTGCCAAGCGGGGCCTGGCGGGCCCGGGCCAACGGGCCTAGCCTCCTCGGCCTACACGGGCCGTGCCTTGACTGGTTCGGCCCGGCCCATTTGACATCTCTATCGCAACCTATCAGCTAGTATCCTCCTTTCACACCCATGTAGAAGGAAAAAGAGATGTCAATCGATGGGCAAGTCATAGACACGGGAGGAACTAGAAATTTCAGTAAACCCCGTCTTTTAAGAAATTCATGCTCTTTGATACCCTCACAAATTTATTTATTTTTTTTAATATAGTGCGCCCCCACGAATTTTTTCGAGTTCTGCCACCAGTCATAATACATATCAACAACTAGATATTAATGATAGGTTGTTGCAAGATTAGATAGAAGAAGTTGATTGGCCAAAAGGAGCATATTGAACGTCTGAACTATCACTAAAAAAGAAAGTCTTCATGTTTCAAACGTCATGATCCCTCGTGATGTGCCCTCAACGTACTTATTAATTCCATTTCGTGTTGGCCGAAATGACCAAACCATGAAGCTGAAACGAAATATATAGTGTAACTTTTTAATTTAACTATATGTTAATTTCACCCGAAAACATGAAACATTTCGGCCCAAATTGACGAAATTCCCAAAATGGCGGAAATGTTATAGGAAATGAGTCCAAACTTTAATCTAAAAGGTTGTTAATTTTTATTGTTATGAAAATTGTATTTAAATTTTATTTTGGTAAGAAATGTGCTTGGATTTTATACTTGAATGTTATAATATTATTTTTATCACAATGAATTAAATACATAAATTATATTTATATTTTATATTTTATTCTTTTAGCATATATCTATTATTTTATTTTATTTTTTCAAAACATAACTCCGAAAGCCCAAGCCCAAGCCGAGCCCGGGCCAATTTTGCTGACATCCATCCCTAGTTCCGAAAATCCCTTTAAATTTATGGCCCTTTCAATAATTATTTTGTGAAACTCGGGGTTTCCAAAACCCCAAGGAGAAACGGTGCATCAGCCTATATACTCAGCCTTGGAAGCAAGAGAGCAAGCATTAGCAGCAGCTCTATAGAGAGAGAGAGAGAGAGAGAGAGAGTGAGTTTGGTGCTGTCCTTAGATGCCGGGCTCTTCCTCTCGAACGCCAGCAATGGATATTTCCTGGGTTTCTCAGCGGTTTCCAGCAGCCCATTTCATCATCATCATCATCATCTCAACCATCCAATAAATATCGCCAAAGCCCTGATCCACAAGGCAGGTCCGCCTCCTCCCTCTCTGTCTTCTTCGTATCTTTTATTTGAATTGATTGATTGATGCTGTGCTGATACCAATTCACTAATACTATACAGCTTCTTCTACGGGTAGAATGAGTGTGAACCTTGTTGTAGGCCCACCTGGATGAATGAAAATCATGGGTGGAAGATGAAATTGATCTCATTGGCACCTAATGATGTGCAAGAAATCAGCCCCCATAACATCATCCCTAGAATTATTGCCTTCCAATTTCTTTCCTTTGAGGGCATGTTTGGCAACGGTCTTCGCCACGGATTCCTCGCCCAAAATCCACAATCGCGCGGATTTTCTTGTTTGGAATGACATGGATTTGAAGAGGATGGATTGCAGACATCCACCCGTTTGAATATTTGAAGAGTCAGACGCCCCCCCATCGGATCCATGGATTCAGCGCAAGAGGGGATTTGCGGAGCTACAGTAGTTTTGGGCGTTAATAGAAGGCAGACCGGTTTTTACGTTTTTTTTGTTTTTATGGGGCCCACAATCAAGATCTGAACCGATAATATTGTTAAGAAGGTCCAAAACGGCCATCTTCCAAAATTTCAGCCGTTGATTCATCTTAGATCTTGAGATATTTGCAAAATCGTCCAAACCGTTAGATGACAATTTCTGATATGTCGTGGGCCAAAAAACGGGATTAAATCCAGTCCGTTTTTTTCGATTTTCTGGTTCCTGTGGGCCCCAAGATTATGATCTGAACCAGTAGTTATTTCTGGAAGGTCAAACACGGCTAGTTGACCAAATTTCAACCGTTGATCCTTACCATATCTTGATCCTTACCATATCTTGAGATATTTACACAAAAGTTTAGTACTAAAATATTAATTTCTTATTCCTGTGGGCCCCCGTTGCATGATCTGAACCGTACATATTCTCTAGATGACCACAAAATACTTTGAGGTGAAAGTTGAGGTCTTGATTTTTCATGGATTTTGGAAATTTAAAAAAAAAATATTTATGACCATTGGATCATACATTCTACAATTTATAGGAAACCTCCCTCCATCCAAACATGAAACTCTCATTAGGAATCCTTCTTGAGGATGCATTGATTCTTTCGAGATGGAGAGAATCATCTAAACAACGGATTCTTCTACGTTTACCAAACATGCCCGCAAAGAATCATCTTGCATTGGAAAGAATGATAATGTAAAATACATACCCCTCTAATGCACACCTCAAATTGTTAACAAAGTAGCTATTCTGACTGGAAGTGAAAAGCTTAACTGCGTAACTATGAGTTTTTTTTTTTTTTTTGTTTTTGTTTTTTTTCAACATGACTAACATCCATTAGCTTTCATGTATGATCCAAAAAGAAACGGAAGACGTTTAAAACCGACCAGCGCTATTAACTTTAAAGGACATCTTGCGTCTCAACATAAACGATACTACTAAAAATTCGAAACATAACTATTGTAAGTGTCTAAAATTTACGGACTTGGTTAAGAGAGGATTAAACTCTTGAATTGATGATTCTAGGAAAGGATCGGCCTCCGGTGATCTGAAAGGAAAAACAAAGGTCAGAGCCCCTGGTTGTAGGCAGCCGAAGGCACTTTGATGCCTGAATTAGCTTGGTAATTGAGGGAAAGGTGAGGAAGAAAGAGTCTGGAGGGCAGATTTGTTGCGTACCTCCTGTAGTTTTCTCTCATGCATTATATAGACGTGAGAGTCATCATTGGACTGGGTCCTCCAGGGAGAGATGGAAGTCTCATCAGCATGTACTTTCTCTCCTGAGTGGGGGTAGGTAAAAAGGGAACGTCTCATCGGACCATCCCCCTATGCCTGTGGATGTGACCTTGAGATAAGGCGTGCCACTTATTTAGGTCCGGCGTTCACTCTATTTGTCAGTTCGCCGTCTACCGCCATGGCAGTGCATTTATGGTTGCATTTATGGCTGAATGACAGGTGACCGAGATCAAGCTAAGACCGAGACCGAGGTGGGCACCTGCAAACGTGGCCACCGAGATGGGCTCTGCGCTTCCCTGAGCTGGCACTTCTACCGAGCTGGGTAACACCGAGACTAGAGACTACCCTGAAATTGGAGAGTGGCCCCACGTAAATCTGTCATTAGAAAGCCACCCCCACACAACTACTATGAGTAGTGTCCTGCATTGTTTTTTCTCTTTTGATGATTATGTGAATTTTCCATTCTTTATTGCCAGATAGAAGAAATGATGATGTGCTCATGCTACGTCTGATTCACAGTATCAGCTCTAATGTTGACTGCAAGAGCCTTAATCTCAAGGCTGAAAAGGAACCTGACAAGCTACCACAACTTGCTAATTTTCCGGAGACGGCAGTAATTGACATGCCTGCGCTTGAAAAGCTTAAGGCTGAGAGAGACCCGGAAAAGCTCTTCCACCTCTTCAAGGCCAATGCCCACAACCGTTCTGTTGTGGAGAATCGTTTTGCTTTCGAAGACACTATCTCTCGCCTTACTGGAGCCCATCGCTTTGACTACATTGAACAACTACTCGAACAGCAGAAGGCTCTTCCACAAGGTCGACGTGACGGGTTTATCATCCGAATTATTATGCTATATGGAAAGGCTGGAATGCCTGATCATGCTCTCAAGACATTCTTTGATATGCATCTATTCGGTTGCATTCAGAGTGTTAAATCTTTCAATGCCACTCTCCAAAGTTTTGACTCAAACCCGGAAATTCGACAAGATCCGTACACTTTTTAAATTGAGATCCCAAAGAAATTTGGCCTTTCTCCAGATGGATTTACTTATAATATTGTTATCAAGGCTTTCTGTGAAATGGCTTGTTTGACATCTGCTTACTTGATTATGGTAGAGATGGAAAAGTCTGGTATAAACCCTGATGTTGTTACCTATTGTACACTTATGTCTACATTTTACAAAAATGATAGGCGTGAGATTGCGGATGGCTTATGGAATCTTATGGTGATTCGGAAGTGCTTTCCAACCTTGCTGATTTCAATATCAGGATTCAGTACTTAATTAACAAGAGGCGGCCTTGGCTAGCCATGCGTTTGATGCGCAAGATGGTTGTTCTGAGCATAAATCCGGATGAGTTGACATTTAATTTGATTATCAAAGGGTTTTGTAAGGTAGGTAATCTTGACATGGCAAAAAGGATTTATGATTCATTGCATAGTAAGGGTTGCAAGCCCAATTCTAAGATCTATCAGACCATGACTCATTATCTCTCTGAGGGTGGTGAATTTGATTTCGCATACAGGCTATGTTGGAAGTAGGTGGGCTTCGTTGATAAATTTTCAAAACTTTTTGACCCACTTGACTTTGGGATCAAGTATCCAGAAGCCCATAAACCATATCCAGGATGCAATCCTTCTTTCTCATCAATCATGTACAGCAATATAACCTATCTAGAAGATAGAAATCAGCAACTACATGCAACAAAATAATCTACAACAAGTAGAAAAGTAGATTATAGCTTTAGAACCCGGTAGTGCTCTAATGGATAAAAAGATAATTAACTTGATCAATAACTCTTCTTGAAGCAATTAGAGATCTCTAAGACCTTGTTGCCTTTCACGTTATGACCCTCTATCAGATCTCTTTTCTCAAGAAGATAGGTGAGGTCTCCAAGAGAAAACCCTAAAGGAAACTAGAAGAGAACTAGAAGAGAGAGAGAGACAGAGAGAGAGAGTAGTGTGCAACTCTTGCACAATATGGGCTGGGCGTGAATCACAATAATGGAATATTGCATGGACGTCCAAGGGTGTTTATTCCCTTATATATAGCCCTTATGACTCCTCTTTTAAGTCTCTCACTAATTTGTATTAGAAGTCACACTTCCACACAAATTAGTAGCTTACTATTACCACTATTAGAAGTCTCACTTCAAATAGAAATAGTAACTTTCTAATTCCTTCATTTTAGAGCTCAAGTAAGATTAGTAACTTTTTAATATCTTGAGCTAGCGTGAGACCACTAGGGATTCCTTAGAAAGCTGACTCCAACTAGAACACGCAACCCCACATCTTATGTGCAATCCGGGCCCACAGTTAATTGCAAATAACACCACTATATAAATGCAATTGCACTCCAGTGTTATGAATAAATTACAATGAAGACCCTAAACTTCTCAATTACCACAAGTAGGCCCATCTATCAATATCCATTGATCAATTGGAATAAATCTATCCCATCCAATCTTAGATCCACATCTTATTATCCTTGAGCCCCAATTAATCACAATGATATCAGTATCATCCAATTAACTCTTAATCGAGATGGGTGCGCACTTACTAATGATAAATCCATTAATTGACACAAGGGGATAATATAAATAGATTCTTTCTTGATCATTGTATGTTCCCACAGACCTACTACTACGTACTCAAGACACCGAGGTGTTGACCTACAGTTGGCCTCACTCATTTGTGACTCAAAGCAAATGAATAGACAGAAAATTGAGTTCATCAATGTCTCATGATTGAGAGCCTATTGCTAGGGAATTATGAGAGCAGTCCTTAAATCGAGACAGTATTTCATAAGGTGCTTCTCATGGTCCTTCAATACATCTAATGTACCAGCACTATGATCCAGAATCTTACATTCTGATGATCGAGACAAATCACACTATCTCATAGTGATCAAAGTGCCGCAACCTTATCAGATGAGATGCCCAGTCTGATCACTGGTTGTGAATATATTTTTTAAGTATAAGATTTGTGACACATGTCTCTCGTATGTGAATCTCATTCATATACATATATCACATCTAATAAACTAATGAGACCCGATTCATCTCATAAACAATCATGTCATATGTACTGGTTATGTGCATTAAGTAATAAAATACCATTCATATCATGAAAGGAAAGCATGATTTTATTGATAAATAAAGAAATTAATCAATTTATTACATCAACTGATCATGGATTGAGTCCATACAATCTAACAGGCTATGCATTGCTAGTATGCGTAAAAATTGGTTCCCAAGCATTGGTAGCATTTGTAAATTACTTGAAGGCCTAATGTAGAACTCAAAGCATAGGAAATCTATGGAGATTATGGGGTTGGTACAAGGAAGAGTACCTCCTTATTCGATGAAGGAATTGGATACTTTTCAAGGCTTTTTGTCGCAGGATATAAAAAAGTGATTGACCAAAATAAATGTCCATTGAGAATATTTGATGTGAAGATCAACAAGGCGGGTCTTGCTTATCTTTGTTCATTTGGTTGGAAAACTAACTGAATCTACTTATTTAATGGGAATGTGCTGGACGTTGAAAGCCTCAAAATATCAAGGCAGTGTTTGAAGGATTAAGCTTGTATATACTACGATGACTTATTCATTGAATTCTTTGGATCTCCGTAATATGGAAATGGATATTGTAAGTGCCTAAAATTTACGGACTTGGTTAAGAGAGGATTAAACTCTTGATTTGATGATTTTGGGAAAGGATCGGCCTCCGGTAATCTAAAAGGAAAAATAAATGTCAGAGCCCCTGGCTGTAGGCAGCCAAAGGCACTCCGATGCTTGAGTTAGTTTGGTAACTGAGGGGAAATAAGGAAGAAAGAGTCTGGAGGACAGATTTGTTGCATACCTCATGTAGTTTTTCTTCATGCGTTATATAGACGTGAGAGTCATCATCGGACTGGGCCCCTCAGGGAGAGATCGAAGTCCCATTAGCATGTACTTTCTCCCCTGAGTGGGGGTAGGTAAAAAGGGAACGTCCCATCGGACCATCACCCTATGCCTGCGGATGTGACCTTGAGATAAGGTGTGCCACTTATCTAGGTCCGGCGCCCACTCTATTTATCAGTTCGTCGTCTACCGTCATGGCAGCGCATTTATGGTCGCATTTATGGTTGAATGACAGGCGGCCGAGATCAAGATAAGACCGAGACCAAGGTGGGCACCCGCAGACGTGGCCACCGAGATGGGCTCCGTGCTTCCCCGAGCTGGCGCTTCTACCGAGCTGGGTAACACCGAGACTAGGGATTATCCTGAAATTGGGGAGTGGCCCCACGCGAATCTGTCATTAAGAAGCGACCCCACACAATTGCCCCTAGCTCTCGACCTCTTAGAATTGAGGTCGGGAGCTAAGATTGAAAAGATGTGCGGGCCCCCGTCTTGACGCCCCTTGCTGACGTGTGATCCTCATTATGCTGCCGTTTCGTCTGCCCTAGGCAATAAATGTGGTACCATAATCATTTCACCAAGGTGGGCACGCAGACGTCGTTTCGTATGCCCGAGGTGATAAATAATGTACCAGAGTTATTGTGGGAGATGAATTGGTGGTGCCACATGTCACCTTCCGTCTGGTTGTTTACCGGGATCGAAGCGACGCGTGGAGAGTCCGAAGCGTTGCCTCGCACGCGTGACATTCAAGAGGGGCGTCCATCTATAAAATAGGGATGCCCTCTTTCCTTTCTTCCCTTATCTTTGCTCTCACTTGGAAGAAGACTCTGCTGAAGAAGACACTCTGCTTAAACCAGAACCTCAACAAACCCGGAGACATCCACTCTCGAAAACCTTCACATTCCCTCTGTGAGTTCTCTTCTTCCTCATCCTCCTCTCTCCTCTTCTGCCTTTCGTCTAGAGGGCTTCTGCCCCTTAGGGCTTCTAGGTCTTGTTCCTTTTTCCTTGCTTTCCGCTCCTCTTTAGCCTTTAGGAAATGGGAATCTACACCCACTGGTTAGAGAGCCCCCAAGCCCTCGAGGGATTCAGGAAGGCATACGATATACCAGATGACGTTCTGGCGAAGCCCAACGACCTCCAAGGCCTCTTTGACGGCCTCACCTGATTCAAGGACTGGATGTCTTTCCCCCTGGTGTCTGTAATCGAAGGTGGGGTTAGGTTCCCTGTCCACCCACTTCTCCGATCCTGCCTTAGCTCGTGGCGGATCTGTCCTTTCCAACTGATGCCAAATGGGTTCAAAATAATTATGGGCATGGTGGAGTTAAGCCGACCTCGACATTGACCTCAGCGTGCATGACATAGAGGACGTCTACGACATCTGTAAGTCCGCGGGGGGCGAGGATTCATATTATCTTCAGGTGAAGGCGAGACGTCGACCCTTGATTAATGCCCTGGAGGACTCGAGCAAGTACGCCGGGGAGGACCGCCTGCTAGTCTCGGGGAACTGGGAGTTCGGGGCGGTCAAGACCGAGGTGGAGGGGAGAATCCAGGTTCCACGGAGACCTGGGACCCCTCCGAGTAAATACCTGCTTCCCCGGGCTATTTGTGTTGTTTTACTGTTGTTCTGCCAAGTTGATGTCTTTTGACTTCTGTGCAGGTGTTCAGCGAAGGAGGAAGGACGCCTGCCTCGATCGTTGGAAGAGGAACGACGCCTGGCTGGAGAAGATCTACCAGTACCACGGCCACAAAGATCGGGCCGCCTTCTCGCTGCTCCGATACAAGCTGCGATTCCAGTCTTATACCAGAAAGACTACCGAGATCCCCCTTGAGCCGATAGGGGAGATCGTGCTCACACTTGCGGAAACCGATGGTCAAGCCTCGGAGTGCCTCGGTTCATCCCTAGTTGAAGATAACCCCTCCGCCCGAGACCAAGCAGAAGAGGAAATGGACGGGAAACGTCCACCTTTAAAGGATCTGGGGGCCCTGGTTCTCAAAGGCCGAGCTCCTCCCGCTCCAAAGCGTGCCCCAGCGGGTTTGGCGCCGCTCAGGGCTCTTCGGCCAGCGCCCCTTCCGGTCCCTCGGGCACAGCAGGGGCCTCCTCCTCCGTGAAAGACAAAGGCGCGCGAGGCCCCTCCTTAGGGTCTTTGTCCGCTGGAAGCGCCCTCTTTAGGACTAGTTCCCCGATCGAGAACTTCCTTTCTTTGACCCTCTGATTGTATCCCCTGGATAGCTGTTGCTGGTAGGAAACCAGACGGACGGATGCTGCCTCCCTCCGCTCCTCGGCTAAGTCGAGCTCTTTGGCCAGATTTACTTCATTTTGTCCCTGGTCGAAGAGATCCGATCTCAAGGTCGGAAGGCCGACCTCAAAAGGGATCACAACTTCCATCCCGTAGGCTAGGGAGAAAGGAGTTGCCGAAGTAGATCGTCTCGGGGTGGTCCTATATGCCCAAAGGACACTTGGTAATTCCTCTGCCCATCTGCTTTTAGATCTGTCGAGTCTTTTCTTGAGTCCGTTTAGGACCACCTTATTCGAGACCTCTGCTTGTCCGTTGCTCTGTGGATAGGCCGGGGTTGCATAGAGATTCCTGATACTGAGCTCCTAGCAGAAGTTCTTAAAGAAGTTAGAGTCGAACTGGGACCCGTTGTCCGTGACCAGAGCTCGGGGGACCTCGAACCTTGTGACAATGTTCTTCCATACGAAATTCTTTGTATCCCGCTCGGTGATGGAGGATAAAACTTCTGCCTCTATCCATTTGGTGAAATAATCAGTGGCCACAATCAACCACCTCTTGTTTCTTGGAGTTCGGTGAAGAGGTCCCACGATGTCTAGCCCCCACTGAGCGAAGGGCCATGGGCTGGAGAGAGGACTCAAGTCCTGCGCCGGTTGGTGCAGAGAGTGGGAGAACTTTTGACATTTTTCGCATTTCCTGGCGTAGAGTTGGGCATCCTTCTGCATGTAGGGCCACCAGTAGCCCTGACTGATGGCCCTGTACGCCAGTGATCTCCTTCCGATGTGGCTTCTGTAGATTCCCTTATGAATTTCAAAAAGGAAGTCTTCCACCTTGCTCGGGTGAACGCATTGGAGATATGGTCCCGTGGAGGACTTTCTGTAGAGCTTCCCATCTGGGGATAGCCAAAATTGAGTTGCATTCACTCTGACCTTGTGGGCTTTGTTCTTGTCTCCGGGGAGTTTATCTTCTTTTAAGAATGCTACGATCGGATCCATCCAGCTTGGATCGAGACCGACGCATAGGACTTGCCGAGGTGGAAGGAGCTCTATGCTTAGTTTTTTCAGTGTCTCTACGTCGACTGTCCTTCTTTTTCCTACTTCTACGATAGAGGCTAAGTTGGCGAGGGCATCTGCATAGCAGTTGGACTCTCTGCCGATTTGCTTGACTTCTGCTTTCTCAAACTGGGAGAGGAGCCGCTTCGTGTGGGCTAAGTAGGATGTCATCCTTTCGTCACGGGCTTCATAGTCTCTGCTTAGCTGGTTCGTCACCAACTGAGAATCGCTAAAGACTACAAGCCGACGTGCCCCTAGGATTTTTGCGCTACCGAGACCCGCAATCAGTGCCTCGTACTCTGCTTCATTGTTAGAGGCTTTGAAATCAAGGGTCAGGGCTTGCTCGATGACTAGGCCCTCTAGAGATTGGAGGACTATGCCAGCGCCAGCCCTTCTGGATGTTGAGGATCCGTCGATGAAGACCTTCCAGGCCGACTCAAGGAATTGTTTCCAAGATCGGTCTTCCTCGGTCTCGGCTGCCTCATTGTTGTTATTGTCCTTATTGCCCCCCAATTTGGTATCGAGCGAGGTCGGTGCCGAACTAGGAGAAGTGAACTCGACGATGAAGTCTGTCAGAATTTGTGCTTTGATCACCGTCCTGGGTTGATATTGGATATCGAATTGCCCTAGTTCGACGACCCATTTAGAGATTCTTCCTGAGAAGTTCCCCTTTTGAAAAAAGGGACTTGATCAGGTGCTCTGTGACAACCACCACTGTCTATGTCTGGAAGTAGTGAGAGAGTTTGCGAGAGGCACTGACGAGTGTCAGCTCAAGTTTCTCGAGTGGAAGGTACCTGGTCTTGGCGTCGAGCAGGATTTTGCTCGTGTAGTAAATGGGCTACTGCTGCTTGCCGTTTTCTCTAACTAACACCGAGCTCACTGCGTGGTCCGAGACTGCCAGATAGAGATAAAGGAGGTCACCTTGTGATGGAGTGGACAACAGTGGTGGCGAGGAAAGGTATTCCTTGAGTTTTTCCAGCGCTTGATCACACTCAGGGGTCCACTGAAATTTGGAGCTCTTTTTTAGGAGTTAAAAGAAGGGGCGACATTTATCCGAAGCTCGGCTGATGAAGCGATTGAGCGGGGCGGCCAACCCCTTGAGCCTCTAGACTTGCCTTTTGAGGTCGGGCTCTGAATCGCCTAGATTGCCGAAATCTACTCTGGATTAGCTTCGATCCCTCTCCGGGTCACCAGGCTTCCTAAGAACTTGCTAGATCCGATGTCGAATGCACACTTGGAGGCATTCAATTTAAGTTGGAACTTTCTGAGGATGGCGAATGTCTGGCGTAAATCTGCCAAATGGTCCTGCGACTTCTTGGACTTGACCACCATGTCATCGATGTAGACCTCCACCGTCTTCCCCAGCTGTGCTCGAAACATTTTCGTAACCAGTCTTTGGTATGTCGCCCCAGCATTCTTTAACCCGAAGGGCATCACTTTGTAACAGTAGATGCCTCAAGGTGTTATGAATGCGGTTTTCTCCTCATTAGGCCCATGCATGGGGATTTGGTGGTAACCTCGGTAGGCGTCAAGGAAACTCATCCTATCATGTCCCGCTGTGGAGTCGATCATCTGGTCGATCTTCGGGAGCGAGAAGCTATCCTTGGGACAGGCTTTGTTAAGGTCGGTGAAGTCTACGCAGACCCTCCATTTGCCGCTCTTTTTCTTAACCACCACTGTGTTGGCCAGCCACTTTGGATAATGCACTTTGCGGATCGCTCCGGCTTTGAGGAGCTTGTCTACCTCTTCAACGATCGCTTCTGTCTGCGGGCCCCTGTTCTGCGGGTCTTCTGCACTATGGGCTTGTGTCCGGGGTCCACGTTTAGTTTGTGGCACATGACTTCGGGGTCAATCCCGAGCATTTCGTAAGGAGTCTAGGCGAAGACGTCCTTATTCTGCATTAGGAAGGCGAGCAGCTCGGACCTCTCGTTGTTAGGGAGCTAGCTTCCCAGTAGGAAGTATTGCTCGGGGTCATCGGAACGGAGCCTGACCTCGGTGAGTTCCTTTATGCTCTTCTGCTATGCTGATCGACCGACGTCCTTGAGTTCGGCCTCGAGCTCGGCCATATGCACTCGCTGCGGCTCTGTTTCGCCGGGAACTACGGCCGTGAGACACTGTCTGGCCATCTGTTGATCTCCCCGTATGGTCACTATCTCGATCACCCCTCCGACCATCTCTAGTGGAAACTTGAGCTTCTAGTGAAAGGTGGAAGGTACTGCCTCCATGTCATGCAGCCAACTACGCCCCATTATTACATTGTAAGGAGACGGTGCATCCACAACCATAAAGTCGGCCATCTTCATGGCACCTCCTATTCGGACTTCGAGCGAGATCCTTCCCTTGGGATACATCGGCTTGGCGCTGAAGCTTACTAAGGGGACGCGGGCTTCCTGTAGATCGGACTCGGTCAGACCGAGTTGCTTGAAACAGCTGAAGTAGAGGATCTCGAACGAGCTCCCTGGATCTACAAGGACGCGCTTCACGGTGTAATTGTTCAGCCGTAGGGTGAGGATGAGTGCTCGTTGTGGGGGGAGCAGGACCCCCGTAGGTCCTTGTCCGAGAACCAGATCTTGGGTTTTTCTTTCCTAGCTTTCTTCGGTGCAGGCTCTAGTTCGGCCGACATCACCTGTTTGCCGTGAGCGGCCCTTCTGGCCTCTGACCGAGCTTGGGTACTTCCACCGCTGGGAACGGGGGCCAGGTGTATGACGTTGATGATACCCGCCGGCTCATCGCTGTCCTGATCTGTACTAGGTGGGGCGCGCTGCTGAGCTTAGTTGACCCTCTCCCCTTCCTTGATGTATTCCCGAAGGTGCCCGTCCCTGACGAGCTTCTCGAGGTGGGATTTCAGTGCCATGCAGTCCTCAGTCATGTGTCCGTGCTGCTTATGGTGAGAGCAATTCTTGCTTCGGTCTCGGGTAGATGGGTCGCCCCTCATCGGTTCGGCCACTGGAAATAAGGTTCTGCCTTGATTTTGTCGAGGAGTCTGTAGATGGGCTCCTTGAAGACAACATTGATGGCCCTGTAAAGATCTCCGACCGGCTTGGTAGGCTTGAACTTCGGTCTCTTGCTGCTACCAGAGATGGAGGTTGAGAAGGTCACCGAACTGGAGGTGGCCATCTTTTTATCTGGTCTCTGTTTGGGGAACATCCCTTCTCCTCTGGAGGTTTGGCCCTTTTGCGGGAGGCCGAACCGCTCCTTGCCTCGAGCTTCGTACTCTTCTTACTCAATGTACTGATTCACCTTAGCCATCAGCGCTTTCATCGTGGTCACGGGGGTTCGGACCAGGTCTTTGCGGAGCTCATTGCCCGGGAGTAAAGCCTGTCAAAAACACATGATGGCGACGTCATCTTTGGCATCCGTGATCTGGCTATAGATCTTCCAGAATCTACTGGCAAATGCAGTGATGCTTTCATCGTCCTTCATTTGGATGGCCATGAGGTTGCCACCTGTCTTCGGGATGACACGGTGCGCTTGAAACTTCTCAATGAAGGAGCATCGGAGCTGCCGCCAGCTTGAGACCGACCAAGAAGGGAGCGCGCAGAACCATCAGAGTGGGAGGTCCCCTAGACTGGAGGAGAAGACCCTGCAGTTCAGGTGGCCGACGTCCCCCCAAATCAACATCCGCTGAGTGAAATGCCGGAGGTGCGCTTCTGGGTCCGAGGTCCTGTCATAGAGGACGAACCTCGGGACGCTGAATCTCTCGGGAAGAGAGAAGTCCTTTATTTCCTGGGAAAAGGGGGACATGCCCTGGTCTTCTGCATCGCAGGCCTCCGATCGGTCTCGGGCAAAACCGAACTCTGCCATTCGGGCCTGGACCTCTTGTTTGACGTAGTGGTCGAGCAGTTCCCTCAACCCCGTGATGTTCTCTGGCCTCGGGGACTCTGGCTCGCTACGCGAGCCTCCAAGATCGCTACGCAGATGGCTGCTGCTCAAGCCTTCTCCTTCGCAGCGATTTCTTCTTCTGTCATTGAGGACCTGTCTCAAGTCTCTACTGTCCGGATGATTTGCTGTCGTCCGAGAGGTGGAATAAGAGTCATCCTTTCATTTGCCTTAAGCTGCTCTTGGAGATGACGAATCGACTCCTCTTTTTCTTAGAGGACCCGATTCTGGGCCTTAAGCTCTTCAAGCAGGGGTTCATCTTCTTCTTCATGGGCTCGGTGAAAGGACTGATCGTCATTGTGAGTGCGACGAGGGGAGTGATGGGATTTTGCCCCGACAGAGGTTTTGCCTCGTCGTCGAGGATCCGACGGGGAGACATTCTGTTGTAGGCCCCTGGGTAGCTGATCATCTAAGGGGTGAGGAGCCTCATGGCGGTCGTCACGCCTGGGGAGTGCTGTCACAGGTCAGGACGAGGAGTCCGACATGAACACACCCTCTGCGTACACGAGACCGGACTTTCCTCCGGATCTTCTCTGGCGGGGAATCGCCGACAGCTCCTGTAGGACGGGGGGAACCTCCGTCAAACCCGGAGGGGGAAGAAGAGCAGAGTAAGCGCCAGTGGGTGCCACTGGAGGTAATGACTGGAGCGGCTGAGGTTGCGGCTCTGGTCGCGAAAACGATGGCAGTGGTGGTTGTTCCGGCGGAGGAAAGGATGACGCTTTTTGGGATTTCGATGATCCCTCGCCGCCGTTCCTGGTTTTTGGAGGCATGGCTTTAGTAGGTTTGGTTTTGGCAAAGATCCGGTTCCCACAGATGGTGCCAACTGTAAGTGCCTAAAACTTACGGACTTGGTTAAGAGCGGATTAAACTCTTGATTTGATGATTTTGGGAAAGAATCGGCCTCCGGTAATCTAAAAGGAAAAACAAAGGTCAGAGCCCCTTGGCTGTAGGCAGCCAAAGGCACTCCAATGCCTGAGTTAGTTTGGTAATTGAGGGGAAATAAGGAAGAAAGAGTTTGGAGGGCAGATTTGTTGCATACCTCATGTAGTTTTTCTTCATGCGTTATATAGACGTGAGAGTCATCATCAGACTGGGCCCCTCAGGGAGAGATGGAAGTCCTATCAGCATGTACTTTCTCCCTTGAGTTGGGGTAGGTAAAAAGGAAACTTCCCATCGGACCATCACCCTATGCCTGCGGATGTGACCTTGAGATAAGGCGTGCCACTTATCAAGGTCCGACGCCCACTCTATTTGTTAGTTCGCTGTCTACCGTCATGGCAGCGCATTTATGGTCGCATTTATGGCTGAATGACAGGCGGCCAAGATCAAGATAAGACCGAGACCGAGGTGGGCACCCGCAGACGTGGCCACCGAGATGGGCTCCGTGCTTCCCCAAGCTGGCGCTTCTACCGAGCTGGGTAACACCAAGACTAGGGACTATCCTAAAATTGGGGAGTGGCCCCACGCGAATCTGTCATTAGGAAGCCACCCCACACAGATATATAATTTTAAATTAAAGATTATCATCGGTCGCTCGAGTATCATGCACCTCTTTTTTATGTTTGGTAAGTCCCTACAAGCCATTTTTAATGTACTGTTTTCACCTTCTTTTTGACGATTAGAAACATTTGCTGAAGATTGTATTTATGAGATATATTCTCCATGTCCATTGTATGAATCATTCTCTGTTCATGGTTGACAATGCCATAGAATATTGTATTTTGTTGTTCTATTTTTCCATTTTTTTAATTAAATGAATTATTAAAGACATTATTCTTGTTCATTATGTACTCCAACTATCATCGTTATTTGTTATCATTCTTTTGTTGTCAAACATATAAATTACTCATGTCGATTAAAAGAACGCTATCTTTTCTTATTCAAAGCTGCGAGAATTTTTTTGATCAAGGACAGACCCATGGTCATGGTTCGACCAGCCAATGGGCCCTTCCCATCCATCTCTACCTATCATTTTGGGTGTGGCCCACATATTCCATCATATTTAGATTTTTTTATCTATATTTTAAGTTGGTCTTATTAGTTATTTTAATCTTGTCCATAATGCGTTTAGATGGTCCAGATCTTTTTTTTTTCTATTTAAAGCATTGTAAAGCCTCTTGGCCTTTTAGATTATGATTAATGAAAATTTTTTTTTGAGTGTTCACTCTCTTCTCTCTGGAAAGGATATGGCAAGAGGCCAATGGGTGCGAAGCCCCTCCATTTTAATTGATGCAAGACAAACCCATGGTCCTCATGGGGTGACCAGTCAATGAGCCCAACCCATCCATCTCAACCTATCATTTTGGACCTGGCCCACATATTCTATCATATTTGTTTAGAGATTTTATCTATATTTTAAGTTGGTTTTATTTTATGTTTTAATCCTGGTCATCAATGTGTTTGAATGGTTCATATAATTAGTTATAGCCTCTAGTTTTTTATTTTTTTATTTCGATATTTAAAGCATTACAAACATAGTTGAGAAATTCGTTTCCGACACTGTTTCGGTTTGGCCTCCAAACTAGAATATTTTGGCCGATTTGGGATCTCGGCGAAATGTTTAGGAAAAATATAAAACAATATATATACATATAATAAAAATGTAAGATTAATTCTTAAAATTTAATAATATGATCTGATACATTTAGTTTATTCGGGATATGAAGCTTGTGATGATGCAGGTGTACCACTTTTTCCAACCCCAGCCATACAACAATTCCAAATTCTGATATAATGAAAAAAAAAAAAAAAAAACAAATTTCAACACTACTACCAAATAAACTCAACATCAATTCCAAATAATCCAACATTGCATGTGTACTGGTATGCAAAAATGAAAAATTGCAGAAATTCAAAAATTGAAAAAAAAAAACCTGCAGGAAATTCAATAGTAATATAAACAGCCTGCCCAAATAGGGAGCAATAATAGCTATAAAAAGGAATGCAACAGCTGTTAAAAAGAAAGAAGAAAGGCAGCAGCTGTGAGAACCCGACCCCTAATCCCTTGGATTAGTGTTGTTTTTTTGGTGGATTAGTTCTTTTAGTGGGATTAGTATTTGTTGGGTTGAGTTTGTGAGCTAGAATGGTTTTCTTCTAGTTTTGGGCTTTTGAGTGCTTTGGTAGCTTGTGGGGCCCTTTGGGGGTTCCCTTTTCGGCTTTGCATTTACTTGTGAGATTTTCCCGATTTGGTTCGTATTGTATTTTTGGCCCGTTGCATTCATCTTGAGGAATCCTACAACTTTCATGTTGATCCCATATCCATTTGAGAACCCGAAACCCGATTTCTTGGCCTTGAGGGCAAAACAGTCTTTTCACACCAAATCTGTACCCAAAACTCGATATTCCCGAAACCCGCGAAACATATACTTTACTTTTTGGAAACTAGATATTTCGACGATCATTTCTTCCTTCTTCGTCGAATCCATCCGAGGTCCCGAATTAGATGATTTCAGCCACCCAAGTTCTTTAAGTTGTGGGACCCAAACCTCACTTGTTTATAAAAGGAGACCATTCCCCTTCCTCTTCCATTTCTCATTGTTCCAGCACAACCCTTTTGAGTCTAGGGTTTTCTTGCTTTCTCCTCTTCTTCTTGCTTCTCTATCTTCAAGCCACACCTAGAGCTCATCAATCAAGCAATAGAGATCATCATCTTCTTCCTCATCTTTCAAGCTTTCCATTGGTATCATTTGTGAAGAGAACCCTCCATCACAAGGCTTCCATTGAGCTTACTCTTGCCATTAGAGGACCTTCCAAGTAAGTGATTATTCCCATCTCCTAGATTAGTGTTCCTCTAGCTCTTGAGAAGCTCCATTTGTATTATTGAAAGCTCTTTCATTTTCATTCTTTGTTGGGTTGTTTTTGGGGGTTTTTGATTGTAGCTTGGAAGTGAGCTTAAGAAGGGATTAGGAGCTTGGTTTGTGAGATTGGAACCCAAGGCAAGTGGTTGATTGGATCGTTTTGATTATTAACATGTTTTGTGAGAAAATCTTGATTCATTAATGGTTTTGGTGATTTTAATAGTTGTCTTTAATATGATTAATATTGATTTCAAGATGTGCTTATTGATGAGTTATTTCTCCCTTGTTAATCTCTTGGAAATGTATGTATCATAGTGTCAAGATTTCAAATGGTTTCACATGAATGAGTTTTCTCCACTTTTGAGATTTATTGTGAATGGAAAGGATGGAAATGGAGGAACTTGAAATGAGGAGCTCTTTAGCTCATTTTAATGTCTTGGAAACATGTGTTTAAGTCTCCTTATGTATAATTCTATGTGATTGATTATATGTTGGAAGGAAAGGAAACAAAAAGGAAAAAAATCAAGTTCCCGGACCTGCACTGCGCCCAGGTCCGATCGATCAGACATACAGGCCGATCGATCGGCCTGTCTTTTAACAGTAAGGCTTTTTGGGCCGATCGATCGGCCGATCGATCGGACCCTGTACATTTCTGGTACAGAAATTTTGACCGATCGATCGGAGGACTCAGTTTGAGTCCAGTGAAATTTGATATTGTGTTTTTTTGGAAACCTTTGGGCCTTCTATGAGTCCTAGGGGTGTATACCTTAGTGTTAAGACCAATTGTACCATAATCTAAGGTCTCTAAGACTAGGGAACTAAAAGAAAAGAATGGTGTTGATTAGACACTAATTCTTGGTTTTTGGTGGGACCCTGACTACCCTTTTTGGACCGTTTGGACCAAGTGTGAGAATGTCTTGAGCCGACACGCCTCACGGTTGGTTCGGTGGCATCGAAGTTCAATCCATTTCAATCTTGAACGGGATGGAACGACGCGATATCTTCTTTATATCTAAACACAAGTCTATTTCCTTGGTTATCGCTAATTCTATTCCTTTCGATGAATGAATCGGTTGCTCGATGTTTCCGGATTTATGTCATGCCTAGGATGGACCGTTTATAATCTTGATTCTTGCTATTGTAACATCTAGTATTACCCATAAGCTCATTTTAAGTTGTGAAAATAGTAAAAGTGCATAAGGAGCCCGGAATGTCTTCTAACTCAAGGAGTACCAAGTAATTGTTATAATCGACATACGGGACCCCTATTCACTTAAATAGATCTTGAAACCGATATGTTTACCCGAAATTGTTATAGTTCATTGTTTCACCTTTTTCCCGAGATTTGCATTACATGACTTGTTTTCCCGAAAGCATTGAAGTTACACTAGTAACAGTTATTTGTCCCGACATGTATTGCCCGATATGAAATGTTAGTGTGCCCTTGAGCACCCCCGTCTTGCCCGTATATCTATTGTACTTGATTTAATTGCATATGTCTCGATTGTATTTGACCTATGAGTCGGCACCACTAAGCTTGGATAACCTTGTTGGTCTGATCCACCGACTTGGAGATCCCCCTCTTGTCCCGCCAGCTGCAGCTTGGATCCCGCTACCCGGTTATTACCGTGGTCTTGTCCCGATACCGCAGATTGCTACTGTGGTCCCCGATGCCCGGCTCGCTACCGTGGTCCCGTATAGTATATGTATATGCATTCATGAGATCCCCTGTTTCTCCTCACCTCGAGTGACTGAGATCATGGCCTAGTATATGTATATGTATTTATATGAGATCCCCTGTTTCTCCTCACCTAGAGTGACTGAGATCAGGGCCTAGTTATTGCTCTATCGCTTTAGTGATAGAGGACTTAGCTTCGTGTGGTTGCCATCTTGCCAGTTCCCGATTCCTTGGATACCCGACATGTTTTATATTGTTTACTTGCTTTCCGATAAATGATTCGTTTCCTTTATGAAAGTTGTTATTTAAACAGGTGCTAATATTCTCCAATGTAAATTCAGTTATTATTATATTGTTTCTGTCCTTTGTACCCGCACATGTTTTAAATGAATGCCGGTTGGGTGAAGAACCATGCTTTTACATATGTTTCAAACGATCAATGATTTTGCTAGATTTATATGATTACACATGTTTTAAACGAACACCCGGTTTGTTAAATATCCGTGCTTTGTTGCAAATGACATTTGGTTTGTCAGATATCTATGTTTATACCTGTTTTTAAATGAATACCCGAATTGTTAAATACCCATGCTTTGAAATATGTTTCAAATGACACTTGTTTTGCCAGATCACTATGTTTATACCAGTTTCAAATGAATATCCGATTTGTTAAATATCCCTGCTTTGAGATATGTTTTAAATGAACATTAGTCTTGTCAGATTTCCTTGGTTACACCTGTTTTAAACGAACACCCGGTTTGTTAAATATCCGTATTTTTCACATATGTTTCAAATGGACATTGGTTTTGCCAGACTGCTATGGATACCTGATTTGTTGTATACTTGTGTTTTACTTAAGTTTCAAATGAACGTTTGTTTTGTCAAACCACTATATTTATATATTATTTAGACGAATACCCGATTGTCAAAAATCTATGTTATAGATGATGTAGATGAACAGATGTTTTATTAGATCTTCATGTTTTACCCATGCTTGAAACGAATACAGGTTTTCCCCGAGATTCCCGACTTTTGCACCCGTGTAATTATATGCAGCATTTGATCGATTAGCATGATTTATCATATGTTTTATTCTTCAGTATATTTGAGATCTTTTCATCCACCTGCCAGACCGTCGTGTCTGACCCACTACTTTTGGTACTCAGGTTCAGATTTCTTCGCCCCGAGTTGAGTGCTTTTGTTGGCTGTGGAGCCATGCCTTGCAGGTTGTTTTGTCGGCTATGTCATGTAGACATTGAGCTTGACATCGGAGCTACGTCACATTTGGGTAGTAGTTTATAACTTATTGTTGTATGGCTTTTATTAGCCTTTTCTGGGGATTCTTAATTAATGTACTTTGATAATTGTAACTTGAATATATTTGGGAATGTAATAGCCTGTTACTGTCAGCTCTGTAATTTATTGTGTTGGTTACTCTAGTCTGATATGACTCCTGATATAATAGCGATATGCTAAAGGTTGAGTGCGACGCGGAATCCGATGACCACGGACTTCGGGTCGCAACGCCACAAATGCTTCCGCAAAATATTCAGAATGTGTTGTCTTCACACACGCGGATCCTGGGAGAAGTAAAATACATTTATGCGTAATCCCATTTCCCGCCCCCGAGGTTTCGGTTCGGGGGCGTGACAGCAGCCCAGCCTAGCAGCGAACCCAGCCCAGCACAGGAGCCTAAAAGAAAAGAGAAATAAATAGTAAAAAGAAGCAGCTATTGAAAATATGAAACTTAATATATATATATATAAATATAAAAAAAATTGTAAGATTAATATTAAGATTTAATAATATGATCTGATACATTTAGTTTATTCGGGATTTGAAGCTTGTGGTGCTGCAGGTGTACCACTTTTTCCAACCCCAGTCATGACACAATTCCATATTCTGATATAATGACAAAAAATAAAATAAAAAATTCAACACTACTGACCAAATAATCTAACATTGCATGTGTACTGGTATGCAGAAATGAGAAATTACAGAAAAGCAAAAATGGAAAAAAATAAACCTGCAGGAAATGTAATAGTAAGATAAACAAGCCAGACAAACAGGGAGCAACAATAGCTATAAAAATGAATGCAGCAGCTGTTGAAAAGAAAGAAGAAAGGCATCAGCCCAGCCCAGAGTAGGAGCCCAAAAGAGGAGAAAGAAAAAAGTAAAAAAAAGCAGTTATTGAAAAGGCAGATGTTTTAGTTTTCGACAACTGTCTAAGTTTGGAAAAGTAAAAGAAGAGGATAAATGTCACGTCCCCCAAAATAAGAATTGAGAAAAACGTGAAAAATTAAATCAAATTCAAATTTCCTGTGTTTAATACAACAAAAGCTTCCAAAAGTGGACCCACAAAAAATTTCAACCTGTGGTGAGTCAAAATAAATTTCATTAAATGCAGCGGAAGCTTTATTCAATTGGAATCCAATGTTCAAAAATGAGAACCCACACAAATTCAGATAAAACAATAATAGTTAAAGTTGCTGAATAAATTAAATAATTTCTAAAAGATGTCTCAACACTAAAAAGAAAGTTCATTTAAAATAATTCTACGGTGTCGTTCTCTCTTGTGCAGGCTCAGACGGCTCCAAAGCCATCTCTGGCATCCCACTCGGGTTCGTCAGTTGGCTCAAACGTTTGACCCTCCTCCATCTCCTCGGTAAAGTAGGGCTCGGTACCTATGCACCAAATATTACAAAGTAAACAGCAAGTACATAATCATAATTTAAAATTTAATACAACAACTAGAATAATATAGACGAGAGTGATCATATAGAAGTAATGACAGTAATAATGACAAGAAAGAACGTATAGCATAATCCAAATAAAGCAAAAGGAGCAATATGATTCACACGAAGACAAGTGTCCCCGTTTTAGGTGGTCAGCCCTAAATAAATCGGGAGAGCCCGTCCATAACGTCGGTGGTCATAAACCGATCAAATTAAAAGTAAATCAGGATAACCTGTTCACATTCAAAGTGGATTATAAGTGATCCGTTCACATCGGTGATCAACCATCCATATATCGATCTGCAGTCATCCATAAATGACCCACATAAACATAAACATCTAAGCATAATAGACCTGAAGAATAAAGCTCCGACACAAGAATCCTAAGTCATAGTAAAGTGCTGGCCATTCCACATTCCATATCATAATCAAATCATCATACAAAAATTGCCAAGCCACTTTACAGTCCATAACACACAATAGGGTATGCATCTAAAGGAATACATATCCTAAACCAACATATATATGCATGTGAAGGTTAAGACATAGATACGAATCGATCCTAAGGTCAAACATAAGGTCTCGTACCCAACAACCACGGGAATCTCTAATAAATATAAGATCAACGCATCAATTTTCCATCAATGATGCATAGACCCACTTAAGGGTTTTTCAATAGAAATGTGTTGAACTTGAATCCATTAGGATTTCCCCGAGGTCATACCAAGTACTAAACTCTATGTTAGTAATATACTGTGTGCCCGGACGGTATTTACTTGGTCCAAAGATCCACTAATAGAGTACAAAAATATAATTTTAACACATTAAAAATTAGGGATTTTTACCAAAAAAGTGTTGCAAAATAGGTATTAGCCCATTTAAAACAGAAATACACCAAAACACCCGTATTGGTGTTCGTACACGCATTTTGGACGCTTTTACCCCTCACTCTGTGAACGAAATCGTCATGGAATTATAACCTTAGCACTTTAATCGAATGGAGTTCGTTTTTCTTCTCTTCGCCAACTTTCTCCTCTCCCGCCTTTTCTCTCTTTCTCCTCTGCTCCCTCCCTCCTCTCTCTTTCCCTCATCCTGCCTATTTGAAGGTCGAATAACTCCCTAAATCTGTTTAGAGAGAGAGACATCATCGATTGGATCGTCAGGTATGTTGTTCATCTTTTACTTGCTCTTGTTTTTTATCAAGTTGATTAACTATGGGAAGAGGTAGAGGGTCTCAATCACTCTCTCTCTCTCTCTCTGAATCAGATCTTGGGTACTTTTTATTTCATCCCCATTTTGGGATTTCTGGGATTTATAGATGGGATTTGAATTAGTATCGTCTTCCACTTTGAATTTAGCTTATGCTGCCCATTTTTTTGTTTTTTTATCTTTCTTCTTCTTAATCCAATCTGGGTGTCATTTTTTTCATTCTCATCTTGAACTTGTTCTAAAATTTGGATATGGGTTTGAGAGGAATGGGTGTGTTTAATTGTTTAATCACAGTTGTTTGGGTGGACATTTTCAGATCCAATTGAAAGAGGTTTGGTCTCAGGAAAGTGCAGGAAAGATCATTATGTATTAGAAATTATGGTTGAAGATTGTTAGCACTTGAGAAATGCGTTTTTTTTATTTTTCTTCTTCTTCATTCGGTTTTTGTGATTTTTATATTCTCATGGAGAGATTTTGCTTGCAAATATCTGTTCTTGGTCTGTTAAATTATATTGTGAAAGTATATGTGGGATTAAGATAAGTGCTTGAATTGATGTGGGGAAACTGTTTGAACTGATTGTGATTGGGGGTACCCCTACCCCAAATGAATCTTAGATAAGTAATTGAAGTAGCTGGTGGTTGTGAAGATTGTTTTATTATATGACGTTGTTGTCATTCTGGTATTAAAGGAACTGTTTTTATGAAGTGATTTTTTTGTTGTATGGATTAGATAAATTATCTGATGTGGGGAAACTGTTTGAACTGATTCTGATTTGGGGTTCCCCCATCCCATATTTGCATCTTAGATGATTAACTGAAGTAGTTGGAGGTTGTGGAGAATGTGTTATTATATGACGTACTTGTCAATCTGGTATTCAAAGAACTGTTTTTGGAAGTGATTTTTTATTGTATGAATATTTCTAAGCTTTTGTTGATTATAATTTATCGGTATTCTTCCATTTATCTACCCTTTTTGAGTTTTTCTTTTTTTTTCTTCTGATTGATGCAGTTTGTTTTGGCCGTTGGGTGTTGATATATGATGAAAGAACTGTTTGAATGAAATGTTTTTTTTCCTTTCCTGCCGATAATTTCTTTTTCTTTTTTTTTTTTCAATCTTTGCCTTTGTTTTGTTACAAGTGATTGAATAGCTGCTCCTTTTTATTGCCCAACTGGCCACTGGTTTCATTTGTAGTCTTCTGCTAATCTTCTCTAACGAGACACCATGGTTGGTAGAAAGGGGGAAAATGGTATCCTAGATATGCTTTATCCGTTGGGAATTTTACCAAAAAAGTGTTGCTAGACATGTATTAGCCTGATTTAGTAAGAAATACACCAAAATACCAAATTTGGTGTTCGTACACGGGTTTTGGACCATTTTACCCCTGAAACTGCCAAATGACATCGTCACAAAAAATCACCCAAATCCCTATCAACGATTCTTCTTTCTTCCCCTTTTTTCCTCTCCCTCATTTTTTCTCTCTTTCTCCCTCTCCCCGTCCTCTCCCTCTGCATGCACTCCCTGCTCTCTCCCTCTCCCTCTGCATGCGCTCCCTCTCTCCCTCTCCCTTTTGGAAGACGAGAAGAGAGGTCGTTGGAGGATCTTGCAGAGGAAAATGCTAGGTCTCTCGGTTATGTAGAGAAGCTTTCTTACCGAGAAGATGACATATTCAAGGTTTCATGCATTTTTCTATTTACAGGTTTATATCAACATTCACCAATTCTTTAAAGGTTATAATGATGGACGAGCGAACAAAAATCTCTGGCCTGAGATGCTTAAATTGAAAGATTGGCCTCCTTCTGCCTTGTCTGACGAGCGGTTGCCTCGTCATAGTGCTGAGTTCATTAGTGCATTGTCGTATAAGGAATATACGCACCCTAAGTTAGGTAACCTTAATCTTGTTGTAAAACTGCCAGAGAAAAGTCTGAAACCAGATTTGGGGCCAAAGACATATATTGCTTATGAGGTATTTGAAGAGCAAGGTAGGGGAGATTCTGTCACTAAGCTTCATTGCAATGCGGCTGATGCGGTGGGCTTAGTTCTGTCAATAGTGAAATTTGATTCTCTGAAATCTTGTCTTTTAATACCTAAGTTTAGCATGATTGATTTCTTAAAACTCACTGATTTTATCTAATCAGAATTTGAATATGATACATGCATTCTGGATGACCTGACTATATGTCGAGTTACTGTTGAGTCTTTTGACAAGCTTGAGTTTTTGGCTATTGGTATGGTTAAACTTTTGTTAGTAACGATCAACTTTTCCCCCCTTTAAAAGTGATGATGAAGTCCATTTTCATTATTTGGGAAGTGGTATTGATTAATCAATTCAAGAACTCTTGGTTTTGAGAAGCTTATAGAAATTAAGCCTTCACAGGAGCTGGGCTAAGCTTTGAACATTACAGTTAGCAGACATTTGAATGGTCTCAGCTTGCTTGAATGCTTGCCCTGCATGTATTCAAACTAAGTAACTAACTCATGATGATGTGTTGGTAATTGCTATCTGGCTTCCTTTTTGCAACCTTATCCCCTCATTTTATCGCCATAAATTTTGGAGTAGATCTTTGCGATGCAGTTGCGGTAATGTGTGTGGATGGAATTACGTGGTTGGGTTCCACACTATTAGTTTACTATATGGTTGTTGATGTTCCAAAAAAAAAAGTTTTTTTTTTTTTGGGTCTATCATGCTCACATGGAGCAGAATTGGGTAACCAAAAAGTGGTTTCCTTAGAAGTAGTATTTCTTAAGAGTCACTGATGCTTTTCAAAGCTGATTTTAATTTTTAATTACTTTGATCTTAGTGGTGCTTACTGCCAATGGCTATGGTTTTTCTATATTTTAGTTTTCTTTATAACACTATGTTCTATGTAATTCTCCAGTAGGTTGTTGGCTTGATGCATGAATAACTTAGTGTCCAGTGTAATTCTACTATGGTGCTTTCTTGGATTATGTACTCAATGGAGTTATACAGGAAACATCACTGAGAAGAATGATATAAGATAATACTTCTCAAAATTCATGTGACATCGTTTTCTGTATTCACATCATGGTTGAGGGATTGGTTACCAAGTTGACTGATGAGATTGGAATTTCGGGCTCAATCATGTAAAATTAGATGTCACAACCACTTACCAGTGGTTCTGAATGAGGAAACCTCAAGTGTGTTATAGGAGATCTAGTATGATGTACATAGATTTTGGCCGATTCTTATAATAGAATGAGGAAACCTCAAGTGTGTTATAGTAGAACTAGTACGATACATATGAAGTGCAAGACAACTGGGAGAAAGGGAGCATGTGAGAACCCGACCCCTAATCTCTTGGATTAGTGTTGTTTTATTTGTGGATTAGTTCTTTTAGTGGGATTAGTATTTGTTGGGTTGAGTTTGTGAGCTAGAATGGTTTTTCTTCTAGTTTTGGGCTTTTGAGTGCTTTGGTAGCTTGTGGGGCCCTTTGGGGGTTCCCTTTTCGGCTTTGCATTTACTTGTGAGATTTTCTCGATTTGTTTCGTATTGTGTTTTTGGCCCGTTGCATTCATCTTGTGGATTCTTACAACTTTCATGTTGATCCCGTGTCCATTCGAGGCCCCGAAACCCGATTTCATAGCCTTGAGGGCAAAACAGTCATTGCACACCAAATCTGTACCCAAAACTTGATATTCTCGAAACCCGCGAAACATACACTTTTTGGAAACTAGATATTTCGACGATCATTTCTTCCTTCTTCGTCGAATCCATCCGGGGTCCCGAATTAGATGATTTCAGCCACCCAAGTTCTTTAAGTTGTGGGACCCAAACCTCACTTGCTTATAAGGGGAACCCATCTCCTTCATTCATTTCATTCACCATTGTTCCAGCTGAGCCTAGGGCTTTTCTTGCAACTTCTTCTTCTTCTTCTTGCTTCTTCATCTCCAAGCCACACCAATAGTTCATCAATCAAGCAATGGAGACCACCTTCTTCTTCCTTATCTTGCAAGCTTTCCATTGATACCATTTGTGAAGAGAACCCTCCATCACAAGACTTCCTTTGAGCTTACCTTGTCCATTAGAGGACCTTGCAAGTAAGTGTTCTTCTCCATCTTCTAGATTTGTAATCTTCTAGCCTTAGAGAAGCTCCACCTTGATTATTGAAATGTTTCATGGTCATTTCATTGTTTAACCCATTTTAGGGTTTGTTTTGGGGGTTTTTGTAGAGATTGTGGATCTTGAGCTTGAGAGGTGATTAGGAGCTTGATTTGCTTGATTAGAGTCAAAGGCAAGTGGATGAATGGATGGTTTGAAAGTTATTAAGTTTTATGAGAAAATCCTAAGTTTTATTACTTGTTCTTGATCATTGGATACATGTTTGCACATATGCTTCTTGTCACATTTCTAGTGATTTCGAAATGCATATGAATGGGTTTTTCTCTCTTGTTAAGTCTCTTGGAACTCTTGGGAATGTATGCATTTTATTTGGTCAAGTTTGTTCATATGCTTTTATAAGGAATGAGGTTGGATTGGCTATTCATGGTGATATTTATAAGTTACATTGACTTGAAATTGATACCCGTTTAAAGAGGTGTTTGAATTTAATTGTTCATTGGAGTTTTAATGAGGTTTTGAAGTGATTATGGAAGAGAAATGCTAATGGTTTAAGTGTTGGAAAGGAAAGGAAAAAGGAAGAAAAATCAGTGTCCCGGACCTGCTGCACGCCCAGGTCCGATCGATCGGACCATCGGCCTGTCTTTTAACAGTAAGGCTTTTTGGGCCGATCGATCGGCCGATCGATCGGACCCTGTACATTTCTGGTACAGAAATTTCGACCGATCGATCGGCTCGAGTCCAGTGAAATTTGATATTGTGTTTTTTTGGAAACCTTTGGGCCTTCTATAAGTCCTAGGGGTGTATACCTTAGTGTTAAGACCAATTGTGCCCTAATCTAAGGTCTTTAAGACTAGGGAACTAAAAGAAAAGAATGGTGTTGATTAGACACTAATTCTCGGTTTTAGGTGGGACCCTGGCTACCCTCTTTGGACTATTTGGACCATGTGTGAGAATGTCTTGAGCCGACACGCCTCACGGTTGGTTCGGTGGCATCGGAGTTAATCCATTTCAATCTTGAACGGGATGGAACGACGCGATATCTTCTTTATATCTAAACACAAGTCTATTTCCTTGGTTATCGCTAATTCTATTCCTTTCGATGACTGAATCGGTTGCTCGATGTTTCCGGATTAATGTCATGCCTAGGATGGACCGTTTATAATCTTGATTCCTGCTATTGTAACATCTAGTACTACCCATAAGCTCATTTTAAGTTTTGAGAGTAGTAAAAGTGCATAAGGAGCCCGGAATGTCTTCAAACTCAAGGAGTACCAAGTAATTATTATAATCGACATACGGGACCCCTATTCACTTAAATAGATCTTGAAACCGATATTTTTACCCGAAATTGTTATAGTTCATTGTTTCACCTCTTTTCCCGAGATTGCATTACATGACTTGTTTTCCCGAAAGCATCGGAGTTACTCTAGTAACAGTCATTTGTCCCGAAGTGCATTGCATCACATGATACGATAGTGTGCCCTTGAGCACCCCGTTTTACCCGTTTATTTACTGTACTTGATTTACTTGCATATGTCTCGATTGGTTTTGACCTATGCGTCGGCATCACTAAGCTTGGATACCTTGTCGGTTTGATCCACCGACTTGGAAATCCCTCTCCCGTCCCGCCAGCTGCAGTTTGGATCCCGATACCCGGTTATTGCCGTGGTCCCGTCCCGATACCCGGTTCGCTACCGTGGTCCCGTTCCCGTATATTTATATTGTATATATGATTTGCGTTGAGTCTCCTCACCTTGTGTGACTGAGACCAACATCCCGTTATACTCTTGTCACTTCGGTGATAGAGGACTTAGCTTCTTGTGATTGCCATCTTGCCAGTTCCCGATTCCTTGGATACCCGACATGTTTTATATTGTTTACTTGCTTTCCGATAAATGATTCGTTTCCTTTATGAAAGTTGTTATTTAAACAAGTGCTAATATTCTCCAATTTAAATTCAGTTATTATTATATTGTTTTCTGTCCTTTGTACCCGCACATGTTTTAAATGAATGCCAGTTGGGTGAATAACCATGCTTTTACATATGTTCCATACGATCAATGATTTTGCTAGATTTATATGATTACACGTGTTTTAAAGGAATACCCGAATTGTTAAATATCCGTGCCTTGTTTTAAAGGACATTTGGTTTGTCAGATATCCATGTTTATACCTGTTTTTAAATGAATACCCGAATTGTTAAATACCCATGCTTTGAAATATGTTTCAAATGACACTTGTTTTGCCAGATCACTATGTTTATACCGGTTTCAAATGAATATCCGATTTGTTAAATATCCCTGCTTTGAGATATGTTTTAAATGAACATTAGTCTTGTCAGATTTCCTTGGTTACACCTGTTTTAAACGAACACCCGGTTTGTTAAATATCCGTATTTTTCACATATGTTTCAAATGGACATTGGTTTTGCCAGACTGCTATGGATACCTGATTTGTTGTATACTTGTGTTTTACTTAAGTTTCAAATGAACGTTTGTTTTGTCAAACCACTATATTTATACATGTTTTAGACGAATACCCGATTGTCAAATATCTATGATTATAGATGATGTAAATGAATACATGTTTTATTAGATCTTCATGTTTTACCCCTGCTTGAAACGAATACAGGTTTTCCCCGAGATTCCCGACTTTTGCACCCGTGTAATTATATGCAGCATTTGATCGATTAGCATGATTTATCATATGTTTTATTCTTCAGTATATTTGTGATCTTTTCATCCACCTGCCAGACCGTCGTGTCTGACCCACTACTTTTGGTACTCATGTTCAGATTTCTTCGCCCCGAGTTGAGTGCTTTTGTTGGCTGTAGAGCCATGCTTTGCAGGTTAGTTTGTCGGCTATGTCATGTAGACATTGAGTTTGACATCGGAGCTACGTCACATTTGGGTAGTAGTTTATAGCTTATTGTTGTATGGCTTTTATTAGCCTTTTCTTGGGATTCTTAATTAATGTACATTGATAATTGTAACTTGAACATATTTGGGAATGTAATATCTTGTTACCGTCAGCTCTGTAATTTATTGTGATGGTTACTCCAGTCTGATATGATTCTTGATATAATAGCTATGTGCTAAAGGTTGAGTGCGACGCGGAATCCGATGGCCACGGACTTCGGGTCGCAACGCCACAAATGCTTCCGCAAAATATTCAGAATGTGTTGTCTTCACACACGCGGATCTTGGGAGAAGTAAAATACATTTATGCTTAAATTCCATTTCCCGCCCCCGAGGTTTCGGTTCGGGGGCGTGACAGAGCACTTGCACAATTAGTAAGAAATCAAAATAGTAACATTTCAACATGGACCGCCCCCCCGCCCCCCCAACCAAAAAAAAAGACTAACTAATCATAAAATATGTCATAAGGGTGTGAAAGTATAAAATCTACAATAAGACTGATACTTTGTCACTGTTTTGTCGACCTTTCTTCAGGTTCTAGTTGGCATATCACTTCCACGTGAATACCATCACTGGTTGTTTTGGTAATTTTTGGTGCAAACAGTTCATCCACACACCCACCAACTCCTACCCTGCAAACAATTCAATATTGATTACCATCCTCCATCTCATTAATATTAGTAATTTGTGATTAATAGAAAATAGAGAGCTATAGATTGAATTGTTAGAAACCTCTGACTGTTATGATTTATAGTTTATTTTATTTTCAATACTCATGTTAAGAAAGAAATCAAATGCGTGGGAAAGGAGAGCTCCGCATTGTCTTTGTTATGGTAGCGGTAATGGTGGTGTTGACCACATTGTTTTGCAGCCATCTACAAAGAGTATTCGCCACAATGCCAAGCTCTGAACAACATGCTTGCTGTTAAATATTAGAGGACCTTTCTAATAGAGGTCTCATTGTAACACTTCTGATACTAGTGTTTATGATTGACCAATTCTTGATAGAAAAAAGAAATTTGTATATGTAGCGAGACATATGGGAAGGTTGGGAGTTTCCAAAATGTTTGATGGTGGCAAGGTTGTGAATTTTATAGGGAGCTCTCTTTTGTGGGATGGGGTTTTGGTCCCATATGCATTGTCAACTCATGTATTTTGGGAGTGGTGTTGGTGGTCAAGATAATGAGAAGTTATTTTCGGGCTGGAAAGTTGATGGAAACAAATGGGTGCAATGAGTTGCATGTGGGCTTGGGTATGGTCGAGTGATTTTTAGGCTTGGATATGTTTGGAGATTTTGAAACTTGTATAAATGAAATGGTCAGTGATGGTGAAAGTGAAGGACTGAGATGTTGATCAAGAAGAAAAGAAGGTGGGTTTGCGAAGATATGAAAGGTTGAATGGGAATTGAGTTGCAGTGCCAGCACTTATGATTGGTCTCATATGACCCTTTCTGTTCTTAGGTTGACCCAATTAATAAACATGTTGGGTTGAGGCTAAGCCTATTCTTATTATTTGAACGATCGACCAATCTAGTAATTGCACTATGAAGTGCCCATCAGACCTGAATCCAACTTATTTATTTTATGCTCCAATATACTCTATTTGTTTTTGCTTTGGATTTGGATTGACATGTTCAACCTAAATAATAAATAGACCAAATACAAGTTGAGCGTTTACAAGTTATCCACAATACTAAACTGAATCCACCAAACCTAGCCCACACCAACCTATCGCCTCCCCTGATTTTATCTTTAAGAGTGACAAATGTAGAAGAATCAGTGAGAGGAGATTTGGACATGTAAGAAGTATCCCTATTAAGGCATGGTGTGATAACTGATGAACCAAAGCCAAGACCAACAAAACACACTTGTGAACCATGAAAAAAATACTTTATCCATGAGTAGTTTGGTAAGATATGAATTTAAGCTTATCGTGTATAGTGCCAGAACCTCTAATATATTATTTACATAAAATCAGTTTCTCCCCACAAACTTGTTTTCTTATTAAATTTTCATTTAACCCAACAAGTTTCTACATCCTTAGGAAGTAACTCTTGCATTTTATGTTCATTTGAATTTAAGCTTACTGTTTGTGTACTTTAAAAGCAAGAGGGATGTGTTTGTTAGGTTCTGGAGTTACAATAATAGAACTAGGAATGATTGTGTTCATAAGAGGTAACTCGCAACCAATAGAAAAAGGAAAAAAAATATAGGAATGTTGTTTGAGATGGTCTGGGCTTGCAAGCTTTGGATCACAATATATAGCTAGCCCCTGTATCATGCAGTTGGAGATTCCAAGTTCAAGGAAGGAGAGGGAGAAATGAAGTCCTTGAATAAAGTAATGGGGAATGGCATTATAGATTGTGGAGAGATATGATGAACCTGCTTTTGAGGGTTGAGTGGAAGAATGGAACTAAAGCCGGTCCTAGACATGTGGAACAAGGCTTTGATGATTGTGATCATGATGGATGATGGATTCTGGCAATACTTGGATAGAATAACGAAACATTCAAGTTTTCAAAGTTTGGTCATTAGCTTAAGTTCTATTATTTTACAATTGTATAAAAAAAACCTATGGATTTCATTTTGCTGATAATAATACTCCTCTGTTGATAATTAAGAAGTTCAATGTTATCATCATCATTGTCATTCTTTTACCAATTTTTTCGATTCTTCTTTCAATTGATATAGTAAATTCATTGGTTGGAGTTGCTTTTTGCTTATATTTGAGATAAAAAGTGTGTAGATGTTGCTTTATTGAAATTAGTATTTTTCTGATCGTATTTCTTATAAGAGATTCAGATTTCCTAAATGTATAGGTATGAATATTGAAAAAAAAAATGCTTCAATGCAAGGTCTAGTTTTGATCCATTTCGATGACTAGTTAACATTTAGTGGGTTCAGTGATTGTGTTCTTTGATTTTATGATGATTGCAAAGAGGGGAGGTGACTATGACATTGAGGCCAAGGGAGTCAAGATATCTCCAGATCCAGTGGTGAGAGGCAAGCCAGCTACTTTCAGCATCTCTACATCTACTGGTAAGTTCATGTTGCCTAAGTTTGTTATATTACTTTGTTTTGTTTCTCTTTTAAGGGAGATTAGTCTCTTGCTCATTGACTTACTGAGTTCTCCTTTACATGTTACTGTTATAAGGAAGATGAGCATTGAGTTATGAGCTATATGTACTACTACTTCATACCTTGCTCTTATAAGTGAGATGAGCTTCAGGAAAATGGATGATAAGAAGCGCCCACTTGAGTTTGTACCTGAAGCTAATTTGCAAGGAATACAGCTACTTCCTTCTGATTTTGATAAGTGGAAGAGATACAAAATGGAAGACAATCGTAGAGGGTATTCTTCGGAAAGAGGGATGCGGTTTGCAGGCATGGTTTAACTTGTCCTGAATAAGGTTGTGGAATTGGGCGGCAGTCATATTTTTAAGGTTACAGACATTTAGGAAATCTGAATCTCTTAAAAGAAACAAAACACTTTGAAGAAAATATACTTTCAATAAAGCAACATCTATTTGGTAGAATTCCCTGCAATCTTTTTGAAACTGAGATAGTTTTGATTGAATCTACCAAATCAAAATGGGCATTCCCTCATATCAACCCCATCAAAACACCAGCGAATCTGGTCTCATCAGTACAGAGAGCATGCAATGCAAAGCGAATATCGGAATGGATTTAAATGTAGGTAAAATGACCAGAAAAAGGCAAGTTTGAGATGTAGGTAAATAGAATTGAATCAAAAGATATGGTGCAATTGCATTAATCAAGATTCAAGAAAAGCTTACATGGGCTATAGATTCCGTCCAAGTCCATTGTCTTCGCAGCATGATCTTCCTATAGCATTCGCATTTGCAATCCAAGTAGCTAGTTTTTATTCTGAATAGAAGCTACAGAAAATACGGCACGTGAATCAACTAACAACAGGCCAAAAAAGGCTTTCAAGAATGATATGATCATAAAATAAAAAATGCAAACACACTCTTCAATTTTAGCACTTAGATTATGAATCTTCCTACTTATAATATTTCTAGAGGCAGTTTCATCGTTTGCTGCTGGCCATGTGAAGCTAGCTTGGAGCATCTTTCAATTGCCTAATTTTTGCTATACTATCTTTTCACACACTCGGTTTGATGGACTCCACTTCTCAAGCTTCAAGCTTGGATTACTTATTGGGATGGCTCCTCAGAACAGCAAAGGCTCTATCCAGATTTACAGGTGTTAGATTCTCGATGGTGAGTTAGAACCTCTCCGGCCGCATTCCTACCGGATAAAAGGAAAGAGCCAATGTTTAAGCATATATTTAGCGAGTCGTTGTGCTAATATAGCAGAGACAGTAAAACTAATAGTTATCCCTAGAAAACTGATTAACACATGCAAGGTGTAGGACGAGGATGATATTCAAACTGAATTTCACACATTAGATTGGGCATCAGTTAAATTTACTCCCAAAAAACCGCATCACAACGAATCTAGAATGAGATGCCTAGAAAAAATGATATGGACAAAATTCTGTCCCTTAAAACAAATTACTAGTGATTGACTACAGAGAAATTGTTAAACAATGCTAAATCATTAAGAACGCAGACTTAATTATTCTGTTTACCAATGAATTTATAAAAAGTGCAAGCAATCATGAAATGCTAGAGCGCATCTAGGAGAGTTCAAATGAAGAACACATTCTTGGACAACGATATCGTTATAGTGAATGTTGATTTTCTTCATCCAATTATGGTGACCAGCAAGATAACTTCATTGACTTTCTATTGAGAAGATAAAAGGTGATGGACTAAAGATTTGAAATTGTTTTTTGATGACGATAGTGTTACAAGAATTTTTATTTTCTTTATCCTATTTTGGTGTCCAATCACAAATTCATGGTCAGTGTATATTGAGATAACGAAAAATGTGAAGGACTCACATTCTGCGGATATCAAGAAAAAGGAATTTGATTTTTTATAACGATATCGTAACCATAAATTTTATCGTATTCATCCGAATTTGATGCACAACAAGATAGCGATGGTGACTACATATTGAGATGCTTAGAATATGAGAAGGACGAACGATTTGAGTCAATTTTGATTTCCGACAATTTTTTCATAACATTATCGTTTTAGAAATTTATACTTTATTCGCCAAATTTTCGCACCCTACAAGAAAACAATAAGGTCTATCTAATGAGCTGCATATACACATGGGAAAGACTTACAGAGTTCACCAAGTGGTTTTTGTTCAACATCATTTACAGGACAACAAGATCATTGATCATTATTTATAGATAAATATTAAACATCGTATGACCCTGCACTCTTATCGTCTTTCTGTAGCTCGTACGTTAGTCCAAAACATTGGAATCTCACATGATATTCAAACATGAGTAGTTCATTTTCTATACTGTTCTACAAGTGAAAATGTACTAGAAATGAAATTGGTTTATTATGTGTAAATGTGATTGATCTGTGACAGGTTCCCAATAAAATAACCACAAAAGACTGTTTTGGCTGCAACCATATCCCGAAGCCCCTGTCGATCAAGAGGCATCATTAGAAGATGATCCAAACATGCTTAACACTTATAAGTCGATCGATTCTTTGTAATCCAAAAGGTGCCTGGAAATGTAAAGAATGGCAAGAGTAATTCAACATGCAGGAATTCACACTTGAAAGCATTAGAAATCACACTTGAAAACACTACAGGCACAAGCATTAAAGTTTATAAGGAATTAAATATTAGGCGGACTAGGATATTTTCATATGTACCAAAGCATCCCAAAGAAATGAAATGGTACACGGATACTCAACACAAAAAAAAAATAAAAAAATGCATGCATATGCAACGAAGATTATGGAAAATTAGAACCATGGTCATGCCCAACCAGTTACTGTATGTTTTTTGTAGATAAGAGATGTTTCCTTCAAAACATACACTAAGGAGAAAAAAAAGAGAGCATAACTTTGCTTCAAAATGGAAATGAGAACGGTCCTTCATAGGAATTGGGAAATCGCCAAAGGCAGCAAAAGAATCCAAGAAAAATACAAAAATAGACCCTATTTATTGTGTAAAAACATAAACAATGCATCTCATCATCTTCATCATCACCATCCTTCTTGTTCGAGCCATAAACTCCTTTATTCTTCTCAAAAGATATCAAATCCCCATAAAAAATATATATGAGATAGTAGACAGCTTTCTAGTGCCCCTTGATAAAAATAAAAACTCAAATCGTTTGAAAGGACCCTGTATGGGTTACATTTAAATGCACCATTAAAATATGTTATTTTCTGGTAACCAGTAAAAAAACCACAATTAGGAAAAGTAGCAATGTGGACTACTTAGAGACTGAATTCAGAAATGAGACCAGAAATAAACTGTTTGCAGGGTTGGAGTTTGTGGGTGTGCGGATGAACTTCTTGCAGGGTAGGAGTTGGTGGGTGTGTGGATGAACTGTTTGCACTAAAAATTGCCAAAATAGTCAGCTATGGTATTCACATGTAAGTGATCATACAATCATGCCGACTAAAAAGAGACATATTATATTTATATTCATGACTTTATGCCATTAACACTCATGGCTTCTAAATCTTAGTAATTGTGTAAGTGATTCCTTTCTCCCAACGTTATGCAACTCATATCTAAATGGACTCTTATATGCACACAATAAAGCACACAAAGTGGTGGTTCCCAAATGGAGGTGTTTAAGTTTAACTCAACACCTGCCACCAAAAAATGATAAACCAAATAATTTCAAATTAAAAGGCAATGACATCACCTCCAATGCTCCGTAATGTATAAAATCCCAAATGCGACTAGGGTGAAATTGAAAGGATCGCCCTGGTTTACACCATCCCCCATCACGAAGCATAAATACTCATCTGAATGTCCAAATAGAATCTGCCCATCATGGTGAATTGTAAATGGAGATCCAAATATTGTAATAGTTGCAGGGAAGGGGGCAATAAGGAAGGGCAGAGAGTGGGGAAGAAGGAAGAAGGAAGAAGGGAAAATCAGAGAGTTTGATGGCTCAAAACAAGTGGGGAATAACTTTTTCAGGCATCAGAGAACACGGATTCTTCTCTCCGGCGATGATCGGAGTCCAGCAACACACAAAACACTCAGGCAGCAACCGGAAGCCTTGTCTTCCTCCTGCATGATAGAGAATCCCAGCCCAAGATCCCTTTGTAACTCATATTCTTCTCCGATCGGCACACCAAAACTAGGAGAAACCTTCTCTGAGATTGAAAATCTTGAGGGTAGGATATCATCTAGATAGAAGAGGCAAAGGGCGGGAGTTAGGGAATAGAAAACGATGGTGAAAATGGGTATAGAAAACAATGCCATGACTATATCGTTCTCATGGATGGAGGGGCATAATTGTCCAGAAAACTTGTACGAACACCCATATGGATGTTTTAATGTATTTGTAACTGAATTTGTGTAATACAAGTGTAGAAACACTTTTTTTGGTAAAAATCCCTAAAAACTAAGATGTCTTTTAATATTAATTTGCAAATAAAAATAATCTTGGTCTATTGTGAGAACCCGACCCCTAATTTCTTGGATTAGTGTTGTTTTATTTATGGATTAGTTTCTTTTTGTGGGATTAGTGTTTGTTGGGTTGAGTTGTGAGCTAGAATGGTTTTTCACTAGTTTTGGGGAGTTTTGAGTGCCTTTGTGATTGGTGGGACCTTTTGCGGGTTCTTTTAGTGACTTTGCACGTGATTGGGAGATTATTTGAAATTTTTGATAATTCTTGTTTTAGCCTCGTTTGACTTAGTTTGTTAATCTCTACAACTTTCATGTTCACTCCGTACCCATTCGAAGCTCCGAAAATCAGTTTTTCTAGCCCTGGGGGCAAAATTGGTCTTTTCACATTGAATTTGGACCCAAATTTCGAGATCCCAGAACCATGCCAAAACTATACTTTTTAAAAACTAGATTTTATGAAAAACATTTTCCTCTTCTTCGTCGATCGCATCCGAGGCCCAGAAATTTATGTTTTAATCCCGACAAGTTTAAGTGATGGTGGGGCCCACACCTACCCTTTTATAAAAGGGATCAGCCCCTCTCTTCCTCTCCCGTTCGTTCCAGCACACTTGAGGGGGGAGGAATTTCAGCTCCATAGGGCTTTGCCCTTTTCTTCTTCTCCTTCTTGCTTCCTTTCACAAAACCCACCTCCAAACCTTGCAAAATGGAGATTGGAGCTCAACTTCTTCTTCTTCATCCTTCTAGCTTCCCATGGACACCATTATTGTACAAATCTCAGCTGGGCAGCCCCTATTTCAAGCTTCTTCTTGTTGATTGATGGCCCTAGAGGTAAGGACTTCTTCCATCTTCTATTGTTGAGCTATGACTTTCCCTTAGGTTCTATTTCCTAGTTTGGTTTGAGTAATTCCTTGTCTTTCATTGTTTGACCCATTTTAGGGTTTGTTTTGGGGGTTTTTCTTGTAGCTTTGGAGCTTGGATTTGGAAGAGTGTTTAAGCTTGATTTCATAATTAGAAGACCCAAGGCAAGTGGATGAATGGATCTTTTTTATTATTGACATGTTTTGTGAGAAAAGCTTGATTCATTAATGGTTTTGATGATTTTAATACTTGTCTTTTGCTATGATTAATATTGATTTCGAAATGTACTTATTGACGAGTCTATTTCTCTCTTGTTCATACTTGGAAATGTATGCATCATGTTGTCAAGATTTCAAATGGTTTCACATAAATGAGTTTTCTCTACCTTGAGATTAATTGTGAATGGAAAGAATGGAAAGGGAGAAATTTGAAATGAGGAGAATGGAAGTGTTGAATGATGCATTTGAGGAGCTTTTTAGCTCATTTGATGTCTTGAAAACATTGGTTTATAGTTTTCATTATTTCTTGTTAATAGCTCAATGGATCTTTGTGATTAGTGGGTTTCTTCTCTCTTTGGTGATTCAATGTAAAAAGATGGAGGTGTTTGGGATGGATGTTTGTGAAATTTTGATGGCGTATGGGAGGAGCTTTTAGCTCATTTTATTGTATGAAGATGAATGGGAATGAAGGGAAATGGTTTAAGGGAGAAAAATGACTCAAATCTGGTTACAGAAGGGCTTTTCCTTACCTGGCGGTCAGCCAGCGGTCACCTGTCGGCTAGCCGCCTGGTGACTGGCGGCTACCCGCCAGATAACTGCACAGTCGCGGTCACTTTTCCAGAGAGCTTGATTTCTTCCCCAAAGGCGCGGTCAGCCACACGGTTAGCCAGCGGTTAACCATCGAACCCATCGACGGCTAACTGCTATCCAACCGAACCATTTCGGTTACTTTTCCAACGAGCAGCACTTTGTCAGGCCAACATTTTGTCAGCCAACGGCTAACCGCCGAACCCAGCAGCGGCTAACCGGCAGCTGACCGCTAGGTGACTGAAATCACCCAGAAACCCTAAAATGAAGAAAAATGAAGAGAAATGGAAGGGGTTTCTATCCCAATCATTCGTGAACCATGTAAGGTCCGCGACCTTACTAGGTCAGTGGGCCCAATAGCAGGCCCGTTGACCTGTTTATTTTATTATTATTATAATTAATTTTATTGTTAGATATTTAAGTGGGTTTAGGCCTTGAGTGAGTTTCTTTTTGTATTAGAATAGCGTCTGCGAAGTTTCGTTTGATTTCGAGTTCGTTTGATCCTAACAGGGGGGTGGTTTGCAAATTAGGGAAAATTGAGTGTTTTTACGAAAAAATTCCTATCACCGTGACTTTGGTTCGTTGGAAAGGTCTCGTCGTGCTGATCATTTTTGTCTTCTGGCTTGTCGCGATCCGAAGACCAGAAACCCTTCTAATGGTCCATTCTTTCACCGGACCCACTTAAAGGGCAATTCGGTCTTTTCCTCCCTCTCTTCTTCTTAAACAGGGATTAGCCCTAATCTCATTGTCACTTCTGCAACGAAGCTACAGCAGCCCTCCTTCTCCCTCTTCATCTTCTCAAGCCCTGATCTCCCTCCGGGAGAGATTACCTCCGTGATCCTGACCGCATATCTTCTTCCTTTCGATCTCCTCTCTCCATTGATACTAGTGGGTAAGCCTTTTCCCATCATCAACTTTTCCATTTGTTTTCTCTTTTGTTTAGAATAGGTTGGATCATCATTCTTTTTCTTTCTTTTCTTCTTCGTTGCGTTCTAGATTGCGTTTGGTCGGATTAGATTGTGGGTTTTGCGAAAGAGAGCTTCTCCTCAAGCTTTTACCAATTTCTAATCATCTTCTTGGTTGAGGCAAGTAGATATGCATTTTATATTTAATCATGTGTGTATTGTTTCTTTTGATTGCAATGATATCCTTGTTAGATTACCCAAACTCCAAGCTTATTGTTGGTATTTTATTGGGATTGACATGTTAGGTTAGATTTGTGGGTTGGATTGGATTAATTGTTAAAGTGGTACCCCTTTTGATGTTTTTAATTTGATAGAATGGATGGGAATGATGATTGAAATGATTGGGGAGCATGGAGGCTCGTTTTCTACAGGAAAAAGGAAGAAAAAACTCATTTTCGGGCTTAGGCTACAGTGCCGATCGATCGGGCCTTCAAGCCGATCGATCAAACTGAAATTACTCTCAGTTAACTGAGACAAATCTCAGACCGATCGATCGGACCTCTTGTCCGCTCGATCAGATGGCAATTTCGTAATTTTTGACAACTTCGGAAAAGGACTTAAAACACTTGTAACTTTTAATCCGTACGTTGGATTTCTACATATTATATACCGTTGGAAAGCCCTTGAGATGTAGAATCCAATGGTTCTAGTTTCATCACGATCGGAGGTCGGAAAGTGATGTAAAAACCCAGATTATTGACCCAGCCTATAGTTTATTAGAAATGAGACTAGTAACTTAGGTTTGGGCCTTAGATGTTGGAAACTATGAACCTACTATCAGTTGACCATTAATGGGGAATAAATCATAGCACATGGCTTGGTGTGCTTCGATTAGGTGTCTAGGTATTCGTGTATTAAAACATGGGGTAACCGAATGCGTATGGAACTGAATTAATGGATGCTTAACATGATTGTACACCAAAGGATTTCCTTAGAAGCATCGTTGATCCAATTCCACACGTACTCCGTTAGAACATGTAGGATACATGGATGACACCACTTGCTTAGGTTTGGATCGTAATTCCTCCTTGACTTATTTAATCGTATCCGTTGTTATAATTCATTATACCCTCACTCTCGGCATAATACACCTAATTAATTATGAAACATAATTCCTTGTAGAATTAGGACTTGGACCTGACTTAGAGTGTACCTTAGGACCCTGTGTTATGTAATTGATAAAAATGACTGGCTAGACTAAAGGGATTATCACGTGATTGAATTTGTCTTGTATTGATTTGAATGAGATAATCCCTACGGACATGTCTTGTAAATTGAGCTAGCCAGACTTGCTTGTCTTGGTCTATTCTCGTGTCAACACCACATTATTATTATTATTTGCATATCATGGCCAGCTGCAGTTTGGGGTTTATTGATGGGCCGGTTACTCGGACATCGGGGTGGGCAGTCGGCTTTTGACGGCGTCCATGGCGTTGAATAGTTGGGAGCGGGCTGGGACCGTGCTATTATTCCCAGGACCGGGAGCTGGGATCCCCCTGGAGCCGGACTTTGGTATCAGTAGTCCGGATATGATTGTTACTGGTACCCCGTGAGGTGGCTTGGACATCCACGGAGTCTCCCTCTTGTGCATTGCATTACATTGGTAGTGGTGATTGTTAGTAATGCTAGGATTTCTATTTATGATCCTGATGGTTATTTACTCATGCTACATGGCTAGTATTGTTCCTTGTATTCCTACGATCTTATACTTGTCATTACTCTTATATTTGATGCATGACATGATTATTTATATCTTGCTTATCTATTGCTCAACATGTCGTTGACTCTATTCCTTGGTGTGCAGACTCCTCAGGTGAGTACTAGTACGAGGAGCAGGCCGGTGAGGAGATCCTCAACCAGCAAAGGAGGAACGAGAGTGGCGTGCCGATGACGTAGAGTAGCGTCATCATTCCCGGCATGAGAGCGATTCATCGGGACTTCCTTAGATTTTATTTCTTCATTTATTATCTCTCGTTGATCTTTCACACTATTGACTTCACTATTGTTTTAAATGGCCTTGATTAGTGGGATGGCCATTAAATAAATTAATTTCCTTGTTTAAGTCTTATTTTGTTCTTTGTTCAACTTTAATATATATTGAGATTCATTATTCCTTGCTGATATCCAATTATGCCTAGAATTGTATGAGTTCTGCAAATTCGTATTTTATTTGAGGCTTGAAATATTATATCCTCACAGCGGACTTACAATCCTTGGGCCTAAAGGACAAAAATTTTAATTAGTCCTAAATTTCACTCCCTGGATCCGGTTTATTCTCTAATCGGGTTCGGGGGACGTGACAAACCCTTTTAGAGAATGATGGGGACTGTTCATTTGGAGATACGTACTAAGCCCGTTTGAGATGAGAACCATGTCACAAAAATTCATTGAAGTTTTGAATTCACAAAAGTGTATAAGGAGCCCGAAATGTCTTCAAATTCAAAGAGTACCAAGTCTATATCGAAATCGACATACGGCACCCCAATTCACCTTAAACAAAGCAGGAAATCTCTATTTTACCCGAAAGTGTATTAGTTCATCGTATTTCCTTATTCCCGAGACTTACATTACATGGCTTGTTTTCCCGAAAGCATCGAAGTTACACTGGTAACAGTTATTTGTCCCGAAATGTATTGCCAGACATGAAATGACAGTTGTGCCTTGAGCATTCTTGCCCCGCCCGTTTATATACTTGCACTTGATGTATTTCATATATGTTTGATATTGTCATTTTGTTAGACCCTGACCCGGACTAATTCGATTAGTGTACGATTAGTGTGTGTTTAGTCCTAAGTGGGTTTAGTTGTGGTTGGGATAGAAATAATTAGTTTAATCCTAGATATAGCATTGGGAATTTTGAGGACGTTTAGTGATAGTCAGACAAACTCAAGAAGGCCTGAGTGCACATGTAAGCTTGGGGGGATCGTATCGATTTTCATTTTTAATTGAGATTTTGAATTCATTTGAATGATTTTACTATGTGTTACAACTTTCATTTTCATCCCATTCATGTTTGAAGCCCAAAAAACCCAAGTTCTGGCCCAAAAAGGGTAAAGTTGTCTTTTATACACAAATCTGTACACAAATTTTGAGATCTCAAAACCTTGTCAAAAATATACTTTTTGGAAACTAGATATTTCAAGGATCATTTTATCCTTCTTCGTCGAGTTCATTCGAGGCCCGCAAGATCGTGTTTTCATTGATGCAAGATTTGGCCATTGGGCCCCATCTACAAAGGTTTAAGTCACCTCTCTCCTTCTTTCCCTCTTTTCATTCTCAAACCCTAACCCTAGAGCAACCAAGAGGAGAAACCCTTTTCTCTCCACTTTATTTTCTAGAATGATCAAGCTAGAGGACTCCAAATGAAATTCTAAGGCCATCATCTCCTTCCTCTCATCCTAAGCTTTCCATTGATGCAAAAGTTCTTGAAGTTTCTAGTTGGGCAAGAGCTCTATTTTCTTCATTCTCTCGTGTGTGGCCTTTTCTAGGTAAGTGCTCCAACCCATCTTTTTAATGGAGCCTTTTTGGTTCCTTAAGACCTTGTTTTTCATATTGCAAACCCTTTTTGTGAAAATGAGTTCTTTGTTTTCAAGATTGAGTGAGTTGCTTGGTTTTCATGGGTTTTGTAGTATTTGGATTAGCTTGAGTGGAAGTGCTTGGAGAAGTTTGTGACATCTTGGACTAAGGCAAGTAACCAATCTAGGATGGATGATAGCATGTGTGCATTTCATTTGTTTTCTTTTCATTCTTCTCATTCATTGGAAATTTATGTCTTGAATGGAAAATTTGGGGATTTTGTTTAGATTGGAGAATGGGAATGTAACGTCTCAATTTATGTTATGAAATGTGTGTTTTATCCCTTGGAGAGCATGTGGGCTCAGGGAGTTGCAGGTTGAATGAGAAACAAGAAGAAGGGAAGAAGAAAATGTGAAAATCTGAATTGAACTGCACTTCCCGTGCAGCTTCCGTCAGCCGCGAGTCAGCTGGCAGCTAGCCGAAATTCCTATTTCGGCTAACCGCGAGCTAACCGATCTCGGCGGTTCCTTTTCCCGAAGCTGACTCCTGCATCTGAGTTCAGCGGTCAGCCCTACAATCAGCTTACGGCTAGCCGCTAGGTTCCATTTCGGCAAATCGTAAGCCAATCGAAGTCAGTTTAGTTTCTTTTCCAGAGAGCTGCATTTTGACTTGGGTTTCCAGCGGTCAGCCTGTCAGTCAGCTGGCGGCTAGCCGCCAGATCCTAGTTCGGCTAGCCGACACCTGACCGCGAGCTGACCGAATTTAATACCATTGCCATTTTGATGAGTATTTGTAAGAATGAAAACTAGAACATGTTAAGTGACCTTTAGACTGATATTGTGCACTCAAAACTTGAGATATCTTTGAACTTCCGGGGCACCGTTTCTCTTTTAAATTTCAACATTTGGGCTTCGTTTACACAAAGATCAACCAAAGGTCCTTACATGTGCTTGATAAGCTTTGTGTTCGTACTTTGGTTTTGATACAATGAATATCATTGTGTACTCGTTTTGAAGATTTGTTTCAAGAAAAAAGGGTCACTTCCTAAGCGTGTTATGCATATTAATTATGCCTTTTGCGAGTTGTGTTTGTCGTGTTTTGATAAGTGATTTATCCTTTTACCTCGACATGTTTAGACAGTGCTTCGCGTGTTTTGTGCATTCATGAATTTAAGTGAACACCACTGAGCTTGGACTGCCCTTTCAGTTTGATCCACTGTCCGGGGGTCCTTAAACATGTGGACTGTCTGCAGACTGGTCTTGTATTTATTAGACATTGTGCGTGTCCGGTCCGCGGCTGGAATCCCCATATATGTGGGAATCGTGTCGTGATTATATTATGTATATTGTGGTTGTCGTGCGTGCTTGCTCTTTTCATTATAAATGATAGAGAAAGGATGGGCTCATTTTGGAATGTAACTATTCATGATATTATAAGTACTCATGTTAGCTTTGTTCATATTTTGAAATGTACCTTGGTCATGTAACTGTTTACAATTCAGCAAATTGTGTTTATATGTTTCTTTAAACATTTACTACTTATGCTCATGCCTAAATTGATTACCTGCCAAACCATTGTGTTTGACCCTTGTATGTTGGTGCCCAAGTGCAGGAGACGTTGCCTTTGAGGAGTAGCGTCCGGAGGAAGCTCTTGAGCCACCCTCAGTCAGAGAGTGGCAGCCCGACGATGTCAACTAGACGTCAAGCGAGTTCTTGAGTTTCGCCATTTTTTCATTGGGTTCCTTTATTATTTTGAGAATTGTATTGGCCTTTGTTGGCCTCTTATGAGATGTAACTAACTTAACTTACTTTTGTATTAGTCTCATAACTTGAATTATGATGGGAATGCCAAGTAACTCCTTTCTTTTGATACTATGTCTTGATATTATTTGTCATAGCACTTAAAATTTTATTGGCGCTTATCTTGATGTGATTTGCTACACGCTTCCGCAAACTTGATCATGTAAGACAGATTCCGCGTGTCTCGGGAATCCTCACCGTGGGAACCTCTGGGAAAACAAACAAACACAATCACAATCGTCGCGGGCTCGGGATCCGTTTCGGGGTCGCAACAGGACTGGTAATAGAGCAGGACTTATTTCAGGCACTTAAAAAAAACTAGAAAGGTCTTAGGAACGTGGCGAGGATTCGTGAGTTTGATGGATTCGTTAGTATATGACCTTAGAAACCCTTATACCATGTTTTTGTGTACAAACACCTTGTTTTACAGCATCATGCCTCCAAGGAAATTTCCAAACAATCATGCTTCAGGCAGTAATCAGAATGAGTCCGACACGACTAATACGCCAACCGCTACACAATTTCAGGAACTCATGCAAGCTATGATAGAACAACAAAGGCAGGCAAATGAGACTCAAGCCAAATTTCAAGAACAACTAGCAAAGAATGATGAGGAAATGACACAAGTTTAGAGACAACTTTTGGAAGTTCTTCAGAACAGGAACTTAGCTCCACAGCCTTTGGGTCCATAGATTGTTATCCAAAATAGGGGTCATGACCCTAATGCACTATTTGAGAAGTTCAGGAAGAGAGCACCAAAGGAATTTTCGGGCAATGAGGACCCGTTGGTTGCAGAAGATTGGCTAGCTAATATCGAGAAAATCTTTGATGTCTTTACGTGCACGGGGAGACAGAAGGTCAACCTCACAGCTTCACTATTCTATGAGCTTGCTGATCGGTGGTGGCAAACGGTTAAGGACCCATACACGGTGATGGCTAATGAAGATGCGCGGGTAGCGTTCAAGACACAGTTTCAGGATAAGTACATTCCCTCCCATGTTAAGAGACAAAAGGCTATCGAATTCCAGCAGCTCAAGCAAGGCAGCATGACTGTGCTAGACTATGTCACCAAGTTTGAGAGATTGGTTAGATATGCTACTGAGTTGATTGACACTGAGCAGAAGAAGATAACGAAGTTCTTGGAAGGGTTGAATCCGATTATCATGAGAGATGCCATAGGAGTAGTTCCACCAGCTACATATGATGAGGTGGTCAAGTGGGCATATAAGTTTGAAGATATTAACAACCTGATCGTTCAAGATAGGAAGCAGCACTACCAGCAGTAGAATCAGAAGCAGCAGCACAACGAGAAACCAAGGCAAGAACAAAGTCAAGTGAGACAGGGTTGTGGCCATTGTGGCAAGAACCATGAGACTTATGAATGTCGTAAGGCCACAGGTGCCTGTTTCAAATGTGGGGCTATGAACCATGCAATCAAGGATTGCCCACAACTTTGGAACCAAGGGAACAGAAACCAACAACAGAGACAAGTAGCTCATCAGAATCAAGCACCAGTTCAGAATCAAGTTAGACCACCTCAACAGCAGCAACAAGGTAGGCCACCAGCACAACATCAGAATGCTCGTCCTCCACAACAGAACAGACATGGCCAAGGAAGGCAAAATCAAGCACCGAATAGACTACAGATGCATGGATGTTTATATTATCTCAACCGTGCGGATGCTGAAGCTGCAGGAGACGTGGTGGAAGGTAAACTTCTTGTTTGTGGGGTAGAAGCCCAGATTTTATTTGATCCTGGATCCACACATTTGTTTCATCTCCTAATTTTGCTAAGATGATTGATGCACCACATAGTGAATTGGATTACATTCTGATAGTAACCACACCAGTAGGGAAATAAGTTGTATGTAGAACCTATTACCCTACCTGTATAGTTTTGTTAGGAGATGTTAACTTACCGGCCAACCTCATTGTTTTGGACGTGCATGATTTTGATGTCATCTTAGGCATGGATTGGTTAGAAGCATATCATGCCACCATGGATTGTTTTAGTAAAACCATAACATTTAGATTCCAAGGACCACAAGCAGAATTGATATTTCAGGGGAACAAGAGGAAAACTCAGGCAGGGTTCATTTCAGTGTTGAAGGCAAGCAGATTAGTTCAGAGTGGGTGTCAGGCATTTATTGCGTTTATCACGGAGGATAAACAGTCCCAAGGGGTGGTGGATATCCCCATTGTGTGTGAATTTTTGGGTGTTTTTCCAGAAGAAATCCTGGGATTGCCACCAAGTAGAGAAGTTGAGTTCACAATTGAGCTCCTTCCAGGGACGGCTCCGATCTCCATTGCGCCATACAGAATGGCTCCAACAGAAATGGGTGAACTAAAACTCCAGTTGCAGGATTTGTTGAGCAAAGGCTTTATCAGGCCAAGTGTTTCACCTTGGGGAGTGCTAGTGTTGTTTGTGAAAAAGAAAGATGGAAGTCTGAGAATGTGCATTGACTACAGAGAATTGAACCATGTGACCTTGAAGAACAAGTATCCATTGCCAAGGATAGACGAATTATTTGATCAATTGCAAGGAGCGGCCTATTTTTCCAAGATAGACTTGAGATCAGGGTACCATCAGTTGAAAGTTAGAGACTCGAATGTTCAGAAAACGGCCTTTAGAACAAGATATGGGCACTACGAGTTCTTAGTGATGCCCTTTGGTTTGACGAATGCACCCACAATCTTTATGGCTCTTTTGAACAAAGTCTTTGCACCCTATTTGGATCACTCTACAGTAGTATTCATTGATGATGTCCTTGTGTATTCCAAGAGTAAGAAGGAGCATGAAGAACATTTAAGGACAGCGTTGCAGCTTTTGAGGGACAACCAGCTTTATGCAAAACTCAGTAAGTACGAATTCTGGTTAGAGCAAGTTGCTTTTCTAGGCCACATCATCTCCAGAGAAGGTTTAGCATTTGATCTAGCCAAGATAGAGGCGGTTGTTAATTTGGTGAGGCCCTGCAGTGTGACAGAAATCAGAAGTTTTTTGGGGTTAGCAGGTTATTACAGAAGATTTGTCCAAGGTTTTTCGTCCATTGCAGCACCGTTGACAAAATTGACCAGGAAGAATGTCCCATTTGTTTGGACCGAACAGTGTGAAACGAGTTTTCAAGAGTTGAAAGGAAGGTTAACCATAGCCCCAATTCTTACATTACCATCGGGCAGTGGCGGATTTATTGTTTATACAGATGCTTCGAATGTCGGACTGGGTTGTGTATTGATGCAGGATGGCAAGGTGATTGCTTATGGCTCAAGACAGTTGAAGGACCATGAGAAGAACTATGCAACTCATGACTTAGAATTGGCGGCAGTTGTTTTTGCTTTTAAAATATGGAGACACTACCTCTACGGAGAGAAATTTGATGTCCATTCGGATCACTGAAGTTTGCAATACTTGTTCTCGTAGAAGGATTTAAATATGAGACAGAGACGGTGGATGGAGTATATCAAGGATTATGACTTTCCAATCAAATATCATCCAGGCAAAGTGAATAGCTGATGCATTGAGCAGAAAATCAGTGGTCATGGCCAGTTTGAGAGGAATTGGTGTCTTAGAGCAGTTTGAAGAGTTGGGTGTATAAGTACAAACCCTGAAACTGGGTGCAATGTTAGCAAACATGACAATATCAGAACCTATCTTCATCCAGAAGATCAAGGAAAGTCAGTTGCAAGACCCAGACTTGGCAAAGATAGTAGAACATATCACAGAACAGCCAGATTTCAAGATGGTGAATGGGATACTGTATTTCTGTGACCGGTTGTGTGTACCAAATGTGGATGACTTGAAGAGTGAAATAATGAATGAAGCTCACAACACGAGATATTCTATGCATCCGGGTAGCATGAAGATGTACCATAATTTGAAGAATTGATTTTGGTGGAACAACATGAAGAGAGAAATAGCAGCTTTTGTGTCCCGTTGTCTAACTTGTTAGTTTATTAAAGCAGAGCATCAGAAGCCCCCAGGTTTGTTACAACCGTTGGAGATTCTGGAGTGGAAATGGGAGCACGTCACCATGGATTTTGTTTCCGGTTTTCCGAATACCAAGAGGGGAAATAATACAATTTGGATTATTGTAGATTATCTGACAAAGTCTGCTCATTTCATTCCGATGAAGATAGGGAATATGATGCATATGACAACACTTGCAAAGTTATTTGTTGATGAGATTGTTAGTAAACATGGTCAGCCCGTCTCCATTACTTCAGACAAAGATAGCAGGTTCGTTTCAAAGTTTTAGAAAACTCTTCATGAGTCCATGGGTAACAAACTCCAGTCCAGCACAACATATCATCCTCAGACCGATGGTCAGTCAGAAAGGACGATACAGACTCTCGAAGACATGTTACGTGCCTGTGTATTGGATTTCAAGGTTCAGTGGGATGAGTGCTTACCACTTTGTGAATTTGCTTATAACAATAGTTACCACTCTAGCATCGGTATGGCACCTTTCGAGGCACTCTATGGTAGAAGATGCAGAACTCCGGTTTGCTGGAAAGAAGTCGGTGAGAGTAGTTTTCATGGACTGACGATAGTTGGAGAGACAAGTGACAGGGTCAAGCTGATTCAGGAATGTTTGAAGATTGCCCGAAGTGGGCAGAAGAGTTATGCAGACACTCACCGAAGAGAATTGCAGTTTCAAGTGGGTGACAAAGTGTTCTTGAGGATCTCACCAGTTAGAGGGACTTTGAGATTCGGATAGAAGGGCAAATTGTCTAGAAGATTTATTGGTCCGTATGAAATTTTGAGCAAGATTGGGGTTGTCGCTTATAGACTTGCATTACCGCTGGAACTCTCTGGGGTACACAACGTATTTCATGTTTCTATGCTCAAGAAATACGTTTCTAGTCCTTCACATATACTACAGCACGAACCTTTGGAGATTCGAGAAGATGCCTCGTATGTGGAAAAGCCAATCAGGATCATTGACACCAAAGAGCAAGAACTTAGAAATCGAATTATTCATTGGGTCAAGGTACTTTGGAAAAAACACAAGCCAGAGGAAGCCACATGGGAATTGAGAGATCAAGTGCAGAGGAAGTATCCACAGCTTTTACCAGAGGTAAATGTTTGTTTTATTTGGTGGACCAAATATGCTAAGGGGTGGAGGATGTTAGACCCCGACCCGGACTAATTTAATTAGTGTGCAATTAGTGTGTGTTTAGTTGTCGTTGGGTTAGAAATAATTAGTTTAGTCCTGGATATAGCTTTGGGAATTTTGAGGATGTTTACTGTTAGTCAGACACACTCAGGAAGGCCTGAGTGCACGTATAAGCTTGGGAGGATCGTATCGGTTTTCGTTTTTAACTGTGATTTTGATTTCATTTGAATGATTTTACTATGTGTTACAACTTTCGTTTTCAGCCCATTCATGTTTGAAGCCCAAAAAACCCAATTTCTGGCCCAAAAAGGGTAAAGTTGTCTTTTATACACAAATCTGGACACAAATTTCGAGATCTCAAAACCATGTCAAAAATATACTTTTTTGAAACTAGATATTTTGAGGATCATTTTATCCTTCTTCGTCTAGTTCATTCGAGGCCTGCAAGATCGTGTTTTCATTGATGCAAGATTTGGCCATTGGGCCCCATCTACAAAGGTTTAAGTCACCTCTCTCCTTCTTTCCCTCTTTTCATTCTCAAACCCTAACCCTAGAGCAACCAAGAGGAGAAACCCTTTTCTCTCCACTTTATTTTCTTGAATGATCAAGCTAGAGGACTCCAAATGAAATTCTAAGGCCATCATCTCCTTCCTCTCATCCTAAGCTTTCCATTGATGCAAAAGTTCTTGAAGTTTCTAGTTGGGCAAGAGCTCCATTTTCTTCATTCTCTCGTGTTTGGCCTTTTCTAGGTAAGAGCTCCAACCCATATTTTTAATGGATCCTTTTTGGTTCCTTAAGACCTTGTTTTTCATATTGCAAACCCTTTTTGTGAAAATGAGTTCTTTGTTTTCAAGATTGAGTGAGTTGCTTGGTTTTCATGGGTTTTGTAGTATTTGGATTAGCTTGAGTGGAAGTGCTTGGAGAAGTTAGTGACATCTTAGACTAAGGCAAGTAACCAATCTAGGATGGATGATAGCATGTGTGCATTTCATTTGTTTTCTTTTCATTCTTCTCATTCATTGGAAATTTATGTCTTGAATGGAAAATTTGGGGATTTTGTTTAGATTGGAGAAAAGGAATGTAACGTATCAATTTATGTTATGAAATGTGTGTTTTATCCCTTGGAGAGCATGTGGGCTCAAGAAGTTGCAGGTTGAATGAGAAACAAGAAGAAGGGAAGAAGAAAATGTGAAAATATGAACTGAACTGCACTTCCCGTGCAGTTTCCGTCAGCCGCGAGTCAGCTGGCGGCTAGCCGAAATTCCCATTTCGGCGGTTCCTTTTCCCGAAGCTGACTCCTGCATCTGAGTTCAGCGGTCAGCCCTACAATCAGCTTATGGCTAGCCGCTAGGTTCCATTTCGGCAAACCGTAAGCCAACCAAAGTCAGTTCAGTTTCTTTTCCAGAGAGCTGCATTTTGACTTGGGTTTCCAGCGGTCAGCCTGTCGGTCAGCTGGCGGCTAGCCGCCAGATCCTAGTTCGGCTAGCCGACACCTGACCGCGAGCTGACCGAATTTAATACCATTGCCATTTTGATAAGTGTTTGTAAGAATGAAAACTAGAACATGTTAAGTGACCTTTAGCCTGATATTGTGCACTCGAAACTTGAGATGTCTTTGAACTTTCGGGGCACCGTTTCTCTTTTAAATTTCAACATTTGGGCTTCGTTTACACAAAGATCAACCAAAGGTCCTTACATGTGCTTGATAAGCTTTGTGTTCGTACTTTGGTTTTGATACAATGAATATCATTGTGTACTCGTTTTGAAGATTTGTTTCAAGAAAAAGGGGTCACTTCCTAAGCGTGTTATGCATATTAATTATGCCTTTTGCGAGTTGTGTTTGTCGTGTTTTGATAAGTGATTTCCCCTTTTACCTCAACATGTTTAGACAGTGCTTCGCGTGTTTTCTGCATTTATGAATTTAAGTGAACACCACTGAGCTTGGACTGCCCTTTCAGTTTGATCCACTGTCCGGGGGTCCTTAAACATGTGGACTGTCTGCAGACTGGTCGTGTATTTATTAGACATTGTGCGTGTCCGGTTCCGCGGCCGGAATCCCCATATATGTGGGAATCGTATCGTGATTATATTATGTATATTGTGTTTGTCGTGCGTGCTTGCTCTTTTCATTATAAATGATAGAGAAAGGATGGGCTAACTATTCATGATATTATAAATATTCATGTTAGCTTTGCTTGTATTTTGAAATGCACCTTGGTCATGTAACTGTTTACTGTCGCAACCCCCAAAAGGACCCCGGGCCCGCGACGAGTTGAATTGGTGGTTGTTATGCTTTCCCACAGGTTCCCGCGGTGAGGATTCCCGAAACATGCGTAATCTGTCTCACACGATCAAGTTTGCGGAAGCGTGTAGCAAATCACATCGAGATAAGCACCAATAAATTTTTAAGTGCTATGACAAATAATAACAAGACATAGTATCAAAAGAAAGGAGTTAACATGGCATTCCCATCAAGATTCAAGTTACGAGACTACACAAAGTAAGTTAAGTTTAGTTACATCCCATAAAAGGCCAATACAATTCTCAAAATAATAAAAGAACCCCATGAAGTAAATGGCGAAACTCAAGAACCCGCCCGACGTCTAGTTGACATCGTCGGACTGCCACTCTCTAACTGGGGGTGGCTCAAAAGCCTCCTCCGGACACTCCTCCTCAAAGGCAACGTCACCTGCACCTGGGCACCAACAAGCAAGGGTCAAACACAACGGTTTGGCAGGTAATCAATGTAGGCATGCGCATAAAGTAGTAAACGTTTAAAGATACATATAAAGACATTTTGCTGGATTGTAAACAGTTACAAGATTAAGGTACATTTCAAAATACGAGCGAAACTAACATGCATACTTATATATCATGAATAGTTACATTCCACAAAGAGCCCATCCTTTCTCTATCATATATAATGAAAAGAGCAAGCACGCATGACAAGCACGATATACATTCCACAAAGAGTCAATCATTTTCTCTATCATATATAATGAAAAGAGCAAGCACGCATGACAAGCACGATATACATAAAATAATCACGACACGATTCCCACATATACGGGGATTCCGGCCGTAGAACCGGACACCCACGATGTGTAATAAATACACGACTAGTCTGCAGACAGTCCACATGTTTAAGGACCCCCAGACAGTGGATCAAACTGAAAGGGCAGTCCAAGCTCAGTGGTGTTCACTTAAATTCATGAATGCATAAAACACAAGAAATACTGTCTGAACATGTCGAGATAAAAAGGGGGAAATCACTTATCAAAACACGACAAATATGACTAGCAAAAGGCATAATTAATATGCATAACACACTTAGGAAGTGACCCCTTTTTCTTGAAACAAAACTTCAAAACGAGCTTGTACTTAAACTTCAAAACGAGTACACAATGATATTCATTGCATCAAAGCCAAAGTACGAATACAAAGCCTAACAAGCACATGTAAGGACTTTTGATTGATCCTTGTGTAATTGAACCCAAATGTTGGAAATTTAAAAGAGAATCGGTGCCCCGGAAGTTAAAAGACATCTTAGGTTCGAGTGCACAATATCAGGCTAAAGGTCACTTAACATGTTCTAGTTTGCATTCTTACAAATACTCTTCAAAATGGCAATGGTGTCAGTTTCGGTCAGCTCGCGGTCAGGTGTCGGCTAGCCGAACTAGGGGCCGCCAGCTGACCGCCAGGCTGACCGCTGGAACTCCAGGTCCAAACGCAGCTCTCTGGAAAAGAAATCGACTGACTTCGGTTGGCTTACGGTTAGCCGAAATGCGACCTGGCGGCCAGCCGTAAGATGACCATAGGGCTGACGGATGGAAGTCCAGGTCTGAAACTTAGCTCTCGGGAAAAGGAGCCGAAGACGTTCAGTTGGCCAGCGGTTAGCCGAAATGGGATATGGCGGCTAGCCGCTAGCTGACCGAAACCCACTGTCGAAAAGCCAGCTTCTGGAAAGGGAACCACCGAGCTCGGTCAGCTCGCGGTTAGCCGAAATGGGAATTTCGGCTAGCCGCCAGCCGACCAGCGGCTGACCGAAACTACATCGGAAGTGCAGCTGAGTTCAGATTTTTCACATTTTCCTCTTCCTTTCTTTTTGTTTCTCATTCCACCTGCACTCCCTGAGCCTCCATGCTCTCCAAGGGTAAAACACACATTTCAAAACACATATTGAGACATAAAAATCCCACTCTCCGATCAAAACAAAATCCCCAAATTTTTCAATGAATGAGAAGAGTGCAAGGAAAACAAATGAAATGCACACATGCTAACATCCATCCTAGATGGATTACTTGCCTTAGTTCAAGATCCCACAAACTTCTCCAAGAACTTCACTCAAGCTAATCCCAAGAACTACAAAACCCAAGAAAACCACACAAAACTCACTCAATCTTGAAAACAAGAAACCCATTTTCACAAAAGGATTTGTAACATGAAAAAAACAAGATTTTTAGGAACTAAAAAGACTTCATTAAGAAGATGGGTTGGAGCTCTTACCTAGAAAAGGTCAAACAAAGAGGAATGAAGACAATGGAGAGCTTGCTCACTTCTACCTTTCAAGAAAATGACATCAATAGAAAGCTTGAGATGAGAGGAAGAAGGTGATGGTCTTAGAATTCCAATTTGAGGCTTCTAGCTTGATCATTCAAGAGAAATAAAATGGAGGGAAAAAGGCTTCTCCTCTTGGCTGCTCTAGGGTTAGGGTTGAGAGTGAAGGAGGGAAAAAGAAGAGTTGACTTACAACACTTGCAATGGGGCCCAAATGGCCAAATCTTGTATCAATGAAAACATGATCTTGCGGGCCTCGAATGAACTCGACGAAGAAAGATAAAACGATCCTCGAAATATCTAGTTTCCAAAAAGTATATTTTTGACATGGTTTTGAGATCTCAAAATTTGTGTCCAGATTTGTGTATAAAAGACAACTTTACCCCTTTTTGGGTCAGAACTTGGGTTTTTGGGCTTCAAACATGAAAGGGCTGAAGACGAAAGTTGTAACACATAGTAAAATCATTCAAATGAAGTAAAAATCACAATTACACGGAAACTTACACGATCCTCCCAAGCTTACACGTGCACTTAGGCCTTCCTGAGTGTGTCTGACTAATACTAAACGTTCTCAAAATTCCCAAAGCTATGTCCAAGACTAAACTAATTATTTCTAACCCAACGATAACTAAAACTACTTAGGACTAAACTCATACTAATCGTACACTAATCGAATTAGTCTGGGTCGGGGTCTAACATCCTCCACCCCTTAGGATATTTTGTCCACCAAATAAAACAAGCATTTACCTCTGGTAATAGCTATGGATACTTCCTCTGCACTTGATCTCTCAATTCCCATGTGGGTTCTTCTGGCTCGTGATTTTCCCAAAGTACCTTGACCCAATAAATAGTCCGATTTCTCAATTCTTGCTCTTTGGTGTTGATGATCTTGATCGGCCTTTCCACATACAAGGCATCTTCCCGAATCTCCAAAGGTTCGTGTTGGTGTATATGTGAAGGACTAGAGACATATTTCTTGAGCGTAGAAACATGAAATACGTTGTGTACCCCAGAGAGTTTCGGCGGTAACGCAAGTCTATAAGCGACATCTCCAATCTTGCTCAAAATTTTATACGGACCAATAAACCTTCTAAATAATTTGCCCTTCTGTCCGAACCTCAAAGTCCCTCTAACTGGTGAGATCTTCAAAAACACTTTGTCACCCGCCTGAAACTGCAATTCTCTTCGGCGAGTATCTACATAACTCTTCTGCCTACTTCGGGCGATCTTCAAACGTTCATGAATCAGCTTGACCTTGTCACTTGTCTCTCCAACTATCGTCGGTCCATGAAAACTACGCTCACCGACTTCTTCCCAGCAAACCGGAGTTCTGCATCTTCTACCATAGAGTGCCTCGAAAGGTGCCATACCGATGCTAGAGTGGTAACTATTGTTATAAGCAAATTCACAAAGCGGTAAGCACTCATCCCACTGAACCTTGAAATCCAATACACAAGCACGTAACATGTCTTCGAGAGTCCGTATCATCCTTTCTGACTGACCATCGGTCTGAGGATGATAAGCTGTGCTGAACTGGAGTTTGGTACCCATCGACTCATGAAGAGTTTTCCAAAACTTTGAAACAAACCTACTGTCTATGTCTGAAGTAATGGAGACGGGCTGACCATGTTTACTAACAATCTCATCAACAAATAACTTTGCAAGTGGTGCCATATGCATCATGTTCCCTGTCTTCATCGGAATGAAATGAGCAGACTTTGTCAGACGATCTACAATAATCCAAATTGCATTATTTCCCATCTTGGTATTCGGCAACCCGGAAACGAAATCCATGGTGATGTGCTCCCATTTCCACTCCGGAATCTCCAACGGTTGTAACAAACCTGGGGGCTTTTGATGCTCTGCCTTAATCAACTGACAAGTTAAACAACGAGACACAAAAGCTGCTATTTCTCTCTTCATGTTGTTCCACCAAAATCTATTCTTCAAATTGTGGTACATCTTCGTGCTACCTGAATGCATAGAATATCTCGTGCGGTGAGCTTCATTCATTATTTCACTCTTCAAGTCATCCACATTTGGCACACACAACCGGTCACGGAAATACAATATTCCATTCACCATCTTGAAATCTGGACGTTCTGTAATGACCTTTACTATCTTAGCCAAGTCCGGGTCTTGTAACTGATTTTCCTTGATCTTCTGGATGAAGGTAGGTTCTGATACTGTCATATTTGCTAACATTGCACCTAGCTTCAAGGTTTGCACTTCTACACCCAACTCTTCAAACAGCTGTAAGACACCAATTCCTCTCAAACTGGCCATGACTACTGATTTTCTGCTCAATGCATCAGCTACAACATTCACTTTGCCTGGATGATATTTGATTGGAAAGTCATATTCCTTGATATACTCCATCCACCGTCTCTGTCTCATATTTAAATCCTTCTGCAAGAACAAATATTGTAAGCTTCGGTGATCTGAATGGACTTCAAATTTCTCTCCATAGAGATAGTGTCTCCACATCTTCAATGCGAAAACAACTGCTGCCAATTCCAAATCATGAGTTGCATAGTTCTTCTCATGGTCCTTCAACTGTCTCGAGCCATAAGCAATCACCTTGCCATCCTGCATCAATACACAACCGAGTCCCACGTTCGAAGCATCTGTATAAACAATAAATCCGCCGTTGTCCGAGGGTAATGTAAGGATTGGGGTTGTGGTTAACCTTCCTTTCAACTCTTGAAAACTTGTTTCACACTGTTCGGTCCAAACAAATGGGACATTCTTCCTAGTCAATTTTGTCAACGGTGTTGCAATGGACGAAAAACCTTGGACAAATCTTCTGTAATAGCCTGCTAACCCCAAAAAACTTCTGATTTCTGTAATAGCCGCTAGTTGACCGTCAAGCTGACCGAAACCCACTGTCGAAAAGCCAGCTTCTGGAAAGGGAATCGCCGAGGTCGGTCAGCTCGCGGTTAACCGTAATGGGAATTTCGGCTAGCCGCCAGCCGACCAGCGGCTGACCGAAACTGCACCGGAAGTGCAGCTGAGTTCAGATTTTTCACATTTTCCTCTTCCTTTCTTTTTGTTTCTCATTCCACCTGCACTCCCTGAGCCTCCATGCTCTCCAAGGGTAAAACACACATTTCAAAACACATATTGAGACATAAAAATCCCACTCTCCGATCAAAACAAAATCCCCAAATTTTTCAATGAATGAGAAGAGTGCAAGGAAAACAAATGAAATGCACACATGCTAACATCCATCCTAGATGGATTACTTGCCTTAGTTCAAGATCCCACAAACATCTCCAAGAACTTCACTCAAGCTAATCCCAAGAACTACAAAACCCAAGAAAACCACACAAAACTCACTCAATCTTGAAAACAAGAAACCCATTTTCACAAAAGGATTTGTAACATGAAAAAAACATGATTTTTAGGAACTAAAAAGACTTCATTAAGAAGATGGGTTGGAGCTCTTACCTAGAAAAGGTCAAACAAAGAGGAATGAAGACAATGGAGAGCTTGCTCACTTCTACCTTTCAAGAAAATGACATCAATAGAAAGCTTGAGATGAGAGGAAGAAGGTGATGGTCTTAGAATTCTAATTTGAGGCTTCTAGCTTGAGCATTCACGAGAAATAAAATGGAGGGAAAAAGGCTTCTCCTCTTGGCTGCTCTAGGGTTAGGGTTGAGAGTGAAGGAGGGAAAAAGAAGAGTTGACTTAAAACACTTGCAATGGGGCCCAAATGGCCAAATCTTGTATCAATGAAAACATGATCTTGCGGGCCTCGAATGAACTCGACGAAGAAGGATAAAACGATCATCGAAATATCTAGTTTCCAAAAAGTATATTTTTGACATGGTTTTGAGATCTCAAAATTTGTGTCCAGATTTGTGTATAAAAGACAACTTTACCCCTTTTTGGGCCAGAACTTGGGTTTTTGGGCTTCAAACATGAATGGGCTGAAGACGAAAGTTGTAACACATAGTAAAATCATTCAAATGAAGTAAAAATCACAATTACCCGGAAACTTACACGATCCTCCCAAGCTTGCACGTGCACTCAGGCATTCCTGAGTGTGTCTGACTAATACTAAACGTTCTCAAAATCCCCAAAGCTATGTCCAAGACTAAACTAATTATTTCTAACCCAACAATAACTAAAACTACTTAGGACTAAACTCATACTAATCGTACACTAATCGAATTAGTCTGGGTCAGGGTCTAATATTTACAATTCAGCAAAATGTCTTTATATGTTTCTTTAAATATTTACTACTTATGCTCATGCCTAAATTGATTACCTGCCAAACCATTGTGTTTGACCCTTGTATGTTGGTGCCCAGGTGCATGCGACGTTGCCTTTGAGGAGGAGCGTCCGGAGGAGGCTCTTGAGCCACCCCCAGTCAGAGAGTGGCAGCCCAACGATGTCAACTAGACGTCGGGCGGGTTCTTGAGTTTCACCATTTTGTCATTGGGTTCCTTTATTATTTTGAGAATTGTATTGGCCTTTGTTGGCCTCTTATGGGATGTAACTAACTTAACTTACTTTTGTGTTAGTCTCATAACTTGAATTATGATGGGAATGCCAAGTAACTCTTTTTTTTATACTATGTCTTGATATTATTTGTCATAGCACTTAAAAATTTATTGGTGCTTATCTTGATGTGATTTGCTACACGCTTTCGCAAACTTGATCATGTGAGACAGATTCCGCGTGTCTCGGGAATCCTCACTGCGGGAACCTGTGGGAAAACAAACAAACACAATCACAATCGTCGCGGGCCCGGGATCCGTTTCGGGGTCGCGACACATTTGACCTATGAGTCGGCACCACTAAGCTTGGATAACCTCGTTGGTCTGATCCACCGACTTGGAGACCCCCCTCTTGTCCCGCCAGCTGCAGTTTGGATCCCGCTACCCGGTTATTACCGTGGTCTTGTCCCGATACCGCAGATTGCTACTGTGGTTCCGATGCCCGACTCGCTACCTTGGTCTTGTATAATATATGTATATGTATTTATAAGATCCACTATTTCTCCTCGAGTGACTGAGATCAGTGCCTAATTATTGCTCTGTCATTTTGGTGATAGTGGACTTAGCTTCGTGTGGTTGCCATCTTGCTAGTTCCCGATCCTTTGGATACCCTACATGTTTTATATTGCTTATTTGTTTTTCGGTAAATGATTCATTTCTTTTATGAAAGTTATTATTTAAACAGGTGTTAATATTTTCCAAGGTAAATTCAGTTATTGTTATATTGTTTCCCGTTCCTTGTACACACACGCTTTAAATTAATACCCGGTTTGTCGAATACTCATGCTTTTACATATGTTACAAATGAACATTGGTTTTGCCAGATTTCTATGGTTACACACGCTTTAAATGAATACCCGATTTGTTAAATATCCGTGCTTTTAAATATGTTTTAAATGACACTTATTTTGCCAGATCCCTATGTTTACACATGTTTTAAATGAATACCCGATTTGTTAAATATTCATGCTTTTACATATGTTTCAAATGAACATTTGTTTTGCCAGATTTCTATAGTTACACACGCTTTAAATGAATACCTGGTTTTTCGAATACTCATGCTTTTACATATGTTTTAAATGAACGTTTGTTTTGCCAGACCTCTATATTTACACATGTTTTAAATGAACACCCGATTGTCAAATATCTATGCTTTTATAGATGATGTAAATGAACATATGTTTTGTTAGATCTCCATGTTTAACTCATGCTTTAAACGAATACATGTTTTGTCAGAGATCCACGATTTTCCACCCATTTAATTATATGCAGCATTTGATCAAATAGCATGATTTATCATATGTTTTATTGTTCAGTATATTTATTATCTTTTCATCCACCTGCCAGACCGTCGTGTCTGACCCACTACTTTTGGTACTCAAGTCCAGACTTCTTCGTCCCGAGATGAGTACTTTATTGGCTGTGGAGCCATGTTTTACAGGTTGTTTTGTCGGCTATGTCATGTAGATATTGAGCTTGACATCGGAGTTGCATCACATTTGGGTAGGGGTTATTAACTTGTTATTAAATGGCTTTTATTAGCCTTTTCTTAGGATTCTTAATTAATTTACATTGATAATTTGTAACTTGAACAGATATGGGAATGTAATATCCTGTTATTGTCAGCTCTGTACTTTGTTGTGATGGTTTACTCCAGTCTGATATGGTTCTTGATATAATAGCTATATGCTAGAGGTTGAGTGCGACGCGGAATCCGATGGCCACAGACTCTGGGTTGTAACGCCCCGAAAGCTTCCGCAAAATATTCAGAGTGTGTTGAAATGTGTCGTCTTCACACACGCGGATCTTGGGAGAAAATATAATTATCCTTAATCCCATTCGCGCCCCCAAGGTTCTGGTTTGGGGTCGTGACATCTATAATTTTAGAAAACTCAAGGACCCACCTAAGAAATTTCCCAAATCAATTCTTTATAAAATAAGCTAAGGGGTTTAAGTTAAATTTATAAAAAGCTAAGGGTCCCCATTTTTAATTCAAGAAACTAATGGCACATGTGTTATGACTCAAATCATAACAGAGTTACAGAACTCATCCCTTCTTCCTTTTTTTTTAAATTCTAATGGCAAGTGTTAAAAGTCAATGCCATATGTTTTGCCATCCCATCCCCCACACGTCACCTCCTATAATCTCTTTTCACTCAACCATACACGTCATCACCTTCTACCTTTTTTTTCTCATCACAGAACGTGTTCTGTAATGGAGTCCAGCGGCGTCTCAGCTTCTGTGCACTTGGGATAACGGGCCACTAATCAAAAGGCCCACGATCAGACCCCATCAACATTGTAATGCCCCAATTCCGGATACCGATAAAGTCGTTCGAATATCCGAAGTTGGCACGCTACTTCCCGGAAAATCTGAGAACTTCCAAGATCGTAGGCCCGCAGTGAGGTCCAATTTAAAACTTTTTGAACCATATAGTAACAACAGTTAAATTGCGGAAGCATAACAAGTAAAGCGGAAGTAATAGGTATCAATATATATCAAATGTGAGCAGAATCATAGTCTAGTTCAAAGGTATTAAGTGTTAAGAGCAAAATTTAATTACATTTATGCTAACTATCCGGCTCAGTACAAAATTTCGCTCAAAAGCCCAAACGTTATAACGCTCATAGCCCTGGTAACGGCTCTCCACCCTCCGGCTCGACATCTGTGTCGGCCAGGCCCCATATGTAGTCTCCGATGACAGGCGCCTCAACTAGCGCAGCGCATCCTCTGCGATCTCCGGGTCAAGGCCTAAGCACCAAAGATGGGTTAGATCTAAAGATCTGACAAGTCACAGTATACAAATAACATAGGACATATATATCAAAAGAGTAGAGACAGGTATATAATTTAAAGAATAACAAGGTAAATGAACTAGGCAGTTGAGCAAGATAAGCATAAGGAATCAGGATAAATATACAACATCTAATCTACTACAAAATGGCACATTCACACGAGATGGAATACCGCGGGATATTATATCGCGGCCCTCCCATACTGAACACAGTTGCGGCGGGGAATCTCACCAGTACTGGGAATTACTAATCCCGCAAATCACTCATCAATCTCATCACACTCATCACTCAAGACCGGACCCGGTATCACACCGTCTGTCTTAACAACATATAGCTCATCATGATAGCTTCTCAACACTCATAATAGCTCCTACCGGGGATGATCAGTCCACAGGCTGAGCTTAAATCAACTGAGTGAATGTCTATGCCGACTCGAGAAACTCTAAGGGTCTGTGTTTGTCTAGGCTTTGCCTTGCGTGAACAAGGTCCTAACCAAGTCTCTAAGAGGTTTATATATCAATTAATCAATGGATTATAATTCAAGTCCAAACCCACTCGTTGGATCCATACCAAGGCCCATCAAATCCATGGCCTGGTCTAGAACAGTTCAAACGAGGCATCATATCCATTTCTACTGATAAACAGCTCCTTCTAATCCATAAGGAGTTATAATTCCAATATAAACTACATCTCCAATCTAAGGGTACACATATCCATACTTAGGCCCAACAAGGGCCCGCCTAGCCACAGACACGGGTCAATGTTCTCCCAAATCACACTATCGGGTCACCTCTAAGATATCCTAGGCTCAGGTCATTTATTTCCATTAATTAACAGTCATTAGCTACACTAAGGATATAAGAGTGACAATAGGAGAAAGGTGAAGTGTGAACTTCAAACATGAGAATCAATAGGGAAAATACAAGAGTCTAACCTAGGTAATGGACCACATTCAGGTTCAGGTCCATCTCCGGTAATTAGATCTCTAAATGAAGTCTCAGATGCCAAAGGATACTGTGTTTGGTGCTCCTGAGGTTACGGGCATCATTGACAACATTTAAGGATCGAATCATCTTAGATTAAACGACCAAAACCCTAATCGGTGGTCCCCACGAGTCAAGGTTGAGCCACACCGTTGACTCGGGCTTAGTACATTGATAAATGTCCATTTGGATGGTCAATGGGCCCCACAAATGATCACAACTTCAATTGACTGAAAACTGGAAAATCATAGTCTCCCAGTGTGCTCAGTCGACCTCGCATAGGCTCGGTCGACCTAGCACACGGGGGTTGACCCCCAGGTTGACCTGGTGTGCAGTGTACTCAGTCGACCTCCTGGCCTGGTGGGTCGACCGAGTGCACTGGAAAAACTGGTTCAGGCCTCCTGGAAGACTTAATTTGTTTCCAATGGTTCCCAGCGTGTCCGGTTGACCTCCTGGCTTGGGTGGTCGACTACATACACCAAAAACCTTGGTAAGAGTGATGTCCTAACTTTCAGACATTTTTCACTGCATTTCCTGTGTGCTCGGTCGACCTGGAGCAGGGCTCGGTTGTCACGCCCCCGAACCGAAACCTCGGGGGCGGGAGATGGGATTAAGCATAAGTATATTTTACTTCTCCCAAGATCCGCGTGTGTGAAGACAACACATCCTGAATATTTTTGCGGAAGCATTTGTGGCGTTGCGACCCGAAGTCCGTGGCCATCGGATTCCGCGTCGCACTCAACCTTTAGCCCATAGCTATTATATTAAGAATCATATCAGACTGGAGTAAACATCACAATAAATTACAGAGCTGACAGTAACAGGATATTACATTCCCAAAAATGTTCAAGTTACAATTATCAATGTACATTAATTAAGAATCCCAAGAAAAAGGCTAGTAAAAGCCATACAACAATAAGCTATAAACTACTACCCAAATGTGACGTAGCTCCGATGTCAAACTCAATGTCTACATGACATAGCCGACAAGACAACCTGCAAGGCATGGCTCCAAAGCCAACAAACACTCAACTCGGGGCGAATAAATCTGAACCTGAGTACCAAAAGTAGTAGGTCAGACACGACGGTCTGGCAGGTGGATGAAAAGATTACAATATAGCGAATAATAATACAAATGATAAATCATGCTATTTGCTCAAAATGCTGCATATAATTAAACGGGTGAAAACTCAGGAATCTCGGATAAAACATGTATTCTTTTCAAACATGGTTAAAACAGGAAGATCTAATAAAGCATGTGTTCATTTACATCATCTATAAAAGCATAGATATTTGACAATCGGGTCTTCGTGGAAAGCAAGTATGAATATGGAAGTTTGGCAAAACCACGTTCATTTAAACATATTTCAAAGCATGGATCTTCAACAGATCGGGCATTCCTTTAAAAACAGGTATACATATAGATATCTGACAAACCAAATGTCCTTTAAAACACGTGTAATCATATAACTCTAGCAAAACCATCGATCGTTAGAACCATATGTAAAAGCACGGGTATTCACCCAACCGGCATTCATGTAAAACATGTACGTGTGCAAAGGACATAAAACAATATAATAGTGACTGAATTTACAATAGAGAGCATTAACACTTATCTAAATAACAACTTTCATAAAAGCAATGAATCATTTATCTGAAAACAAGTAAGCAATATAAACCATATCGGGTGTCCAAGGAATCGGGAACTGGCAAGATGGCAATCACAAGAAGCTAAGTCCTCTATCACCGAAGTGACAAGAGCGGGACGTTGGTCTCAGTCACACAAGGTGAGGAGACTCAACGTAAATCATATACAATAATAAATATACGGGAACGGGACCACGGTAGCGAACCGGGTATCGGGACGGGACCACGGCAATAACCGGGTATCGGGATCCAAACTGCAGCTGGCGGGACGGGAGAGGGATTTCCAAGTCAGTGGATCAGACTGGCAAGGTATCCAAGCTTAGTGATGCCGACTCATAGGATAAAACCAATCGAGACATATCAAGTAATCAAGTACAGTAAATAAACGGGTAACGGGGGTGCTCAAGGGCACGTAAATAAACGGGTAAACGGGGGTGCTCAAGGGCACACTGTCATTTCATCTCGGGCAATGCATTTCGGGACAATTACTGTTACTAAAGTAACTCCAATGCTTTCGGGGAAACAAGTAAATCAAGTACAATAAATAAACGGGTAAAACGGGGTGCTCAAGGGCACACTTTCATTTCATATCATGTGATGCAAATCTCGGGAAATGAGGAAATATAATGCACTATACCATTTCGGGAAGAATATTGATTGCAAGATCTACTTAAGTGAATAGGGGTCCCGTATGTCGATTATGATAATTACTTGGTACTCCTTGAGTTTGAAGACATTCCGGGCTCCTTATGCACTTTTACTATTTTCACAACTTAAAATGAGCTTACGGGTAGTACTAGATTCCATACTAGGAAAAATCAAGGTTATAGACGGTCCATCCTAGGCATGACGTTAATTCGGAAACATCGACCAACCTATTCAGTCATCGAAAGGAATGGAATTCGCGATAACCAAGGCAAAAGACTTATATTTGGATATAAAGGAGTTATCGCGTCATTCCATCCCGTTCAAGATTGAAACGGATTGAACTTCGATGCCACTAAACTAACCGTGAGAAGCGTCGGCACAAGACATCTCACCCATAGTCCAATTAGTCCAAAAAGGGTAGCCAAGGTCCCACCTAGCACTAAGGAAAAAAATAAAATTCTCAAAATCCACCGGGTCCGATCGATCGGCCAAAATTTTCTGAACAGGGACCGATCGATCGGTCAAAATTTCTACACAGGGCCCGATCGATCGGTCCAAAAACCCTTACAGTTACTGACAGACCGATCGATCGGTCTGTACGTCCGATCGATCGGTCCTGGGCGCAGTGCAGGTCCGGGACTTGGATTTTCTTCATTTTTCTTTCCTTTCCTTCCAACATATAATCAATCACATAAAACTATAAACAAGGGGACTTAATCACATGTTTCCAAGACATTAAAATGAGCTAAAGAGCTCCTCATTCCAAGTTCCTCCATTTCCATCCTTTCCATCCATTCCATCCACAATAAAACTCAAAGTGGAGAAAACTCATTCATGTGAAACCATTTGAAATTCTTGACAATAGGATGCATGCACTTTCAAGAGCTTAACAAGAAAGAATAACTCATCAATAAGCACATCTCATAATCAATATTTATCATATCAAAAACAACTATTAAAATCACCAAAACCATTAATGAATCAAGATTTTCTCACAAAACATGTTAATAATCAAAACAATCCATTCATCCACTTGCCTTGGGTTAAGAAGATGCACAAATCACTCCACAAAAGCCTCAAAGAAGTCTCTAGCTCCAAACCCACCAAAACCCCCAAATTTTCCCATGAAAACCCTAGAAAATCCAATCCATTGCAAACCTCAATGAAAATCCATGAATGGAAGATAAAAATACTCCAAATGGTTTGGGAAAACAAAGATTAAAAGAAAGAAACCAAATGCTAACCTTTAAAGCCTTGAACCAAGAAGAAGAGCTTGAAAAGAGAAGTTGCCTTTGCTCAAAATCCATGAAAATAACATCTTTGGAAAGCTTGGAAGGTATGGAAGATGATGAGGAGATCAAATCTCCATTTACAATCAAGAGAAGCCAAGGGAGAGAGGAGAGAGAGAGTGGCTGAGAGAGGAGTGGTTCCAGCTCTTGCTGGAACCGTTGCAGGGAAATGGGTGAAGAGGAAGGAGAAGGAACCCATTTTATAAAGGGGTGGGTGTGGGCCCCACCTCACTTAAACTTCTCAAGGGAAAAACACAAGTTTCTGGGCCCCGGATGAAAACGACGAAGAAGACAAAATTCATCAGCGAAAAATCTACTTTCCAAAAAGTCTAATTTTGCCAAATTCTGAAATTTTCGAAATTAATGGACAGATTTGGTGTGAAAAGCCGATTTTGCCCTCTTTTTCGAAAAACGCGATTTCTGAGCATTAAATCGAAATGGTCGAAACATGAAAGTTGTAGGATTCCTCAAGATGAATGCAACGGGCCAAAAACACAATACAAAACGAATCGGGAAAATCTCACAAGTAAATACAAAGCCGAAAAGGGAACCCCCAAAGGGCCCCACAAGCTACCAAAGCACTCAAAAGCCCAAAACTAGAAGAAAACCATTCTAGCTCACAAACTCAACCCAACAACTACTAATCCCACTAGGAGAAACTAATCCACAAATAAAACAACACTAATCCAAGAGATTAGGGGTCGGGTTCTCACATCGGTCGACCTGGAACACAGGGTGTCTGGGTTTCAGGTGAAAAACCAACTCTCAGTCATTTCCTGTAAAAACAGTGTGCCCGGTCGACCAGGTACACTGAAAACTCAGTGCTGCAGGAAAAATTAACTGGGAGCTGTTTTTCCCAATTTTCAGTGTGCCAGGTCGACCTGGTACACTGAAAACTCAGTCTGCAGGAATTGTTTAACTGAGACCTATTTTCTACAGAAATAGTGTACCCGGGTCGACCTGGGCAGTGCCAGGTCGATCTTGTACACTGCAAAATCTGTAGAAACCCAGTTTCAGGGTTTTTTCCATTTTCAACCCGATTTTACACCAAAACACCTCCAATCACTCCCAAACTTCACCAAATCATTGAAAAACTCAAAACACTACAATGCCCATCATCCAACACTATTTAGGCCCATTGATCTTCCAAATGGGGTGAAACCCATCCATCAATGCCAACCATCCATAAAACTAAGCTCAAAGTAGTTTCTAACACATGAATAATAACATAACTGAACTAATCATCACAGAATCAAATGAAACAGAACATACATTCTATATTAAAAGTATATTGCACTTGCCTTTGTGAAGAGAAGGTTGTAGAGATGGAGAAGAGGAGAGAACCAATCCAATCCAAATGAAGAAGAAGAAGAAGATGACCCAGCTCCTAGATTTTCTCCCAGCACAAGAACAGTAGCTCAATCCTAAGTCTAGAAGAGAAATGAGAGAGAGGAAGAAGAGAGAAATGGAAGAGTGAATAGTAGCTAAGGGTTTTGGGGAAATGTGCTGGATTTATAGGATTTGGGGGTGGCTAAAGACTAAAAAGCCCTTTAGGGTTGCATAGAATTAGGGTTAGGGTTGGGGGCAAATGGGTCTTTAGGTGGGAAAGTTCTAGAATGGTGCTTTTTAGGAAGACCCCCCTATAGTTAACTCTAATCCCTAGCTAGGGCCTCCCCTCACTAATTAACCCTAGAATTTACACAAGACTCCCTATAACCCTAATACTAATACATCTAGACTAGTCTAACTCAACTTAGGAGATTAATACATAACTACCCTGATTAACCCCTAATTAACATAATTAGCTAGTAATTAATATTAATTAGTATTTAAAAAATACAATTAGAGGGCCCACAAGGGGTGGGGGCTCACAAACATAGTCGCCCAAGACCCCTCTACAAGATGTAGGGATCTTATATGCGATCGGTGGCCTACCTGGGCCCCACAGTCCCAAAAATGGAATCCCCCCCCCCTCTGTTTTTTTTATTATACAGTCAGCCACCTTTGGGTCGCTGGATGGTGGACCCAACAAGGCCCACCTCACACGGGTCCGCCATCCCTATGGTTGCCCGTGGGTCCACTATCGGATCTACGGTCTTGATCAATCATCAATGGGGTCCACCTAGGCCCCACAACCAATACACAATAATAAGGCCTCACGTTTTGCATCCGGGAACTGTGATCCGGTCTTGGGTTGACAGTAATGCAAGAAAAATAAGAAAATCCATACAATGATCTCCAATCTCCGATCTCATCACAAAAACAATTAACATCATAAAAAGGGCTTCAAAGGGTTTCTATATGCACCATACTGGAATAATCATCGAAAAACACATGTATTAAACTCACAAAGTATGTTTAAGTACTTGCCTTTTACCGGGGTTGAAAAATGCACCGATCCTAACCAAAAACCAAACCGAGATTCCCACAGCGCTCGAGAATAATCCTATCACCAATCTGACAGAGAATATGGGAAAGGAATGCTCAGATAAATAGATCTATGGTTCTCTTACCCAAATCTTCCATTGGAAAGAAAAAGGAGATAACCCAAGAATATAGATCTACTTCTAATGGTTTGAGGAGATGATTACCTGAGATAAGAAAGTTGAACCAAGAATGATTGTGTCTTCAGATCTTGATTCTGATGGCTGGATCCAAAAGTTGCAAAGGCTTGGGAAGTTGAAAGAGGAAGAAGACAAAGAATAACCGGAAGGAGTTGCAGAGATAAGTGGGAAGGGATAAAGACATGTGTTCGTAATAAAGGGGATTAGGTTAGGAAGATATCCTCTGGGTTTAAGTCGTTGGGTCAAAACTACGGGTCAAGTCACCTATCCATTAACCCAACTCACCAATCCACACATCTAATCTAACGTGTGCCCCACTTAATCCTAACCACTTAAATAACTAAAATACATTTAATTAAAATAATAGTAATATTCAAATTAAAATATAATAAAAATATTAGAAGTGGGGCCGGGATCTTACATTCTCCCCCCCTTAGGACATTTGGTCCTTCAAATGCAGTTATACCTCTGGAAGAAGATGCGGGTAAAGCTTCTTCACTTGGTCCCGGAGTTCCCAAGTAAATTCTCGAGGACTATGGTGCTCCCACTGAACTTTCACCCAATGTATTGTTCGAGTCCTGAGAACTTGCTTCTTCGTGTCGATGATCCGAGAAGGTTGCTCAACATAAGTAACATCTGGCTGCAATTCCAATGGCTCATACTGCAACACATGAGATGGGTCTGCGATATATTTCTTCAACATCGAGACATGAAAAACATTATCTATCGCCGACAACGCTGCTGGTAAAGCCAATCTGTAAGCTACTTTTCCAATTCTTTCCAAGATCTCAAATGGACCAATATATCTCCGAGATAATTTCCCTTTCTGCCCAAACCTTAATGTTCCTCGTGTTGGTGAAACCTTTAGAAACACATGTTCACCAATCTCAAATTGAAGATCTCTCCTCTTCAAGTCTACATAACTCTTTTGTCGGCTTCTAGCAATTTTCAACCGATCATGGATTTGCTTCACTTTCTCACTAGTATCACTAACGATAGATGGACCATGAAAACTCCTGACACCTATCTCCTCCCAACAGATTGAGGTCCTGCATCGACGTCCATACAACGCCTCAAATGGTGCCATGCCGATACTGGAATGATAACTATTATTGTATGCAAACTCACACAATGGGAGACTTTTCTGCCAATCCTTCCCAAAATCAAGGACGCAAGCTCACAACATATCTTCCAGTGTCTGATTAGTCCTTTTAGTTTGACCGTCGATCTGAGGATGATACGCTATACTAAAATTCAATGATGTGCCCAGAGCTTCCTGAAGTTTAGTCCAGAATTTGCCCAAAAATCTAGGATCTCTGTTTGATACAATCGATCAGGGAACACCATGAATTGTGACAACCTTCTCCATATACATTCTAGCTAACTCATCCCGAGGTGTCTTCATGCTCATTGGTAAGAAATGTGCCACTTTAGTTAATCTGTCAACTGTCACACAGATACTATCTTTGCTATGCATTGATGGCAACCCAGAGATAAAATCCATCGTTATGTGTTCCCATTTCCAGTCGGGCACTTCCAACTTTTTTAAAAGTCCTGGGGGTTGCTTCCGTTTTGCCTTTACTTGTTGACACACTAAGCACCTTGCTGTAAATTCTGCTACAGCCCTCTTCATATTACTCCACCAATAATGATTACGCAGGTTTTGGTACATCTTTGTACTACCCGGATGAATAATATAGCGGGAATGATGTGCTTCTGTCATGATCTCATTCTTCAGTTCTTCTATATTTGGCACACATAACTGATCTTGAAAGTACAACACACTCTCCACTATTCTAAAATCTGGTCTGCTGTCAATCTGTTCGATCACTCGAGCTAGCTCTGGATCCTCTGCCTGTCTGCTTTTGATCCTGTTCAAGATTTCTGGTTCCCAAACAAACATATGGGCGAACGTAGCCTTGTCATCAATTGATTGCAAAGACACTCCCAAATCAAGGAAAATTTCTGCCCAAGACCATTCTGCTCTTAAACACGCATTAGTTGCTGCCCTTTGACTCAATGCATCAGCCACTACATTGGCTTTCCTAGGATGATATTTGATTGGAAAATCAAAATCCTTCATATATTCCATCCACCAGGTCTGTCTCATGTTTAATTCAGGCTGAGTGAACAAATATTGAAGACTTCGATGGTCTGAATGAATTTCAAACATCACACCGTATAAGTAATGACGCCACATCTTCAATGTCATGACCACTGCTGCAAGTTCCAAATCATGAGTGACATACTTTTTCTCATGCTCTTTCAATTGTCTAGAGCCATAAGCCACTACCTTCCCATCCTGCATAAGCACACAACCCTATCCAACCTTCGAGGCATCCGTGTAAATGACAAATCTACCATTTTCTATAGGCAATGTGAGCACTGGAGCTGTAGTCAACCTAGTCTTTAACTCCTGAAAACTTGCTTCACATTCATCAGTCCACATGAACGGTACATCTTTTCATATTAATCTGGTCAATGGAGCAGAAATGGATGAAAATCCTTTCACAAATCTCCTGTAGTAACCTGCTAAACCCAAGAAACAACGAATCTTTGTTACTGACATGGGTCTCTGCCACTTGACCACTGCCTCAATATTTCCTGGATCTACTGCCAAACCTTCCTTGCTGATGATGTGACCCAAGAAAATTACTTGCTGAAGCCAAAATTCGCATTTACTCAACTTGGCACAGAGTTGATGCTCTCTCAAAGTCTGCAATGTTGACCTCAAATACTGCTCACGATCTTCTCGAGACCGAGAATATACTAACACGTCGTCTATAAAAACAACGTTAAACTGGTCGAGAAATGGAGCAAATATCTTATTCATCAAGGCCATAAATACTCCTGGAGCATTGATTAACCCAAATGGCATTACTAGAAACTCGTAGTGGCCATATCTTGTTCTGTATGCTGTCTTCTGAATGTCCTGATCTCGAACTCTGAGCTGGTGATATCCTGATCTCAAGTCTATCTTTGAGAAATATTTAGCTCCCTGAAGCTGATTAAACAATTCATCGATCCTTGGGAGAGGGTATTTCTTCTTGATTGTGACATGATTGAGTTGTCGATAATCTATGCACATCCTCATAGAGCCATCCTTCTTCTTCACAAATAAGACCGGCGCACCCCATGGTGATACACTTGGTCTCACAAATCCCCTGTCCAACAAATCCTGCAATTGAGTTTTCAACTCTCTGAGTTCTGCTGGAGCCATTCTATATGGAGCTTTAGAAATCGCAGCTGTCCCTGGCACCAATTCAATCGAAAAGTCTATCTCCCTAACTGGAGGTAAGCCCGGAATTTCATCCGGAAAAACATCCGGGAACTCATAGACCACTGGAATATCCTCCACCCCTTTTGACTGTTTATCCTCCGTGATAAACGCCAAATATCCTTCACATCCAGATTTCAACAATCTTTCTGCTTTCAATGCCGAGATCCTACATGTCTGAATTGGTTTCCTCCGACCAACAAATTCAATAGTGTCAGAATGCAATGACAACTTGATTGTTTTAATAAAACAGTCCATCATTGCTCTATAGGTCGCTAGCCAGTCCATACCAAGTATGACATTGAAATCCTTCATCGTTACAAGAATCAAGTCTGCAGGTAAGATGAAATCCCCAATTTGAACTCGGGTACTCGGAAAATATTGGTGGCAACGAACCTGCTTGCCCACTGCGGTACCCACTGCTAAAGCAACATCTAATCTCATTACAGCCTCACTGATATGTCTAGCAAAATCATGGGAAACAAAGGAATGTGTAGAGGCAGGGTCAAATATGGCCTTAGCTTCTACCTCTGATATTAGAACAATACCTTCCACAACCTCTGCAAAAGCATCTGCATCCTCATGAGTAACTGCATATACTCTGCCCATATGCTGAGCTTGGTTTGGCTGCCCTTGCACTGGCCTAGGTGCTCTTGGTTGACCCACTGGTTGTTGTTGCCTTTGTGGCTGGAATTGCCTCTGCTAACCTTGCATTGGCCTCTGCTGTCCTAGGACTGGCCTCTGCTGCTGTGGCGCTGCACCCCTATATTGCTGATACTGAGGGGCTGGTGCTTGGTACATTTGTTGTTGGGGTGCCCGAGGAATCTGCTGTGGTCCCTGCGAAGGTGCTGTCATCCAAGGCTGCCGTGCAGGAGCACAAGAAGCTGTTAGCTGGGACACTGGCAACTGACTACCGCCATTGGAACAATCGCGAACTCGATGGCCAATCTGCCCACAATGAAAACACGCCCCTGTCTCTCTGTAGCACTGCTCAGTAGGATGGTTCTTTCCGCATCGTCCACACAATTGTCTCTGGCCACCTGAGGGTTGACCTTGAAACTTCAGTTTCTTCGGGTTGCCTTGGCTAGAAGATTGCCTCAACTGATGTTGCTGATATTTAACCTGTCGTTCTACTGCCTTCTTCTTTAGTGCACCTTCAACACAATATGCACTTTTCACAATCTCCTAGAATGTCGGGCGTTGATTGTCTCCGATCATCATGTAGATATCAGCTGATAACCCATCAAGAAAACGCCTGATTTTCTCTTCGTCTAGAACAACTAGTGTAGGTGCATACTTAGCCAATCTTGTGAACTGTTGTTCATACTGCTGCACTGACATGTCACCTTGCACTAAGTTCTGAAAATCCCTCTTCCACTGGTCCTTCACATATTTGGGAATAAATTTATCCATAAACTCCGTAGTAAATGTTTCCCAGACATTCTCTTCAGCCACTACCTCTGCTTGCACTACTGCTTTGACTGAATTCCACCATTGGAGAGCTATTCCTCTGAACATGTAAGCTGCCAAATTAACTCGCTACTTTTGAGTTCAATTGAAGACTGCAAAGATTTGCTCCAACTGTTCTATAAAATCATCCGCTACCATGGGATCTTCAGACCCGTGAAACTCAAGATGAACCCTCTTCCTGAATTTCTCATAGAGGCCATTTTGATCTACTTCCCTGGGAGGCATGACCACCTGCACTGGCTAAGCTACTCGATCGGTCAAGGCTAGGATTTGAGCCTGGAATACTGTTCTATCTCTATCTACTTGTGCCCTCTCAGCAGCTCGTTCTTCCTTTTCCCGTTGTTTTTCTGCAGCTTGTTCAACTTCGCGTGCTTTCTGCTGATCATTTTGGGTAGTCTGGGCTTGCACAAAAGCTTGCAAGAGTTGGGTGAAACGACCGTCTGGATTATTGGATCCATTCCCAGGTTCCTTGTCCTGAGATCTAGTTGTACGTTGTGCCATGACCTACAATGAAATGACAATGGGTTAGATTCTATGTAACAAGCTAACAAACAATTCTATAAGCTTTACGGTTAGCATGTAAAGCGTGTCTAACGGAATTCACAATTCTCACCACGTCCTATTATTTCTATCCATTTTTAATATCCAAAAATAGCGCCGGCTCTGATACCAACTGTCGCATCCCCTAAAATAAGAATTAGGAAAAACGTGAAAAATTAAATCAAATTCAAATTTCATGTGTTTAATACAACACAAGCTTCCAAAAGTGGACCCACAAAAAATTTCAACCTGTGGTGAGTCAAAGTAAATTTCATTAAATGCAGCAAAAGCTTTATTCAATTGGTATCCAATGTTCATAAATGAGAACCCACACAAATTCAGATAAAACAATAATAGTTAAAGTTGCTAAATAAATTAAATAATTTCTAAAAGATGTCTTAACACTAAAAAGAAAGTTCATTTTAAATAATTCTACGGTATCGTTCTCTTTTGTGTAGGCTCAGACGGCTCCAAAGCCATCTCCGGCATCCCACTCGGGTTCATCAGTTGGCTCAAACGTTTGAAACGTTTGACCCACCTCCGTCTCCTCGGTAAAGTAGGGCTTGGTACCTATGCACCAAATATTACAAAGTAAACAACAAGTATATAATGATAATTCAAAATTTAATACAACAACAAGAAGAATATAGACGAGAGTGATCATATAGAAGTAATGACAAGAAAGAACGTATAGCATAATCCAAATAAAACAAAAAGAGCAATATGATTTACACGAAGACAAGTGTCCCCGATTTGGGTGGTTAGCCCTAAATAAATCGGGAGAGCCCGTCCATAACATCGGTGGTCATAAACCGATCAAATTAAAAAAAATCAGGATAACCTGTTCACATTCAAAGTGGATTATAAGTGATCCGTTCACATCGGTGATCAACCGTCCAAATATCAATCTGCAGTCGTCCATAAATGACCTACATAAACATAAACATCTAAGCATAATAGACCTGAATAATAAAGCTCCGACACAAGAGTCCTAAGTCAAAGTAAAGTGCTGGCCATTCCACATTCCATATCATAATCAAATCATCATACAAAAATTACCAAGCCACTTTATAGTCCATAACACACATTAGGGTATGCATCTAAAGGAATACATATCCTAAACCAACATATATATGCATGCGAAGGTTAAGACATAGATATGAATCGATCCTAAGGTCAAACATAAGGTCTCGTACCCAACAACCATGGGAATTTCTAATAAATATAAGATCAACACATCAATTTTCCATCAATGGTGCATAGACCCACTTAAGGGTTTTCCAATAGAAATGTGTTGAACTTGAGTCCACTAGCATTTCCCTGAGGTCATACCAAGTACTAAACTCTATGTTAGTAATATACCGTGTGCCCGGATGATATTTACTTCCAAAGATCCACTAATAAAGTACAAAAATATAATTTTAACACATTAAAAACTAAGATGTCATTTAATATTAATTTGCAAATAAAAATAATCTTGGTCTATAATTTTAGAAAACTCAAGGACCCACCTAAGATATTTCCCAAATCAATTCTTTATAAAATAAGCTAAGGGGTTTAATTTAAATTTATCAAAAGCTAAGGGTCCCCATTTTTAATTCAAGAAACTAATGGCACAGGTGTTATGACTCAAATCATAACAGAGTTACAGAACTCATCCCTTCTTCCTTTTTTTTTTTAAATTCTAATGGCAAGTGTTAAAAGTCAATGCCATATGATTTGCTATCCCATCCCCCACACGTCACCTCCCATCATCTCTTTTCACTCAACCATACACATCATCACCTTCTACCTTTTTTTTCTCATCACAAAACGTGTTTTGTAATGGAGTCCAGCGGCGTCTCAGCCTCTGTGCACTTGGGTTAGCGGGCCACTGATCAAAAGGCCCACGATCAGACCCCATCAACATAGTCGCCCAAGACCCCTCTACAAGATGTAGGGATCTGATATGCGATCGGTGGCCCACCTGGGCCCCACAGTCCCAAAAACGGAATTCCCCCCCCCCCCCCCATTTTTTTATTATGCAGTCAGCCACCTTTGGGTCGTTGGATGGTGGACCAAACAAGGCCCACCTCACACGGGTCCGCTATCCATATGGTCGCCCGTGGGTCCACTACCGAATCTAAGGTCTTGATCAATCATCAGTAGGGTCCACCTGGGCCCCACAACCAATACACAGTAATAAGGCCTCACGTTTTGCATCCGGGAACTGTGACAGATCCTGTCTTGGGTCGACAGTAATGCAAGAAAAATAAGAAAATCCATACAATGATCTCCAATTTCCGATCTCATCACAAAAACAATTAACATCATAAAAAAGGCTTCAAAGGGTTTCTATATGCACCAAACTGGAATAATCAACGAAAAACACATGTACTAAACTCACAAAGTATGTTTAAGTACTTGCCTTTTACCGAGGTTGAAAAATGCACCGATCCTAACAAAAACCCAAACCGAGATTCCCACAGCGCTCGAGAATAATCTTAGCACCAATCTGACAGAGAATATGGGAAATGAATGCTCAGATGAACATATTTATGGTTCTCTTACCCAAATCTACCATTGGAAATAAAAAGGAAATAACCCAAGAATTTAGATCTACTTCTAATGGTTTGAGGAGAGGATTACCTGAGATAAGAAAGTTGAACCAAGAATGATTGTGTCTTTAGATCTTGATTCTGATGGCTAGATCCAAAAGTTGCAGAGGCTTGGAAAGTTGAAAGAGGAAGAAGACGAAGAATAATCGGAAGGAGTTGCAGAGATAAGTGGGAAGGGATAAAGACGTGTGTTCGTAATAAAATGGATTAGGTTTGGGAGATATCCTCTAGGTTTAAGTCATTGGGTCAAAACTACGGGTCAAGTCACCTACCCATTAACCCAACTCACCAATCCACACATCTAATCTAACGTGTGCCCCACTTAATCCTAACCACTTAAATAACTAAAATACATTTAATTAAAATAATAGTAATATTCTAATTAAAATATAATAAAAATATTAGAAGTGGGGCCGGGATCTTCCAATAAAAGGTCAGCTGCCGAAGTTTATGGAAGAGGAAAAGTAATAAAAAAAACAGTAAGAAGAAGAAGAACCTGAGTAGCACTGGCAGCCCCAGCAGCAACTGGATCGAGCAGCAGCTGGGTCGAGCGGAGGTGTAGCAACTGGTGGAGCACTCCAGCTGAACAGCAACAGCAGTAATGGGTCAATCCTAATAGGTTATGCTTCTTCTTCTTCTTTTCCTTCTCTGTCAGACAAGCTGAGCAGCAGTCAGAGGGTTCGGCTACTGCCTCTGCCTCTTCTTCCTTTCATTTTCTTCTTCTTGTTCTTCGTTTCTTCTCAGTCGAACGAAAGGGGCGAACTAAAGGGGGTTGGGTTATGGACTTTCTACTTTTAAGTTAAAAAAAGAATGGGAAAATTTCAAAAAAAGTCCTTAACTTTTGGGCGATTTTCAAAAAAGGGTCAAAAGAAATCAATATTTCAAACACGTATGAAAGTTTGCAAGACTTCTTTCACTCAAGTCCAATCCAGCAATCCATACCCACTGGCGGTAATTCTTTATAAACAAAAAACTCAAAAGGACAAAAGTGTCCTTGGTGAGTAGCTAGTAGGTAAAAAAGAAATTTTCAAAACAGTCCTAAACTTTTTAGGTGGGCACTCTAATTATTAACCTAGTCAATAGTTAATTTCAATTTTCACGTCATAATCAATCCAATATTTAGTCACTATAATTATTAAGGTAGATTTCAGTGCAATCAATGCATTGAACATATATAAGTGACATGGAACAAGAAAAAGTGATCTTATAGTTGGTCCAACATTGATTACAAAGCCACTTGATTTCTTAGATTAAGATGAATGAAACAAAAAAAAAGATTGAGTGTTTAATCGCTTCTTCCCTTGGAAAGGTTATGGTGTGAGGCCATTGGGCGCGAAGCCCTTCCACTTCAAGTTTGAGGTTTGAACCTATCCCTACATCTTTCGTTTTCATCCCTTCCCACCCTGCAATGTACACTTTTCAAAAAGATTGCGTGTTTCCTCTCTTCTCCCCCTGGAAAGGGCATGACATGAGGCCATTGGGAGCAAAGCCCCTCCAATTCAAGTGTGAGGTCTGAACCTATCCCTATGTCTACCATCTTCAACCCTTTCCACCCTGCATTATACACAGTTCCGCATCAATTGGTATCATCGGATCAAAAATCAATTATTGCAGTGGTTTCACAAGATCCATCCGTTGGAGTCCCTTACATTGACTTTAATTATCTTTGGGGATCAACGATGGAAACCTGAAGATTGAGATCAAATGATGCAGAAGGTTCGATCACATTCACATCCATACAAAATCTAGCCTTCAAAAGAAGCGATGCTTTAAATGTCACAGCCCCGCCTAACTCAGCATGAAATTTTTTGCTTTGCCCCACACGCGCACGCTAGGACTTCCCAGGATGTCACCCATCCTAGTACTTCTCCCGCCCGAGCACGTTTAACTCTAGAGTTCTTACAATTTCTGGGGCCGCACGGTTTTAAAATGCTTTATGTTGAGTTAAGACGGAGTTTGACTTATAAGACCAGGGTCAATACTTGGATATTTTTGATGCGGGACTAGTGGGTACTCTCGGTTTGAACCCGTGGTTGAGGGTGCCGCTCTGACCAAGTTCTCTCACTCTCCCCCACAAAAAATAGAGTTGTCCTCGGCTTTGATAACAACCGTTACAACTCACAATGCCGCCCAACTCATCATGAAATTGTCCGCTTTGGCTCAGGTGCGCGCGCGATGACTTCCAAGGAGGTCACCTATCCTAGTACGGCTCCCGTCAGAGCATGCTTAACTCCAAAGTTCTTACAGTCTCCAGAGCCACACGATTTTAAAAGGTCTCATGTTGAGTTAAGACGGAGTTTGACTTATAAGTCTAGGGTTAGGACTTGGATATTTTCGATGCGGGACTAGTAGAGACTCTTTGTTTGAAGCCCGTCATTGACACGTTACGCCTCGTGGTAAAGGGTGTCGCCCGGATCGAATTCTCACATGAAGCCTATTTAGAGTTGGAGGAAAAAAAAATCAAATACAATTTTCAAGCCATACATTGAAGATAAAGCTAAATCAATAATTGAGAAGTTCGTACTAACAATATTTGATCTAGGAGGACATCTACAAAACTTAAGGTTGTGTTTTCTCGAAGGGGAGAGTGGTATGGGTTAGGTCCACCTGACCTGATGCTTAACAAAAAATAAAATGCCCTTTTGCCTTGTGATTTGTGTTAGAGAAAATATGAAATGGCTAAAAGTTTCTTCTCTAAGCTCTTGATGTAGGGCTATGGCTCGACAGAGAAGTGGTAGCGACTATATGGACTTGGCTTGCTGGGAGTGGCTATGATTGTGGCTTGCAAAAGATGGTGAAGAAGTAGGTGAAGATGGAGTCACGGTGATTGTTGCTTGGCGATTGGTGAAGGAGGACGACAATGTTGGAAGTGACAATGCGGTTCGCCGAGGAGTTCCCGACAATTGGTGCTAGATGTGCACCTCTCTCACTGTATTCTTCTTTTATTCTTGATCTTTTTTTTTTCACTTCTCTTGTTCTCTTTGTTCCTTTTCCTTTTTTTTTTTGGCTATGGGTTGGGATTTCTGAGGTTGGATGAGCCTCGAGGATTGGTATGGGAGTTTTGGAAAATTTCTAGGTTTTGGTGATCTCGGGATTTTTGGTTGGGAAAGGGGTAGGGTTCCAATTTGGGTTAAGATGGATTGACAGAATATGGCTGGGATGGCTTGCAGTTTGGGTCAAATTGAGGGTTCTGGGAATTGAGGATTTGGTCTAGGGCTTGAGAATTTAACTTAGGATGAACTGATGGACCTCACTTTTCGCACATTATTAGCTAATAGATAGATCTTTCTTTCCCCATCCCCAACGATTCATGTGCATCCTAGTGAGCCCAACAACTTGGATCGCATATAGCTTAAAAATGGCTTGGTCTCTATAGTGTGTGCAAGGATGAAAATATTGGCTGCTACATAGCGTAGCAGCAGTGGCGACTATGATAATGTATTTTATTGGAGCTCTCAACCGTGGCGGCCCATAGCGGCCGCCACAAACCCATAGCAGCCGATACGAACCGCTACATATATTTACCAGCAGCTACACCGCTGCATTGGAAAAAAAAAACCCCTTCATTCATTGGCTGGGTGGAAGTAGAACACCAATGGAAAAAAAATAAAAGAAAGAGGAAGTCCAAACAAAAAGAAAGAAAGAAAAAATAGAAAAAGAAAAAAAAACAGAAAAAAGAAAAGGGCATACCTGGAGCAGCTGATCCACCACGGTCATCTAGCAACGGCAGCAGCATCACCACCACCGTCCGGCAACAGCAGCACCTCCGTCTGGCAGCAACAACGTTCTTTTCTCTTCATTTCTTTCTTTTTTTTTTTCCTCCTCCTCCTCCTCCTCCTCCTCCTCCCTTCCTTCTCTTTGCCTTTCTCAATGCCTTACCAACCCTTGCAGCGAGTGTGGAATAGGGTTTGGATAGCCCTCGATATTTTATTTGAAGAATGACATAGGGTTTGGAAAGGCCCCTTTGGTTTTTTTGGTCTATTACATGCTTCTATGGGGCTACCTAGGACGAATCTTGGTCTATTACATGCTTCTATGGGCCTACCTACTAATGAACACACTCAACATTAACGAGATTAGTAAAATATTTTGCATTACTAATCCTATTCATTAATCACTTTAATTAAAAAAAGGGTCTTAATTAAATTTCATTTTAGTTGAAAGTAGGACTTAATTAAATTTCACACTAATTAAAAATAGGCCTTAGTTTAATTTCACTCTAATTGAAAATAGGCCTTAATTAAGTCTCACTCTAGCTGAAATCAGGTTTAGTTAAATTTCAATCTAATTGAAAATAGACCTGGCCAAATAACACTCTAATTGAAAATTAGTATAGCCAAATTTGACTCTAATAGATATGGGCCCTGACCAAATCCCACTCTAATAAATATGGGCCTGAGCAAATCTTATCTAATGGGAAATAGGGCCTGGCCCAATATTACTATAACACGAAATGAGCTATAGCCAATTTTCACTTTTATAGTAAAAATAACCCTTACCAAATATGTTGTGCAATTTTGCTAAAATTGCTTACTTGTGCAGTGTTTCATTATAAGTATTTTGTCACTTGTGAATGAATATATGTAGATAGAGAGATTAATATTGCCAACGGTATAGGGCCTCATATAATGAGGGGACCGCTACGCCCCCTTATCTTAGTTATTTTTGCACAAAAAAAAAAAAAAACATTTTCTATCATTTTCCAAAATTCTAGATTTTTTGAAACTTTTTAAAAAAATTTGACAATTTTTTCAAAACACACTGCTATGCCGCTACGCTACATAGTGCCCACTTCATAGCATTTTGGCGGCAGGCGTATGCTATTTTCATCCTTGAGTGTGTGTACCCCCCCCCCCCCCCCCCCCCACACACACACACACACACCCCACCCCATCATCATCATCAAAGCCTTGTCCAGTTGTCTCAACTTTGTTGGGGTTAGCTACATGAATCTTGTCTCTCCATTCCGATATATCTTGAGACAAATCCTCATGTCAGTTGCACTTCTTTAAATCTATTTTTCCTACCTCCATCCACATCCGCTTTGGCCTACCCCTTCCCCTTTGTGGGCCATTAACCTGCATAGCAAAACTTTTCCTTACCGGCGCCGTTGCTAGCTTGCATTGGACATGCTTAGCCCAAACATAAATTCTGAGATGATATATGTGTGTGTGAGGAATTCCACGGAATGCCTCTTTCAAAAAGGAGAGTTTTTGCCCCAGCTTAAGTTCCAATAAGAGAGAGATCTTGCTATTAGTACACATGAAAGGAGGAGTCGATTCATTAGCAATAACTACCATACCTCAAAAGTTGCACTCAAAGAATTAAAAGAAACACTCGGTTCCCGTCCCTCTGAAAACTTATATCCCTTTCTCTCTTAAATCGACCCACTTATTACGATGGTTTTGGATATTTTTTGTAAGACCGCGACCCAGATTCTCACGATTAGTGTTAATTAAGTGGGAGATTATTCTCTTAAGTGGGATTAGAGGTCGTTTGATTAGAGTATGGTTTGTTCATAGCTTTGAAAATTTTTGAGAGCGTTTGGATTTAGTCTGACATGCTTAGGGGTGCCCTAGGTTACACATGTAAGCATGGGGGAAAGATTCTTGATTTCGATAAATTATGATTTTTATTCCTTTTGAGAGATTTTGTTATTGGCCACAACTTTCATGTTCATTTCAACCATGTCCAAAGCCCATAAACCCGGTTTACGGCCAAAAAGAATAAAACAAACTTTTCACGCTCAAATCTGTGCATGATTTTTATAGTCTTCAAACCATGTGAAATTTATACTTTTTGGAAACTAGATTTTTTGAGGAACATTTTTTCCTTCGTCGATCTCATTTGGGCCGCAGGAAGGGTTTCCGGCCACTTGAAGTCTTAGGCCTGGTGGGGCCCACTCCCCACTAAACTTAACGTTTCTCTCCCTCAGTCTCGTTCAAAATTTCTCTCCATCTCAGTTCAGAAACTCAGAACACTCAGAGAAGAACTCATTCCTCTCCTTCTTCTTCACCGTGCATGCCTTACGTTTTGGACTTAGAATGAATGTCTGATTTCACCATTGTCCTCCCCTTTCTCCGTGCTTCCGCTGGATACCTTTCGGTGCAAAATTCCTGCAGAACTCCATCTCCTCTCTATTCCTTCTTGTTTAGGACAACTACAGGTGAGAAATGCATTTCAGCTCCCATTTATGGCTTTGTCAGGTCCCTTAGACCTTCAAATCCCTACATGCAAAGTCTCCTTCCTTCCATCTAAGCTCTTCAGGGTGCTTCCACTTTAATTATCTTCCTTCCTTGAGAGATTCTCTATTGCTCTCTTTCTCCTTCCATTGTAACCATTCTGAACTCATTAATCATTTTCCACCTCTACATCCATGGAGAGAATTAGAAGCATCTAAGATATGCACAATTATGTTGGACATAAATCGGGCATGACCTTAGTGAAAAGGATCAACGATGACAAAGTCTACAGTATCATCTTGGGGTAATTAATCTGAACGACATATTTATGCAATGTTCTTGAAACATGTATCATAGATCTAAGTTAAAATCTTATTTTGAAAATGGTTACACTTTTGGGAATTAAGTAACAGCGTTAGCTAACATTGGGGCTGTCCAAATCTCATAGAAGTGGTAACAAAAGTAGTTCCCAGCAGCAACAGTAGTCTTTGCTACTCTACTATTCTGTGTGACTTGGATCTGATCATGTTCTTATTGCAGTTTATAATATTCCATCGGCTATGCACATTTGGTAGAAGAGTTACTAGTTTGTAGTTGCAACTTGTGGACAACTAGACTTAACTACGGTGGTAGTGGACATAGCAGCAGTTGCTGTTTTATTCTCTCCCCCTTTTTAAGTGAGGAAGACTCGGTTTGCCATAACCTATGGAAGTATATTTGTGCCCTATTTCTCTTTTCCATTGTTTGTAAGAATGTGAAAGCATTCTAGTTATTTTTGAAGTTTTCGGTTCCATTTTGCAGATTTTGTCTTCTATTTTATTTAGTCTTGAAGTGATTCTCGTTTGAGCTTTGTGGCAGCCTTCTGCTTATAAAGTTCCAGAGGAAACATCAGCTAGCTGAAAAAATGCACAATTTGCTTAGGTTTCCATTTTTCAAAAGCGAGCTATATTTTAATATTGCCGAACCTTTGAGTAGATGATTCTTAATTTGGATAGCTGATGCAGGCCTAGGAAGCACGAACACCTCTCTGGGGCCGTCGTGTCCGTATCGGACACGAACACGCTCCGGACATGCTCGGACACGTGTCAGACACGCTAAAAAGAGTATCATATTTATTGTTTTATATTTTATATTCCGGACACGTTGGGGACGCGCTGGGACACGTTGGGGACACGCTGACTTCTTTTAATTGGAAAAAAATTAGTGTAAATAAAGAAAAGAAAACGAGGTTGTTTGTAAAAAGTCATAACTTAAGAGGAAAATGGGGCTCTTTTAATTCTTCCATCCAACTCTAGCCCTAAACGAAAGAGAAAAAAAAAACCTCATTTGTCCGTCCAGCCCTAAACGAAAGAGAAAAAACTCCATTCGTCTGTCCAGTCCTAACGAAAGAAGAAGAAAAAGAAGATATGCTATGTCGGCGTGTCCGTGTCCATGTATATGATTAGATTTATTATTATTATTATTATCATTAAATAATAACGTGTCCCCGACGTGTCCGTGTCCTACTTTTTTGAGAAATGCCATGTCGGTGTGTCCATATCGTGTCGTGTCCGTGTCCGTGCTTCTTAGATGTAGGCCCTAGGGTCGACCTGCGTGGGTGCCGAGGCACGTGTCAAAAAACACCTCAAATCATCTCAAAAGAGACTTCAACGCGAGGACGCACCTCTCCGAGGGAAAACCCACGATTCTATTCAATATTCTAAATCTGAGATTTCCATCTCTACAATGCCATATATATAGGATGAACAAAACTTAAGAGCCTAAGAAATCAGTCTAAACGAGGAAAGTAATTAAACTGTAGTCTCAATCCTAATTAGGATAAAATTAAGAAACTACTATTAATAAAAAAAATAAACAAAACAATTCCTAAACTTCTTGGGAGGGATCACTTATGGCCCGTTTTGCATCAATAGCCCATGCATAAAAGATCTCCTACATGGAAGAGCAAGTACCCTTCAGTTGGTTGCTAGAAATAAAATATTAAAGTAAGGCAAAGGACATATACCATCTAACTAGTATTACAGTGCTTACCCGACTCTAGATATTTACTGGACTAGACAAATGGTCAAATAAGGCTAAGGACATATGCCTTCTAACTATGGTTTAAAATTTCAGTCTCGGTCGGGCCGAAAAACTGATATGATATCGGTATCGGTCGCGGACATTGGTCCGTTGCGGTGTGAATTTTTCTAATCCAAAAAAATTAACAAAAATATCCAAAAAATCCATAATATTAGAAAATGCTGGAAAACATTTTTTTTCCATTTGTAACAAAAATAAATCAAAATCTAGGTCACCTTAAGTTATGAGTCTTGTCTGTGTCGCAGTTCGCTGGCTTTTCCAGTATTTAATATAATGCAACCATTATTGATGCTCATGATCAATTTATTAGTGTAAATATAAGAAAATAAAGATAACATATCAAGTATCATTTAATACTAACTCAATCATCAAAATAAGTTGTGAAATCCAAGACCATGAAGATAAAATATTAAAATCTGAAACATGATAGTGAGATAAATAAATAAAAAAGCACTTGGACATCAAAAGGTTTATGGTTTACCTGAAATTAGGAGAGACTAGAGAGATAGAGATTGATGAGCATGACAGCCTAATTCCTAGTGGAGTGTCGCCCAGGCTCGATATCATCATCATCATCATTTATTCGGTATGGATTGTTGAAGAATACATAAAGTTAAAATAAGGGAGTATGTCGATTTTCTTACAAAAATAAAATGATTTCTTCAAGAAATAGTGTTGGGAATATGCAAGAGAATGAGCTAAGGAGGAGGGGTTGCTCTAAGGAGGTGAGTGGAGAGGAAGAATGTGGGGGAAGAATGAGGAAAAAAGTGAAAATTTTAGGGGTTTTTTTTACCATTATTCCATCTTGGCCGATATTTTGACCGAGATGGACCGATATATCGGTTAAATCGATATTTTCAAAATATCGGCCGAGATTGACCGATATTTTGGATACATTTTGGTCTGCGATACCGAGACCGATATCACACCAAAATATCGAACCGGTGTCGGCCGATATTTTATACCATGCTTCTAACTGCTCTCAACTATTCCATATCAAGTTATCATCACTACCATTACAATCCCAATGTCATAATAACTTGTACAAATCAAATCTGTAATGTGTCTGATGGAAGTTCCTAAGCACTATGGGTCCCAGCAAAAAACAACCAGATTTAGTCCCAAGTTAACAAGTACTTAAAACACATAAATGACAAAAGAAGACACTAATATAATCTTTCACATCTATCTTAAGAATCCGTTGTGTAAGGGTATTATAAGGATATCAAAAGCAACAGCAAACCCAAAAATCTTTGCCACCCACCAATGGCGGAGCCAGGATTTTCTTATAGGGGGCAAAGACGATTGTTCAATAATTTCAGTGGACCCACTTATGAAAAATTTAAACTATTCAATAAATGGCCCTTCCCTACACCCTTCATAACATTTCACTTAAATGGTCGTAGAGAGAATGATAGCTTTTAAGACACTTAAATAAATATTATTGTTTTGGTAGAACGGTTAGATAATATATTATAAAAATATAACTATTTTGCAGAGATTGATCTAATGGTAGGCCCACATTGTATTGGAGCAAACTTTCTCACTGAAAAAGGAGCAACTTTTTTGTGGCCCAATAATGATTCCACAATAGTGGGCCCACTTTTGAAAGTTCTTAATAATTGATAAAATGACCTCCATATATAGTGACTCACCTTCATATTGATATATTTTAAAACACTCAAATAATATATTATAAACAATTCAAATACTTCATATAAATTAATCCGATGTTGGGCCGTGGCCATATTGAGCCAGAATCTTGATAGAGAATAGGGCATTTCTTTTGTAAGGTATAGGCACTTATAAATGGTCCCTAATCGGGAGATCAGCCCTAGAGGATCCGCCTTTTTTGTATATTTTCATTTTTCTTAAGCGCCCCCCATTCAAGAGTATCATAAAACTCTACTTGCAAGGAATCATACATGGGAAACCTACTTTTAAGGATGCAAGGAGAATAAAAGGCAAGCTTCCTCGGAAGAAAAGGGGATATGATCAGTCGGGGAACGGCTGGTGTGGGGTCCACCAAAGTTAACATTTTACCCAACACCTAGTTCCCATAGGATTCCACGTGTGAGGACAAATACAGTTTTTCCATCACTTCTGTATTACATTCTAGTGGCATCAAAGAACATATGAATCGTATAATATGATAGGATAACCTATCGGAGCATAAACGAATCCAAATATAAAGCAATGTGGAAGAGTAAAAGTTACGCGGTTCATAGGTATTTTAGACTTTTAGTTACAGTCCCAAGCCAGCAATGGCTAAACAGCTAAACTATTGGTAAAACGGCTAAATCAAGAAAGGACATCTACTCCGCAACATCGGGGTCCATTTAACTAATCCTTGCGGCGTCTCCTCAAACGCATCTGGCTCTAGGTCAATGGTGCAGGCATTATCACCTACAACGCAAAGTGTAGAAAATCAGAGCAAGTATGCAAATATAATAAACACATCATGTTGCATCAAATATAAAATTAAAGACAAGTGGATTGTAAGAGTAGCAAGAAATGCATACCGGCGGGCATGATTATGTAAGTAATAGAAACAACATTAGTGGTGTCGCGACCCCGGGCCCGCGACGTTGATTCTGTTGTTGTTTACCCACAGGTTCCCGCGGTGAGGATTCCCGAAGCACGCGGAATCTGTCTCACACGATCAAGTTTGCGGAAGCGTGTAGCAAATCACATCAAGATGAGCACCAATAAAATTTTAAGTGCTATGACAAAATAATATCAAGACATAGTATCAAAAGAAAGGATTTACAATGACATTCACATCATAATTCAAGTTATGAGACTAACGCAAAAAGGTAGTTAAGTTTAGTTACATCCCATAAGAGGCCAATAAAGGCCAATACAATTCTCAAAATAATAAACGAACCCATGACAAAATGAAGCGCAACTCAAGAACTCGCCTGACGTCTAGTTGACATCGTCGGGTTGCCACTCTCTAACTGGGGGTGGCTTAAGAGCCTCCTCCTGACGATCCTCCTCAAAGGCAACACCACCTGCACCTGGGCACCAACATACAGAGGTCAAACACGACGGTTTGACAGGTAATCAATTTAGGCATGAGCATGTAATAAGTAAATGTTGAAGGAAACATATAAAGACATTTTGTTGAATTGTAAACAATTACACGACTAAGGTACATTTCAAAATACGAGCAAATTACACTACAACAGATTACACCTTCAGCGACGTTTTTTTTCGTCGCTAAAAGTCCAAAAAACGTCGGTAAAGGTTTTACTGATGTTTTTTTTTTCGTCGGGCAGTCGTCGGCAAAAAAATGTCAAGAAAACACCTTACCGAGGAATTAATTTTTCGTCGGTAAAATTTTCATTTTCACCGACGCTTTTTTATTTTTTACCGACGTTTTTTTTCGTCGGCAGAATTAATAAGAAAAATAAAAAATAAATTAAAATACTCTACCGACGTTTTTTTTCGTCGGTAATATTAAAAAAATAAAAATAAAAAAATTTTACCGACGTTTTTTTTCGTCGGCAAAAGATAACGGGAAAATTAAAAAAATAAAAGACTTTTGCCGACGTTTTTTTTTCGTCGGTAAAAGTATTAAAAATTTTAAAAAATAAATTTTTACTTTTACCGACGTCTTTTTTCGTCGGTAAAAGTATTTTTCAAAAAATAAAAAAATAAAATACTTTTACCGACGAAAAAAAAAGTCGGTAAAAGTATTTTTCAAAAAATAAAAAAAATAAAATACTTTTGCCGACGAAAAATAACGTCGGTAAAAGTATTTTTCAAAAAATAAAAAAATAAAATACTTTTACCGACGTTTTGTTTCGTCGGCAAAAGTATTTTATTTTAAAAAATAATATTTTTTTTCAAAATTACCATGCATACATGGAGAACAGGTAAAAAAAAAGTCAGTCATGTTGAATTCTCTCCTGCAGTAAGAACATTCAGTACTCTTACTGTGCCAAGAACATCTAACTAAAACTAAACAAAAATGGTAACTTGGGGAGCATTTTAACAAGCTTTACCCATCTGTCCTTGAACATGGTTTGCCACTTTAGGAGATCAGAACCACTCGTGTAATAGCCCATAGGCCCTATTTCAGATGGGCCAAGGCATGAAAGGATAGCCATTGAACAATCCCAAATGTTCCATCATAGGACTTTCAAGGAAATAAGACGGATGCTTATGTATGAAGTCAACTCAACCTCCATTGACTCTACCATTCTGGTCCTGAAAGATGTTGCTCAAAGGGTTGGGAATTTCTGAACAATCTGATTTTTGGCTATGGTCCATCTTCATATATGGTTAACTGCATGAGTAGTTTATGCACCAACTGTATGCAAGAAGAGGCTATTTTTAAGAAGAAAAAAAATGTGAGAAGACCTCATTATATTTGGTAATAAGCCACATGAGGAAGACTACAGAAAAGGTAAGTAGTCCTTCCTTGAGGACTTCTTATCCATAAGAAAAAGTTATGTACCCTATAGTGACAAAAGGCTACCACCATGCACGGGACCCTCTAAAAAGATATGTTTACTCAGGACCATCTTCAAATTCCTCTTTCTCCTAACAGACATCTGTGAAAATAGTATGTGAAAGATATGTAGGTGCATAGCAAGCCATGAGGTATACAATACATTTATTCCTGCTTATGCTTGTGTATGTTAAATTTGTGCACCAGTTAATGAGCAAAAGTAAGTGTCCATAATAGTCCTGTTATGATGAAAGAGGTGCAGAGACCGCCAAAACTAGTTCTTTTGCTCCGTGATAACTGCTAACAATAGAAATTTAGATTACACTAACTACAGTTAGTCATCTAAAATATAGTTTATATATAAGCATTTAACAGGGCCAGGCTCGACTAGGCCTCTGCTTTGGTCTGGATTGAAGCTGCCCTTCAATCTCCGGTCTGAATGATTAATTGAGGTAAGACTTCAGTTCCCTATAGAATATCCCATCTTGGCTTAATGAGATGGCCAGCTTGACACAACTTGACTATATAAATATCAAGCAGAGAACAAGCACTTCCACAGACCCTCAGCTAGTAGAGGTCCAATTCTCCAGTTCATGACCAGGGCCCAGACAAACTTCAGTTCATCCTGGACCATATATACCCTCTTTATAAACTACAGAAAAGCTGGAGTGGACAGACAGTATGGAACAAAAGGCATTTACTAGAATATAATAGAACCTAAAACTGAACTTCTACCATGCAAACACATCAACATCATCAGCTAATGTTAAGTTCAACTGAGTCTTCAAAAAAAAATAAAAAATCAAAAGCAGCAACGATTTACCTCAGCCATGGCTGATGTTACAACGTCTGGTATGGGCTGGGTGGTATCACCAATCCCAAGGCTTATCACTTTGGCATCTGGGTACTTCTGCATATGTCCAAGCTGCCTCCTGCCAATCTGTTTAAAATCCATGAAGATTTAAAAAAAAAGACATTTAGATAACTTATCTCATTATACTAAAATCCAGCTGAAGAATTTCTTGTTATCACAGTAGTAGATGTGAAAAAAGGCAGCATATTTATAGATAAAAAATTGACATGACATCAAGAAATATATTTTGTGAGGCATATAAAATATTGGAGCAGTACCGAGTTAAACATTTAAAAATGCATTGGATACATAAACCATGGATAGTGGTACATCAGAGTAAACAGAGAAAGTATCACCAGAGCCATGTTTGTCCTAAAATTACTTGTTTCAATTATCATTATGATAAACTTAATTCAAACCAAATAATTCGCGTAAGACCCGATTTGACTCTCTCTCTCTCTCTCTCTCTCTCACACACACACACACACACAATCTATCTATCTATCTATCTATAAATCCCTCAGAGTTACTGGTAATATTAAACATTTAAAGCAGCTTTGTATTTAAATCCCTCTGTTATTACTTACATATAAATCTCAATCAAGAAGAATAAAAAGATAAATATTATTGCTCAGGGAAAAAAGAAGAAAACACACAAATATATCTTATGTAAAGGAAGGAGAGAAAAAAGACAGAACCAGATAGCCACATACAATTGCTTGAAAGAGACATGGCTATTATATTTTTGTCCAAAGAAAAGGAGTAGCTACTTCACTAGAATTAAAACAGAAGAATTTTCGATTTCAGAAGAAACACTTGACACCCATTAGAAAAGATAGGTACTTTTAATTACCATCTGATCTGACATTAATGATTTCAACACTTGGTGGATCCTTTCCTGATCCTAACCTAGTTAGTAAAGGTTTTTATTTTCGAACTTTGTGCTGCAGAAGGCTGAGGTCGTGAGGGAGAAGGAGATGGAAGGATCGGAGATGCAGGGGATGGCGGGCGAGAGAGGGTCAGAGAGAGATGAGGGATTGAGAATTCTGTTTGGGGCTCTGGGCATTAGTAATAACAATCCCGGCCATTGGACAGAAGTCCAATTGGTATTCCAGGTGCAGCAAGTTTTGGGAGGGGTCATTCATGATGCACTAGAGAACTTCCATAATTTTTCAAGCTCAGCTGGTTTCTGTTCATTAAATATAACAGAGGTAGAAGCTATGTGTGTAGGCTTCCTTGAGGCTCACAGATTAAACCTTCAAAGATTAATAGTAGAAAGCGATTCTCTTTGCAAATTACATAGGCGTCAGGTTTATGTAGAACTCCTTGTGCTTTGGCGAACCAGGTGAAGTAATTGATCTGGGAAAAATGCTTAAAGCATCATTTGCACATGTGAAGAGGACTAGAGTGAAAATTCAACGGCAGACCAATTGGCTAAGCAAGGAATTTCCCATCAAAGCTTGGTTTTGGCTTAAGATTGGGATGTCCTCTTTTCCGTATTTCTTGTGCTTCTTAGTGTACTAATGGAAGTTGTCCAGCACTTTTCCTGTGACTCTTTAGCTCCTACCAATAAAAAAAATACTAATCAACCTTTTAAAAGAGGCAAGTGAAGACATAAAATTCTAAAACAGGTAGACAACTACAACAAAACACTATGAAAGGCTAACAGACAAAGCCAGTCCATAACCATTTTACAGGTTCCGAAGAAACTACCATGTAAAGAAAATCATGTGTGGTAGATTTAAAGGTTCACATATGACATTAGGAAGTAACAACTTGTGACTAACTCTTAAATTTCATTGTAATTTTCTCATTGGTTTCTTTTTTTTTTTTATGTAGCAATAAATTAACTTTTACCATTTCAGTATATACATGTGTGTGTGTGAAAGACACAGAGAGAGATTGGTAACATGACTTGAACCCACAAAACCTTCCACTGTGCCATGGGCTCCTGTCATTTGTGCTTGTATATACAATAAGACTACTGGTAATAGCTCAAAAGAAAAGAAAATTAGAAGACCAAAGAGAACACCAGTATAAATTTATACAGACCTAGCGTAGCATCCAAAACAAGGTGTGGGCTTGGTGCCTGAGATGCTTTTGCAGTGTATGCCTTTAGAGCATCATCCCACCGCTGCAATTTTTCATACCTAAGACAGAGAGATTAACTTAACCAAAAAAGCATACACATATAAAATATTAAGGAAACAAACAAAAGAAGGTTTTCTGTTATAAATAACTTTGTGCTGCTGCCAGTACAGTGCTAGTGGCAGCTAAAACCAGATTTAATAAGGCTCACAGTTTGAAGTATCCAGGTAAATCTTAAGTATGGGAGACAACATGATATGGATACGTTCCCAATTTTGAAGTATCCAGGTATCATAGACAAATATCTATTTTTCACTAAGACATAAAACAAGTCAATATCATTAAACTAATGTTCATTGTTCACATACACCAATTCCATATGTATCAATTTACACTGTACAGCTCCCTGTTTTACTCTAATCTAAAATCAATTAAAGGAAACCTTGATTTACCTCGGTGCTCATTTGCTTTTTCTTTTCCTTCTCCCTCTCATGCCACTCATAGATTGGGGTAAAATCGCATAGCTCAAATTTCTTAATCACATGGTTTCGGCCAAGTAGCACTTTCCAGTCATTCATGAAGTTATCAATAAATTTCTGTTGTGTTGCATATTCCGTTTCTTTCATCACTGCAAACATTGTAGCTACCTGCAGAACACATACTTTCAGCAGATACAAAAAAAATAGTAAATCAAAACTGCAGGTAAAGAATAAAATGTATTTATCAAGGGCAACGGACCACATGCAATGTGACAAGTGGAAGCAACAAGAATCACATGACAAGAAATGAAAAGAAATAGTGAAAATGGTACAAGATCATAAAAGATATTCAGCATCACCTCTTCTTGCTCTGGAGTTAAATCAACTGGCTGTCCATTGTATAGCATCTTAATCCCGTGAGGTTTGTATGGAGGAGGGAAAATGACACCATTGTGCTCCAATGTAGTCCACTTCTGCCCTCCACCGGAGCCAGGTGGCACCTTCAACGACTTTGAGTATTTAGAAGCTTTTATAATCTTTTTTGATTTCTTGTTTGTTTTCTTCAATTGGGAGGTGACAACCTTTGTTGGTTTCTTTGATAAGGATCGATTGTCTGATGAAACCGATTTTTTCACTCTCTGGGAAATTGGTATGTGATCATCATCATCATCCATCTTTGCTTCTTTTTTTACTTCCTTCTCTACCTTAATTTTGTTAGGCACATCCATCTTTGCTTCTTTTTTAACTTCATGTGAAATATACGTGTCTCATGTGTTTCTCATGTGTAGTGGGTCATCCACATTCCTTTCCGGAAACACCCTGCCAACTCTAAATAGCGACTGTCCTGAACACATCAACATGACAAGGCCATCCTTTTCACTTAACTGACAAAATGACTTAAAGGGGATAGTAGAAGTCGTAATGAGTTTCACTTGGTTCAGTAGAATTTCTTGTAAAAATCTAGTGTAGACTGTTGAAGTGCCTTTGAACACATACAGGTAAATTATTATAACAACAGGTATGCTTTGAATCCTTTGATCAATTAATGCGGGAGAATCAGTTCCAACCTGTGAGACCTAATCTGTCAGCAACATTATACATGACAAGCTGCCCCCATACAGGGCCAAAGAGCCGTTCCCCTCCAATTGCAAACGCAAGAGCCCATGAAAAAAGCACCACTGTAAATATGACAAATCCAATTGCTGATCCAATGACATCTACATAAAAATAAAAAATAAAAAAATAAAAAAAAGGAAGAAGAAGAAGAAGAATACACAAATCAATAAACTGCATTGATTGGAGTTCTTGTAGAAGTTGGCATCTAAAGGATCAAAACTAGTTAAATGAATAAACGTGTGTGCATTGCCTACCATACATTAGCTAGTTCCCTAGACAAAACATAAGTGACAAACTCAAGAAGAAGGACAATACATGCAAAAAGCAATCACAGATGATTGAGGCACCTATACCTAGTTATCCAAATTCAAATTCCACCAGAGGTTGGGTATATTTCATCCTTCAACTCAGATATTCAATGTAGGGAACAATGGAAACACTGTAAGTAATGCAATTTATGGAAAAACAGAAAATATATCAAGGATTGGATTATTGGAAGGTAAAAGTGGTGGATTTAGGAATAAATTTAAAATATATCTTTCTGAAAATCGCAAGCTAAAATCATCATACAAGGGGCTCCTCTTCAATCAAAAGTAACTAATAAATGATACAAAATAATGTAGTAATGTTAGGCCATCGTGAATCTTCCATATAAAGCTTATACAAAAGAAAGCTCAATTGAGATTTTTAAGCAACACACAGCTCTACTATGCTGATATGACTCGACAATAAACAAACAGATGACATTGGAGTGAATTAAATAATCTCCAACATATCAAACGACAATTCTGAGTCCATCCATCCCCTTCTATACAAAAAAATATATAAATTAATGAGGTGGAAACCTCCCTTCATAGCTATATCTGTCACGCCCCCAAAAGTAAAACCGGGGTTATACGTGAGATTAGGGCCAATTAAAACTTTTCAACAATAATAAAATGTAACTTGCCCTAATCATGTCCCATAGGATCAAAGTCCGCGGTAAGGTATAAACATTTCCTCGGTAACTATAAAACACAGCGGAACATCATAATTAAACAGATGGTACAATATAACATTTCAGAGTATACACATCTTTCTTTTCTATAGTTTAAGTTTAACAAAAGATAACAAAAGTATATTAATTAATGACTTCTAACAAAACCTAAGCCAAAAGAGAATAAATATAAACCGAAGTATGAAGGCACTCGTGTGCTAGTCATGACGACAATACCGTCGATACACAACTCGTACTCACCATCAGGCTAAACTGCCTGAAGCGACGCCTCCACTTTCCCAAAGGTAAATGTATCCGGTACCTATGCACCAAGTGCAGCATCAGACACGACGGTCGGCAGGCAGATATAAATATAAAACATCAATAGATATGCAGAACGAATCAGAGTACACGATAGACAAGATCATAAGACATGCATAGCATCCTGGTCGTAAGAAGTGCATAGCATTCGAATCAATATCAATCTAACTTAAACATCTAGCAAGATAGGCGGTCCACATATGCTAATTACCACGGGATAGTGTCATTGCCCTCCCTACTCCCATTGAGTTGTGGTGGAGATATCAAGGCACTGGATATACCAGGCAGCAAGGCACAGGATTAAAGCCTGGCAACAAGGCACGAGTAGTAACTCGGTAACAAGGCAAGGTAATGACCCGGCAAACAAGCAAGATCCATCAATAAGTAAAAGGTAGTACTGCGCAGACGTTCATCAAGGTCCTCACACAGATGGTGCCCCATCTGTGTTGGGCGATATACAGCTGAGTAGTGCCTGACACAAGGATCTCTAGACAAACAATAGTGATGGGCTAGGCTTTCTTGCGTGAACAAGATTTATCATCAAAAGAGAGACTACTTTCCATTATCAAGTCAAGATCAATCAAGCAAGCTTCTTCAAATGTCAATATCATAAGTAGTCCTCATCAAGCTTTTACAATCAAAGCCACCTAGCCTCAACACCTCTATCAATCGTCAAAACAAGTGGAACATCAAAAGGGATCCTAAGTTCAACACCTAGATTCATCAAGAAATCCCAAAAATAAAACAAAGCAAACGAAGCTAAGGAACATGAACATAGCATGTAGAAAAGTACCAGACAGTACAATCTGGAATCAGAAGCGATAAACAATCCAATCCTAGGTATAATGTTAAACCCGAGGCATCGTACAACCATACTCAGTCAACGAAGGGAATTAGGGTTCGCGATACCCAAACAAACAGTTTTCGTGCATAGATATAAAAGAGGGTATCCCGTTGTCCCGTACCGTTCAAGATTGAGATAGGTTGTAACCGATGTAACCGGATTAACCGTAAAAGACGTCGGCTCAAAACATCTTTACATATAGTCAAATGAGTCCAAAAAGGTAGCCAAGGTTCCACCTAAGTCCAACCGAACAAAGTCAAAAGGGCCCTTCAAAAGGTATCCATCATTGGGCCCGGTCCACATCCCACACAGAGTACCCGGTCAACCCGACCCAGTCCGGTCGATCGGAAGTTGTAAACAAATGGAGTGCACAGTGATTTCCATCAGGCTCCAGAGAGCCTCATTGTGTGTGGCCGGTCGACTCGGTCCCCTTGGTCGGTCAACCACATACACTACAGTTACAGAACCTCAGTTCTGCAACTGAAGTGAAATGGGTGGAAACCCCTTTCCAAAATCCCAGAACATGTAATCAGTCAATATGAAGGGCCTAACCCTTCCATTCTAATCCTGCAAACAAAGAAAATAGGGCCTTGCCCTCTCCACATACATCCATACCCCCTCTCATCAAGTCCATCCAACCAACATCCATCATAATCCAACCATTCAATTTATATTATCATGTTTTCAACATTTAAAGTATAAATGAGCATGTGGTCATCTAAATCATCATCAATCATCAGATCAAAGAAAAGACAAACATATCCAAGCATATATATAAATATCTACTTGCCTTTGGTTGAAAATGTCAAATCCACAAATCCTAGCTCCATAGCCCAACAAACCAAACCTAAGGGATAATTAGTAAATAAAACTAAATTAAATATAAAATTACTAGAGGGGAAGCTCTAAGCTACCAAATACATTTCTACACCCAAAGTGTATTAACCCAAACCTAAGGGGAATGAGAGCTTACCAAACAAATGGGTGAATGGAGTGGTGGCTTGCAAATTGGAGATGATTGAGCTTGTGGGGTCCACGCGGAGACGATAATGGTCATCAGAGATTATGGGGCCCACTTGAACAGTGGCCCACTAATTAGTGGTGATGTAGCTCTTGGTGGTCCATTGACAAGAAGGAGAATGAAGATAGAAAGAAATAAAGAATGGAGAAAGAATGAGATATAAAGAAACAGATACTGAATTAGAGAGAGAGAGTGTGGAATGGTGAGATGGGTGAGGGAAGAAAGTCAACCCATGTTGACATTGACTGTAGGGAGAATTGAAATGGTGGAGTGGGTTAGTCATGTTGGCAGCCAAGGGAGAAAATAAAAACAATTAAAGAAAGAGAGGGAGAAATGGTGGAATGGGGTGAGGTGAGTGAGCTATCTCACGTTGGTAGCAAGGGAGTGAGAGAGAAAGAAAGTAAGAGAGAGAAACAAAGAAAGAAAGGGAAACAGAGAATGAAAGAGAGAAACAGAGAATGAAAGGAATGAACAGTGAAGGGGAAAAATGGGGGAAAACAAAGAGAGATGAAGTGGGCTGGTTCGCCGGAGATGGGGAGCTCGGCGACGGTGCAGGTGGGTCCCGCGGCGACGGTGATGGCGCCGGGACAGTGGGCAGCATGGCTGGGTGAGATGAGGGAGAAGAGAAAAGGGGCTGTGAGCTGGGAAGAGGGAGAGATAAGTGAGAGATGAGATGAGAAGAGATGGGAGAAGGAGAGGGATCCGTCGGAGATGAGGGTGACTGGTGGCGGCGTGTTCGTTGTCCGGCGAGGCAGTGAGGAGAGTGAGGACGAGAGGGATGAGAAGATGAGGAGGGAGCTGCTGTTGTGATTGAAGGAGAAGGGGGAAATGAAGATAAGGGAGAAGGAAAGAAGGAATAAAGAAAGAGAGGGGGGGATGGGCATCCACGTGGGTTAAGGGGTATGATGGGAAGAGATGGGAAAAAGGGAAATAGGATGGGGAGGTGGGGTTGACATGGGATTAGGTTAGGTGGGGCATGATGGGATGAGATGGGAATTAATAAAATGGGCTTGGATGGGTACGCGTCAGGTCAGGTTTTGGGTCGGGTTCGAGGGTCTGAATCGAGGTGCAACAGAAGGATAAAGTCCGGGAAATTAGGTAATCTACCCGATGGTGCCAAAATCTCGAAAAGTGGAAAACTACTAAAAAGCCCTCGGAACTCTCCGGAACTAACGACACACACCCCTACTGTACCCAAAAGGGCTCGGATCTCAACCCAATTTCGCACGCGCAACCCTAAAGATTAATCGGACCTGTTTGGCTTATAAACAAGCTTAATTAGCTAAAAGCACAATTAACTACGCTAATTACAACCTTGAAATTTCGGGATGTTACAATATCCAATAACCCAAATGCAATTATAAAGCAAAGAAAGAGACCTGAGCATTAATATTCCAAACTCTATGTAAATCAGACAACTTACCCAAGGCAGAACCATCTATAATAATAATAAAAAACAAGGAAGGTGTAATACAATGAAACAAAGAACCCCAGTGGGAAAAATTAGCATTTAACTAGATGACATTTTGATGTAAAAGAAACTGGGTATCCTAACAACTATTAGCATTGATTGGCACATGGAGTCTCTGACTTGGGTTGGTATAGATATTTCATCCTTTTTTGTTTTTCCCCATTCTACCCAAATGTTGTACCTGGGACGGGATCTAGTTATGTAATTGGTTTTTTTTTTTTGGGTTGTCTTTTGCTTTTGATATGTTTGGAAGTTTTGGATTTGTAATATGAATGACTAAGCGGTATAGTCTTGATACCTTCCGCAGGAGAGGTGGTGGAGGTCTTGGTCTCCCAAATGCCTTGGCCTTCTAGCTGTTCTTCTATCAAAATTCTTAAGTGGATTGGATTTGGTGGTGATAATGTATATTGGGAATTGGGAGAGGATTTGTAATGGAGTTTTTTGAGGGATTTTATGAACAGCATCAAACATCCGCATAATAATGGCAACAGCAGCATTTACTCCAAACATGGTTCAATTCCACAAACAGAAGGAAAATGTTATAGCTGTTTTTGATTCAGCAAGGCAATGGAGGGGGCACAAAAACAATGCCCTCGTCACGTTACGGTTACATAAACTTGATTAAAAATAGAAGAAAGGCCCAGCATAAAACCTGAACTGAGTTCTGCAGAGTGAGGAAGAGATGGAGGAACTTTAAGTTGATCTTCATACAATCTCTTGTACATAGCAACCTGTGAAACAAAGTTAGTACTGTTATGAAGGCACCATTATACTACCAACGGTATCATCACAAATGTAAAAACAGATGGTCAGATATTTAAAAATGCTACGGATTGCAAAAGAAAGTCAATCCCACAATAGAACTTACAGAGCTGTGAAGTGACTCTATCATGCATCCCTGTTCTTCCAACCTCTTCAAAACAACTTCAACTTTGGAAGCAGCCTCATCTTTATGCTTTTGGAGCTCTTCTTCAAAATTCTCCTGAAAGTCCGTGTTAGGAATTTTAGAGATTGCAATTTGATGGATGCATTTCATTCTAGCATCATTTGATTTACACACATATGCATTGATTTATGAAGACTTGAAATCTTGTTTTATTCATGCATTGTTTTTTTAGAGTTGTAAAAGTTTTGATTTATGCATGATTTGCTTTTAAAACTTGGATGCATTTGTTTTTGGAAAAAGTTTTAGAAATCAAGCTAGCCTTTGTTTTAAAGTTTTGAATCATTTTTAGGCTTTGTGTGTTTCATGTTTTAAAACCCTTAGAATGATTTAAAACATGTTTATAAAGCTTGATTTAATGGCCCAAAGAGTTCCACAAAGAATAAGTTTGAAATTGCAAAAGTGGAATTTGGGATCCCTGCAGTGTCGCCGGTCGACCGGGAACACTGCAGGCCGTCAGGGCCAAAAGTGCTCCAACGGTCAGAAAGTTGACCGTTGTGCCTTCCCGGTCGACCGAGGCCTGTGTGCAGGTCGACCGAGGACTAGCCGTTGGGCACTTTTTGCTATAAATATGAGTTCTTTCCTTTGCCAAAAGTTGGGAATTTTAAGCCCCTCCTTGAGAGGTTTTGAGGCATATTCAAGGGAAAAGAACCAAGGGATGAAGGGGAGCATTAGGAAAGCTAAAGCTTGGATTAATGAAGTTAAATCTCCATGTAGGCTTTACTTTCCTTAATCATATGTTTTCATGCTTTGTTTTATTTTTGGTAAATCATTTCTAGCATGTTAAACTATGTTTGTGTTGTGTCCTTAACATGTTTTATGTTTTGAGTTGATTTATTGTTTTGGATACAACACCATATGATTCAATCCAAGTAGTACTTAATCTTGGTAAATCTAAGTAGATCATGTTAATGAAAGAACCTTTGAAATTATATGTAACATGATTCCTATACTTGGTTGAATCTTTGGTTATTGTTTTCCATCATAAGAAAATCACTTTCAAAACTATCTTATGTTTTGGACTCAACTTCTTTACAAATCATATGTTTTCATGTTTTGTTTTATCTTAGGTAAATCTTTAGCAACATGATAAACTATGATGTGTTGTATCCTTAGCATGTTCTATATTTTGAATTGATCTATTGTTTTGGATGCATCACCATTGATTCAATCAAAGTAGTACTTTATCTTTGGTAAATCTAAGTAGATCATGTTAATGAAATATGTAACATGATTCATATACTTTGTTGAATCTTTGGTTGTTGTTTTTCCATCATAAGAAAATCTTTTTCAAATGTATCTTATGTTTTGGATTCAACATCTTTGCAAATCATATGTGTATTATTGTTTTAATGTTTCACAACTTGCCTTACTTTGATAGGCATATCATTTTCAAGTTGTATTTATAATTACATATGATTTGTCCCCTCTTTTCAATCAAATCTATTTTTATGTTTTGAGCTTCATTGGTGATTTGATTGACATCCCTATGCATCACATGTTTAGAGCTAATCCATTTCATACAACTTGTGTAACTTTGATATCATTAACAAGTTGTTACTTTTAACATGTGATTGCATTACTTCCTCAATCATAAATGTTTTTGAGCTAAAACTTTCAAAAGCCTTAGGCATACATTTATGAGCTTTCATTTTCTAAATGATTGAGGACCACACACACACACTTCATGTACTTTCATCTTTGCATTCATAGTGTGAGTGTGTATTAGATTTTCACTTCCATATCCGCCTAATTAAGAGGCATTGTAATGAGCTTAATAGAATCTCCATCAAGTGTATGTTAGACACTATCTTAGTGAGATAACCAACCTTGTGGTTGAAGAGGTTATTGCTTAGCCTATAAAAGCATAGTGTATAGGTTGATGTTAAGCCTTGAAAAATATCATTGTAAAGGTTATTGCTTAGCCTTGAAAAGCATATTGTAAAGGTTATTGCTTAGCCTATTGAAAAGCATAAATAGTGGAAATCCGGTGGGGTGTTGGATCACAAGCCGGTAGTGGATGTAGGCATTGAGGCCGAACCACTATAAATACTTGTGTGATGGTGCTTGCTTTGTGGTGATTGTTTTCTTTAAGCTTCCGCATTTTGTTTGATAATCATCACTTGTGACTAGTTTGTTTTAAATAAGTTAAAATTGTTAAAATTGGTCATAAAAGAAGCTCACCCTATTCACCCCCCCTCTAGGGTTCGGATCCCCAAGGACTTTTCAGTCCGTAGATTTAATCTAAGTACAATAACAATGATTTGGCGGCCATTAAAAATCTCACAACAATCAATAAAAAAAAAAGGCAAAAAAGGCTCGTCCCACGAATTTCCTAAAAACATCAAATTACTCCTATATTTAATTTTTTTATAAAAACATTGTAATTATCATCTCTATTCCCTATCTGGGTCAATATCAGTTCATATAATCTTGATTTCCATTGGGAAAGTCAAAACCATTAATTGAAAACAAGGTATCTTCCATGAAACAAATCCATCTTAATTTCTGGAAGGATCTCACTCCTATTGGCAGCATAAGCTGGAAGATATCTGTGATTTCAGCTCCAACTTTGATAGCTGCAAGTCATCATTAAAATGGTTCATAAAAGCAGAAAATGAAGAGAAAACAACATCTACTACAATGAAAATAGGATAACTACAAAATAGGCAGAAAACCAGATTTGAGCACTGTTCCATGATTAGAAGCTAGAATGCAAGTATAGCAATGCAAAGGCCCCAAAAAATGCAGAAATATGAGCATCTTGGGACTGAAAGCACTAGCATGATTTCAAAGCAGAAGCTGGAGCAAAAGAAGAAATGGTCAATGAAGGCTTAGAAACTACATCTTTTGCAAGAAGATTTGCTTCCATATTCCCCGATAGGCTAGTGTGAACGAAGGAAATGTTAACCCTGCCAGACAGTTGGATTACCTCTTCCATAATATCAGAAAGGTACCATGGAAAAGAGCTGGATTGAGTCGCCCACTGAATGATGCAAACAGAATCTCCTTCAACAATCAACTAATGAGGAATACGGCAAGTAGCCTCACGCAGGCTAATGAGCAAAGCCAACAGTTCAGCCTTGCTAACAGGAAAAAAAAAAGGCAAGAATGGAATAGGCAGTGTTTGAAGCATTATTGACCAACTTCACTTGAAAATACCAATCTCTCCTTTTGCACCTTTTCCTACTTTTTTCTCATTTCCTCATCCTCCCCTTCTACAGTCTATAGTAGCACAATCATGCAATATGTGCTATTGGGCATTTGCAGTAGTACCCTCATAACCTCCCTCTGCCATTTTCTCTGCATCCCCCCGCCTCTCTTCCCTACATTTCCAAGTGGTTGCATGCTAGATTCATGATATCCAGCTCTTTCAGAGACTGGCACTTCACTCAAATTGCTAAAGTGAGAAATTGTGGAGTCCTCAGCCTCAACAAATGTAGAGTCATTTTTGCCCTATCCCAACCACTCGGCTATTTAATCAGCTTATCCATACCAAAGAAAACTCCAATTGGTCCGAGTTCTTCCGCCATCAAAACTGCAACAAAACAGGATCATTTTTTGTTTTTTTGTTGAAAGGTAAATTAATATTAGGAGAAAAGAGGAACTGGGCTAGAGCCCCTAAAAACAAGACAAAACAGAGAGGGATGGCTCACAAAAAATGCCAACCCAGAAAAGCAAGAATACCCAAAAAGAGAGGAAGGAAAACAGAGAACAGGAGAGACAAACCCATCAAGAAGCTATACACAACATAAAGAAGCACTACAGAGCAGCACAGCGCAGGGATGAATAACACCGCTCTGATCAACAAGAGAACACAGAAAGCAACACAACAAGGCTCGATAACTAAACCTTGTACTACTGCACAACAAAGCAAACCTGTACAGCATGGGAATGCAGCTCTTCACAAAAGCACAGCAGGACCAACTCTAGGACCGCAAAAGGGCCACTCCTTTGGCTCAGGAGGGGAGAACTGTTGAACACCACTTCAAACAGAGAAAACTACTGCTGACCTCATGGGAAACAACAGAACTCTGCACAGCAAAAATAGAAGGGGATCCTACTGCACGGCTAAAAGCTTGCGCCCCAAAACAGAACAAAAATAAACACCAGCCGCTGGTAGCAGGAAGGAAATCCTATAGGAGAAAGATCCTATGCTTCTTGATATATCTTGGCTCAACAATAGCAGAGAAAGGGAGAAAAAAAAAGCCAAAAAGATGAACACAAAAATAGCTGACGCTGCACCATATCTCTGAGGGCTCCTAGGTCAAAATCTAAAGAACCCAAAAATCGGAAGCTCAATGAAGTCAAAACCCAGAATTCTAAACGTAACAGGGGTTCTCTTCTCCCCATGTTTTGAGCAGTAAATTAGCAAGAAACGGAAGATTGCCGATCGAGAGAGAGAGACGAAAGAGAGAAAAGAAGGAAAAGAGGGCTTTTGGAGGAGTGGCGGGACAGACAGCAGAGGGAGGGAGAGAGAGAGAGATGAAAGAGAGAAAAGAGGGCTTTTGATGGAAGATAGAGCGAGAGTGAGAAAAGAGCAGAGAGCGAGAGTGAGAGTGAGATAAGAGCAGAGAGCGAGAATGAGAGAAGAGAACAGAAGAGAAAAGAGGGCTTTTGGAGGGAGAGAGTCATTGGGAGCAAAAATATGGTTTTGGAGGCGGGAATGGAAAAATAAGACTTTACCGACTTTTTTTTTTCGTCGGAAAAATAAGAAATAAATAAATAATATAAAAAAAATTTTACTGACGAATAAAACGTCGGTAAAATAGACTTTTTTGTCGGCAAAATGATAAATAAAAATTAAAAATTTATAAAAGACTTTTACCGACGTTTTATTCTCGTAGGCAAAATGATAAATAAAATTATAAAAATTATAAAAAGACTTTTACCGACGTTTCTTTTCGTCGGCAAAATGATAAATAAAAATCATAAAAATCATAAAAAGACTTTTACCGACGTTTATTTTCGTCGGTAAAATACATTTTCGTCGGCAAAATAATAAATAAAAATAAAAAAAATTATAAAAATACTTTTACCGACGTTTTTTTTTCGTCGGTAAAAGTCCATATTTTTATTTTCCTTCAAAAAAATAAGCTAATAATAAAATTTAACTTTTGCCGACGTTTTTAAAAAAAACGTCGGTGAAGATCTGACTTTTTCCGACGTTGTTTCAAAAAACATCGGTAAAGGTTACTTTTTACCGACGTTTTATAAAAAACGTCGGTAAAAGTCTAGTCTTTACCGACGAAATGATATACGTCGGTAAAAAGTAATCTTTACCGACGAATTTTTAAAAGCATCGCTAAAAAACGTCGGTAAAAGTGCAGATTATTGTAGTGAAAGCCAGCATGAATACTTATAATATCATGAATAGTCACAATCCACAATGAGCCCATCATTTCTCTATCATTTATAATGAAAAGAGCAAGCACACACGACAAGCACGATATACAAAATATAATCATGACACGATTCCCACATATACGGGGATTCTGGCCGTGGAACCGGACACGCACGATGTGTAATAAAATACACGACCAGTCTGCCAATAGTCCCCATGTTTAAGGACCCCCAGACAGTGGATCAAACTAAAAGGGCAGTCCAAGCTCAGTGGTGTTCACTTAAATTCATGAATACACAAAACACGGCGAAACACATCTTAAACCAAATCAAGTTTGAAGGGGGAAATCACTTATCAGAACTAAGCAAGATATGGCTAGCAAGAGGCATAAGTATATATGCAAAACACGCTTAAGAAGGGACCCCCTTTTATCCTTGAAACCATTGTCAAATGAGTTTATACTTAACTTAAGTTCCAAAGCAAAGTCTATCAAGTGTATGTAAGGACCTTCGGTTGACCCTTGTGTAATTAAAACCCAAATGTTGAAATTGCAAAGAGAAATGGGTGCCCCCGAAGTTAAAAACATCTCAGGTTTCAATCACACAATGTGAGGCTAAAAGTCCCATAACATATTCTAGTTTTCATCCCTGTAGAAATCCTTCTAAAACAGCTCATCTTGAAATTTTGGTCACCTGTCGGTCGACCGAGATGGAGTATGTCGATTAGCGGACAACTGACCGACAGATTTACTCAAAAAATCTTAGCTCTTGGGAAAATGAACCGAACTGATTTCGATTGGTTGTCGGTCGACCGAGATGAGAAATGTCGATTAGCTGATGTCGTGACTCCGGAACGGACCCCGGGCCCGCAACGAGTTGAATTGATGATTGTTATGTTTTCCCACAGGTTCCCGTGGTGAGGATTCTCGAAACATGGGAATCTGTCACACATGATCAAGTTTGCGGAAGCATGTAGCAAATCACATCACAATAAACACCAAATTTTTTTTAAGTGCAATGACAAATAATAACAAGACATAGTATCAAAAGAAAGGAGTTAACATGGCATTCCCATCAAGATTCAAGTTACGAGATTGCATAAAGTAAGTTAAGTTTAGTTACATCCCATAAGAGGCCAACAGAGGCCAACACAATTCTCAAAATAATAAAAGAACCCCATGACAAAAATGGCGAAACTCAAGAACCCGCCCGACATCTAGTTGACATCGTCGGGCTGCCACTCTCTAACTGGGGGTGGCTCAAAAGCCTCCTCCGGACGCTCCTCCTCAAAGGCAACGTCACCTGCACCTGGGCACCAACAAACAAGGGTCAAACACAACGGTTTGGCAGGTAATCAATTTAGGCATGAGCATGAAATAGTAAACGTTTAAAGATACATATAAAGACTAAGGTGCGTTTCAAAATACAAGCGAAACTAACATGCATACTTATTATATCATAAATAGTTACATTCCACAAAGAGCCCATCCTTTCTCTATCATATATAATGAAAAGAGCAAGCACGCACGACAAGCACGATATACATAATATAATCACGACACAATTTCCACATATACGGGAATTCCCGCCGCAGAACCGGACACGCACGATGTGTAATAAATACACGACTAGTCTGCAGACCGTCCACATGTTTAAGGACCCCCAGACAGTGGATCAAACTGAAAGGGTAGTCCAAGCTCAGTGGTGTTCACTTAAATCCATGAATGCACAAAACACGCGAAACACTGTTTAAACTTGTCGAGATAAAAAGGGGAAATCAGTTATCAATACTCGAAATCATGACTAGCAAAAGGCATAATTAATATGCATAACACACTTAGGAAGTGGCCCCTTTTTCTTGAAACAAATCTTCAAAACGAGCTTGTACTTAAACTTCAAAACAAGTACACAATGATATTCATTGCATCAAAGCCAAAGTACGAATACAAAGCCTGACAAGCATAGGTAAGGAACTTTGGTTGATCCTTGTGTAACTGAACCCAAATGTTGGAATATAAAAGAGAATTGGTGTCCCGGAAGTTCAAGGACATCTGAGGTTCGAGTGCACAATATCAGGCTAAAGGTCACTTAACATGTTCTAGTTTTTCCTCTTACAAATACTCTTCAAAATGACAATGGTGTCAGTTTCGGTCAGCTCCTGGTCAGGTGTCGGCTAGCCGAACTAGAATCTGGCGGCTAGCTGACCGACAGGCTGACCGCTGGAAGTCCAGGTCCAAACGCAGCTCTCTGGAAAAGAAACCGACTGACTTCGGTTGGCTTACGGGTAGCCAAAATGCGACCTGGCGGCTAGCCGTAAGCTGACCGTAGGGCTGACCGCTGGAACCCAGGTCTGAAACTTAGCTCTCGGGAAAAGGAACCGAAACGTTCGGTTGGCCAGCGGTTAGCAAAAATGGGATATGGCGGCTAGCTGCTAGCTGACCGTCAAGCTGACCGAAACCCACTGTCGAAAAGCCAGCTTCTGGAAAGGGAACCTGTCAGATGTGAATTTTGATCCCCCAGGGAAGGGAAATCGCCATCCATCTATATGTGCTATTTAAATTTTACATCGAAAATGAGGATTCCGACTACCCTCAAAATCGACGGATCACAATCGCCAGCTACAGTAACGGCCGTAACACCGTTCTTCGACAAAAGCCGAAGAAAAATGGGAGAAAATAAATGGGTGGGTTCTTCTCTCGTCTAATGTGCTGCCGGCAACACGCGACGGTTTTCCTGTCACATTAATTTGGGTCTCTTTAATATTGGGTCAATTCAGGGTTATGAGTCAGAGTCCAAATAAGGTTAATCCTCACATAGCATAATCATGGTGTATCCAAGTAAAACAAAATAATTAAAATAAAGAAAATGAAAGGGGGGATGTGCCAAATATTTAAGAAGAGGATCGGCCCCGTTCCCGGGTAACCCCTTCTAATCCCTCGGCAAAATAGGGTTTAAAGGCTGACTTTTCAAATCAAAATGATGATGCAAATGAGACTTTGACTTGTGATTTCTGTGTTTTTCGTGTGCGATACACGAGTGATAAAGTGAAAAGCCGATGGGCTGTAATTGATTGAAGGTGGCCAATAGGCCGATGTTTGTTTTAGAGGGCCGATGGGCCGTGATTGATTCAGAGGTGGCCGATGGGCCGAAATAAAAAAATGCAAAGTGTGTGAAATCACTCATCTCATCTAATTATTCTCATTTATTCAATTTTAGAAGTCAGTTCTTTGTTCCCTTTTATCATTAAGTTCAATTAAATATTTGGCACCTGAGGTGGAGGAAGAAATAAAGGAAAAATCTTTTTGGGTTTATTTTATTGGTTTTGTAGTTTTTATGGATTTTTGATATTGGGGCTAGAAGGGCCTACCTAGGTAATTTTACTTGGATTTAAATGATTAATGCTTTATTACTGATCATCGGATTAACCCTAACCTAAGGTCCTAGACCGTCCACATCAACTTTCCCGGTCCCTTAACGTGGCCCGAAGAGAGAGTGAGACCTAACTTATTAAAATGAGAGAAACTAAAAGTAGCCTAACCTGACTAGGGGGAGACCTAGATCTGGGTTTGGGGTTTGACCTTGTGAGCCTAAACCACTATTTAATTTCTAGTTCCAGTTTATCAATATTTTCTTATTTTTAATATCTTTTGCTTGGTTTTTCATCTTTTGGGTTTTTATTATTTTTATTTTTATTTTTATTTTATTTTTGGTTTTATTTATAAAGCCCGAAATCCTAAACTGATTTTTCCAATCCTAATATCTAGGGTTCTGTTTGTTTTTTTTTTTTATTCTTTTCTTTCTTCTTTTTTGTTTTTTTTGTTTTTGTTCTTTTTTTTTCTTTTTTCTTTTTTTTTAGTTATGCAATTCTAACTTTTTAAAAGGGAAACAAAATGAATAGATGAGTGAAATGTAGTCCTAATTTTTACAAAGAGAACAAAATAAAGAAATAAGATGCAACATGATTATAATGCATGGGCATATTTTAATGCATGAGCATGTTTGAACAAGTTGGAATAAACGGTGAAATGAAAATTTTACCTAAGTGCATGAGCATATTTGAGTATTTGACACATAAGTTAGGGATAAATCAAAATAAATTAAGACCTAAAAAAAAAAAAACTTAAATGCATGGGCAAGTTTGATGCATGGACATAATTTACGCATGAATAACGAGGAATAAGATAAATGGAGAATTAAGCCTAATAAAAATAATAACATAATCTCAAATATGCATGTATGGGTTCTGTTTGGAAAAGTGAGTTCTGAAATGGGCTCGTGGAAGTGGGCCAGTCCGGGTAAGTGGGTTGAGAATGTTGGTTTTAAATTGGTTGGTGGGTTGGTTTGGAGATGGAGTAGAGATGGCAAGGGTTATGTGGCCCAGCAGATGGGTGTGCGTAGTGAAGTGCAGGTGGGTGCGCAGGTGTGGAGTGTCCAGTGGAGATGAGTGCAGGGAGGCAGTGTACAAGTGTGGTGGCTGGGCGCTGCAGCAAAGTGGCTGCTGGGAGAGTGTGTGGCCTGCGTGTGCAGTGATGGTGCAAGGTGCTGTGGAGGGAGAAGAAAATGAGAGAGAAAGAAAGATTAAAGGAGGGGAAGAAGCAGGTGTGGGCGTGCAGGTGGGTGAAGTGGAGTGAGCGGAAAGGAGAGGGTGCAACACGTGGGTGTAGTGCAGGTGCAGCAGAGGAGGAAGATGAAGCGCAGCAAGTAGGTGTGGTGGGGTAAGAAGGAGTGTAGTATAGAGTGGTGCGCAGGTGGGGTGTAAGATTGGACAAGAAGGAGATGGAGAAGAAGAGGAAGAGAAGAAAAGAAAAGGTGATGGCTCGGTGGGGGGTGCTGGTGGAGAAAGAAGAAGATGGAGAAGAAAACGAAGAGAAGAAAGAAAAAAAAAAACAAAAAGAAAAAAAGAGAAAGAAAATAGAGATGGCTCAGTGGGGGGGGGGGGGGTGTGCAGGCGATGCAGGGAGATAGATGGGTGTGTGTGTGTGTGCAACAGCAACTCTGCTATGCAGGGTGGTGAAGGTGTGTGCTGTTGTGAGGGTGAAGAGAGGGTGGAGAAGAAGATGTGTTGTGCAACAGATGGGTGCAATGTAGGGGGGAAGAAGACGCAGTGGAGCAACGAGAGTGCAGTGGCTGTGGCAGGAGGATGAAGAGGAGAAAGAAAGAAAAATAATAAAAAGAAAGAAAGAAAAGAAAATGAAGACGTGTAGGTGGGTAAGGGCACAGTAGGTATGCAGTGAAAAAGAAGCAGGAGGGAGAGAAAGAAGAGAAAGAGAGAAAAGAAAGAAGGGTTCTTAGTGCAGGGAAAGGGGAAGAAGAGAGGGAGAGAGAAAAAGAAAGAAAGGGAGAGGTACTGGTGTGGGAGATGCAATGCAAAGAGGGGTCGGGAGGCTCCTACCTGGTTTGGAGTCCAGCGGCGAGGGGGAAACGCGATCCGCACGAGGAAGATGCTGGCGGAGAGAAGCTCTGCACGTGGAGTGACTTACAGATGAGGAAGAAGAAGTGGGCGACGATCTGGTTCCGGAGTCAGGCTGCGAGAAAGACGGCGAGGGATGGTGCTGGGACAATGAGATGAAGATGAAGGAGGGTGGAGATGGAGATGATGAGAAGGAGAGGGGAGGTGGGGCGACGGAAGAAAGTTGGAGATGAGGTGGTGGGGATCTGCGTGGGCTTCTCTGCTGCGATGGATAGATGAGGGGAGATGGTGTGATGTTTGGGGATGAAGATGGTGATGATATGGATCCGGGGTGGCTGTTCTGCGCAGGGGAAGAGGATCGAGAGGGATGGTGATGTGGTGATGGGGCTGTGAGATGGAGATGATGAGAAGGAGAGGGGATCGGATGATGGTGGGGTTTCATTGCGCAGGGATGAGGCCAAGATGGGTCTTGCGTGAGTTAGAGTTGATGGGAGGGATGGAGATGGGCTGGAGGATGTGCGTTTGTGATGGTGATGATGATGGTGGGAGAGCAAGGGATAGAGATGAAGAAGTTTGGGATGAAGAGGGCCAGAGAGATATCAGGGGCGATGGGGAGATAAGGAGCGAGAGATAGAGACCAGGGAGAGATAAGGAGCGAGAGATAGGGACGAGGGAGTGGGGAGAGAGAGATATCAGGGGGGAGGGGAGAGTCCAGATCTCGTGGACTCTCCGCTCCCATGCAGGTGATGGGCCAGGCGGGCCAGGTCGGGTCTGGGTCGAGTTTAGGTTGGGCTTCAGGTTTGATTCAGATTAGATGGGTTTGGGCTTGGTTTTAATGGATTGGATCGGGTCAGGTTCAGGTTTGGGTTTCGCTTGGTTTTGGATTGGTTTTTGCTCGGGTTTGGACCAAAGGAAAAAGTTTTGGGCTCAGAAGGTGGGGTTCGATGGAGTTTGGTCGGGTTATCATCGTCGGGGCCCAGGCTTCGTAGATTTTGATCCACTTGCCAGATTTCGAAGTTCTACACATCGGCGGAAAGCTCTCGGCGTGTAGGTCACGATGAAACAATTTTTAAGGCGATCGGAGGTCTAGGAATGATAAGTGATTTTTTAGGCGGGCCCCTTTGGAGTATGGAACCCACTGTTATGATTTCTCGATCCGCCGGTCGGATCTCAGAGTTCTACATATGGATGGAAAGCCATTGATGAGCAGATCGCAATAAACTAACTTCCAAGGTGATCGGGGGTATAGAAATGATAGGTGATTTTTTAGGCAGGCGCCTTTGGAGTATGGGACCCACTGTTATGATTTTTTGATCCGCCTGTCGTATCTTAGAGTTCTACATATGGATGGAAAGCCATTGACGAGCAGATCGCAATAAACTAACTTTCAGGGTGATCGGGGGGTCCAGAAATGATAGGTGATCTTTGACTCGGGACCTAATCATGACACTATTAAATAGGGTGGATTGAATTACCCCTCATAGGGTGCCAAAATGATGTGCCTACACTACATATCGTCGGAAAGCTCTCTGTATGTAGAATCTTTTGGTCTATACGTCATAATGATCAATGGTTGGGAAAAGGTAGGGATATCTGGATCAACGATCCTAGCTTCCTAATTCATGCTAATCATATCGTACTTAGTCAAACTAAGTGTAATATCTTTAGGAACAGCCTGAGTGTGTTCTATGTAGTCTGGAAGGGGCTTGGATAGTGTTGTAGTCCATTTCTTGTTTGAATAGTGGGTTGAACTCGAGGTCTAGACGCTATTCGGCCTTTTCTCTCACAATTTCTATGTATCGTCGAACTAAGTCTAAAATTATCAACAAGCATCTTCATCGTCATTAATTAATCTGAATTATGCCATTAACCATTCAATTATGGGTGAAATGGGGGCATCGTTATATATGATAAGTGTTTAAGGCTATCATAGGGAGCCAAAATGAGGTGTCTACAGAACCGCCGAGCTCGGTCAGCTCGCGGTTAGCCGAAATGGGGATTTCGGCTAGCCGCCAGTCGACCAGCGGCTGACCGAAATTGCACGGGAAGTGCAGCTGAGTCTAGATTTTTCACATTTTCCTCTTCCTTTCTTCTTGTTTCTCATTCCACCTGCACTCCCTGAGCCTCCATGCTCTCCAAGGGTAAAACACACATTTCAAAACACAAATTGAGACATTAAAATCCCATTCTCCGATCAAAACAAAATCCCCAAATTTTTCAATGAATGAGAACAGTGCAAGGAAAATAAATGAAATGCACACATGCTAACATCCATCCTAGATTGGTTACTTGCCTTAGTTCAAGATGCCACAAACTTCTCCAAGCACTTCACTCAAGCTAATCCCAAGAACTACAAAACCCAAGAAAACCACACAAAACTCACTCAATCTTGAAAACAAGAAACCCATTTTCACAAAAGGGTTTGTAATTAACATGAAAAACAAGATTTTTAGGAACTAAAAAGACTTCATTAAGAAGATGGGTTGGATCTCTTACCTAGAAAAGGTCAAACAAAGAGGAATGAAGACAATGGAGAGCTTGCTCACTTCTACCTTTCAAGAAAATGACATCAATAGAAAGCTTGAGATGAGAGGAAGAAGGTGAGGGTCTTAGAATTCCAATTGGAGGCTTCTAGCTTGATCATTCAAGAGAAATAAAATGGAGGGAAAAAGGTTTCTCCTCTTGGCTGCTCTAGGGTTAGGGTTGAGAGTGAAGGAGGGAAAAAGAAGAGTTGACTTAAAACACTTGCAATGGGGCCCAAATGGCCAAATCTTGTATCAATGAAAACATGATCTTGCGGGCCTCGAATGAACTCGACGAAGAAGGATAAAACGATCCTCGAAATATCTAGTTTCCAAATAAGTATATTTTTGACATGGTTTTGAGATCTCGAAATTTATGTCCAGATTTGTGTATAAAAGACAACTTACCCCTTTTTGGGCCAGAACTTGGGTTTTTGGGCTTCAAACATGAATGGGCTGAAGACGAAAGTTGTAACACGAATGGGCTGAAGACGAAAGTTGTAACACATAGTAAAATCATTCAAATGAAATAAAAATCACAATTACACGGAAACTTACACGATCCTCCCAAGCTTACACGTGCACTCAGGCCTTCCTGAGTGTGTCTGACTAATACTAAACGTTCTCAAAATTCCCAAAGCTATGTCCAAGACTAAACTAATTATTTCTAACCCAACGATAACTAAAACCACTTAGGACTAAACTCATACTAATTGCACACTAATCGAATTAGTCTGGGTCGGGGTCTAACATCCTCCACCCTTTAGGATATTTGGTCCACCAAATAAAACGAACATTTACCTCTGGTAAAAGCTGTGGATACTTCCTCTACACTTGATCTCTCAATTCCCATGTGGTTTCCTCTGGCTCATCATTTTCCCAAAGTACCTTGACCCAGTGAATAGTCCGATTTCTCAATTCCTGTTCTTTGGTGTCAATGATCTTGATTGGCCTTTCCACGTACGAGGCATCTTCCCAAATCTCCAAAGGTTCATGCTGTAGTGTATGAGAAGGACTAGAAACATATTTCTTGAGCATAGAAACATGAAATACGTTGTGTACCCCAGAGAGTTCCAGCGGTAACGCAAGTCTATAAGCGACAACCCCAATCTTGCTCAAAATTTCATACGGACCAATAAATCTTCTAGACAATTTGCCCTTCTGTCCGAATCTCAAAGTCCCTCTAACTGGTGAGATCCTCAAGAACACTTTGTCACCCACCTGAAACTGCAATTCTCTTCGGCGAGTATCTGCATAACTCTTCTGCCTACTTCGGGCGATCTTCAAACGTTCCTGAATCAGCTTGACCTTGTCACTTGTCTCTCCAACTATCGCCGGTCCATGAAAACTACGCTCATCGACTTCTTACCAGCAAAACGGAGTTCTGCATCTTCTACCGTAGAGTGCCTCAAAAGGTGTCATACCGATGCTAGAGTGGTAACTATTGTTATAAGCAAATTCACAAAGCGCTAAGCACTCATCCCACTGAACCTTGAAATCCAATACACAAGCACGCAACATGTCTTCGAGAGTCTATATCGTCCTTTCTGACTGACCATCGGTCTGAGGATGATAAGCTGTGCTGAACTGAAGTTTGGTACCCATCGACTCATGAAGAGTTTTCCAAAACTTTGAAACAAACCTACTATCTCTGTCTGAAGTAATGGAGACGGGCTGACCATGTTTACTAACAATCTCATCAACAAATAACTTTGCAAGTGGTGTCATATGCATCATGTTCCCTGTCTTCATCGGAATGAAATGAGCAGACTTTGTCAGACGATCTACAATAATCCAAATTGCATTATTTCCCTTCTTGGTATTCGGCAAACCGGAAACGAAATCCATGGTGTTGTGCTCCCATTTCCACTCCGGAATCTCCAACGGTTGTAACAAACCTGGGGGCTTCTGATGCTCTGCTTTAATCAACTGTCAAGTTAGACAACGAGACACAAAAGCTGCTATTTCTCTCTTCATGTTGTTCCACCAAAATCTATTCTTCAAATTGTGGTATATCTTCATGCTACCCGGATGCATAGAATATCTCATGCTGTGAGCTTCATTCATTATTTCACTCTTCAAGTCATCCACAGTTGGCACACACAACCGGTCACGGAAATACAATATTCCATTCACCATCTTGAAATCTGGACGTTTTGTAATAACCTCTACTATCTTAGCCAAGTCCGGGTCTTGCAACTGATTTTCCTTGATCTTCTGGATGAAGGTAGGTTCTGATATTGTCATGCTTGCTAACATTGCACACAGCTTCAGGGTTTGCACTTCTGCACCCAACTCTTCAAACTGCTGTAAGACACTAATTCCTCTCAAACTGGCCATGACCACTGACTTTCTGCTCAATGCATCAGCTACAACATTCACTTTGCCTGGATGATATTTGATTGTAAAGTCATAATCCTTGATATACTCCATCCACCGTCTCTGTCTCATATTTAAATCCTTTTGCGAGAACAAATATTGTAAACTTCGGTGATCTGAATGGACTTCAAATTTCTCTCCATAGAGATAGTCTTTCCACATTTTCAAAGCAAAAACAACTGCTGCCAATTCTGATAGTCCGGGGATCCGAACCCTAGAGGGGGGGTGAATAGTGTGAACTTCATTTATGACCAATTTTAACCAATTTTAACTTCTTTAAATCAAACTAGTCACAAGTGGTGATTATCAAACAAAATGCGAAAGCATAATAAAAACAATCACCATCACACAAGGATTTATAGTGGTTCGGCCTTAATGCCTACATCCACTACCGGCTTGTGATCCAACACCCCACCGGATTTCCACTATTTATGCTTTTCAATAGGCTAAGCAATAACCTTTACAATATAAATGCTTTTCAAGGCTAAGCAATAACCTCTACAATGATGTTTTTCAAGGCTTAACATCAACCTATACATCATGCTTTTCTTAGGCTAAGCAATAACCTCTTCAACCAACGGTTGTTTATCTCTCTAATTAGTGTCTATAATACACTTGATGGAGATTCAATTAAGCTCATTACAATGCCTCTTAATTAGGCGGATATGGAAGTGAAAAACTAACTCACACAAACACTTAATGAATGCAAAGATGTATGCTCATGATGTGTGTGTGTGATGTCCTCAATCATTTTGAAAATGAAGGCTCATAAATGTATGCTTAAGGCTTTTGAAAGTTTTAGCTCATAAAAACATTTATGACTGAGGAAAGAATGCAAGTCACATGTTAAAAGTAACAACTTGTTAATGATATCAAAGATTCACAAGTTGTATGAAATTAATTAGCTCTAAACATGTGATGCATAGGGATGTCAATCAAATCAACAATGTAGATCATAAACCATAAAAATAGATTTGATTGAAATTAGGGGACAAATCATATGTAATAATAAATACAACTTGAAAATGATATACCTATCAAAGAAAGGCAAGTTGTGAAACTTTAAAACAAAGTTACATATGAATTGTAAAGATGTTGAATCCAAAACATAAGATATATTTGAAAGAGATTTTCTTATGATGGAAAACAACAACCATAGATTCAACCAAGTATAGGAATCATGTTACATGTAATTTCAAAGATTTTTTCATTAACATGATCTACTTAGATTTACCAAATAAAGTACTACTTGGATTGAATCAATGGTGATGCATCCAAAACAATAAATCAATTCAAAACATAAAACATGTTAAGGACACAACAACTCATAGTTTATCATGCTACAAAAGATTTACCAAAGAATAAAACAAAGCATGAAAACATATGATTAAGGAAAGTAGAGCCTACTTGGTGATTTAACTTCATTAATCCAAGCTTTAGCTTTCCTAATGATCCCCTTCATCCCTTAGTTCATTCCCCTTTCATTGGCCTCAAAACCTCTCAAGGAGGGCCTTAAAATCCCTAACTTTTGGGAAATGAATGAACTAGTATTTATAGCCAAAACAACCCAACGGCTAGTCCCCCAGTCGACCTGGCACTTCCCCGGTCGACCTGGCCTTCACAACGGTAAAAAAAGTGACCGTTTGAAAAATGGCCAACGACAGTATACCCGGTCGACCTGGGCCTGGCTCGGTCGACCTGATACACTGCGTTTCTGGCCTGGGACCAAAATTCCCTAAAATCCATTTTTCAAAGTATTTTTGGTTGGGAATTTTTTGGGCCATTAAATCAAGCTTAAAAACATGTTTTAAATCATTTTAAGGGTTTTAAAACATGAAACATAAAAAGCCAAAAAAGATTCGAAATTATAAAACCAATGGCTTGCTTGATTTTCTAAAACTCCTTTTTCAAAAACAAATGCATCCAAGATTAAAAACAAAAACATGCATAAATCAATAATTCTTCAAGTCTAAAAACCAATGCATGTATAAAACAAGATTTCAAGATTTTCTAAATCAATGCATATGTGTGTAAAACAAATGATGCTAGAATGATAATGCATCCATCAAATTGCAATCTACAAAATTCCTAACAAATTCCAAGTCATGAGTTGCATAGTTCTTCTTATGGTCCTTCAATTGTCTCGAGCCATAAGCAATCACCTTGCCATCTTGCATCAATACACAACCTAGTCCCACATTCAAAGCATATGTATAAACAATAAATCCGTCATTGCTTGATGGTAATGTAAGAATTGGGGCGATGGTTAACCCTCCTTTCAACTCTTGAAAACTTGTTTCACACTGTTCGGTCCAAACAAATGGGACATTCTTCCTAGTCAATTTTGTCAACGGTGCTGCAATTGACGAAAAACCTTGGACAAATCTTCTGTAATAGCCTGCCAACCCCAAAAAGCTTTTGATTTTTGTCACACTGCTTGGCCTCACCCAATTAACAACTGCTTCTATCTTAGCTGGATCAACTGCTAAACCTTCTCTGGAGATGATGTGGCCTAGAAAAGCAACTTGCTCTAACCAGAATTCGCACTTACTGAGTTTTGCATAAAGCTGGTTGTCCCTCAAAAGCTGCAACGCTGTCCTCAAATGCTCTTCATGCTCCTTCTTACTCTTAGAATACACAAGGACATCATCAATGAATACTACCGTACAGTGATCCAAATAGGGTGCAAAGACTTTGTTCATAAGAGCTATAAAGACTGCGGGTGCATTTGTCAAACCAAAAGGCATCACTAAGAACTCATAGTGCCCATATCTTGTTCTAAAGGCTATTCTCTGAACATCTGAGTCTCTAACTCTCAACTGATGGTACCCTGACCTCAAGTCTATCTTGGAAAAATAGGCTGCTCCTTGCAATTGATCAAATAATTCGTCTATCCTTGGCAATGGATACTTGTTCTTCACGGTCACATGGTTCAACTTCCTGTAGTCAATGCACATTCTCAAACTTCCATCCTTCTTTTTCACAAACAACACTGGTGATCCCCAAGGTGAAACACTTGGCCTAAAAAAGCCTTTGCTCAACAAATCCTGCAACTGAAGTTTTAGTTCACCCATTTCTGCTGGAGCCATCCTGTATGGTGCAATCGAGATCGGAGCCGTCCTTGGTAGGAGTTCAATTGTGAACTCAACTTCTCTGATTGGTGGTAATCCCGGGATTTATTCTGGAAAAACATCCGGAAATTCACACACAATGGGGATATCCTCCACCCCTTGGGATTGTTTATCCTCCATGATAAACGCAATAAATGCCTGACACCCACTCTGAACTAATCTGCTTGCTTTCAAAACTGAAATAAACCATGCCTGAGTTTTTCTCCTGTTCCCCTAAAATATCAATTCTGCCTGTGGTCCTTGGAATCTGAATGTTATGGTTTTACTAAAACAATCCATGGTGGCATGATATGCTTCTAACCAATCCATGCCTAAGATGACATCAAAATCATGCATGTCCAAAACAATGAGGTTGGCCGGTAAATTAACATCTCCTAACAAAACTGTACAGCTAGGGTAATAGGTTATATACAGAACTTGTTTCCCTACTAGTGTGGTTACTACTAGAATGTAATCCAATTTACTATGTGGTGCATCAATCATCTTAGCAAAACTAGGAGATGAAAACGAATGTGTGGATCCAGGATCAAATAAAATCTGGGCTTCTACCCCACAAACAAGAAGTTTACCTTCTACTACGTCTTCTGCAGCTTCAACATCCACACGGTTGAGATAATATAAACGTCCATGCATCTGTAATCTATTCGGTCCTTGGTTTTGCCTTCCTTGGCCATGTCTGTTCTGTTGTGGAGGACGAGCATTCTGATTCCGTGCTGGTGGCCTAACCTGCTGCTGCTGCTGAGGTGGTCTAACTTGGTTTTGAACTGGTGCTTGATTCTGAGGAGCTGCTTGTCTCTGCTGTTGGTTTCTGTTCCCTTCATTCAAAAGTTGTGGGCAATCCTTGATTGCATGGTTCATAGCCCCACACTTGAAACAGGCACCCATGGCCTTACGACATTCATGAGTTTCGTGGTTCTTGCCACAATGTCCATAACCCTGCCTCACATGACCTTGTTCTTGCCTTGGTTTCTTGTTGTGCTGCTGCTTCTGATTCTGCTGCTGGTAGTGCTGTTTCCTGTCTTGAACGATCAAGTTGTTAATATCCTCAAACTTCTATGCTCGTTTGACCGCCTCATCATATGTAGCTGGTGGAACTATACCTATAGCATCTCTCATAATAATCGGATTCAACCCTTCCAAGAACTTCGTTATCTTCTTCTGCTCAGTGTCAATCAACTTGGTAACATATCTAGCCAATCTTTCAAACTTGGTGACATAATCTAGCACCGTCATGCTGCCTTGCTTGAGCTGCTGAAATTCAATAGCCATCTGCCCTTTACATGGGAGGGAATGTACTTATACTGAAACTGCGTCTTGAACGCTGCCCACGCCTCTTCGTTGGCCATTACCGTGTATGGATCCTTAACTGTTTGCCACCAACGATCTGTAAGCCAGTAGAATAGTGAAGCTGTGAGGTTGACCTTCTGCCTCCCTGTGCATGTAAAGACATCGAAGATTTTCTCGGTATTAGCTAGCCAGTCATCTGCCACTAACGGGTCCTCATTGCTCGAAAATTCCTTCGGTGCTCTCTTCCTGAACTTCTCAAATAGTGCATTAGGGTCATGATCCCTATTATGGATAACAATCTGTGGACCTAGAGGCTGTGGAGCTACGTTCCTGTTTTGAAGAACTTCCAAGAGTTGCCTCTGGACTTGTGCCATTTCGTCATCTTTCTTTGCTAACTGTTCTTGAAATCTTGCTTGGTTTTCATTAGCCTGCCTTTGTTGCGCTATCATAGCTTGCATGAGTTCTTGGAACTGTGTAGCGGTTGGTGTATTAGATGTGTCTGACTCATTCTGATTACTGCTTGAAGCATAATTGTTTGGAGCTTTTCTTGGAGGCATAGTGCTGTAAAACAAGATGTTAGCACACAATAAACATGGTATGAGGGTTTCTAAGGTCCTATACCAACGGATCTATCGAACTCACGAATCCTCGCCACGTTCCTAAGACCTTTCTAGTTTCTTTTAAATGCTTGAAACAAGTCCCGCTCTGATACCAGTCCTTTCGCGACCCCGGAACGGACCCCGGGCCCGCGACGAGTTGAATTGATGATTGTTAAGTTTTCCCACAGGTTTCCTTCGGCGATGATTCTCGAAACACGCGGAATCTGTCTCACATGATCAAGTTTGCGGAAGCGTGTAACAAATCACATCACGATAAGCACCAATAAATTTTTAAGTGCAATGACAAATAATAACACGACATAGTATCAAAAGAAAGGAGTTAACATGGCATTCCCATCAATATTCAAGTTACGAGACTGCACAAAGTAAGTTAAGTTTAGTTACATCCCATAAGAGGCCAACAGAGGCCAATACAATTCTCAAAATAATAAAAGAACCCCATGACAAAAATGGCAAAACTCAAGAACCCGCCCGACATCTAGTTGACATCGTCGGGCTGCCACTCTCTAACTGGGGTGGCTCAAAAGCCTCCTCCGGACGCTCCTCCTCAAAGGCAACGTCACCTGCACCTGGGCACCAACAAACAAGGGTCAAACACAACGGTTTGGCAGGTAATCAATTTAGGCATGAGCATGAAATAGTAAACGTTTAAAGATACATATAAAGACTAAGGTGCGTTTCAAAATACAAGCGAAACTAACATGCATACTTATTATATCATGAATACACTACAAGAAATTGCACTTTAGCGCCGACAAAAGTCTATAAAACGCCGGTGAACTCCTTTGCCGGCGATTTCCCTTGCGCCAGCAATACGCCGGTAAAAGCCTGCTAGCAATAACTTTTGCCAGCGAAAAAAGGCTAGTGCCGGGCAAAAGTAATACATTAACGACGTTTTTATTCGCCGGGAAAAGAGGTATAAAACGTCGCGAAAAGGCCTTTATCGTTCAATAATAAATTGATTAAAAACTTTTGCCGGCGTTTTTTTTGCCCCGGCAAAACATTTATATTTTATGGAATTTTTTTTCAAAATTTTTTGCCGGCGTTTTTTTTTTGCGCCGGCAAAACATTTATGTTTTATGAAAATTAATTTTCCAAAATTTTTTGCCGGCGTATTTTGTCACCGGGAAAACATTTATTTTTTTAAGTAATTATTTTGAAGGTGTTTTGTCGGCGAAAATGTTGCGCCGGCAATCAATATTCAATTATTGTATTTATTTGATTTTTTAATTTTTTTTCCTGTATATGCATCATTACAACTTCCAACCTGTATCGTATGAAACTACTATTCTAGTATCTAAGACCAAATCTCCTACACACCCAACATCTATCTATTCCAAATAGTCATTCCACTTCATATTAATATTCAAATATCCTTACAATATTAAAAGTACTTTACCATTACCATTACAAAATAAAAATCCATGCTAACATTCTACTATTTGCCAACATTCAAATGCCAATGAAAAATTACATCTTCATATACAATCATCTCATTGTTGCACCAATCCAACACCTGCAACATTGTTCAAAAAAACTTCATACATCCTATTTTAACATATGGCAATCTGCTTCTGTGCATCCATTTTTCCTTCATGTCCACTGCATCTTAGTTGCATGGAATCTTTCAACAAAAAACTTTCTTCAATTGCCCCATGGAATTCCAATGCAGATAAAAAGCTGGTTGACGATCCAAGTGCCCCACGAATCTTAGTTGGTGATATCTGAATGTAAAACAAAAATTAATACTGCAATAGACATATACAAACAACCAATGAACAATCAAAGAAACTAGAACAGGAGTTCCCCAACTATGGAATTAAAATTCTTATTCTATCTGCTTTGTCCGTTGTTAACTGATCAAGTAATAGAAAAGACAATCCTCAAAGATATGAAATGGGTATGCTATGCACATCATGATTGATTGGACAACTCAAGTCAAAGATTGATTAGGTGTAAATAGAGCTGGCCTGGGCTAAGTATATCAGATCTCATACTATTCTATTTCTAAACATGTTTTCACAAAATCTGTCAATCATTTCTATATAAAGAATGATGAAGGAAAGGAAAGGCAATGATTATCTGAACAAGTTGATATTCAGTCCATCTGCTTGCACTGAGTTAATTAAGGTTATGGCCTAACATGAGTTAATTAAAATCTTGATCTGCCTAACATGAGTTAATTAAGGTTATGGTCATCTGCTTGCACTTGCAGCCATGGAACCCATCTAGTTGACATGAATACAACCTATTATAAAGCTCTAAGCTTATGAATACAACCTAAGTTACCCACCTAGGCATTGGGAATGTGCTGTTTGTGGCATGAAGTAATTCATATTGCTAAATTGCCCATATTAGTGTGTCCAGGTAGCACAAGAGTACAACTTTAAGAAACATCATCACAAATATGGAACAGAATTCACGGAAGTAAAGCTCTTGTATAAGGCTATAAGCTTTATGTTCACATGCACAAGTTCCACTTTCTTAGATACATGACTCAGGAAACAGTTTCAAACAGAGAAGAAAAAAAAAGAAGAGAAAGGGCTGGAACATTTGTTCTCTTGTGATAATCACATGAAACTTTCATCTTTCAATACATGTATTAGTCTAAAATATGTAAAGATTTATCTTTTAGAAATGAGTGAGATTTCTATTACAAAATGGACTACAAAGTTAATACAAATTTGCTAAATCTAGATACTTATGAAGTATCAACTGATCTGTAAGAAAATTTCAAAAGACAAGCAGACAAACCTAGTGAGATGAGCTGCTTGCGTTAGTTGTATTGCTAGACCTCTCCCCTGTGGAAAGAATGAAAAGCAACATTAAGTGAAATTAGAGAAGTTTTCACTAAGCAATATTTCAAAATAATGTAAATAAGAAGCATAGTTTAACTTACTAGGGGTGAAAAACAAAGTAGAGAAGCTAAACTTGCAAGTTCAGAAATAAGGAGCAAATCAGCTGCCAAAGTTTTTCATAGTAAAATAATCCTATACATAACTAAAAAAAAAACGAGTAGTTTCAATGTGTATTCTGATTGATATTAGTCTTAACATCATACATAATTCATGAACCCTGGCCCCTGCCCCACCATAGCAGCCTGTCTAACTGTCGGATGCTCTACATCACAGTCTTTTTTTTATTAAAAAAGAACACAAGTTCACCAATTTTACAAGCCTCCGGTTCTATTTAGGTAGAAGTCTGGTTTTTTTTTTTTTACCTGTCAAGAGCTACAAGAGCTGTAAATCTATCCTCGCAAACAGTAAGTGATGGAAGCCTGATGCACAGCATAGGTGTGCAGTGCAGTGCAGTTCAATCAATACGAGTAGAATTCTAACCATGGTTTGAAACTTTAAAGCCGAGTTGAACCTTTACATGGTGACGGTATTCCTTTAAAGGAAAAAGGTGCAAGACACTACCAAATACCAAATACTGGCCATTCTAATCTGGAGACTTTTTTTTTTAATTGCTATAAATCCCACAACCGGGACCCACGAACCAAACCCAATAATAATAATAATAAAAGATGATAAGAGGAACAACAGTCAAAGTAATGGGATGACACTGGTTAGGCACCACCTGAGCTATTCTGGGATGTAAATAGCAACACATTTACTTACTGGTTTCAGCTTTGCTTCAACCAATTATGGTAGACAAAAAAAGAAAAAAGAACTAAAACAAGTATAGGGGCACACACTCCTGTAAAAGTGATCATTAGAAACTTTTGCTTAGAAGAAATTATCAAGCAATGAGTAGAACTTACATGTGTTAAATGACCCGTCATTTCCACTTGATTACACTCGATTACCTTCCACCGATAAAAGTGAATCCCCATTTTTTCCAGTTTCAGTAGCTGTGGGGGTCTGTCTAAATGGAGGCCATTCTAACAGATGCATCCATTTTTCTCCTGGCAGATTAACTTGCCTTGAGAATTTAAACAGCAAGGAGAATCCAGCAGTTGTGGAAGTAATTGCATGAAAAAACAGGTCACGGTTAAAAAGCTAGTTTTCTCTCCTTTTCCTTCTTGCTGCTATCTCTGCAGCCCAGGCTTTGCCCACATCAGTCTGGAACTTTCCTACAGTCACATGTAGTCACCAAAATCTCATATCTTTTGCACTACAGTGTGTGCTCTGTTTTGCCATCAGAGTAAGTTGGAAGAGGGAAGAAAAGAAAATGAAATATATTCCTACTTCTATCATCACTAACTACTCAAGCATGATCAGTGTTAAAGAAGAAGAAAAAAAAAAAAAAAAACTACTCAGGCAAGGTTTACTAAGCTGGTCTTACTGCTTCCACAAAAATACATTGATGCCTGGCAAGTGGCAACAACAGGAAAACTCTACTACTAAAGTACATACTAGGATAACAAGCATGCCAAAATAAGGAAAAACATATACCTGCGGTTGACTGGAAGAACTCATCTAAATCTTTCCCTTGTTCTGCACAAAGCAAACATTTTCATCAAACTTGATGGTGGCTATCAGACAAAGCATTCATCATATTTCATTGTTGCTAATTAAACAAAGCTAGGCATGCTTTTGGATGCACCCCAAATCATCAGAAGTTATAATGTTATAGAATTATACATGTTTATGTCCAATGGGTGTTTGGGGCAGCTTAAAAGCTTGGAAAACCACTTACTTACAATGGCATACTGTTTGACAACTTCTCTATGATAACAGAACACAAAACCAACTGCTGACACTGATTTGGTGCGATAAAAGGTAAAACAGAGGACATAGCACCTAAATTGGTTTCTGATTTCCACATTACATATGCAGTGGGTTATATCACCATCCTTTGCTAAAAAACTGAAACCACTTGCTATTTGGGGTACATCCAAACACACAAAGCTAGAACATCTAGAACCCTTACATGTACCTATGAAAACAGTAAAGTCATAGGGCATATTAGAGATGCTTTGACTTGTCTTCGGGTCAAAAACTGTGAGCATGAGATCTCCTGGTTCAGATACAACAAAAGAAAGCAACTGAATGCCATGTGCCACTTCTTGAAAGTACAAATCTGCAACTGGGATGGACAAATTTGTCGACTTCTCAACAATCCGGGCATCAAATGAATAAAAATCTGGAACAAGGTTTCCAAATTGATCTTGCTGGTATATAAAGATTTCCAGCTTCGAAAATATTTGCAAGGCATCTGTTTCATATTTCCACTTGGCCAAACAATTACCGACATTTAGCGGATCTGTTCATTGTAAAAACAATATCAATTAGCTTTATAGTAACATGTTCAGTTAAAGTAGTGATTGATATAAACAATGGGAAATGTTCAAATCCAGTTCTCAAGAAAATGCATGAAGCATAACTTGAATTCACCACTGATATGTTGTTACTGTGTTTCTATCCAAAATAACAAATCCTTTTATTACTATATTCATATCAAGTATAAACTCACCTGGTTTTACCTTGAAAGGTAGAGGGGATCCACTCAAGGTCTGGTTTTCACCCCCCCCCCCCCCCCCCCATGCAATGAGAGACTTCCAGCAGTGGCAGCAACAAACTCAAATCCAATATACCCAAACTCATTCCAGCCTTTGTAAGTGACATTTAAACTCACAATGGTCCCATTTTCATAAGATGCTGAAACTGTGAAGTTATGTGATTCTAGTCCTTCACTTGTGGATGATATGTTATTACCAAATGCATCTTTAGGCATTACTAGGATATTCACAGCAGTCCCCGCCATAAACTCATTCACAAGATTCATCCATGAAGCAACACAAACAGAGGGGTGCATACGACCTTCAAAAAAATGGAGATTAGGATTACAAAGCAAGTGAAAGGAACATAAGATCCAGTTGTGTCATAAATTCAGTAACAGATAAAAATAATGTGACGAATTTCATTGAATAATACCATGATAACTACGCATCTATAGTTCTATACATGTTCTTTTACTTTTTGCTTAGGGAGGAAAAAGAAAAGTAGCTATTGTAAGTTGGATCCACCCTCTCTTAATACCTGCATTGTGTTGGATCCACCCTCTCTTAATACCTGCATTGTGCTGGGTAATGGAATTCAGGGAGGAAGCTTTGGCGTTTTTCCAGAACATGACAAGTTTGCCAAATTTGATGACACTTTGTTGTGAAACACTGTTTCCATCCAAGCTAATCCTGTTAAGAGAGAACTAAGAACATTTATAAAGAGATTTTAAAGAGATTTTGATTCTCTTACCTCTGTTACATGTATGTTTTAAATTACTGTTATGATAACAGAGATTAACTTCTGCGGCTGATTCAGTCTCCATTTATGATAATTTTGATACTTGAAACAAACTAAAGGCCTCATGATATGATATAACCGCAACTTCGTATTTAACATGGTTACAAAACAAAAATGGGAATAAGCTAACAGGCATTTAGAAACCTGTTTAGCATTTTTCATTAGTGCTAACAGACTTTTAAACAAAATTCATGGTCAACAGACTTGGGGGATATGAGAGAGTGAAAAAAGCACTTACAGTTCAATAGCAGCATAAAATTGAGCCTCATCTTTTGGCATGCTGGGAAGAAAAAGAAGATTAGAGTTGGAGGTACTAAAATTAATTCATTGACGATGATGAGTGCAGCAAAGTTAATGTAAGAAACAAAGAACTCTACCTATAAAAGATATAAAACAGGGTTGCAAGCTGAAACTTCGCAAAATACCCTTGCTACAGGCACAACAACAGAGTTAGGACTCAAAAGATAATAAAACTCAAAGCAAAAGGTTCCATTCAGTCATGACGACATACATGCAGCTGAGGTGGTGGTTTAGTGTAATAAAATTCGGGCACTACATGCTCAGGATCTCCTTTCACAGGCTTGTCCGACCATGGAGACCCGAAAGTCTTGTGAAGGTTATCAGGAGAATTTAGATTTAATCCCAATGTAGTCAGATCAATTCCCAAGGAAAGAGAAGCCAAATCAGGATCGTGATTTCTTATAACACCTAATAAACCCCAACACACTAAAAAGATGCACCAAAAAAACTTATTATTCCAAAAACAACATTCTCATTACAAGATAGAAAACAATAAAAAGGGAAGTTGGTCTTGGCCTTTTTCAGAACCATGAGGAATTACTGATTCAAACAAAGATAACTCTAAAGCAGTAATGAGTCTTGTAATCAATAATGGTGTATCATTAAATCCTCAATCTCAATAATGCTCAACTTACCATAAAGTACTTTTGTAAAGCATAGTGAAAAGATAAAAACTAAAAGAGTTTATAGCAACTGAGTCATTAAACAGACACCATAAGGGTTCTAAAATCTTTTCTGCATCTTTTCTGCATGGAATCTTTCAACATAAAATCTTCTTCAATTTTCATTCAATCCTGCATAAAAAAAAAAGAGCAAGATCCACAATTTAACAAGATCCACAGGGAGTTGAACAAGGTTAACTGATGATAATAAGACATCTTTAATACATCAAAATGAATGAAAGCAATGTACGGTTGTGATTTCCAAATGTCAAGAGTGCTGAAATACAGACGCTTGCAGTGAAATTGTCAAAACATGATCTTTAAAAGATGGGAAAAAATCACAAGAAACGATTGTTATATGAATTTTCTTCCATAAATACACAACTTCTTCATAGTAGTTAAATATAAACTTCTTCCCAACCTGTTTTAATTGTCAAATAACTTAAGTGAAAAAATTAAACAGCATCCACCAAATTGGTTCATAATCTATAAACCATATTTGTATAGCTTTCTGTATTCTTATCTACATTTAGTTACACCCAAAATGCTATATATCCACTCACTTACAATCACAAATGATATGAACCCACTGTAGATGTGCTAGTATGAAAACTTAAAACATGACAACAAATAAAAACATTCAATATCTCTCTCTCTCTATATATATATATATTGTTGGAAAAGTTGATGACTCTAATATGTTGCAGTCCATGGTAATTATCGAAACATATTAAGAGAAGGAATGATCACAAAGCAAGAACTCCAAAAGAAATCTGTCATTATGGATTCTACAAGATTGGAGTCAGGACATAGTTAACTAATGCAATGGAGGCACTACAGTCGACCGCCAACGACAGTCGTTTTCCTAAAACGACTGTGATTTTGCCGACTGCTCGTCCGACTGCCCATAGCAGTCGTTTTTTAAGAAAAATGACTGTCTTCGACAGTCATTTTTGAGCCTTTTTGATGTAGTGTTAGAGATAGTAATCAACATGCAAATAAAATACCATTTTGAAAAGAGTAATCATATACAAACCTGGAGAAGTCAAATCCTGAGTTCCACCAGAGGTGCCATCCCCACCAACAAAGGAACCTGGATCTATGCCTGCGCGCTCAGCTAACTGGAGGACTAAGCCCTCGAGGAAACTGGTTCTCTTGCCAAACTCCGCTACCTGCTGCCGCAATTGAAGTACCTCAGAATCAAGGCCCGTTTGATTCTGGGTTGAACCTAAAGTGGACTTTGTGCGAATGCCAAAACCCTTAAGGTATCCCGATCTCTGTCCAAGTACCTTGACTGATATCTGTTCATCGGTCAACGAAGATGTGATGGAGAGTTGGGATTGTTCAGCAGTCACCCGCACTAATTCCTCCTGCCATTTTTAAACATGTAAAAACCAAATAAAGTGAGTTAACACATGTATAAAAGTATATTTGTATTGATATATAAAACATGACTTAGGCATATGTACATGTGTCTTCTGAGCCTCCTCATTTATCCACTGTTTCTTCCCGTGCATATAGTGGGTGTCGTGGTAGAAATCGGAAAACGGTTGTGCATGTCCAGCATTCTGTGCTCTCTGTTATGACATTAGATATTTCGTTAATAGAAGAATTTAATTTTCATAACTCTGTCAAATGGAAAAAATTCTTAAATCCGCACTTACGATTATTGAACTACGTGCTAGGAACGATCTAGAGCCGCTCATATGATTCCACGACATCTTCGATCGGCTAACTCTCGCTTTCTTTGACTTCTCCTACACAGAAAAATAAAAGACAATATACTAGTCAAAATAATTTTTAACTAATACAATGATCTTGATCAATAATTGTAGCAGAGATATATACAAAACCATTAAAAGTTACCTTCCACTCCATAGTCTCCCACAAATTGTCGATCATCCAAGCCCAGTCATCTGCCTTACAAGGCTTTAGTGGGTGGCTCTTTGGATCGGGCACTCCCTCCTCCAAAAGAGACAAATAGTGGGTATGCAATTCACACTTCCAGTCCTTGTACAGTTTCTGGCACTTCGCATCAATGGCAGCCTTGATGATTGGATCGCTCACATAGTCACCGAACTCAAAAAATTGCTGCAATTGCAAAAACAACATGTAATGTGAGACAACAATTAAACTTTAATGATTCTAATTGAATACGCATTAAATTATCTCAAATGAAATTACCTGAACTCTCTTTACCACCAACTTCTTGATCCCCTCAGGAGCAGACTTCCAGCCTTTTTTCCGAACAGGTGCCTCATCTCGAATCGCTTCCCCAAGTAGGTTTGCAAAACTAGTGGCAAATTCGCCCTCTGGCGCAAGGCTCGAAGCTGGGATCGAAATTGGGATGGCATGGCCAAGCTGCCTCCTCAGCTTTTCCACCTTCAACCCCCTTGTCTTGCCACGTACACGGTGGGAGCCCTCGACTGAGACTGATGTTGTCACAACCACAATATTAATTGAGTTAGCATATAACATTAAAAGAATGTACATTTTAAAAAAGACAATAATTCTAAATTTCTCACCAACACTGCTGCCACCCGTATGCGGAGTCAAAACCTGGTCAGGCTGGCTAGAAGAACTAGTAAGCCATGTAGGACTACTCGCTCTAGTAATGGTCGCCACCTCTGGCATGCCATCCGCATGAGAAGACTGTGTGACTCGAGGTTGTGCCGGTGTAGCTTGGCCCGCCCCCTCGGGCGTGCTCTTTGCACGAGAAGACCGTGTGACTGGAGGTTGTACCGGTGTCCTCAGGGCCAGTACAGCTGCTACAGCGCAAGCATGTCTACTTCGCTTCCCTCGATTCATATGAGTAACCTGTCGCAACACAACAATGAATTATTAGTACATAAATACATAAATAAAGTGAATGAAGTAAAAATTAACAACTAGACCCAAATTACCATATTTGCCGGAGACCCAGAAGTCTCATCATCCCCATCATCACCTGTATTTTCATCCGAAGAAACCAACCCAAAATCACCCTGGGGTGGTCGATATTCTTCGTTGTCATCATCTTCACCCGGTTTTCTTTTTCCATCTCCATTTTTCCTTTTGCTCGTTTGACCCAATCCAAAAACGGTATTGGATATGTGCTTTACTCCCAAAGCACGACATCTCTCGTCTATTTCCATGATGTTCTTACTTCTCACCTTCTCGTATTCTGTCAACTTTGCCTGTTTGGCCACCTACCCAGGCTTGACATATGTTTTACTTCCCTTGGGCATTTTTGACAACTATAGATGACATACAAGAGAATGAAGGCATAGGCATATAAAATGAGACATATTTAATGAGCCATGAAATGTAAACCAAAAACTTTATTAATTTAGAACACTTGTCCATGCACAAATAAAAAAACAAACACTACACATCATACTCTATATCAGGATCGAACTGGCTACACAGATCGTCTTCATCATCATCATCTATATATTCCGCGATAGTTTCATCCTCATCATCGCTATGCTCCGCAATTGGCTCATCACCATTAACTATCTCTGGCAGAATATCATCCCTACAGTAGTGAACATCCCTATCTTCGACACAGATTGGGACAACATCGGTGGTTTCATGCTGCTGGAAGGCCTCGTTAGGCACATCATCCAGTTCTGGTACATCCCACACTCCCCGATGCTTGACTCGTTCTACGATTCTCCAGTTGTTGCCTTTGCAGGTATCACTGACATAGAAAACTTGCTTCGCTTGACTTGGTAGGACAAATGGATCATCTTTATACCACCAACCCGTAACATCAATGCTTGTTATGTGTTGATCGGTATGTATTTTGTTTCTAGTACCGGTGTTGTACCATTCACATTGGAACAGAACCACCCTACCCCCATGCATATATGTCAATTCCTAGACTTTGCACAAGTACCCGTAGAAGTCAATTGTCTTCCCAATATGCTCCCCTTGCACGACCAAACCACTATTCTGGCACTTACGCCTGTTCTCGCGATCTCTGGTGTGGAATCGAACACCATTGAATATGCACCCTGAATACAGATAAACTATAGAACCGGGACCATTTGCTAATGACCACATTTCATCGGTTGCTTCTGGCGACCCTTGGTTTCGCAAATCATTCATTTACATGAGCAACATGCGGTAAGTTTATTAAGTTGATGACAATTGAGGACCAGTTAGTTAATGTTTACTGTGTCAATAGAGCATCATATATCTTACACGTTGCTTGAACCATTTTGGAAATGTGTCTCGCTGTATTTGACTGATGTCATGCGCTTCTGGATTTTGTATTTTATTCCTGTGTTCCCTACTTAAGCCAAAACAATTCATAAGCAAGTAAAAGTAGAGGAAGAATCAACAAGGGAGCAATCTATGCACACATGTATTTAAGCCAAAGCACTTACTCGAGATATGGCTCTAACTCGGGACTATTATGCAATACAAACCAGTGAGCCATGTTGAGTTCATTCTGAGAAGGATCTAGTGCCCTTGTGATCGGTGCAAAGGGACGAACATCTTGAGTGAAAATATCCATCCCGGGACCACGCACGCCACCATCGTCATTTCGTTCGTCTCGATCAGTCCCTTTTAGGTACATTGAGCAAAAAGTCAAACACTCTTTCACAATGTAAGCCTCGGCGATCGAACCTTCGGGTCGTGCTCGGTTAGTAACATAACCTTTTAAAGTCCCGAGAAACCTTCAAACAAAGAGACATTAGAGCTAAGGTTACTTATGCAAGACAATCACACTACTACACGAATAACACTTCATCGGATGGTAACAGTTACCTTTCGATGGGGTACATCCACCGATATTGCACCGGTCCAGCAAGCATGGCCTCACGTTGCAAGTGAACAGCCAAATGGACCATTACATTAAAGAATGCTGGAGGAAAAATCTTCTCGAGCTTGCAAACTATGAGCACTCCCCGTTCCTCTAATTTTTTTAAATCGCTTTGTTTCAATGTTTTTGAGCAGAGGTCCTGGAAGAAACTGCCCAACTCAAATAGAGTTATACTTAACTCCTTATCAACATAACCACGTAGGCCAACCGGAAAAAGATGTTGTAGGAGGACATGATAGTCGTGACTTTTCATACCCGATAATTTGCCATTTTTTGAGGTCACACACCTTGACAGGTTTGTAGCATAGCCATCCAGGTACTTGATTGATTTCAAGAATTCAAAAAAACCCTCTCTCTGTTTCGGGTCCAATGTGTAGGATGCACGGGGTTTCACAATGGATCCTTCTTCATTCCTCTGCAGATGCAATTGTGGCCTGATGCCCATATCTTTTAAATCGTCACGCACTTTGTCCGTGTCCTTATTCTTCTTATCTATGCCCACCACAGTCCCAACAATATTTTCACAGATGTTCTTCTCTATGTGCATGACATCAAGGTTATGCCTAAGGTTTAGGTTCTTCCAGTACGATAGCTCGTACAAGATGTTTTTCTTTGTCCAATTCAACAGTGCAGGCTCACGAAGTCTTTTCCTGCTGTTGGGGCCCTTCCCAAACCTAACTTCTGGTAGTTGATCCAACTGATCAAGTACCTTTTGCACCGGTAAACGCAAGGATTTCATTTTATGTTCTGGCTGACCGTTGAACTTCTTGCTCCTTCTCCAAGTGTGGTTCTCAGGCAAGTAAGCTTGATGTCCCACCCACCCAATCTTACTTCTCAACTTACACGATAATGAATCTTCGTTGCAAGGGGGACAAGCCAAATAACCTTTTGTGCTCCAACCAGACAAGTTACCATACGCTGGAAAGTCATTTATGGTCCACATCACAGCCGCATGCATTCAGAAGGGCTGTTCACTATGGGCATCATAAGTCATGACACCAATCTCCCACAACTCCTTCAACTTGTCAACCAAGGGCCTCAGGTACACATCGATCTCCTTCCCAGGTGCCTGCGGCCCGGGAATAAGTAAGGACATCATGAAAAATGGATCCTTCATGCACATCCAGGGTGGAAGGTTGTAAGGCATAAGTATGACAGGCCACATGCTGTAAGAAGTGCTCATGTTGCCGAAGGGGTTGAACCCATCGGTGGCCAGTCCTAACCTCACATTGCAGATCTCCCGGGCAAACTCTGGAAATTTCAAATCAAATTCCTTCCATTCCTTATAGTCGGCCGGATGCCTACCTAGATCGCAATCCATGCCATTCTCATGATGCCATCTCATCTCTTTGGCAGTCATCCTGGACATGTATAATCTCCGCAACCTAGGTATCAATGGGAAGTAACGCAGTATCTTATGAGCGATCTGCTTACCCTTGCCATTATTGACCTTGTACCTAGGCTCCCCACATTCTGGACACTTCTCCAAGTGAGCATTCTCCTTCCAAAAAAGTATGCAATCATTCTTGTAGGAGTCAATGTGCTCGTACCCCAAGCCCAAGTCACGTAGTAGCTTCTTAGCCTCATAAACAGAAGCGGGAACGACATTACCTTCTGGTAGGGTGTCCCTAAATATCTCCAAGACTTTGTCGATCGACTTATTTTTTCCACCTATACTGTACCTTCACATGTAGCATCCTAATGACAAACGCTAACAGGGTGTCTGAATCTTTACAGCCCGGGTACAAACCACGCTGGGAAGCTAATTTCAAAGTTTCGCACATCATCCATCCCTAGGGTATCATCCATCATGTAAGTCCCCCTACCATGGTCCTCTAATAACTCATCATATCCATCCCGGTCCTCATCCGATTCATCCTCACTATAATCCGATTCATCGGATTGTGCAAGTTCCCCATGCTGTAGCCAAGTGTCGTAAGATACCATCATCCCATGCCGGAGCAGATGGTATCTCACAGTCTCATAATCATGCTTAAAACCATTACAACAATAGTTACATGGGCATTTAATCTCTCTACTCCCACCCGAAGTCGCCTTTGCGAATTCAATAAAAGAATTCACCCCGTCTATATACGGCTGACTGAATCTATTATGATACTGTAACATCCAACTCTTGTCCATATCTGTTTACATATGTAAGGTGGTGGTTAAGTCAAATTCAACCAATAGATGGTATAAAATAAATGCAAAAACTTTCAAAAAAAAAAAAGAGAGAGAGAAAAAAAAAAGAACTCAAATATAAGAAAAACAAATCAACACACTACGCCTAAAATGCAAAACAAAAAAGTAAGAAAAAAATTAACAATTAAATTTAGAATTTGGACAGATCAAGAATGATAAGATCTCCATTAAAGGAATGAGCACTTCTCTATCACATGATATAAAATGAGCCATAATTCAAGTCTCAGATCTGGCACAAAACAAATACTCATAAAAAATGGACAAGAGAGAAATAGTCGGTCTATGAATCAACAGATCATTTGTAGGTAATTCTTCACAAACAACACAAAATTGAGAGTCACACATCATAGAAAAAAAGTCGCTGTCAAAGTTGAATTCAAAACACATTTACCCTGGAAACCAATACTTAATTTAACTATACATTTTCTGCTTCTTTTGAATGGTGAAGTCCCCCCACTCACCCCTTAAGGAGGGCATTTGGTGAGTTTAGAGAATTGAGAAGGTTCTGAAATCCTTTTCAATTCAGAGAAATTGCTGACCAAAAATACGGACAATTTGCCCATGCTTTCTTTATAGAAGAGACAGAAAGGAATCACATGCACAACCATTCAAATGCCAAAGGGTTTAAGGAACTTGTTGGGTTTTAATTAAAAAAGGGTCCAACACTCCAGATCTGAAATATGCAAGTTCACTACAGACAAAGAAGACCAACTAGAACAATCAGTTAAAAAAAAAAAAAAAACAAATTTGCAAAATCTTCAGTCTGATTAGGAAAATGAAAAGAGAAGGAAATATAGAAAACATGCATTTTGCATCTGGGTTTGTGCCAATTCCTTCCAAAATCACCAGTTTAGCATATCAGACGTTATACACAATAGGACATAAGAGATATGAGCAAGAGGGAGATGGGAGGAGGAAAATCCAATAAAAAGCTAAACAAGAATATTCAAAATAGAAAATCAAAAGCTAACAAATCCAAATGGGGCATGTGAGTCTCAATGTAAATCTTAACAAGAAGATTCATAATCCATCAGCAAGAGGGAGATGGGAGGAGGAGTGCAAAATTTTCTAGTGGAAAAAAAAAAGGGGTTCAAGCAGAAACAGAAGATTATACAGATCTGTACTTTCTGAAATAGCATAAATCATTATGACACTAGATGATAACTTCACTAGTCAGTTCATGGCTTCAATAATAATTAAAAGTAGAATGCTATCAAATAACTATCATTATAAGCCACAAAATCAATGCTTGCAGAACAAACACCAGATGACATCACCAATGTTATTTCTTTTCTTTGAAGGATGATATTAACACCATATTTGGTTCTTTTTTCTGTAAAAAAAAATGTTCCGAACTCCAACAAAGAGCAGCAGGGACAGCAGATAAACAACTGAAACCCATAAACCTTATGCATTCAGACATGCTTTTGCTAGATGCCACATACAAGAGAGCTCAAAGTTGTGAACACGAGTTTCCAGTGACTAAACCACTTGAAAATTTATTAGCATATGAAATTACGGGCAAACTAATAACATTCTCAAAAAATTTATAACTCCATAAAAGGATTGAAATAAACTCTTAGCAACGTACATAACTATAAAGAGCACATTGGACATAGTTTTCTTAAGAAGGAAACTTGTTTGTGCTCAGCAGCCAAAAATCATGAAGGTACAAAATTGGATCGAATAGAGTGGCTGCTGAACCTTTTTTTTCTTTACTTGTTTTCCTTTTTAAAGAAGAAGAGGTGAGGTAGCTACCAATTTGTGAACTCTTGACCTCTTTAGGATGCTTCTATCATGCAACCAAAGAGGTAGGAAAAAAAGAAAAGAAGCAATGCAATGAAGATGAGGCAGAGCCATTACCTTTGAGTGTCAGTCCGGTTGCGAGAGAGGGAAGGAGAGGATGCGCTGGCGAGGGAGACCGTGAGCGTGAGAGAGAGATGCCGAGGGAGATGAGAGAGGCACAGAGGTGAAAATCGCCACCAATGTGTTCTGTCCTTTGCTTTTCAAGTCCCAATTCGCTTAAGGCCCTATTCGAGGATGGCAGACGAGAGAGATGGGTCAGAGAGATGGCTGGACGCGACAGAGATGGGCGCTAGATGAGGCGAGATGGGCCAGGGACCGAGAGGGAGGGAGATGCAGAGAGATGGGGAGATGGGCGCTGGAAGAGGCGAGATGGGCCAGGGACCGAGAGGGAGGGAGATGCAGAGAGATGAGGGAGATGGAATAGGCGAGATGGGCCAGGGACCGAGAGGGAGGGAGATGTAGAGAGATGAGGGAAATTGGCGCTGCGAGATGGGCTGGACGAGGTGAGATTGGCCACCAACCGAAGGGGAGGCAGAAGGGAGTTGCGATTTTTGTTAGGTTTTTTTTGTTTATGAAGAAAGGCTCGTTTTTTGTTTTCTTTTGGGTATAAGCAGAGGGGTTGAAGATGGGTTTTATGATACCAATCCCGGCGCAAATAGTGCGCCGGTAAAACTAATTATAAAATAAGTAACCCAAATAAACGCGCGATGCCCCAAATGATGGCGCGAACGGAGGGATTAGAGTTGGCGGGGTGACATTTGCCGGCGAAGTGGGTAGAACGCCGGGAAAAATAATAACATTGCCAGCGAAAAAAAAAATGCGCCGGCAAAAAACTAACCTTTGTCTGGAAGAGCAATTACCTTTGCCGGCGAAAAAAAAATCGCCGGGAAAAAGGAACTTTGCCGGCGAAAAAAATAAATCGCCGGAAAAAAGCGGCATTTTGCCGGCTATAATATGACGCCGGAAAAAATCAGTTTTTTCCCGGCGAAAACAGCTTTTTCGCCGGTAAAAGTTATACTTTTCCCGGGGTTTAATGCTTGCGCCGGAAAAAAACGTCGGTAATAGTGCAAATTGTTGTAGTGATAGTTACATTCCACAAAGAGCCCATCCTTTCTCTATCATATATAATGAAAGAGCAAGCACGCACGACAAGCACGATATACATAATATAATCACAACACGATTCCCACATATACGGGGATTCCGGCCGTGGAACCGGACACGCACGATGTGTAATAAATACACGACTAGTCTGCAGACAGTCCACATTTTAAAGGACCCCCAGACAGTGGATCAAACTGAAAGGGTAGTCCAAGCTCAGTGGTGTTCACTTAAATTCATGAATGCACAAAACACGCGAAACACTGTTTAAACTTGTCGAGATAAAAAAGGGGAAATCACTTATCGATACACGACAATCATGACTAGCAAAAGGCATAATTAATATGCATAAGACACTTAGGAAGTGACCCCTTTTTCTTGAAACAAATCTTTAAAACGAGCTCGTACATAAACTTCAAAACGAGTACATAATGATATTCATTGCATCAAAGCCAAAGTACGAATACAAAGCCTGACAAGCACAGGTAAGGACCTTTGGTTGATCCTTGTGTAATTGAACCCAAATGTTGGAATATAAAAGAGAATTGGTGCCCCAGAAGTTCAAGGACATCTCAAGTTCGAGTGCACAATATCAGGCTAAAGGTCACTTAACATGTTCTAGTTTTCCTTCTTACAAATACTCTTCAAAATGGCAATGGTGTCAGTTTCGGTCAGCTCGCGGTCAGGTGTCGGCTAGCCGAACTAGGATCTGGCGGCTAGCCGCCAGCTGACCGACAGGCTGACCGCTGGAAGTCCAAGTCCAAACGCAGCTCTCTGGAAAAGAAACTGACTGACTTTGGTTGGCTTACGGTTAGCCAAAATGCGACCTAGCAGCTAGCCGTAAGCTGACCGTAGGGCTGACCGCTGGAACCCAAGTCTAAAACTTAGCTCTCGGGAAAAGGAGCCGAAACGTTCGGTTGGCCAGCGGTTAGCCGAAATGGGATATGGCGGCTAGCCGCTAGCTGACCGTCAAGCTGACCGAAATCCACTGTAGAAAAGCCAGCTTCTGGAAAGGGAACCGCCGAGCTCGGTCAGCTCGCGGTTAGCCGAAATGGGGATTTCGGTTAGCCGCCAGCGGACCAGTGGCTGACCGAAACTGCACGGGAAGTGCAGCTGATTTCAGATTTTTCAGATTTTCCTCTTCCTTTCTTCTTGTTTCTCATTCCACCTGCACTCCCTGAGCCTCCATGCTCTCCAAGGGTAAAACATACATTTCAAAACACAAATTGAGACATTAAAATCCCATTCTCCGATCAAAACAAAATCCCCAAATTTTTCAATGAATGAGAAGAGTGCAAGGAAAACAAATGAAATGCACACATGCTAACATCCATCCTAGATTGGTTACTTGCCTTAGTTCAAGATGCCACAAACTTCTCCAAGGACTTCTCTCAAGCTAATCCCAAGAACTACAAAACCCAAGAAAACCACACAAAACTCACTCAATCTTGAAAACAAGAAACCCATTTTCACAAAAGGGTTTGTAACATGAAAAACAAGATTTTTAGGAAGTAAAAAGACTTCGTTAAGAAGATGGGTTGGAGCTCTTACCAAGAAAAGGTCAAACAAAGAGGAATGAAGACAATGGAGAGCTTGCTCACTCCTACCTTTCAAGAAAATGACATCAATAGAAAGCTTGAGATGAGAGGAAGAAGGTGAGGGTCTTAGAATTCCAATTGGAGGCTTCTAGCTTGATCATTCAAGAGAAATAAAATGGAGGGAAAAATGTTTCTCCTCTTGGCTGCTCTAGGGTTAGGGTTGAGAGTAAAGGAGGGAAAAAGAAGAGTTGACTTAAAACACTTGCAATGGGGCCCAAATGGCCAAATCTTATATCAATGAAAACATGATCTTGCGGGACTCAAATGAACTCGACGAAGAAGGATAAAACGATCCTCGAAATATCTAGTTTCCAAAAAAGTATATTTTTGACATGGTTTTGAGATCTCGAAATTTGTGTCCAGATTTGTGTATAAAAGACAACTTACCCCTTTTTGGGCCAGAACTTGGGTTTTTGGGCTTCAAACATGAATGGGCTGAAGACGAAAGTTGTAACACATAGTAAAATCATTCAAATGAAATAAAAATCACAATTACACGGAAACTTACACAATCCTCCCAAGCTTACACGTGCACTCAGGCCTTCCTGAGTGTGTCTGACTAATACTAAACGTTCTCAAAATTCCCAAAGCTATGTCCAAGACTAAACTAATTATTTCTAACCCAACTATAACTAAAACCACTTAGGACTAAACTCATACTAATCGCACACTAATCGAATTAGTCTGGGTCGGGGTCTAACAGCCGAAAGCTGACCGAAATCTCCCTGACGAGATGCAGGTCTCGGGAAAAGGAGCCAACTAAGTTCGGTTGGCTGTCGGTCGGCCGAGATGAGAAATGTCGGTTAGTCGATAGCTGACTGAAATCTCCCTGACGAGATGCAGGTCTCGGGAAAAGGAGCTGACTATGTTCGGTTGGCTGTCGGTCGACCGAAATGGGAATTTCGGTTAGCTGACAGCTGACCGACAGTTGACCGACACTGTGCGAACAGTGCATTTCAAGTCAGATTTTTACGTTTCTTCTTACTTCTCCTTCAACCTGCACTTCCTTGAGCCTACAAGCTCTCCAAGGGATTTAACATACATATTCAAGCACAAATTAAAACATCTCTTTCCCATTCTCCAATCTAAAACAAAATCCCCAAAATTTCCATTCAAGACATAGGTTTCCAATGAAATGAAGAGAATGAAAAGAAAACAAACCAACTGCACACATGCTAACATCCATCCTAGATTGTTTACTTGCCTTAGTCCAAAATGTCACAAACCTTCTTCAAGCACTTCCACTCAAGCTAAGCCAAAGGCTACAAAAACCCCATGAAAGCCATTCAAAACTCACTCAAACTTGAAAACAAGAAACCCATTTTCACAAGAGGGTTTGCAAACATGAAAAACAAGATCCTTAGGAACCAAAAGGGCCCCATTATAAAGATGGGTTGGAGCTCTTACCTAGAGATGCACAAACAAGAGAGAAGGAAGAAAATGGAGATCTTGCCCAACTAGAAACTTCATGAAACTTGTATCAATGGAAAGCTTGGGATAAGAGGAAGAAGATGATGGTCTTGGAGTTCCATTTGGAGTCTTCTAGCTTGATCATTCAAGAGAAATGAAGTGGAAGGGAAAAGAAGCTTAGAGGGAAGAAAAAAGAGTTGACTTATAAACCTTAGAAAATGGGCCCTAATGAGCCTAAACCTTACATCGACAAAAAACGTGATCTTGCGGGCCTCAGATGAACTTGACGAAGTAGGATAAAATGATCCTCGAAAAATCTAGTTTCCAAAAAGTATATTTTTGACACGGTTTTGAGATTTCGAAATTTGTGTCCAGATTTGTGTATAAAAGACAATCTTACCCTTTTTGGGCCAAAACTTGGGTTTTGGGCTTCAAGCACGAATGGGCTGAAAACAAAAGTTGTAACAAATTGTAAAACCATTCAAATGAATTGAAAATCACAATTAAAAACAGAAACCAATACGATCCTCCCAAGCTTACACGTGCACTCAGGCCTTCCTGAGTGTGTCTGACTAACACTAAACGTCCTCAAAACCCCCAAAGCCATATCCAGGACTAAAACTAATTATATTCTAACCCAACAGTAACTAAACCCACTTTGGACTAGACACATATTAATCACACACTAATCGAATTAGTCTGGGTCGGGATCTAACATCCTCCACCTCTTAGGATATTTGGTCCACCAAATAAAATAAAGATTTACCTCTGGTAACAACTGTGGATACTTCCTCTGCACTTGATCTCTCAATTCCCATGTGGCTTCCTCTGGCTCGTGTTTTTTCCAAAGTACCTTGACCCAATGAATAGCCCGATTCCTCAATTCTTGCTCTTTGGTATCAATGATTCTGATCGGCTTTTCCACATATGCGGCATCTTCTCGAATCTCCAAAGGCTCGTGCTGTAGTATATGTGAAGGACTAAAGACGTATTTCTTGAGCATAGAAACATGAAATATGTTGTGCACCTCGGAGAGTTCCGGCGGTAACGCAAGTCTATACGCGACATCTCCAATCTTGCTCAAAATTTCATACGGACCAATAAACCTTCTAGACAATTTGACCTTCTGTCCGAATCTCAAAGTTCCTCTAATTGGTGAGACTTTCAAGAACACTTTCTCACCCACTTGAAACTGCAATTCTCTTCGGCGAGTGTCTGCATAACTTTTCTGTCTACTTCGGGCGATCTTCAAACGTTCCTGAATCAACTTGACCTTGTCACTTGTCTCTCCAACTATTGTCGGTCCATGAAAACTACGTTCACCGACTTCTTCCCAGCAAACCGGAGTCCTACATCTTCTGCCATAGAGTGCCTCGAAAGGTGCCATACCGATGCTAGAGTGGAAGCTATTATTATAAGCAAATTCACAAAGCGGTAAGCACTCATCCCACTGAACCTTGAAATCCAATACACAAGTACGCAACATGTCTTCAAGAGTCTGTATCGTCCTTTCTGACTGACCATCTGTCTGAGGATGATATGCTGTGCTGAATTGGAGTTTGATACCTATAGACTCATGAAGAGTTTTCCAAAACTTTGAAACAAACCTGTTGCCTCTGTCTGAAGTGATGGAGACGGGCTGACCATGTTTACTAACAATTTCATCGACAAATAACTTTGCAAGTGGTGCCATGTGCATCATATTCCCTGTCTTCATCGGAATGAAATGAGCAAACTTTGTCAGATGATCTACAATAATCCAAATTGCATTATTTCCCTTCTTGGTATTCGGCAAACCAGAAACGAAATCCATGGTGACGTGCTCCCATTTCCACTCCGGAATCTCCAACGGTTGTAGCAACCCTGGGGGCTTCTGATATTCTGCTTTAATCAACTGACAAGTAAGACAACGAGACACAAAAGCTGTTATCTCTCTCTTCATGTTGTTCCACCAAAATCTATTCTTCAAATTGTGGTACATCTTCGTGTTGCCCCGAATGCATAGAATATCTTGTATTGTGAGCTTCATTCATTATATCATTCTTCAAGCCATCCACATTTGGCACACACAACCAGTCACGAAAATACAGTATCCCATTCACCATCTTGAAATCTGGACGTTCTGTGATATGTTCTACTTTCTTTGCCAAGTCTGGGTCTTGTAACTGACTTTCCTTCATCCTCTGGATGAATGTAGGTTTTGATACTGTCATGTTAGTTAACATTGCACCCAGCTTCAGGGTTTGCACCTCTACACCTAATTCTTCAAACTGCTGTAAAATACCAATTCCTCTCAAACTGGCCATGACCACTGATTTTCTGCTCTTTGCATCAGCTACAACATTCACTTTGCCTGGATGATACTTGATTGGGAAGTCATAATCCTTAATATACTCCATCCACAGTCTCTGTCTCATATTTAAATCCTTCTGCGAGAACAAATATTGCAAACTTCGGTGATCTGAATGGACCTCAAATTTCTCTCCATAGAGATAGTGTCTCCACATCTTCAATGCAAAAACAACTGCCGCCAATTCCAAGTTATGTGTCGCATAATTCTTCTCATGATCCTTCAACTGTCTTGAGCCATAAGCAATCACTTTACCATCCTGCATCAATACACAACCTAGTCCCACATTCGAAGCATCGTATAAATAATAAATCCGTCGCTGCCCGATGGTAATGTAAGAATTGGAGTTGTGGTTAATCTTCCCTTCAACTCTTGAAAACTCGTTTCACATTGTTCGGTCCAAACAAATGGGACATTCTTTCTAGTCAATTTTGTCAACAGTGCTGCAATGGACGAAAAACCTTGGACAAACCTTCTGTAATAGCCTGCTAACCCCAAAAAGCTTTTGATTTCTGTCACACTGCTTGGTCTCACCCAATTAACAACTGCCTCTATCTTGGCTGGATCAACTGTTAAACCTTCTTTGGAGATGATGTGGCCTAGAAAAGCAACTTGCTCTAACCAGAATTCTCACTTACTGAGTTTTGTATAAAGCCGGTTGTTCCTCAAAAGCTGTAACACTGTCCTCAAATGTTCTTCATGCTCCTTCTTACTCTTGGAATACAGAAGGACGTCATCAAAGAATACTACTGTAGAGTGATCTAAATATGGTGCAAAGACTTTGTTCATAAGAGCCATAAAGACTGCGGGTGCATTCGTCAAACCAAAGGGTATCACTAAGAACTCGTAGTGCTCATATCTTGTTCTAAAAGCCATTTTCTGAACATCTGAGTCTCTAACTCTCAACTGATGGTACCCTGATCTCAAATCTATCTTGGAAAAATAGGTTGCTCCTTGCAATTGATCAAATAATTCGTCTATTCTTGGCAATGGATACTTGTTCTTGATGGTCACATGGTTCAATTTCTTGTAGTCAATGCACATTCTCAGACTTCCATCTTTCTTTTTCATAAACAACACTGGTGCTCCCCAAGGTGAAACACTTGGCCTAATAAATCCTTTGCTAAATAATTCCTGCAACTGGAGTTTTAATTCACCCATTTCTACTGGAGTCATTCTGTATAGTGCAATAGAGATTAGAGCTGTCGCTGGAAGAAGTTCAATTGCGAACTCAACTTCTCTGATTGGTGGTAATCCCGGGATTTCTTCTGGAAAAACATCCGGAAATTCACACACAATGGGGATATCCTCCACCCCTTGGGACGTTTATCCTCCGTGATAAACGCAATAAATGCCTGACACCCACTCTGAACTAATCTGCTTGCCTTCAACACTGAAATAAATCATGCCTGAGTTTTCCTCTTGTTCCCCTGAAATATCAATTCTACTTGTGGTCCTTGGAATCTGAATGTTATGGTTTTACTAAAACAATCCATGGTGGCGTGATATGCTTCTAACCAATCTATGCCTAAAATGATATCAAAATCATGCATGTCCAAAACAATAAGGTGGGCCGGTAAATTAACATCTCCTAACAAAACTGTACAACTAGGGTAATAGGTTCTACACACAACTTGTTTCCCTACTGGTGTGGTTACTATCAGGATATAATCCAATTCACTATGTGGTGCATCAATCATCTTAGCAAAAGTAGGCGAGGAAAACTAATGTGTAGAACCAGGATCAAATAAAATCTGAGCTTCTACCCCACAAACAAGAAGTTTACCTTCCACCACGTCTCCTACAGCTTCAGCATCTGCACGGTTGAGATAATATAAACGTCCATGCATCTGTAGTCTATTCGGTGCTTGATTTTGCCTTCCTTGGGCATATTTGTTCTGTTGTGGAGGACGATCATTCTGATTCTGTGCTGGTGGCCTAGCTTGCTGCTGTTGTTAAGGTGGTCTAACTTGATTCTGAACTGGTGCTTGATTCTGAGGAGCTACTTGTGTTGCGACCCCGGACCGGGAATCCCAATCCGGGATCGGGACATTAGTGTGTACTGATGATTGATGAGGATTATCTACATCCACCATATACAACTTATTTAATTTCCCACAGGTGTCCGCGGTGAGGATATCACAACCTTGCATGAATGTTTCTTTTTAGTGCGGAAGCGTGTAGCAAATCAAATAGTTAGACTATCTCTAGTCATGCAAGCATTAACATCAAATATCAAAACTGTATCAGAAAGAGCAATGATTTATAGCATGTTTCCCAAAAGTTGTTAAGGTTAAACAAAATATCATTTAGTTACATTCCCCAAAATTAGAGGCCAACAAAGGCCAATATTACAAAATAATAACCCAAAAGAATGGTTAAGAAGTTCTCCCCAAAATGTTACGCCTCTTGTAGCAATCCGATGTCTACATGACATCGTCAGCGCGCCACTCAACTAGAGGATGCGGCTCACCTACCGCCTCCTCCGGCTCCTCCTCAAGGAAACCGGCAACGGGACCTGAGTACCAAAGCAAAGGATCAGACACAACGGTCTGGCAAGAGAGTGAGAAGATACAACAACATAAAATAGATGAAATATCTCGAAAAGCAAGGAAATCTGTTTAAGCAAGAACTCTCATAAAATATATAAATCAATTGCTAGAAAACATGTAAACAAGATAAAACATATGAGGTAACCAAGGGGATCGGGAATAACAAGATGGCAATCACATAAAGCTAAGTCCTCTGTCACTAAAGTGACAACAGTATCACGGGATGTTGTTCTCAGTCACACAAGGTGAGGAGAAACAACGCAAATCATATATACAATATAAATATACGGGAACGGGACCACAGTAGCGAACCGGGTATCGGGACGGGACCACGGTAATGACCGGGTATCGGGATCCAAACTGCAGCTGGCGGGACGGGAGAGGGATCTCCAAGTCGGTGGATCAAACCGACAAGGTATCCAAGCTTAGTGATGCCGACACATAGGTTAAATAACACATCGATACATATGCAAGTAAATCAAGTGCAAGTAAATCAATGAACGGGCAAGAATATTCAAATGTATAACTTTCATTTCATATCGGGCAATACTCTTCGGGACAAGTCAATGTTACTAGTGTAATTATCAAGCTTTCGGGAAACAATTCATGTAAAATAAATTTTGGAAAGGAAGAAATATAATGAACTATACCATTTCGGGAAAACTGTTGATTTCGAGATCTATTTAAGTGGATAGGGGTCCCGTATGTCGATTATTGAAATGACTTGGTACTCCTTGAGTTTGAAGACATCCCGGGCTCCTTATACACTTTGGATTTTCAAAACTTCGAATGACATCTTTGTGATATGGTTTCTTTCTCGAATGGCCTCATACAATGCCTAGTGAATCTCCTTTGATCGACAAAGCTCAACGCTCGAACGAACCGAAGAGTTCGTTCGAGCGGGGAGCTTTTCGAAATCTGGAGAATTTCGGTTACCTTGCGGTCAGCTGGCGGTTAGCCGCCGCTGGGACGGGCGGCTAGCCGCTGGCTGACCGCGCAGTTGACTGCGGCTGGGCTGCAGAAATGCAGCTCACTGGAAAGCTGACCGCCAAGTGCGGTTAGCTGGCGGTTAGCCGCTGGCTAACCGTGGAGCTGACCGAGTTTTCAGGTGGGGAAGCGTGCTCTCTGGAAAAGCAACCGTGACATTTCGGCTACCTGGCGGCTAGCCGCCGGGTGACCGTAGGATGACCGTCAGGTGCGGGAATCACCCACTGTGTTCAGATTTGAGCCCTTCTCCTCCTCAAAACCATTCTCTCCACTTCCACTTAATCCCTGTATTAATATTGAGCTAAGAGCTCCTCCAATGCCTCTATCTACACTTCTTCAAAACCCTATCATGTGTTCACTCCATCACTTCTTCCATATCAAGTCCAATACAAGGAAAGAGGAAGGAAACCATTTCATAAACATTCATTTAGGATACCACAAAGGACAATAAATGCTCAACCAACAAGTTTATAAAACATTAAATGAAACTATCAAGATGCATTATGAGCATTTATTTCAACTAAAACACATTAATGAAAGCATGGAAAAATCCATAAATACTTCACCAAACCACTTCAAACTTAAAAACATCCAAACATTCACTTGCCTCAAGTCCAAGCTAGCCAAAAATCAAGCCTCTACTCACTTCTTAAGCTCACTTCCAAGCTACAATCAAAAACCCCCAAAACCACCCTAAAATGGGTTACACAAGGAATGAAAATGAAAGAACTTCCAATAATGCAAATGTAGCTTCCCTAAGGCTAGAAGATTATAAATCTAGAAGGTGAGAGGGATCACTTACTTGCAAGGTCCTCTAATGGACAAGGTAAGCTCAAGGGAAGTCTTGTGATGGAGGGTTCTCTTCACAATGGTATCAATGGAGAGCTTGCAAGATGAAGAAGAGGTTGGTGATCTCCATTCCTAGATTGATGAGCTCTTGGTGAGGCTTGGAGATGGAGAAGCAAGAAGAAGAAGAAGAAACTTGCTAGAAAAACCCTAGGCTCATATGTGTACTGGAACAAGAGAATGGAATGCAATGGAGGGTTGGGTTCCTCTTTGTTAACAAAGGAGTTTGGGTCCCACAACTTAATGGACTTGGGTGGCTGAAATCATCTCTTTCGGTACCTCGGATGAATTCGACGAAGAAGGAAGAAATGATCGTCGAAATTCCTAGTTTCCAAAAAGTATATGTTTCGCGGGTTTCGAGAATATTAAGTTTTGGGTACAGATTTGGTGTGAAATGACTGTTTTGCCCTCAAGGCTATGAAATCGGGTTTCGGGATCTCAAATGGACACGGGATCAACATGAAAGTTGTAAGAATCCACAAGATGAATGCAACGGGCCAAAAACACAATTCACAACCAATCGAGAAAATTTCACAAGAAAATGCAAAGCCGAAAAGGGAACCCCCAAAGGGCCCCACAAGCTATCAATCACTCCAAAAAGCCCAAAACTAGAATCAAGGCTATTCCAAACCCAACTAGACCAAAAACACTAATCAAGCTTAGCACTAAAATGCAACTTAATTAGCACTAATCGGGTTCACTCGGGTCGGGGTCTTACAACCTGTCTCTGCTGTTGGTTTCTATTTCCTTGATTCTGAAGTTGTGGGCAATCCTTGATTGCATGGTTCGTAGCTCCACATTTGAAACAACCACCTGTGGCCTTACGACATTCATGAGTTTCGTGGTTCTTGCCACAGTGACCAAAACCCTGCCTCACTTGACTGTGCTCTTGTTTCGGTTTCTTGTTTTGGTGTTGCTTCTGATTCTGCTGCTGGTAGTGCTGCTTACTGTCTTGAACGATCAGGTTGTTAATATCTTCAAACTTATATTCCCGTTTGACCGCCTCATCATATGTAGCTGGTGGAATTACTCCTATTGCATCCCTCATGATAATCGGGTTCAGTCCTTCCAAGAACTTTGTTATCTTTTTCTGCTCAGTGTCAATCAACTCAGTAGCATATCTAGCCAATATCTCAAACTTGGTGACATAGTCTAGCACAGTCATGCTGCCCTGCTTGAGCTGCTGGAATTCAATAGCCTTCTGTCTCTTAACATGGGAGGGAATATACTTATCCTGGAATTGTATCTTGAATGCTGCCCATGCATCTTCGTTAGCCATTACTGTGTATGGATCCTTGACCGTTTGCCACCACCGATCTGCATGCCCATAGAATAGTGAAGCTGTGGGGTTGACCTTCTGTCTCCCCGTGCACGTAAAGACATCAAAGATTTTCTCGGTCTTAGCCAGCCAATCATCTGTAACTAACGGGTCCTCATTGCCTGAGAATTCCTTCGGTGCTCTCTTCCTAAACTTTTCAAATAGTGCATTAGGGTCATGATCCCTATTGTAGATAACAATCTGTGGACCCATAGGTTGAGGCTATGTAGCTTGATTTCTGTGCTGAAGAACTTCCAAGAGTTGCATCTGGACTTGAGCCATTTCTTCATTCTTCTTTGCTATCTGTTCTTGAAATTTTGCTTGAGTCTCATTTGCCTGCCTTTGTTGTTCAATCATAGCTTGCATGAGCTCTTGGAACTGTGTAGTTGTTGGCGTATTAGTCGTGTCGACTCATTCTGATTACTGCCTGAAGCATTATTGTTTGGAAATTTTCTTGGAGGCATGATGCTGTAAAACAAGGTGTTAGTACACAATAAACATGGTATAAGGGTTTCCAAGGTCCTATACCAAACGAATTTATCGAATTCACGAATCCTCGCCACGTTCCTAAGACCTTTCTAGTTTCTTTTAAGTGCCTGAAATAAGTCCCGCTCTGATACCAGTCCTGTCGCGACCCCGGAACGGACCCCAGGCCCGCGATGTTGATTTTGTTGTTGTTTTCCCACAGGTTCCCGCGGTGAGGATTCCCGAAGCACGCGGAATCTGTCTCACACGGTCAAGTTTGCGGAAGTGTGTTGCAAATCACATCAAGATGAGCACCAATAAAATTTTAAGTGCTATGACAAAATAATATCAAGACATAGTATCAAAAGAAAGGAGTTAACATGACATTCCCATCATAATTCAAGTTATGAGACTAACACAAAAAGGTAGTTAAGTTTAGTTACATCCCATAAGAAGCCAATAAAGGCCAATATAATTCTCAAAATAACAAACAAACCCATGACAAAATGAAGTGCAACTCAAGAACCCGCCCGGCGTCTAGTTGACATCGTCGGGTTGCCACTCTCTGACTGGGGGTGGCTCAAGAGCCTCCTCCTAACGCTCCTCCTCAAAGGCAATGTCACCTGCACCTGGGCACTAACATACAAGGGTCAAACACAACGGTTTGGCAGGTATCGATTTAGGCATGAGCATGTAATAAGTAAATGTTTAAGGAAACATATAAAGACATTTTGTTGAATTGTAAACAGTTACACAACTAAGGTACATTTCAAAATACGAGCAAAGCTAGCATGAATACTTATAATATCATGAATAGTCACAATCCACAATGAGCTCATCATTTATCTATCATTTATAATGAAAAGAGCAAGCACGCACGACAAGCACAATATACATAATATAATCACGACATGATTCCCACATATACGGGGATTCCGGCCGGGAACCGAACACGCATGATGTGTAATAAAATACACGACCAGTCTACAGATAGTCCACATGTTTAAGGACCCCCGGACAGTGGATCAAACTGAAAGGGCAGTCCAAGCTCAGTGGTGTTCACTTAAATTCATGAATGCACAAAACACGGCGAAACACGTTTTAAACCAAATCAAGCTTGAAGGGAGAAATCACTTATCAGAACTAAGCAAGACACGACTAGCAAAAGGCATAAGTATATATGCAAAACACGCTTAAGAAGTGACTCCCTTTTTATCCTTGAAACCATTGTTAAATGAGTTTATACTTAACTTCAAAATGAGTACACGATAATACTTGTTGCATCAAAACTAAAGTTCGAAAGCAAAGTCTATCAAGCGTATGTAAGGACCTTCGGTTGACCCTTGTGTAATTGAAACCCAAATGTTGAAATTGTAAAGAGAAATGGGTGCCCTCAAAGTTAAAAACATCTCAGGTTTCAATCACACAATGTGAGGCTAAAAGTCCCATAACATATTCTGGTTTCCATCCCTGTAGAAATCCTTCTAAAACAGCTCATCTTGAAATTTCGGTCACCCTGAGATGGGGTATGTCGGTTAACTGACAGCTGACCGACAGATTTACCCAAAAAATCTTAGCTCTTGGGAAAATGAACCGAACTGATTTCGATTGGCTGTCGATCGACCGAGATGAGAAATGTCGATTAGTCGACAGCTGACCGAAATCTCTCTGACGAGATGCAGGTCTCGGGAAAAGGAGCTGACTAAGTTCGGTTGGCTGTCGGTCGACTGAGATGATAAATGTCAATTAGTTGACAGCTGACCGAAATCTCCCTGACGAGATGCAGGTCTCGGGAAAAGGAGCCGACTAAGTTCAGTTGGCTGTCGGTCGACCGAAATGGGAATTTCGGTTAGCCGACAGCTGACCGACGGTTGACCGACACTGCGAGGACATTGCATTTCAAGTTAGATTTTTACATTTCTTCTTCCCTTCTTCTTACTTCTCCTTCAACTTGCACTTCCCTGAGCCTACAAGCTCTCTAAGGGATTTAGCATACATATTCAAGCACAAATTAAAACATCTCTTTCCCATTCTCCAATCTAAAACAAAATCCCCAAAATTTCCATTCAAGACATATGTTTCCAATGAAATGAAGAGAATGAAAAGAAAACAAACCAAACGTACACATGCTAACATCCATCCTAGATTGTTTACTTGCCTTAGTCCAAGTTGTCACAAACTTTCTTCAAGCACTTCCACTCAAGCTAAGCCAAAGGCTACAAAAACCCCATGAAAACCATTCAAAACTCACTCAAACTTGAAAACAAGAAACCCATTTTCACAAGAGGGTTTGCAAACATGAAAAACAAGATCCTTAGGAACCAAAAGGGCTCCATTAAAAAGATGGGTTGGAATTCTTACCTAGAGATGCACAAACAAGAGAGAAGGAAGAAAATGGAGATCTTGGGATGAGAGGAAGAACATGATAGTCTTGGAATTCCATTTGGAGTCTTCTAGCTGGATCATTCAAGAGAAATGAAGTGGAAGGGAAAAGAGGCTTTCTCTCCATGGTGCTCTAGGGTTAGGGTTTGGGAATGAAAAGGGGGAAGAAAATAGAGTTGACATATAAACCATAGCAAATGGGCCCCAATGAGCCTAAACCTTGCATCGACAAAAAATGAGATCTTGCGGGCCTCGGATGAACTCGACGAAGAAGGATAAAATGATCCTCGAAAAATCTAGTTTCCAAAAAGTATATTTTTGACATGGTTTTGAGATTTCGAAATTTGTGTCCAGATTTGTGTATAAAAGACAATCTCACCCTTTTTGGGCCAAAACTTGGGTTTTGGGCTTCAAACACGAATGGGCTGAAAACAAAAGTTGTAACAAATTGTAAAACTGTTCAAATGAAATCAAAATCACAATTAAAAACAGAAACCAATACGATCCTCCCAAGCTTACACGTGCACTCAGGCCTTCCTGAGTGTGTCTGACTAACACTAAACGTCCTCAAAATCCTCAAAGTCATATCCAAGACTAAAACTAATTATATTCTAACCCAACGGTAACTAAACTCACTTAGGACTAGACACATACTAATCACACACTAATCGAATTAGTCTAGGTCGGGATCTAACAAGTGGATCATGTAAGACAAGTCTATACAAGTACTTCCCACCAAAGTGGCAACCAAGTGGGCTCGTTATCCCAACTATTCGACTACAAACGACGTAATTGTGGCGAGAGCTAGATAATATGCAGTAAACTAGGGTACCGCAAGTCTCAATAAAGGAATTAATATATGGTCATCAAGCATGCTTCCGAATTTGGTGCTGGAGGACAGTCAATCCCACACAAGGCTAAGCTACAGCTAGCATAAGCAAGGATAAATCTGCACCAAGATAGGTTCGATAGAAATGGGATCAAAGCTAAGTGGTGCGCATTCGAGTCAATGGCAACTCTACTCGGACACTGTAAGGAAGACCACTCCATCCAGCGTATCCAGTAAGATACATACCAAGATCGTAGCCTTACTGTCTCAATTCCTTCCAAGATCCTGGCCCAATATGGCTAAACCAAGCAATTGAAATGATATAACAAGTCCATTACCACAAAGGTATCTAGGTCCATCCTAGGATTAGGAACAAGGTACAAGTCCCAACATAACACAATAGACATGAATGAATAAGTATGCATGTACAAGACATGCAAATAACGAAGCATAATTAGGGTACATCTCACAAGATAAATAACTAGTCAAAGATGAATTACAAGTACCAAACCTAGGGTTTAGATGGCCCTTAGACAATGCCATTTAACCCTGTGTAGCCTTAAGGTCCCCATTGTCTGCATTGTTTCATACCGTGGTGCATGCTTCAAAGTTGAATGGCGTCAAAGGTCCTAAATCTACACATGCTTGACCTAGCATTGTACTATACGAAATCCGGGTAATCCATTAGTGAATGTCAGTGCAAACACCACCTACCTACTATGGTCCCACAAATAGATAAGATGAGGCACAAGCAATTGGTCCCAAAACTATCACTGAAATCCGAGGCCCTTATCAATAGAAATCTTGGGTATTTTGCAGTTTGTTATGGATTACTCTATGGTTAGCCGTGGGATGCCCTACAGTTATCTGATGAGGTGGCTATGGCTAGCCAATGTGTAATAATCCCTAAAATTCATTTATCTAGAAAATCTAGTTGTAGAGGCTTACGGTGAACTTTCTGCAGCCTTATGACTCGCCATACGAAGCTTACGGTTAGTCATAGATCATAATTCTATAGACTGAACTGAATTTATCTGAATTCAAGGGGATTTTCGTCCACATGTTAGTTTTATGGTCTCAATACCAGTATATGATGAATAAATTGAATAATTTCTTTATTTATCAATATATATTATTGCTTTCCTTTCATGAGATTAATGTTGTTTTATTACTTGTTTGCACATAACTAATACGAATGACATAATGGTTAATGAGATGAACCGGAGTCCACAAGTATACTAGTTGTAATACATGTGTATGGATGAGATCCACATACAGGAGACATGTATTGTAAATCTTATACTTAAATATCTTCACAACCAGTGATGAGATTGGGCATCTCATCTGACAAGGTTGCAGCACTTTGATCACTATGAGATAGTGTGATTTGTCTCGATCATCGGAATGTAAGATTCTGGATCATGGTGCTGGTATATTGGATGTATTGAAGGACCATGAGAAGCACCTTATATACAATGTCTTTACTTTAAGGTCTGCTCTCATAATTCCCTAGCAATAGGCTCATAATCCTGAGACATTAATGAACTCAAGTTTCTATCTATTCATTTGTTTTGAGTCACCAATGAGTGACACCAATTATAGGTCAACACCTCGGTGATTTGGGTACATGGTAGTAGAGCTGTGGGAACATCCAATGGTCAAGATGGAATCTATCTTTAATATCCCCTTGTGCCAATTAATGGATTTATCATTGGTAAGTGCGCACCCATTCCAATTAAGAGTTAATTGGATCGGTACCAAATGATCACTATATTTAATTGGGGCTCAAGGATAATAAGATATGGATCTAATTTGGTGGACAGGTCCAATTGATCCATGGATATAGATGGAGGGGCCTATTTGTGGTACTGTGGAAGTTTAGGGTCTTCATTGTAATTTATTCCTAAGACTGGAGTGCAATTGCATTTATATAATGGTGTTATTTACAATTAACTGTGGGCCTATATTGCACATGAGATGTGGGGTCGCGTGTCCCAGTTGGAGCCAGCTTTCTAAAGAATCCCTAGTGGTCCCCACGCTAGCCCAAGTTATTAAAAAGATACTAATTCTATTTGAACTCTAATAGGAAGGTTAATATTTCTATTTGAAGTGAGACTTCTAATAGTGGTAATAGTAAGTTACTAATTATTAATGGAAGTAGGACTTCTATTTTAATTAGAAAGGAGAAAGCTACTAATTGTTGTGGAAGTGAGACTTCTATGGCAACTAACAAGGGAGAAGGTTACTATTTTTCAATGGGAGTTAAACTTCTATTTCAATTAGGAAAAGAGGTGGGCTTGAGGGATATATAAAGAGGAATTAACCCCTCTTGGACGTCCTACATGACATTCCATCTAGGGATTCACGCCCAGCCCCTTATTTGAGTGCAAGTGTTGCTTCTCTTCCTCCCTTTACTCTTCTAGTTCTCTTCTCTTTCTCCTCTAGTTCCTTAGAGTTACTAGTTGGGTTTTCTCTTGGAGATTCCACCATCTTCTTGAGAAAAAAGAATCTAATACGGGTCATAGCGTGGAAGATCAAAAGGTGTTGGAGATTCTGATTTTATTAGTGAAGGTGTTCATCATCAAAGAAAGAAATCAACTTCTCCATTAGAGCACTACAAAGCTCCAAAGGTATAATCTACATCCTTTTACGTTGTAGATTTCGTGGTTGCATGTTAAGGTGTTGTTTTCTATCTTCTAGATAGTATATATTGTTGTACATGATTTATGAGTTTGAGGGATTGCATCCTGGATTGGGTTTTGTTGCCTTCTAGATAGTTGATCCCTGCGTTAAGTGGATCAAAAGTTTTTGAAACCTATCTGAATGGCCCACCTATTTTCCAACAATTGGTATCAGAGTCATACCTCATCGCTAATCATGTTAGATCGGCGATCTAGATCTAATCTTTGCATGAGATGCGAAGAGGATAGACCTAGGGCTATGTAAGGATCAGTTATGATTGGGTTTGTTTACTTTATGTAGTAAATCCATGTTTGGATAGTCACAAAAGGGTTTAATTATGATGGAAGGATGGTAGGATGCTATTGAGAGCCTTCAAAAGTGTTTTGGAGGTGTTTGGACTCGAATTAAAAAACCCAATTTTCTGCCTTCGTCAGGCAGGTCGACCTGGCCTCGTGCTCGGTTGACCGGGTGCCTGTAGGGTCGGTCGACCGGGAACACAGGATCACTTCATTTTTGGTTCGGGGGCGTTGCCCTCGAGCCCCCGCCGGGGGACCAGCCCTGAACCCCCGCTGGGGGCGCTGCCCCCGCGAGCTGATTGGTCAGTTCAAACCCCGCCGGGGGACACCCCTCGACCCCCTCTGCGAAGTGCATGTATTAAAAAGGTGGCTACTTTTGGCATCTTGTTTTTCCATTGTGGTTTGGTAACCTGGTTTTGTAAGATGCTTTGTTGTATGAGATACTAGCTTGCAGGTGATAATGTCATCTCCATATGGCCCACAAGTCTTTTGCTTTCTATTTATGGTTATTGGTTTATTTATGGCTAAATGTAAAGGGCATCATGGTTTCCTTGATTTCCCGTGAAAGGGCAAGGCATGGTGAATTTCCCTATAGCCCTTTTATTTCCATGTTTAGATTACCATGTAAGTCTCATAATTGAGGCATAGGAATTTATGTAATTTTTCTAAATTTGTAAATTCTGGCGATGTCCGAGACGAGGAAGGAAAGTAAGTTGGACTCCTAATCAAAGAGTTTGAAGATTACCAAAAGCCTTTTGGAGTTGCCCAAAGAGTTTGATGAATTCCAAAGTTTTGGAAAGTCTAGAAGTCCAAGAAGTCTATTTCGCTAGGGCCATGTGGAGGAGAGGACTAGTTTCTAATTTTAGCACTTTCTATTTATGGATGAATGCTTAATTTAGAATATTTCCAAATCTGATCCAAGCATAGCAAGTTACTAAAATTGGTCAAATCAAATTATTTTGGAAAGAGTTCTAATTAGTGTTGATGACTCATGAGATGAACACATTGGTAACACTAATTTAAGCAACTGGACTTTCCTTAAAATAACTTGACTTGGAACCAATCTTTGATCATATCATAAGATGATTTGATGATCACATATATATATGTGGGCCCTAATACCTTACAAGGAAATCCTCAATTCTAAAATATTAAGTGGGAGCGGGGCATTTATATTTAGAAATCCCCATGGTTTTCCACCATAGGTCCATTGTAAGGAAAGTATTAGCCTCGCGCCATCTTGAGAATGGTCGTTCCCCACGGAGGGCTTTTACTTGTCTGGTTACTAGATATGGATCTCCTATGGATAGTGTTGGTGAGACGGGGCAGGGCCCCACTCCCCTAAGGAGGAGCTGCTCGCAACGGTTGTCATGCAATGCTAGTTGGTGGGTCACACTAAACTAAAATAATGATGTAGTATCCCCAAGGATTTGCCTCATTTATTTTAGAAACTGAAGCTAATCGGAAGTCATTCATTATTTGGTATGAGATACCTAGATAATAATGTATGAAGGGGATCATGGAAAGTTAGTCTTAATCCTAATTTTGACCAACTTTGATCCGCACCAATCTAGGTGGTATTCGCACTCCCCAAGGAGGCATACCCCGGAGATCGGGATTCCGATGTATTCTGAATTTAGTGGTTATGAGGATTCCATATAAATTTGGTAGAATACTAAACCCTAATGTCATTTAAATTCATTAATTGAATGTATGGTTATGTGCTACAGTATTTCAAGCATGAATTCAAATACTTTCAATCCACTTGCGACCATCCTCAACCAGAATAAGTTGATGGAATCCAACTTTATAGACTGGAAAAGAACCCTGGATATTATCCTGACAGCTTCAGGATGCAGATATGTCCTTACCATACCCTCCCTTCCTGAGCCTGAGCTTCATGCACCTCAGCATGAAAAAGACCTTTACACCAAATGGACAAAAGAAAATGAGGTAGCCAGATGTTTTATACAGGCATCCATGTCTAGTGTTTTATAACACCAACATCAATCCTATAAGTCAGCATACGATATTATATCGAACTTAAAGGAGATGTTTGCGGACCAGGTTAGACTTGTTAGGCAAGTTGCTATGAAGGTGCTGATAAACACTAAGATGGTTAAGGGAACCCCAGTACAAAAACATTTGTTGAAAATGAGTCTCGCACTAAATGAGTTAGATGTACTGGGTGTTACGATTGATAAAGAATCGCAAATCAACATGATCCTTCAGTCACTACCGGATTTTTTCAATCATTTCGAGATCAATTACAATAAATTGGAAAGGACCATAGCTGAGCTGTCTCGCCAGCTGGTAGTGACTGAGGAAATCATGAAGAAAGAGCAAAATTCCCTCATGACAGAAAAGTCAGTTGCTAGGACCAAGCCGAAAGGCAAAGATCGAGATAGCAAGAAGAAGTCAGTCATCAAGGGTCCTAAGGTGGATAATGGTTCTACTTGTAGTATAGCCAAGGCTAAGGGTACGGGAGTAAAAGGAAAGTGATTCCATTGTGGTAAGACAGGACATTGGAAAAGGAATTGTCCAGAATATCTGTCTAAGAAGAAGACCTCGGGTACGATTGAGTCACTTATTTCTAAAGTTAGTTTTGCAACTGGTACTTCAGAATCTTGGTGTATGGACTCCAAGGCAACTGATCACATATGTGATTCGTTGTAGGGGTTCAAGGAGACCAGGAGGTTCAGTGACGAAGAAATCATTGTCAACCTAGGATCTGATGCTAAGGCAGAGGCTGTTTCAGTGGGAGTTATTACTTTATGTTTTCAAGATAATAAATTGGTTTTGTCAGACACTCTATATGTACCGTCTTTAAGACGGAATTTAATTTCAGTTTATAGTTTGGTGAATAAAAGTTATTCTATTACTTTTGGTACTGAAGTTGTCATATAGAGGAACGATACTTTTATATGTTCTGGAAAGGTAACCAATGGGCTTTATCTGTTAACTCCCACAATGTATGAGATACATGATACCGAAATAATTAATAGGCCATCATTAAAGAGAATGTCACCTTCATCTGATCCAACAAAACTTTGGCACTTGAGGCTAGGTCATATAAACCTAAATAGGATTGACAGGCTAGTGAAAGATGGTATCTTGCCTTCATTGGTTGTAGAACCAATGCCTGTCGGCGAGTCCTCTCTGGAAGGTAAAATGATCAAAAGGCCCTTTTTCATCAAAGGGCAATAGGGCCAAAGATTTGTTGGAATTAGTGTATACTGATGTGTGTGGACCCATTAATGTCAGGACCAGAGGAGGATATCTCTCCGCTGATTTTATGGGATACTTATCAGAAAATGGGATTTTATCCCAGTTGTCTGCTCCTGGTATGCCTCAACAGAATGGAGTAGCAGAAAGAAGGAACCAAACTCTTTTAGATATGATCAGGTCTATGCTGAGTTTCTCGGGATTACCTATATCCTTTTGGGGATACACCTTGGATACTGCGATGTACATACTAAACCTCGTACCATCTAAGTCTATACCTAAGACTCCCCGGGAGTTGTGGTTTGGGCGAAAGCCTAGTCTACAACATTTACACATTTGGGGTTGTCCGGCACATGTGCTATAGGTTAAGACGGATCAGTTGGAAGCGAAGTCGGAAGTATGCACGTTTGTAGGATATCCTAAATGAACTAAAGGTTGGTTATTCTATAATCCCAGAGAGTAGAAAGTGATGGTGAGCACTAATGCTGCTTTTCTGGAGGAAGATTATATGATAGACCGGAAATCTTTAGAAAATGTGATCTTAGAAGAAATTCAAGAGCAAACAATTCCAAATCCTAGTATGGCCGAACCTGAGGAAGAAACGCCCTTACCGGACCCAGTAGTTACACCAGTGCCTCGTCGTAGTGGGAGGATTGTCAAACCCCCTGACAGGTTCTCGTTCTTGGGAGAGTCTTACGAGGCAGTCTCGGAAGAATCAGAACAAGATCCCTGTAACTATGATGAAGCAATTAATGATGAAGATTCGGGACGTTGAGAAGATGCTATGAAAGCTGAGATGGAGTTTATGTACTCCAATCAGGTCTGAACACTTGTGGACTTGCCTGCCAATATCTAACCTATTGGGTGCAACTGAGTCTACAAGAGAAAGAGAGGACTAGATGGAAGAGTTGAGACCTTTAAGGTCAGGTTTGTTACGAAAGGATATACTCAGAAAGAAGATATCGATTATGAGAAAACCTTCTTGCCGGTAGCCATGCTCAAGTCCATCCGGATACTCTTATCCATTGTGGCTCATCTCGATTACGAGATTAGGCAAATGGATGTCAAAACAGCGTTTCTGAGCAGCCATCTTGACGAAGACATATATATGATGCAGCCAGACGGTTTTATAGCTAAACAACCAAGAGCAAAGAGTTTGCAACATGCAGATGTCCATTTATGGACTGAAGCAGGCATCCTGAACCTAGAACATTCGTTTTGACTAAGCAATCAACTCAGTTGATTTTTGAGAAAATCCGGATGAGTCATGAGTGTATATGAAAAGTGAAGCAGGCAGGATAATTTTTCTAATCGACGACATCCTTCTCCTAGAGAGTGGTATATGGATGTTGTCAACAGTAAAAGGTTTAGTTGGCTAAGACTTTTGATATGAAGGATTTGGGAGAAGCCAGCCACATCCTAGGGATCAAACTCTATTGAGACCGGATAAATAGGATGATAGGCTTATCCCAATATGCATACATAGATAAGGTACTGGTACGGTTTGCTATGCAAGACTCTAAGAAGGGTATTACACCTTTCGGGCATGGAGTGCACCTTTCCAAGGAGCAGTGTCCCAAGACACCTAAGGAAAAGGAGCAGATGAGGTCGATACCATACGCTTCGGGTGTTGGTAGCCTCATGTACGCTATGCTATATACTATACCGGATATTTGTCATGCATTGGGCTTAGTCAGCAGATATCAGTCTAACCCAGGTCCTAACCCTGGTTAGCCGACAGCTGACCGACGGCTGACCGACACTGCGTGGACAGTGCATTTCAAGTCAGATTTTTACATTTCTTCTTCCTTTCTTCTTACTTCTCCTTCAACCTGCACTTCCCTGAGCCTACAAGCTCTCCAAGGGATTTAACATACATATTCAAGCACAAATTAAAACATCTCTTTCCCATTCTCCAATCTAAAACAAAATCCCTAAAATTTCCATTCAAGACATAGGTTTCCAATGAAATGAAGAGAATGAAAAGAAAACAAACCAACTGCACACATGCTAACATCCATCCCAGATTGTTTACTTGCCTTAGTCCAAGATGTCACAAACCTTCTTCAAGCACTTCCACTCAAGCTAAGCCAAAGGCTACAAAAACCCCATGAAAGCCATTCAATACTCACTCAAACTTGAAAACAAGAAACCCATTTTCACAAGAGGGTTTGCAAACATGAAAAACAAGATCCTTAGGAACCAAAAAGGCTCCATTAAAAAGATGGGTTGGAGCTCTTATCTAGAGATGCACAAATAAGAGAGAAGGAAGAAAATGGAGATCTTGCCCAACTAGAAACTTCATGAAACTTGTATCAATGGAAAACTTGGGATAAGAGGAAGAAGATGATGGTCTTGGAGTTCCATTTGGAGTCTTTTAGCTTGATCATTCAAGAGAAATGAAGTGGAAGGGAAAAGAGGCTTTCTCTCCTTGTGCTCTAGGGTTAGGGTTTGGGAATGAAAAGAGGGAAAAAAAAGAGTTCACTTATAAACCTTAGCAAATGGGTCGCAATGAGCCTAAACCTTACATCGACAAAAAACGTGACCTTGCAGGCCTCGGATGAACTCAACAAAGAAGGATAAAATGATCCTCGAAAAATCTAGTTTCCAAAAAGTATATTTTTGACACGGTTTTGAGATTTCGAAATTTGTGTCCAGATTTGTGTATAAAAGACAATCTTACCCTTTTTGGGCCAAAACTTGGGTTTTGGGCTTCAAGCACGAATGGGCTGAAAACAAAAGTTGTAACAAATTGTAAAACCATTCAAATGAATTCAAAATCACAATTAAAAACAAAAACCAATACGATCCTCCCAAGCTTACACGTGCACTCAGGCATTCCTGAGTGTATCTGACTAACACTAAACGTCCTCAAAATTCCCAAAGCTATATCCAGGACTAAAACAAATTATATTCTAACCCAACGGTAACTAAACCCACTTAGTACTAGACACTTACTAATCACACACTAATCGACTTAGTCTGGGTCGGGATCTAACAAGTGGATCATGTAAGACAAGTCTATACAAGTACTTCCCACCAAAGTGGCAACCAAGTGGGCTCATTATCCCAACTGTTCGATTACAAGCGAAGTAATTGTGGCGAGAGCTAGATAATATGCAGTAAACTAGGGTACCACAAGTCTCCATAAAGGAATTTATATATGATCATCAAGCATGTTTCCGAATTTGGTGCTAGAGGACAGTCAGTCCCACACAAGGCTAAGCTACAGCTAGCATAAGCAAGGATAAATCTGCACCAAGATAGGTTCGACAGAAATGGGATCAAAGCTAAGTGGTGCGGACTCAAGTCAATGGCAACTCTACTCGGACACTGTAAGGAAGACCACTCCATCCAGCGTATCCAGCAAGATACATACCAAGATGGTAGCCTTACTGTCTCAATTCCTTCCTAGATCCTGGCCCAATGTGGCTAAACCAAGCAATTGAAATGATATAACAAGTCCATTACCACAAAGGTATCTAGGTCCATCCTAGGATTAGGAACAAGGTACAAGTCCCAACATAACACAGTAAACATGAATGAATAAGTATGCATGTACAAGACATGCAAATAACGAAGCATAATTTGGGTACATCTCACAAGATAAATAACTAGTCAAAGATGAATTACAAGTACCAAACCTAGGGTTTAGATGGCCCTTAGACAATGCCATTTAACCCTGTGCAGCCTAAAGGTCCCCAATGTCTGCATTGTTTCATACCGTGGTGCATGTTTCAAAGTTGAATGACATCAAAGGTCCAAAATCTACACATGCTTGACCTAGCATTGCACTATACGAAATCCGGATAATCCATTAGTGAATGTCAGCTCAAACACCACCTACCTACTATGGTCCCACAAATAGATAAGATGAGGCACAAGCAATTGATCCCAAAACTATCACTGAAATCCTAGGCCCTTATCAATAAAAATCTTGGGTATTCTGCAGTTAGCTATGGATTACTCTATGGTTAGCAGTGGGATGCCCTACAGTTATCTGATGAGGTGGCTATGGCCAGCCAATGTGTAAAAATCCCTAAAATTCATTTATCTAGAAAATCTAGCTGTAGAGGCTTACGGTGAACTTTCTGCAGCCTTATGACTCGCCATAGGAAGCTTACGGTTAGTCATAGATCATAATTTTGTAGACTGAACTGAATTTATCTGAATTCAAGGGGATTTCCTTCCACACACCAAATCCTACATAATTCCACCATTTCTGGGGTATCCAAGGTCTGATCCCCTAAGATGTAACCCATAATTCCATCGCATTAACTAACTACTCCAATTAGCATGTAATTAACCAAAAACACAAGAAGAGCTTTAATTGGGCAATCTAGTGTAGATTACTTATCAAATTTATTAGAAAATTAGCATGCATGTTATGTAATTATAGATGTTCACTTGTCTTGGTAGGGTTTCTAGCCAAATCTCCTCAAAATAAGCCAATCTATGCTTGGATCTCACTCTATAAGTCAAATCCCCCAAATCTACCAACTCAAAAGAGGAAGACCTACATCAACCAAAGGAAGAGGTAAAAGAAAGCTTGCTTGCACAGATCCTAACATTTAACAACCAGATCTAGACAAGAGAAGGGAAAATAAAAGTATACCTTCCCAATTGAGAGCAAATAAGAAGAATTGAGAAGGAGGTGAGCTTGAAGAAGATAAAGAGGTAGATATCCTTGAGCTTGATCAAACCCTAGCTTGGAATGATGGAGTCTCTTGATTGCTTAGAAGCAAGGAGAGAAGAAGAGGATAGAAAAGAGATTTGGTAGAGAAAGAGAGAAATGAGATGGAAATGAAATGAAATGAAGAGAGGGCTGGGTTTATTTAGTTCAAGTGAGTTTTTTGTATTTACAAAAAGTCCTAGGCTTAAATGGTTTTGCAATGAAGTCCATGCATCAAGATGGCCTAACCCAAACACATAAGTTTCCCCAAGTGACACTCTCGGTCTAAGAAGCCCAAAACCACTGTTTCCTAGAATTACAATTAACCCCTAACATTTTACAAGGCTTACAAAAAGGTCCTTCTAGGTCCCTTACTAGGTCCAAAACCCCTCAAAATCATCCAACCTCTAATCTAACACACAAAACTAGTTAATAAATAACTAATCATGCTTAATTAGCATCAAATCACATAATTAAGGAATGAGGTCTTACAAATACCCTTATTGTATGCTAAAACTCATATTTTGAAAGAAACAATTTGAGGAGGGGCAAAAGGGTAGAAAATCAAAATGTCCAGAACAATCCCAAAAATCTCTTTTCTTTATTCCATGTGGAGAGTGTTGGAAGTAGGTGGGCCTCGTGGATAGGTTTTCAAAACTTTTTGACCCACTTGACCTAGGGATTAACTATCCAGAAGGCTATAACCCAATTCAGGATGCAATCCCTCATTCTCATCAATCATGTACAGCAATATAACCTATCTAGAAGATAGAAATCAGCAACTACATGCAACAAAATAATTTACAACAAGTAGAGAAATAGATTATACCTTTGGAGCCCGGTAGTGCTCTAATCGAGGAGAAGACAACTAACTAGAATAAGAACTCTTCTTGAAGCAATTAGAGATCTCCAAGACCTTGTTGTCTTCCACGCTATGATCCTCTATCAGATCTCTTTTCTCAAGAAGATGTGTGGGATCTCCAAGAAAAAACCGTACTAAAAACTCTAAGGAACTAGAAGGTAAATAGAAGAGAGAAGAGGAGAAGAAGAGTTGTGCAACACTTCCACTAGAGGCTCTTGGGCGTGGGTATTATGTCATGGACGTCCAAGGGGTGTATTTCCCTTTAAATAGCCCTCGAGTCTCCTCTCTTATCTCTCTTACTAATTTGTATTAGAAGTCACACTTCCACACAAATTAGTAGCTTACTATTACCACTATTAGAAGTCCCACTTCAAATAGAAATAATAACTTTCTAATTCCTTTCTTTGAGAGTTTAAGTAAGAAGAAAATCTTTCTATTACTTGGGCTAGCGTGGGGACCTCTAGGGATCCCTTAGAAAGTTGGTTCCAACTGGGACACGCGACCCCACATCTCATGTGTAATCCGGGCCCACAGTTAATTGCAAATAACACCACTATATAAATGCAATTGCACTCCAGTCTTAGAAATAAATTACAATGAAGACCTTAAACTTCCCAATTACCACAAGTAGGCCCCTCTATCATTATCCATGGATCAATTGGAATAAATCTGTCTCATCCAATCTTAGATCCACATCTTATTATCCTTGTGCCCCAATTAATTACAGTGATCATCAGTACCATCCAATTAACTCTTAATTGAGATGGGTGTGCACTTACTAATGATAAATCCATTAGTTGGCACAAGGGGATAATGTAGATAGATTCCATCTTGATCATTGTATGTTCCCACAGTCCTACTACCACGTACCCAAGGCACCGAGGTGTTGACCTCCAGTTGGCCTCACTCATTGGTGACTCAAAGCAAATGAATAGACAGAAACTTGAGTTCATCAATTTTTCGGAATTGAGAGCCTGTTGCTAGGAAATTATGAGAGCAGTCCTTAAATCAAGACAGTATTTCATAAGGTGCTTCTCATGGTCTTTCAATACATCCAATGTACCAGCACTATGATCCAGAATCTTACATTTTGATGATCGAGACAGATCACACTATCTCATAGTGATCAAAGTGCTGCAACCTTGTCAGATGAGATGCCCAGTCTCATCACTAGTCGTAAAGATATTTTAAGTATAAGATTTGTGACACATATCTCCCGTATGTGGATCTCATCCATATACATATATCACATCTAATATACTAATGGGATCCGGTTCATCTCATGGACCATTATGTCATATGCATTAGTCATGTGCATTAAGTAATAAATCACCATTCATCTCATGAAAGGAAAGCATAATTATATTGATAAATAAATTAATTAATCAATTTATTACATCAACAGATGGATTGAGACCATACAATCTAACAGAGAGAAAATTCAAATACGACATGCACACGCACTATTCCATCCACTTTAATCAATCGACAAGGGAGATTGCATGAGTATGATGTTGGAAAATACGTGGGCCATTCAGATAGGTTTCAAAAACTTTTGACCCACTTGATGCAGGGATCAACTATCTAGAAGGCAACAAAACCAAATCCAGGATGCAATCCCTCAGACTCATAAATCATGTACAACAATATATCCTATCTAGAAGATAGAAAACAACACATAAACATGCAACCACAAAATCTACAACATACAAGGATGTAGATTATACCTTTGGAGCTTAGTAGTATTCTAATGGAGAAGTTGATCTGTTTCTTTGATGATGAACACCTTCACTAATCAAATCAAAATCTCCAACACCTTTTGATCTTTTACGCTATGACCCGTATCAGATTCTCTTTTCTCAAGAAGATGGTGGAATCTCCAAGAGAAAACCCTAAAGGAAACTAGAAGAGAACTAGAAGAGAACTAGAAGAGGGAAGAGATGTGCAACAACTTGCACAAGAGATGAAGAAAGATTATGGGTGTGAATCCCTAGGTGGAATTATTGCATGGGACGTCCAAGCCTTTTTTCTCTCTCTTTTATAACACTTAAGTAACCTCCTCTTACTAATTGAAATAGAAGTCTTACTTCCAAAACAATTAATTTCTTACTAAATCACGATTAGAAGTCTTACTTTAAATATGATTAGTAACTACCTCTTTTACTAATTAAAATAGAAGTATCACTTCCATTAATAATTAGTAACTTACTATTACCACTATTAGAAGTCTTACTTCAAATAGAAATAGTAACTTTCTATTTCCCTTTTTAGAGTTCTACTATAATTAATATCTTTCTAATATCTTGGGCTAGCGTGGGTACCACTAGGGATTCCTTAGAAAGCTGGCTCTGTCGCGACCCCGGACCGAGAGATCCGGGATCGAGACTAATATTGATGTTAGGATGATCCACAACTGCTTAATAATACCATATGATTTATTTAATTTCCCACAGGTGTCCGCGGTGAGGATATCATAACCATAATTGAATATTTCTGTTAAATGCGGAAGCATGTAGCAAATCAAATAGTCAAACCATCCTTGGTCATAAAAATAATAACACCAGACTAAAATACTGTATCAGAATGAGCAATGATTTATAGCATGTTTCCCAATGGTTGTTAAAGTTAGACAAAATATCATTTAATTACATTCCCAAAAATAGAGGCCAACAAAGGCCAATGTACACAAAACAACAACCCAAAAGAATGGTTAAATAGTTCCCCTCAAAATGTTACGCTTCTCAAAGCAATCTGATGTCTACATGACATCGTCAGCACGCCACTCGACTAGAGGTTGCGGCGCGCCTACCGCCTCCTCCGGCTCCTCCTCAAGGAAGCCGATAACGGGACCTGAGTACCAAAGCAAAGGTTCAGACACGACGGTCTGGCAAGAGAAAGCAAGGATACAACAATATCTAATACAAGAAAATCTCTGGCAAAGCGTATAAATCTGAGTTAAGCAAGAACTCTCATAAAATAGATAAATCATTTGCGATGAACAAGTAAACAATATAAAACATATCAGGTATCCAAGGATTCGGGAACTAACAAGGTGGCAATCACATAAAGCTAAGTCCTCTGTCACTAAAGTGACAACAGTATCACTGGACGTTGATCTCTGTCACACAAGGTGAGGAGAAACAACGTATACATATATACAATATAATTATACGGGAACGGGACCACGGTAGCGAACCGGGTATCGGGACGGGACCACGGTATTAGACCGGGTATCGGGATCCAAACTGCAGCTGGCGGGACGGGAGAGGGATTTCCAAGTCAGTGGATCAGACTGACAAGGTATCCAAGCTTAGTGATGCCGACTCATAGGATAAAACCAATCGAGGCATATCAAGTATTCAAGTACAGTAAATAAACGGTAAAACGGGGGTGCTCAAGGGCACACTGTCTTTCCATATCGGGCAATACATTTCGGGGCAATTCACTGTTACTATTGTAGCTCCAAAGCTTTCGAGAAAACAAGTCATGCGATGAAATTCCTGGGAATGAGGTGAAACAATACACTATAATGAAATTCGGGTAAAATATCAATTTAGAAATCCAATTAAGTGAATAGGGGTCCCGTATGTCTATTATAGCCCTTACTTGGTACTCTTTGAGTTTTGAGACATTCCGGCCTCCTTATGCACTCCTACGATTTTTTCCAAAATTTCGAATGACATATTTGTGATATGGTTTCTTTCTCGGATGGCATCAAGCAATGCCTAGTGAATCCCCTTCGATTGACAAAGCTCAGCGCTCGAACGAACCGAAGAGTTCGTTCGAGCGGTGAGCTTTTCAAAACCTGGGGAATTTCGGTCACCTGGCGGTCACCTAGCGGTTAGCCGTCGTTGGGCAGGCGACTAGCCGCTGGCTGACCGTGCAGCTGACCGCGGCTAAGCTGCAGAAATGCAGCTTACTGGAAAGCTGACCGTCAAATGCGGTTACCTGGCGGTTAGCCGCCGATGCATTCGGCGGTTAGCCGCTGGGTAACCGTGGAGCTGACCGAGTTTCAAGTGGGATATCTGATGCTCTCTGGAAAGGTAACCGAGAGCGGGTGGTTGGCTAGCGGTTAGCCGCCGATGTGTTCGGCGGTTAGCCGCTGGCTAACCGTGAGTCTGATCGTATTTGAAGGGGGAAAATGGAGCTCTCTGGAAAAGTCACCGTGAATGGCGGTTGGCTGGCGGTTAGCCGCCGATGCATTCGGTGGTTAGCCGCTGGCTAACCGTGAGCTGACCGCCAGTTGCGGAATTGCTCACTGTGTTCAGTTTTGGGTCATTTTCCTCCCCAAAACCATCTTCCTCACATCCACCAAGTCCTTAAATTAACAATGAGCTAATAGCTCCCCCAATGCACCTCTTTACACTTCTCCAAATCCCCATTATGAGTGCCCTCCATCACTTCTTCCATGTCAGGTCCAATGCAAAGAAAAAAGAAGTAAACCATTTCACAAACATTCATCTAAGCTATCACAAGGACAATAAATGCCCTACCAACATGTTTACAAAACATTGAATGGGACTATCAAGATACGTTATGAGCATTTATTTCAAACAAACCTCATTAAATGAAAGTATGGAAATCATAAATACTTCACCAAACCATTTGAAACTTAAAAACATCCAAACATTCACTTGCCTCTAGTCCAAGCTAGTTGAAATCAAGCCTTTTATCACCTCTATTGCTCAAAGCCAAGCTACAAATCAAAAATCCCAAAAACAACCCTAAAATGGGTTACACAAGGAATGACAATGAACAAACCAACAATAATGCAATGTAGTACCTCATGGCCTAGGAGACAACAAATCTAGAAGATGAGAATGATCACTTACCTTGAAGGTCCTCTAATGGCAATGGTAAGCTCAATGAAGGTCTTGGAATGGAGGGTTCTCCTCACAAATGGTACCAATGGAAAGCTTGAGAGATGAGGGAGTGATTGGTGATCTCCAATGTTTGATTGATGAGCCCTAGGTGTGGCTTGGGGATGAAGAAACAAGAAGAAGAAGAAGAAGAAAAGCACAAGAGCAAACCCTAGGCTCAGTTGTGCTGGAACAAGAATGGAGAGTGAATGAGAAAGAAGAGATGGGTTCTCTTTTGTTAACAAAGGGAGCTTGGGTCCCACAACTTAAGGAACTATATTAGCTGAAATCATCTACTTCGGGACCTCGGATGGGTTCGACGAAGAAGGAAGAAATGATCGTCGAAATATCTAGTTTCCAAAAAGTACATGTTTCACGGGTTTCGGGGATATCGAGTTTTGGGTACAGACTTGGTGTGCAATGACTGTTTTGCCCTCTAGGCTATGAAAATCGGGTTTCGGGATCTCGAATGAATACGGGATTAACATGAAAGTTGTTGAGATCTACAAGATGCATGCAACGGGCCAAAAACATAATCCACAATAAATCGGGAAATTCCTCGAGAAAATACAAAGCCGAAAAGGGAACCCCCAAAGGGCCCCACAAGCTACCAAAGCAAATCAAGACAATCGAATTAGCCCGAAACCATAATCAAAGCTAATCCAAACCCAACTTAACCAGAAATCACAATCAAGCTTAGCACTAACACGCAACTTAATTAGCACTAATCGGGTTCACTCGGGTCGGGGTCTTACAGGCTCCAACTGGGACACGCGACCCCACATCTCATGTGCAATCCAGGCCCATAATTAATTGCAAATAACTCCACTATACAAATGCAATTGCACTCCAGTCTTAGGAATATATTACAATGAAAACCCTAAACTTTCCAATTAACACAAGTAGGCCCCTCCATCTATATCCATGGATCAATTGGACCTGTCCACCAAATTAGATCCATATCTTATTATCCTTGAGCCCCAATCAATTATAATGATCCTTTGGTACCGATCCAATTAACTCTTAATTGGAATGGGTGCGCACTTACCAATGATAAATCCATTAATTGGCACAAGGGGATATTAAAGATAGATTCCATCTTGACCATTGAATGTTCCCACAACTCTACTACCACGTGCCCAAATCACCGAGGTGTTGACCTACAATTGACCTCACTCATTGGTGACTCAAAGCAAATGAATAGATAGAAACTTAAGTTCATTAATGTCTGAGGATTGTGAGCCTATTGCTAGGGAATTATGAGAGCAGACCTTAAAAGTAAAGACAATGTATATAAGGTGCTTCTCATGGTCCTTCAATACATCCAATGTACCAGCACCATGATCCAGAATCTTCCATTCTAATGATCGAGACAAATCACACTATCTCATAGTGATCAAAGTGTTGTAACCTTGTCAAATGAGATGCCCAATCTCATTATTGGTTGTGAAGATATTTAAGTATAAGATTTGCAATACATGTCTCCTGTATGTGGATCTCATCCATACACACGTCTTACATCTAGTATACTTGTGGACTCCGGTTCATCTCATGAACCATTATGTCATTCGTATTGGTTATGTGCAAGTATATAATTAAACACTATTCATCTCATGAAAGGAAAACATGATTGTATTGATAAATAAATTAATTAATCAATTTATTACATCATATACCCTTGGTATTGAGACCATAAAACTAACATATGAATCCCCCATGTAGCCAAAAAAATCTCATTTGAAGGGAGATTGTGTACTATATATAAATATATAGGGAGATGCTCCTATGAGAGCATCTCTCACCTTACCATGAGAGATAAGGTGGGAGCCCTCACATTTAAGTTGTTGGCATTGGATATGGATGTGAGGGCCCCCACCTTATCTCTCATGGTAAGGTGAGAGATGCTCTCATAGGATAAAATTTCATATATATATATATATTAATATATTCATATTTGCCTTTAAAGAATATTAGTTCTTTTGTGGTACAATACAATGGATCAGGGGCCCAGCATATTGGTCATGCACCATCAACCATGGACCCAACTTGTACATGCTACGCTGAAAACCTCATTATGTATATTTATTGGTCCTGCATTGTGTATTTCTTCATAGAACATGTCAAAATCACATGCTGAGTCTCAAGTCTGTCTTCCCTAAGAAATATATCTTCTTCCTGCCCCTATTTTGCAGGAGTGACTATTGAAAACCATTTTTATTCAGGCTTCCATATTTGATCTGCTCTAGTTTTTAAAATTCATAAATAAAACTATATGCTATGTCTGCACAGGTGGTTGAATCTCAGTTGGATGTAGCTGACTCAAATAATGCCTACCTTTTAATTGTCAATATTTTCAAGTAGAGATGTTAGTTCTCTAACTGAAGAGCAGGTGTCGCTTTCTCCTAGGTGCACTACAAGAAAAATCACATTTAGCGACGGATAAAAACCACCGCTATATGTATAATAACCACCGCTAATACCTTTTGCGGCGGAAAAATGTCCGCCGCCACTTTTGTCGTAGAAAATCCCATCACTGATTGTATTTGCAGCAGAATTGGGGCTGCTGTAAAAAAGACTATCAATAGCGGCGCTTGTAAACCGCCACTAATTAGCTTGCTTTATAGCAGCAAACTTCACAAACTGCTGCTGAAAACATCACGCATTTATCTCCCATTTTATTGATTATAATTCCTGTACTGATTTTTTTTTATATAAAACTCAGCTTTGCTTTAATTTTTCTTTTACAACTGTATTTGTAAGCTTCTGAAGAAGAATCAAATAGCATACTAAAGTTTCAGTAAGATAGAATTAGTAATCTTTTTTTTACATAGGTTTTGTACCGAATCTGGCTCTGAATCTAGAAATTGTATCTATGAAGACAAGTCCGGGCTTATAGATTTGGGTCGGCCCATTTGCATCCCTATGATCAAACCTTGTCAACAAAACTTTAAAGCTGGAGCCTAGTTCACATTGGGCTTGATTCTTTGATGTATAAGCCTAGATATGTTCTTTGATGCCCTCTAAATTGTCCATATCACTTATTCATAAAATATTCTTGCATTGGTTAGGAATTAAAATTAAAAAAAAATTCTCTAAGGAAAAAAAAAAGAATTTCTCCAAGTTAGGAATTAAAAAAAAATTGAGTCTCCAATGTAGGAATTAAAATAAAAAAAAAAAAAGATTATCCCCGAAAAATGTAAAATGTCTCCTTGGAACCCCCTAATCTGATATGATATTGCATCTTTCTACCTTTCTCCTCTCCCATATAACCCTCTCCAAACCAACTCATTTCAAGCACACACAAAACAAAAACACCCCCAAAGAAAAAAAAACACACACACATCACTTCTCTCTCTCTCTCTCTGAGCTGAAAAGAAGTCGACCATGAGCCGTCTCTCCTTCAACTTCTGCTACTACATGTTCTTCTTGGCATTGGCCATTACAACGGCAATGGGGCAGAGATCATCTCTGGCGCTGGGGGGTCCGCCAAACATAACGGCAATACTGGAGAAGGGAAAGCAATTCAGTGCACTAATCCGGCTGATGAAGAGAACCCAAGTGGACAATGCGATCTACAATGAGTTCAATCACACAAAAAACACCCAAGGTCCAGCAAAATCATCAAAGGACAAGAGCATATTGGTGAAAATCTTCCACAACCTTGGATTGGTGAATACTTTATCCTGACAGATGGACCATTGGGGGAGTTCCAGTCTTCTATAGAAATTCCTTGTTTCGCAACCAATTCCATTATTTTTCTCTGATCCAGTCCTAATCCCATGAGCAGGTTCCAAAGGTTTCTGTGTGTCACTCGTTGATTGTGTATGACTCGATCACGTATCGCCATTCCGAACAGAAGTTCAGTATTAGCCATTCCCTACATTTTTCCCCATAACAGCAGCATTAGTAATAAAAAAAATTTCCTCATCTAGAATGAGGAACCAGAAATATACATTTTGCTCAGCACAACGCATTGTACATGTGGGAATGCATTCTGGTTATTCAATCCATTCACTAGGAAGATCCACAAATTCTCACGAATCAGATGCTTTTGACCTTAATAATTGTGAACAATTGGTTGTTAGCCATAAATCAGATGTGACCAAACTAGTGTAAAAATTAAGCAATATTAGGTGTGACCAATCTTGATAGTTTCACATGACGAATAAATCGCTTAGATTCCTAAAAGATAGGTAACACCATTATCATTCCTTGGCTGAACAAAAAAGAAAGTGTCCCCTCTGAGACCCTTTTAACATGAATTATCAAAAGATGTTTTTTTTTTAAAAATTAATTATCAAAAGCTATTATGCACATGACTCATACAATGTATACATGCATTCCCAAAAGCCCTCCACCCCACCTTCAATTCAAAAACCCATGGAGTAGTGCAAAAGGGAAGGCGAAATTAAATTATTAAATTGAAGGCCAGTTTCTACAAATGGACACAAAATATATGCCATGAACAATGATCGTATTGGTATCTCATGATAGGGAAATCTTTAACGAGTCTAGGCTGTTTGATTGAAATTTCTTGTATGGTAATTGTTGAGTATGTAGAGCATTCTAAGAATCCTAGTACCTACGATGTAAAATCTTCTTCCCTGTCATAATTTCAGAAGACAGCTGTAGGCTCATCTAGATATTTCCTAGTTTAGTTGGAAAACCGAAATTACCGACCTGTTGTTTGGCAATGGCATCATCTAGATGTTGCAACTCAATAAAGCAGGTGACAACAAATAGGCAATTTTCCAAGAACTGACACCACTTATAACCACTCCATGGAATTTTGGAAAAAAAAAATAAAAGAAATGATAATCAATAATATATATATAAAGATACAAAAAGTCACATAAAGAATCATTTAGACTTAGCCTCAAACTTTAGAAACTCAAGTGGAAATTGCTGCTAACCTGAGTTTTTCCCAGGCGGGAATCAAGATCAACTTCATAGTCTCTGTGCTTCAAAGGTTTCCTTTGAACTGGAGGAGCTTTAGCTGAGCATGTAAAAATGGTGTTTGACAGAAGGGAAGAAAAAAAGAGGAAACATTTAGATTACTTCGTCTCAGAACACAAAATCATAGAACTATATACCTTCAATTGTTTAAAGTGTCAAAAGTGTTTAAATTCCATTTCATTAAAGACAGCATTAAACAGAAAACAATCAGTAGACTGACCTTTGGATTTTGATCGTCCTTCCTGATCCTAAATATCATGGAAAAATAACACAAATGAGTGCATATGAAGTACAAAATTACCAACAAGTTACAGTGCATTTGGATGCTATCCGAATTGCAATGGAATTCAGTCATGCGGCAGAAACAGTGGTAATCCAGCAACAAGGCATTCATGGCAGGAAGAGTGGAACTGCAAAACCACAACATGCAAGATATTGCTCCGCCTTCCTGTGTTCTAAATTATTATCAACCACAAAGTCCATCATGGGTGTATAAATGAATGTACACCAGAAAGAGCCAAGCACGTTGAAAGCCTCTATATAAATGAATATACACACAAACCCCTCTCACCATTGACATTCCTTTATTTACCTCATAGTAGGCACTGGGCATTTCCATGCTTGTCGGAGAGAGATTGATGGTGAGAAAGAGAGGTTGTATGTAGAGCACTGGTAGGAAGGATGGAGGATGATGAAATCGCTGATAAGATTGTCATGGCTCTCTGCCACTCCTATCTGCTGCCCAGCCATTGCTTCTTATTGATGCTTCTTACTGACTAATGGGAAATGTTGGATCTAGTGTACATGGGCTAACGGTCCATTAAATAGGACCATCACGCTGGATGTCATTAGTAGCAGCACCGGAAATCTAGTACAAAAAAACAGTCATTTGAGTATGAATTTTAAAATGAATTAAATCCAAGTATAACTGATTTTTAAATCTATGGTATGCTACCCAGAGGGACAGATAAAGACGACGACGAGCCACTCCCAGTGAAGCTCTGCATCCATGTCATCAATTGGTTCAATTGGGTTGTGCAGGAGACGGTGCAGTTGCTGCCTTTCGATATGGTCTGGGAGGCAGGTAGCCAGCAGAACACTTTGTTATTAGAATTTCATTTTCTTTTATTTTGGAAAAAAGAGAGAAAGCAATTGGTTTTTAAACCCAAATAATGATTTTAACATGTTCAACAAGGATTAAACAAACCATCACGTCCTCTGATGCTCGATCCATGAGCTGCCCATCTCGGCGTGTATGAGTAATTCGAAACACTTCCATCCGGTCCGGCACCTGACCATTGGGATCTCGTGCCCGCTATAATCATTTAAAATAGTTAGATTAAAAACAATGAGATGGATATCCAAAGTATTATATTAACAAAAATGATTTAATTAAATAAGAAATTACTGCTTTATCGCGTATTCGGGCAAAACTTTTCGTTCCAGCCGTATGACTCATCGTCTGTGCCTCGTGATTTATAGAGTTTCTCCTGCTTCGCGCCTATTTATGATAATGCAAACATTAGTTTTTCGAAGAAGATAAACAAAAGTAAAAGCAAAATTAAAAAATTTGTCTTAGAAATCATAAAGTTCTTATTTATTTCATACCATCCCCTCCTGAGATCCCCAAAACGTAACGAGCGACGCCCATTGGTCTGGATTCACTCTAGCAGGACAGTGCTGAACCGCTCACGAATGGTATGATATGGTTTATAATATTTCTTCTTCAATGAGGCTTTCCAATTCCTCCAACAGCGGCTTATCGCAAAGAAAACCCATCTCTTCGAATTCTCATTATTACCCAAATCAAATCTTGCCTGCAAGACATGCATGAAAAACTCGACATTAGTACAAATAAAACACATGCTATCATCATAATTGAATCAATTACATTAATACCTGTATAGCCTGCCACATATCTGTTGTCCGCTCTGCAGGCATTCTCCTCCAATCAGAATAATTGAGGGGAGCTTTCTGCCCATCTCTTGCAATGACGCCAAGATACGAAGACAAAAGTCTCTCATTCCTTCCAATGGGCTGCCCATATTCAATACATTCTACCACGATGCGCTCTCGCTGATTAGTGAGAGCAATGCATCGATTTGGGCCTCTTGTCCTCCTCGCTTGAGTCCCTGTTTAAAACACAATTCAATAATTAAATGGGTCCATGATCATTTAATCACAAGACATATATATTCTACAGAAAAAAAAGATAATAAGAAATGAAATAAGCAACATAACAACAATAATATAAAATCATTGCAACATAGAACAAAATAACAACATTTTGTTATTTATCGATGGTTGCAATGGATTTTTACCCCTCACCCTAAATGTGGACTTAAATCATTTTGAAAAATCATGTCATCATTTGGTAAAGTGATCACAGCCCCAAAAGTCATACCTGCCCCCAGCACAAGAGAACATGAATGACACTAAGGGCCCACCAATATTTGCCACCCATCTATCTCATAGTGTAGATCTACAAGGCCCTTTACCAGCCTCTTAATCATCATCATCTTAGCCTTACCAATCAACTTAGGACTACTTAACACATTCCACTCAACAGACAAGAAAACAAAGACCTGCATAAATGATCAATGTGTATCATGTCTGCAAAAGGAGCCAGGGAATTGGCAATCAATCCTTACTGAGGCAATCATCATATAAGTGCAAAAATTACAGGATTTCATCACCTATCTGTTCTATGTAATTATCAAACCTAAAATTCCTATGAAACTATTTTTGAATATATGTAATTACCTGAAGTGGATGCCTGGGTGTCCATCCGTGCTGGCCGGTCCCCTGTCTGTGATGAAGATGACATATCTAACATGTGCACTAATGAGCTTATATTCAATAATAGTCACTTAGTAAATTCAAGGAATTTTTAAAACACAAAAGAAAAAAATACTTGTAGCTAACACACACATACATAAAACAAAGATGCAATACTTGGGAATTCAATTACATGTTACAAAAGCGGAGTCATTTATTTACGTTGACATCCCATTTCAAAAATCCGAAATGGTGTCAGAATCTACAAACTCATTGTCCTCAAATTCAGAATCATCTCCCTGGTCCTCTATCGTCGCTTGGGTGCATAGAGGTGTGTCAATAGTTGTCCTAGGTACATCTGCTCTTACTTCACTAATATTATCAACATTAATACAAATGTCTTCTAACCGTTGAGCATCATATGGCCGACTTTCCAAGTATGTCTCCTCTTCATTTGCATTAAATGAATCCCCATGCATGTCAAAAAAACCCCTAGGTTTTGTCATAATAGCAACGTGCCAATCGGTTTCCACCGGATCTTCCACATAGAACACTTGCAAGGCTTGAGAGGCGAGCACAAATGGTTCATTGGTGCTTAATAATCGCTTCAAATTTACAAGCATAAGCCCTAACCCATCAAGCTTGACACCCCTGCCTTGGGATGTGACGTTGACCCAATCACATTTGAATAAGACCACCTTTCGCTCTTCATAGTAATCCAATTGTATGATGTCAGTCAAAACACCATAGTAGGTAATATCTCCTATGATAGGGTTCATGTCCTTAGTACTTGCAAAGCTCGATGTCTTTGCAGTGACCACAACTCCGCTATTTTGAGTCTTACTTTTCTTATCAAGATCCTTCGTACGGAACCTAAACCCATTTATCACAAACTTGGAGAAGCTACTAGCCACCTTACTAGGACCTCTAGCCAGCAATCTAAGGTCTGTTGTAACTCATTTGTCACCTTCTAGTCGCAAGCAATCAACCTGTGTGATTACCACATGTTAGTCACGCACCAAAATTACATGTATGAACAATACATGTGCCACATATAGTGATGATATCTTCTTACTTACATGAGATTCAAGCCATTTTGGAAATTGATCATTGTGCATGCGTTCTCTATCAATTTGTCGCTTGTGACGATTATTAGTGTAGTTCCTTTTACGGTGTTCTCTGTGTACAAAAAATGACCTATTAGAACAATAGGCATTATATTTGATTGCTTAAAAAAATTAATAACCAAGATGAAGTAAATGTCTTACTCGACAAATGGGGCCACTTTAGCGCAATTAAAGAGAATATACCGATGCATCTGCTCCCATGCACCGTGCATCAAATTTATCGATGTCTCCTTCCCAAGTGCATGACCTGACTTTGAGAAAATCAATGACATTTGATTTGTCTCGGTTGCACCGTGATCATAATTCCTTGGTGCACGAGTTGATTTTGTCTCCACATCATGCAAATACCTTGAACAGAAAGTCAAGCATTCTTCTGCAAGGTATCCCTCTGCTATTGAACCCTCAGGTCGACTTTTATTGCGCACATATGACTTGAGAGTAAGCAAGTACCTATGGGTAATTAGAAATAAGGTATTGTGAGAACAGTTTTTACAAAAACACTATCATTTCTACATTGACATGTTGAAACAAATACAATGACATTAACACACACCTCTCAATGGGGTACATCCATCGGTATTGTACGGGTCCTGCGATCTTAGCCTCTCCTGCCAAATGAATTGCCAAATGAACCATGATATCGAAGAAGGCTAGTGGAAAAATCATTTCAAGATGGCACAATGTTGTTGAGATTCGAGATTCTAATCCATTAAGAACTTTGTCTGTAGCGATTTTCGAGCATATTTCCCTAAAGAAATTGCTTAACTCAATCAAGACTGCACTGACATTCTTTGGCAAGGCCCTTCGCACTGCTAATGGAAGTAATTGCTGCATTAAAATATGGCAGTCGTGACTCTTCAATCCAAAGATTTTGCGGTCTTTCAAGCGCACACAACGTGATATATTAGCCGCATAACCATCTGGAACCTTCACCCGAGATAATACCTTACATAAAATATCTTTCTCTTTTTGAGCCATTGAGAAGCATGCGAGAGGCAAATATGTTTTATGTCCTTGTGCATATGGATGAAGCGCGGGTCTTATACCCATTTTTTTTAGGTCTAAACGCGCCTTTAAGTTGTCCTTTGTTTTTCCTTCAATATTCAATAATGTCCCAACTATATTGTCACATATATTCTTTTCAGTATGCATAACTGTCACGCCCCCAAAATCGGAACCTCGGGGGCACGAATGGGATTAAGCATAAATATATTTTTCTCCCAAGATCCGCGTGTGTGAAGACAACACATTCCAACACATTCTAGATATTTTGCGGAAGCTTTCGTGGTGTTGCGACCTGGAGTCCGTGGCCATCGGATTCCGCGTCGCACTCAACCTCTAGCATATAGCTATAATATCAAGAATCATCTCAGACTGGAAATAACTATCACAACAAAGTACAGAGCTGACGGTAACAGGATATTACATTCCCAAATATGTTCAAGTTACAATTATCAATGTACATTAGTTAAGAAACCCAAGAAAAGGCTAATAAAAGCCATACAATGACAAGCTATTAACCACTACCCCAAATATGACGTGGCTCCGATGTCAAACTCAATGTCTACATGACACATCCGACAAACCAACCTGCAAAACATGGCTCCACAGCCAACAAAAGCACTCATCTCGGGACGAAGAAATCTGAACCTGAGTACCAAAAGTAGTGGGTCAGACACGACGGTCTGGCAAGTGGATGAAAAGATCATAAATATACTAAAGAATAAAACATATGATAAGTCATGCTATTTGATCCAAATGCTGCATATAATTAAACGGGTGAAAAATCATGAATCTCGGACAAAACATGTATTCGTTTCAAACATGGGTAAAACCTGGAAATCTAATAAAGCATATGTTCATTTACATCATCTATAAAAGCATAGGTATTTGACAATCGGGTGTTCGTCTAAAATATGTGTAAATATAGAAGTTTGACAAAACAAACGTTCATTTAAAACATATTTCAAAACAGGGATGTTTAACAATTCGGGTATTCGTTTAAAACAGGTGTAATCATACAAATATAGCAAAACCATGGATCGTTTGAAACATATGTAAAAGCATGGGTATTCACCCAACCAGCATTCATTTAAAACATGTGCGTGTACACAGGATAGAAAACAATATAATAACATTAACTGAATTCACTTTGGAGACTATTAACACTTGTTTAAATAATAACTTTCATAAAGGAAATGAATCATTTATCGGAAAACAATAAGCAATATAAAACATGTTGGGTATCCAAGGAATCGGGAAATGAGCAAGATGGCGACCACACGAAGCTAAGTCCTCTATCACTAAGGTGATAGAGCAATAACTAGGCCCTGATCTCAGTCACTCGAGGTGAGGAGAAACAGGGGATCTCATATAAATACATATACTATACATGACCACGGTAGCGAGTCGGGCATCGGGGACCACAGTAGCAATCTGCGGCATTGGGACAAGACCACGGTAATGATCGGGTAGCGGGATCCAAACTGCAGCTGGCGGGACAAGAGGGGGATCTCCAAGTCGGTGGATCAGACCAACAGGGTTATCCAAGCTTAGTGGTGCCGACTCATAGGCCAAATACAATCGAGACATATGCAAGTAAACTAAGTACAAATACATAATCAAACGGGCAAGATGGGGGTTTTCAAGGGCACACTGACATATCATGTGGTGCAATGCACTTCGGGACAAATAACTGTTACTAGAGTAACTTAAATGCTTTCGGAAAAACAAGTCATGTAATGCAAATCTTGGAAATGAGGTGAAACAATGAACTATAACAATTTCGGGTAAAATATCGGTTTCAAGATTTGTTTAAGTGAATAGGGGTCCCGTATGTCGATTATAATAATTTACTTGGTACTCCTTGAGTTTGAAGACATTCCGGGCTCCTTATGCACTTTTACTATTTTCAAAACTTAAAATGAGCTTATGGGTAGTACTAATAGAAAAATCGAGACTATAAGCGGTCCATCCTAGGCATGACGTTAATCCGGAAACATCGAGCCACCTATTCAGTCATCGAAAGGAGTAGGATTCGCGATAACCAAAGAAATAGGCTTTGTGTATAGGTATAAGAAAGATATCGCGTCGTTCCGTACCGTTCAAGAATGAAATGGATTAACTTCGATGCATCCGAACCAACCGTGAAGGGTATCGGCTCAAGACGCCCTCACATATGGTCAAATGAGTCCAAGAAGGGTAGTCAAGGTCCCACCTAGAACCAAGAATTAGTGCCTAGATCATCACCATCCTTTTCTTTTAGTTCCCTAGTCTTGAAGACCTTAGATTAGGGCATAATTAGTCTTAACACCTATATACCCCTAGGACTCAAAGAAAGCACAATTGTTTCCCAAGAAAAAACAATATCAAATCACCTGAAAAGCCTCACAGTTAACGACAGTCCGATCGATCGGCCTGCATGTCCGATCGATCGGACCTAGGCGTATAGTAGGTCCGGGAAAGCCTTGATTTTTCTCCCTTTTTCCTTTCCTTCCAACATATAAACAAACTGAGTTTTTCCTTGCTTCAACAACATCTTAACTACAATAAAACTCCCATTAAAACTCCATTAAAAAAAATAAATCTAAACACCTCTTTCTTCCCATTTCACACTAACCAAAGGGAAGAATCCCCAATATACACAAGGGTCCATTTGAGCCAAAAATCTAGAGATAAATCAAGACTATTGATTCACATTTCCTTAACAAAAAATGATTTAGCAAAACTCTTCAAATGAGCATCAATTTCAAATCAATGCAAGCTAGTAAACATAAACATGAATGGAAAACCAACCCCATTCATTATAAAACCATATGAGCAAACCTTGACCAAATGAAATGCATACATTTCCAAGAGATTTAACAAGAGAGAAACAGCCATTAATATGAATTTTCGAAATCAATATATAAGTGGCAAGAAACATATGTGAAACATGTATCCAATGATCAAGAACAAGTAATAAAACTTAGGATTTTCTCATAAAACTTGATAACATTCAAACCATCCATTCATCCACTTGCCTTGGGTTCCAATCTAGCAAACCAAGCCTCTAATCACCTCTCAAGCTCAAGATCAACAATCTCTACAAAAACCCCAAAACAAACCCTAAAATGGGTCAAACAATGAAAGACAAGGAATGGGCTCAAACCAAGCTAGGAAATAGAACTTAAGGGAAAGCCATTGCACATCCAAGGAAAATGGGAAAGAGTCCTTCCCTCTAGAGTCATGAATCAACAAGAAGAAGCTTGCAATAGGGGCTGCCCACCTTGGTTTCCCACGAAAATGGTGTCAAACAAGAGAGGAGATGAAGGGGAAGAAGTTGCCGGAGTTCCCTCGTCGGATTGGTGGCTTGGAGGCTCCATTAGAGCAAGAGAAATGGAAGAAAAGAAGAAGAAGGGCTGCTGGCACAGTAGCTGGGAAGTTTCAGTCGATGGAATGGAGAAAATGAGGGAGAAGAAGAGAGTGGAGTCATCTTATAATGGGTGGGTGTGGGCCCCACCACACTTAAAACTTGCCAAGGGTAAAACATCTATTTGTGGGCCTCAGATGCGATCGACGAAGAAGAGAAAAATGTTTCTCATAAAGTCTAGTTTCCAAAAAGTATAATTCTGGCATGGTTCTGAGATCTCGAAATTTGGGTCCAGATTCAATGTGAAAAGACCGATTTTTGCCTGGAAAAACTGATTTTTAGAGCTTCGAATGGGTACGGAGTGAACACGAAAGTTGTAGAGAATAACAAAATAAGTCAAATGAGGCTAAAACAAGAGTTATCGGGAATTTTGAATAATCTCCCAATCACGCGCAAAGTCACTAAAAGAACCCCCAAAGGGTCCCACTAATCACAAAGGCCCTCAAAATTCTCCAAAACTAGAGAAAAACCATTCTAGCTCACAAACTCAACTCAACAAATACTAATCCCACTAAAAGAAACTAATCCACAACTAAAACAACACTAATCCAAGAGATTAGGGGTCGGGTTCTCACAATAACATCCAAGTTATGCCGTATCAAAAGATGCTCCCAATATGGTAATTTGAAGAATATACTCTTCTTCGTCCAACCAACCTTTCCGTTATCATCCCGTTTTCTCTTCTTACTGGATGCATTGGAGTTATGCTTTCCGAATGTGATGTTGATGTCACGACACTGATGCAAGAGCTCCGTCCCAGATCTTGATGGAGGAGCGGATCTGAATTCTGTCTTTCCATCAAATTTTGTTTTATCACGACGAAACTTATGATCGACATTCAAGAAACGGCGGTGACTCATATAACATAACTTTTTCCAATGTGACAAGTAGTAATGAGAAGTGTCCTCATTGCAATGAGGACAAGCAAAGCGACCTTTTGTGCTCCATCCTGACAAGTTTGCATATGCAGGAAAGTCACTAATTGTCCATAACAATGTTGCACGCATCTGAAAGTTTTGATTGGTTGATGCATCCGAAGTGTGTAATCCATCCTCCCACAACTCCTTCAACTCATCTACCAAAGGTTGCAAATATACATCTATATACATCTATGTCATTCCCCGGTCCACGAGGACCAGGAATAAGCAACGACATCATAAAAAAATGGTTGCTTCATGCACATCCATGGTGGCAAGTTGTATGGCATCAAAACAACAGGCCATGTGCTGTGGGCAATGCTCATGGCACCAAATGGATTGAAACCATCGCTTGCTAACCCAAGTCTAACATTACGAGGCTCTGCAGCGAAATTCGGGTATCGGTCGTCCAGATTTTGCCACGCTTTGGAGTCAGCAGGATGCCTTAAGACCCCGTCATTGGTGCGCCCCTCTGCATGCCATCTCATTAAGGAAGCTGTTTTATCTGACATGAAAAGTCGTTGAAGCCTTGGCTTCAAGGGAAAGTGACGTACAATCTTCGCAGGGATTTTTCGTTCCTTGGAACATGAAGGTGATGCACCATCATCATTGGCTTTCCACCTTGAAGTGCCACATACAGAACATGCAGATTCCTTAGTAGCTTCTTTCCAATACAACATACAATCATTAGGGCAAGCATCAATCTTATTGTAACCAAGTCCCAATTCTCCAATGATCTTTTTGGTTTCATAAAAGGACTTCGGCAAGGTTTCGCCTTCAGGAAATGCTTCTTTCAACAACTCAAGCAACATGGTAAAAGACTTGTCACTCCATCCATTCAGACACTTTATGTGGTATAATCGCACAACAAAAGCAAGCTCGGTGAAATTCTTGCATCCTAACTACAACTCTTGGTCGGCATCTTCTACCAATTTGTAAAATTTCACTACTTCTGCGTTAGGTTCCTCTTCAGCTTCTTGTGAACTAGACTCGGGATCTTGAATTCCAAATGCCGACCGTAACATTCCATGCATATCATCTACTTCATTCGGTACATCTTCATCCAAGGTAGCAATAGGAGACCTTTGATGTGGTGATGCAAAAGTTTCCCCATGAAAAACCCAAACACCACGGCCATAACCCTTTTCAAACCCATCGCATATCAGATGTTCATATACTTCATCCCGAGATCTATAATATATATTACTGCAATTCTTACATGGACGTTTGATCCTTTCCCTTGATATTGCATTAGCAAATGCAAAGTCAAGGAATTGTTTGACCCCTTCTTCATATGCAATGCTGACTCTCGGCTTAAGAGTCCAACTCTTGTCCATAATGTTTTTTCACAACTAATGGACCGTCAATCTGAAATAAAAGAGAGTAAAGTCTAAGATTAAATTTAAATTTTAAGGAAATATCTCTCGTGGCTAATTGTTAGCACTGTGAATAACTAAAAATGAGATGAGAAATAAATCAATTAGGAAAAGTCTAGAGGGAGAAGCCACTATTGAGACAATTCATGAACACAAAGTCCACTCTTTTTTTACCAATGAAGAAAAGTAGGTTAAAATTGTCAAAACTCGACCCAACTCAAAACCTGTCCAAGTCCAAGTGAACTAAATTATTGTCCATTAATGGCATCTCTTTAATCTAGTAAATGGAAAACCAAGCACCCAGTAAATAATATATATGCACAGTAGAAGAAATTAAAATGAGGTAATATGTTGTGCTGATTTCTTGGTTGGTTTCACATGTGCATTCAGTTATCCTCCTCTCAGGGAGAAATGTGCGGGACCATCATGTATGAACCCCTACAAATACCGGGATTCTAAGTCAAATGTCCCACTATGCAGCCTTCGGTGCTACCGAGCGGTAAATGAAATGGCTCGACCAATAACAACATGAAGTGCTAAGGTCTAGTTCCAGTGAACACCATGCTGCGCTGCTTGGCTGTGGGTATGTGCAGGTAATCCTGTGCTTGTTATAACCTTTTCTTGGAACCATGTTGTATTCAAATTTTCAAATGGGGTTGGCTGAGTGCTATTTTAATTAAAGTAGACTCTGAACTTTGTCATTGTAGGTTGCAGTCTATTGGTGAGAGACATTTTTTTTTTTTTGAGCTTTAGATAGCTTTAGATGGCCTTCTTATTCAATGTAAATTGTAGCTGAATAAATAGAAAAATAGAATGTTATTTTTGTTTCCTCCATTCAATGACCATGACCTGAACCATGTTTTCACAAATATCTGGTAGTTTACTCGAATCAATTGTTTGAAGAAAGGAGACAGAGAGGTATATATATATATATAGTAGAAAGAAAAAAAAAATGGCATCTCAAGACCAAAGCCATAGGGTAGGAGAAGAAGCCAAAGGCCAAGTTCAGGTGCTCACATCATCTTCACTTTGATGTTCTGGTTCATGGGTCATGTGTTATGTATTCAAAAGTGTACTAAGATTTGTTGTTTTGTTTTTGTTTTTGTTTTTGTTTTGTTAATGGTGTGGTGCAGGAGAAGGCAGGGCAGATGATGGAGAAGGGAAGGGAGGCAGCCCACCAAGGCAAGGAGAAAGCACAGGAGAGCAAAGAACAGGCAGATGGCTACCTTAAGGAGAAGACTGAGGCTGCCAAAGAGAAGGCCTCTCGGGCTACTGAATCTACCGGTGAGACCACCCAAGAAGGCAAGGAGAAGACAGCAGGCTTCATTCATCAGGTACTAAGAAGAAGAAAAAAAAGAACTTTCTATTGATTTGGCCATCTTCCTTGTTAATTATATTTTCTTCTTGTTTGGTTTGTTAATGTGCAGACTGCAGAGCAGATGAAGAGCATGGCGCAGGGGGTGGCTGAAGCTGCCAAGTGACAACTGTGGAAGACACATGAATGACTATAGGCAAATTTTAGCCAAATTTTATTGTCAAAGGCAGGGTTGACCACAATTAATTTTGAGGATAAATATGACTATAGGCCTAACTCCTATTGAGTGAAATTTGACCAATGGTCATACACTTGATATTTTTAATCAGTTTGTCCCCATTGAAGAATCTCATAAATTTCTCTCATGAATTTCCCGTGGATCTGAGTAGCAGAGTATCTCGAATCCTATTAAAAATGAGCATGATTTGACTCTTTTAATAATCACTTAGAAGATTTTCAAAAATTAAAGATAAAATAAAAGACAGGTATTGACTAACAATCACCAAGAAAGATCGTACAACTAGAAACATAGGATTTATTTTGTTTTTGACAGAAATGTAATTCATGTAGACTGAAATTGCAAAACAAAAGTTATATATAGTTGATCCGGACATTGTTGGGACAAGATTTTATGATGAAGATGATGTATTTCATAAGCAACATTTCTACTATTCCAATGCTTCCTAGTAATGCAATCATTTTCCTTTTTCTTTGATGTAATATTTTAGAAACAGAAAGCGAAATTAGATGCCATGATCTCAACTCATGACACGGACCGCTGTCAAAAATTCTGCCAAATGCTTTTGAGTGCAGTATGATTATGATAACCCCCCTCCCCCCACCCCCCCCCCCCCCCCCTCTCCTCTGATGATAATGCCAGCATAACTCCAAATGCTACTGTTCGGAAATAGCCTTAAACCAATGATTCTCCATATGCAAAAAAAGTACAGACACCTTGTTCAAAAGCAAAAGATTCAAGTTTCCTAGTTTAATTAACTCCCACAAGTAGAAGAGTAGTTTATTACAGTCAACTAAACAGTAATTGGAAGTGCCACTAGTAAGCAGGGATACATTTTCAGAACCATGGAACTAATACTATTAAAAAATTAAAAACCATATACCACACAGAAGGAATCTAAAAATGTATGAGTGCTCAAACCTGATATAGTACCTGATAAGAAAGGGGATGCCACCTAAGTAAGTCTGAAACAACAACTTAAAAGCTGGAACTCTAAGAAACAACAGTGAAGAAAAGTAAATTGAAAGAATAACACACCAAACTAGCAATAAAATCATGAAATCAGTTGTCAGTTCCATGCACCCATGGCGATGTTAAGGGGCTATTTCTCTAGTTCAACTCTTGGGCCACTTTTTTTTTTCTTGGGCCATTTGTTTTCAGAATGGGTATTCTTCTATTCAACTCTGTTTCTCAATGGTGCACAGTAGCAGAGAAGTTGTTGATTCTTCCATTGTAATCCATCAGCTCCCATTTTGTAAGAGTCTTTAAATTTATTAAAAACTCTTGTTAGAAAGTCTTTAAATTTATTAAAAAGAAAATAAGATCTTAAAATTGCAAACTGCCTTCCTTTTTCTTAAAAATGAGATGTAACAGTTGGACACATGAATTCAGATATGAAATAAAACCAACCCACTATCAGAAGGACCAAAGCAGATTAAAAGAAGAAAATTTCCAAAAGTAGAAATAAAAAAAAGCAGCAGCATCATGTATACCATCAAAACTACAAGAACAAAGAAAAGCAGCATCATGCATAATTTCTAAACTACAAGAACCAAATGGATTTTTTTTATTGGGTATTCTTTTGTTGAGATCAAAACATAAAAAAGGCCCAATAAACCAAATGAACATAAAGAAAATAAGCCATCAACAAAACATATTTTAAGGATCAAATAGATCAGAATCTCCAAAATTCAATAATAACAATACCCCAATAACCTATAGAGAGAAAGGGGGGGGGGGGTGGTTCTTGATTATCATAAATGAGTCCCACCATCAGATTGATTGAAAACGTGACACATAGAGGGGACTGGTGAAGCTGAAGTTGAAGCTACATGGACAAAACCAAGCCACTTGCAATACAAAGGGCAAAAAGTTTAGTAGCCCACAGGACTACCAAACAGCAAATTCTAGTGGGCCGGCCTTCCTGTAAACTGTCCTCGAATCGAATCCAACCAGAGAAAACAATGGCTAGCCATGAAGGAAACTGAAGTACTCCTGCGGGTTACGTTAAATTTTTGGCTAAGAAAATAATACATTGAAGTTGTCAGTATTTTGAGGTGATCAGTGGGTAGCTGCAAATGGCTTTGAATAATAGCATAAGTTCCACAATCCCAGCTACCCTTTCTTCAGCCCACCATCTCCAATCCAAATCACCATCTCTCTTCACTGCCAAGGCTTTCAAGAAACCCAAGAGGCTTTCTCTCTTCTTTTCTGCAATGGGTTCTTCTCCATCTTCTCAGAAACCAGAGAAAACTCAAGGTCTCTCTCTGTTTCTCATTTATAATCTTGCAACTTTAGTTATCTGCTACTGGTTTATATGAGTTGTCATGTGATATGCGTTGTTTTTATGTTCATATATTATGTTGTGGAAAGTTAGAATTTGACATGTGTTGGATTGATCATATTATGAGGAAAAAAAAAACCCTGAATTGTTATACTTATATTAATTGTGTCAGACACTCAGACTGTCAGTTGAGGGGTTTGGAAGCAATTTTCTTGTGGGTTCTATTCATATGTATGAAAAATCATCATGGGTGTTGTATGTTTTTTCTTTATTTTATTGAAAATTAGAATTGGGGTTGTGTGATAGTAATCAAAGCATGGAAAACCATGAACTATTCTACTCTGTTATTTATTTTTATTGAACTTCCTGCTGTTTTTATATTAACATGTCATGATTGGGATTGTGGAGAGCTATATAATAGGTTTTGTAGTTTTTCCTTGTAGAGAAATTGATGTATCTGAAAATTAGGATTTCTTGTTTTCTCATTGCCAGGCTGAGTTTGGGTTCTCCATTTGGAAATTTGTCTGAGTTTGAGTTTGGGCCAACTTTTTCCACTACTTATCTAAGGGTGAATGAAAATTAGATATCTACTAAAAAAAACTCAGATTTCTAAGAGGTTGTTTTCCACATGATCTAAAGATGTAAAACAGACAAGCAAATAAGTGGAGGGGCTCTCTATACATGTTGAGTGATGTTGAGTGAGACTCTGTGAGTTCGATTCTCCTGTGTAGAAAACTGAACAAAGCAAAAAAGAGGAGGCACATTAATTTCATGAATTTAGATAATGACCATAGGATGCCTAAACAAATTTATTAGTATTTAAAAACTCGATTGAGTCCGACCCCCGAGTCGGGTCGAGACTGACTTGGCCGAGTTCCATCCGAGTTCTATTTTCTTCTTCTTCCAATTCTCTCTTTCCACTGTCCAAAACTCCGTCATTATCAAACTTCAAGAAAATCTTCACCTCTTATTCCTTCACATCAATATTTGAGTATTTCACATCACAACCGTGTAAATCATAAATCCTAAATCTGTTTTGCCAACCATCTCTTTCATTTCCACAAATCCGTGTCTTCTTCTTTAAGTTGTCCCAATGCCACCTTTACCCCAATACTCATATTCATTTCTCCTTTTCCCCCTTCGATCTTCTCTTACTCTCCACCTGTAAAATACTGTCTGGGACTAGGACTATATTAATCAAGGGAAGGTGTGTTTGGTTACTTTGGTATGTCAAATACTGAAAATACAGTTATTTTGTTGGTGTTTACTCCCTTTTTTCTGTGGAAAGGGAATGCCCCAATCTTAGTTGGTGAGTCATTAAACTCCCTTCTGTTCACTGAATTGACTATCAAGAAAATGATTGATACACAGTTCTCAGAGGAATCAATTCATTATTTTAATGAATGTTTTTGCTCCATTTTACTGTATGAAGACCTTTATTCCTCTCAGATATGTTTCTTAGATTTCCTTTTACAGTCATCTGCTTCAAATTCATGGATCCATGTCCACCAAATCACCTAAAATCAAAGCTTGTTGATTCTGATGAAAATACGAACATCCAAAGTAAGGATTGAACGAGACGGCATCAGCAGGGAAAAAAAAATCAAGGCAATGAATCAAACGTGTCATATCTGTGATTCAACAATGGATCACATGAATGCCGAACTATGATATTCATATTGGACTAACATTCACTCATTAAAAAAAATGAAATCTAATAACAAAGGAACATTATATACACTGATAACAGATAGAATGTCGAATAAAAGAATAAAAAAAAACTGAACTGAAGAGATCTCTACACAAAGGTCAAAGAAACAGTAGCAGAAATCAAATCAAAACCATTGCCATTCTAAAAAATCTTGAAAAGAAACTGCACTCAAAAAATGAAAACCTAAGACTTCAATTTTTTTTCCTATAGTTTCACTTCCTATCGCTCCGAGCGGAGAACAACATTACATCTCCCGCACTAAATCTCTTTCCACCTCTTGTGTGTTGAGTTGGACTACACATAAAATCATTTTATGCCCTCAGACAAATAAAAATAGGGAAAATCTGCAGTCCAAAGAGAGATCGACTTCACTGACTGCACAAATCTCTCAATCTTTCACCAAAATCGAACAAAACCACATCCTCAGTAAGAATCATTTGCAAAAACCAAACATATTCTCAAATCTCTCTTCAACTTCAACCAATAAGATCACAAATCGACACAAAATGTAAAAGAATGAGAAATCACCTCTCAAACGATCTCTTCAAAGAACGACATTACTGATGGAAGGAGAGAATCATTTCCCGCGAAAAACAGTCACGAAATCGAGCGGAATGGAGATCAAAAGGTAGCTCCAGGCGCAATGTCTCGATCCGAGCAGCAACAAGAGGGATTCAGAGGGATTTAGAGGAGAGAATGAAAACCCTAGAAGATGAGGAAAGAAGGCGAGGAAAGAAGGTGAGAGAAGTGAAGAAGTTTTGGGGATGCTAACGGTGCTGATGAAGGTGAGAGAAGTGAAGGGATTTTGGGACTGGCCAATCCATGGACTGTGCTAACGGCGCATATAGGGGATGTATAGCAGCAGAAAGCATATTTCCGCTGCTATACGGTCGTTCTCTCTACTAACCCAGTATACTGATTGCCGTTTATACATAGTATACCGAGAATAATATATTGATTACCATTTATACATAATATACTGACGGAATACTTTATACATAGTATAACTGAATGAATGCACCGTTTATACATGGTATACTGATTACCTTTATACATGGCATAATACATTTTCCGAAGTATTAGTCACGGAATATACTTTCCACTGCTATACGTGTAAATATTAATAGATATATAGATGTAATGACGGAATATACGTTCCACTGCTATACGTATAAAGAATAGATAGATGTAGTGACGTACGTTCTGCTGGTATAGGAAAATAGTTTTTAATATATAGCGACGGAATATATATTCCGCTGGTAATATGTAAAAAGCTTAATAGCAGCAAAATATAATTTCCGCCGCTGTATGTTAAATAAAAAAAAACCCTCTTTATTAGCAGCACAATACAATTTCCATCGCTATATGTATAAATATTAATAGATAGATGTAGCGATGGAATATACGTTCCACTGCTATACATGTTATTAATAGATGTAGTGACGGAATATACGTTCCGCTGCTATACGTAAATAATTTTTATTAGCTTAATAGCAGCAAAATATAATTTCTACCGCTGTATATTAACAAAAACCCTCTTTAATAGCAGCACAATACAATTTCCATCGCAATATGTGCTTATTAGCAGCAAAATACATTTTCCGCCACTGTACTCGCCATAATATTAGATGTAGTGACGGACAAATAAACCGCCGCTATGAACCACCGCTAATTATCAATTTTCTTGTAATGGTGGTTTGAGTATCTGAATTTTAGCATTCATGTTCACATATCATACTTTTATCTGGCAGACAAATTATTTCTGATTATCCAGCGAGCCCTGCCATGGATTTGGAGAAGGCCCAACATTCTTCTAGATCAAAAACCCATATCTTTTGGATGGCTGGGATTTTCGAGTTTGGAAGATAAACGGGGGATTCTTTGCCCTTGTTATATCAGGTCTGGGTCAACCATGTACTGATTTACCCCCACTTGAGTGAACTTGGCACACCAGGACATGACAGGCACAGCATATTCTGAAGCATCATGTAGTCTTTAGTTATTTCATCCTTTGGCTAGCTTTTGGCAATTCGTGGTCTATAATATCCTACTCTTCTGTTCACATTGTGTGTTCGTACGATTGTGGCAGAACCATTGATGACAATATAGGTCTATGCTGCCTTACATATATGTAACAATTAATTCACTCCGCTGCTCATAGATATTGGAAGCCTGTTTCCTCTAAATGGATACGTATTTGTCGTCTGTGCTGGTCATTGGATTTGTTTCATGCGTCTCAGTGGGTATTATTCAGCATTCTCTAATGTGATGTTTTTCTTTGACCTTCCAGCAATCTCTAGATCCTCGACCAAAGCAGTTAAAAGCAATGCTGTTTAACGTGATCTGCAAGTTGGAATATTTACCATAATCTTTCATGTCATCCGGTCGACAAAAGCAACTTAGCTGTTACTATCAAGGTGGAAAGGGAACCCCTGATACCATGGTTTGATCAGTTGATCTGTGGGTTGCAACATCGACCGTCTCCATGTCATCCTTCAACTAAATCAACTTTGGCCGCTGTTACTAACACAGTGGAAAGGGAAAGCCTGATACCATGGTTTGATCAGGTGATAATTTATTATACTTTGCATATAGTAGAACCATGTTGTGTCATTGTTTGGTCACGACACATTTGCAGGATGAGCCCCAAACTATCACCTTGTTCGGTGTAACTTTTTGTTTGTTGCGTCCTCACTTTGATCCCATGAACCATGACCCATAGTAGTAGATAATAATTGGGGAAATGCTCCTTTACCATTGCACCTGGTGCCAACTGCACGTCGGGCATGTTTGGGCACCTTACTTGTAGAGTCAAGTAAGGTGAAGCCCCATTCTCAAGAAAAAAATCTCACCAAAAGTACTTTACATTAAATTTACCACCATACTTTTTCCAAAAAAGTCAAAAAAGTAATCTCATTTACTCACTAAAAGACAAAAAAACTCCATTTTCCAATAAAAAAAGTCAACTAAAAACAACTAAAAACAAAATATCATCATTATTCACTTATATTTTATTATTTATTAAAAAAAAACCTCCACTCCACTCAACTCTACAAGTAAAGCCCCCAAACAGGCCCTTATGTACACTATTTTTTTTTTTTTTTTGTGGCACTAATGGCTGATATCTACCTTTTCTAACCAGGCTCAATCCTGGTTACCCTTCTGTGTGGGGTCGCTTCCTAATGACAGAGTTGCATGGGGCCACTCCCCAATTTCAGGGAAGTCCCCAGTCTCGGTGTTACCCAACTCGGTAGGAGCGCCAGTTCGGGGAAGCACGGAGCCCATCTTGATGACAACGTCCGCGGGTGCCTACCTCGGTCTCGGTCTTAGCTTGATCTCGGCCGCCTGTCATTCAGCCATAAATGCAACCATAAATGCGCTGCCATGACGGTAGACGGCAAACTGACAGATAGAGTGGGCGCCAGACCTAGATAAGTGGCACGCCTTATCTCAAAGTCACATCCATAGGCATAGGGGGATGGTCCGATGGGACGTTCCCTTTTTACCTACTCCCACTCAGGAGAGAAAGTACATGCTAAGGGGACTCCCATCTCTCTCCGAGGGGCCCAGTCCGATGATGACTCTCACGTCTATATAATGCATGGAGGGAAACTGCAGGAGGTATGCAACGAACTTGCCCCCATACTCTTTCTTCCTTATTTTTCCTCAGTTACCAAGCTAACTCAAGCATCGGAGTGCCTTCAGCTGCCTACAGCCAAGGGCTCTAACCTTTGTTTTCCTTTTCAGATCACCGGAGGCCGATCCTTTCCCAGAATCACTAAGTCAAGAGTTTAATTCTCTTTTAACTAAGTCCGTAATCTTTAGGCACTTACAGTTGGCGCCATCTGTAGGAAGAGGATCTTTACCAAAACCAAACCTACAAAAGTCATGCCTCCAAAAACCAGATACGGCGGCGAGGGATCGCCGAAGTCCCGAAGAGCGTCATCCTTTCCTCCGCCGGAGCAACCACCACTGCCATCGTTTTCGCGACCAAAGCCGCAACCTCAGCCGATCCAGTCATTACCTCCAACGACGCCCACCAGCGCTCATGCTGCTCTTCTTCCCCCTCCGGGTCCAACGGAGGTTCCCCCCGTCCTGCAGGAGCTATCGGGGATTCCCCGCCAGAGAAAGTCCGGAGGAAAATCCGGCCCCTTGTACACAGAGGGTATTGTCCAGTCGGACTCCTCGTCCCGAACTGTGACAGCACTCCCCCGGCGTGACGACCGCCACGAGGCTCCTCACCCCCTAGATAATTAGCCACCCAGGGACCCACGGCAGAATGTCTCCCCTCCAGATCCTCGACGGCGAGGCAAAACCCCTGTCGGGCCAAAATCCCATCACTCCCACCATCGCACTCACAATGACGATCAGTCCTTTCATTGAGCCCATGAAGAGGGAGATGACCCTCTACTTGAAGAGCTCAAGGCCTAGAATCGGGTCATCCAGGAGAAAGAGGAGTTGATTCGTCGTCTCCAAGAGCAGCTTAAGGCAAATGAAAGAAGAACTCTCGCTCCACCTCTCAGGCGACAGCAACACCGTCCGGACAGCCGAGACTTGAGGCAAGTCCTCAACGACAGAAGAAGAAATCGTTGCGAAGAAGAAGGCTCGAGCAGCAGCCATCTGTATAGCAACCTCGGGGGGTCGCGTCGCGAGCCAGAGTCCCCGAGGTCAGAGAACCTGACGGACCTGAGGGAACTGCTCGACCACTACGTCAAGCAAGAGGTCCAGGCTCGAATGGCCGAGATCAGTTTCGCACGAGATCAAACGGAGGCCTGCGATGCAGAAGACCAGGGCATGTCCCCCTTCTCCCAGGAAATAAAGGACTTCTCTCTTCCCGAGAGATTCATCGTTCTGAGGTTCGTCCTCTACGACGGGACCTCGGACCCAGAAGCGCACCTACAGCATTTCACTTAGCAGATGTCGGTTTAGGGGGACGTCAGCCACCTGAACTACAAGGTCTTCTCCTCCAGTCTAAGCGACCTCCCACTCCGATGGTTCTGCGCGCTCCCTTCTGGGTCGGTCTCAAACTGGCGGCAGCTCCGAAGCTCCTTCGTTGAGAAGTTCCAAGCACACCGTGTCATCCCAAAGACGGGTGGCAACCTCATGGCGATCCGAATGAAGGACAATGAAAGCATCACTGCATTCACCAGAAGATTCTGGACGATCTATAGACAGATCACGGACACCAAAGATGATGTCACCTTCATGTGTTTTCGGCAGGCCTTACTCCCAGGCAATGAGCTCCGTAAAGACGTGGTCCGAACTCCCGTGACCACGATGAAGGTGCTGATGGCTAAGGTGAATCAGTACATTGAGCAGGAAGAGGACGAAGCTCGAGGCAAGGAGCGGTTCGGCCTCCCACAAAAGGGCCAAACCTCCAAATGAGAAGGGATGATCCCCAAACAGAGGCCAGATAAGAAGAGGGCCACCGCCAGTTCGGCGACCTTCTAAACCTCCATCTCGGGCAGCAGCAAGAGACCAAAATTCAAGCATACCAAGCAGGCCGGAGATCCTTACAGAGCTGTCAATGTTGTCTTCAAGGAGCCCATCTACAGACTCCTCGGCAAAATCAAGGCAGAACCTTACTTCTAGTGGCCGCAGCCGATAAGGGGCAACCCATCTACCCGAGACCGGAGCAAGAATTGTTCTTACCATAAGCAGCACGGGCATATGACTGAGGACTGCATGGCCTTGAAATCCCACCTCGAGAAGCTCGTTAGGGACGGGCACCTTCGGGAGTACATCAAGGAGGGAGAGAGGGTCAACCAAGCTCAATAGCGCGCCCCACCCAGTGATGATCAGGACAGCGATGAGCCGGCAGGTATCATCAACGTCATTCACCTAACCCCCGATCCCAATGGGGGAAGTGCCCAAGCTCAATCAGAGGCCGGGAGGGCCGCCCATGGCAAACAGGTGATGTCGGCCAAACTAGAGCTTGCACCAAAGAAAGCTAGGAAGGATAAGCCTAAGATCTGGTTCTCGGACGAAGACCTGGGAGGGGTCCAACTCCCCCACAACGACGCCCTCACTCTCACCCTGCGGCTGAACAATTACACTGTGAAGCGCGTCCTTGTGGACCTAGGGAGCTCATCCGAGATCCTCTACTTCAATTGTTTCAAGCAGCTCGGTCTGACGGATTCCGATCTATAGGAAGCCCGCGTCCCCTTGGTAGGCTTCAGCGCAAAGCCGGTGTATCCCAAGGGAAGGATCTCACTCGAGGTCCGAATAGGAGGCGCCACAAAGATGGCCGACTTCATGGTGGTGGACGCATCATTTCCTTACAATGTAATAATGGGGCGTACTTGGCTGGCCATGGAGGCAGTAACTTCCACCTTTCACCAGAAGCTCAAGTTTCCATTAGAAAAGGCCGGAGGGGTGATCGAGATAGTAACTGTACGGGGAGATCAGCAGATGGCCAGACAGTGCCTCACGGCCATAAACCTGGTGAAACGGAGCCGCACTGAGTGCATATGGCCGAACTCGAGGACGTCGATCGCTCAGCAGAGCAGAAGAGCATAGAGGAACTCACCGAGGGCAGGATCAATTCCGATGACCCCGAGCGATATTTCTTGCTGGGAAGCCAGCTCCCCGACAACGAGAGGACCGAGCTGCTCGACTTCCTACTGAAGAATAAGGGCGTCTTTGACTGGACTCCGTACGAGATGCCCGGGGTCGACCCCGAAATCAGGTGCCACAAGATAAACGTGGACCCCGGACACAAGCCCATAGTGCAAAAAGCCCGCAGAATAGGGGTCCCGTAGAAAGAAGCTGTCATCGAAGAAGTAGACAAGCTCCTCGAGGCCGGAGCGATCCGCGAAGTGCATTATCCGAAGTGGCTGGCCAACACTGTGGTGGTCAAGAAGAAAGGCGGCAAATGGAGGGTCTGCGTGGACTTCACCGATCTCAATAAATCTTGCCCCAAGGACAACTTCCCCCTCCCAAAAATCGACCAGATGATCGATGCCACCTAGGGACATGATAGAATGAGCTTCCTCAACGCTTACCGAGGTTAACACCAGATCCCCATTGTTAGACCCAGACCCAGACCAAGTCGATTAGTGTGCGATTAGTATGTGTTTAGTCCTAAGTGAGCTTAGTTGTTGTTGGGTTAGAAGTGATTAGTTTAGTCTTTGACATAGCTTTGGGAATTTTGAGAACGTTCAGTATTAATTAGACACACTCAGGAAGGCCTGAGTGCACGTGTAAGCTTGGGAAGATCGTATCGATTTCCGTGTGAGTGTGATTTTGATTTCATTTGAATGATGTTTCGACATGTTGCAACTTTCGTTTTAAGCACATTCATGTTTGAAGCCCAAAGACCTATGTTTTGGCCCAAAGAGGGTAAAGTTGTCTTTCTTGCACAAATCTGGACACAATTTTCGAGATCTCAAAACCATGTCAAAAATATACTTTTTGGAAATTAGATTTTTCGACGATCGTTTTATTCTTCTTCGTCGAAGTCATCCGAGGCTCCCAAGATCGTGTTTTGACCATTTCAAAGCTCAGGTTATTTGGGGCCCATTTCCTCACTAAAGCCCCATCTCCCTCTCTTTTCATTCACTTTACCAAATCTCTGCAACTTTCTTGACCTAGGGCAAGGAAAACCCTTTCTCTTTCCATCTTCCCCCTCTTACTTGATCTAGCTAGAAGACTCCAAAGAAGATTTCAAGAATACCATTTTCTTCCTCTCATCCTAAGCTCTCCATTGATACAATTTTCTTGAGGTTTCAAGTTGGGAGAGCTCTCCATTCTCTCCCATCTCTCTTGTTTGACCTTCTCTAGGTAAGAGCTTTCACTCATATCTTTCATGGAGTTATTTTGGTTCCTCAAGATTATGTTTTTCATGTTTGCAAACCCTTTTGTTAAAATGGGTTCCTTGGTTCCATTTTTGAGTGAGTTTGTGTGTTTTCTCTTGGGTTTTCTTGTAGTGTTGGCTTAGCTTTTGAGTGAAGTGCTTAGAGAGGATTATTAGCATTTGGGCAAGGCAAGTAATCTCTATAGGACCATCGTGCATGTGTATTTTAAGCTACATTGTTGTTTTTGGAAATTTTGCATATGAAAATGTTTATAAGCTTCATGATCATGTTTTCCTTGGATTGGATGTTTGGGATTGTGAGAAATGTGTATTTTATCCCTTGGAGAGCATGGAGGCTCAGGGAGTGCAGGTGGAATGAAAAACAAGAAGAAGAGAAGAAGGAAATATGGAAAATCTGCACTGAACTGTACTTCCCGTGCAGTTTCGGTCAGCTGGCGGCTAGCCGTAATTCCCATTTCGGCTAACCGCGAGCCAACCGAAATCAGCGGTTCCTTTTCCAGTAGCTGACTTTTGCTTCAGGGTCCTGCGGTCAGCCCTGCGGTTAGCTCACGGCTAGCCGCCAGTTCCCTTGCGGCTAACCGTAAGCCAACCGAAATTATTACGGTTCCTTTTCCAGAGAGCGGCATCAGATCTGGGTTTTCAGCGGTCAGCCCCACGGTCAGCTTACGACTAGCCGCCAGTTTCTAGTTCGGCTAGCCGCCAGCTGACCGCAAGCTGACTGAAATTGACCAATTCCTAGTTTTGAAGAAGTTTTGCAAGAGTGAAAACTAGAACATGTTAAGTGACCTTTAGCTTGATATTGTGTACTCGAAAATCGAGATGTCTTGAACTTCCGGGACACCAACTCTATTCCAAATTCCAACATTTGGGCTTCGAATACACAAAGATCAATCAAGGGTCCTCACATGTGCTTGATAGGCTTTGTGTTCGTACCTTAGTTTGATATAATGAATATCATCGTGTACTCGTTTTGAAGTTTAGTACAAGCTAGTTTTGAAAATGTGTTCCAAGAAAAAGGGGATCACTTCCTAAGCGTGTTATGCATATTAATTATGCCCGTGCTAGTCGTGTTCATCGTGTTTCGATAAGTGATTTCCCCCTTTTTCTTATCTCGACGTGTTTAGACCGTGTTTCGCGTATTTTGTGCATTCATGAATTAAGTAAACACCACTGAGCTTAGACTGCCCTTTCAGTCTGATCCACTGCCTGGGGGTCTTTAAACATGTGGACTGTCTGCAGACTGGTCGTGTATTTATTACACATCGTGCGTGTCCGGTTCCGCGGCCGGAATTCCCGTCTTTGTGGGAAATCGTGTCGTGCTTATATTATGTATATCGTGCTTGTCGTGCGTGCTTGCTCTTTTCATTATATAAATGATAGAGAAAGGATGGGCTCTTTGTGGATTGTAACTATTCATGATATATTATGTATTCATGCTAGTTTGTTTTGGTATCTCAGCCTGTTCGCATTCTTGAAGATGTACTTCAGTTCTGATAGTATTTCATATCAAGGATTTGTTTATATGTTATTTTTCATGTTCATGCCTAAATTGATTACCTGCCAAACCGTCGTGTTTGACCCTTGTTTGTTGGTTCCCAGGTGCAGGAGACGTTACCTTTGAGGAGGAGCGTCAGGAGGAGGCTTGTGAGCCAACCCCTGTGAGAGAGTGGCAGCCCGACGATGTCATTTAGACGTCGGGCGGGTTCTTGAGTCTCGTCACCTTTTCGTTGGGGTTTCATTTTGATTGTTTTGAGAAGTGTATTAGCCTCTGTTGGCTTCTTAGGGAATTGTAACAAAACTTAACTTACTTTTGATCAGTCTCATGACTTGAATATTAATGGGAATGCCATGTTAACTTCATCTTTGATACTATGTCTTGTATATTATTGTGATAGCACTTAAATATTTTATTGGTGCTTATCTTGGTGTGTTTTGCTACACGCTTCCGCATACGTGATTGTGTGAGTCAGATTCCGCGTGTCTAAGGGAATCCTCACCGCGGGAACCTGTGGGAAAGTATCCTCTACTGCGTCGCGGGCCCGGGATCCGTTCCGGGGTCGCGACACCCATGTACGGGCCTGATGAGGAGAAAACCGCATTCATAACACCTCGAGGCATCTACTGTTACAAAGTGATGCCCTTTGGGTTAAAGAATGCCGGGGCAACATACCAAAGACTGGTCACGAAGATGTTTCACGTCTAGCTCGGGAAGACAGTGGAGGTCTACATCGATGACATGGTGGTCAAGTCCAAAAAGTCGCAGGACCATTTGGCAGACTTACGCCAGACATTCGTCATCCTCGGAGAATTCCAGCTTAAACTAAATGCCTCCAAGTGCGCGTTTGACGTCGGATCTGGCAAGTTCTTAGGAAGCCTGGTGACCCAGAGAGGGATCGAAGCTAATCCGGAATAGATTTCAACAATCCGGACGATTCAAAGCCAGACCTCGGCAAAGCAAGTTCAGAGGCTCACAGGGATGGCCGCTGCGCTCAATTGCTTCATCAGCCGAGCTTCGGACAAATGTCACCCCTTCTTTCAACTTCTGAAAAAGAGCTCCAAATTCTAGTGGACACCTGAATGTGATCAAGCGCTGGAGAAACTCAAGGAATACCTTTCCTCGCCACCACTGTTGTCCACTCCATCACAAGGTGACCTCCTTTATCTCTATTTAGCAGTCTCGGACTACACAGTGAGTCAGAGAAAACAGCAAGCAACAATAGCCCATTTACTACACGAGCAAAATCCTGCTCGACGCCGAGACCATGTATCTTCCACTCGAGAAACTTGCGCTGGCACTCGTGAGCGCCTCTCATAAGCTCTCCCACTATTTCCAAATGTATATAGTGGTGGTTGTCACAGAGTACCCGCTTAAGTCCTTTTTTCGAAAAGCGGACTTTTTCGAAAGAATCTCCAAGTGGGTCGTCGAACTGGGGCAATTCGATATCCAATATCAACCCAGGACGGCAATCAAAGCACAGGTTTTGGCAGACTTCATCGTCGAGTTCACTTCTCCTAGTTCGACACCGACCTCGCTTGATACCGAACTGGGGGGCAGCAGGGATAATGATACAGCCGAGACCGAGGAAGACCGATCTTGGGGGCAATTCCTAGGGTCGGCCTGGAAGGTCTTCGTCGACGGATCCTCAACATCCAGAGAGGCTAGCGCTGGCATAGTCCTCCAGTCTCCAGAGGGCCTAGTCATCGAGCAAGCCCTGACCCTTGACTTTAAAGCCTCCAACAATGAAGCAGAGTACGAGGCACTGATTGTGGGTCTCGGTAGCACAAAGATCCTGGGGGCACGTCGGCTAGTAGTCTTTAGCGACTCCCAGCTGGTGACGAACTAACTCAGCGGAGACTATTAAGCCCGTGACGAAAGGATGGCAGCTTATTTAGCCCACACAAAACAACTCCTCTCCCAGTTTGAGAAAGCAGAAGTCAAGCTAATCGGCAGAGAGTCCAACAACCATGCAAATGCCCTCGCCAACTTAGCCTCTACCGTGGAAGCAGGAAAACGAAGGACAGTTGACGTGGAGACATTGAAAAAACCAAGCATAGAGCTCCTCCCACCTCGGCAAGTCCTGTGCGTTGGTCTCGGTCCGAGCTGGATGGATCCAATCATAGCATTCTTAAAAAAAGATAAACTCCCTAAAGACAAGAATGAAGCCCACAAGGTCAGAATGAAAGCAGCTCATTTTTTGCTATCCCCAGATGAGAAGCTCTATAGGAAGTCCTTCACGGGACCGTGTCTCCAATGTGTTCACCCGAGTAAGGTGGAAGACTTCCGTTTTGAAATTCACGAGGGAATCTTCGGGAGCCACATCGGAGGAAGATCACTGGCGTACAGAGCCATCAGTCAAGGCTATCGGTGGCCCTACATGCAGAAGGATGCCCAGCTCTACACCAGGAAATGTGAAGAGTGTCAGAAGTTCTCCCACTCTCTGCACCAACTGGCGCAGGACTTGAGTCCTCTCTCCAGCCCATGGCCCATCGCTCAGTGGGGGCTAGACATCGTGGGACCTCTTCATCGAACTCCAGGAAACAAGAGGTGGCTGATAGTGGCCACTGATTACTTCACTAAGTGGATAGAGGTAGAAGCTTTATCCTCCATCACCGAGCGGGATACGAAGAATTTTGTGTGGAAGAACATTGTCACAAGGTTCGGGGTCCCCCGAGCTCTGGTCTCGGACAACAGGACCCAGTTCGATTCTAACTTCTTTAAGAACTTCTGCCTGGAGCTCGGTATCAGGAATCTCTATCCAACCCCGGCCTATCCACAGAGCAATGGACAAGCAGAGGTCTCGAATAAAGTGGTCCTGGATGGACTCAAGAAAAGACTCGACAGAGCTAAAGCCAAATGGGCAGAAGAATTACCAAGTGCCCTTTGGGCATACAGGACCACCCCGAGACGATCCACTTCGGCAACCCCTTTCTCCCTAGCCTACGGGATGGAAGTTGTAATCCCTCTTGAGGTCGGCCTACCGACCTTGAGATCGGATCACTTCGACCAGGGGCAGAATGAAGTAAATCTGGCGAAAGAGCTCGACTTGGCCTAGGAGCGAAGGGAAGCAGCATCCGTGCGCCTGGCCTCCTACCAGCAGCAGCTATCCAGGGGATACAATCAGAGGGTCAAAGAAAGAAAGTTCTCAATCGGGGAACTGGTCTTAAAACGGGCGCTTCCAGTAGATAAAGATCCTAATGAAGGCAAACTCGCGCCGAACTGGCTCGGGCCTTTCAAGGTGGTCTCGACATCCGGGAGATCGGCCTATAGACTTGAGAGCATGGATGGTAAAGAATTGCCGCGACCATGGAATGCCACGCACCTCAAGAAATACTATTTCTAAATGTACCTTTATGAGAAGTCAATGAAAGAAGGATGTTATGGAAGACATGTCCCTTGTCTCTTTCAAGTTGTGAATCAAGGTCGCAGGACCAGCCTCCTTGAGTTCGGTCATTGGACCAGCTCTCAAGGCTCCGGTCCCAGGACCAGCCTCCTCGAGTTCGGTCATTGGACCAACTCTCAAGGCTTCGGTCCCAGGACCAGCCTCCTAGAGTTCGGTCATTGGACCAACTCTCAAGGCTCCGGTTCTAAGACCAGCCTCCTCGAGTTCGGTCATTGGACCAACTCCCAAGGCTCCAGTCCCAGGACCAGCCTCCTCGAGTTCGGTCAATGGGCCAACTCCCAAGGCTCCGGTCGTAGGGCCAGCCTCCTCGAGTTCGGTCGTTGGACCCACCCCTCGGCCCCTCGGGTAAAAAACGGAATCGGTTGCTTTACTTCGTTCAAGTTGGGGAATTCGGTCTACCTTTGAGCTCAGCCATACCCCTTGAGTTATCAAAGTTGGCGGTACAGCCCCAGCTCGATTATGGAAACTTACCTCCAGCAACAAGGTCGCACCCCTGGGTGTAAGTCCAAGCTAACTGCGAGGTCTTTTAAAGGTGGTTCCCTCATAAGCATGTTGTTATAGCCCCGGCCTTAGGGCAAGATCTTCACCGATCTCAGCCACTTGAAGGTTTGGAGAGTTGGCCAGAGACAGGGGGCCTTGTCAAGTCCCGGTCTCATGAACCCACCGATCTCAGCCACTTGAAGGTTTGGGGAATCGATCGGTGACAGGGCATCAATTTTGACCAATGTCTTTCTCAGAAGGATAAGTCCAGTTTCTATGAGTTCACCGACCTCAGCCACTTAAGGGTTTGGAGAATTGGTCAGAAAACGGGGCCTCAATTTTGTTCAAGATTAGAAGAATAAGCATCCACACACCATTGCCAAAAAGAAAGAAATGGGAAGACAACTGAGCAGGGAACAGAAAATTGCTTTTTCATTAATGGAAGGAAATAGTTACAAAGATCTGTACACTCAGAAAAGAAAGAGAAAAATACATCAAAGAAAAAAGAAAAATACAGACAAATTATTATTCGGGCGCCGCGGCTTTATTCTCTAGAGGGACGGATGAAGCAGGATCAGAAACGCCTGGGGTCTCGAGCGGGGAGCCGCGGAAGAGGCCTGGGCCTGGTCGCCCTCGGCGGGAGTCGGGGGGGGGAGGAGGAGGGCCTGGAGCTTCAAGAGGGGCTTCTGGAGGGTCGGAGTCGGGCTTTGACTCTGGACTAGATATGACGGACTGGAATTGGGGAAGGTTCGCAAATATGGGGTCATCCTTAGAGACCCCGTACTCACGAAGTGCTTCCCTGCATCGCATCTCGTACAAGACTGGGCTCAGGTCCTTGATTTAAGCCACGTACTCCGCCAAAGCCCAATTCACTCCTTTTTGATAAGCTTCTGTGGCCTGAGCTAACAGAATGGATTTGACCTCGGCCCGCTCTTTCCTAGAAGACTCGAGCTCGACTTCTCTTCCAGCCAGTTCAGTTTCTTTCTTTGCGAGCTCGGTCTCTAGTTCATGCACCCTCTTCGCCTTGCTCTCAGTCGCGCCCTTCAAATGCTTATTTTCGGCTCTCAACTTGATGATCCCGCCCTTCGCCGTTTGTTGCTCCGTTGTGAGCTCGGTAATCTTCTCCTCCGCTTTCTTTATTTCTCTCGCAATGGCCTCCAAGGCGTCCCCCATCGTTTTCTTTTCGGCGTCCATCTCGATGACCAGCGCAGCTGTCTACTCCGTCCTCTCCAGTATTATTTGAAGCCTCTGTACATTTTGCAAAGAGAAAGGGGAAAAGGGGGTCAGAGCAAGCGACTAAGGCATAATGCTTATAAAACAGAAGAAACTGAGAGAATTACCTCGAGCGACGCCCTCATCGTTGAGTAGATTAGGCTCATTTGCCCGGATTTATTAAACTTCTCCATGTCCCGGAGGAGAGCGCAAGCCCTGGCGACCGCCGAGATCGTCCTGGTGGAGGTCCCCATCCAGTCTTCCACGTTCAGGGGTTCGCCGGGGTTGAGGTCGAGGTTGGGTCTGAAGGGGGGCGGTTTGACAGGCCGGAGCTGCGCAACCGTCCCAGAAGCTTGTTCCTTCTACGGAGCCACCCCAGAGGTCTGCTCCTTCTCGCCCCCCACGCGGGGCCTCTTCTCGAGAGGGGGGCTCTCACCCTCCTTTTCGGCCTCGGCGACCCGTGGCCAGGTGTCCTTGGGGGGCTCCTCCGACCTCCCCCTCTTCTCCTGCGGGGGGCCTCGCGCGCCCTTGTCCTTCGCCGAGGAGGAGGTCCCTACTGTGCCCAAGGGACCGGAGGGGGCGCTGGCTGAAGATCCCTGAGCGGCGCCGAGCCCGCTGTGAGCACACCTCAGAGCGGGAGGAGCTCGACCTTTAAGGACCAAGGCTCCCAGGTTCTTCAGAGGAGGACGTTGCCTGTCCATTTCCTCTTCTGCTTGGTCTCGGGTGGAGGGGTTGTCTTCGACTAAGATCGGACCGAGGAGCTCCGAGGCTTGACCGCCGGTTTTTGCAAGCGCTAGCACGATCTCCCCTATCGGCTCAAGCGGGATCTCGGCAGTCTTTCTGGTGTCAGACTGGTACCGCGACTTGTACCGGAGCAGCGAGAAGGCGGCCCGATCGTTGTGGCCGTGGTAAGGATAGATCTTCTCGAGCCAGGCGTCGTTCCTCTTCCAACGATTTAGGTCGGCGTGTCTCCTCCTTCGCTGAACACCTCCATAGAAAACAAAGGACATCAGCTCGGCGAATCAGCAGTAAAACAACACAAATAGCTCGGGGAAGCGAGTATTTACTCGGAGGGGTCCCAGGTTTTCGCGGAACTTGGATTCTCCGCTCCACGTCGGTCTCAGCCGCCCCGAACTCCCAGTTCCCCGAGACTAGTAGGCGGTCGTACTTGCTTGAGTCCTCCAGGACGTTAATCAAGGGCTGGCGTCTCGCCTTCACCCGAAGATAGAAAGAGTCCTCGCCCCCCGCGGACTTACAGATGTCATAGACATCCTCTATGTCATGCACGCCGAGGTTGATGTCGAGGATTCGGTTCAACTCCGCCACGCCCATTATTATTTTGAACCCATTTGGCATCAGTTGGATAGGGCAGATCCGCCACGAGCTGAAGCATGATCGGAGAAGCAGGTGGATCGGAAACCTAACCCCACCTTCGATTACCGACACCAGAGGGAAAGGCATCCAGTTCTTGAATCTGGTGAGGCCATCAAAGAGGCCTTGGAGGTCGTCGAGCTTCACCAGAACATCGTCTGGTATATCGTACGCCGCCCTAAGTCCCTCCAGGGCTTAGGGGCCCTCTAACCAGTGGCTGTAAATTTCCATTTCCTAAAGGCTAAAAGGGGCAGAGAGCAAAGAATAAGAAGCAAGACCTAGAAAAACCTAAGGGGCGGAAACCCTCTAGACGAAAGGAAGAAGAGGTGGAAGGAGAATAACGGAGAAAAGAACTCACATAAGGAATGTGAAGGTTTGCGAAGAGTGAAAAGTCTCCGGATTTGTTAAGGTTCTGTTTTCAACAGAATGTCTTCTTCAGCAAGGTTCTCCTTCCTGGCAAAAGCAAAGATAAGAGGAGAAAATATAGAGGGCATCCCCATTTTATAGAGGAATGCCCCTCCAGAATATCACGCGTGCAAGGCAACGCTTCGAACTCTCCACGCGTTGCTTCGATCCCAGTAAACCACCAGACAAAGGGTTACACGTGGCACCACCAATTCATCTCCCACCATAACTCTGGTACATTATTTATCACCTCGGGCATACGAAACGACGTCCACATGCCCACCTTGGTGAAATGATTATGGTACCACATTTATTGCCTAGGGCAGACGGAACGGCAGCATAATGGGGATCACACGTCAGCAAGGTGCGTTAAGACGAAGGGCTAGTACGACCTTTCAATCTTAGCTCCCAACCTCAGAGAGAGCTCCAAGATGTCGAGAGGTAGGGGGCAAGTGTGTGGGGTCGCTTCCTAATGACAGAGTTGCATGGGGCCACTCCCCAATTTTAGGGAAGTCCCCAGTCTCGGTGTTACCCAGCTCTGTAGGAGCGCCAGTTCGGGGAAGCACGGAGCCCATCTCGGTGACCACGTCTGCGGGTGCCTACCTCGGTCTCGGTCTTACCTTGATCTTGGCCGCCTGTCATTCAGCCATAAATGCGACCATAAATGCGCTGCCATGACGGTAGACGACAAACTGATAGATAGAGTGGGCACCGGACCTAGATAAGTGGCACGCCTTATCTCAAGGTCACATCCACAGGCGTAGGGGGATGGTCCGATGGGACGTTCCCTTTCTACCTACCTCCACTCAGGAGAGAAAGTACATGCTGAGGGGACTCCCATCTCTCTCTGAGGGGCCCAATCCGATGATGACTCTCACGTCTATATAATGCATGGAGGGAAACTGCAGGAGGTACGCAACGAACCTGCCTCATACTCTTTCTTCCTTATTTTTCCTCAGTTACCAAGCTAACTCAAGCATTGGAGTGCCTTCGGCTGCCTACAGCCAGGGGCTCTGACCTTTGTTTTCCCTTTCAGATCACCGGAGGCCGATCCTTTCCCAGAATCACCAAGTCAAGAGTTTAATTCTCTTTTAACTAAGTCCATAATTTTTAGGCACTTACACCTTCCTTATGGAAGACTTTGATATCCCGGCAGACTTTGATGTCCCTTTATTAGCTGAGCTGCTACAATTTTGAGAGTTGTGGGATTTCATCCATGGAGGCCCACCACATCTACAGCCATCTGAACTGAAGCAAGGATCTATTTTTCATTTAAGCCTTTATTTTTACATTGGTGTAGTTAAAATGTAGTGGGGGTCAAATCATGAATAAAGTAAAAATAAAAGGGGTTAAAATGAAAAAAAAAACTTTCTCACAAATTTTATTTTTCTCCAAAGTTATCATACTGGTTGTGGTGAAAAAAAAAGAGGCCAAAGGAGTTAAATGGCTAGTGGTATCTCATCCAAATTTCACATCTCTCCACCATTATTTTCATCTTCCAACAATCAAATGAAAACGTCACATCATTACTTTACTTCTCACTTCACTTTTTACATCCAAGCAGTGCACTGAAGTAAAAAGGTCACATCATGTCCTCCCTTACTACTTTGACTAACGAGCCCTAAATGTCCGATTATTGCTCAATTTTCCTCCGATAAATTTGTATTTGAAACTTGCAATCTTTCTATATGCTAGAACTTTAAAGGAACCTGCCTGGTTTCATTCATTAGATCAAGTTCCTATTTCACTATCGGTTTGGTTACGTGAGTCGCATTCATGGAACGATATCTATTATAATATATTAAGCTGGAAAGTTTTAGATCTAATTTTGACTTTATTTTTTAATTTTGATCAGAAGTTATTTTCGGTTTCTACAAATATATTCTCTCTCCACTTTTTACTAATATTACTCCCTTACTTATGGACTCCCATCTTCCCCTTTCTAACGTACAGAGATTCCTATCTCTTCATGCATACCTGTGATGTGCACGGGTGTTTGTGTTAGTATGGTTTTATGTTGAGGGCACCGAATTGTCTGTTTGTTTAATTGATATTAAGTTCCTAAGGTCTTTAAGCAATGCCTTTCCATCAAAGGGTTCAAAGGTCAGGGATTTGTAAACTGGGCCATCAGATAATCCTTCCATCAACAGGAAATAATTATCCACCTGTCATCCTAGTAAATTAAATTATAGAAAATTGGGTGATGTTATTTAGACATCGACTTTATCTTCACTGCTTTAATAACCCTTAAATAGAACCCTCTTTTTCGTGGGGTTGCTAGTAATTCAATTACAAGTATGCAAGAGGGCCCTTACTAATGATGAAGATAAGACTAGTAGCCGGGTTGGCCTGGGGGGAGCAATATCCAAGTCCGGGCCTCGCCCGATTGGGGCCATAAGTGATTGGCCCAAGCCCAACCCACTTGAAAATTTCCTTTTGTTTAAGGCCCAAAGTGGGTTGGGCCTGGGTTCGTCTCAGACTGGCATTGTCCATGAGCACCCCTCGTAGACATTTTCTACATTTACTGATAAATCTTCATAGTAAATATGAAATACCTTTTGAATGAATCAAGATCGCCTTCACTGATAAGTGTTTCAAGAAAAACTATAATACACTTGTTGTGAGTCGTGACCGACCAAATATTGCCCTCGCATAAAAGGGAGGAAGTTTATTTTTAGTGAAGTGGGCTCCACTTAGAGTTCTACTCCTTTTAAATTCGAGAGTCTAATCCCTGTTAGCCTCTATTACATGCTTCTCATACAACAACTGTCCAAAACTGTACCGTGGGCCCACATAATGATAATATAGACTTCTTAAGATGAATGTCATCCCCTATGTTGAGATATTCTCAAATTTTACTTCGAAAGGAATGAGTTCTACTATTAGATTGAGTATAGACTATTAACCTAATTGTTTTGACCTAATTTTGGAGGTGGGACCTGTCGCGACCCCGGAACGGACCTCGGGCCCGCGACATGTTGGTGGTGTGGTTGTTATGTTTTCCCACAGGTTCCCGCGGTGAGGATTCCCGAAACACGCGGAATCTGTCTCACATGATCAAATTTACGGAAGCGTGTAGCAAATCACATCAAGATAAGCACCAATGAATTGTTAAGTGCTATGACAATTAATAACAAGACTTAGTATCAAAGGAAAGCTTAGGATGAGAGGAAGAAGGTGGTAGTCTTAGAATTCCATTTGGAGGATTCTAGCTTGATCATTCAAGAGGACAAAGTGGAAGGAAAAAGGCTTTCTCTCCTTTGGCTGCTCTAGGGTTTGGCTTTAGAATGAAAAGAGTAAAGGAGGAAGAGGGTTGACTCAAAACCCTAGCAAATGGGACCCAATGAACTTGAACCTTGTATTGACAAAAACATGATCTTGTTGGCCTCGAATGAACTCGACGAAGAAGGATAAAATGATCCTCGAAATATCTAGTTTCCAAAAAGTATATTTTTGACTTGGTTTTGAGATCTCGAAAATTGTGTCCAGATTTGTGTATAAAAGACAATTTTACCTTCTTTGGGTCAGAACTTGGGTTTTTGGGCTTCAAACATGAATGGGCTGAAGACGAAGGTCGTAACACATAGTAAAATCATTCAATTGAAATCAAAATCACAAATACACGAAAACCGATACGATCCTCCCAAGCCTACACGTGCACTCAGGCCTTCCTGGGTGTGTCTGACTAACACTAAACGTCCTCAAAATTCCCAAAGCTATATCCAGGACTAAACTAATTATTCTAACCCAACGATTACTAAACCCGCTTAGTACTAAACACACACTAATCGCATACTAATCGAATTGGTCTGGGTCGGGGTGTAACAGGACCCACTCCTATTGAAGTGAAATTTGAGGAAGTGTCTAGTAGTTATTACATGGGAACTATATAACGATGGAGATCTCCAAATAGGGATAATCCGAACTGTTCAAGTTTAGTCTCTTCTCTGACGATGACATCATATATGCAAATTTAAGTTCAATGAGAGTGGGCCCCACATCCAATTGAGCACATGATAGATAATGATTAATACCACATCATTAGCGACGCGCACCCAATTATGTTTCCAATCAAGTAAAATTTGTGGTAAAATAATTTCAGCCGGTGAAAATTTATTATTTCTTATTGGATGTTGATAAGTCCACAAAATTGTAACTTTCATTCATCATTTTATATGCATTTGTGGATTTAATTAGGTTAATTGCATAGATTTACACTTAATTTCATGATTTCATGCATTTCAGCATCAAAGTTGGAATCTTAGTCAAATTTAGTCAAAATTCATTACATTACATGAGTTTTGTGAAATTAGGGATTTTCTTCTCATTCATCACAAAAAAAAAATTAGTTTTTTTTTTTAGCTTCACTAATGCATACCTGTTAATTTTCACATTATGTGTTATTTTTGGAAAGTTAGATATTTTTAGTGCATTAAGTAGGCATGTAGGGTCTCATGCATAGTCAATCTAGATTCCTCACACTTGATTATTATTGACATTATTTAATTTTATTAATGTAGGAGAAATCAAGAGTGGGACCTGCACTAGTGAAACTTGAAGAGAGATCTAAGGTGGGACGCCTTTCATGAAAGAAAGAGAAAATTGGAAACTTTGCAAGGAGAGTTGACTAGTCAAAGTTGCAAGTGATGAAGCATGCCAAATATGGGAAGATAATCAAATAAGAAAGAAAATAAAGAGTCCAAACATTTCTTGAACGTCCAACATGGGGCCCACACACCCCATTGCATGCCAAACATAGAAGTTCCCTTAATTGCACAATTATTCTCGGATTTTTCAGGGGCGGCAAATTGAAATGGTCATAACTTTCAACTTGAGTGTCGGATTAGTGCAATCTACATACCGTTGGAAAGACCTTTTCGAATAGATATCTGTGGAGCCCAAAATTTCATAAATCGGAGCTATATTGAGGGAGATAGGACCTCCAGAAGTTGGCTATTATAATTCTATGCGGGAATTACAAAAAGTTTTCAAAGTTGGCAACTTAATAGATGTTTGAGGAGTTCAATTTGGCAAGATTTGGAGTCCAAGAGACCACACTTAGTAACAAATCCTCTTCAATTCAAATTCTTTTCAAGTGTGAAGCCTAACTTGAGACCTAAGTAAGAAATATTTACAAATAAGGAAACAAGTCCTAAATTAAGAGAGGAGATTCTTTACTAAAAAGGAGGCATCAATATCTATAAAGCCATTCTCCACCAAGCATCTCAATACAGCCCTCTCTTCTATTCCTTTCTTTCTCTCTTCCTTTCTTCTTTTCCATTAGTTTATTTTTATTTTTGGTAGCCTTGGGCCATGTCCAAGGATTTATTTTGAAGGAGAGAAATTGTGAAGGAGAAGTTGTAAAGGTGCAATTTCTAATGATAAATCAAGAAGCATTCTTTGCAATGGCGGGCTAATTTTCTTGATTAGAGCTATGGATGAAAGTAAGTAATTGTCTTTTTATTTGTTTAGTAATTCTAATTTGTGTTCCATGATTATGTGCTTAATGATTAATAGGCTTGTCTTTGTGCCCTAGGCAAATCTCTATTTTTATTTCTAAAAATAAAAATTAGTTTTTGACTTCTCATGCTTATGTTTGATAGGCCATGCTTAGGATTTAGATCTTTTGATAGTTTATGCTTACTTTTGATGGATGGTACTTAAATTATTTTTATTCTTTTATGAGATGAAGGGAGTCTTGAGTTTTGAAATTTTTATGATTAAAAAGGGATTTTAAAAGTTAAATTTTCCAAATTAAAAAACATTGATTTGTCTTTGATTTGAAGTAAAAATTGGAACAAGTTAGGGTTACTTGATAAATAATTGATGGATGCTTACTGGATTCATATGCTCTAATCACCTTCATTAATTGGTAGATTTCGAATTTCCAAATTAGTTGCTTATTTTTATATCTAAAAACTCAAAACTTTTCTTAATTGTTAGTTAATTAGTTTTCTTAATTTAAAAGTTTCTTTAATTAGCTCCATGTGGGTTTGATCCGTTCTTGCCACTGTCTCATCTAGACACCCGTGCACTTACAGTATTTATGATTGATAAAGATCACACCAGATGTATCAAGTGAAAAAGAAGAATTTCATCTGCCCAAAAAAATATTTACTTTAGCAGCCTAAAAATTCTTACCTGAAAAAAAGGAAAAAAAATAGAAAAGAAAAAAGCAAGTGGTTGCTTTACCACTAGTTTGATTTCTCAACTCATATTGAGTACTTTACCGGATAAAAACAATGAAATTTCCACTTTATCCAAAAAGTACCTTTACTTTACCATTAAATAAAAAGGATAGAAGAGGTTTTTTTAATACCTCTCCAAGGTTTCTAATATTTGTAAATAGACCCCTGTGATTTCAGTATTTATAAATAGGCACCTGGTTTAACATTTTAATACCTTTCATATCCTAAAATAGTTAGATTGATAATAATGAGAAGAAATCGTTTGGTTTAAAGAATTCTGATACGTTTACCCTTGCCTCTATCTTTTATACACAATATTCAAAATGCCATTAGGAAAAACCTTTACATTAATCCAACAATAATTTTACCATTTTACTTTACTTTTTTTTTTCTCACTTCTTCCTCCCCCACTCTAGTGACTACTCGTAGATTAACAAAGTTCCCCAAGACCCATCGATCCTCGTACTTAACCTAATACCTCACAAATGAGAATTGCCTTTCGTTGTTTGGAGGTTTTTTTTTTATTTTTTATGATTGGTCAACATCTACAAGTGCTTCCCATGGCAATGGAATTGAATAAATCTACATGGTACAATTTTCTCATGTTTACTTTTTTCGTCCCTTTATTCATTTATAACATTTTATGAATTCAGTTTCCTTTCTTGGGCTCTTGTTTCTTTTCTTTCTTTCAGTATAAATTACCCTTAAAGCAACATAAATAAAAAAATAAATAAAATAAAACAAAAAAAGAATTCAGTTTTATATGTTAAGGCCTTTGTTTGGAAGTCCTCAGACTTCAATATTAGAATGTTTTGGACTCATCCAGTGGCTTCTTTAAGGCATTGTGAAGGACATCTTTTGAGATAAAAAACACAGTTTTCTTTCAACTGCTAGAAATATTTCATCAAATAAAGAAAGGTTCCAATTTGATCTTGTTTTATTATTTTCTTTTCCTTGGGTTTGGGTATGGTAAGGATGAATCTGCAGTCACTGATGAAGGTATGCCAGTGTATAAAATCAGTAATTTTCGCAGAAGTGCAGGGCACCCATGAAGAAAAAATTCCTCTTATGTTTTGTCAAACAAGTGAAGCTAATGTCCTTGTAAAAGGAAACCAAAAAAAAAATTTGTTTTGAGTTTTTCAGCTTAATATACATTTTTTTTTTCCTTTTTGAAGAATTGAAAAACCAGCAGTGGAAATCTAATTTTCACTTAATAGGTTAAAATTAAGGTTATTTCAAGTAAATGCAGAGTACTTATCAACCAAGCAACCATATTTTTCAAAAAGAAAAAGTAAAGAGGAGGAAAGGAGGAAGAGAATCTTTCTTTTCTTCTGTATTGGTCATTTTTTTTTAAAGACAAAAGATGTGTAATGTAATGAAACTGGAGTTCTGAAAAGAATTATCAGTGAGTGGTTTTGGGTGATTGTTCTTTGAGCAGAACAATAATGCATTTCAATTTTCAACTCTGTTCATCCAACAACCAGTTCTGAAGCTGAAGTTTTTTACCCAGCTTCAATATGACTAATGGGAAAGAAAAAGTACTGGGTACATTTTATTTTAATGAAATTCATACTAACCTCATGGCCACTGCTTGTAGAATCGCGTCTCACAGCTCTCACTGCTGGTCGTCTTCAATTTCTTCCAAACTTTCATATAGAACTTGCTCTTAGAACATCTTTCTCCGTCGTTCTTTGAATTGGAATCGTCCTTTCCGGACATGATTCACCGGAAATTCTCCACAATTGAAAGCTTTCAATCTCTGAACCCATTGGATCATGTCTTTTGGGTCTCTCAGGTGGATCCTACAAAACAAAGAACAGAGAAAAGAAACAGCTTTTAGTCTCTTAAACTCACTTGTATAATTAAAAAGAAAAAAAAAAGTCAATGGAAAGATACCAAGAAGTTTCCAACTTCTGTTATAAAAATCTCAAAGTACCATTGGTTTAAGTCCTTTCAATTTGGGATGATCAAATGCTGGTTGCGGATGAGATAATACACAATCTATCAGATCACCATCTGGACTCTACATACAAAAGCCAAAAACATTCATCTCATTACCTCAATAACAAGAAGAACAGATCAGCTTACTACACCAACAGAAGCCAACACTGTAAAAATTTACAAAAAACAAAGAAAAAGAAGATCTGGGTGTTTTAAACAATGCCTGAATTATTTTGACAGGAGGCCTATTGATCTTTGCTCACCCTCTATAAACGTTGTCTCTAGCTTAGTCTACTTTGCAAGAGTTTCTACAAGCCCAAGTTGACCCCACAGCCGCCACCATACCAGCCTTACCTAATTGCAACTCATCCTAAAGAACCCAACCGCCAACCCCTTGAAAATCAGAACCACTCATCCAGCATGCCCCCTCAATAAATAGTTTATTTCAGCAGAAAGGGCTGGCCTCGCTATGATCAATGAATTGTACAAGGAGTAGCCCTTTTCCCATGCCATACTCTATAACAACCGCTCTTCGAAGGAATGTAGATGTTGTTTCAACTCTCTTGGAAGGGTTTCTTCATGCCTAACAAAACTCTCTATCACTTTGCTCAAATCAAATGCAGTAATGCCAGTTCTCTCCAAAACAGCAGGAAACAACATGGTAACTGGAAATAGAACCTAAACCACAAAATATGCAAAAGATGATATTCTGAGGCAAACCATACAATCACTTAATTTAATGGACCGCCCCCATGATTTAAACCAAGTAATAATTTAATTATAATGGTAAGAGCCAGACAAAAGTAACTTAATAGCAACAATCTTACCGAACCTTGTCTTTATACTTCTCATGGGGAACATGAACCCCTCACTCAGAAAATATCCTCCCATGCATGTTAGGAATTTTGTGTATTGCAATTTGATGGATGCATTATCATTCTAGCATCATTTGAATTTTCACACATGCATTGTTTTAGAAAAACTTGAAATCTTGATTTACACATGCATTGTTAGAAATATTGATTTATGCATGTTTTTTTTTTAAACTTGGATGCAATTAGATTTGAAAAGAATTTTTATAAATCAAGCTAACCTATGTTTTAAATCTTTCAAATCAATTTAGGCTTTTTATGTTTTCATGGTTTTAATCCTCTTAGTTTGATTTAAACCATGTTTCCAAGCTTCATTCATTGGCCCAAAACTTCCCTTCAAGAAATACTTTGAAATATGAATTTTAAGGGAATTTGGTCCCTGGGCCCGGGTCAACCTGCAGTGTGCTCGATCGACCAGCCCATGGACCCGGTCGCCGAGCCCACTGAGGGTCGACCCGATAAAGAGCCGTTGGCTACTTTTTCAAACGGTCAGATTTTTTACCGTTGAAGGCCAGGTCGACCCGGGAGTCATGGGGTCGACCAACGACTAGCCGTTGGGAAGTTTTTGGCTATAAATAGTGGCTCATTCCTAAAAAAAATTTAGAGGATAAAGAGGCCCTCCTTGAGGTGTTTTGTGGCCAATCAAAGGGAAATGAGCTAAGGGATGAAAGGGGTCATTTGGAAAGCTTAAGCTTGGTTTCATTGAGTTAAATCACTAAGTAAGCTTTACTTTCCTTAACCATATGTTGTCATGCTTTGCTTTATTATTGGTAAATCTTTTCTAGCATGATAAACTATGTTTTGTTGTGTCCTTAACATGTATATGTTTTGAATTGATTTATTGTTTGGATGCATCACCTTGATTCAATCCAAGTAGTACTTAAATTGGTATATCTGAGTAAATCAAGTTAATGAAAACATCTTTGAAATTATATGTAACATGATTCCTATACTTGGTTGAATCTAAGGTTGTTGTTTTTCATCATAAAAAAATCTCTTTCAAATCTATCTTATGTTTTGGATTCAACAACTTTACAAATCACATGTACTTTTATTTTAAAGTTTCACAACTTGTCTTGCTTTGATTGGTATATCATTTTCAAGTTGATTTTATAATTACATATGATTTGTCCCCTAATTTCAATCAAATCTATTTTTATGTTTTATGCTACATTGTTAATTTGATTGACATCCCTATGTATCACATGTTTTGTTCTTAGAATTTCACAACTTGTTTAGAATACATATGTATATCTTTTACAAGTTATTTTTAACATGTGATTAGCATTCTTTCCTCAATCATAAATATTGTTATGAGCTAAAACTTTCAAAAGCCTTAGGCATACATTTATGAGCTTTCATTTTAAAATTGATTGAGGACATACATACACATTGTGCATTCATCTTTGCATGCAGTGTGTGTGTGTGTGTGTGTGTGTGTGTGTGTGAATTAGATTTTCACTTTCAATATCCGCCTAATTAAGAGGCATTGTAATGAACTATAAATTGTATCTCCATCAAGTGTATTTTAGACACTACTTAGAGAGATAACCAATCTTTGGTTGTAGAGGTTATTGCTTAGCCTAAGAAAAGCATAATGTAGAGGTTATTGCTTAGCCTTGAAAAGCATATTGTAAAGGCTATTGCTTAGCCTATTGAAAAGCATAAATAGTGGAAATCCGGTGGGGTGTTGGATCACAAGCCGGTAGTGGATGTAGGCATTGAGGCCGAACCACTATAAATCCTTGTGTGATGGTGCATGCTTTGTGGTGACTGTTTTTGTAAGCTTCCGCATTTATTTACTTAATCACCACTTATGACTAGTATAATTTAAAGAAGTTAAAATTGGTTAAAATTGGTCATAATTGAAGCTCACCCTATTCACACACACCCCCTCTAGGGTTAGAATCCCAGGACTTTCAATGCATTGCAGCCAACATAAGGGGAGCCTAATCAAAAAAAAAAAAAAAAAGAACCAAAGATCAATGAACTCATCTTCACATTTCCATATCAAAATCTAAAAAAGAATCCACCCCAATCCCCAAAATCAAATCTTTATTCACATTTCCGAGGTGTTGAAAATGCTACACTTTTAGTGTTTATAAATTTTGACTAGTTATTATGTTAAAATTTCAAGAGAATAATCTACTAACCAAAGGGTCGCATCATGATCTCCAGTAGATATGCCATCACCAGCATAAGAGGTCCCTCTCGTGATGTCTTGAAAGCTGGCCAGATCTATCCCTGTCACAGTTGCCAACTGTTGAACGAGGGCCTCAAGTGAAAGTCCTTGGGATCCTAACCCTAGAGGGGGGGGGGGGTGAATAGGGTTTGTTACAAGAATGACCAATTTAGACCAATTTTAAATTCTTTAAAACAAACTAGTCAAATGTGATGATTTAGTCAAACAAAATGCGGAAGCTAAACAAAAACAATCACCACAACACAATATTTATAGTGGTTCGGCCAACGTGCCTACATCCACTACCGGCTTGTGCATCCAACACCCCACCGGATTTCCACTATGTATGCTTTTTACTAGGCTAAGCAATAACCCTTACAATGTTGTTTTTCTAGGCTAAACAACAACCTCTCAATGTGCTTTTATAGGCTAAGCAATAACCTTTACAAGATGCTTTTCAAGGCTAAGCAATAACCTTTACACAATGCTTTTCTTAGGCTAAGCAATAACCTTACAAGATAAAGATTTCTCTAAGAAAGTGTCTTCTCAAAAGATCACTCTAAGAGATTACAATTTAAGCTCAAATTAATTTGCCTCTAAATAGGCGGATATGAAAGTTTAAATCAACTCACACGAACACTAAATGAATGCAAAGATGTATGCTCATGATGTGTGTGTGTGATAACTTCAATCAAATTAAAAACAAAGCTCAATTAATATATTGCTTAAAGCAATTCAAAGTTTAAGGCTCATAAAAGATTGATTGAAGTTTAATGCAAATCACATGTATGAGAAACAACTTGTTTATGACATGAAAATCAAGAAGACACAAGTTGTATGAAAATGACTAACTTAGAACATGTGATGCATGTGCAATGTTGTTTTCAAAACCAAATTAATTTTACTAATGTTTAAATGAATGAAAACAACAAGTTATGTTTCAACCAAGAAAATGAATCATGCTATATAAAGGAAATAAAAAATTTAGGCTAAGCATGATTAAGAAGATTTAAAAACAACTTGGATGAAAACAAAGTGAGGAATCCAATCTTAATTACATCAAAGATTAAGAGAAGAATGGATTCATCACATCATAGTTAACATGCACAAAATCAATTACCAATAACTTAAACAAAGCATGTAAACTATGTTTTAGAAAGGTAGAGCTTACTTGGTGGTTTAACTCATTAATCCAAGCTTTAGCTCTCCTAATGACCCTCTAGCCTTTCCAACTTCATCCCCTTTCTTTGGATCCAAAATGGTCTCAAAGGTTCATGTGTCAAGCCTTGAAAAAGGTTGGAAATGAATGGACTTTATAGCAAAAAACAGTCCAACGGCTAGTCTCTCGGTCGACCTAGAAACAGGCCTCGGTCGACCATGAACACACAACGGTAAAAAAAGTGACCGTTGGAGCTTCAGGTGCAGTCAAGCTGCAGTGTCCTCGGTCGACCGAGATACAGGTCTCGGTCGACCGACGACACTGCCGGGTGACTGCCCTGTTGACCAAAAATCCAATTTTTACATATTTGAAGGTATTTCTTTGGGGAACTTTTTGGCCACTAAATCAAGCTTGAATAACATGTTTTAAGTCATTCTAAGAAGTTTAAAAACGTGAAACACAAGGAGCCTAAAATGATTTGAAACTTTAAAAACAAAGGCTAGCTTGATTTCTAAAAACTCTTTTCAAATGAAAATGCATACAAAGTTGATTCTGAAAATGATGAATGTATGCAATGCACAAACCTAACTTCTCAAATTGATTTTCCAAATATAATTCACAAAGAATTGGGTTTTCAAAAGAGGTTGAATTCTAAAATCAATGCATCCAAGTTTAGAAACAAAACATGCATAAAACAATACTTTTAAAATTCTTAAAAGCAATGCATGTATATAACCAGATTTCAAGGTTTTCTAAAACAATGCAAGAGTGTAAATTCAAATGATATGAATATGTTAATGCATCCATCAAATTGCAAATACAACATCCCTAACAATCTCTCCCTTTGCAATTTGATGGCAACTTACTTATCATTGAATTAACACAACAAGTCTTCAGCTCCCCCTAAGCTGGACAAGTCTTGAAATCTTCTTGGATGCTCTTCCTCTTAGCTTGGGCTCTTGGGCTCTCTTCTTCAATCTTCTTGATGCTTGGTGCTTGATCAATCTTCAAGCTTTCTATCCATCTTTCCTCTCTTTGGCCAAGCATCTTCTTTAGCTCCAAGCTTTCTTTCTTCTATTTGCTCTCCCCCTTTGACCATGCCTCTCTCACCCTTTGGCAAGATATGCATTCTCTCTTCCCCTCTTGAGAACTTGAATGCTTTCTCCCCCTTTGAAGAGTAGGAGATCTTTGAGTACTTGAACTCTCTCTCCCCCTTTGACATTAAATTGCAAAGGTACCTACACACATGAAATAAGGAAAATACCTTTAGTAGCACCTGTTAACAAAAGAAATCGAAAATGATAATAATAACAGGCTAACATGTATGGAAGTTATCTCTAAGGGCTTAAAGGCAATCCAAGGGTGAATTTGATCAAAACTAATACTTCCTATGAAGATTTACACTCCCCCTCAATCCATTTTCTTCTTTTGTCAAACTTTTGACAAGATATAACTATTTGGTTCAAGAAGTAGATGGTTTTACCAATTGACACTACACCAAAAATCGGAAATTGGAACGGAAAAGCGTTCCTAATCCTCCCGTTCCTAATCCGTTAAACCGTTCCAATTTCCGTTCCAATTTGGATTAGGAACGGTTGGTACCAAATTGGAACGGAAATTGGAACGGTTTAACGAATTAGGAACGGGAGGATTAGGAACGCTTTTCCGTTCCAATTTTCGATTTTTGGTGTAGTGGAGGGTTAACTTCAAGGAAAGGATTAGATTCATTTGACTATAAAGCACAATATGATCAAATTACCAAAAGATAGCAAGGTCATTGAGAAAAGCAATCATGGATATCAATTGGAAAAACAAAGAATACCAATTGAGATTAAGGATAATTCTATTAAACACACTCACTCTAAAATGGATTTAAAAATATAACTATTAGGAAAAATCCAAATTAGAGCTATCCATGATGCAATGGGGTTTACTAAACATAGCATTAAATAATATAACTAATGAAAATCATATGCTATGTAAGTTTTGAAATCATTTCATTCAATCAAAAAATATGACTATTAATGTGCAAGAATGAGTGAAATGAAATTCAAACATGAAGCCAACCTCAACTAATAACCAACCAATATTATGAACACATAAACATGGTGGTCATGAGATTTACCTATAAGAGCAAGAGAGATGGCAACATGAACATTATGATGCTAATGGTGTGTGACATGGAACAAATATATTACTATCAAGTTTAATCCAATGCACACAAGGTCTATCACATACACGAGATAAGTCATCAATTGGATATGAAATCAATGGAAAATTATACCAAATGAAACCAATTGAATATGATAACATGATTAAAAGCAAGGATGTGACAAACACAAAATTCCATCAAGCATCATAAATGCAAATTCATCACTTTTAAAGATATAACTATTGAGCATAGTGATGAACAAGGCAAATTGCAATGCAAAAGGATATGACTTGATAAAGCATGCAATTTCCAAAGTGTCAAAATCATATGAATTCAACTACTAAGATATCCATCAACCAACATAAATGCAAGGAATGGATTTCAAAGAGTTTCATATGATTAAGATCACTACTTATGAAGTTGAGACATGTATAAGGATGACACCAAGAGAATCTACATGAATCAACATCATAACCATCCAAAAAGAATATGACTAGAAAGCATAGAGGATGGATTTGGGTTCTAGTATGGTTTCTACAAATATTACTAAGATCACAACCATACATGGAACCAATTGACATTTGCATATAAAAAGAATGACTAAATAAGCAAAGATGCAAATGACTTGAAACAACAATTGATCATGACTAAATTAGCTATGAAAGCTTTTAAAGTCACAAACAATTTAATCATGTAGAAATGCAATGCAAAACATAAAACTAAATGAGTGCAAAAAGCAAATCAAACATGATGAAATTATAATCAAAAGATTTTGAAAACCAAGAAGTGTAACTTAGAATGGTGTATGAAAACAAAATCAATTGATCATAAAGAAACATTGCATTTTAAGAAATGTAACTATGAAAGAACAAAATGCAAAAGCAATCATGACCAACAAAAGGTTTAACTTATAAAGCATAGGTTGGTCAATGAGGTCCAAGGCCTTAAGGTTTGTCTAAGTATAAAACTTTGGGAATCCACCTAAGGTCTTGTGAGGGTTGAACTTTGAGGTCTATCTTAGAAGTCTCACCAACTTTTGGAGATTTGACTTGATAAATTTTTAATTGAGACTTATCACCATTATATTTAGATTTTACTAATGTAATCTTAGATTGGTGATTAGTCTTTTGAGGTTGGTGATTCTTCTTCTTAGGGGATTGTTTTCTATTCTTCTTATTTTCTCCCTTTCTTTGACTTTCGAATTTTAGATTTAACTTTGTAATTTTCTTCAAAAGTTCTTTCATGTTTTGACTTAAGGGATGTAGGTTGAGAAGCTTTTTGTTAATAGATTCTTTTAAGCTAGGTTTGACTTGTCTAACCTTTTTAGAATCTATCTTAGGAGACTCCTTGTTAATTGGTTTAACTTGTTTGAGCTTTATGGAGTCTTCCTTGGTTTTTAGTGTCTTACCCTTCAAGTTTGATTTTACTTTCTTTGGTTCAAAGATGGGATTAGACACATTGCTTCTTCTTAGTTTGCACTCAAACCTAAAGTGTCCTTCATTGCCACAATAAACACATTTGGATTTGGGCAAAGGAGAAAGAGTGTTAGAGAATGAGGACTCACCTTTCACAAAAGTGTTGGTGAATTTAGGGTCATGTGACATATTCCTATTAAATCCAAGACCCGTCCTATCTCCATGAGGTTTACCCAATTTAAATAATTTTTCAAGTCTATCTTCACTTTGGGTAAACTTGCACTCATACTTTTGCTTATAATCTTCAAGTTGAGTGACTTTGGTTATAAGGATTGAATTTTCATGTTTGACTTTTGTAAGTTCATTTTCAATTTCCTTATATTTGCTTAGCTCTTCATTGGCAAGTTTTAATTCAAATTTAAGTTCATTAATGACATTAGATCCAAGTTCTAAAGTTTTTAATTTACTTTGAACATTTGACATGTTTTCCATGGAAATTGTCAACTTGGATTTTAAATTGATAAAGTCTTTGTCTTGCCTTTTTACTTGATCTCTTAGGTTTAAGTTTTCCTTTTTAACATCATCATAACTTATCTTGATCTCATTTTGTTCATCTTTGATATTCGATAAGTTATTTAAAGAGATCATGAACTTAGATTCCAAACATTTTATTACTTCTTCTTTTTCTCTAAGTTCATCTTTTGAAGAGACTAACTGTTTGTTTAGATTCATAGATTCTTCTCTTAAACTTTTGTTTTTCTTCTCAAGCTTTAAGGAAACTTTATATAATTCATTATAGGCTTGTTGAAGATCATCTTCATCATAATCATTTTCTTCTTCTTTTGACTCATATTGAGATTCATTAATTTGAGGGTTTGAATCTCCAATACAAGGAAGAATGAGGGGTCTAGAAGAATCTACAAAGTCTAGCATAGTGGAGTCCATTCTAATGATTTTCATACAAGGACAAATCTAGGGTTTTGACTCTAGGTTTTTACACCTAATCAAGAGTTCCAAACACTTGATCCTATAAGATAGAGCACGAGGCTCTGATACCAATTGAAAGTCCTTGGGATCCTAACCCTAGAGGGGGGGGGTGAATAGGGTGTGCTACAAGAATGAGCAATTCAGACCAATTTTAAATTCTTTAAAACAAACTAGTCAAATGTGATGATTTAGTCAAACAAAATGCGGAAGCTAAACAAAAACAATCACCACATAGCAATCACCACAACACAATATTTATAGTGGTTCGGCCAACGTGCCTAAATCCACTACCGGCTTGTGCATCCAACACCCCACCGGATTTCCACTATGTATGCTTTTTACTAGGCTAAGCAATAACCCTTACAATGTTGTTTTTCTAGGCTAAACAACAACCTCTCAATGTGCTTTTATAGGCTAAGCAATAACCTTTACAAGATGCTTTTCAAGGCTAAGCAATAACCTTTACACAATGCTTTTCTTAGGCTAAGCAATAACCTTACAAGATAAAGATTTCTCTAAGAAAGTGTCTTCTCAAAAGATCACTCTAAGAGATTACAATTTAAGCTCAAATTAATTTGCCTCTAAATAGGCGGATATGAAAGTTTAAATCAACTCACACGAACACTAAATGAATGCAAAGATGTATGCTCATGATGTGTGTGTGTGATAACTTCAATCAAATTAAAAACAAAGCTCAATTAATATATTGCTTAAAGCAATTCAAAGTTTAAGGCTCATAAAAGATTGATTGAAGTTTAATGCAAATCACATGTATGAGAAACAACTTGTTTATGACATGAAAATCAAGAAGACACAAGTTGTATGAAAATGACTAACTTAGAACATGTGATGCATGTGCAATGTTGTTTTCAAAACCAAATTAATTTTACTAATGTTTAAATGAATGAAAACAACAAGTTATGTTTCAACCAAGAAAATGAATCATGCTATATAAAGGAAATAAAAAATTTAGGCTAAGCATGATTAAGAAGATTTAAAAACAACTTGGATGAAAACAAAGTGAGGAATCCAATCTTAATTACATCAAAGATTAAGAGAAGAATGGATTCATCACATCATAGTTAACATGCACAAAATCAATTACCAATAACTTAAACAAAGCATGTAAACTATGTTTTAGAAAGGTAGAGCTTACTTGGTGGTTTAACTCATTAATCCAAGCTTTAGCTCTCCTAATGACCCTCTAGCCTTTCCAACTTCATCCCCTTTCTTTGGCTCCAAAATGGTCTCAAAGGTTCATGTGTCAAGCCTTGAAAAAGGTTGAAAATGAATGGACTTTATAGCAAAAAACAGTCCAACGGCTAGTCTCTCGGTCGACCTAGAAACAGGCCTCGGTCGACCATGAACACACAACGGTAAAAAAAGTGACCGTTGGAGCTTCAGGTGCAGTCAAACTGCAGTGTCCTCGGTCGACCGAGATACAGGTCTCGGTCGACCGGCGACACTGCCGGGTGACTGCCTTGTTGACCAAAAATCCAATTTTTACATATTTGAAGGTATTTCTTTGGGGAACTTTTTGGCCACTAAATCAAGCTTGAATAACATGTTTTAAGTCATTCTAAGAAGTTTAAAAACATGAAACACAAGGAGCCTAAAATGATTTGAAACTTTAAAAACAAAGGCTAGCTTGATTTCTAAAAACTCTTTTCAAATGAAAATGCATACAAAGTTGATTCTGAAAATGATGAATGTATGCAATGCACAAACCTAACTTCTCAAATTGATTTTCCAAATATAATTCACAAAGAATTAGGTTTTCAAAAGAGTTTGAATTCTAAAATCAATGCATCCAAGTTTAGAAACAAAACATGCATAAAACAATACTTTTACAATTCTTAAAAGCAATGCATGTATAAAACCAGATTTCAAGGTTTTCTAAAACAATGCAAGAGTGTAAATTCAAATGATATGAATATGTTAATGCATCCATCAAATTGCAAATACAAAATCCCTAACATCAAGTGCTCGTCTCCTCCTATCCTGCTTAGCTACCCTCTGATCCTACTCAACTACCCTTCGACCCTGCTCAGCTAGCTGCTCCCGCCGGGCGATTACCTCAGGATCCGGTGGCCTAGACTGTATGGAAGATGGAGAGGTCCTTGTATATATGCCATGCCCTTTTAAGTATCCCGACCTCTGCCCAAGCACATCAACAACAATCTGCTCCTCAGTCATCGGAGCTATGACAGAGCACTGCGACTGCTCCTCAGTCCGCTGCACCAAGGCCTCCTGCCATTTAAATAAAAAAGGGATTTAGAATGCTTTTATGGCATTATTTATCATAATTGACTTATTAGCAAATGTACATGTCTCTGCTGAGCCACCTCATTTACCCACCCATTACTCTTTTCTTTGTAGTGGGTGTCGCAGAAGAATTGAGTAATAGGCGGCGCTTGACCGGCATTCTGTGCCGTCTGTCATTTGAAATAGCTTTGTATTAGATATGAACCTAGCTATATATTGATAAATTAATAAACTTAATCTAGTTTCTTCATATGAATATAATTATTACCATAAGAGACAGCCTCGATGCAAATGACCTGGAGCCACTAGTATGATTATATAGCAGTTTGGCTCGACTTTCTTCGACTTCGCCTACATAGAAAAACAGTAATAATTTATAAAATCATTACTAATAGAATTACGTTGGAATACATAAATAATTGTTATAGATAACATCCCAAAGTTACCTTCCAGGCTGGCGATTCCCAGCACTGCGAGACCATCAACTGCCAATCAGCTAGATCACATCCCTCTGCCGGGTAACCCCCTGCTCCAATAGCTCTAGATACTGACAATGCAGCTCGTACTTCCAACTCTTATATAAAACCCCGCATTGGCGGTCAATGTTGTTAGGAATTTTGTAGATTGCAATTTGATGGTTGCATTATCATTCTAGCATCATTTGATTTACACACTTGCATTGGTTTTAAATAAACTTGAAATCTTGTTTTATTCATGCATTACTTTTTAGTTTTGTAAAAGTATTGATTTATGCATGTTTTGGTTTCAATCTTGGATGCATTTGATTTAGAAAAGAGTTTTCAAAGAAATCAAGCAAGCCTTGTTTTAAAAAGTTTTGAAACTTTTTAGGCTTTTTATGGCATGTTTTAAAAACCTTTAGAATCCTTAAAACATGTTTTCCAAGCTTGATTTAGTGGCCAAAAGGTCCCCCAAAGAAAAACCTTCAAATATGCAAAAGTTGCATTTTTTGCAAATAGGGGGGAGTCCCGGCAGTGTCGCCGGTCGACCGAGACACAGGTCTCGGTCGACCGAGACAACTGGAGGTAAAAACTGCATTTTTGCACTGAAACCTCCAACGGTCAGAAATCTGACCGTTGTGCCTTCCCGGTCGACCGAGGCCTGTGTGCCGGTCGACCGAGGATATAGCAGTTGGACCTTTTTGGCTATAAAATGAGTTCTTTCCCTTACCAAAAGTTGGGAATTTTTAGCCCCTCCTTGAGAGGTATTGAGGCATATCAAAAGGGAAAAGAACCAAGGGATGAAGGGGATGATTAGGAAAGCTAAAGCTTGGATTAATGAAGTTAAACCACCAAGTAGGCTCTTCCTTCCTTAATCATATGTTTTCATGCTTTTGTTTTATTTTTGGTAAATCATTTCTAGCATGTTAAACTATGTTTGTGTTGTGTCCTTAACATATTTTATGTTTTGAGTTGATTTATTGTTTTGGATACAACACCATATGATTCAATCCAAGTAGTACTTGAATTGGTAAATCAAAGTAGATCATGTTAATGAAAGAACCTTTGAAATTATATGTAACATGATTCCTATACTTGGTTGAATCTTTGGTTGTTGTTTTCCATCATAAGAAAATCACTTTCAAAAGTATCTTATGTTTTGGACTCAACTTCTTTACAAATCATATGTTTTCATGTTTTGTTTTATCATTGGTAAATCTTAGTAACATGTTAACCTATGATGTGTTGTATCCTTAGCATGTGTTATATTTTGAATAGATCTATTGTTTTGGATACATCACCATTGATTCATCAAAGTAGTACTTTATCTTTGGTAAATCTAAGTAGATCATGTTAATGAAATATGTAACATGATTCATATACTTTGTTGAATCTTTGGTTGTTGTTTTCCATCATAAGAAAATCTCTTTCAAATGTATCTTATGTTTTGGATTCAACATCATTACAAATCATATGTGTATTATTGTTTTAAAGTTTCACAACTTGCATCACTTTGATAGGTAAATCATTTTCAAGTTGTATTTATAATTACATATGATTTGTCCCCTCTTTTCAATCAAATCTATTTTTTTTGGTTTTGATCTTCATTGTTGATTTGATTGACATCCCTATGCATCACATGTTTAGAGCTAATCCATTTCATACAACTTGTGTAACTTTGATATCATTAACAAGTTGTTACTTTTAACATGTGATTGCATTACATCCTCAATCATAAATGTTTTATGAGCTAGAACTTTCAAAAGCCTTAGGCTTACATTTATGAACTTTCATTTTCAAAATGATTGAGGACCACACACACACACTTCATATACTTTCATCTTTGCATTCATAGTGTGAGTGTGTATTAGTTTTTCACTTCCATATCCGCCTAATTAAGAGGCAATGTAATGAGCTTATTTGTATCTCCATCAAGTGTATGTTAGACACTAACTTTGTGAGATAACCAACCTTATGGTTGAAGAGGTTATTGCTTAGCCTATAAAAGCATAATGTATAGGTTGATGTTAAGCCTTGAAAAACATCAATGTAAGGTTATTGCTTAGCCTTGGAAAGCATATTGTAAAGGTTATTGCTTAGCCTATTGAAAAGCATAAATAGTGGAAATCCGGTGGGGTGTTGGATCACAAGCCGGTAGTGGATGTAGGCATTGAGGCCGAACCACTATAAATACTTGTGTGATGGTGATTGCTTTGTGGTGATTCTTTTGTTAGCTTCCGCATCTTGTATGATTAATCATCACATGTGACTAGTTTGTTTTAAAGAAGTTAAAATTGATTAAAATTGGTCATAGTTGAAGCTCACCCAATTCACCCCCCCCTCTAGGGTTCGGATCCCCATGGACTTACAAGTGGTATCAGAGCGGGTTACTCCATTTTAGGGCTTAACAACCCGGAGTTGATCCTTGCTAGATTAGAACCCTAGTGTTGTGATTTAATGCATATCTTTATGTTGGTTTCCACTATGTTTGAAATTGATATTTCCCTTGCCTCATTGCACCACTCTAAGTCTTTTTCAAGTTATATCTTCTAGAGTTGGTGAGTCCTCAAAGTGTTCTCTCATGGACAACCTTTTCAAGGCTTTAGGTGAATTTTCAAAGGTAGACTATTTGAGTAACCTTAAGGCCTTGATACCCCTAGACCAACCTATGCTTTTTAGTTATATCTATTTGTTGGTCATAGTACATTTGCATTTTGTTTCCTTGTAGTCACATCTTTTAAAATGCAATGTCTCTTTGTGATCATTTGATTTTGTCTTCATGAACTTTTATAGTTATATCTCATGGTTTTCAAAATCCTTTGATTGCAACAATTTCATGATGGATTTGCATTTTGTTCATATAGTCATATCTCTTGTAGTGCATATCTATTCATGATCAATTGATTGTGATTACAAAAGCTTTGTTAGCTAGATTTTTTCATGATCAATTGATGTTGGAAAATCATTTGATGGATGTCATAGTTAGATCCTTTTTGCATATCAAATGATTTGAAGCTATTTTAGTTTTCCATTGAGTTTTCAAAGTTATATCTCTTGGTATGGAAAATTTGTAAGTGTCTATTGTTTTTAAAATTTGAAAACTTTACAATAATACACTTCTTGTTTTTCAAAATCACTTGCTCTTAATTCTATAAATGATTCTTTGTTGGAATTTCATATATTGAAGTGATTTGAGAAACTTTGGAAAATGTTCTATGCTTTATTGGTTGTATTTTTAGAAGCATTTTCCTTGAATTTATTTCCTTGTGCTTATATATGATTTTATCATTTGATAGGAAATAATGTTTACAAACAATTTGCATCTTTGCTCATTTAGTGACATTCTTTATGCAAATTGATTTTGTTGTCTTACATTGCATGGTTGGATATGGTTTCATTGATTTGCATGTTTGTGCCTATTTTGGTATATAGTTTCATTAATGCAAATTAATGAGTGTTTATGTGCTTTATAGTAAAATCTTGTATTTGAGCTTTATAAGTACATATGTGATTTTATGTGCTAAGTTCATTTGGTATAAACCACATATCCTTTTCCATTGCATTGTAAGCTTAGTACATTTGCTAAGAGTGGAGATGTTACATGATAGATTGATCCTTTTAACTTCATACCTTCTTGTGCCTAAATAGTAATATTCTTTTTAATGATTGGTATGAGTTAGATCTTGAGTGTTGATTAATCCTCTCTATGCAAATGTCAAAGTGTTCTATGTATGGTTGTGGTATTTATTATATTTGTAGAAACCATACTAGAACTCAAATCCATCCTCTTTGCACTCTAGTTATATTTTTATTGGATGGTTATGATGTTGATTCATGTGTATTTTCTAAGTGTTTTCATTCTTATACATGTTTCAACTTCATAAGTAGTGTTCTTAATCATATGAAACTCTTTGAAACCCATTTCTCATATTTCTATATGTTTGATGGATATCTTAGATGTTGAATTCATATGATTTAGACACTTTGGAAATTGCATGCTTTACCAAATCATATCTTTTTGCATTGCAATTTCTCTTGTTCATCACTATGCTCAATAGTTATATCTTTAAAAGTGATGAATATGCATTTATGATGCTTGATGGAATTTTGTCACATTCTTGCTCTTTATCATGTTATCAAATTCAATTGGTTTCATTTGGTATAATGTTTGATTGATTTGATTTCTTGTGAATGTGATAAATCTTGTGTGCATTGGATTGAACTTGATAAGTAATATGATTGTTCCATGTCACACACCATTAGCATCATAATGTTCATGTTGCCACCTCTTTTGCTCTCATAGGTATATCTCATGACCACCATGTTTATGTGTTCATAATATTGGTTGGTTATAGTTGAGGTTGGCTTCATGCTTGAATTTCATTTCACTCATCTTGCACTTTAATAGTCATATTTATTGATTGAATGAAATGATTTTCAAAATCTTCATAGCATATGCTTTCCATAGTTAGATTATTTGATGCTATGATTAATAAACCCCATTGCTTCATGGATAGCTCTAATTTGGATTTTTCCTAATAGTCATACTTTTAAATCCATTTTAGAGTGATTGATTTAATAGTCATATCCTTAAATCTCAATTGGTATTCTTTGTTTTTCCAATTGATATCCATGATTGCTTTTCCCATTAGACCTAGCTCTCTTTTGGTAATTTGATCATATTGTGCTTTTTAGTTAAATGAATCTAATCCTTTCCTTGAAGTTAACCCTCACTTGGTTAAACCATCTTCTTCTTGCACCTAATAGTTAAATCTTTGTCAAAAGTTTGACAAAAGAAGAGAATGGATTGAGGGGGAGTGTAAACCTTCATAGGAAGTATTAGTTGTGATCAAATTGACCCTAGGATTGCCTTTTGAACCCTTAGAGACTACTACCTCACATGATAGCCTGTTATGTATTTCATTTTCGATTTCATTTGTTAACAGGTGCTACTAATGGTATTTTCATTGTTTCATGTGTGTAGGTACCTTTGCAATTTAATGGCAAAGGGGGAGAAATTATGCAAGTTCTCAAAAGGGTGAAGAGAATGTCCAAGCTTCCTAAGGGGAGAGTTGTGTATGATCTTCTACAAAAGGGAGAGAATGCATACCTTGCCAAAGGGAGAAAGAGGCATGGTCAAAGGGGGAGAGCAAATAGAAGAAAGAAAGCTTGGAAGCTAAAGAAGATGCTTGGATAAAGAAAGAAAGAAGAAAGAAAGCTTGAAGGTTGATCAAGCTCCAAGCATCATGAAGATTGAAGCCCAAGAGCCCAAGCTATGAGAAGAAGCATCCAAGAAGATTTCAAGCCTTGTCCAGCTGAGGGGGAGCTGAAGACTAAGTGTGTTTATTCAGTGGTGAGTGTGTTTGCCATCAAATTGCAAAGGGGGAGATTGTTAGGAATTTTGTAGATTGCAATTTGATGGTTGCATTATCATTCTAGCATCATTTGATTTACACACTTGCATTGGTTTTAAATAAACTTGAAATCTTGTTTTATTCATGCATTACTTTTTAGTTTTGTAAAAGTATTGATTTATGCATGTTTTGGTTTCAATCTTGGATGCATTTGATTTAGAAAAGAGTTTTCAAAGAAATCAAGCAAGCCTTGTTTTAAAAAGTTTTGAAACTTTTTAGGCTTTTTATGGCATGTTTTAAAAACCTTTAGAATCCTTAAAACATGTTTTCCAAGCTTGATTTAGTGGCCAAAAGGTCCCCCAAAGAAAAACCTTCAAATATGCAAAAGTTGCATTTTTTGCAAATAGGGGGGAGTCCCGGCAGTGTCGCCGGTCGACCGAGACACAGGTCTCGGTCGACCGAGACAACTGGAGGTAAAAACTGCATTTTTGCACTGAAACCTCCAACGGTCAGAAATCTGACCGTTGTGCCTTCCCGGTCGACCGAGGCCTGTGTGCCGGTCGACCGAGGATATAGCCGTTGGACCTTTTTGGCTATAAAATGAGTTCTTTCCCTTACCAAAAGTTGGGAATTTTTAGCCCCTCCTTGAGAGGTATTGAGGCATATCAAAAGGGAAAAGAACCAAGGGATGAAGGGGATGATTAGGAAAGCTAAAGCTTGGATTAATGAAGTTAAACCACCAAGTAGGCTCTTCCTTCCTTAATCATATGTTTTCATGCTTTTGTTTTATTTTTGGTAAATCATTTCTAGCATGTTAAACTATGTTTGTGTTGTGTCCTTAACATATTTTATGTTTTGAGTTGATTTATTGTTTTGGATACAACACCATATGATTCAATCCAAGTAGTACTTGAATTGGTAAATCAAAGTAGATCATGTTAATGAAAGAACCTTTGAAATTATATGTAACATGATTCCTATACTTGGTTGAATCTTTGGTTGTTGTTTTCCATCATAAGAAAATCACTTTCAAAAGTATCTTATGTTTTGGACTCAACTTCTTTACAAATCATATGTTTTCATGTTTTGTTTTATCATTGGTAAATCTTAGTAACATGTTAACCTATGATGTGTTGTATCATTAGCATGTGTTATATTTTGAATAGATCTATTGTTTTGGATACATCACCATTGATTCATCAAAGTAGTACTTTATCTTTGGTAAATCTAAGTAGATCATGTTAATGAAATATGTAACATGATTCATATACTTTGTTGAATCTTTGGTTGTTGTTTTCCATCATAAGAAAATCTCTTTCAAATGTATCTTATGTTTTGGATTCAACATCATTACAAATCATATGTGTATTATTGTTTTAAAGTTTCACAACTTGCATCACTTTGATAGGTAAATCATTTTCAAGTTGTATTTATAATTACATATGATTTGTCCCCTCTTTTCAATCAAATCTATTTTTTTTGGTTTTGATCTTCATTGTTGATTTGATTGACATCCCTATGCATCACATGTTTAGAGCTAATCCATTTCATACAACTTGTGTAACTTTGATATCATTAACAAGTTGTTACTTTTAACATGTGATTGCATTACATCCTCAATCATAAATGTTTTATGAGCTAGAACTTTCAAAAGCCTTAGGCTTACATTTATGAACTTTCATTTTCAAAATGATTGAGGACCACACACACACTTCATATACTTTCATCTTTGCATTCATAGTGTGAGTGTGTATTAGTTTTTCACTTCCATATCCGCCTAATTAAGAGGCAATGTAATGAGCTTATTTGTATCTCCATCAAGTGTATGTTAGACACTAACTTTGTGAGATAACCAACCTTATGGTTGAAGAGGTTATTGCTTAGCCTATAAAAGCATAATGTATAGGTTGATGTTAAGCCTTGAAAAACATCAATGTAAGGTTATTGCTTAGCCTTGGAAAGCATATTGTAAAGGTTATTGCTTAGCCTATTGAAAAGCATAAATAGTGGAAATCCGGTGGGGTGTTGGATCACAAGCCGGTAGTGGATGTAGGCATTGAGGCCGAACCACTATAAATACTTGTGTGATGGTGATTGCTTTGTGGTGATTCTTTTGTTAGCTTCCGCATCTTGTATGATTAATCATCACATGTGACTAGTTTGTTTTAAAGAAGTTAAAATTGATTAAAATTGGTCATAGTTGAAGCTCACCCAATTCACCCCCCCTCTAGGGTTCGGATCCCCATGGACTTACAAATGTCCGCCCTGAGCTGCATATCGCCCTCGTAGTCCCCGATATCAAAAACTTGTTGCAATTAGGGAAGAGTCATATAAAGATTAGTAATAACAAAATATAATTAGATTTTGTAATGCGGAGCACAATTATAATCAATTTGGTTGATATTTCTCGTTTCAGTTTACCTGAACTGCAGTAATGAGGGCAAGCTTGATCCCATTGTCAAGCTTCTTCCAGCCATGGGGCCTGACTGGGGCAACCTCTCTAATGGTTAACCCAAGATGGTTAACCGGTGATGGGGCATGTTCCCCTTCTGGCCTATGACTGGAGATGGGGATTGGGACTGGGATGTTCTGACCCAGCTGTCTCCTCAGCTTTGTCACATTCTTCCCTCGCGTAACACCCCTTACACGGCTTGGAACCTCCGAGGCTGGGGCTGACACTGTTAAGATGAAAGTGCTTAATGAGTTAGTGAACACAAATCATTAAATTGAGGTGAACCATTCTGAATTTTAAGAGGTCATAATTTTCTCACCTACGATGCTCCCGATTGTATGAGGACTCGTCGGAGGCTGGGACGACTAAGGCTGGGTCGACAAGGGCTGTGTGGTCAGAGGCTGAATTGGCAGAGGCTGGGGGGCTGCCAAATCAGGGATGCTCCCTGATCCTCCGGACCGTGTAACTAGAAGAGCAGCCGACGGAGGCTATGTCAAGGCCTCAGGTGGGCTCTCTACATGAGCTAACCCGAGTGTAGCTGCAATCCTCCGAGCGCGTTTCACCCTGTTATCTCGAGGCATCTCTGCAATTTTACAAGGAAAATAAATAACTATTGACAAAAATCAATAATATAAATGAAGTGAATGTCAACAATTTACAATAAATGAAAATGAAAATAATTTAGGATGAGTGTCACCATCAAAACTAATATTTTCAAGTACACGTCATAGACATTCACAAAAAGATTACCTCATCCGATTGAGACCAAGATGTCTCATCATTTACATCATCATCTTCGGGGGGAATGTAGTTCTCATCCTTATCATTCCCACTAACATTCCTTTTTCCCTTCTCGTTTGTCCCTTTAGCCGAACCAAATATAGTGCGTGCGGTCAGCGGGAGCCCTAGAGATGCAAGTTTTTTGTATTCTTCTTAATTGCCTTTTTTCTCTTTAATAAATAATTGGATGCTTGCACTTGACAGGACAACTCTCCTGGTTTGACCCATTTTTTCCCTCCGTTTGGCATCTTCTGTTGTATGCAGATGTATTTTAGTGGTCCTGCAAACCACTGAAGTAGAATTTTGTGTGTGTTACTTAAAACCTGCAGGTTTCCACATTAAAGGACTGTTGGGCATCTAGTGGTCCTGCTAGAGGGCATCAAATTGTTACAAGTGGACATATAAACACTACTAGAAAAATGACTTTTAGCGACCCCCAAAAGCCGTCGCTAAAAGTCTTCTGGCAGTCGCTAATACTTTTAGCGACGAAAATTTGGGACCATTTGCGACCGTCATAGCGGTCGCTAATACTTTAAATACCGTCGCTATTTTTTTTTTTTAAGTATTAGCGGCCGCCATAGTGGTCGCTAATACGTTATTTTTTCACTGTTTTTACTTTTTTTAATTTTTTTAAATTACGAGTGGCCGCCACTGGCGGTCGCTAATACGTTTTTTTTTCACTTTTTTTTTTTTTTTTAATTATTTAAATTATTAGCGGCTGCCACTGGCGGTTGCTAATAGTGAATAAATGATACTTTTAGCGACTGCCACTAAGCCATTGATTTTTTTAAAATAAATTTCTTTTTTTTCTTAGTTTTTTCCTTCTTTTTATACTTGTACCTGAATATATTATATACAACTACTACCATCAGTAATATACAACTACTACCATCAATTAAAATTACAAATAACAAAAAAAAAGTCTTATATTAATTACATTCAAAACATTACAAAAGTTTCAACAAATTATATCATCCATTACAATTACAAAAAAAAAGAAAAAATTTGTCCGTGCAGGGTGCCGTTGTAGATCCGATGCTCTCAAACCTGAACAGAAAAAGGAAAATAAATATTAATAGTTAAATATAAAAATTGGCAATTTATACTAAATATAAAAAAATTAAGAATTAAGAATTAAAATTTAAACCTAGATTGCTAGAAAAGAGAAAAGAAGGCTAGCTATGCAAAAGAGGCAAAAGAACCAAAAGAGGAAAGCTTGTTCATGGCCCATTATGGAGACACGAGTGTTGCATTTTATGTTTGGTTCCTGGACAGTGGTTGTTCTAACCACATGACTAGATCAAAGTCATTGTTTCGTGAGCTTGATGAAACACACAAGTTGACAGTGAAGCTTGGTGATGGCAAACCAATTCAGGTTGAAGGCAAAGGAACAGTAGCCTTGGAGAGTGACCATGGTAAAGTAAAACATCTCTATGATGTTTTCTTTATTCTTGGCTTGTCACATAACTTGTTGAGTGTTGGGCAATTAATGGCTAGTGGTTACTCAATCTTTTTTTTATCAAGATGCATGTGCTATTAGAGATAAAAAAAATCAGGCCAGGTTATTGTAAATGTGTTTATGGTAGAAAATAAGATGTTTCCTCTTGAAATCTCTAGTGTTAATAATCATGCTCTTGTTGCTAGTAAGAAAAGTGAGTCTATAATGTGGCACTTGAGGTATGGGCACTTAAATGTCAAGGGTTTGCAATTATTGAATAAAAAAGAAATGGTATATGGGCTGCCTAGGATTGAGTCACTTGAATTAAGTGAGGGCTGTTTATATGGAAAGCAAAGCAAGCTTCCATTTCCAGTAGGCAAGTCTTGGAGGGCATCTAAAACACTTGAATTAGTGCATGCTGACTTGTGCGGACCTATGAGGACTAAATCTTTTCGTGGTAGTCAGTATTTTCTGCTTTTTACTGATGATTATAGCCGCATGAGCTGGCTTTATTTTCAGCAACTCAAGTCAGAAACTTTTGACAACTTCAGGAAGTTTAAGGCCTATGTTGAGAAGCAGAGTGGCACATCATTAAAAATGGGATAAGTACATTTATACTTTAACTTGGATCTTGTTACTTTGAAAAGAGGAGATAACTTTGAACTTAATTTTTCATTTTTACTATATTTAACTCTGAAAACACACGTGGGCAAAAGTAACCAACAAAGAAAGGAGCCTAGCACCTTATCCTCTCTCTCTGATGCCTGATGTAACAGGTTGTGGCTTCAGCATTCAAATGAGAAAGGAAAGAGTGCCATTTAAAAAATGGGTCTTTGAGCCAAGTGCTCATCTTCATCATCATTGAAAGAAAGGAGCACTACTGGACGAATAACCCACAAGCCCTTGAGTAGTTTACAAGCCAGAGAAAATTAACATAACTAGATAAGCAATAATGCAATCCCACACTTGGTATTTGGTTAAGGCTTCTTTCTCTTTTGTTTCCTTGCATGAATAAGTAGCATTGATTAGAGATATGATGAGAACTAGAAAGAGGTCGGTAGAGCTCACACATGGGAGTTGTAACACTCTAGAGTATGGCCCTATTGCCCTCCAATGGCAGAAACAAATGTTGGAAACTTGGTGAGCCTTCCAGACAGGTTTCAAAAACTTTTGACCCACTTGATGCAGGGATCAATTATCTAGAAGGCAACAAAACCCAATCCAGGATGCAATCCCTCAAACTCATAAACCATGTACAGCAATATATCCTATCTAGAAGATAGAAAACAGCATATAAACATGCAATCACGAAATCTACAGCATACAAGGATGTAGATATACCTTTGGAGCTTTGTAGTGCTCTAATGGAGAAGTTGAGTTCTTTCTTTGATGATGAACACCTTCACAAACCAAATCAGAATCTCCAACACCTTTTGATCTTCCACACTATGACCCGTATTAGATCTCTTTTCTCAAGAAGATGGTGGGATCTCCAAGAGAAAACCTAACTAGTAACTCCAAGGAACTAGAGGAGGAAGAGAAGAGAACTTAGAGAGGAAGAGAACTTGTGCAACACTTGCACAAAGGGGCTGAAGTTGCTCACCTTGTTATGCACGACCAAGAGGGGTTTATTCCTCTATATATAGCCATCCAATCCACCTCTTTTCCTATTTGAAATAGAAGTTTAACTCCCATTACAAAATAATAAACTTCTCCCTTGCTAGTTGCCATAGAAGTCTCACTTCCACAACAATTAGTAGCTTTCTCCTTTCTAATTAAAATAGAAGTCCTACTTCTATTAATAACTTACTAAATCACAATTAGAAGTCTTACTTCAAATATGATTAGTAACTTCCTCTTTTACTAATTAAAATAGCAGTCTCACTTCCATTAATAATTAGTAACTTACTATTATCACTATTAGAAGTCTTACTTCAAATAGAAATAGTAACCTTCCTATTAGAGTTCAAGTAGAATTAGTATCTTTCTAATAATTTGGGCTAGCGTGGGGACCACTAGGGATTCCTTAGAAAGCTGGCTTCAACTGGGACACGCAACCCCACATCTCATGTGCAATCCGGGCCCACAGTTAATTGCAAATAACTCCACTATATAAATGCAATTGCACTCCAGTCTTAGGAATAAATTACAATGAAGACCCTAAACTTCCTCAGTACCACAAGTAGGCCCCTCTATCATTATCCATGGATCAATTGGAATAAATCTGTCCCATCCAATCTTAGATCCACATCTTATTATCCTTGAGCCCCAATTAATTATAGTGATCATTTGGTACCGATCCAATTAACTCTTAATTGGAATGGGTGCGCACTTACCAATGATAAATCCATTAATTGGCACAAGGGGATAATGTAGATAGATTCCATCTTGATCATTGCATGTTCCCACAGTCCTACTACCACGTACCCAAGACACCTAGGTGTTGACCTACAGTTGGCCTCACTCATTGGTGAATCAAAGCAAATGAATAAACAGAAACTTGAGTTCATCAATGTCTCAGGATTGAGAGCCTATTGCTAGGGAATTATGAGAGCAATCATTAAATCGAGACAGTATTTCATAAGGTGCTTCTCATGGTCATTCAATACATCCAATGTACCAGCACTATGATCCAGAATCTTACATTCTAATGATCGAGACAAATCACACTATCTCATAGTGATCAAAGTGCTGCAACCTTGTCAGATGAGATGCCCAATCTCATCACTGGTTGTGAAGATATTTTAAGTATAAGATTTGTGACACATATCTCCCGTATTTGGATCTCATCCATATACATATATCACATCTAATATACTAATAGGACCCAGTTCATCTCATGAACCATTATGTCATATGTATTGGTTTTGTGCAAGTATTTAATTAAACACCATTCATCTCATGAAAGGAAAGCATGATTGTATTGATAAATAAAGAAATTAATCAATTTATTTCATCAACTGATGGATTGAGACCATACAATCTAACAACAAGACCCCATCATTGGAAAGTCGTGGGGGCAGATGATAGCTCTCTGTCACCAGAGTTTGGTGGGGGTGTGTGTGGTCATAGAGGACTAGAGGATTTCTGTAAGGACCCAATTATCATTGGATTGACCACATCAATGGTTTGGACTGGTAAAGACATCATATCATCAGCAGCATGTAGGGACTTGAAATTTGTATGTGTATTTCGATCATGATTATGGGGTCTGAAAGTATTTGTCTATTTGGATCTGGGTCTTGGTCAGAGTTCAGGCTACGGATATGAATCCAGATCTGACTGCAGCCATATTACGTTCAGATATGTTTTATTAAAACTTGTTGAATATTTTTACACTGATGATCACTGTCAGGAACTCAAGTTTCAACAGACAATACTTGCTCCAGTAATAGTTGCATGGACCACCACACAGGAAGTTAATGGACAGCTACAACAGGATGCTCATGAACAGGATGTTTCGACCATGTCCGGGTTGCAATTTTTTTAATGATTTGGATATCCTTGAGAGTTAGTAGATTTCGGTAAACTTTGAGGCTCCAATTGGAGCTAACAATGACGGTCCAGCAGCTATGTCTGACCATTCCGAATAGTCAACACCAACAAACAGCCCACAAAGACTTTCCAGTAGCTCATCTACTAACTCTACTTCAGAAAGCTCCTCTGAAGAGACTTCTCCAAGGAAATTCAGATCATTAAGGGAGATATATGCAAACACACAAGCCTTATTTGTTGCTGAGCCAACTAATTTTGAAGCAGCAAAAAAAGAAGAGTGGATTAAAGCAATGAGGGAAGAGCTGAGTGCAATCAACAAAAATGAGACTTGGGAGTTGGTGGACCTACCTGAAGGAAAGTGCTATTGGGCTAAAGTGGGTATTCAAGACTAAGTACAATGCTGATGGGAGCATTGAAAGGCATAAGGCAAGGCTGGCTATGAAGGGATATGCGTAGACATATGGTGTGGACTATGAAGATACATTCTCTCCAGTTGCAAGGTTTGACACTGTAAGAATTTTCTTGGCTCTTGCTGCGCATTTGAAGTTGCCCGTGTATCAGTTTGATGTTAAATTTGCTTTTTTGAATGGAGAGTGACAATGAGCCTACTCTCTACTTGAAGAAGCAAGGTACTAATTTTCTCATAGTTTGCCTTTATGTTGATGACATAATTTATAGGGGTACATCTAATGCATTAATTGCTGATTTCGAGGCTGGTATAATGACCAAGTTTGAGATGATAGATTTAGGGTTATTGCATTATTTTCTTGGTCTTGAAGTGTTGCAAAAGGAGGATGGTATTTATGTTTCTCAAATGATTGATACTACTAATTTGCTTAAAAGATCTAATATGCTGAATTGTAAAGGAGAAACTACACCCATGATTGACAATTTAACTATAGCATGACAGACGACAAGTATTTTTAAAGCTTGGTGGGTGGGTTGATCTATTTAACTCATACACGGCCTGACATTGCATATTTAATACGTCAGTTCCTGCAAGTCAGGAATGACTATGGGCCCGTGCCGGTCAATTTTCACGGGCAATGGAGCCCGTTTGCTCGTTTTGGGCGCCCGGAGGCTCGTTTTCTAAGTTTTAAGTTAAACCTACGTTTCAACTCTACGAGCAATCTGAAAGATAATGCATTACTGATCTGAACTCATACTCAAGAGGACGTCCATGGCTGCCTTTGACTTTCAAGTTTTAAAAAACTAGAATTCAGATCTGATTTCAGCCATGAAAACATGCATATAACTCCATGAAATCATTATCAACATGTGTCTAAATGTAAGGAGATGTTAGAGGACTAATACCTTGATGATTTGAGTGCCTCTAAACTCTGAAAAGAAAGCCTTCAAAGGTCTGAACTCAGCCTGCAATCAGCAATACAGGTGCAGGAATTTGTTGCAGAATTTTTCCTTTGATCTTCTCTCCTATTCCACTTCCCAATCTGATTGGTGTTGATGGTGGGATCAAACTATGGAATCCTAAGAAGGGTTTTCTGAACTACACTTTGTGGAATCAAGACAAGGACCTGATCTCCTCTCCAATGAAGAAGAAGAGGGCAGCAAGGGTTGGGCGTGAGTTAGCTTCTCCTTGCTCTTGGGCGGCCAATGTATCCTCCTAGTGATTCACGCCCCTAGGGTTTTAGAATTCCACTTGATTTCTGATGTCTGATGTGTTGCACGCCCAAGGGGAATGCCCTATATTTATAAAGCTTTGATTCCAATAAGGAATACTCTTTCTAATAGGAATGTCAATCCCTAAAAAGACTAGCAACCTTTTCCCTTTAGTTGTGCAACACTTACTAATTAAAGACACTAAAATTAGTAACCTTTAATCAATGGAATTCTTACCCAAAGAGGAGTCTTTCCTTCCAAGTAAAGATACCTAATCAAACTTGGAAACCTCACACAAGGGGCTCCACTTATGGCTGGCCCACAAGATAGCTAAACACACCATGGCCCACTAGTCAATAATTTAGCTAGAGTTAAATTCATGTATGCCATCAAGAGCCTATTAGAATTTAAACTCAAAATTATTCTTCCACAAAATAATTCAACCACATATCATCTAATTAAATTAGGAAACCATGCCAATATAGGAAAGTGGCTAGAAGAGGGACCAAAAGACATATTTGCCCTTGGCTCCCAAAATGACCAAAATGTCCATGCTAACCCCATAGCAACATTAAGATCATTTTAACCCTAACTCATTCCACTAGAGAGTTATGGTTGCACTCCAGGGACAAATATTAAATTGCAAATAAAGCTCATCATAAATAGACGATTGTCTTTGACCTACCAAGTATAATGACCAAAATGCCCCTCTATGTAACATCCATAATCAAGTAGGTTAACCGATGTACTATCTACCTTCTTGATTACATCTTATCCTTAGAACTTCATACCCTTGACTTAATCATCATCCGGATATCATTCTCTTGATCCAGGGAGCGACCCACAAGTTCAATATCCATATGGAACATCCATATACTAAGATCTTAGATTCTGATGATTAATCGGATAATTCTAAGGGGACGATCATTCCATTACACAATGGCATAGATTCCATATTGCATTTGCACGTCCCAACTAATCAAGCCCAAGCACCCAAAACACAGAGCTGTTGACCCATTAACAGGATCTCACCCATAGTGAATTAAAGCACAAGAACTTGACTTCGTCAGTTCATCCACAAATGCTCAAGATTAAGAGCACTGGTCACTCAGTAGCAAGAGGTGAGTTGATCTCTCTCTGTGATAGTACTATTTTAGAGATCACACCTTCAAGTGGTCCTGTTCAATGCATGACACATGCACTAATGAGATAAATCCGGAAAGACCTCCGTGACTAAGGTAAGTCACCCTGAATACAGGAGAGTATCTCATTATAACTTATACCAAGATGAAGTGTCCAACTCCATCTCTCAGTTTTGAACATGTTTAATGTTTCAAGTGTCCATGACTCAGACCTTACTGTGTGTAGCCACTACACACCTGAGTCATTTACTAGAAAACAATGGGCCTTACACAACCATACATATACACAAGTATAAAGAGAAAGATGTCATTCCATTAAATAACCAATAAATATCCAGTTACAGAGATGTGAGTGCAGTCAGTGGGCTTTAGGGCATACACCAATCCCAACAATCTCCCACTTGCACTAAAGATCACTACGACCTAACCTAACTCCCATAGACTCAACATGTGAAGTAAAGACTTTCTCAGTAAGAGTCTTAGTAAATGGGTCAGCTAAGTTATTTGCTGAGGCAATCTGCTCTACCACTATTTCCCCATCCTGTACGAATTCCCGGATCAAGTGGTACTTTCTCTGAATATGCTTGCCTTTTTTGTGATTCCTGGGCTCTTTGCAGTTAGCTACTGCACCAGTATTATCGCAGTACATGACAATCGGTTTTTGCACTGCAGGAACTACTCCCAATTCCAATAGGAATTTTCTGAGCCATACTGCTTCCTTCGCAGCTTCCGATGCCGCCACATACTCTGCTTCCATGGTAGAATCAGCAGTACAATCTTGCTTGACACTTCTCCATGATATAGCCCCTCCTGATAGAGTAAAGACGTATCCCGAGGTAGACTTTCTGCCATCTACATCCGACTGGAAATCAGATTCTGTATACGCCAGTGGCGTTAGATCATCTGCTCTGTAGACTAGCATATAATCTTTCGTTCTCCGAAGATACTTGAATATATGCTTAACAGCTGTCCAGTGCATAGGTCCAGGGTTTGATTGATATCTGCTAACCATGCCAACGGCAAAGCAAATATCTGGTCTAGTACACAACATTGCATACATGAGGCTTCCAACAGCTGATGCATATGGTACTCTCCTCATGCTTTCTATCTCCTCAGGTGTCTTCGGACATTGATTCCGAGATAGTGGTACTCCATGTCTAGAAGGTAGCAAGCCCTTCTTGGAGTCATGCATGTTATACTTGACCAATATCTTCTCAATATACGAAGATTGGGATAAGGCTAACATCTTGTTCTTGCGATCTCGCAAAAGCTTGATCCCTAAGACATAGCTCGCCTCACCCAAATCCTTCATCTGAAATTGAGATGATAACCAAACCTTTGTAGATGACAAGATGCCAACATCATTTCCAATGAGTAATATGTCATCCACATATAGGACTAAAAATGCAATTGCGTTTCCACTCCCTTTCTTATACACACATGGTTCATCAATATTTTGATCAAAGCCAAAGGATTTGACTGCCTGATTAAACTTGATGTTCCATGCCCTAGATGCTTGCTTAAGTCCATAAATGGACTTCTTAAGTTTACAGACCATGTTCTCTTGGCCACCAGCAATGAATCCCTCTGGTTGCATCATATAGATGCATTCGTCAAGACTTCCATTTAGAAAAGATGTCTTGACATCCATTTGCCATATCTCGTAGTCATAATGACTTGCGATGGCTAAGAGAATCCTTATGGACTTGAGCATGGCTACTGGCGAAAAAGTTTCCTCATAATCGATACCCTCTTTCTGAGTATATCCTTTCGCCACCAGTCTTGCTTTGAAGGTTTCAACCTTCCCATCCACTCCTCTCTTTCTCTTGTAGATCCACTTGCACCCTATGGGTTTGATCCCTTCAGGTGCATCCACAAGTTCCCAGACTTGATTGGAATACAGAGAATCCAATTCAGATTTCATCGCTTGTTGCCACATGTCAGCATCTATGTCCGTTACTGCTTCATCGTAACTAGTAGGATCCTCAACCAGATCCTCGGAGTCTGTCATAAAAGACACTCCCAAGTATCTATCTGGTGGTCTAGAAATTCTCCCACTACGAGAGGCTCCGGAGTGTTAAAAGGAATGTCTTGATTTTCTACAATCTCAGGATCTGGCACAGATGTTGCAGGAGTTTCTGAAAGAATCTCCTCAAGTGTTTCTTTACAACCAAGTTCTTGGTGCATCATACAATCATCCTCCAAGTATCTAGCATGAGTGCTGATAAGCACCTTTTGCTCCTTTGGATGATAAAAGATGCCTCCTCTCGTTCCCTTAGGATACCCAATGAAGTAGCACATTTCCGATCTGGGTTCTAGCTTGGTAGCTTTATCGTTCAGTACATAAGCTGGACAACCCCAAATGTGGATATGTTTTAAACTGGGTTTTCGACCTGTCCACATTTCTTGAGGTGTCCTAGGTACTGATTTAGAAGGTACCAGATTCAAAATGTATGCTGTTGCTTCTAGGGCATATCCCCAAAAAGATATGGGTAGGGTTTCATGACTCATCATGGACCTTACCATATCAAGAAGGGTTCGGTTTCTTCTCTCTGCCACACCATTTTGTTGGGGTGTACCCGATGCAGACAACTGAGATACAATCCCATGTTGTGTGAGGTACTCCTTGAACTCACCCAGGAGGTATTCGCCACCTCGATCAGATCGAAGAGCTTTGATATGTTTCCCTAGTTGTAGCTCCGCCTCAGCCTTGAATTGTTTGAACTTATCAAACGCTTCAGACTTGCGTCGCATTAGGTACACATATCCATACCTAGAGTAATCATCAGTGAAGGTGATGAAATACTCATAACCTCCTCTAGCTAGTTTGTTCATAGGACCACACACATCAGTGTGAACCAATTCTAACAACTCCTTTGACCTCAGTCCCTTTCCAGAGAATGACCTTTTGGTCATCTTTCCCATGAGACAAGATTCACACTGAGGAAAAGGTTCGAGATCTAATGAGCTCAGAAGCCCATCCTCTACCAACCTCTGAATCCGTTTTAGGTTAATATGACCCAAACGTAAGTGCCAAAGATAAGTGTCATTGGTCGAAGATACCTTCCTCTTGAGGGAAGATGAGCTTTCTAGTTGTACATTATGCAGTGAGGGAGCAATAGGATATATATAAAATAAGTTATCATGCATTCTACCGGAACATATAATATTTCCATCTCTACTGATATCAACACCAGAATGGAAAGAAACTGAATAATTAAATTCAATGAGTCTGGAAACTGAAACTAAATTCTTCCTTATGTCCGGAACATAAATAACATTGTTTAAAACTAATATCCTATCATGCGGAAAATGTAAGGTAACTGCTCCCACTGCAACAGCCCATATCTTTGCTCCATTTCCAACTCTAAGGTCAAACTCCCCTTTCTCAAGCTTTTTCATTATCTGAAACCCCTGCAATGAATTGCAGATATGATTAGTGGCTCCAGAGTCTACTATCCAGGAATCAGTAGAATCAACCACATGACAGGTTTCAATGTAGTAGGAAAGAGATATACCTTTCTTATCTGAGCCTAGGAGCTTGGGACAATCTTTCTTCCAGTGACCTTTGAGGCCGCACTTAAAGCATTTCCCTTTGGGCTTTTCACCTGTGCCTCTGTCCTTCTTCCCAACATTGCCCTTTTTCTGTCCTTTTCCCTTACCCTGCTTCTTCTTGAACTTTTTCCCTTTCGGGTTGAGTTTAGAGGAAAACTGGGAAAAGTGAAGTTGGCCTTTAGGCTTCATGATGGCCTCTGCCGCCTGGAGTTCTTTCATTAACTCAGAGAGAGTCATGTCCATCTTGCTCATGTTAAAGTTGAGCTTGAACTGGTTGAAAGACCCCGGCAGAGTTTCGAGAATCATATCAGTCTGACTCCCTGCATCAATCTCAACCCCTAGGATCTCAGCTTCATTGAAACAATCCATCATCTTGAGCATGTGCTCTCTGACAGGTGTTCCCTCAGCCATCCTAGAATTCATGATTGTCCTTAAAGCAGCTTGCCTCGCTGGCCTGCTTCTGTCTGCGAACATCTCAGACAAGGACAACATGATATCTGAAGCTGTGTCCATTTGCTCATGCTGCGTTTGCAACACGTTGGACATGGAAGCAAGCATGTAGCATTTGGCCATGCTATTCGCCTTTTTCCATTTCTTTTCAGCCTCTAGCTGGTCATCTGTAGAATAATCATCAATGGTAGGACAGGGTTCCGACAAAACATACTTGTACTCCTCAGCGGTGAGTACTATGTTAAGGTTTCTTTTCCAGTCTACGTAATTTGGGCCAGTCAATTTGTTCTCACGCAGAATACTCATCAACGGGCTAAAGGAATCCTTCCCCATCTCTCTGGATATATATAACAGGTTATAATTAGACAGGCAGTATATATGTAACATGTATATTGTGCTTGTAATAAAAGGAAAAAACATGCACAAGACTTTTTACATTATTTAACCCTAATAATAATGTATCAGTGTCTCAACCTCCTCATAGACCCTCCATCGAAGGGATGGCCGAGCCTACAGTCACGTTGAGTTAAGGTCTGCTTATTTGGATCATCACTGTCTGGATACGCATATCCAGTGATAGTCCAATCACTGATTGGTTTGGCCTCATATGACAAACAACTCTAACTCCTAGGGAGAGGTCATTACCGTCTTATGTCAAGTGTATTACCATCTTTTATGAACGTTCCCAGAATGTCTATGACTTGAGTCCTCCGAAGGGAAGTGACTCCAACCCTTGAAGTGAACCTTAGTAAAGAGCTCCACCGAAGGGATGGCCGCTCCCACCAACACTTCATTGACATTCTATAGAAGTGATCTTTAGTAAAGAACTCCACCGAAAGGATGGCCGCTCCCACTAACACCTCATTACGAATATTCACATTAGTGTCGGATGTGAATTTTGATCCCCCAGGGGAGGGAAATCGCCATTCATCTATATGTGCTATTTAAATTTTTACATCGAAAATGAGGATTCCGACTACCCTCAAAATCGACGGATCACGATCGCCAGCTACGGTAACGGCCGTAACACCGTTCTTCGGCAAAAACCGAAGAAAAATGGGAGAAATAAGTGGGTGGGTTCTTCTCTCGTCTAATGTGCTGCCGGCAACACACGACGATTTTCCTGTCACATTAGTTTGGGTCTCTTTGGGTCAGTTTAATATGGGATCAATTCAGGGTTATGAGTTAGAGTCCAAATAAGGTTAATCCTCACACAGCATAATCATGGTATATCCAAGTAAGACAAAATAACTAAAATAAAGAAAATAAAAAAAGGGGGGGAGGTGCCAAATATTTAAGAAGAGGATCGACCCCGTTCCCGGGTACCCCCTTCTAATCCCTTGGCAAAATAGGGTTTAAAGGCTGACTTTTTCAAACCAAAATGATGATGCAAATGAGACTTTGACTTGTGATTTCTGTGTTTTTCGTGTGCGATACACGAGTGATAAAGTGAAAAGCCGATGGGCTGTGATTGATTGAAGGTGGCCGATGGGCCGGTGTTTGTTTTAGAGTGGCCGATGGGCCGAAATAAAAATATGCAAAGTGTGTGAAATCACTCATCTCATCTAATTATTCTCATTTATTCAATTTTAGCAGTCAGTTCTTTATTCCCTTTTATTATTAAGTTCGATTAAATATTTGGCACCTGAGGTGGAGGAAGAAATAAAGGAAAAATCTTTTTGGGTTTATTTTATTGGTTTTATAGTTTTTATGGATTTTTAATATTGGGGCTAGAAGGGCCTAACTACAGGATTTTACTTGGATTTACGTGATTAATACTTTATTACTGATCATCGGATTAGCCCTAACCTAAGGTCCTAGACCGCCCACATCAGCTCTCCCGGTCCCCTAACGGAACAAGAAAAGTGATGGGACGAAGCCTAATGCTCTAATCTATCTAATGGGGAATCTAATATAATCCTAGGGTGCAAATAGCCTAAGCTTGGCAATTTCTATGCCTAAAGAATTTGGTTATGATCTTAATTGGGTTGGTTTGTTTTAAATTAAAAGTTGGTTAAGAATAATTTAGAGATGCTTTAAGGTTCTGATTAATGTGTTTTTAAATATGTTGAGGTTCTGTTTTAGGTGTTTAAGGTTCTGGAATTTCAGGTTTTGTTTCAAACGACGGAAAGATATCGGAATCGGTGAAGTAGGATTGACGGAGAACTTGGGCGCACTTATAGTTGCGCCTATGTTACTCAGGCAACTTGGGCGCACTTATGGTTGCGCCTAAGTGTCAGGTTCTGTGTGCTTGGGCTGGTGACGATGGTATCACTATTGATTTCGGAATTCGGGGAGTTTCTATAAGTGTAAGCTTCTTTTTTAATATTGTTTTAGGTTCTGGATTGATTTTACCTTAATGATTTAAGTCCGGAATTCGAATTGTAATCGAGATTCACAACTTGGGCTAGACAGGAAACCTGGGCGCACCTGTGTGTGCGCCTAGGTATTTCTGTGAATATGGGCGCACCTGGGTGGGCGCCCAAGTGGTGCTTTGATGTTGTTTGCTCGTCCGGCTCCGGTTCGAGGTTCCGGTTGGGTTTAAGTTAATTAAGTCTTTAATTTATGGGCTGTTATTGGTTCTGTGATGGTCCTATGATGTTGATTAAAGTCAAGGTTCAAGGTGAATATGGATTCGGAGATCCCGGGTGGAGGCGAACTTGGGCGCACCTGTGGTTGCTCCTATGTTTCCTGAATAACTTGGGTGCACCTATGGTTGCTCCTATCTTTGCTAAAGAACTTAGGCTCACCTCTGGTTGCTCCTATGTTTCCCGAGTAACTTGGGTGCACCTATGGTTGCTCCTATCTTTTCCTGAATAACTTAGGCGCACCTGTGGATGCTCCTATCTTTCTTGAATAACTTGGGCGCACCTATGGTTGCTCCTAAGTGTATGATTCGCGTGCTTTGGTTCTCTACGAGATTCTGTTCACTTAGGCTTGGTGTTTCAGGTGATCTATGTCAATAAATACACGTGGTTTAAGTTCGGGAGTTAAAACGCGACCAATGTGCTTCGGGATTGGAACGAGAAGTTGGGCGCACTTATATGTGAGCCCAGGTTTCTGGGGTAACTTGGGCGCACCTGTAGGGGCGCCCAAGTGTCTGCCTGTTGTGGACCTACTGGTTCGTTCGATTCTATGGTGTTTCTAAGTCGGATTTGTACCTTGGTTGGGGAATGTCTCTATTCTCTGGGTGTGGCTTAGTCCTATCGTCTTTAATTAGGTTTTAATTGGGGATCTTAATTAGGGATTGGTGGCTAAGGTTTTGTTTATTAGGGTTTGATTAATTAGGGGTTTTGGTTCATTTAGGCTTATTAATTAGGATTTTAATTAAGGTTTGTTAATTAGGGTTTTAATTTAGAGTTGTTAATCAATTTTAGGGATTTAGCTAATTAATTATGTGGATTTTAATTTGATGTTTCAATTAGGTATTTTAAGTTGATTAAGTGTTTTAGAATGGGGTTGATCGAATTTATTGATTTACTTAGGCATGAATGAAATATCCTAAAATTAGATACTTAATGTCTACTTCTATAATTCTAACACTTCTTTTAACTACTTTCTTTTCTTTTTTGTTCTCTTCTCTAATTACTAAGGAGTAAGATGAGAGGAGAAGTATTTTATGATTTTGTGATTTTTTTGGTATTTTATGCAATTTATCCTAACCTAAAATGATGATAATTCGATACTTCGAAGTCTAGAAGTTCAGTAATCAATTGAAATTACCACAAAGATAAAGCAGCAAGCTAAATGGAATGCAAAGATATGAAAATGCGGGCCGGAAAACGAATTTGGAACTTGAGCGCACACACAGTTGCTCCCAAGTTTCTCTGCACAACTTGGGCTCACACACAGTTGCTCCCAAGTTCCTCTGCACAACTTGGGCTCACACACAGTTGCTCCCAAGTTCACTGTCTCTTTTTTTTTCCTTATCTTTTGGTATTATATTCCGGTATTCCTTCTAATCCTTTTAACAATTTTCTCAAATCCGAAGACTTTAATACTAACTTTTATAGGGGTAGGCCCGGATCTAAGAAACAGAGTACACGCGAAACGAGAAGTCGGGGCCAAAAGCCTATCCAAAAACTTGGGCGCACACACAGTTGCTCCCAAGTTTTTCCTGCACTTTTCTTCTTCTTTGTTTCTTTTCTCGATACTTTTCGCGCGATTTGGGATGCAAGATTATAGATCTGAAGGTCCCAATAACAATATGTATGAAAAACGAGTTCGGATCTAAGAAATAAATTGTGCTTACTATGAAACTCGAAATTGAAACTTGGAGCAGACACTTGGGCGCACAGATAGTTGCGCCCAAGTGTTCTATTGCACTTTTTTTTTATTTTTTATTTTTATTTTTTTTATTTTTTCGGATTTTCCTTAATGAAGACAAGATGGATGCAAAGTCTACCCTAATCACGAGTTCAGAATGCAAGAAATAATGCAGATCTACAGAGTAGGGATTATCCTAAGCATGTTACTAATGATGGATGATTGCTAAGTATTAGATCTACTAAAAAAGACTACTATTAATGCAGATCTACAATGCATGCATGATCCTAAGCATATTTCTAAACATTAATGACACTAAATATCAATGGAAGAGAACCTAATCTAGAAATACCGGTTGGAATCGTATCTTTCAAGTCCTAGGTCGAAGCTTTCGCGCGGATCCATGGCTTTCAGAAGCTTTCTCCATTGCTGATCTTGAGAACCAGAAAGCTCCTCTCCTTCTTCTTCCTCCTAGATCTAAAGCTCTCTCTATGGTGGCTACTCTCTTTTCCTCTCTCTTCTTCTAATTTTCTATACTTCTTGGTAGCCTCCCTTGTAAATGACATAAGAGATCCTTATATAAGGGTTTTTTCGTGGAGAAGGGGTTAGGGCTGCTGTTTGCATGAGTTCCCAGAGGTTTCACGCAAACCAAGGCAAGTCTAGGGTTACGGGGAACTCGGGCGCACACATGGGTGCGCCCATGTTGGCTTGGGAACTTGGGCGCATACATAGATGCGCCCATGTTGGTTTTGGGGCTAAGTGGGCTTTCGGTTCGGTTTCGGACTGTTTTTGGGTCGAGGTTAGGTTGGGACTACGAAGGATAGAGCAAAACCCACCTAAGTATGTATTCAAGCTCTTTTCTAGGAAAACTGGACACTTGGGCGCACCTGTGTGCGCGCCCAAGCATAGGCTGAAACTTGGGCGCACCTAGGGTGGCGCCCAAGTTGTCTCTAGTGGGGGTTGTTAGGGCAATCTTCCGTGGGCCATAACTCTTGGACCGTTGGTCGGAATTTAATGTTCTATATACCGTTGGAAAGCTCTTGAAATGTAGAATCTGTTGGTTCATACCTAATAATGATCAGAGGTCGGGAAATGGCAGGGACCTGGGGTTCAGTTGACCTAGGGTTTGGTTCGGGTTGAATTTGGACTAAAACAAAGGGAATTGGACTTGGGCGCACTTGTGGGGGAGCCCAAGTGGATTTTAGAACTTGGGCGCACACACAAGCGTGCCCATGTTATCTTATGGGTCAAAAGGGCGTGGGGTTTGGTTTTGGATTGCTTTCGGATTGAGAATGGGCTGGAACTATGAAGAATGGAGAGGAACCAACTTAAATGTGCATCAGAGTATGATATAGGGTAACCAGAGACTTGGGCGCACTTGCGTGTGCGCCCAAGTGTGTCCTTGGAGCCTGGGCGCAGCTGAGTGTGCGCCCAAGTGGAGCTTGGAACTTGGGCGCACCTATATGGGCGCCCAAGTGTGCCCCTGGTGCGGTATCACTTGTGTAGTCTTCCGAGGGCCATATCTTTTGATCCATTGGTCGGAATTTGACGTTCTATATATCATCGGAAAGCTCTCGGAACGTAGAATCTTGTGGTCTGTAGCTCCTAATATTCAGAGGTAAGGAAAAGTAAGGGATACTCGGATCAATGATTTCAACCTCTTAACCCATGTTAATCATATTGTACTTAGGCAAACTATGTGTAGTTTCTCTAAGAATAACCTGAGTGTCTTCTATATAATATGGCAAGGGTTTGGAATAGTGTTATAGTCCATGCCTGGTATGAGTAGTGGGTCGAACTCGAGATCTCAACGCGATTCGGCCTTTTCTCTCACAAATTCTATGAATTGTTGAACTAAGTCTAAAATTATCAACAAGCATCTTCATCGTCGTTAATTAATTTTAATTATGCCATTAACCATTCAATTATGGGTGAAATGGGGGCATCATTATATATGATAGGTGTTTAAAGCTATCATAGGGGGCCAAAATGAGGTGTCTACAGTATGCCCCTCTTTGGAGAGCAACACGTGGAGAGTTGTGCTCCAAAGAAAGTAGACACACCACTCATGACTCACGGGAGCTTTTGAGCTCGCGGGAGTGGCCGCCTACGGATGTATGCAATTGCAAACTCGTTCTAAAGGTGATGTTCACTTTTCTAGGATCGATCCTGATTCAGGGGAAAAAATAAAAAAAAAGAAGAAGTTACGTGCCTACTGATTTGATTGGAAACCCGAGATCTGTGCCTCGGTGCCTGTGGTATTGCCACGTGGCGGGTTGGGAACTGTGCCCCGGTTGCTTAATTTAAAAGGATGGTGGGAACTGTGCCCCAGTGGTCTGAATCAGAAGTCGATCTTTCGATTAGCTAAGTCACTATTAAAATTTCATTTGTTCTTGCAATAGAGTTTTATTCAGTTTGTCACATATAATGTCTTTTGACTTTCATCCACAGTTGAATGCTTAAGGCATAGTTAAAATTAACTAGCAATAGTGGAGATCTTGAAGGCAATCACAAACATAGTTCAAGCAATGGTGTGAGGTGCATGTGAGAATGAGATGCATTTTTTTATTTTTTTTTGAAAAGAGATTTTATTTTGAAACTCGGGTATGCATCGAAAAAGCTAAATCAATGGGAAATGTTCACCGGAATAACCGTCACTCTCTAGGGATCTTGGTCTTCACCCAAGCTTGGATGAGAACCTGAGATAGATTCGATCATCGGTTCGTGCTTATCATGGAGAGTTTCGAGTTACACGGATTCCATTTTCCAACGTCAAGATTTGAGTCGGCAAACACCACAATTCGTAACAACACGGTATTATGGTCACCATACCGATAATTATATGCGCTTAAGGGAGGCCTACGACGACTCAATTTTCCAGACGTGAGGTAAAATCATGAAAATCCATAGTTAGGTGTACTTACCTCAAGAGCTTTTCATAAATCCGACGATGGAGCTCATTGTCGCTTTCCTTCGTTGTCCATTTGCAGAAGTTTGTGTCATTCATCCCCATCAGCGTGTTTGAATCACTTTTGTTATTCTCATTCATGGGTTGTAAATCTGCAGTGGATAAACACTAAAAGATTCTGCACTCTTGCTTGTTAGTACTCAATTTTATAACTTGCAGAAATAGTAATTTTAATTGCTACTGATGGAGATGACATGGAATGCACAATATTAGATGTATGTGTGATGGGACTAGAGTGTATGCAATGAGATCCCATGTGGAAGGGTGATGTCCGGTGAGCACTACTCTCTTCTTCTTCTTCTTCTTGTTTTTTTTGGCCACTCAGATGCTTTCATTACTCTCTTTTGGTTATTATTTGTTGTTGCCTTCGTTTGAATTGATTAGTAATCATCAAAGAACCATTTTGGTCTTGAATCTATGCATTGCGGGGTCCTCCGGCCTAAAACATAGGGTTGGGCGCACATGGAGGGGCGCCCAGGTGTTCCTGTGCACTTGGGCGCAACTCTATGTGCGCCCAAGTAGTCTCTCCTACTCGGTTTAGAGTTCTTGTGAGGTGGTTATACGAGGTGTCCTCCATGGGGTAGAATTGAAGAGTTGGGCGCCACTAGGAGTGCGCCCAAGTGGCATTCTCCTTCTTGGCTTAGAATTCTCGCGAAGTTTGGAAAAGTGAAGAACTTGGGCGCCAGTAGGAGTGCGCCCAAGTGGCCTTCTTCTTCTTTTGAAACTAGGATACTAACCTATAAATGGGAGGGCTGCCTATGGGTTTCTCCAAGTTTTTCCACTCCTCAAACTTCGAGTTCCAGGGTCTTTGCTCTCCTTCTTGTCTTTAAGTAAGCACTCTTTTCACTCTTTTGGTCTTGAATTATGCAACATGTTTTCTATTTGTTTTGCTCTTCCTTGAGGGATGATGGGATGTGCTTTCATGTTTCAATCTTAGATTAGTTCTGACTCTAGCAATGCTAATGTGTTTTTTTTTATTATTTATTATTATTATTTTTATTAATATGTTGCATTGCATTAGTGATACTTGCTTGAGCAAAAAGGGCATGTTTTTAGTTTCCTAAAGACCTGAAAGTGATTTGTCAGTACCCTTGGGGAACTCGCCTCACGGATCTCAAGGGTTATGATGAATAGTTTTGGGTTGAACCGGACCCACATGGGATGAAATTCATAAGATAAACTTGGGCGCCACCCCTGGTGCGCCCAAGTGATCTTCTACTTTTTTTTTTTTTTTTTTTTTTTTCTATTATTCAAGTGGAGAGTCTCTAAGGTTGGGTGTTTTTGTTCGCAGGTTTGACTTCATTCAATGGCTGGTTTCCCCGTCTTTTCATTCACCATCGGCGTTGGTGCAGGTCCTGATGCTTGCAAGCCTTATGTGCCAGGGGAGGAATACTGGTCCCCTGGAACTGAGATGATAGGTTACCACGACTCCGAGGATCGAGCGGAATTCTATCTTGGGCATGAGTCGTCCATTCCCGCTATTTATGACTGTGTGTTTGAATTTGAAAAGATAATGGATCAACGTCTTGCTGAAGTCAAGCGCGAGACGTATGATCTGCTAGTTGCTAAATACAAACGAATTTGCGGGCTATACGGAGACTTGTGTGTCGTTGTGAGGACTGCCCTTGGTAGGTTGCGAGGTTATACTGGGCTCATGGAGGACTTACCGGGTTTTGTCAACGAGGTGCTTCAGTCCCTCTTATGGAGCTTGATAGACCTCAGAGCAATGCTGGGGGTTTGGGAAGCTACCAAAACTGCAAGTGAAAGGGCTCCAATCGATGACTTCAATACCTTGCAAAGGCAGATGGATCAGCTGGAGCCCATGACCATGTCTTGCCCCCATGAGGCTGAAGCGTGCATTCCCAGGCGTTATAGGAAATATTTCGAGATGCAGAACACTACACTTTCAGCGCTCATTCACCCAGTATATACCGCCCTTCAGGACGACTCTGGACATATCCGAGAGATTTGTGATGCCCTTCGTAATCCCCTAAATAATCTCAATGAAATACAAGGGCAGCTCGAGGCTCACATCGCAGGGATGGAGACGCAGATGGCTCGTTTCCCAGTCTTCAACGGCATGATTCACCCATTCTAAATGACTCACCAGGAGTCCTCATTTTAGGCTAGGTTGTGATCAAAGGGTTGGGTCATTAGGACCGCTAATAGTAGTCATAAGCCTCAAGTAGGATTTGGAGGCGGAAATGATTACCTCTTCTCGTTTTAGCTTGTGCCTAGGGCAGTTAGTTTAATTTGTCACTCCACTGTTAAACAATTCCTATCAGAATTTAATATAAAAACAATGTAGATTTTATGATTCCCTTTTCTTTGCTTTTTTTTTTGTTTATTTTTATTTTATTATGTGATGATGCTTTAGTCTTAAATAATGGTGACTTCTCATTGCTGTGATACTATGATTAGGAGTTATGAGATTTAATCAGGAATTATTAATGTATGATGAATGGGTGATGACTAATTAATCTCATGGATTTTCTTTTATGTACTGTAATTGAGTTCATGATTATGGGGGATGTTTAAGTTCCTTAATTAACCGTTTTCTTTATGTTTATGTCTCTTTTTTATTTTATTTATTATTATTATATATATATATTTTTAGAAGAGATACAGGGTTGTGCTTAAGGTGTGTCCCCCATAGAGATGGACTCCACCATATGATGGGGCTGGGCCATCCAGCGCCCAGCCTTGTGCGTGCTTTAGGTTACAGGGTTGCCCCCTTTTCCCTCTTTCTTTTGTTTTCATTTCATTCTCTATTTCCCTCTCTTTCTTATCTTTCGTTCTTCACTTCTTCTTTCTCTTTTGAGTGTGAGTTCAGGTGGAAACAGAGGAGCTGGGAGTGGAGTGGATAAGGAAAGGGGCAAGGGAAGTGCAGCGCAGGCTTGCTGGCGCTCAGGTATGTGGGTCATTCTTTCCCTCCTTCTATTCTTTCTTCCCTCTTCTTTTTTTTTTTTTTTTTTTTGAATGCTGCTGCTGCCATTTCAGGTGAAGGACGAGTGGGCTGAGGAGCAGGAGAAGGAAAGAGAAAAGAGAGGAGAGGGGAGTTCTTCCTGAGCGGCCCAGGTATGTAGATTTTGGTCTTTCTCTTTTCTTTTCTCTTTTTTTTTTTTATTCTTTATCACTCCTCTCCCCCCCCCCTTTTTTTTTTTTTTAACTCTCAGGTGGAGGCCGTGAATGAGCTGAGGAGGAGAAGAAGGAAACAGAGGAGGGAGAGGGTCAGGTATGTTGCTCCCTTCATCTCTATTTCTATTTCCATTCTCTTGCTCCCTTTTTTTTTTTTTTTTTTTTTTTTTTTTGAACCTGCTGTCATTGTTGTAGGTGAAAGACGATTGGAGGAAGAGAAAACAGAGAGGAGAGGAAAGAGGAAGGAAAGGAAGGAAACAGAGGACCAGGTACGTGTTTCATTCTCCCTTTTTTTTTTTTTTTTTTTTTGAATCGGTTGTTGTTGTCTGTTGGTGAAGGACGAGTGAAAACAGCAGTGGAGAAGAAGCCGCACAGGGTCTAGAGCGTCCAGGTGTGTGGGTCCCGCCCCCTTTCATCTATGCATTCTTTTCTCTTTTTTTTTTTTTTTTGTTTTGGTTGCAGAATGGAGTGTTGGGGCTCGGTTTTGGCCAAGGGCAGCCATGGGCGTGGTTGATTTTGGTGAGGGAAGAAGTGGGGAGTTGTCTCAGCTGTGAGGTTGGCAATTGCACCCCCCCTGATTCAGATTTGAAGAAAGATTGCATAACGGGGAGTCCTATGATAAAATCAGTTTGGGTGGAGAGTGTAAATGGCTGTGAGTAGTTGGAATTGATGGAATGATGAGAAGTGGGATTCGGCGTGATTCATGGAGGTTAATAGCCATAATGGAGGTGGTTCAGTTTATTGAACAATTCCATTAGTCTTGGGAGATAATGTGGCGAATATGATTTTGGATTCTCATCACAGATCTTAACCACTGAAGGATTGGGCATATTTTTTTTTTATTATATATATTTATTTTATTTTATTCTTTCAGGGATTTGTCCAAGTTTGTGGAGCATTTGTTTTGTTTTGTTTCTGATAATACCGTGATGTCTTTTATGCTCGCTTTCATAGTTGTGAATAAGTTGCAAATCTCCTGCTCTCTCTTTTGTTTTTGTTTGTTTGCATGGAAGGGTGAATTTGATAGTGGAGGGGTGTAATAATCAGATTGTGATGGGACAGTGGACAAAATCAGGGGGTTGCTTCAGCTCAGACGGGGCTCACCTTGCTTGTTCTCATTATCATTATTATTATTTATTATTGTTATTGGTTTCAGTTTTGTTCTTTGATTAATTCACTTCAGAACTGGTTTGGCCCCTGTTTTCCAATTTGATGTCTCTTCTGGATTCATTTTGGTGGTCTTGTGCAATCTTCTATGTGACCTCTTCAAAGTTAAAACCTCCCCTTTTGCTCATGCATTTCTAAATCCATGGTTTCTCATATATGCTCTCTTTTTTTTTTTTTTTTTTTTTTTTTTTTTTTTTTTTTGGAATGTGCAGGATGGCTAAGACGAGGCTCGCTGGTAAGAGGACCTCAACTATGGTTGAGTCGGGAGAGGGTCCGTCGAGAGATTGCGAGGGCGTTCCCTTAGATAGACTCGCGGAGGACCCCGATGTTGGACTTACCGGGGAGCCCGAGGCGGGGCAGAATACGGCTCGGCCTGGAAAGAGGCACAAGAAGCAACGAACTAAAGAAGATCCCCATCTTGCCGACGAGATAAGAGCGGGCAAGGTAGTGATACTTAGTCCTTTCCGTATTGCATCTTACCATTACTCATCTTTAAGTCTCTGGGCTAATGATCATGATGTTTCTCTAAATTTCAGCTTGTACCTCTTGCTCAGATGAGGGTGGGGTGGCTTAAGGTGAAAGAGTGGTGGACGGAGCTGCCGGACATTCTGAAGGATCGTCTCCGAGCCATGGGTTTCGGAGATTTTATGTCGATTGTAGCTTTCCGAGTTGACCGCTGTCTGATTAGCGCGCTTTCGGAGAGATGGAGGGATGAGACTCATTCTTTCCATTTCCCGACCGGCGAGATGACTATCACCCTTGAGGACATAGCGCGAGGTTGGGGTCTGAGGGTGAGTGGTCTGCCTGTTTCGACTGGTGCAGCTGACGCTAATCCAGAGCTCATTCGGCCCTTGCTCCAGCGCTTGTTTGGCGCACGGCCTTACCTTGGCTCTAGCCAGATTGACATCGGGTGGCTATGGGAGGCTTATGGCCCTACACGGGCGGAGATTCTAGACAGTGAGTATTCTCCCTTTTGTTCTTGTAATCTTTGATCCATTTGCTCACTCGTTCATCATCGTTTCTTATGCAATCTAGGTTGGACTCGTGATCAGGCAGAGCTCTTTGCTGGTCATGGGGTGCAGATGGCAGCTGCCGGAGGTTCACCGATTAGGGGTGGAGACGGTGGACCTGCCCCGACTCCTACCGAATGGACGGGCATGGCTGAGGGCGAGGGCGCGGTTAGCGACTCTGATGATGAGGAGTATATAGCGCCTCTGGACGAGCTACTTGTGTCCGATGATAGTGATGACTCGATGGATGACGGGGGTAGCGAGGATGAGAGGGGTGGCGACAGAGTGGCGGCCGGAGACGATGAGGGTGGTGATGATGTTGTCCCTCCTCCAGGTAAATTCTCAGGTTTATTCCTTCCCCTCATTATTTTGGCAGCTAATGTTTATAATTACCTTTTCCATTTGTAGAGTATGAGTGTAGAGAGGTACCAGTCGATGGGTACTACCACCGGAAGAGAGTGGGGATCCCTTGCGAGACCTTTTACGTGACGGGTGAGTAGTAAACCACAATTTTAATATTGCTTCTCGTAAACGGATGAGCATTACTAATTGTAAACCTTTGTCAATTTGGCAGGGAAAAAGGGGACCCGACCCGACGTCGCATTGAGGCGTCCTAGATTATCATCGGCTAGGCAAGGCGAGGATGAGAGCCTTCGTGCGTTCCTCCTCTATTTCTTTGGGAAATGCCTATTTGCGAATGCCACAGGCAACAGAATGTCTGGCACCCTACTCAGGTTCGTAGATGATCTGAGCCGGGTCGGTGATTACGCCTGGGGTGCAGCAGCTCTTGCCTTCCTTTTTCGTAGCCTAGATGATAGATGCCGGGTCCAGAGGGGCCACAGGAGTCTTCGGGGCTTTGTCCCGATTCTTCAGGTAAATGAGTTTCTCATATTTGTTAACTTTCTGCTTTGAACATTCCGCCTGACTAATGATTTAACTGTTTGGAAACAGGTATGGATGTGGGAACATATCCTGCAGGGTCGCCCCGAGCGTTTGCCAGTGCGGTTGAGCCTTGCTCCCCGGGCGGCGCAGTGGTATCCGAATGCTAATGTGCGGGGTTTCGCTGACATCCGACCTTCAGAGCTGGCGAAGCGAACTAAAGGTTTGAGAATGAGGCCGGATGAACAGGGCTACCGCTTCATCTTGAACGAGTTGATGGACCGGGAGGTAAGTTATTCTTTCTCTTTCTCTTCCTTCTAAGCTGTTAGCTTGTTTTGGGATTAGGCCAAAGTCGGCCACCCTTTTCCTTGGGTTGCTAATGGTTGACATCCTTCGGGGCTATGCTTTTTCTCCCCCCCCTTTTTTTTTTTTTAGATCATTTGGTGTCCTTACCATGGCGGTCCTGATGATGAGTTGGGGACGGTGCGAGAGGGGGTGCATTTATTTGCGAGAGATATATGGCTTCATGCCCCTCAGATTGTTTCTAGGCTTGTCGTGAGCCGAGTTGCTCGCCAGTTCGGTGGTCGTCAGGTCGTCCTACCTCCTGAACTTGCCATGAGTCATTCATATAGGGGATGGTGCAAAGTGATATTTAGTCATCCTCATCCGCACCAGCTTGAAATAAATGATTGGGATGGAGGGGGACAAGCGCCTACCTTCAGCGCGGATGAAGAGGCATCACGCGATTATGAGCAGCGCTGGAGGGACAACACGCACCGGTACATACTGCCTGAGTCGTATTCTGGCGGATCTTCCTATTCTATCCGAAATTGCGCTGAGGCGATGGAGACGTTGCTATCACTTCGGGTAATCATTTAATCCTTTCTACTTATCTGACTTGATATTGTCCCTTATTCTCGATCTAATCCACCATGTTGTTTTCTTATTTCAGGCGGCTTCCTCAGCTGGGATGGGGTGTGAAGGGACTCGTCCATTAGGTGACAATTCAGGCGAGGTAAATTCCACCAAGTTCATGAACCTTATATATACATATATATATGTATATCTTTTATCCTCCCTTTCTAATTGTTCCCATTGTACCTCATGGTAGGGGACCTCTACAAGAGTGATGTCTGATGTTGAGTTAGCCCTTCGGGAGGAGGTACTCCGGCTATCCACGTTGGTGGGAGAGAAGGTAATATACCTGTTCAATTCGTAATATGGGGATTGGGGGTACTATCCTTTGGTGTTGTGTGCCAGAGAGCTCATTTATTGCACCATACACTTCGTGACCTTAGGGGGCCATGACGATGGGACTACATGCGTCCTTTGTGGCTAAGGAGGCACGGGAATCATGATCCCTCGTCTATTGTAAAAAGTAATGCCTTGAGCCCACTGACTCTTTTTTTACTTTGTCCAGATGGATCCACAAAAGGAATTGCGATCGGGCGATGCCATCATTGATACCCCGGCAGACACCTCTGAGGTAAAAGGTTATTAACCCAATCTTCACCGCAAATTAAAACTTATGACATCTAATTGCTTGTGCAGAGGGATAGGGATTTGGCTGCGTCCGAGGCTGTGAGGTTGAGATTGGAGGGCGAGTTGCAGACACTGCGAGCTGAGATGGACCGACTAAAGGTTAGTAAGGCTCAAACTTTTATTGCGTCGTCCCTTTTTTTTTTTTTTAACGACTGATCCCTGACTGTCTGCCTTTATGATCTTTAGGAGGAGGCTCGTAGTGAGCGTGATAGAGCGCTTGCGGAGAGAGTTGTCTTAACGGCACAGGTATGAGTCCTACTTGTGTGATACTTCGATCTCAATATTTCATTCGTTGCTGATGTGGCTTGTAATCTTGTGATTTGCAGGTTAACGAGCTACGCGCCAAGCTTGTGAGCTATGAGGCTTCTACGCAAGTGAGGGCCCTTTTCCTTTTAAGTCCTCTATTTGTTGTTACAAGGTTTGTTGAATGTAATGTTTCCTTAAAATCTCGTCTTGCAGAGTGGTGCTATCGTTGCTTCCGTTCCTCCACGTCTCAGCCCGGGTGAGGAGAGGGCTCTTATCCAGGATCAGTACAACGACCGCATGGATCGAATGGCGCGATGTCATGAGGAGGTGGTTGCTGATCCGCGAAGGCGCCTTGATCGATATCGCCAGAGGGCGGAAGAGAGAGGTTATGCGTTTTCGGACTCGATGCGAGCTCCTTCTCAACGTGCTCTTGGTCCGTCTTCATTTGCTTCGTCGGCTCGTCATAATGGAGCTGCTTCATAGGGTTATCGTCCTTCGATTGATCCCCTAGGGACCCATCCCTTGTGTATCCTTGTTCTGTGTTGTATTCATACATGCTGGCCATGTATTTATGTTATTTCATGTTGTACTTGGCTCATGGCGTGGGCTCGCATGTATTTGATCTGAGATGTATTATGTGTATGTATGTACCACGTATGTGTAGTTGATATAATATGTTTTAATGCCTTAGAAGAGCTATGGTTGGTGTGGTTGATTGATGAGGAGCTTTTGTGGGGGTGTCGGGGAATATACGAAGTGTTTTTCTTCACAGGTAACATGTTTCTTGTATCCGGAAATTTTCCGGGGGCTAAAAAACAAGGGGAGATGCTGCCGAAATTTTTCTAGAATTTCTCGAAATTCGTGCTCTAAGCATGGATCTCGTATGGAAGGCCATCGGTAATCAGAGATAGCCGGTAATGAAACCTATACAATAGACCAAATGACTACACTTTCGTACCGGAGCTGTAACATAGACTTAGGGTTCTCACACAATGGGAGTGCCTGGGTGTGTGATGCTTGTGGCCTAGGCAGTTCTATGTTTTAAGGCATTGACATTGCTAACTATAAATGTAAAGACAGAGTTTCAAGATAACTGCATTTTTTTAATAGCACGGCGTGATATCATAGAAAAGGTATGGACAATAGGCATTTATAATTAAATTCATCATAAAGCATCATAACAGGCATAATTTATATATCTCAAATTTAAATACCACCACTGTATTCTTTTCAAATCATGAGGAGTTGTGCGCAGAATAATGCATGTAAAAATAAAAAAATGCCCCAGCTTGTGGGATGTTTTGGATGTGATCGGGGTTGGGTTCCCTGCAAGGTCTCAAAACAAACTTGTTAGTTCAATATTTTTATGCCCCCTGCATAGTCTGGCTAAGGTAATATTTTCTTTCTCGGTAAAAATGTCAGAGGACCGTTTTGGCATTTAAGCTTTGGGAAAGAACAAGATGGGATTGATACCTTAGGGGAAGTGTTCTTTACTGCATCCAATCAAAAGTCGTTAGTAACGAAAGCATGCATGAGGTGAGTGTGTGCGCAGGCTAGTGAGTGCCCGTGACAATCGTGTATGATGAGGACCCAGATGGGGAGGCCGTGTAAGATAGATAGATGTTAATAAGAATGCACATATATATATATAAAAAATGCCCCAGCATAAGACTAGTGTTCATTTGGGTTGTGGGTGAGGGCGTAAAGGTAGATTAGCTTCTCGATCCATGATTTTCATTTTGGTGGTAATGTGCTCATCCCTAACTTTCCTTTGGAGGTCGAACCCTCACGGGCCGCCTTTTGTAGCTGTTTAGTCTTTTCGGTTGACCTTTGGAGAGCACCTGACTGCCTCCAGGGCTCATTTGTGAGTAATGTGTGTGTGTGGGTTGGTGAGTCACCGTGCTACCTTAGTGTTGTGGTTTTCGACCACCTTCTGCTTAGTTCGCCCGATGAGTACCCATGTCACTCCAGCGAGCCTTAACTCTAATAGATATTTTTTTTTTTTTTTTTTTTGTGACCGTGCAATGCCTGGGGTCCTTTAAGCTTCTAATCAACCCATGTAACGAGCATTCAGCCAATGACTCCCAAACCAGGTGGCTTTAGGGCACTGAGTATGTAAATACCTCTACGGGCTTACTAGCTCGAGTTAAAAAAGGCTACGAACCCAGACTAGTCAAAAGACTTTTATTCTTTTCAGGACTTCTAACTAAATATATATATATATATAATTTTTTTTAAACATGTGATTGTGCAATGTCTAGGTCTCTTAAGCTTTCTAATTAACCCATGCAACGAGCATTCGGCCAATGACTCCCAAACCAGGTGGCTTTAGGGCACTGAGTATGTAAATACCTCTACGGGCTTACTGGCTCGGGTCAAAAAGGCTACAAACCCAAACTAGTCACGTTTTTTTTTTTTTTTTTTTTTTTTTTTTTTTTTTTTTGAAATAAAAAGCTTTCATGACACGGGCGATCCCACCTTCAAACCTTTACATTGGGTGACTTCAGCCGTGCAAAATTTGTGTGGGGTAGACTCACCATTTTGTGTGTTTTTTTTAGGTGCTAGTGTGTGTTTGAGTTCCAAGTTTACTCAATGTGCATCTCTTCGGTCCTCCTACGGGATTTCTTCAACTACGCTAAGGGGCAAGGAGGGTCATATTCTGCAAGAAGTAGGGAAGGGTCAAACTGTGTACCTTTTTAGGTACATAGCATTCCATGGATCGGGGAGTTGTTCCCCTTCTGCATTTACTAGTCTGTATGCATTCCCAGAATATATTTCTTTAATTACATAAGGGCCTTCCCAATTGGGTCGTAACTTACCTCTGAGATGCGGAAGCTGGGATGGAGTGATGCGCTTTAGCACGAAATCACCAACTTTGAATCTTCGTTCTTTGACATGCTTGTTGTAGGCTCTGGCAATCCGCTTCCGATACACTTGTGCATGCTCTGCTGCCTTCATTCTTTTCTCATCGAGTGGGTCTAGCTGAAGTAGTAGTGCTTCTCTCCTCTGATCTTCTGTTATATCTTCATTTAATTGGACGCGCAGTGACGGGTGAAGGACCTCGAGTGGAAGGACTGCTTCCGTTCCGTAGGTTAAAGAGTATGGGGTTTCTCTAGTAGGAGTTCTTATAGAAGTCCGGTACCCCCACAACGCTTCAACCAAACGGTCTGGCCAATCATTACCTTTGGCGGTTTGCACAGTCTTCTTGATGATCTTCAGTAAGGTCTTGTTGGTGGCTTCGGCTTGACCATTTGCTTGGGGATAATATGGGGTTGAATGATGCAATTCTATGTTATATTTTGTGCACAACTCATTCATTTGTTGAGATATAAATTGGGGGCCATTGTCTGTTATGAATACCTTAGGGATGCCAAACCTGGCTATTATATTCTTTTTGATGAATTTAACTACAGAGGTAGCCTTAATATTTACATATGCCTCTGCTTCTGCCCATTTAGTGTAACATTCTGTAGCTGTTAATATGAATGCCTCGGGCAGTTCTTAAATCTCCTAATGTTGTCAACCAAGCTACCCTCTTTAGTAACCCCTAATTTAGAGACATCCATTCATCATTTATAATTGCGGTTCATAGGGCAGTCCCGATTTTGAAACAATCGGCAAAATCTGCAACCGATCTCACTAATTCTACTCGTGACCTTTTCTAGTCGCGATTGTTCTACTAGAGGGATTTTTCACTGCTTTGGCTCGCCTATGCCTTTTTATGATGATCAGACAATTGCGTTTTTATATTGTTTATACTTCCTTTTTCTGTAAATTTTTTTTTTTTAGGTTTTTAGGGTTTTTTTTGTGGTTTTTATTTTTTTTTTTTTTTTTGCATAATCTTATGTAGTAACTAATTCATTCGGGCTTGCTTGAATTTGCAACCCTTCATTGGCATGAAGCCTAGGGTCGGCCTAGCATGATTATGATTTTCCATTGTGTGTGCTAGTGATGTGTTGCGCATTTTGAATATTTTGACTACTCGAAAACGTGCGCGTTTAAGGCCTCTTGACCTACGCGTTTTTATTAGTGGATATTTGATCTGGGCCTTATCATTTTGCTCTCTTCGGAAACGAGAGCGTTGAAACATTTTCGACCTCCGCCATTTGGGCTTTGGTCTGATGACAATATATCTCACTTGTATTTTATTATGGTGTCTTCTTTGAAACCTGTGATTTGTTATTTGTAGTTCAGGTCCTAAAATGATGTATTTAGTCCATAAGTTTTTATTTTGGTTCATCCGGAAACGAGACCGTTGAAATATTTTAGACCTCCGCCATTTGGGCCTTGGTCTCATATTAAAGAGTTTCATATGTGTCTCATTATGTTGATTTCTTTGAGAACGTGGATATGACTTCGCTCGTTGATGCATTAAGATAAGACTCTTATATTTTGGACCTCCGCCATTTAGGCCTCGGTCTTAAAGAGTTTGAACAATTAAGAGATTTGTGATCTTTGAATGATGGTTCCCTATTTTTACTTGATGATCTCCGGTCTTTTGTTTTCCTAATTGTTCGACCCTCATATTTTGTGTGAACTGTATGAGTTTTCCTTTTTCTTTGGGCTCTAGGTTTTGTTGTAGTGCGTCTAGCTTCCTTAAATGTAGTTCGTCCATGTTTTGGAAGGTGTGCTCTAAATTTTCTTTGTAACCTAGCAGACTTACATCGTGAAAGTCTTTGAGCAAGGGTGTAATCTTGAAGTTTTGGTTGTGTCACTACTGGATGGTCATGTGGGATAAGAATTTCTTCAGTTGTGTGGATTTTTACATTATTCTTTGGGACTATCGGAATCTTAGGTGGCACGTTTGGGTTAACACCTGAAAGTTCTTCTACAGTCAAATCTCCGAAAGTCCTTCCTAGAGCTTTGGGAGTGGTCTCAATTCTTTCTTGGAAACTAATTGGACCAAACTCTATTTGGCTTTCTAATTCGGGAATGATCTCTATTGTTGTGTTTGAATTTTGCTCTTTATGGGCAGGGTACCATTCTAGGTGAAGGATCGGAGTTGGATCAACTCTTGGAAGTTGTCTCTTCTCAAAGTATTCTTTGTAATCTTGGCTCATGATTATTGGATTGGTCAAGGGCGGGCATGGTAAACCCTTTAGAATACTCTGAAGTCTTAGCCTTGCATTTAGATGGGCCTTAATCAAGGCAAATACAGGACTAGGCTCTATCTCATTGTGGAAGTCATGTTTTTCCTTTGAGATCGGTTTAATTATATCGTTATCCTTTGATCTTCTAACAGGGTTTGACCTATGAGGCTCACTAGTGAAGACATCATTTGATTGTGGTTCCTCCTCTAGGGTCTTTTCTACTGAGTGGTTAGGGTCTAGTTGAGGGCTTCCTTGTTGGATTTCAATGATAGGCCTAACAGTCTCTTGGTGTTGATTCTTAGGCGGTGCTTTGATTGCTACGATAGATTCGGATGGCTTTATTCGTTCTAATGGCATGCTTGACCTAATCAGCATCTTTCTAACCTCGGATTTGAGTTTCTCTATGTCCTTTTGTAATTCGTTAAACATGTTCGTATCTAAAAATTCAAATCCAGACTCTTTGTTAACCTTTCTTGGTTTAGCTGGTGTTGGAATGGGATCAAGATGTATGGGTTTGGGTTTAGGAAAGTCTTGTTCATCATTTGGTTGCATGTTTGTTTGTCTTTGGATCATGATTTGGGTTTTGCATGATGGTCTGGGATTCAAGTTCTTTCGTTTATAATGCAATCTATGTCTTTTAGTGGTATTCGTCTTAGATTGATCAGATTCTGGATCTTGTATGATTTTGTTCATTTGTGTTTGGTGCTTTATTTCAAATGAAGATGGTTTAACCAGTCTATGAGTTTCCACACTTGATTCTAAGTCATTTGATTCAAACCTGACTGGTTCTTGTGTTTCAGATCTTATGACATCAAAATCTTTAATTAATTCATCCGCTCGATCCATTTGATGGTCAAGTATCTTCATCGTCGTCGTGAATTCAGATTCTTCATGTGGGTCATTAGGTTGTACTGTCTCGTCTGTCTTCGAATGAATCGTTATGTCTTTTATTTGTTGTGTGGAATGATCTTCATTTGGTCGTGTTTGGGGTAGCATTTGTGATGTTGGTATTTTTGATCGGATGATTGTTTGTGATTGATCTAGTTTGTTCATTTGATGCGTAGTGATCTGGCTTTTATCATCCCAAGGTGTTTCATGTTGTTTGTAATCTTCATTAAGCATATCATAAAATTCCTCAGGAGGCATGTCTTTAAAGATGGGGTCGTAAATCTCATCAGAAGATTCAAAAGTTTGGTCATTTGGTGGATAATAGGTTACTTCAGGAGCTAAATTTGTCAAACATGGAGGATCATAGGTCCAATTCTTGAGAACATGATCTATTGGGGAATTAATTATGGTATATGGCGTGTCTATGGTTTCTTCGTTTTCGAGTTGATGGAAGGGAGCAAAATATGTTCTAAGAATTCGTATCCCCTCTTTTACCTCGTAGCCTTTCCATAATGTTGGGATCTTGATCTCTTCGATCATAAGTCTTCTTAGAGTTTCTGAGATTAGTCCAAGTTCCCATTCTAGATATTCACCACATATAAATTGTTCTTCTAGGGGCTTCCCTGTGTTTGCATACGGATCATTCTTTGGAGTGATACTCTTAAACCAGTCTAGGTCGGGCAACTCTAGCTCACTTATGTCCACCATCCTAGCAAACTTTTCCTGGACCTGTTTTCGAGATACTTTGGCTTTACGTGGTAAAAATGGATTTTGTGTTCTAGCATCTGTGGTTGAATTTATGTCGTGGTTCTGATTGGATGTTTGACTAAGTTGGTCGGTCGGAGCGTGAGTGGATTGTTGATTTATGACCGCTGGAGATTGGGTGGGTGGATGGATTGTGTTGGATGGTATGGTTGGGCGTGGTTGGAATTGGTCAACGGTCATGGTGGGTGATGTTGTTTGGTTGAATGGTGAGGGTTGGGTGGGATGATGGCTTTCATTGGATGGCGTGGATAGGGATGGTTGATAGGTCGGATAAGGATGCATGGTTATGGAAGGTCGGATTGGTTGATTGAATTGATGAGGTTGGATGGTTTGGATTGGTGAAGGGATTTGATTGGATGAGATGGTCATGGGAGGTTGGATGGTTTGGATTGGTGAAGGAATTTGACTAGATGGGATGGTTTGGATGGACTGGTTGGTTGGAATGGGTGAAGGAGTCTGATTGGATGGAATGACCTGGATGGATTGGTATGTTTGAATGGGAGGGGGAGTCTGATTGGATGGAATGGTTTGGACGGATTGGTAGGTTTGATTATGATGGATTAAGATTTGGTTTGTTGTTATATATTGTGTGTTTTGGATGTAGATTCGTTGATTATTAAGGTTTAAATTTTGATTTATGTCATGATCAATGTTTTGATTATTTAAATTTGTGTGCGCTGTGTTTTGATTTGGTTGAGTGTAATATTGTCGAGTTGGTTGGGAAGTAGTTTGACATGATTGGGGATTATGGATTGGGCCATGGTTTGGTCTCGCGTGCTCATAAGAGGTGTGATTGTTTAAGTCTTCGTTTGCGTAAAAGTGTCGTCTAGATCTAAGGGGAGAAGCTTCAGTTATTATGGTTTGGTTAGAAAGGAATTGATAATCTTGTGTTTCCTTATGGTAGTGTTGGTTTATATTCGTGTATGAGTTGTTTAAGTTCTGAAAATCTTGAGTCGTGTGGTTCGTGTAAGATTGGTAATTTGAGTCGAGCATGTATGATGTTTGGGATGCAATTGTTCGATGTGGATTTTGATAAGCCATCTTATATTTGATTTCTAAAGCAATTATCAAACAATGTCATGTAACAACACCAAGAGAAAATTTTTTTTTTTTTTTTTTGGTTCAAAATAGAAGGGAGGGAAGAGAAGAGAAAGTTCTTTTTTTTTGTTTTTGGAGGTTTTTTTTTTTTATTGATGAAAGGGGAAAGTTTTAATGATGGTTTTTTATTTTGTTATAATTAGGGAAGGCTTCAGTAGGCGGTCTATTTAGACCTCAGGTTTAAATTTTCGGACTACACTCATAATAACCCTAAACTGAGTGGGACACGGACATTTGATCATTGACCGAATGTTCGTGTCCTAGTATAAAACTCTAGAAAAACCCAAATAAGTGACAGGAAAACAAAAGCTGTCCCATCACGATCGCCAGGCTGTCGGATGTGAATTTTGATCCCCCAGGGGAGGGAAATCGCCATTCATCTATATGTGCTATTTAAATTTTTACATCGAAAATGAGGATTCCGACTACCCTCAAAATCGACGGATCACGATCGCCAGCTACGGTAACGGCCGTAACACCGTTCTTCGGCAAAAACCGAAGAAAAATGGGAGAAATAAGTGGGTGGGTTCTTCTCTCGTCTAATGTGCTGCCGGCAACACACGACGATTTTCCTGTCACATTAATTTGGGTCTCTTTGGGTCAGTTTAATATGGGATCAATTCAGGGTTATGAGTTAGAGTCCAAATAAGGTTAATCCTCACACAGCATAATCATGGTATATCCAAGTAAGACAAAATAACTAAAATAAAGAAAATAAAAAAAGGGGGGGGAGGTGCCAAATATTTAAGAAGAGGATCGGCCCCGTTCCCGGGTACCCCCTTCTAATCCCTTGGCAAAATAGGGTTTAAAGGCTGACTTTTTCAAACCAAAATGATGATGCAAATGAGACTTTGACTTGTGATTTCTGTGTTTTTCGTGTGCGATACACGAGTGATAAAGTGAAAAGCCGATGGGCTGTGATTGATTGAAGGTGGCCGATGGGCCGGTGTTTGTTTTAGAGTGGCCGATGGGCCGAAATAAAAATATGCAAAGTGTGTGAAATCACTCATCTCATCTAATTATTCTCATTTATTCAATTTTAGCAGTCAGTTCTTTATTCCCTTTTATTATTAAGTTCGATTAAATATTTGGCACCTGAGGTGGAGGAAGAAATAAAGGAAAAATCTTTTTGGGTTTATTTTATTGGTTTTATAGTTTTTATGGATTTTTAATATTGGGGCTAGAAGGGCCTAACTACAGGATTTTACTTGGATTTACGTGATTAATGCTTTATTACTGATCATCGGATTAGCCCTAACCTAAGGTCCTAGACCGCCCACATCAGCTCTCCCGGTCCCCTAACGGAACAAGAAAAGTGATGGGACGAAGCCTAATGCTCTAATCTATCTAATGGGGAATCTAATATAATCCTAGGGTGCAAATAGCCTAAGCTTGGCAATTTCTATGCCTAAAGAATTTGGTTATGATCTTAATTGGGTTGGTTTGTTTTAAATTAAAAGTTGGTTAAGAATAATTTAGAGATGCTTTAAGGTTTTGATTAATGTGTTTTTAAATATGTTGAGGTTCTGTTTTAGGTGTTTAAGGTTCTGGAATTTCAGGTTTTGTTTCAAACGACGGAAAGATATCGGAATCGGTGAAGTAGGATTGACGGAGAACTTGGGCGCACTTATAGTTGCGCCTATGTTACTCAGGCAACTTGGGCGCACTTATGGTTGCGCCTAAGTGTCAGGTTCTGTGTGCTTGGGCTGGTGACGATGGTATCGCTATTGATTTCGGAATTCGGGGAGTTTCTATAAGTGTAAGCTTCTGTTTTAATATTGTTTTAGGTTCTGGATTGATTTTACCTTAATGATTTAAGTCCGGAATTCGAATTGTAATCGAGATTCACAACTTGGGCTAGACAGGAAACCTGGGCGCACCTGTGTGTGCGCCTAGGTATTTCTGTGAATATGGGCGCACCTGGGTGGGCGCCCAAGTGGTGCTTTGATGTTGTTTGCTCGTCCGGCTCCGGTTCGAGGTTCCGGTTGGGTTTAAGTTAATTAAGTCTTTAATTTATGGGCTGTTATTGGTTCTGTGATGGTCCTATGATGTTGATTAAAGTCAAGGTTCAAGGTGAATATGGATTCGGAGATCCCGGGTGGAGGCGAACTTGGGCGCACCTGTGGTTGCTCCTATGTTTCCTGAATAACTTGGGTGCACCTATGGTTGCTCCTATCTTTGCTAAAGAACTTAGGCTCACCTCTGGTTGCTCCTATGTTTCCCGAGTAACTTGGGTGCACCTATGGTTGCTCCTATCTTTTCCTGAATAACTTAGGCGCACCTGTGGATGCTCCTATCTTTCTTGAATAACTTGGGCGCACCTATGGTTGCTCCTAAGTGTATGATTCGCGTGCTTTGGTTCTCTACGAGATTCTGTTCACTTAGGCTTGGTGTTTCAGGTGATCTATGTCAATAAATACACGTGGTTTAAGTTCGGGAGTTAAAACGCGACCAATGTGCTTCGGGATTGGAACGAGAAGTTGGGCGCACTTATATGTGAGCCCAGGTTTCTGGGGTAACTTGGGCGCACCTGTAGGGGCGCCCAAGTGTCTGCCTGTTGTGGACCTACTGGTTCGTTCGATTCTATGGTGTTTCTAAGTCGGATTTGTACCTTGGTTGGGGAATGTCTCTATTCTTTGGGTGTGGCTTAGTCCTATCGTCTTTAATTAGGTTTTAATTGGGGATCTTAATTAGGGATTGGTGGCTAAGGTTTTGTTTATTAGGGTTTGATTAATTAGGGGTTTTGGTTCATTTAGGCTTATTAATTAGGATTTTAATTAAGGTTTGTTAATTAGGGTTTTAATTTAGAGTTGTTAATCAATTTTAGGGATTTAGCTAATTAATTATGTGGATTTTAATTTGATGTTTCAATTAGGTATTTTAAGTTGATTAAGTGTTTTAGAATGGGGTTGATCGAATTTATTGATTTACTTAGGCATGAATGAAATATCCTAAAATTAGATACTTAATGTCTACTTCTATAATTCTAACACTTCTTTTAACTACTTTCTTTTCTTTTTTGTTCTCTTCTCTAATTACTAAGGAGTAAGATGAGAGGAGAAGTATTTTATGATTTTGTGATTTTTTTGGTATTTTATGCAATTTATCCTAACCTAAAATGATGATAATTCGATACTTCGAAGTCTAGAAGTTCAGTAATCAATTGAAATTACCACAAAGATAAAGCAGCAAGCTAAATGGAATGCAAAGATATGAAAATGCGGGCCGGAAAACGAATTTGGAACTTGAGCGCACACACAGTTGCTCCCAAGTTTCTCTGCACAACTTGGGCTCACACACAGTTGCTCCCAAGTTCCTCTGCACAACTTGGGCTCACACACAGTTGCTCCCAAGTTCACTGTCTCTTTTTTTTTCCTTATCTTTTGGTATTATATTCCGGTATTCCTTCTAATCCTTTTAACAATTTTCTCAAATCCGAAGACTTTAATACTAACTTTTATAGGGGTAGGCCCGGATCTAAGAAACAGAGTACACGCGAAACGAGAAGTCGGGGCCAAAAGCCTATCCAAAAACTTGGGCGCACACACAGTTGCTCCCAAGTTTTTCCTGCACTTTTCTTCTTCTTTGTTTCTTTTCTCGATACTTTTCGCGCGATTTGGGATGCAAGATTATAGATCTGAAGGTCCCAATAACAATATGTATGAAAAACGAGTTCGGATCTAAGAAATAAATTGTGCTTACTATGAAACTCGAAATTGAAACTTGGAGCAGACACTTGGGCGCACAGATAGTTGCGCCCAAGTGTTCTATTGCACTTTTTTTTTATTTTCTTTTTTTTTTTTTTTTTTCGGATTTTCCTTAATGAAGACAAGATGGATGCAAAGTCTACCCTAATCACGAGTTCAGAATGCAAGAAATAATGCAGATCTACAGAGTAGGGATGATCCTAAGCATGTTACTAATGATGGATGATTGCTAAGTATTAGATCTACTAAAAAAGACTACTATTAATGCAGATCTACAATGCATGCATGATCCTAAGCATATTTCTAAACATTAATGACACTAAATATCAATGGAAGAGAACCTAATCTAGAAATACCGGTTGGAATCGTATCTTTCAAGTCCTAGGTCGAAGCTTTCGCGCGGATCCATGGCTTTGAGAAGCTTTCTCCATTGCTGATCTTGAGAACCAGAAAGCTCCTCTCCTTCTTCTTCCTCCTAGATCTAAAGCTCTCTCTATGGTGGCTACTCTCTTTTCCTCTCTCTTCTTCTAATTTTCTATACTTCTTGGTAGCCTCCCTTGTAAATGACATAAGAGATCCTTATATAAGGGTTTTTTCGTGGAGAAGGGGTTAGGGCTGCTGTTTGCATGAGTTTCCAGAGGTTTCACGCAAACCAAGGCAAGTCTAGGGTTACGGGGAACTCGGGCGCACACATGGGTGCGCCCATGTTGGCTTGGGAACTTGGGCGCATACATAGATGCGCCCATGTTGGTTTTGGGGCTAAGTGGGCTTTCGGTTCGGTTTCGGACTGTTTTTGGGTCGAGGTTAGGTTGGGACTACGAAGGATAGAGCAAAACCCACCTAAGTATGTATTCAAGCTCTTTTCTAGGAAAACTGGACACTTGGGCGCACCTGTGTGTGCGCCCAAGCATAGGCTGAAACTTGGGCGCACCTAGGGTGGCGCCCAAGTTGTCTCTAGTGGGGGTTGTTAGGGCAATCTTCCGTGGGCCATAACTCTTGGACCGTTGGTCGGAATTTAATGTTCTATATACCGTTGGAAAGCTCTTGAAATGTAGAATCTGTTGGTTCATACCTAATAATGATCAGAGGTCGGGAAATGGCAGGGACCTGGGGTTCAGTTGACCTAGGGTTTGGTTCGGGTTGAATTTGGACTAAAACAAAGGGAATTGGACTTGGGCGCACTTGTGGGGGAGCCCAAGTGGATTTTAGAACTTGGGCGCACACACAAGCGTGCCCATGTTATCTTATGGGTCAAAAGGGCGTGGGGTGTGGTTTTGGATTGCTTTCGGATTGAGAATGGGCTGGAACTATGAAGAATGGAGAGGAACCAACTTAAATGTGCATCAGAGTATGATATAGGGTAACCAGAGACTTGCGTGTGCGCCCAAGTGTGTCCTTGGAGCCTGGGCGCAGCTGAGTGTGCGCCCAAGTGGAGCTTGGAACTTGGGCGCACCTATATGGGCGCCCAAGTGTGCCCCTGGTGCGGTATCACTTGTGTAGTCTTCCGAGGGCCATATCTTTTGATCCATTGGTCGGAATTTGACGTTCTATATATCATCGGAAAGTTCTCGGAACGTAGAATCTTGTGGTCTGTAGCTCCTAATATTCAGAGGTAAGGAAAAGTAAGGGATACTCGGATCAATGATTTCAACCTCTTAACCCATGTTAATCATATTGTACTTAGGCAAACTATGTGTAGTTTCTCTAAGAATAACCTGAGTGTCTTCTATATAATCTGGCAAGGGTTTGGAATAGTGTTGTAGTCCATGCCTGGTATGAGTAGTGGGTCGAACTCGAGATCTCAACGCGATTCGGCCTTTTCTCTCACAAATTCTATGAATTGTTGAACTAAGTCTAAAATTATCAACAAGCATCTTCATCGTCGTTAATTAATTTTAATTATGCCATTAACCATTCAATTATGGGTGAAATGGGGGCATCATTATATATGATAGGTGTTTAAAGCTATCATAGGGGGCCAAAATGAGGTGTCTACAATTAGTTCACCCACTAACCCATCGAAGCGATCTTTAGTAAAGAACTCCATCGAAGGGATGGTCGCTCCCACTAACACTCTAATGAGATAGCATGAACCTAAAATGGAAGGCCGTGGGGTTTTTCCAAACCCCTCTCCCACTTGATTATTTAACACTAGGGTTTCGAAAAAACTCTTTTTGACCTTTGCATCGTTACTCAAATCTTGTTTAAATCTAGCAAACTTAGTTAACATTTTCATGACTCAATTGCTTAAGTCATCTCAAAAAATAAATAACCTTTGCTTTAAAACATATTGAGTAAAGGTCTTGGGACCTGAGGGTTATGGGCCCACTAGGGTAGCAACATATTAGATTTTAGTTTGGCCTCTCTTGGAAACTTAGGGTACCAAGATAAACTAAACCCTATCCAATTTTAAACTTTAGACAAATAGAAGGTGCTGGTCTAAGATCCGTTTAAAACAATTTGCCAAACAAAAACAATCCAATATAGAAAGATGCCAATTTTAAGAACCTAGTGGTGGCCTTGTTACTAGGTGATAAACATAGCAATTATATAAAGCATTCAACCATGCATTCCATATATAAAAGCAAATTAAAGAATGCAATCCTTGATGGCTCCCTGCTCTTCGGACTTCAAATCCTTATCCAACTAGGATACTTGGTTAAGAGTCCTATTCGCACTAGGACACCTTCGTTGCCTCCACCACCATGGAATCCTCCTCTACTTGCAACCTTGCAATCTTTGAAGCTTTCTTCTCCTTGCTTGTTACAATAAATTAATTTATACAAGCAAATCCATGAAAAGCAAAAACCAAAAAATACATTGGAGATCCCTATGCTTTTCAAGAAAGCTTACATCAAGACTAGTTGAAATATAAACAAGGAAAAGATTACAACTTCCTATGATTGCTAACCGCGCAATCGTACACTTTCCAACTAATTAAAAACATCCAAATCCACACTCATACATGCGAACCATCAAGGATGCAATTATATGGCTGCAACAAAGAGGTTAGTGCATTCAAAGTGCTATGTACAGCACTATTCATCATCCTGAAATTATTCCAGCAGTCTTTAGTGCATTCATAGTGCATTGGGAAGCACTATACAACTTCTGAAATTATTCCAGCAATCTGGAAAAAATCCCTTGACTCCAAACATGCACTAAACTGTGTTCTTGATAAATTCCAGCAATCAGAAAAAATTCCTGCACACACTTTATGCAGGAAAAAACATCCTAAAGGGCGCCACCATGCCCTTAATTAATCTAGGAATGTAAACCACACAACATGGGATCATGATTAATCCTGGAGTGGCTCTGATACCATTGAAAGATAATGCATTACTGATCTGAACTCATACTCAAGAGGACGTCCATGGCTGCCTTTGATTTTCAAGTTTTAAAAAACTAGAATTCAGATCTGATTTCAGCCATGAAAACATGCATATAACTCCATGAAATCATTATCAACATGTGTCTAAATGTAAGGAGATGTTAGAGGACTAATACCTTGATGATTTGAGTGCCTCTAAACTCTGAAAAGAAAGCCTTCAAAGGTCTGAACTCAGCCTGCAATCAGCAATACAGGTGCAGGAATTTGTTGCAGAATTTTTCCTTTGATCTTCTCTCCTATTCCACTTCCCAATCTGATTGGTGTTGATGGTGGGATCAAACTATGGAATCCTAAGAAGGGTTTTCTGAACTACACTTTGTGGAATCAAGACAAGGACCTGATCTCCTCTCCAATGAAGAAGAAGAGGGCAGCAAGGGTTGGGCGTGAGTTAGCTTCTCCTTGCTCTTGGGCGGCCAATGTATCCTCCTAGTGATTCACGCCCCTAGGGTTTTAGAATTCCACTTGATTTCTGATGTCTGATGTGTTGCACGCCCAAGGGGAATACCCTATATTTATAAAGCTTTGATTCCAATAAGGAATACTCTTTCTAATAGGAATGTCAATCCCTAAAAAGATTAGCAACCTTTTCCCTTTAGTTGTGCAACACTTACTAATTAAAGACACTAAAATTAGTAACCTTTAATCAATGGAATTCTTACCCAAAGAGGAGTCTTTCCTTCCAAGTAAAGATACCTAATCAAACTTGGAAACCTCACACAAGGGGCTCCACTTATGGCTGGCCCACAAGATAGCTAAACACACCATGGCCCACTAGTCAATAATTTAGCTAGAGTTAAATTCATGTATGCCATCAAGAGCCTATTAGAATTTAAACTCAAAATTATTCTTCCACAAAATAATTCAACCACATATCATCTAATTAAATTAGGAAACCATGCCAATATAGGAAAGTGGCTAGAAGAGGGACCAAAAGACATATTTGCCCTTGGCTCCCAAAATGACCAAAATGTCCATGCTAACCCCATAGCAACATTAAGATCATTTTAACCCTAACTCATTCCACTAGAGAGTTATGGTTGCACTCCAGGGACAAATATTAAATTGCAAATAAAGCTCATCATAAATAGACGATTGTCTTTGACCTACCAAGTATAATGACCAAAATGCCCCTCTATGTAACATCCATAATCAAGTAGGTTAACCGATGTACTATCTACCTTCTTGATTACATCTTATGCTTAGAACTTCATACCCTTGACTTAATCATCATCCGGATATCATTCTCCTGATCCAGGGAGCGACCCACAAGTTCAATATCCATATGGAACATCCATATACTAAGATCTTAGATTCTGATGATTAATCGGATAATTCTAAGGGGACGATCATTCCATTACACAATGGCATAGATTCCATATTGCATTTGCACGTCCCAACTAATCAAGCCCAAGCACCCAAAACACAGAGCTGTTGACCCATTAACAGGATCTCACCCATAGTGAATTAAAGCACAAGAACTTGACTTCGTCAGTTCATCCACAAATGCTCAAGATTAAGAGCACTGGTCACTCAGTAGCAAGAGGTGAGTTGATCTCTCTCTGTGATAGTACTATTTTAGAGATCACACCTTCAAGTGGTCCTGTTCAATGCATGACACATGCACTAATGAGATAAATCCGGAAAGACCTCCGTGACTAAGGTAAGTCACCCTGAATACAGGAGAGTATCTCATTATAACTTATACCAAGATGAAGTGTCCAACTCCATCTCTCAGTTATGAACATGTTTAATGTTTCAAGTGTCCATGACTCAGACCTTACTGTGTGTAGCCACTACACACCTGAGTCATTTACTAGAAAACAATGGGCCTTACACAACCATACATATACACAAGTATAAAGAGAAAGATGTCATTCCATTAAATAACCAATAAATATCCAGTTACAGAGATGTGAGTGCAGTCAGTGGGCTTTAGGGCATACACCAATCCCAACACAATCCAGGAGTCGGATTCTCGTTCCGTCAATTCCTGCAAGTCAGGAATGACTACAGGCCCGTGCCCGTCAAGTTTCACGGGCAACGAAGCCCGTTTGCTTGTTTTGAGCCCCCGGAGGTTCATTTTTTAAGTTTTAACTTAATGTTTTAAGTTAAACATACGTTTCAACTCTACGAGCAATCCGGGAGTCGGATTCTCGTTCTGTCAGTTCCTGAAAGTCAGGAATGACTACGGGCCCATGCCCGTCAAGTTTCAACCTAAATGTCTAAATTTTTAAGTTTCAAAATCTATAAATTTTTAACACAATTTAACAAATTTCTATATATGTTGAAATCTTGAATTAAACAAATAATTTTACCTAGTCAGGATCAGTCGAGCCTGATGGATCATGACTGCCCTCTCCACCGAAGTCATGTCTAGCCCTGTGGCCGCTGCCAGCGTCTAGTGCCTATAATTATTTAATATAAAATTAATAACAATAAAAAAAACAAAAAACATAAGTATTGATGCATCAATGACATAATTTACAGTTTAAACGAATCTAATTTTTTTTCTTACTAACCTGAGTAGTGGGTGGTGGGTCTGAAGCGAGCGGGCCGCGACTCTATGATAGACGAGCCTCAAGCTCTGCCATCTCCGCTCTCAACTCTGCCCTAACCTCATTTGTCACCTCCTCTCTGATTGCTGCCTTCATGGACTACAGCAACTCCTGAACCTCCTCATCTGTACGAAGGCATATGCCCTGGGAGGAGCTAGCACAGGATGACTCCGCTCGCGCGATGTGTGACCGTGGAATGCCCGTCCCATATGTGAGCGTGTATCCATGCCCGTCCCGGCCAACGACAGAGTGGAATATCTCATCCCTCTGTGATGGCAAACCGCGCTCCTCTTCGGGCAACTCCTCCAAGCATGAATGATACTGGGCCTGCGTAGTTGATTCATTTAGTATCTTATCATGCATAACAAGACATAGTAATAGACAAATAATTTAAGCGGTTCAATATAAAAAATTACGAAGATAGCTGCAACCTCCGGGTGGCGAGGATCTCGAGAACGCATCCAGATGGACATCCTGTCAACTGGAACACCCTCGGAACGCAACTGTTTGGTGGAGAGTTATATTATTAGTATACTATCATACACAATGATAAAAATATAAATTACATGTACGATCCAACTTTTTACCTCATGGCGAACCTAGGTGGTGTGTCGAGTCCCCAACTTGTGTGCGGGACCCTGCATTGCGCGGTTCCTCGCATTCGTGGCAGCCTCTCTCTGTTTTGAATATTTATCAGTTAATTTTTGTTAGTTACGTTAGTCACTAGTAAATTGTTAAAATTAAAATAAAAAAATTACAAGTTTCTCACCCTTGCCTCCTCGCTCGTCCAGTACCGGACGAGCCGAGTCCACTGATCCGAGAGAACGCCCCTCGGGACTCGCTCAAGTATGTCGTGCGCATCCTGATGTGGCTTCCAGTGCTGCATTTTAATTTTATTTTTATGATCTTTCCACATCTTCTGGCACTTCGACATGCAAACTGGCCGGAAGAGCTCAGGACATGCCCTCAAATTGTCCTGAAAAATGACAAACAATTTTTCATGAAGTTATGGTTTAAATTGATGAAAGTCCTAGATTGGAACCCTAGAGGGGGGGGGTGAATAGGGTGTGCTACAATTAGTGACCAATCTTAACCAATTTTAATTTCTACGAAATAAACTAGTCATAGGTGATGATCTACCAAACAAGATGCGGAAGCTAACAAAAGAAATCACCACAAGCATACACCAATACACAAAGATTTATAGTGGTTCGGCCTCAATGCCTACATCCACTATCGGCTTGTGATCCAATCACCCCACCGGATTTCCACTATCTATGCTTTTCAATAGGCTAATCAATAACCTTTACAATGTTGTTTTTCTAGGCTAAACAACAACCTTTACAAGATGCTTTTCCAAGGCTAAGCAATAACCTCTACACTAATGCTTTTCTTAGGCTAAGCAATAACCTTTACAATAAAAATATTTTCTCTCAATGTAGTGTCTACACAAACACTTTAAGAGATACAATTAAAGCTCAATATGTTTGCCTCTAAAATAGGCAGATATGAAAGTGAAAAACTAACCCACACAAATACTAAATGAATGCAAATGTGTATGCTCATGATGTGTGTGTGTGATAACTTCAATCAAGTTAAAAACAAAGCTCAATTAATATATGCTTAAAGCATTTAAAAGATTAAGGCACATAAAAGATTTTTGATTGAAGTGAAATGCAAATCACATGTATGAATACAAAGTTCTTAATGACATGAAAATCAAGAGCTCACAAGTTGTATGAAATTTATTAACATAGAACATGTGATGCATGTGCAATGTTGTTTTCAAAACTAAATTAATTTCACTAAAGTTCAAATGAATAAAAACAACAAATGAAGATTCAACCAAGTAAAAGAATCATGCTTTAAAAGGAAACAAAGATTTTGGCTAAGCATGATTAAGGAAGATTTTAAAACAACTTGGATTGAAATCAAAGTGAAGAATCCAATCTAACTTAGATCAAAGATTTAGAAGAAGAATGGATTCAACACATCATAGTTATAATGCTAAAAATTATTTACCAATAATTTAAACAAAGCATATAACATATGATTAGTAAAAGTAAAGCTTACTTAGAGATTTAACTTCATTGATCCAAGCTTTAGCTTCACTAATGACCCCTTGGTCTCTCTTAGTTCATCCCCTTTTCTTTGTCTCAAAACACCTCAAGAGTGACTCTTGGTTCCTCTCTTTTTCAATACTTTTTACAAATGAATGAACTTGTATTTATACTCAAAAATTGAGTTCTTGCGTTTCCCCGGTCGACCTGCCCTTTCCCCGGTCAACCTGGGCCTTCAACGGTCATAAATCTGACTATTTGAAAAGAATCCCAACGACTCTTTACCCGGTCGACCCGCAGTGGGCTCGGTCGACCGGGTCCATGGGCTCGGTCGATCGAGCACACTGCAGGTCGACCCGGGCCCAAGGACCAAATTCCCTAAAATTGCATATTTCAAAGTATTTTCTTGTGGGAACTTTTGGGCCACTGAATCAAGCTTGGAAACATGTTTTAAATCAAACTAAGAGGTTTAAAAACATGAAACATAAAAAGCCTAAAATGATTTGAAAGATTTAAAACTCATAGGCTTGCTTGATTCATAAAACTTCTTTTCAAATAAAAATGCATCCAAGTTAAAAATCAAAACATGCATAAATCAATGTTTCTAACAATGCATGTGTAAATCAAGATTTCAAGTTTTTCTAAAACAATGCACGTGTGAAAATTCAAATGATGCTAGAATGATAATGCATTCATCAAATTGCAATACACAAAATTCCTAACAATTGACACACCCCGAGGAGAAAGGTTAAATTTTTACCTTAATTTGCTGCCAAATACGATCTAGCGTCTCCACTGGGAATGCCTCCCAATCAAGTGTAGTAAAAGGGAATGCATATGGATCCCGGACCATATGTCCCAACTGGCTGATGAGCTGGTGAGCATGAGGACCCACCGGATGGTATGTCTCATCAAACTCCACGTCAATGGGATGGCCGGAATTCCACGTCCGGATCCCTCTAGCAGGGCCTCTCCCCCTGCTGGAAGATGGGCCCGTGCTCGTACCACCTGTTCAAATTAGAGATAATCTAATTAAATTGAAATAAAATAATTTACTAGAATTAAAATGTTTTAATTAAATAAACTTATACCAGTCTGTGTATCGGCCGATGCAAGCCGAGATGGTGGAGCTGAAGCAGTGGACGACGCCGAAGCGTGCACTGGGGTGGATGGACTCGGATGAGATGTCGATGGCGTACTCGGTGGGGCCATCGAACTAGACTGGGCGGCATCCGGTGCCGGTCTAGGCTCCCCAGATACAATGCTGGCCTGGGCCTGGTGTAGCATCTCGTCCATCGTCCGCGGACGATCTCTCCTCTTTCGTCCTGACATATTTGTTCAAATGTTTGTAAGATAAATTTTAAATGAGATAATTGAAATTAACATTTAAAAATTATTTACACTAAAATTTAACATTAGTGAATTAGTTCTCAACCGTTCATTGGTCATGTAAGTCAACTGTATCTCCTTCAATGGTTTCCCGAACCCAATTAACATCTTCATCATGTTGAACAATTGCATTCTGGTCAAGAACTTGTTGGGCGAATGCATCAATATCTGGCTCATAACATTCAATCTGATACACTCCCCTCCTTGACATTTTAACTGCAACCTGCTAGTTAGGATCTTTCGGATCTCTGACATAGTAAACTTGCTCCGCCATTGAGGACAGTATGTGGGGTTCAACACTTATTCGATTATCGCGATGTAACAAATTGTTAAAATTTACCAATGTAAACTGGTAATTATCTGTTTTCACCCCTCGGATAGGATCCACCCAATCACACTTAAACAATAGAAACTTTAACCCGTGATTGTATACAACTTCAACAATATCCTTCAATCGGCCATAGTAGCAACCAGCATCGACAAATGGACAACCGAGCCCACTATTTTGGGTCGCTCGTTTCTCATCTACATCCTTGATCCGAAATCGAAAACCGTTGACATCACAAGTTGTGTAACGTCGGGTAGTTATAAAGGGGCCATCAGCTAACTGGTTCATTTCATCGGTCAAATTAGGATCGTTTGTTCTTCGTAAGCTACACACCTACGCAATGCATGTAATCACTGAATACCAGGACATGAAAGTAATATGACAGGAACAAGTGAAACTACTCCTAATGATTGAATACGTACGTGATTCTTGAACCATTAGTGAAATTAACGGTAATGGGACTGGTGAATTTCATTCCCTGTAGCACGAGGCATGTCCCGTTTGAGCTCATCGATATGTGTCCTGCGGTGCATAACACGTGTTAACGACAAGTATGATATTTTAGGCAAAAAATTGACAAGTCACTCTTATGAATGAGTGATAACTTACCGACTCAAAGCCACAACAGATGGGGTGTTGAACAACACCCACCGGTGAGCTTGAGTCCACTCAATATTGTTGAGATCAAATGGCGTGCCCTCCCCAACTGGACCATCATTAATCCGCGAGGGTCTAGTTAACTCTATTTCAATATTATCTTTAAGATATGCTGTGCAAAAATTGGTGCACTCATGCATCAAATACCCCTTAGCTATTGATGCCTCTGGACGAGCTCGATTACAAACATACCTCTTCAATGTGTTCATGTACCTCTTGATCGGATACATCCATCTGAATTGGACGGGGCCACCGAGCATGGCTTCACTGGTTAAGTGTATGGTCAAGTGAACCATGACATCAAAAAATGCGGGTGGAAATATTTTTTCTAGACGACACAATGTCACAACAATCCTCTCTTGCAAACCATTCAACTCATCAATTCGGTGAACTCTACAACACAGCTGTCTGAAGAAGTTACTAACTTCAATCAACGGCGCTACAACATTCTTTGGCAAACAATTCCGTATGGAGATAGGCAGTAACTGTTGAATGAGAATATGATTGTCATGACTATTCAAACCATGTAATGTTTTTTCTTTCATGTTTACATGCTTAGCGATATTCAAACTGTACCCGTCAGGAACCTTGACACCCTTCAGAAGAGAGAGGAAAACATCTTTCTCATCTTTACTCATCGTGTACTGCGTAGGAGGCCTGTATGCCTTGTTGGACTCTCTTAGCTGCAAGTGCAACGGTTTTCTCAAGCCCATTTCTTCCAAGTCACGGTGTGCATTAACGCCATCCTTCGACTTCCCCTGAACACCGAGGATGGTCCACAATATATTATCACATACGTTCTTCTCGATGTGCATAACATCTAAGTTGTGCCTGAGTAAGTTATCTTTCTAATATGGTAAATCGTAGAAAATACTTTTTTTCTTCCAATTATGACTTCTCTTTCTATTTGCACCCGGAATAGATGGTAGCGGGAGGGCCAGTAAATCTTGAAAATCATACACTGTACGTATTTGCTCCTGCTCGAGTTGTGACAACAATTCAACTCCCGTCATTGTTCGAGGTGCTGGACCATATTCTCGACTGCCATCAAATGACACTTTGTCCCTCATGAACCTATGCAATGGAGGTAGAAAACGTCTATGACCCGTGTATACCCATTTTCTGCCGTACTTCAACCAATTTGACTTCTTCTCTTGATTGTAGCAAGGACATGCAAACTCTCCCTTTGTGCTCCAACCCGATAAGTTAGCGTACGCTAGGAAGTCGTTGATTGTCCACAATAATGCGGCACGGAGTTTAAACATTTCATTGCCTTCGGCATCAAATTTCATCAGACCGTCAACCCATAATTCATTCAATTCATTGATCAAAGGTTGCATATATACATCAATCGTGTCCCCTGGTCCTCTTGGACCATCAATAAGTGTGGATAGGATCAGAAAAGGTTGCTTCATACACAGCCATGGCGGGAGATTATAAGGTACCAAAACAACTGGCCACGTATTGTGATTTGCCCCAGTCATGGATCTGAATGGACTAAAACCATCTGCAGCCAAACCAAGCCGCACATTGCGACAATCCAAGGCAAAGTCTGGATTCCTCCGATCGAAGTCTTTCCACGCTGGGGAATCTGCTGGATGGGTTAACTTACCATCTTCCCTACTATTCTCGGCATGCCATCTCATCAGTTTAGGAATATTTGATGACATAAAAAGCCTCTTCAACCTTGGCTTAAGTGGGAAATATCTCACTTGCTTTGTTGCGACCGGTTTACCACGATTGATAACACTTGTAGAACTAATCTGACGATTGTAACCAACCCCGTCCTCCTTCCATCTCAAGGTCTGACACACAATGCACGTATCAAGATGGGCATTCTCATTCCTAAACAATATACAATTGTTTGGACATGCATCCAAAGTCTCATACGTGAAGCCTAAATTTTCAGTTAACTTGCGAGCCTGATAGTAGGACTCAATAAGTTTTGCACCAGATGGGAGCACTCGATGCAACAACTGGAGGAGCATATTGAAGGACGTGTCAGACCACTGATTCAAAGCCTTCAAATATAACAACTCAACAATAAAGGACAATTTATCGAAGTCCTTGCATCCAGGATACAATTCTGTCTATGCATCGTCTAGAATTTCAAAATATCTCAAGGCTTCTTCATCGGTGCCAGAGCGAGGATTACTCCCACCCGCCCCCTCAGTCTCACAGCTTGTGTATTCGGGTGCCAACCCGCATGCGATATCATTTAACATCGCGATCATCGGATCAGTCTCTGATATACCATCCACCTCAATTTCATCTCTTTCCTCTCTGCGACTGGGAACATACTCTACTCCATGTTTTATCCAATTCTTGTACTGCTTCAAGAATCCGTTCAGAATCAGATGCTCTCGGACAATCTCTCTTCTGTAATAATACCGATTCACACATTTTCTACATGGACAACTGATGAACTCATTGTCAAACCCATTAGTAAATTCCATGAACTGGTTAATCCCCTCCATGTATTCTGTAAGACCCCGACCCGAGTGAACTCGATTAGTACTAATTAAGTCGTGTGTTAGTTCTAAGCTTAATTAGTGATTTTGGTTAAGTTGGGTTTGGAATAGCTTTTGAAATAGTTGTGGGGGATTTTGATTGTCTTGTGATTAGTGGGGCCCTTTGGGGGTTCCTTTTTATAACTTTGCATGTGCTTGGGGATTTATCGGAGATTTTGCATTCATTGTTTTAATCCCATTTTATTTGTATTGTTAATCCCTACAACTTTGATGCTGATCTTGTCCCCGTTCGAGATCCCGAAACCCGATTTCATAGCCTTGAGGGCAAAACAGTCATTGTGCACTAAATTTGTACCCAAAACTTTATATTTCCGAAACCCGCGAAACATAAACTTTTTGGAAAATAAATATTTCGACGATCACTTTTCTCTTCTTCGTCGAATTCATTAGAACCCCCGAAAGCCATGAATTCAGCCCAATTAGATTGCTAGTAGTGGAGCCCACTCCCCACTTGCTTTATAAGGAGACCATCTTCCTCATTTTTCCTTTTTAGCAAACTACAACTTCTCAAAGCTAGGGTTTCCCTTTCTTCTTCTTGTTGTTGCTCTTCCATCCTCAACCCACTCCCAAACTTGCACCAATAGGAGATTTGAGGCCATCATCTTCTTCACCTCCTTGAGAGCTTTCTCTTAATAGCTTTTGTGGAGTAAACCTCCCATTCCAAGATCTTCATTGAGCTTACTCTTGCCATTAGAGGACCTTACAAGTAAGTAATCCTTCCCTTCTTTTAGATTTGTGTTCTCCTAGCCTAAGGGAATCTCCATCCCTATTATTGAAGTTCCTTTCGCCCCATGCTATGTTTTGACTCTTTTAGGGTTTTATTTTGGGGTTTTTGCTTGTAGCTTCAACCATTGATCTGAATGGCTTGTTAGAGCTTGATTTACTTATTAGAGACCAAGGCAAGTGGATGATTTGATTTTTATAAGCTTTCAATGATTTTGGTATTTTCCACTCACGCCTATTTATTGCTTTGTTTTGAAATAAATGTTTGTGATAGAGTTTTAGTGGTGCATGAAAGTCCGGGGATCCGAACCCTAGAGGGGGGGGGGGTGAATAGGGTGAGCTTCAATTATGACCAATTTTAACCAAATTTAACTTCTTTAACTTAAACTAGTCACAAGTGATGATTACAAATAAAATGCGGAAGCTTAATAAAAACAATCACCACAAAGCAAACACCATCACACAAGGATTTATAGTGGTTCGGCCTCAATGCCTACATCCACTACCGGCTTGTGATCCAACACCCCACCGGATTTCCACTATTTATGCTTTTCAATAGGCTAAGCAATAACCTTTACAATATGCTTTTCAAGGCTTAGCAATAACCTTTACAATGATGTTTTTCAAGGCTCAACATCAACCTATACACTATGCTTTTATAGGCTAAGCAATAACCTCTTCAACCATAGGTTGGTTATCTCACTAAGTTAGTGTCTATAATACACTTGATGGAGATTCAATTAAGCTCATTACAATGCCTCTTAATTAGGCGGATATGGAAGTGAAAAACTAACTCACACAAACACTTAATGAATGCAAATATGTATGCTCATGATGTGTGTGTGTGTGATGTCCTCAATCATTTTGAAAATGAAAGCTCATAAAGTATGCCTAAGGCTTTTGAAAGTTTTAGCTCATGAAAACATTTATGATTGAGGAAAGAATGCAAGTCACATGTTAAAAGTAACCACTTGTTAATGATATCAAAGATTCACAAGTTGTATGAAATTAATTAGCTCTAAACATGTGATGCATAGGGATGTCAATCAAATCAACAATGTAGCTCAAAACATAAAAATAGATTTGATTGAAATAAGGGGACAAATCATATGTAATTATAAATACAACTTGAATATGATATACCAATCAATGCAAGGCAAGTTGTGAAACTTTAAAACAAAGTTACATATGATTTGTAGACATGTTGAATCCAAAACATAAGATATATTTGAAAAAGATTTTCTTATGATGGAAAACAACAACCAAAGATTCAACCAAGTATATGAATCATGTTACATATAATTTCAAAGATTCTTTCATTAACATGATCTACTTAGATTTACCAAATAAAGTACTACTTGGATTGAATCAATGGTGATGCATCCAAAACAATAGATCAATTCAAAATATAAAACATGCTAAGGATACAACACATCATAGGTTAACATGCTACTAAAGATTTATCAAAGATAAAATAAAACATGAAAACATATGATTTGTAAAGAAGTTGAATCCAAAACATAAGATAGTTTTGAAAGTGATTTTCTTATGTTGGAAAACAACAATCAAGATTCAACCAAGTATATGGATCATGTTACATCTAATTTCAAAGATGTTTCCATTAACATGATCTACTTAGATTTACCAAAGATAAAGTACTACTTGGATTGAATCAATGGTGATGTATCCAAAACAATAAATCAATTCAAAACATAAAACATGTTAAGGATACAACACAACATAGTTTATCATGCTACAAATGATTTACCAAAAATAAAACAAAGCATGAAAACATATGATTTAGGAAAGTAGAGCCTACTTGGAGATTTAACTTCATTAATCCAAGCTTTAGCTTTCCTAATGATCCCCTTCATCCCTTAGTTCATTTCCGTTCTATTTGCCTCAAAACCCCTCAAGGAGGGCCTTAAAATTCCCAACTTTTGGCAAAGGAAAGAACTCATATTTATAGCAAAAAGTGCCCAACATCTAGTCCCCGGTCGACCTGGAAACAGGTCTCGGTCGACCGGGAACACACAACGGTCAGAAATATGACCGTTGGTGCTCCAGGGCAAATTCTGCCTGCAGTGTTCCCGGTCGACCTGGCCCTTCCCGGTCGACCTGGAACACAGCGATTCTGGCCCGGGACAAAAATTCCCAAAATTGCATATTTTTTGCATATTTCAAAGTCTTTTCAAGTGAGAATTTTTGGGCCATCAAATCAAGCTTGGAAACATGTTTTAAATCAAACTAAGTGGTTTAAAAACATGAAACACAAAAAGCCTAAAATAATTTGGAAGATTTAAAACATAGGCTAGCTTGATTTCTAAAAACTCTTTTAAAAAACAAATGATCCAAGTTTTAAAAGCAAAACATGCATAAATCAATACTTTTACAACTCTTAAAAAACAATGCATGTATAAAATAAGATTTCAAGTTTATCTAAAACAATGCAAGTGTGTAAATCAAATGATGCTTGAATGATTATGCATCCATCAAATTGCAATCTACAAAATTCCTAACAGTGCATTTATATCATAGAAGTGTATTGGTGCATGGCATTTAGCTTCCTCTTATTTTGTCCCAAATGCACTCTTATGTGAAATGGTTTCCTTCTTTCTTTCTTTGTATTGAATGTGATGTTGATGGAGGAGAATGGGAGGAATATTGTGAGAGATTTGATGATGTTTGAATGAAGTTTTAGACTCCTCATTGGATGTATAAAAGTAGCTAGAAAGAGGTTGTAGAAGGAAGAGATAGAGAGGAGCTGAACTGCCCCGGAATCAGTTTCTGGACAGTTCGCTCGAGCGAACATGGCACTTCGCTCGAGCGAAGTGTCCAGAAAAGGGTTCGGAGCATTCCAGTAGGTTGGTCGCTCGAGCGGACACCTTGGTCGCTCGAGCGGACATCCTAGAACTTGTTCCAGAGAGTCGTTAGTTCGAGCACACTAAAACTTCGCTCGAGCCAATGAGTTCGCTCGAGCGACCTAACTGCGCTCGAGCGAACCCACCCAGACAACCATACCAGAGAGCTCCTCGCTCGAGCGAACTCTCCAGTTCGCTCGAGCGATGAGCTTTGTCAGTCAAAGGTTATGTTTGGGACAATGATGAACTATTTAAACGTTTTGGGACTATTCATTGGGAACCCCTCTATGCCAGGGAGATTTACTAAGCAATGTATGAGGCCATTTGAGAAAGAAACCACATCACAAAGATGTCATTTGAAGTTTTGGAAATTCAAAGTATATAAGGAGCCCGGAATGTCCTCGAACTCAAAGAGTACCAAATTATTATTAGATCGACATATGGGATCCCTATCCACTTCAAATAAATCTTGAACCCGATACTTTACCCAAGATTTTAATTGTTTATTGTATTTCACTGTTCCCGAGATTTATACTACATGTCTTGTTTTCCCGAAAGCATTGAAATTACACTTGAAATAGTTAATTGTCGTGAAGTGCATTGCACCACATGAAACGACAGTATGCCCTTGAGCACCCCCGTCCTGCTCGTTTATTTATTTGTACTTGATTTACTTGCACATGTCTCGATTTGTTATTTGACCTCTGAGTCGGCACCTGTCACGCCCCCGAACCGAAACCTCGGGGGCGGGAGATGGGATTAAGGAATAATTGTATTTTACTTCTCCCAGGATCCGCGTGTGCGAAGATAACACATTCTGAATATTTTGCGGAAGCATTTGTGGTGTTGCGACCCGAAGTCCGTGGCCATCGGATTCCGCGTCGCACTCAACCTTTAGCGTATAGCTATTATATCAAGAATCATATCAGACTGGAGTAACCATCATAATAAATTACAGAGCTGACAGTAACAGGATATTGCATTCCCAAATATGTTCAAGTTACAATTATCAATGTACATTAATTAAGAATCCCAAGAAAAGGCTAACAAAAGCCATACAACAAGAAGCTATAAACCACTACCCAAATGTGACGTAGCTCCGATGTCAAGCTCAATGTCTACATGACATAGCCGACAAAACAACCTGCAAGGCATGTCTCCAAAGCCAACAAGACACTCAACTCGGGGCAAGAAATCTGAACCTGAGTACCAAAAGTAGTGGGTCAGACACGACGGTCTGGCAGGTGGATGAAAAGATAACAAATATACTGAAGAATAAAACGTAAGATACATCATGCTATTCGATCAAATGCTGCATATAATTAAACGGGTGCAAAAGTCGGGAATCTCGGGGAAAACCTGTATTCATTTCAAGCATGGGTAAAACATGAATATCTAACAAAACATGTGTTCATTTACATCATCTATGATCATAGATATTTGACAATCGGGTGTTCGTCTAAAACATGTATAAATATAGCGGTATGGCCAAAACAACGTTCATTTGAGACTTAAGTAAAAACATGAGTATACAACAACCAGGTATTCATAGCAGTCTAGCAAAACCAATATCCATTTGAAACCTATGTAGAAATGCGGATATTTAACAAACCGGATATCGTTTAAAACAGGTATAAACGTAGGGATCTGGCAAACCAGTGTCATTTGAAACATATTTCAAAGCATGGATATTTAACAAATCGGGTATCATTTAAAAACAAGTATAAACATAGATAATCTGGCAAACAAATGTCCTTTAAAGCAAGCTCGGATATTTAACAATTCGGGTGTTCCTTTAAAACATGTGTAATCATATAAATCTAGCAAAATCATTGATCGTTTGAAACATATGTAAAAGCATGGGTATTTAACGAATCGGGTAATCATTTAAAAACATGTGCGGGTACAAAGAACAGAAAACAATATAATAATAACTGAATTTACATTGGAGAATATTAGCACTTGTTTAAATAACAACTTTCATAAAGGAAACGAATCATTTATCGGAAAGCAAGTAAGTAATATAAAACATGTCGGGTATCCAAGGAAATCGGGAACTGGCAAGATGGCAATCACAAGAAGCTAAGTCCTCTATCACCGAAGTGACAAGAGTATAACGGGACGTTGCTCTCAGTCACACAAGGTGAGGAGACTCAACGTAAATCATATATACAATATAAATATACGGGAACGGGACCACGGTAGCGAACCGGGTATCGGGACGGGACCACGGTAATAACCGGGTATCGGGATCCAAACTGCAGCTGGCGGGACGGCAGAGGGATCTCCAAGTCGGTGGATCAAACCGACAAGGTATCCAAGCTTAGTGATGCCGACTCATAGGTCAAAACCAATCGAGACATATGCAAGTAAATCAAGTACAGTAAATAAACGGGTAAACCAGGGGTGCTCAAGGGCACACAGTCACTTCATATCGGGAATACATCTCGGGACAAATAACTGTTACTAAAGTAACTTCAATGCTTTCGGGAAACAAGTCAATCAAGTACAATAAATAAACGGGTAAAACGGGGTGCTCAAGGGCACATTGTCGTATCATGTGATGCAATGCACTTCGGGACCAATGACTGTTACTAGAGTAACTCCAATGCTTTCGGGAAAACAAGTCATGTAATGCAAATCTAGGGAAAAGAGGTGAAACAATGAACTATAACAATTTCGGGTAAAATATTGATTTCAAGATCTATATAAGTGAATAGGGGTCCCGTATGTCGATTATTGAAATGACTTGGTACTCCTTGAGTTTGAAGACATCCCGGGCTCCTTATACACTTTGGATTTTCAAAACTTCGAATGACATCCTTGTGATATGGTTTCTTTCTCGGATGGCCTCATACAATGCCTAGTGAATCTCCTTTGATCGTCAAAGCTCAGCGCTCGAACGAACCGGAGAGTTCGTTCGAGCGGGGAGCTTTTCGAAATCTGGGGAATTTCGGTTACCTGGCGGTTAGCCGCCGCTGGGGCAGGCGGCTAGCCGCTGGCTGACCGCACAGCTGACCGCGGCTGGGCTGCAGAAATGCAGCTTACTGGAAAGCTGACCGCCAAGTGCGGTTAGATGGCGGTTAGCCGCCGATGTGTTCGGCGGTTAGCCGCTGGCCAACCGTGGAGCTAACTGAGTTTTGAGGAGAAGAAGTGTGCTCTCTGGAAAAGCCACCGTGACATTTCGGCTAGCTTGCGGTTAGCCGCCAGTCACCAGGCGGCTAGCCGCTAGGTGACCGCAGGCTGACCGCCAGGTGCGGGAACACCCACTGTAATCATATTTTTTAGCCATTTCTCCTCCTTAAAACCATTCTCCTCACTTCCACTTAATCTTTACCACATAACTGAGCTAAAAGCTCCTTCAATGCAACTATTTACAATTCTCCAAAAAACCCAACTTGTGATCATTCATCACTTCATTCCTCCACATCCCATCCATACCAAGAAAGAAGGAAACCATTTCACAAGCATTCATTTAGGATATAACCAAAGGACAATACATGCTAAACCAACATGTTTACAAAACATTAAATGACTTAGCCAACCACATTCCTCATGAAAACTCCAATGAAAAAGTAAAACTAAATGTCTCCTTTCTTCTCACTTAAAACCAAACCAAAGGGAAGAATCCCCCATTGTATACAAGGGTCCATTTGCCATAATCAAGGGGTAATTAAAAACCATTGATCCCATTTTCAAAACAATGGATTAGTTGGCCAAACTCTTTAAATGAGCTTCTATTTCAAATCCATACAAGCTAGTAAACATAACATGGGTGGGGAAACCAACCCCATTCATTTCAAGACCATATGAGCAACTTTGACAATTTGAAAGCATATCTTTCCAAGAAATTAACAAGAGAGAAACAACCATTGATATGCAAATTTCGAAATCAATATATATGTGGCAAGAAGCATATGTGAAAACATGTATCCAATGATCAAGGACAAGTAATAAAACTTAGGATTTTCTCATAAAACTTTGATAACATTCAAACCATCCATTCATCCACTTGCCTTGGGTCCCAAGCTAGCAAATCAAGCTTCTAATCACCTCTCAAGCTCAAGATCAACAATCTCTACAAAAACCCCCAAAACAAACCCTAAAATGGGTTAAACAATGAAAGACAAGGAAAGGGCTCAAACCAAGCTAGGAAATAGAACCTAAGGGAAACCCATTGCACATCCAAGGAAAATGGGAAAGAGTCTTTACCTCTAGAGTCATGAATGAACAAGAAGGAGCTTGCAATAGGGGCTGCCCACCTTGGTTTTGCACAAGAATGGTGTCAAACAAGAGAGGAGATGAAGGAGAAGAAGTTGCCGGAGTTCCCTCGTCGGATTGGTGGCTTGGAGGCTCCATTAGAGCAAGAGAAATGGAAGAAACGGAGAAGAGGGGCTGCTGGCACTGTAGCTATGGAGGTTTCAGTCGATGGAATGGAGAAATGAGGGAGAAAGAGAGTGGAGTCACTTATATAATGGGTGGGTGTGGGTCCCACTACACTCAAAGCTTGCAAAGGGTAAAACATCTATTTGTGGGCCTCGGATGCGATCGACGAAGAAGAGAAAAATGTTTCTCATAAAATCTAGTTTCCAAAAAGTATAATTTTGGCATGGTTTTGAGATCTCGAAATTTGGGTCCAGATTCAATGTGAAAAGACCGATTTTGCCCTCCGGGCTAGAAAAACTGATTTTCGGAGCTTCGAATGGGTACGGAGTGAACATGAAAGTTGTAGAGGATAACAAAACGAGTTAAATGAGGCTAAAACAAGGATTATCAGGAATTTCGAATAATCTCCCAACCTCGCGCAAAGTCACTAAAAGAACCCCCAAAGGGTCCCACTAATCACAAAGGCACTCCAAACTCCCCAAAACTAATGAAAAACCATTCTAGCTCACAAACTCAACTCAACAAATACTAATCCCACTAAAAGAAACTAATCCACAAATAAACAACACTAATCCAAGAGATTAGGGGTCGGGTTCTCACAGCACCACTAAGCTTAGATAACCCTGTTGGTCTGATCTACCGACTTGGAGATCTCCCTCTTGTCCCGCCAGCTGCAGTTTGGATCCCGCTACCCGGTTATTACCATGGTCTTGTCCCGATGCCGCAAATTGCTATTGTGGTTCCCGATGCCAGGCTCGCTACCGTGGTCATGTATAGTATATGTATATGTAATTATAAAATCCACTGTTTCTCCTCACCTCGAGTGACTGAGATCATGCCTAGTTATTGCTCTGTCACTTTAGTGATAGAGGACTCAGCTTCGTGTGGTTGCCATCTTGCTTGTTTCCCGTTTCCTTGGTTACCTTACATGTTTTACAATGCATACTTGTATTTGAATAAATGTTTTATCTCGTTTATAGAAATGGTTATTTAAATAGGTTTAAATGCTTTTGAAGGTAAATTCATTTATTATCATATAGTCATTGTATTTTACCCATTTGTCAAACCTTCGTGTTTGACCCACTCTTTGGTACTCAGGTCCCGTTGTTGGTTATCCCGAGGAGGAACACGAGGAGGCGTTGGAGAACCGCAGCAGTTAGTTGAGTGGCGCGCCGATGATGTAATTTAGACATTCGGTTGTCTCGAGATGCGATTCATTTTGGGAGTTGTGGATAACTCATTCTTTTGGGATTATATTTTGAGATGTATTGGCCTTTGTTGGCCTCTATTTTTGGGAAATGTAATTAAATGATATTTGTTTAAACTTTAACCTTACTTTTGGGTAACATGCTAATGATCATTGCTCATTCTGATACGGTACTATAAATTTGACATTATCTTTTTGTTTTGAGATGGATTGAATATTTGATTTGCTACATGCTTCCGCACTTAATAGAAATGTTCATATATGGTTGTGATATCCTCACCGTGGACACCTGTGGGAAATTAAATAAGTGTGTGCACCTTGTTGACACACTATACATATTAACCATTCATTCACCACACTATCATCATCGATGCGTCCCAATCCCGGATTAGGACCTCGGTAACCCGGTCCGGGGTCACTACATATTCCCTAGACATCCTATTCGGTAAATCAATCCAACTCTTGTCCATCTCGGTAATTGTTTCTGTGGAAATCTAAAATGAGCAAGTACAATTAGCCCAATGTACGGTGCATCATGCAAGTCACCTATCCATAAACTGCAAACTCCTTCCTACAGGGTGGTTGGTCCTATCATTCAAGAATGCACGATCCAACTTGCACTCAACAACTCGAATGCTTCGTCCGCTGGTCAGATAAAATTTCGGCAGCATGTCCGCGTGGTTCTCCAAGTACACGACACAGATACAATATCAGTCGTACCTATGTATGTACCCAGAGAACAATGGGACATCAACCGAAACTCTATCTAACATCGGACTTGCATGAGCTATTGAGTATAAGATGGATAATTGTATTCCCAAACTGTCCAAACTAGACAATTCAAGAATCACATACAACAGAGTTCGAATGTACATCACAAGAACAACGAATCTAATCAAAGACCCAATCCGTCGCGTCAAGGATTACTGAACAAAATGTCGTACACAATTCTCGAACGGGTCTAAGTTTCACTAATGCATGCAAATGAATAAAAGTTGCAGTGGAAGGTTCACAACCAATGAAATCTTCAAATATAAAACCATCTATAACAGTTCTAAGTTTGTTTGTACCATTAATTAACCTAATATTTAACATACTTAAATTAATAACTATACCTTTATAATTTTTGTCATGTCACTTTGTTTTCTAATTTGTTTCTAACTTTTATTGTTTGTTATTGGTTTATCTAGTAACTAAAGGATTTGAATTTGGATTTGGATTGGATTAGATTGGATTGAGCCTAAGTAATAAATATTTGATTGGATTCTAAGTACATTGGATTGGATTGGGTCCAACTAATGGATATTAGATTAATGATTGAGCCCGAGTAATAATTATTCTTAATTGATATTTTTGAAGACTTCTATTAAAGTAATTTAATACTAATTTGTTAAAGATAATTTTAAACTTCCCATTCTTGATTTTTTTGTGGATTAGATTTAGATTTGGATTGGATTAGCCCAAGTAATATATTGGATTGGATTAGGCCCCAAACATATATTGGATTAGAGTGGGCCCAAGTGGTAAGTATAAGATTAATGATTGGGCTCAAGTAAATTAGTTTCAATTGTTAGTTGTTAGGAGTTTTCTTAAAATAATTTAAGAATGACTTGAGATTAAGCATATATATATATATATATATATATATATATTGGAGTGAAATTAGACTGGACCCAAGTGATAAATATTGGACTGAATTACGCACAAGTAAGGATTATTTGTATTTTTTATTTTAGAAGAGTGTTATCGAATTAATTTAATAATTAATTTAGTAGTTTGTTAAAGATAAATAATTTAGGGGGTTTGCTAATTTAAGTTGTTTGTTAATTGCCAAAGGGTTTTTATTATCTTTTAAAGTCGGAATTATTATTATTATTATTTGATTTCAAGTATTGCAAATTTTCTTTAAAGTTTGTGATTAGTGAATTTTTCACATATAAATAATTAATTTAAAATATTTATTTACATGGACAAATTAAATTTGAAATATTTATTTATATGGATGCGTATTAATTTATTGTTCATATTATATTTTTGTCAAAGCTTCTAAGCTTGCCTATCAATTTAATCAAATATTGTATTAAAAATATTCATTTCTAAAATAAATTCCTAAAATTAAATTTATACATATTCAAAATACAAAATATTATTCAACACGACAACAATAACCCTAAAATTTTAAATTAAGGTAAATAAACATTTATTTTTAAATTAAATTAACACAAAAAAAAAAAAAACAATACACAAATCTTTACTTCAAATACATTGGTTTTAATACTAGCAGAACTTACCCAAAATACTCAAAATATAGGCATCACCCACCAGTAGATGAATCTACTAGAAATAGAATTACATGGAAAAAGAAAAGAAGACAAGGAAAGATGAGATAAAGGGAATGTGGAGTTCTGATGAGACCACCAACTAAAGTGGCTTAGATGGTGGTTTGCTTTAGAGAAAAAGAAAAGGAAAGTGACTACTTTTAGTGTTCATTTTTTTTAACAAGCTGAGAAAGTACACTCTTTATTTTTTTGCAGATAGCTTAAGTTATTAAGAGTTTCTTTGCAACCTTTACATGGAAGGCACTGCACAGTTGGAATCTATCCTTCCACACGTAGCCCATTTTATCCACGTCTCACAGGCTTTCTTATTTCATCAATTGCTCAGTTTCCCTACATAAATACATACTTTATTTCATAATAGCAAATGAAGATCTTATACCTACATGAGAGAGAGAGAGAGATTGCAATAATGTTAGCGTCTCAGGTTAGACAACCAAATTTGCAAATGTCAGTGCCTCAGGTTAGACAACCAAATCACCTAGCTCCACTAATGGGTAGGTGAACCAGAACCAAAGTCTTGAAATCAATAAACAAGTCTTATTGTTATTGGGGCTCCATCTTGCCAAAATTTTAAAATCATAGCTGTGATGGAAAACAAAGCTACTGAATATCAAACACATGTTAAGATAAGATTATACATCAAGAGAAAAAAAAAGTAGAGAAAAAGAGGAGGCAGGGGGGAGATTAAGAAAAGAAAAAATCATGATTGATGGGGTTCGGGTCAGGAATTGCAACAAGCAAGCATGATGTTAATGATGATGATGAAGATGATGACTAGCAGACCCTTGAGAGTTGTGTGGTTTGGCAGTGCCCCACTTGGATTCACTGTTTTTTTCTTTTTTCTTTTTTAATCACTTTCTAAAAATCGAAGGCCCACTTATATGCATGGAATTGAATTCTTAGGAATTCATGGTAAAAGTGGTCCCAGCTGAGGAATACTGAAGAGGTCAGGTTTTTTTTTGGTAGAAAAAAGAGGTCAGGATTAAGAAAATAAATTGGAGATGTGTATAAGATGGTCCCAACTTTGATAGGATTAAATTTATTAGGGTGATTGTTAGGAATTCTTTTTCCACCTTCAATCACTTTGTTTTTCACTTTTCTTTATTAGCCTAGTTTATTTTTCCCATCTCTTTAAAAAAAAATCACATCTCTTCATAAAATTTCTCTACCCATGTACCGCCTCCTGAGTGATCCAAACAGGGGATCTGGATCCGAAAATCAAAATCAATCTTCAGCAGTGTGCAGATTTAGTATTTTTTTTATCCTTTTCAAAAGCCCCACAAACCAAGAACAAGAAAAACCAAAGAAAGAGAGGTGTAAGGTGTATGATATGTACACAGGTGTGAAAACCTGCAGCTCTAGACCTTATATAATGACCAAAGAGAGATCAAAGGAAAGGGGAAAAAACCAGCAATATGAAGATAGAAGTGGCGATAGTAGATGCAGGCCCTTCAGGCCTAGTAACATCTGCATGCCTCAACCTCCATTCTATCCCAAACATAGTCCTTGAAATGGAAGATTGCAGTGCCTCCCTGTGGAGAAAAAGGTCCTATGATCGTCTCAAGCTTCATCTGCCAAAGCAGTTTTGCAGACTTCCTCACATGCCATACCCTTCTACCTCTCCAACTTACATACCCAAAGACAAAGAATAGATCAAATGTGAAGATTGATGATCAAACCATGTCCCCAACAGGTTGGGGTGTGAATCAAAGCATTCATAAGAACTTATTGGGTTTCAAACTCAATCTGTCGTGTGTGTTGAAGTAAGTATTTGGAAACCATCTCAAATCTTCTGTTTTAGGGTTATATACAATCAATCAACACCAACAACAAACAAATACAAAACTAAAGCGAGGAAATCCAATCAACACCAACAAAAAGAAGAGAATGCTAGAAAAGTAATGATAGGTCTCTGCATTACCTGATGATGCTTCTCTTCTCTCTGTGACACTCTGTGTGCAGATTCCAATTCAACTGATCAGCGTGCAGCGCTTTAAAGCACGTGGTTCCCTTCCGATGGTGGCTCCGGCGCAAGTAGGGGGAGAGAGAGAGAGAGAGACAACCGGCACCGGCTCGAGCGCGCGGGAGCGAGGGCACAGTGCAGAGCGACAGGGGGAGAGAGAGAGAGAGAGAGAGAGGGAGAGAGGGAGGGAGGGAGGGAGAGAGAGAGAACACCTAGCGGCTCCGGCGCAGGCCGCTCCGGCGGTGGCGTCGTTGGTACGGCGGGATTGCAGAAATTGGGCGCGGGAGGGCAGAGGAGAGAGGGAGAGGGAGTGGGAGAGGGAGAGGGAGGGAGAAAGAAAACTTGGCGGCTCCGGCGCAAGGGTAGAGATTTGGCGTGGTAAGGAAGGGATTTGGCGCTGGAGGGGAAATAAAGAGTGGGAAGGAGGAAGGAAATGAAGAGAAAGTGGATTTTTTGGGGTTTTATAAGGGGGGTATTAGCGACCGCCAGAGGTCCTGCCTTTTGCTATGCCAATGAGTGAAATTGTAGTAGTGAAAACAAGATGGCCCATTTTGTCAATCATTCATTTGGATGGATGGTTATGATGATCTGACTAGTAACATTTCACCACCTGCATCTAGACCATAGAGCAAAGATCTAATGCAACCAGTTGCGTTGCAGGCTGCAACACTAAATTTGACAATCCAAATCCAGACAATTGACCTGAGCCAATCTTTTTGGTTGAGCCTAGCCTACACTTACTATGTCAAAATGTATGTGATCAATATCCAAAGTTTCCAAAATTGAAGCCAAAGGCCCACAAATGGACAGCTAACGCACCATGTATATTTCGTTTCAAGAATGGAATCAATGTCACATGATAAGTATGCATATAGACTATCTGGGCACTTTACTCCATGTATATGCCCTCAATGGCATGTAGTAAAATATGACGCTGGTAAAGTGACACTGGCCATAAATTTATGGATTACAAATAAGAAATTAGAGAGTAGTCCTAACAACAGTATTTGACCCTCACCGAGGGAAAAAAAAAAAAAACAAACAAACAAACAGTGTTTGACATTTAGTGCACGTAGGTGGCTGTGATCATTTGATAGTTGCAGTGTTTGGAAATGGCCCAATCACAACAGGGCGCGCAACAGGAAAATAGTTTAAGTTATACATATGTGACATTAAGTGGAGATACTCTTCCTACCTGATATTTGCATTTGATAGATTGCTATATGCAATAGGGAAAAAAAAGTGTTTTGCTACTAATTTGTTCAACATGACAGCAACTCCATTATGGAACAGAAGCAATGGGGACCAGACCCAAATAATCATCATATATGACTAACATACAATTGATAGATGACTACCAGAATTCACTCTGGTTGAACACTCCTAACTGTTTGTATAGAATATTTTTCAGAAATAGAGAATCGATGAATGAATAGATAAATGGATTTCCAACAGAACTTCTGTTGACTATTTTTCTTAGCTAGCCATTTATCTTTTTTGGGAAAAAAAAAAGAAAAAAAAAAGTCTTCCAATCAAATGGTCAGGATTCTGTAATTGGTGCGAAATTTGGGCTAGCAAACATCCAATGTCCAGTTGATTTGCCTGAATAACTTTATATCTGTGCATTTGACACCGTAGCCTTAGTTACCCCATGAGATATACAACTAAACATTTTCTAGCAGGGAAATTCGCCTTTTCTCTTTCAGGGTTCCAGAAGTCATTGCCATGTCCATCACAGGTGGTAATCTCAAGTATCTTGAATGGATCAAAAACAGCAAAAGGAACTGAATGAACTACAAGGGCCGATCCTCACAAGAAGCCTTCTCATACAAATGTGGATTGAAATTGTGTGGGGACCATCCCACGAACCAAATCCCCGCTCGGTTTCGGCAATGCGCATCAGACTCGGTCTCGGACATAGACCCTGCGTTACTTCGGTTTCGGCACCAACTGCTGATATCGGAAAGTGGTAACCAGTTCGGCCGCGCCACCCCATTCGGTCTTGGCTACACAGAGTTATGCAATCACGTCCGTTGGCCGCAACCCCATCAGGACAGGGCCCAAGAAAGGGATTCGATGGGACCTCAGCCGCCAACAAATCAGGGCAAGATCAGGCCCAATGTGACTGGCATTAAATGCAGTGTGGGCTGATCGGACCCTCATTAAATACAATGAGGGCTGTGATGGACCCTCATTAATGACTATATGGGCTGATGAGACCCTAGTCACATCATGAGGCCCACTGGCACAGGCACCAAAACTATTCCTTATATAAGGCATGAGACAGACCAAGAGCAAGGTAAGCATTACAATACATGCAATCAGACCTCTCTTCCTTCCTCTCTGATCAACTACTAACTTAAGCATCGGAGAGCCCTGTGCTGTCCACAGCCAGGGTCCTCTGACCTTCTCCGTTCTCCTCCTTTTCAGGTCTCTCAGACACTCAGCTTCTCCTCAACTTCCTTGAATAAGTCCTTGAAGGCATCCCAACTTTGTGTGTATTATTTTCTGCACTTACAGAAATCCAAGGAATGGTAAATGGAAGAGATATAGAATAGATATTTGGTCTGGTGGGGGTGGAGGAAGGAGTTATTATAAGTTACTAATTTGTCCATTTTGTCCAAGTGGAGCCCCAGTTTGATGATCCCAGCCATTCATCTGATGGACCTACTGAAAATTGCTATACCCCAAAAAATTCTTACACTGAACCAATTTATTACCTTCTTTTCACACCCTTGTTTTGTCCTACTCTTGACCATCCATTTGTAGGCCTAATAACAACGGACAGGTGGAACTTTCCATTTCAAATGTTTCTTTTGCAGACTATATATGAACTTAATGTGAGGCCCCATAAGATCAACCATTAGGATGGATGAAGCAGGGGCCCCGGCTTCCATGAACTGTGAGGGTTAGGATGATTAGTGTGCAAAATGGGCAAACTGGGGTGAGGTGTTGGCATCTTGTAGCACAAGGTGAAATGGTGGACAATGACATGGTACCAAGACAGTATGTTGTGCATGATTGGCCTGCAAGGTAAGTGAATTATGGGTAGGAACAGTGATCTAGACTACACCCTTGTCTAAGAAGTAATGGTTGTTAGGAATTTTGTATTTGCAATTTGATGGATGCATTTTCACTTTAGCATCATTTGATTTACACACACTTGCATTGATTTAAAATATCTTGAAATCTTGATTTTTACATGCATTGGTTTTAGACTTGAAGAAATCTTGTTTTATGCATGTTTTGTTTCTAAACTGGGATGCATTGATTTTAGAATTCAAACTCTTTTGAAAACCTAATTCTTTGTGCATTACTTTTGTGAAATCATATTGAGAATTTAGGTTTGTGCCTTGCATGCATTCATCTCTTTCAGAATCATCTTTGTATGCATTTTTATGAGAAAAGAGTTTTATCAAATCAAGCTAGCCTTTGGATTTAAAGTTTCGAATCTATTTAGGCTTTGTGTGTTTCATGTTTTTTAAACATCTTCATATGATTTAAAACATGTTTTCTAGCTTGGTTTAGTGGCTCAAAAATCCTCCCAAAGAAATACCTTCAAATGTGCAAAAATTGGAATTTTTGTCAAAAGGGGGGTGGCCCGGCAGTGTCGCCGGTCGACCGGCGCAGAGGTCCCGGTCGACCGGGAACACTGCAGGCAGAAAATGCCCTGGCGCCTCCAACGGTCAGAAATATGACCGTTGTGTGTTGTCGGTCGACCGAGACCTGTTTGCAGGTCGACCGAGGACTAGCCGTTGGGCACTTTTTGCTATAAAAATGATTTCTTTCCTTTGTCAATGGTTGGAGATTTTGAAGACTCTTTTGAGGAGCTTTGAGACAAGACAAAGGGGATGAACTAAGAGAGACCAAAGAGTCATTTGGTGAGCTAAAGCTTGGATTAATGAAGTTAAATCTCTAAGTAAGCTCTACCTCTCTTAATCATAGTTATGTGCTTTGTTTAAATTATTGGTAAATGATATTTGGCATAATAACTATGATGTGTTGAATCCATTCTTCTCCTAATCTTTGATCTAATTAAGATTGGATTCTTCACCTTGGTTTCAATCCAAGTTGTTTTTAAACCTTTCTTAATCATGCTTAGCCAAAGTCTTTGATTTCCTTTAAAGCATGATTCTTTGTCTTGGTTGAAACCTAATTTGTTGTTTTCATTCATTTGAACTTTAGTTAAATCTATTTGGTTTTTGAAAACAACATTGCACATGCATCACATGTTCTAAGTTAGTCATTTTCATACAACTTGTGAGTCTTTGATTTTCATGTCATTAACAAGTTGATTTTCATACATGTGATTTGCATTAAATCAAATCTTTCATGAGCTTTAAACTTTGAAATGCTTTAAGCATATATTTGATTGAGCTTTCTTTTTAAACTTGATTGAAGTTATCACACACACACATCATGAGCATACACATTTGCATTCATTTAGTGTTTGTGTGAGTTTGTTATTCACTTTCATATTAGCCTATTTAAGAGGCAATTTCATTGAGCTTTAAATTGTATCTCTTAGAGTGATCTTCTGTAAAGACACCTTCTTAGAGAAATCTTTATTTGTAAAGGTTATTGCTTAGCCTAAGAAAAACATTGTGTAAAGGTTATTGCTTAGCCTAAGAAAAACATCTTGTAAAGGTTATTGCTTAGCCTATAAAAGCACATTGAGAGGTTGTTGTTTAGCCTAGAAAAACAACATTGTAAGGGTTATTGCTTAGCCTAGTAAAAAACATAAATAGTGGAAATCCGGTGGGGTGATTAGATCACAAGCCGGTAGTGGATGTAGGCATTGAGGCCGAACCACTATAAACCTTGGTGTTGTGGTGCTTGCTTTTGTGGTGATTGTGTTTATTAGCTTCCGCATATTGTATGGTTAATCATCACATGTGACTAGTTTTTGCTTAGAAGTTAAAATTGCTTTAAATTGGTCATATTTGTAGCACACCCTATTCACCCCCCCCCCCCCCCTCTAGGGTTAGGATCCCAAGGACTTTCAATGGTTTCTCTCCATACTCCTCACTCTCTATTTCCTCCCTTCACCTATTATGAAACACACTCACTCTTCCAAATGGGGAGGCTCCAATCCCTCCTCTCCCCATTGAAGAAATTGTGGATTAATCGCCTACATTCAGCCCACAACAAGAGTACTCTCTTTTTCTTTCTCTCTTCTTCCATTTAGTTTCATCACTACCAACACTAGTATCAAAACTGCTCTAATCACAGTAACATTTCCATTCATTATTACTCTTCCCTTCTTTCCTTTTTTTTTTTTTTTTATGGTTTTGCTCAAAGAAACCCATCTCCCTAGTAAGATCTTTTATCATATATGCATCATCTCTAACTATTTTCTTTGTTTTCATAAAAAAAAAACCCATCTCTCAAAACTTTGCATTTCCTTATCCATCCACATTATATAGTGTAATTGAATTATTCTTCTTTAGTGTAACTCATTTTCATTTCATTATCCTTTTAGTTGAAATGCATCAATACCATCCATTTTCATTATCTTCTATTGCAGTTTCTAAGGGGCTTTGTTTTCTCATTTTCAGGTAGAGGGATATACATTCTCTATGATGGTGTGAAGTCTTGCCCTTGTGAAGATGTTTGTGTTCTATGGTCGATATGATGTTGAAATTCTCATATTTATATCTTCTGTGTGGAGAAATCACTAAAATTCAGCTCCTAAAAAAATTGAGGGCTAAGTTGCTTTCAAGTGCAGCCCATACCAATTTCATCAACATATCATAGCCAGCATGTTGACACTGATCTGGCCATTCATCATTCGATTAAGCCACAAACAAAAAGCTTTAGATAATTATAGTTCAAGTTAGACCGTGATTTATAGTGCTTTAAATATAATGTGAAATCCTTTCAAGAATGGAATCAGTTCAGCCATGAAATCACAGAATCCTTCTGCAACGAATAGATCTAAAAATGCAAAAACCTTCAGAGGAGAATTCTATAATCCAATCCAACATAATCTGATATAATCCAAAATAATTAAAAAAACACTACAACAGTATACACATTTAACAGACAGAGAGGAAACAGAGAGATGGGGAATGAGAGAGAGACAGAGAACAGAGAAAAAAGAGAGAGGAGAGGGGAAATGATGCGAGGAAGAGGGAGGGGTGTACCTGGTGTAGGGGAGGCGTCCGGCGGCGCGAGGAGGAAGATGAAGGCTCTGCGGGCATTCGGTGGCTGCTGCTGTGGTCGTCGTGCGCCTGGGAGAGGTCTGGAGAGGAAGGTAGAGATGGAAAGGCCGATGGAGATGGGTTCTGGAGGGAGAGATTAAAAGGGAGATGGAGAGAGAGAGAGACCGAAAGATCGGAGAGAGCGAGAAATCGGAGAGATCAGAGAGGGTAAGAGAGAGAGCAGAGCAAGAGAGAGCAGGAGAGATCAAAGAGGGTGAGAGAGAGCACGAGAGATCAGAGAGGGTGTGTCGCGACCCCGGATCGGGCTACCGAGGTCCTAATCCGGGATCGGGACATTAATGAAGGTGGTGGTGATTGAATGGTTAATATGTAGAGTGTGTCAACAAGGTGCACACACTTATTTAATTTCCCACGGGTGTCCGCGGTGAGGATATCACAACCATACATGAATATTTTTAGTAAGTGCGGGAGCGTGTAGCAAATCAATTATTCAATCAATTTCAAATCATAATGATAAATAACACGAGTATGGTACCGTATCAGAATGAGCAATGATCATTGGCATGTTACCCAAAAGTAAGTTAAGGTTTATAAAAAATCATTTAATTACATTTCCCCAAAAATAGAGGCCAACAAATGCCAATACATCTCAAAATATAATCCCAAAAGAATGAGTTATAAGTTCTCCCAAAATGTTATCTCTCTTTAGCAATCCAATGTCTACATGACATCATCAGCACGCCACTCAACTAACTGTTGCGGTTCTCTGACCGCTTCCTCGGGATAACCAACAACGAGACCTGAGTACCAAAGAGTGGGTCAAACACGACGGTTTGGCAAATGAGTAAAATACAATGACAATATGATAATAAATGAATTTACCTTCCAAAAGCATTTAAACCTGTTTAAATAACACTTCTATAAACGAGATAAAACATTTATTCAAATACAAGTATGCATTATAAAACATGTAAGGTAACCAAGGGAACAAGAAACAAGCAAGATGACAACCACACGAAGCTAAGTCCTCTATCACTAAAGCGATAGAGCAATAACTAGGCACTGATCTCAGTCACTCGAGGTGAGGAGAAACATTGGATCTTATAAATACATATACATATACATATACTATACATGACCACGGTAGCGAGCCGGGCATCGGGAACCACAGTAGCAATCTGCGGCATCGGGAGAAGACCACGGTAATAACCGGGTAGCGGGATCCAAACTACAGTTGGCGGGACAAGAGGGGGATCTCCAAGTCAGTGCATCAGACCAACAGGGTTATCCAAGCCTAGTGGTGCCGACTAATAGGTCAAATAACAAATCGAGACATATGCAAGTAAATCAAGTACAATAAGTAAACGGGCAAGACGGGGGTGCTCAAGGGCACACTGTCATTTCATGTGGTGCAATGCACTTCAAGACAAGTAACTAGTTCAAGTGTAATTCAATGCTTTCGGGAAAAAAGACATGTAGTATAAATCTTGGGATCGATAAAGTACAATGAACAATTGAAATCTCGGGTAAGGTATCGGGTTCAAGATTTATTTGAAGTGAATAGGGATCCCATATGTCGATCTGATAATAATTTGGTACTCTTTGAGTTTGGGGACATCTCGGGCTCCTTATACACTTTGATTTTTCAAAGCTTCGAATGACATCTTCGGGATATGGTTTTTTTCTCGGATGGCCTCATACAATGCCTAGTGAATCTCATTTGACAGACAAGGCTTAACGCTCGAGCGAACCGGAGCGAGGAGCTCTCCGTAATGGTTGTCTGGGTAATTTCGGTTACCTTGCGGTTAGATGGCGGTTAGCCGCCGATGGGTTCGGCGGTTCGCCGCTGGCTGACCGCGCGGCTGACCGTATTTTCAGGTGGAAAATGTTGCTCTCTGGAAAAGTAACTGAATGGGTCGGTTGGCTGGTGGTTAGCCGCCGATGGGTTCGGCGGTTAGCCGCTGGCTAACCGTGAGGCTGACTGTGTTTTCAGGTGGAAAATGTTGCTCTCTGGAAAAGTAACCGCGACTGTTCGGTTAGCTGGCGGTTAGCCGCTAGTCACCAGACGGCTAGCCGCCAGGTGACCGCCAGGTGCGGGAAACACCTACTGTATTCAGATTTAAGCCATTTTCCTCCTCAAAACCATTCTCCTTGCTTCCACTTAATCCTTGCCATAAAACTGAGCTAAAAGCTCTTCCAATGCAACTATCTACACTTCTCCACAACTCCAATATGGGTTCATTCCATCACCTCCTCCATCAACATCAAATCCAATACAAAGAAAGAAAGAAGGAAACTATTTCACCCTAGAGTACATTAAGGACAAAATAGGAGGAAATTAAATGCCATGCACCAATACCCTTCTATGACATAAATGCTCCATTAATACTCTATCATGAACATTTATTTCAAAATAAAACAATAAATAGGCATGAGTGGAAAGTACCAAAATCATTGAAAGCTTATAAAAATCAAATCATCCACTTGCCTTGGGTCTTCAAATCAAGAAAATCAAGCTCTTATACTCTTCCAAGCCAAAGGTTCAAGCTATGAACAAAATCCCCAAAACAAACAAACCCTAAAATGGTCAAACAATGAACTAGAAAGGGAAACCTTACGATAATGAAGATGAAGCTTCTCTAGGGCTAGAAGAATGCAAATTTAAAAGAAGGGAAGGATTACTTACTTGTAAGGTCCTCTAATGGCAAGAGTAGGCTCAATGAAGATCTCAAAGTTGGTGGATTTCTCAACAAATGGTATCAAAAGGAAGCTTGCAAGGTGGGGAAGAGAATGATAACCTCCCTTTCTTGATTGGTGCAAGTTTGGTGTGGATTGGAGATGGAGAGAGAAAGAAGAAGAAGAAAAGTTGCCAAACAAACCCTAGACTCTCTTTTTGTGCTGGAAAAAGGGAATGAGGAAGATGGGTTGTCCTTATATAAGCAAATGGAAATGGGTCCCACTACTTAAGACATTCAAGGGCTGAAATCTTGGCTTTTGGGATCTCGGATGAATTCGACGAAGAAGGAAGAAATGATTGCCGAAATATCTAGTTTCTAAAAAGTATATGTTTCACGGGTTTCGGGAATATCATGTTTTGGGTGCAGATTTTGTGTGCAATGACTGTTTTGCCCTCAAGGCTATGAAATCGGGTTTCGGGATTTCGAACGGGGATGGGATCCACATGAAAGTTGTAGGGATTAACAATACCAATAAAACGAGATTAAAACAATGAATGTAAAAATCTCCGATAAATCCTCAAGCGCATGCAAGGTCGTAAAGAAGGAACCCCCAAAGGGTCCACTCTCACAAAGCAATCAAAATTCCCCAAAACTATTTCAAAAGCTAATCCAAACCCAACTTAGCCAAAATCACTAATCAAGCTTAAAACTAACACACGACTTAATTAGTACTAATCGAGTTCACTCGGGACGGGGTCTTACAGGGTGAGAGAGAGAGAGCTACGCAAGAGAGAGCGAGAGAGAGAAGATGGAGAGAGCGATAGAAAGAGCGATAGAAAGAGCAGAAAGATCCAGTGAGCGAGAGAGAGAGAGAGAGAGCAGAGAGAGAGAGAGGAGAAAAGGGGAGAACTAGCAGAGAGAGAGGATAAAAGGGGCTCGGTGGCGGGAGAGGGAAAAAAGGAGTGGGAAAAAACGAAAAGCCCTTTACCGACGCTAATTTTTCGTCGGTAAAAAAACTTTCGTCGGTAAATGTCTGTGATTTTAAATTTTCCTAAAAATAAAATTAAATTTTACTGAAGTTTTACAAAAAATGTCACTAAAAGTTAATTTTACCGCATTCGTCGATAATAGTCTCTGATATTTATTTTTCCCTAAAAATGAAGGTAATAATAAAATTGAACTTCTGTTGATTCATTATAGTTGTCGTTGTCATCATAATAAACTCCTTGACCCAACTGTATGTTAGGAGCTGCTACGTGAATTTTGTGTTTGTCATTGGAATTCATTATAGTGAATGCTAATAGTATTTTCATATTTTTATAAAATTTTAAAAAATTATGCTTTAAAATTTGAGTATTTACAAATTTAAGATTTTTATTAAGATATTAATAGAAAAACCTGCAAAAGAACTTGACATTAAATAATTAGTAATGAATTAGAAAATGAAAAATGTTACTGGTCAATAATCGCTTACCCCCTTCTAAAAGCAAATCATTGCTCCTCCACTGACTACGACTATGATCAGGAGCATTGTACTTAGTATTCTTTCATTCATGGAAGGAATTTGTTCCTCCTTCTGTAATCCAAAGGATTTCGATGAAGAATGTGGGCCCAATAGTGGATGGATGGATGGATTTTATATAGATGACGAATGTCGATACGAAACATAGGATCCAGATTTTTTGCACTCATGCATTCTACTCGGACACTCGTGTCCTTAACCAGGTAAGGTATGGCTGGGGATGAATGAATTCTATTTTACTACCACCATGTTACCTTGAAAGAAGCATTAACGTCAACCCATGTGAGATTATGAAGATGTATTATAGGTTTCGTTAAGAACTCTACAAGTCAGATTTCAGTTAAGCTATAGACTTTTACCGACGTTTTCTATAAAATGTTGGTAAAAGTTGGCGACGAAATTATATGCGTCTGTAAAGAGTACTATTTACCGACGAATTTATAAAATCGTCCCGCTAAAAATCGTCGCTAAAATTATTATTTTAAAAACGCACCTGAGATGACTCGAGCCCTAAGAATGGAATATCGAACCCTCACCGACACCCAGTGACCCAGCCTCGACCAAACCGGTTCATCTCAACAAATCTATACAAAACCCAGGCGACCTTAGACAATAACTCCAGTAACAAATGTGCACACACAGCAACTTCAATCCACCCACTACAAAAAAAGTGGCAACCGAGTCCTGAAGACAAAACCACTAGAGACTTGAGTTGGACGCCATGCACGCCCATCAGCCCATATACGTCGACACGTGCGAGTCCCTTCCATGTGTCAAACCCTCTCCTTTCTTTTTAACCCCCTCTTCTCTTTCTCATCCTCTCCACCACTTCCATCTCCATCTTCTACATCTCATTTCTCTCATCGATCTCCAATGGCAGAGCTACAGCTGAGTCGCCCAAGTGAAGGCTCCAAGAGTCTCTTCCCAGACAAAGGTCCTACAGCCTCCCAAGTCGTAGGGGTCATAACGCTCTTCTCTATCAGTGGCATTCTCTTCACTCTTTCAGGCCTCACGCTGACCGGCACTCTCATCGGACTCGCGTTGGCGGCGCCTCTTTTCCTGATCTTCAGCCCCATCATAGTACCTGCACTTGTTGTGATTGGGTTGGCTGTGGCCGGGTTCCTCACATCGGGTGCGTTCGGGATAACTGCGCTGTCTTCACTGATTTGGGTCGCGGACTACTTGCGAGGCGAAGCAAAGCCACGAACGGCGGAAGGGTACCTGGAGAAGAGGGCGGAAGGGTACCTGGAGAAGAGGGCGAAGGAGATGGGACGTGAGATTCCGAGCAAGGGGCAGGAAGGGGGGAGAACATGAGAGTGAGAAATGGGTGTGAAGAGTTCTTTTACTTTTATTTTTACGTCTTGAGTGTGTGTGATCGTCTTTGAAAAATAAAGTTGGCATGGTGTCTGTATGTCGCTGTTAAAAGTTGTTTGAATGGACACGGCCAGTGCTGATACGTACATTTATGTATGTGTCATGTTTGTTTTATAATTATAATGAAATGAAAGGTTAATGGATTACTAGGGTGTTTTACAACAATGCACATCTATCTTTGTGGTACGGAGGATGACAAGTTGAGTACCGTTTTGCGATGGGTGGAGTAATGGAAACTGATAAGGAAAACCACACCCGCACTCAGACAGGTTGGGTTAAGGTTGACCATAACCCGTATTACATGCGTATCCAACTTCATTTTCTTTTTTCCTTTTTTTTTTTCATTAATTTGTATTGTATGGATAAACGTTGGAGGACTTGCGACTAAATATATATATATATATATACACTTGGATACAGTAAGTATTTTTACCAACGAGTTATACTAATAAATGACATGCCTGGGGATATCTTTACCTATTTTTGACCTATCTCAATCATCTTGACATCTCTACTCACAAACCCCACCACCCTCATCATCCAACCATGCCACAGCCTGCCACCACCATCCCCGTTCTCACGATCTAACTGGTTTGACCTGTAGGCATCTGCGGCAACCCGTTTTACACTATCTGACCCATATTAATTTAATATGATTTGAGTTTTCATGAGTGGTGAGATTTTATTAATAAATTAGTAATATGTCAGGAGGCTGTTGTCTATATCTATATCCATATTTTCATTTTTATTTATTTTATTTTATTTTATTATTTATATATTATATATATATATTATTTTTTTTTCTATATAAAAGCTGCAGTTTTATCTGCTGTTCGTCGACTCTTTCGTTTTGTCCTTTCCCTGTCTCCCTGTCCCCAGACACTCCATCCTCCCTGGTGGCCCACTTAGTTTTGGGGCTTCCTTCCTTTCTCCTCTCGATTGTTCCTCCTACACACGTGTGACTCAACAAATGCAGTCTCACCTCGTCACCTCTTCCGCTCATCCTTTTGCTTTCCCTCTTCCTGAAAAATGCCCCATCAATTTGATTCTTCTTCATCTGTCATCATCTGTCACGCAAGAAATGGAGTTTCACCTTGTCACCTCTTCCTCTCTTTCTTTTGCTTTCTCTCTTGCTGAAATGAAATGCCCAACGAAAACGACAGCATCAACTTTTCCTCTAGCTGAAATAAGAAACGAGAAATTGAGGGTTTTCGAAAATCCCTCTTTGATTTCTATTGATTTGTTGTTTTACCGACTATCACACTGAACCCCCAAATCTTCTCCTTCTCTCGTTTCCTATTTGTAAGACGTGCGAGGTAACGAATTCCTCTTTCTGATTTGTTATTAGCGTGTTATTTTTCTTTTTTTCTTAGTGAAATTTTCTCATCCAATTATAATTTGTTAGTGAAATTTGTTATATTATTAGTACATTTTCATTTTCTTAATATGGATTTCAATAAAGTTGGAGGAATGCCAGGGGGTGGTGAAGGTTCTGGTTTGGTAAAGGTGCATGGCTATTATGGGTGGGCTCGGTCTCTATCTTCAGTCGTTTAGTTGGTGTTAAAAATGAGGTACATATTACCCTTGCCAATTTATTTCAGCTTCTTCATTTCCCTCTGCAAGCATGAAGATTAGACCCCTGAAGTTCACGATTCTACCTAATGCCATTACTCCTACTCTACCAGAGCAAATACTTACTGGTAAGTAGTCTAATTGGGTTACAAAAATGTAAATTTATTTTAATTTTAACTGTTTGGTGTGGTAGAACACGGGAAACGTTCAATTTTAACTGGTAGGCGAGGTAGAACTCGAGATTTTTATTTTTATTTTTTGTTGTTTTCACATCGCAGGATTTACCACTTGGGTCTGAATGTGTTTGGGTAAAAATTGTTGTTAGTTCATAAGGGTGTGAAAACATCTCTCTTTTTGGGTTGTCATCATCTACAATCCTGAGCCAACCCAAAAAAAATTCTTTCTAAGTATAACTACAGAGAAGCTGAATATTAGATCTATGAGTGCCTAAAAATTACGGACTTAGATTAGGTGAGTGTGGAACTCATGATTATGCTGTTTAAGCTTCTTCGGGGAAGATGGATCACCTCAGAACCTGAAAGCACTACACCAAAAATCGAAAATTGGAACGGAAAAGCGTTCCTAATCCTCCCGTTCCTAATTCGTTAAACCGTTCCAATTTCCGTTCCAATTTGGTACCAACCGTTCCTAATCCAAATTGGAACGGAAATTGGAACGGTTTAACGGATTAGGAACGGGAGGATTAGGAACGCTTTTCCGTTCCAATTTCCGATTTTTGGTGTAGTGAAGGGAAGGAAAAAAAGAGACCAGAGACCCTGGCTGCCGTTAGCCGAAGGCTCTCCGATGCCTGAATTAGTGCTATCACTGAACAAAGGATGGAGAAGAGAGACAAGTATGCTCTCTTGCATAGCGTTCTGTAACGCGTTATGCAATATGTAATATGGCGTTATCAGACATCTTAGGGCGTACCTGAGAAGGGATTGGTATCCCTCTATATGTAGAGAGTTTACCTGGGGCACCCTCAGTGGGGGTAGGTCGAGATACTGTCTGGTCGAATCAATAGATGACCTCTCGTATTATTGTGAATGTGATTGATCAAGACGACACCTGATCACTATCCAGCACCAGTCTTGTATGTCAGCACGTTCTGCAACGTAGCCGTAACTTTGTGGAAGTACAATCATGGTTTAGTACTCATCTCTATGGACGTGCCGAGCTGGAGATGATGCTGAAACTAGATTCGGATGCATCCTGACACTATTGTCGAGGTGCGTTATACCGGGACCGAGATGAGCCTAGTCGATACTCTTACCGAGGCTAGCTCAAGCTTGGCGCTAGCTGGCGTTGTTTGTCGATCTGAAATGAGATGTCTAGCTGGCACCGTTACCGAACTAAATGATTCTTGGAACTATTGCCGAGCTTGGATACCGAGATTGGGATGGGTTGAGCTGGTACTACTATCGAGACTAGCGTAATTCTATTCTTGGGAAAACGCCCCACACAATTGCCCCCTAGCTGGTGACCTCTTGGAGTTCTCTAACTTTTTGAGGTCAGGAGTTGAGTATCGTATTTTGAGAGATCTGAGGTATCAACTTAAGTTTCATCTCGGCGTTGGCTGATGACATCTGATCTTTATCATAAAGTCTGTTTGCCTGCCCGAGACAATAAATGGCACGTCGGTGACGTTTCATTAGCCTGAGACAATAAATAGCACGCTGATGTTTTGCCCTCCCAAGGCAATAAATAAAGCATTTGAATCTCTGTGCGAGATGAACTGGTAGTGCCACGTGTCTCCATCTGGTTGTTGTTTGGCGAAATCGAAGTGACACTTGCCTTCAAGAATTTAAACGGGCGCCATTCCGTCTATAAATAGGGTTCTTCCTCCTCCGTCTCTTCACTTTTCATCAAAGAGAGCTCTGCTGCAAGAGAGAAGGAAACCCTATCGGAGCCAGCTGGAATTCTAGCTTTAGCGGACCGGAGTCCGGAGGTTGTCTCCTTTCTGTGAGTCTTCCTCCCTGTCCTTGTCTTTTGCGCACCGCCTCTTTCTGTTTGTTTTAGGGGTTCTGCTCTAGGGTTTAGGGTTTCTGTTTCTGCCTTTTCCGGTATCACCATCTGTAGAGAAATAGGATCTTATAGGAGTTGGGCGGAGACCCCTGAGGCCATGGCTGGTTTCAGGGAGATGTTTGGGATCCCAGAGGACGTCCCAACCAAATTGGATAACCCGAAGAACCTCTTCGAGGGTTACTCCTTTCAGGATGGCTGGATGCTATTCCCGGTAGTTTCAATAATAGAGGGAGTAGTTAGGTTCCCCGTCCACCCTCTTCTCAGGGCCTGCTTGGCGACATGGCACCTCGGCCCCTGCCAGTTGATGCCTAATGGCTACAAGGTCATAATGGGTGTCGCCGAGCTCTACAAGATATTGGGCATTAACCTCTGTGTCCATGACATCGAGGATGTATATGACCTTTGCAAGACCGCGGGGGACGGTCATAGTTACTATCTCCGAGGGAAGCCGAAGTTGGAGCCCTTCGACCATGATCTGGAGGACTCAAACAGACATGCCGGGGACGTTCGTTTGCTCGTCTCTCGCAACTGGGAGTTTGGCAAGGACAAGACCAAGGCGGAGAAATTGCTTAGCTGATGTTATCTTCTATCGTGCAGAGATCAGCCAGAGGAAGCTGGGAGATGAGCGCACCGGCAGGAAGCAGAACGACAACTGCTTGGGACCCGTGCGCGAGTATTAAGGCCACAACGGGCGAGCTGCTTGATCTTTCTTCGGATACGAGCCGAGGTACCACACTTATATCAAGAGGAAGGAGCTCACGTCCGCTAGCTCAGAGGCTGCTGATTTGGCCCAGCTTGTTGAGAGTTACTCGTCCCCCTCCAACCGTGAAGAAAGAAAGGGGAGAGGAAATGGAGAAAAGGCGCACTGTTGTGAAGGTGAAAGACCTGGGGCTGAAACTTTTTGGAGGTTGAACTCCTTCTACCTCTATGGTCTCAGGGAGCGTCGGGGCTCCTTCTGCTGGTGTTGCTATTGCCGCGACACTGCTGGTGGTGGTGTTGTTGATGCTGGTCCAGCTCGGCAGCGCCCCGCCGAGACCCCAAAAGAGGGAGGCCGGGCTGAGAAGAGGTCGCGGTCTGAGGGCTGCGGCTCGGGAGTTTGGCAGCACCCTGCCGGAGAGGCTAAAGAGAAAGCCCCAAGGGAGAAAAGGCACCGGGGCGAGGGCTCATCAGATAAGGGCCCTGGGCAGGCATCGGCTCCCCAGCCGGCGGGGGCGGCTTTGTGGAGGCCAAGCCTCCAGCTCTGGCCTGGGAGGCCCATGACGGTGGAAGACCGTCTAACCAGCAGTCTTTCAGTCATTGATGCTCTCGCCAACGCGTGTGCCCTGCCACTCGATATGTAGAGGCATAAGGGAGTGGACGATGTGACGCTGCTGGCTTCGTCTCTACAATCGGTCTTCTCGGTAAGTTTCTATCACTGATCTGAGTATCTTATGTTCTTACTAGCTTTTCTTCTAACGCTTGTTTCTCTTCTCAGGTTGCACAGAGGGTTCAGGTGGTCCTGAAAAGGGCCCGTGAAAGTGTCTCCAAGGTCGAAAAGCTGGAGGTAGAGAAGAAGAAACTTGCTGCGGCCTTGGAGGGGAGTAGCCGAGAGCTGAAGGCGGCGGAGGAGAAGATAAATAGTCAGGGGGCAGAGCTCGAGTTTACGCTCAAAGAGCTTTGCAATGTGAAGGCCGAGACCCATGACCTGAAGGGTGCGGTCGAGGTCAAGGCTAAGAGGATTCTCGTACTTGAGGCCGAGCTGGCGGAACGAGATGTCGAGCTCGAAAAGGTGAACAATGAGAAAGCCGATCTTCAAGCCTCGCTCCAAGCTGAGATTGAAATATCTTTCCAGGACGGGGTGGATGCGGCTACAAAAGAGTACGAGGCCCAAGTCGAGAATATCAGCTCGGCGTTGTTCGAGCTCGGGTGTCGAGCTGCACTGAAGAAGGCAGGGGTCCCAGAGGATCATCCCGTCTATCAGGACCTGCCCAAGTTTACTCGCCCCGAGCCTGAGCCGAGTTTTGCGCCCACTGCTGAGGCTGTTGCGGAAGTTGTCTCGATTCTGCCTGAGGCTACTCCCTAAGCCACCACGACTGAGCCCTTTGATGTCAACGTGGAGGCTACTTGTCACGCCCCCAGACCAAGACCTAACAAAACATGTCCCTAATCCGGGGCCGCGGAGCGGCAACCGGGCCAAAAAATTTCGCCCGCACACGCTGGTTTCCCACAGTTTTCGTAGTGAGGATTCCTATTTCCAATCCATCACAATACAACAATTACATTTACGGTATTTATAAAATGTGCGGAAGCAATGTAGCAAACACTTAATCAATTAGAAAGCATAAAATGAACGATCAGACTTTGCATCAGAATGAGAAATATATCATAAGAAAACCCTTAATTTGTTTAAGTTTACAATACCAAAAGTAAGTTAAATTATACAATTCCCATAAAAACAGCCAACAAAGGCTATAGAAACAAGTTCCCAAAAGATCATCAATCCCAAAATGTGACTCGAATCTCATAACCCATCCTGACGTCTAGATGATGTCGCGACCCCGGACCGGGAATCCCAATCCGGGATCGGGACATTAGTGTGTGATGATTATTCAAGAGGATTATCTACATCCTCAAAATACAACCTACTTAATTTCCCACAGGTGTCCGCGGTGAGGATATCACAACCTTGCATGAACATTTCTTTTGAATGCGGAAGCGTGTAGCAAATCAAATAGTAAGACTATCTCTAGTCATGCAAGCATTAACATCAATATCAAAACTGTATCAGAAAGAGCAATGATCTATAGCAAGTTTCCCAAAAGTTGTTAAAGTTAGACAAAATATCAGTTAGTTACATTCCCCAAAATTAGAGGCCAACAAAGGCCAATATTACAAAATAATAACCCAAAGAATAGTTAACAAGTCCTCCCCAAAATGTTACGCCTCTTGGCAACCCGATGTCTACATGACATCGTCAGCACGCCACTCAACTAGAGGCTGCAGCGCACCTACCACCTCCTCCGGCTCCTCCTCAAGGAAACCGGCAACGGGACCTGAGTACCAAAGCAGAGTATCAGACACGACGGTCTGGCAAGAGAGTGAGAAGATACAACAACATGTAATAGATGAAATATCTCGAAAAGCAAGGAAATCTGTTAAAGCCACAACTCTCATAAAATAGATAAATCATTTGCCAGAAACATGTAAACAAGATAAAACATATGAGGTAACCAAGGAAATCGGGAATAACAAGGTGGCAATCACATAAAGCTAAGTCCTCTGTCACTAAAGTGACAACAGTATCACGGGACGTTGATCTCAGTCACACAAGGTGGGGAGAAGCAACGTAAACATATATACAATATAAATATACGGGAACGGGACCACGGTAGCGAACCGGGTATCGGGACGAGACCACGGTAATGACCGGGTATCGGGATCCAAACTGCAGCTGGCGGGACGGGAGAGGGATTTCCAAGTCGGTGGATCAAACCGACAAGGTATCCAAGCTTAGTGATGCCGACTCATAGGATAAATAACACATCGAGACATATGCAAGTAAATAGAGTGCAAGTAAATCAATGAACGAGCAAGAATATTCAATATATAACTTTCATTTCATATCGGGCAATACTCTTCGGGACAAGTCAATGTTACTAGTGTAACCATCAAGCTTTCGGGAAAACAGATCCTGTACAGTAAATCTTGGAAAAGAAGAAATAAAACGAACTATTACAATTCCGGAAAATATTGATTTCAAGATCTATTTAAGTGAATAGGGGTCCCGTATGTCAATTATAGCCATTACTTGGTACTCCTTGAGTTTGAAGACATTCCGGGCTCCTTATGCACTTTTACGACTTTTAAAACTTAAATTGAGCTTATGGTTATAACTAGATATTATGATAGGAAAACAAGACTATAAACGGTCCATCCTAAGTAGGATGTCAACCCGGAACCATCGAGCAACCTACTCAGTCACCGAAAGGAATAGAATTCGCGATACCCAAGGAAATAGACTTTGCATTTAGGTATGAAGAGGATATCGTGTCGTTCCATCCCGTTCACGATTGAATAGATTGAACTTCGATGCATTCCGAACCAACCGTGAAGAGCATCGGCTCAAGACGCTCTCACATATGGTCAAGTGAGTCCAAGGAGGGTAGCCAAGGTCCAAAAAAAAAAAAAAAAAAAATTCAAAACCCACTGGACTCAAACTGATCGATCGGTCCAAAAGGCCTTACAGTTAAAGGTCAGACCGATCGATCAGCCTGTAGGTCCGATCGATCGGCACTGGGCGTGAAGCATGCCCGGGAGCTTGATTTTTCTCCTTCTTGTTTCCTTTCCTTCCAACACCTCAACAACCAAAATTAACTATGAACAAGGGGACTTAAACACATGATTCCAAGACATTAAATGAGGCTATCAAGATGTGTAGAGATCATTTATTTCAACCATGGAAAAGATCAATGAAAGTAATCAATGAAAACATGAAAACCATAAATGCATCACCAAACCATTTCAAACTTAAAAACATCCAAACATTCACTTGCCTCAAGTCCAAGCTAGCCAAAACAAACCTCAAATCACTTCAATAGCTCAAAGCCAAGCTACAATAAAAAAACCCAAAAACAACCCTAAAATGGGTTACACAAGGAATGAAAATGAAAGAACCTCCAATAATGCAAATATAGCTTCCCTAAGGCTAGAAGATCACTAATCTAGGAGATGAATAAGATCACTTACTTGCAAGGTCCCCTAGTGGACAAGGTAAGCTCAAGGGAAGTCCCAAAGTTGATGGATTCTTTTAAAAATAGTATCAAGAGGAAGCTTGTGAGATGAGGAAGAGATTGGTAATCTCCATTCCTTGATTGATGAGCTCTTTGTGAGGCTTGGAGATGGAGAAGCAAGAAGAAGAAGAAGAAACTTGCTAGAAAACCCTAGGTTCATATGTGTGCTGGAACAAGAGAATGGGATGCAATGGGGGGTTGGGTTCCTCTTTGTTAACAAAGGAGTTTGGGTCCCACAACTTAATGGACTACGTTGGCTGAAATCATCTCTCTCGGGTCCTCGGATGAATTCGACGAAGAAGGAAGAAATGTTCGTCGAAATATCTAGTTTTCAAAAAGTTTATGTTTCGCGAGTTTCGAGAATATTAAGTTTTGGGTACAGATTTTGTGTGCAATGACTGTTTTGCCCTCAAGGCTATGAAATCGGGTTTCGGGGCCTCGAATGGACACGGGATCAACATGAAAGTTGTAAGAATCCACAAGATGAATGCAACGGGCCAAAAACACAATTTAAAACACGTCGGGAAAATTTCACAAGAAAATGCAAAGCCGAAAAAGGGAACCCCCAAAGGGCCCCACAAGCTATCAATCACTCCAAAAGGCCCAAAGCTAGAATCAAGGTTATTCCAAACTCAACTAGACCAAAAACACTAATCAAGCTTAGCACTAACACGCAACTTAATTAGCACTAAACGGGTTCATTCGAGTCGGGGTCTTACAGATGACATAGTTGGGCTGCCACTCATGTCCAATTCCGCCTCAAAGGGAGCGAGATCGATATCTGGCACCAAACAAGAGAGTATCAGACACGACGGTCTGGGAAGCAAATAAAACATATAATAGAATGACAAGAATTTATAAAACATTATAAAGTCATTTAAATACGTTCGAAAGTCCGAATATGAATATTGATGAAGTAAAGAAATAATTCCTGAGTCATTAACAATTTCGAAAAATAGAATGAATCGAATAAAAACAATGGCAATCCACATTCCGTTATATTCTCCTATTACTAAAGTAACAAGAGCACACAATCAATAACTGTGCCTTATAAAACGGGCGGAACGATCAATTACCAATCCATATGAAATGGTCGGAACGATCTAACCGAACCATATAAAATGGATGGAACACTCAATAACTATAGCGATGGCCGGAGCAATCAATGGGGGTCCAAACTGCAGTTGGCAATAATTTTAAGGATCCCAAGCCGGGTGATCAGCCCAACTAGGTAACCCAAGTTTAGTGGTACCGATCAAAATCTGAGTCAATATAAATCAAAACATTTCAAATGGATAAAAGGAACTACTTTGAGCAATTACAAACTAACATTATCGAACAATTCAAACGAGTAGCCTTATCGACGTTTTCAAATGTGGCGAACCACTAAAATCTATTTCAATTCAATTTGTAGAAATCATACAATTTTCTCTAACTTGGAATGAAGTTGTGTGTAATGGTTCAATGGCTTACCAAGGGTTGTCTTGATATACACTTAACCCCTAAATGTTGCTTTAGGATAAAGGGTTTGGTACCAATGATGATCTCCATCATTTAAGGATGCAAAGTGTACATTAAGACATAAAAAATTTCCCCGAGTAATTCCCACATCAAACTTTTCCCTCATTTTTCACATTCAAATTTATACAATTCAATGTATTTCCTTCAAATCTTTCCATTTCCAAACATCCATGATCCATAGGGAATCTAAACACTTCAATTAGGAGGGGAAAAACATGTTGAAACCGGCCTAGGTGCCCGCTGCAACGGGCCTGACAGAGCCCTGGCCCGGGCCCAGTTGCTGTTTAGGTCCGTTTTCAGTGTAGAAATCTGCACTGTTTCCTGTACAATTTGATTTCATTTCCCTCCTTCTACTTCCCATACATTCTGAATCACTCCTTAGCAATAAAGAACTTCCATTAAACCACAGGCATTGGGAGGGCTTTGGGCCCAGGTCGGGTCTTGAAAAGTCCTACCACAATCCGCGAGCCTGATCCGCCCCACATAGCCAGCCCGTGGATCTTGGGCCAGGTCGAACCGATTTGAATAGGCCCTAGCATCCTGCTGGCTCGAGGCTTTTAGGAAAGGGGAAAGACAGGTGGAGGCCAGTGAAGGCAGAAGAAGATCGTGCATAGATAGACAGGTGGAGACCAGAGAAGGTAGAAGAAGATCGTGCATAGAGAGATGGGGGAAGCACCCTGCGCCTGAGAGCACGATCTTGGACGTGTGCGTCCCTGGGACTAGATCTGCGATGAATAAGGGAAGTGGGAGAGAAAATAGGGGAAGGGAAGGTATAATGTTAGACCCCGACCCAGACCAAGTCGATTAGTGTGCGATTAGTATGTGTTTAGTCCTAAGTGAGCTTAGTTGTTGTTGGGTTAGAAGTGATTAGTTTAGTCTTGGACATAGCTTTGGGAATTTTGAGAACGTTCAGTATTAATTAGACACACTCAGGAAGGCCTGAGTGCACGTGTAAGCTTGGGAAGATCGTATCGATTTCTGTGTGAGTGTGATTTTGATTTCATTTGAATGATGTTTCGACATGTTGCAACTTTCGTTTTAAGCACATTCATGTTTGAAGCCCAAAAACCTATGTTTTGGCCCAAAGAGGGTAAAGTTGTCTTTCTTGCACAAATCTGGATACAATTTTCGAGATCTCAAAACCATGTCAACAATATACTTTTTGGAAATTAGATTTTTTGACGATCATTTTATTCTTCTTCGTCGAAGTCATCCGAGGCTCCCAAGATCGTGTTTTGACCATTTCAAAGTTCAGGTTATTTGGGGCCCATTTCCTCACTAAAGCCCCATCTCCCTCTCTTTTCATTCACTTTACCAAATCTCTGCAACTTTCTTGACCTAGGGCAAGGAAAACCCTTTCTCTTTCCATCTTCCCCCTCTTACTTGATCTAGCTAGAAGACTCCAAAGAAGATTTCAAGAATACCATTTTCTTCCTCTCATCCTAAGCTCTCCATTGATACAATTTTCTTGAGGTTTCAAGTTGGGAGAGCTCTCCATTCTCTCCCATCTCTCTTGTTTGACCTTCTCTAGGTAAGAGCTTTCACTCATATCTTTCATGGAGTTATTTTGGTTCCTCAAGATTATGTTTTTCATGTTTGCAAACCCTTTTGTTAAAATGGGTTCCTTGGTTCCATTTTTGAGTGAGTTTGTGTGTTTTCTCTTGGGTTTTCTTGTAGTGTTGGCTTAGCTTTTGAGTGAAGTGCTTGGAGAGGATTATTAGCATTTGGGCAAGGCAAGTAATCTCTATAGGACCATCGTGCATGTGTATTTTAAGCTACATTGTTGTTTTTGGAAATTTTGCATATGAAAATGTTTATAAGCTTCATGATCATGTTTTCCTTGGATTGGATGTTTGGGATTGTGACAAATGTGTATTTTATCCCTTGGAGAGCATGGAGGCTCAGGGAGTGCAGGTGGAATGAAAAACAAGAAGAAGAGAAGAAGGAAATATGGAAAATCTGCACTGAACTGTACTTCCCGTGCAGTTTCGGTCAGCTGGCGGCTAGCCGTAATTCCCATTTCGGCTAACCGCGAGCCAACCTAAATCAGCGGTTCCTTTTCCAGTAGCTGACTTGCTTCAGGGTCCTGCGGTCAGCCCTGCGGTTAGCTCACGGCTAGCCGCCAGTTCCCTTGCGGCTAACCGTAAGCCAACCGAAATTATTACGGTTCCTTTTCCAGAGAGCGGCATCAGATCTGGGTTTTCAGCGGTGAGCCCTACGGTCAGCTTACGGCTAGCCGCCAGTTTCTAGTTCGGCTAGCCACCAGCTGACCGCAAGCTGACCGAAATTGACCAATTCCTAGTTTTGAAGAAGTTTTGCAAGAGTGAAAACTAGAACATGTTAAGTGACCTTTAGCTTGATATTGTGTACTCGAAACTCGAGATGTCTTGAACTTCCGGGACACCAACTCTATTCCAAATTCCAACATTTGGGCTTCGAATACACAAAGATCAATCAAGGGTCCTCACATGTGCTTGATAGGCTTTGTGTTCGTACCTTAGTTTGATATAATGAATATCATCGTGTACTCGTTTTGAAGTTTAGTACAAGCTAGTTTTGAAAATGTGTTCCAAGAAAAAGGGGATCACTTCCTAAGCGTGTTATGCATATTAATTATGCCCGTGCTAGTCGTGTTCATCGTGTTTCGATAAGTGATTTCCCCCTTTTTCTTAGCTCGACGTGTTTAGACCGTGTTTCGCGTATTTTGTGCATTCATGAATTAAGTAAACACCACTGAACTTAGACCGCCCTTTCAGTCTGATCCACTGCCTGGGGGTCTTTAAACATGTGGACTGTCTGCAGACTGGTCGTATATTTATTACACATCGTGCGTGTCCGGTTCCGCGGCCGGAATTCCCGTCTTTGTGGTAAATCGTGTCGTGCTTATATTATGTATATCATGCTTGTCGTGCGTGCTTGCTCTTTTCATTATATAAATGATAGAGAAAGGATGGGCTCTTTGTGGATTGTAACTATTCATGATATATTATGTATTCATGCTAGTTTGTTTTGGTATCTCAGCCTGTTCGTATTCTTGAAGATGTACTTCAGTTCTGATAGTATTTCATATCAAGGATTTGTTTATATGTTTTCTCTAAATGTTATTATTCATGTTCATGCCTAAATTGATTACCTGTCAAACCGTCGTGTTTGACCCTTGTTTATTGGTGCCCAGGTGCAGGAGACGTTACCTTTGAGGAGGAGCGTCAGGAGGAGGCTTGTGAGCCAACCCCTGTGAGAGAGTGGCAGCCCGACGATGTCATTTAGACGTCGGGCGGGTTCTTGAGTCTCGTCACCTTTTCGTTGGGGTTTCATTTTGATTGTTTTGAGAAGTGTATTAGCCTCTGTTGGCTTCTTAGGGAATTGTAACAAAACTTAACTTACTTTTGATCAGTCTCATGACTTGAATATTAATGGGAATGCCATGTTAACTTCATCTTTGATACTATGTCTTGTATATTATTGTGATAGCACTTAAATATTTTATTGGTGCTTATCTTGGTGTGTTTTGCTACACGCTTCCGCATACGTGATTGTGTGAGTCAAATTCCGCGTGTCTAAGGGAATCCTCACCGCGGGAACCTGTGGGAAAGTATCATCTACTGCGTCGCGGGCCCGGGATCCGTTCCGGGGTCGCGACATATAAGAAGGAGAAAAAAGAAAGAAGAAAGGGGTAAGAAAAAACACAGAACTCCACAAGCAGAAAGAAATTAATTACCTGATCCTATTACTGACTTTAGCATCGGAGTGTTTTCGGTCGGACCCCTCTGATCGAATTTCATCCCGTGGTTACCTTCTTGAGCAGGTCCAGGCTTAGTGGACGGACTTCCCGTGAGGAAGCAGAAGGGAGGATCTCAAGGCTCTTCTGAGCAAAAACCAGGTCATCAAAATCTGACCTTACAATTGGCGCCGTCTGTGGGAAACGAAGAAGAAAACACACACACGCTTTGCCGAGCCAATGTCGGAGCCGGTGTTGGAAGTAGGTGGGCCTCGTGGATAGATTTTCAAAACTTTTTGACCCACTTGACTCAGGGATCAAATATCCAGAAGGCCATAAACCATATCCAGGATGCAATCCCTCTTTCTCATCAATCATGTACAGCAATATAACCTATTTAGAAGATAGAAATCAGTAACTACATGCAACAAAATAATCTACAACAAGTAGAGAAGTAGATTATACCTTTGGAGCCCGGTAGTGCTCTAATGGAGGAGAAGATAATAAACTTGATCAAGAACTCCTCTTAAAGCAATTAGAGATCTCTAAGACCTTGTTGTCTTCCACGCTATGACCCTCTATTAGATCTCTTTTCTCAAGAAGATGAGTGGGATTTCCAAGAGAAAATCCTAAAGGAAACTGGAAGAGAACTAGAAGAGGGAAAGAGAGAGAGAGTAGTGTGCAACTCTTGCACAATATGGGCTGGGCGTGAATCACAATAATGGAATATTGCATGGACGTCCAAGGGTGTTTATTCCCTTATTTATAGCCCTCATGACTCCTCTTTTAAAGTCTCTTACTAATTTGTATTAGAAGTCACACTTCCACACAAATTAGTAGCTTACTATTACCACTATTAGAAGTCCCACTTCAAATAGAAATAGTAACTTCTAATTCATTCCTTTTAGAGCTCAAGTAAGATTAGTAACTTTCTAATATCTTGGACTAGCGTGGGGACCACTAGGGATTCCTTAGAAAGCTGACTCCAATTGGGACACGTGACCCCACATCTCATGTGCAATCCGGACCCACAATTAATTACAAATAACACCACTATAAAAATGCAATTGCACTCCAGTCTTAGGAATAAATTACAATGAAGATCCTAAACTTCCCAATTATCACAAGTAGGCCCCTCTATTAATATCCATGGATCAATTGGAATAAATCTGTCCCATCCAATCTTAGATACACATCTTATTATCCTTGAGCCCCAATTAATCACAATGATCATCAGTACCATCTAATTAACTCTTAATCGAGATGGGTGCGCACTTACTAATGATAAATCCATTAATTGGCACAAGGGGATAATATAGATAGATTTCATCTTGATCATTGTATGTTCCCACAGACCTACTACCACGTACCCAAGACACCGAGGTGTTGACCTACAGTTGGCCTCACTCATTGGTGACTCAAAGCAAATGAATAGACAGAAAGTTTAGTTCATCATTGTCTCAGTATTGAGAGCCTATTGCTAGAGAATTATGAAAGCAGTCCTTAAATCGAGACAATATTTCATAAGGTGCTTCCATGGTCCTTCAATACATCTAATGTACCAGCACTATGATCCAGAATCTTACATTCTGATGATTGAGACAAATCACACTATCTCATAGTGATCAAAGTGCTGCAACCTTATCATATGAGATGCCCAGTCCTATCACTAGTTGTGAAGATATTTTTAAGTATAAGATTTGTGACACATGTCTTCCATATGTAGATCTCATCCATATACATATATCACGTCTAATATACTAATGGGACCCGGTTCATCTCATGAACCATCATGTCATATGTACTGGTTATGTGCATTAAGTAATAAAATATCATTCATCGCATGAAACGAAAGCATGATTTTATTGATAAATAAAGAAATTAATCAATTTATTACATCAGCTGATGGATTGAGTCCATACAATCTAACAGCCGGAACAGGATTCGGGATCGCCATCCCAACCAAAGCGGCCACAGCCTCAAGTAGAAGAAACACGGCCCCAGCGGGAGCGCGAGGAGCTGGGCAAGGATCCTTTAGTCCCTCCTTCCGACGAAATGGACTTTGAATACATCATGTGCACGGGAAGTGGGAGGACCCCTCTATCTGGAGAAAGGAAAGGGCGGATCCGATTAGAGATCCACCGCACAGGCCCAACTCGGGCAGGACCTTCTCCTTCGATAGAGAAACCCCATGAAGAGACGTATCAGAGGCTGCAAAACGACCCATCAAGTCCTCCGCGTAGGGCATATGATTGACTTGAGCAGGCCTATAGAGAAGCCATACGGGACATGGCGAAAGGGGCTAGACAGCAGCAGGAAAAGATCGATTGCCTGCTACAGGAGCTGGAAAAGGCGAAGAAAGGAAGAAGGCGCTCCCCGACCCCAGAAGAAACCCAGGGAGGACGGGACAGGGGGAGCCCGAGAACAAACGGCTGCTCGATAGCCGGGGAGGTAACACTCTAGGTCGGGATTTCGGAACTCCCATGTTGGAATGGAGACGGGCGACGAAGGAAGTCGGACTTCAAGTTTCCGACCACGACGGGAGGAAAAAGTTAGAACCCAAGCACTGGGCGCAAGGGGAGGCACTTCCCCACGAAGGAAGGTCCCAAGAAGAGGCCTCGCTGAGAAGGATATCAAAGCCCTAATAGAGAAGGCCTTGGTCGATCAAAATTTCCCACTGGAAGGTTTGACCAGGATGAAATACCTAAGGAACTCCCAGAACTTCAGTCTCCATTCTCGAAAGAAAAAGAAAAGGCGGATGCACCTCGGCAGTTTACAATCCCCAAGCTGAGGTATATAATGGGACCATGGACCCGACCGACCACGTTCAACACTTTCAACATTCCATGGTGTTGTGGGCGGGATATGACTCCTTGATGTGCAAAGTGTTCCCGTCGAGCCTTGGAGATTTAGCCTTGAAGTGGTTCTCTTGTCTGGAGCCAAGGTTAATATGTAGCTTTCGAGAGCTGGCTGGGGCTTTTATCATGCGATTCGTGACAAATTCGAAGCAGCCAAAGGATGTGGGGGAATTGTTATCACTCAAGAAGCAGAGCTCGGAGAGTCTAAAGGAGTATAGCACCCGTTATTGGCGATTGTATAATGAAGTAGAGGGGAACAATGAGCATGTTGCGGTAGCAACGTTCAAGCACGGACTGCCTAAGGAAAACCAGCTCCACCAGTCCTTGACGAAACACTCCCCCATTACCCAGGGAGAGCTGATGGAACGCAATGAAGAATTCATAAAGTTGGAAGAAGATATGGGCATCGTAGAACCAAGATGGGATCGCTCAGCGGAGGAAGAAGGCAAGCGGAAGCGAAGGAAAGAATTTGGGGAGAGAAACGAGCGAAAGGCGTCCCGACTTGAGCCACCGAGGTCAGCTTATGAGGGAGTATAAATCGTCCTCAAGGAGCCGATCTACCGGATCTTGACCCAGATCTGAGACAAGTCGTTCTTTAGGAGGCCCTCAAAGATGGTCAGTGACCCGGGACGTGGAAATCCAAACCTGTGGTGCTCCTACCATCGGGAACATGGACACTTGAAAGAAGACAGCAGGATACTCAAACAACACCTGAAAGATCTGGTCAGGGAAGGGCACTTGAAGGAGTATGTGGAAAATGCTCAACCAAAAGGTGCCCCAGACAGCTTGGCCAAGAAGGAATCGAGGAGCGACCAGCAGAAAGAAAAACCAATGAGGGTAATAGACGTGGTGCATGGAGCATCCAACCCTTTTAAGGTAATGGCCAGATCTGCTCGACAACAGTGTAAGATGGTTGTACACCTGATAGAAGTTTATCGAACAACTTCTGAATCGAACGTGGTCCGCCGAGAAGGGCAGAGAGATGGGGACATTTCATTCACGGACGAGGATTTGAAGGACACGATCCAAGCACATAACGACGCGCTGGTGTTGACTCTGAACATACAAGAGTACGAAGTTCAAAGGATACTGGTCGACCGTGGAAGTTCGTCGGAGATTATTTATGCCGAGCTGTTTCATAAGCTTGGACTGAAAGATTCAGACTTGAGGCCAACTTCAATACCGTTGTTTGGATTTATTGGACAAGCTGTGCATCCAAAGGGAATCATCACGTTGTAGGTTGGAGCGGGGCCTATTCATCTAGACGTGGAGTTCCTCGTGGTCGACGTACCCTCTCCTTACAACGCTATCATGGGACGGACATGGATCCATCGGATGAAGGCGGTCCCCTCAACTTATCATCAACGGATCCGTTTCCCGACCTTGAAGGGAACGATGGAGATCAAAGGAGACCCTGCTGGTGTCTCAACTAACTTGAAAGTAAGGGTCTTATGGAAACAATCCATCGTGACATGGTACCCTGCCAGCCAATCCATCCCTAAGATGACATCATAATCATACATCTCCAATGAAATGAGATCTGCGGTTAAAACCACGTCTCCTATATGGACTGTGCAACTAGGATAAAAGGTTCTACAAATAACTTGTTTACCTACTGGGGTTGCCACAGTCAAAATGAACTCAAGTTCTCTAGCATGCATAACAATCAACTCAGAAAATTTATGGGATACGAATGAATGTGTAGAGCCAGGGTCAAATAAAATATTAGTTTTAATCCCACAAACAAGGAGTGTACCTTCCACGACATTGCCTGCTGCCTCTACATCAGCTCTGTTAACCGCATAAATTTGTCCTCGATGCTGTGGCCTATTCTGAGCTTGTTATGGCCTGCCTTGCTGTGCATTCCTATTTTGTTGCGGTGCAAGCTGATTCTGGTTCTGTCCCTGTTGATAACGAGCCTGTTGCTGCGGTTGCTGCTGTCTATGCTGCTGTTGCTGTGGTGCTTGTTGCTGGAGTGGCCTTGCCAGGTTTTGGACAACCAATGCATTCTGTGGTGGTGCTGGACGTTGTGGTCCTTGCTGCTGCTGCTGATTCTGCCTATTCGGTCTTGGACAATTCCTCATTTGATGGTCCATCGAACCACACCTGAAGCATGCTCCTGTAATGGTACGACATTCAGCACTCACATGGTCTTCCCACAGTGGATGCAAACCACTGGATTCTGCACATTTGGTCATGTCCTTTGCTTCTTATTCTGATGATTTCTCTGGTGTTGGTAGTTCTGCTGATGAGCTGGACTCTTGCCTTGCACTCTAAGGATCTTGTTATGGAAGTTCTCAAACTTGTAAGCCCTCTTGACCGCTTCATCGAAAGTAGCAGGTGGCACTATTCCGGTGGCATCCCTCTCAATGAAAGGGTTAAGTCCCTCAAAGAACTTGGCAATCTTCTTCTCAACGGTATCCACCAACTCCGGAGCATATCTGGATATCCTCTCAAGCTTAGTGAGGTACTCTAGGACTGTCATACTCCCTTGCACAAGCTGCTGAAATTCTATTGCCTTCTGTCTCTTGATGTGGGCGGGTACATACTTATCATGGAACTGCCTCTTGAAGTTTACCCAAATCTCTGCATCAGGCATAGTCCTGTATTCCTCCCTAACTATTTTCCACCACCTGTCCGCTGTACCACTGAAGAGAGATGATGCTAGTTTAACTCTTTCTCCTCCGGTGCACTGGAAGATCTCAAATATGTTCTCTGTATGCTCTAGCCAATCATCTGCAGCTATTGGATCCTCTATTCCAAGAAACTCTTTCGGAGTTCTCTTTCGAAACCGTTCAAATAAGGCATTTGGATCATGTTGCCTCTGATTTATGACGATAGCGGGTTGGGGTTGAACTGGCTCAAGCCTTCTCTGTAACACCTCAAGCAATTGCCTTTGCATCTCTGCCATTTCTCTTGCATGATCTTCCTCTCTCTTAAGCATTTGCTCTTGCAGTCTAGCCTGATTCTCATTAGCCTGACGCTGTTGGTCAAGCATTGCCTGCATCATTTCTTGGAATTGATTTGGCGTGTTGTTATCAACCCTATCCTCTTCAAGTGGAACTGTGTGATCACTATTGCTTGCAGAAGGGTTGCCATTTATCGGTCGCTTACGAGGTGGCATGATGCTGCAAAACAAATTGTTATCACATAATAATCAAATAAAGGGTCACACATTGCTCACACGATACTAGCTAACGAAAGATCTAACGGATCCTCGCCACGTCCTTAGGATTTCTAGTTTCTTTTAATTGCTTGAAACACGTCTCGCTCTGATACCAGTCTGTCGCGACCCCGGACCGGGCCCACGGGACTGATCCGGGATCGGGACTAATAATGATGAAATGATGCCACATCAGTTTAACAATACCATATATTTATTTAATTTCCCACAAGTGTCCGCGGTGAGGATATCCCAACCATAAATGAATATTTCTTTTAAGTGCGGAAGCATGTAGCAAATCAAATAGTCAAACTGTCCCTAGTCATGAAGATAACATCAAGTATGAAATACTGTATCAGAATGAGCAATGGTCAATAACATGTTTCCCAAGAGTAAGTTAAAGTTTAACAAAAGATCATTTAGTTACATTCCCCAAAAATAGAGGCCAACAAAGGCCAATATAAACAAAACAATAACCCAAAAGAATGGTTAAATAGTTCTCCCAAAATGTCACGTCTCTCGTAGCAACCCGATGTCTACATGACATCGTCAGCACGCCACTCAACTAGGGGTTGCAGTTCACCTACCGCCTCCTCCGGCTCCTCCTCAAGGTAACCGGCAATGGGACCTGAGTTCCAAAGAAAATGGATCAGACATGACGGTCTGGCAAGAGAGTGAGAAGGTACAACAACATATAATAAAGAAAATATCTTGAAAAGCATAAAAATCTGTTTAAGCAAGAACTCTCATAAAGGAGATAAATCATTTACGAGAAAACAAATAAACAAGATAAAATATGTAAGGTATCCAAGGAATCGAGAAACTAACAAAATGACAATCACATAAAGCTAAGTCCTCTATCACTAAAGTGACAAAAGTATAACAGGACGTTGGTCTCAGTCACACGAGGTGAGGAGATTCAACGAAAAGCATATATACAATATAAATATACGGGACGGGACCATGGTAGCGAACCAGGTATCGGGACGGGACCACGGTAATAAACCGGGTATGGGATCCAAACTGCAGCTGACTGGACGAGAGGAGGATCTCCAAGTCGGTGGATCAAACCGACAAGGTTATCCAAGCTTAGTGATGCCGACTCATAGGTCAAATAACAAATTGAGATATGAACAAGTAATTCAAGTGCAAGTAAATGAACGTGCGGGGCAATATGTTCAAGGAATAATTTCCATTTCATGTGGTGCAATGCATTTCGGGACAAGTAACTGTTACTAGTATAACTTTAATGCTTTCAGGAAAACAAGTCGTGAAATGCAAATCTTGGAAATGAGGTGAAACAATGAACTATTACAATTTCATGTAAAATATTGGTTTCAAGATTTATTTTAGGTGGATAGGGGTCCCGTATGTCGATTATAATAATAACTTGGTACTCCTTGAGTTTGAAGACATTCCGGGCTCCTTATACACTTTACGATTTTCAAAACTTTAAAATGAACTTATAGATTATACTAGACGATACGATTAAAAATCAAAACTATAAACAGTCCATCCTAGGTATGATGTTAGTTATGAAACATCGTACAACCTACTCAGTCACCGAAAGGGATAGAATTCGCGATACCGAAGGAAATAGACTTCTCATATAGATGTAAGGAAGGTATCGCGTTGTCCCATACCGTTCAAGATTGAATTAGATTGGATTCCGATGCAACCGAACTAACCGTGAAGAGCATCGGCTCAAGACGTCCTCGCATATAGTCAAATGAGTCCAAATAGGGTAGCCAAAGTCTCACCTAAGCCCATCCAAAAGCAGGGTAAAAATCCCTTCCAGCAGGGATTTCCCAATTGGCTCGGTCGACCGGCCATGGGCCCGGTCGACCGGGAGTTGTAACTTAAACGGGGTTACAGTGTTTTTCCCCTGTGTCCCCGGTCGACCGAGCCACCGTGGGGTCGACCGGGTACACTGCGGAACAGCACCTGTAGTGAGCTGGGTCCTCCTCTTTTTCTCTCCTTTCAACACTTAAACAACCACTACAAGACTAGAGATAAGAAAACTATAAGTCCATGTTTCCAAGACATTTAATGAACTAGCAAGATGCATTATGAGCATTTATTTCAACAATGTAAATCAATAAAAGCATGAGAAATTCATTAATGTTTCACCAAATCATTTAAAAACAAAAAACACCTAATCATTCACTTGCCTTAGGTCCAAGCTAGCAACAACCAAGCCTCTAATCACCTCTTAAGCTCAAATCCAAGCTACAAGCAAAACCCCAAAAAAAAAAAACCCTAAAATGGGTCAAACAAAGAATGAAAAGGATAGAACTTACAATAATGAAAGTGTAGTTTCTCAAGGGCTAGAGGAATACTAATCTAGGAGATGAAGAAGATTACTTATTTGAATGACCTTCAAATGAGAAGAGTTAGCTCAAGGGAGATCTCAAGGTTGATGGATTTCTCTACAAATAGTATCAAAAGGAAGCTTTCAAGATGAGGAAGAGAATGGTAATCTCCATTTTGATGTTGGTGCAAGATTAGTAGGAGATTGAGATGGAGAGAGCAAGAAGAAGAAGAGAAAAGCAAGAGAAACCCTAGGTTGCTGGTTTGTGCTGGAAAAATGAAGAATGGAATGAAAGGGGGAGTGGGCTTCCCTTTATTAACAAATGGGGTTGGGTCCCACTACTAAAGAAGCTTGTTTAACTGAAATCATGTCTTTCGGGATCTCGGATGAATTCGACGAAGAAGGAAGAAATGATTGCCGAAATATCTAGTTTTCAAAAAATATATGTTTCACGGGTTTCGGAGATGTCATGTTTTGGGTACAAGTTTAGTGTAAAAGGACTGTTTTGCCCCTCAAGGCCAGTAAATCAAGTTTCGGGGTCTCAAATGGGGACGGGATCAACATGAAAGTTGTAGGGATCAATAAGATAAATGAAACGGGATAAGAACGCAATTCAAAACGATTCCAAAAAATCCCCTAAGTAAAAACAAAGTCGTAAGCGGAACCCCCAAAGGGCCCCACTAGTTACCATAGCACTTAAAATTGCCCAAAACTAGAACAAAAGCGATTCCAAACCCAACTTAGCCAAAATCACTAATCAAGCTTAGAACTAACACATGACTTAATTAACACTAACCGGGTTCACTCGGGTCGCGGTCCTACAAGTAGCAAGCCCACTACTTCGTGCCGAAGGAAAAAATCCTAACTGGGAAAGTCCCAAAATAGGTATGCTACACTGATCTTCCCTTCACTGATGTTTGGCGTGACAACGCAAATGCCGAGCTGAGGGAAGCTCGACAAGAGGCCGACAGTGGCAGTAGGCATGAACCATGTAGAGAGAAAAAAGTGGAAATAAGCTAAAGCCGAACTTTCAGAGTGCAAAAAACAGATTTAAAGAGAAAGAAAGAAAGGAAAATATAGCAATTTGCCAATAGGTCGGGCAACTTTCCAAAAGGTAAAACCAAAAAAGAGAGAGGAGTTCTTCAATTCTCTAAGACAACCTCAGGGACATCAGACGCAGACATGACAGGGTTAACAATGAGAGGGGCGTCAGTGTCTAGAGCCACAGGTGAGCTCGACCCCGCATCAGGATCAGGAGCAGGGACCTCGGCGGTCTACGGTTGGTCGGGAGCAGACGCTGGTGGACCGAGTGCTTACCCTAGAGAGAGGAATCCTTAGGGACCTTGGCATCGTTCAAACCCACGTCGTACCCCCACTTAAATACAATGGCTTTCATCTGCTCCACTTGACCGAGGTACATCGCCTCAACCTCATGAAAGGTAGCATCCTTTGCCTTCTCCAGGGCCACCTACGTTTCGGCGAGCTTACTGTTAGGGATTTTGTATTTGCAATTTGATGGATGCATTAACATATTCACATCATTTGAATTTACACTCATGCATTGTTTTAGAAAACCTTGAAATCTGGTTTTATACATGCATTGCTTTTAAGATTTGTAAAAGTATTGTTTTATGCATGTTTTGTTTCTAAACTTGGATGCATTGATTTTAGAATTCAAACTCTTTTGAAAACCTAATTCTTTGTGCATTACTTTTGTGAAATCATATTGAGAATTTAGGTTTGTGCCTTGCATGCATTCATCTCTTTCAGAATCATCTTTGTATGCATTTTCATATGAAAAGAGTTTTTAGAAATCAAGCTAGCCTTTGGTTTTAAAAGTTTTGAATCATTTTAGGCTTTTTATATTTCATGTTTTAAAACTCTTAGAATGATTTAAAACATGTTTTTAAAGCTTGATTTAGTGGCCAAAAAGATCCCCCAAGAAAAATCTTTGATATGCAAAAAATTGGATTTTTTAGGTCCCAAGTGGTCAACCTGCAGTGAGGTAGGTCGACCTACCCAGGGGCAGGTCGACCTACCTCTCTGCAGGTCGACTGGGTCCAGAAAGCTCCAACGGTCAGTTTTTTGACCGTTGTGTGTGGTAGGTCGACCTGCCCCTGCAGGTAGGTCGACCTGCTACTAGCCGTTGGCAACTTTTTCCCTATAAAGTCCATTCATTTCCAACCTTTTTCAAGGCTTGAACCATGAACTTTTGAGAGCATTTTGGAGCCAAAGAAAGGGGAAGAAGTTGGAAAGGCTAGAGGGCTATTTGGAAATCAAATGCTTGAGTTTTTAAAAGGTACATCATTATAGTTATTTTGATTTCCATTCAAATGAAATCCATGCATGTTCAAATCTTTTGTATTTTCATAAATGCATGATTTCTAGCCCTTAAAGAGTTGTGTTGCAAACTCAATATCATCTTTGGTAAATTAGATTGGTTTGCAAACTCTCTTATCCTAATCACATGTGTTCTTAGAATTTAACATTCATACAACTTGTTTAGTTCATTTCTTAAAAGTTGTTTGAATCTTTTATGTGATTAGTTTTCTCTTCAATCATCATTTTATAAGCTTTGTTTTTAAAATGCATCATGCATTCATTTAAGAGCTTCATTGTTGAAATTGATTGAAGAAAAGCATTCATACACTTGTGCACACAATTTAGCTTGTTTTAGTGTATGTTTGTAATTTGAATTAAACTTTCATATTAGCCTATTTAAGAGGCAATTTCATTGTGCTTTAATTGTATCTCTTAGAGTGATCTTTTGTGAAGACACTTTCTTAGAGAAATCTTTATTTGTAAAGGTTATTGCTTAGCCTAAGAAAAGCATCTTGTAAGGTTATTGCTTAGCCTAAGAAAAGCAACTTGTAAGGTTATTGCTTAGCCTAGAAAAGCACATTGAGAGGTTGTTGTTTAGCCTAGAAAAACATCATTGTAAGGGTTATTGCTTAGCCTAGTAAAAAGCATAAATAGTGGAAATCCGGTGGGGTGATTGGATCACAAGCCGGTAGTGGACGTAGGCATTGAGGCCGAACCACTATAAACCTTTGTGTTGTGGTGCTTGCTTTTGTGATGATTGTTTTATTAGCTTCCGCATTTTGATTGTTTATCATCACTTGTGACTAGTTTAGTTTAAGAAATTAAAATTGTTTTAAATTGGTCACAATTGTAGCTCACCCCATTCACCCCCCCCCCCTCTAGGGTTAGGATCCCGAGGACTTTCACTTACCACGAAGGGACTCAAGTTCCATCTCGTTGGCAACCAGGCGACTGGTGGCTGCAGTTGCCTTAGGCTCTGCCAATCTCAAAGCCTAAGAGAAATTCGAGGCGGAAGACTCTGCTAGACTCCAAGCAGCTTTAGTGGCCACCAGCTCCATCTCCAGACTTTCTATTTGCTTCAAGCTTTTCTCCAGGCGATCCGAAAGGACGAACCACTTTTGAAGCCCCTAAGGAACAATAAGGGAAAGAAGTTGGAACGAGAACTGAAACGTAGCGTAGTCAGGGGAAACGAAACATTAAGAACAGACTTACCAGGAGACAATGTTGAACACCGGAGGAAACCAGGTCCTGGTCGGATAGAGCCCTATGTAATCGCATATCCGAGGGCAGAAGGATAGATTTGCCTAGCTGGAACGCCACCGACGGAAAATTTGAAACTCCTTCACTCGGGAGAGACTGGGAGAGTACGCCCAGTAAGCCCTTGTGCTCGGAAACAGAGCTCGGCTGATGTGGAAGAGGAGGTAAGGAATCCTCCAACCAGGCAGAAAGGAGGTCGGGGTCGTCAGCCGACCTCACCGAAGACTTACCTTTCAACTTCCTCAGACCGAGATCAGTTGAAGGTTCAGCGGCAGACCTTTTTCCCGGAGAAGAGGAGGAAACCAGTGAAGAAGCCTTTTCCACCTCGGGGCGGGAAAGGTCTCTGAGGCTGCGAGAAGATCCTTCGCATTGCGTCTAGACATGGAGATAGATAACCGGTCTGGATCCGAAGAAGAGGAGCCGTCGAAACTTCCAGAACAAGGGCTCGTTTAGGACGAGGAGAAGAAGAGGCGCTAGATGGGGCCGACCTCTTGAGACTTCGTTTCCTATCAGAGGGACTCTGTTCGACGGAGGGTGATGGACCAGAGGATCTCGGGGAGCCGGAAGATTGGGTGCTGGCCGCCTTGCCATGACTGGATGCTCTTGACGCTTTCACAGCGGGAACTTTCCTCCTGAGAGAGTGCTGGTGAGGTTCCCCCGAGATTTCCCCAAGGGTATGCCAAGGCAGGACAGCTAGGAAACTGTCGTAGGACCTTTCGTATCAGAGCAAGATGCGGGCGGCTCGACCCCAACCCCGCAGCCCAGGGGGACCTTGGTATTCCAAAACTGTTTTCAAATCGTCGGGCCGAAGAAGAGTCTGAGGAATCTGGTTGATTGACGGATCTGCAGGTAAAGACAAAGCAAAACACTGTGTATGAGAAAAGAGACGGTAGGCAGGAAGGGAAAAGCATGATGTAGTAGGGGGTCGACCTGGAAAGCCTTGGACTAGGGGGACTTCTCGGCTAACCCCGCCCCAAGAGGTCGGCACTTCCCAGTTGCTGCCCACAATGATAAAATCTCCCTTGCTCGGCTTGTTCGAGTCTGGAAGATAATGGACAAGAAGCCTGTTTTGATCACGGGACTTCAAATAGAAGACAGATTTCTAGTTATTGAGGGGAACTGGGGAATAGTAAGAAAGGATGTCAAACACCCCGAGATTGGTACCGAGCAATTTGTTCGGCGCGGCCACCCCCATCACAACACGAAATAGGTTTGGGGCACACTGGGTAGGAAAGGGGTTTGTAATAGACAAAAATTGGACAAGGAGAGGATCTGGGGAAAAACGCACCCCCCTTCCACGATGGATGTGAGAACCCGACCCCTAATCTCTTGGATTAGTGTTGTTTTATTTGTGGATTAGTTTCTTTTAGTGGGATTAGTATTTGTTGGGTTGAGTTTGTGAGCTAGAATGGTTTTTCTCTAGTTTTGGGGAATTTTGAGGGCCTTTGTGATTAGTGGGACCCTTTGGGGGTTCTTTTAGTGACTTTGCGCGTGATTGGGAGGTTATTCAAAATTCCCGATAACTCTTGTTTTAGCGTCATTTGACTTATTTTGTTATTCTCTAAAACTTTCGTGTTCACTCCGTACCCATTCGAAGTTCCGAAAATCAATTTTTCCAGCCCAGAGGGCAAAATCGGTCTTTTCACATTGAATCTGGACCCAAATTTCAAGATCTCATAACCATGCCAAAATTATACTTTTTGGAAACTAGATTTTAAGAGAAACATTTTTCTCTTCTTCGTCGATCGTATCCGATGCCCACAAATAGATGTTTTACCCTTGGCAAGTTTTAACTGTGGTGGGGCCCACACCCACCCATTATAAGATGTCTCTACCCTCTCTTTCTCCCTCATTTCTCCACTCCATCGGCTGCAACTCCCCAGCTACAGTGCCAACAGCCATTTTTCTTCTTTTCTTCCATTTCTCTTGCTCTAATGGAGCCTCCAAGCCACCAATCCGACGAGGGAACTCCGACAACTTCTTCTCCTTCATCTCCTCTCTTGTTTGACACCATTTTCGTGGGAAACCAAGGTGGGCAGCCCCTATTGCAAGCTTCTTCTTGTTGATTCATGACTCTAGAGGTAAGGACTCCTTCCCATTTTCCTTGGATGTGCAATGGCTTTCCCTTAAGTTCTATTTCCTAGCTTGGTTTGAGCCCATTCCTTGTCTTTCATTTGTTTGACCCATTTTGGGGTTTGTTTTGGGGTTTTTGTAGAGATTGTTGATCTTGAGCTTAAGAGGTGATTAGAGGCTTGGTTTGCTAGATTGAAACCCAAGGCAAGTGGATGAATGGATGGTTTGAATGTTATCAAAGTTTTATGAGAAATCCTAGATTTATTACTTGTTCTTGATAATTTGACATATGCTTCTTGCTATATTTCTATTGATTTCGAAAATGCATATTAATGGTTTTTGTTCTCTCTTGTTAAACCTCTTGGAAATATATGCATTCCATTGGTCAAAGTTTGCTCATATGGTTTTATAAGGAATAGGATTGGTTTTGCCATTCAAAGTTATGTTTATTAGTTGCATTGATTTGAAGTAAGATGCTCATTTGATGAGTTTTGCTAAATCATCCATTGAAATGGAAATGTGATTAATAGACTTTGTTTATCCATAGATTTTGGCTCAAATGAACCCTTGCATATGATTGGGATTCTTCTCCTTGTTTGGGGTTAAATGTGGGAAAGGAGGTGTTTAAATTTAATTTTTCATTAGAGTTTTAATGAGAATTTTAAGTGATTATGGAAGAAAAATGTTAGTGGTTTAAGTGTTGGAAGGAAAGGAAAAAGGGGAGAAAAATCAAGTCTTTCCCGGACCTGCTATACGCCCAGGTCCGATCGATCGGACATGCAGGCCGATCGATCGGATTGTCGTTAACTGTGAGGCTTTTCGAACCGATCGATCGGACTGTCATCCGATCGATCGGACCTGTCCGTAACTGGGACAGGAATTCATTAGTGTTTTTTTGGGAAACAATTGTGCTTTCTATGAGTCTTAGGGGTATATACATTAGTGTTAAGACTAATTATGCCCTAATCTAAGGTCTTCAGGACTAGGGAACTAAAAGAAAAGAATGGTGATGATCTAGGCACTAATTCTTGGTTCTAGGTGGGACCTTGGCTACCCTCCTTGGACTCATTTGACCATATGTGAGGGCGTCTTGAGCCGATGCTCTTCACGGTTGGTTCGGATGCATCGAAGTTCAATCTATTTCAATCTTGAACGGGATGGAACGACACGATATTTTCTTCATACCTAAACGCAAGGTCTATTTCCTTGGGTATCGCGAATTCTATTCCTTTCGGTGACTGAGTAGGTTGCTCGATGGTTCCGGGTTAACATCATACTTAGGATGGACCGTTTATAGTCTTGATCTTCTATGGTAACACCTAGTCCTAACCATAAGCTCATTTTAAGTTTTAAAAATAGTAAAAGTGCAAAAGGAGCCCGGAATGTCTTCAAACTCAAGGAGTACCAAGTAATTATTATAATCGACATACAGGACCCCTATTCACTTAAATAAATCTTGAAACCGGTATTTTTACCCGAAATTGTAATAGTTCATTCTTTCACCTCATTTCCAAGATTTGCATCACATGACTTGTTTTCACGAAAGCATTGAAGTTACACTAGTAACGGTTATTGTCCCGAAATGTATTGCCGGACATGAAATGACAGTGTGCCCTTGAGCACCCCTGTTTTACCCGTTTATTTATTGTACTTGATTTACTTGCATATGTCCCGATTTGTTATTTGACCTATGAGTCGGCATCACTAAGCTTGGATAACCTTGTCGGTTTGATCCACCGACTTGGAGATCCCCCTCCCGTTCCGCCAGCTGCAGTTTGGCTCCCGATACCCGGTTATTGCCGTGGTCCCGTCCCGATACCCGGTTCGCTACCGTGGTCTCGTTCCCGTATATTTATATTGTATATAAGATTTGCGTTGAGTCTCCTCACCTTGTGTGACTGAGACCAACGTCCCGTTATACTCTTGTCACTTCGGTGATAGAGGACTTAGCTTTTTGTGATTGCCATCTTGCCAGTTCCCGATTCCTTGGATACCCGACACGTTTTATATTGCTTACTTGCTTTTTGATAAATGATTTGTTTCCTTTATGAAAGTTGTTATTTAAACAAGTGTTCATATTCTCCAATGTAAATTCAGTTATTATTATATTGTTTTCTGTTCTTTGTACACGCACATGTTTTTAATGAATGCCGGTTAGGTGAATACCCATGCTTTTACATATGTTTCAAACGATCAATGATTTTGCTAGATTTATATGATTACACATGTTTTAAAGGAATACCCAAATTGTTAAATATCCGTGCTTTGTTTTGAATGACATTTGGTTTGTCAGATATCTATGTTTATACCTGTTTTAAATGAATACCCGAATTGTTAAATATCCATGCTTTGAAATATGTTTTAAATGACACGCGTTTTGCCAGATTCCTATGTTTATACCTGTTTTTAAATGATACCCGATTTGTTGAATACCCATGCTTTGAAATATGTTTAAATGAACATTAGTTTTGTCAGATTTCTTTGGTTACACATCCTTTAAATGAATACTCGGTTTGTTGTATACTTATGTTTTTACTGAAGTCTCAAATGAACGTTTGTTTTGTCAAACCACTATATTTACACATGTTTTAGACGAACACCCGATTGTCAAATATCTATGCCTTTATGGATGATGTAAATGAACAGACATTTTATTAGATCTTAATGTTTTTCCCATGTTTGAAACGAATACATGTTTTGTCCGAGATTCATGATTTTTCACCCGATTAATTATATGCAGCATTTGATCGAATAGCATGATTTATCTTATGTTTTATTCTTCAGTATATTTGTTATCTTTTCATCCACCTGCCAGACCGTCGTGTCTGACCCACTACTTTTGGTACTCAGGTTCATATTTCTTCGTCCCGAGATGAGTGCTTGGGTTGGCTGTGGAGCCATGTTTTGCAGGTTGTTTTGTCGGCTATGTCATGTAGACATTGAGCTTGACTTCGGAGCTACATCATATTTGGGGTAGTGATTATAGCTTATTGTTGTATGACTTTTATTAGCCTTTTTCTTAGGATTCTTAATTAATGTACATTGATAATTGTAACTGGAACATATATGGGAATGTAATATCCTGTTACTGTCAGCTCTGTAATTTATTGTGATGGTTTACTCAAGTCTGATATGATTCTTGATATGATAGCTATATGCTAAAGGTTGAGTGCGACACGGAATCCGATGGCCACGGACTCCGGGTTGCAACGCCACGAAAGCTTCCGCAAAATATCCAGAATGTGTTGGAATGTGTTGTCTTCACACACGCAGATCTTGGGAGAAAATTATATTTATGCTTAATCCCATTCGCGTCCCCGAGGTTCCGGTTTGGGGGCGTGACAGACTGGTATGGTGGGAAAAGGCATGGCGTCGCGGGAACTGCTGTTGAGGGATTCCTATTGGAAGTAGGTGGGCCTTCCAGACAGGTTTCAAAAACTTTTGACCCACTTGATGCAGGGATCAATTGTCTAGAAAGGCAACAAAACCAATCCAGGATACAATTCCTTAAACTCATAAACCATGTACAGCAATATAGCCTATCTAGAAGATAGAAAACAACACCTAAATATGCAACCACGAAATCTACAACATACAAGGATGTAGATATACCTTTGGAGCCTTGTAGTGCTCTAATGGAGAAGTTGAGTTCTTTCCTTTGATGATGAACACCTTCACTATCCAATTCAGAATCTCCAACACCCTTTGATCTTCCACGCTATGACCCGTATTAGATCTCTTTTCTCAAGAAGATGGTGGAATCTTCAAGAGAAAACCTAACTAGTAACTCTAAGGAACTAAAGGTGAAAGAGAGGAGAACTTAGAGAGGAAGAGAACTTGTGCAACTCTTGCACAAAGGGGCTGAAGTTGCTCTATGTATGATGCACGACCAAGAGGGGGTTGTTCCTCCTTTTATAGCCCTCCAATCCTTCTCTTTTCCAATTTGAAATAGAAGTTTAACTCCCATTACAAATTAGTAAACATCTCCCTTGCTAATTGCCATAGAAGTCTCACTTCTACGACTATTAGTATCTTTCTCCTTTCTAATTAAAATAGAAGTCCTACTTCCATTAATAATTAGTAGCTTACTATTACCACTATTAGAAGTCTTACTTCAAATAGAAATAGTAACCTTCCTATTAGAGTTTAAGTAGAATTAGTATCTTTCTAATAATTTGGGCTAGCGTGGGGACCACTAGGGATTCCTTAGAAAGCTGGCTCCAACTGGGACACGCGACCCCACATCTCATGTGCTATCCAGGCCCACAGTTAATTGCAAATAACTCCACTATATAAATGCAACTGAACTCCAGTCTTAGGAATATATTACAATGAAGACCCTAAACTTCCTCAGTACCACAAGTAGGCCCCTCCATCTATATCCATGGATCAATTGGACCTGTCCACCAAATTAGATCCATATCTTATTATCCTTGAGCCCCAATTAATTATAGTGATCATTTGGTACCGATCCAATTAACTCTTAATTGGAATGGGTGCGCACTTACCAATGATAAATCCATTAATTGGCACAAGGAGATATTAAAGATAGATTCCGTCTTGACCATTGAATGTTCCCACAACTCACTACACCAAAAATCGAAAATTGGAACGGAAAAGCGTTCCTAATCCTCCCGTTCCTAATTCGTTAAACCGTTCCAATTTCCGTTCCAATTTGGTACCAACCGTTCCTAATCCAAATTGGAACGGAAATTGGAACGGTTTAACGGATTAGGAACGGGAGGATTAGGAACGCTTTTCCGTTCCAATTTCCGATTTTTGGTGTAGTGACTCTACTACCACGTACCCAAATCACCGAGGTGTTGACCTACAATTGGCCTCACTCATTGGTGACTCAAAGCAAATGCATAGATAGAAACTTGAGTTCATTAATGTCTCAGGATTATGAGCCTATTGCTAGGGAATTATGAGAACATACCTTAAAGTAATGACAGTGTATATAAGGTGCTTCTCATGGTCCTTCAATACATCCAATGTACCAGTACCATGATCCAGAATCTTACATTCCGATGAACGAGACAAATCACGCTATCTCATAGTGATCAAAGTGATGCAACCTTGTCAGATGAGAAGCCCAATCTCATCACTGGTTGTGAAGATATTTAAGTATAAGATTTGCAATACATGTCTCCTGTATGTGGATCTCATCCATACACATGTATTACATCTAGTATACTTGTGGACTCCGGTTCATCTCATGAACCATTATGTCATTCGTATTAGTTATGTGCAAACAAGTAATAAAACACCATTCATCTCATGAAAGGAAAGCAATAATATATATTGATAAATAAAGAAATTAATCAATTTATTCATCATATACTGGTATTGAGACCATAAAACTAATAATTCCCTAGGGAGAGGCGCTCGGATCTGAACGTCCGAGGGGATTCTATATTTCTTCCTGAATTCGGCAATCCCCTCTGGACTGGTAATGAGGCCTTTTTAGTTCCCCATTCGAAGAAAGGAAAAGAAAAACTAAAGTAGTAGGGAAAGGAGACTTACAGTAAAAAGAGCGAGGACGGAAGGAAAGGGATGGAGAGGAGAGTTGTTGCAGAAGATTTAAAGAGGAAGGAGGGGAAGAGTTGCAGGAAGGAGCGCTACCTCGAAAAGGATTTGAAATCCCAAAATGGAAGGGGAGGATAAAGATGGAGAAACGCCAAGCGGCTTGATGGTTGAAAGGACGACTGGGGTGATGCCACGTAGATATAAGGACATCTAAAGCCTCCCTTTTCCTCGGGAAGCAGCGAGGAAAAGGGGCAGGCTTGGGGGCAGTTGTGAGGGCTCTGGGCCCAGGTCCGGTCTTGAAAAGGTCTACCACGATCCGCGAGCCTGATCCGTCCCACATAGCCAGCCTGTGGATCTTGGGCTTGGTCGGACCGATTTAAATGGGCAGTAGCATCCTGCTGGTCCGAGGCTCCAGGAAAGGGGAGAGATAGGTGGAGGCCAGCGAAGGCAGAAGAAGATCGTGCATAGAGAGACAGGTGGAGACCAGAGAAGGTAAAAGAAGATTGTGCATAGAGAGATGGGGGAAGCACCCCGCGTCTGAGAGCACGATCATGGACGTGTGCGTCCCTGGGACGAGAACAACGATGAACGAGGGAAGTGGGAGAGAAAACAGAGGAAGGGAAGGTATAAGGAGAAAAAGAAAGAAGAAAGGGGTAAAAAAAAACACAGAACTCCACAAGCAGAAAGAAATTAATTACCTGATCCAATTACTGACTTTAGCATCGGAGTGTTTTCGGTCGGACCCCTCCGATCGAATTTCATCCCGTGGTTTCCTTCTTGAGCAGGTCCAGGCTTAGTGGACGGACTTCCCGTGAGGAAGCAGAAGGGAGGATCTCAAGGTTCTTCTGAGCAAAAACCAGTTCATCAAAATCTAACCTTACAGGCATCACGATCATTCCATGCATCAAGTCCATTTTTAGAGAAATCAAAATGTATCATTCAAAATTACAGAATTTGAGGAGAATTAATTCTAACAATAAACACAACACTTGACAAGGAAATCCTTGTTGTTAGCGAGAATAACCTGTAGAAGACATAAGCATAAACCATATACTAAATACAAATCTGAGAAATCCACTATCAGTTTGTAGAAAGAAGCAAGCTTATAGATGAAATAAAATTCAAGTTTGGAAACAAAGTAAGCCTATAGACGTGCATGCATTCAATTATCATGATATTTACTTGCCTCTAATCCAAAAAGAAACACAATTCACTCCAAGAATCCCTCAAACTCAACTACACCAAATCTACACCAAAAACCCCAAGAAAACCATTCAAAAATCCACCAATTTTGAAATTAGGAGGAGCTCTCAAAGAACCCCCTTTGCATGAATGAAGAAAAGGTTCTAAATGGTCTAAAGAGGTCATAAATTCGAAATAGAAGTCAATGCTAACCTTTGAAGAGCTTTAAACAAAGAGAAGAGCTTGGGGAAGAAAGTTGTCCCAGCTCAAAGCCCTTGAAAACGGTACCAAAAGGAAGGAGAAGATATTTATGAAATCAACTCTCCAAATAGCACTCAAGAAGAATATATGCAAGAGTAGAGAAGTTGCTGAAATGGAGGAGAAGAAGACTCTCACTCTCAGCTGTGTTGTTGCAGGAAAATGGAGTGAAGAAGAAAGGAACCCACGTTGGTCTATAAGTTAAGTGAGGAAGTGGTCCCCATTGACCTTTAAACTTCACATGGCTGGATCTATCATTTGTGGGTCCCGAATGAGATCGACGAAGAAGACAAATTACGTTGATCGTCGAAATATCTAGTTTCTAAATAGTATATTTTCCTCATGATTAGCAAATTTCAAAATTTATGCACAGATTTGGTGTGAAAAGTCATTTTTGCCCTCTTTTTTTTTTTTTCAAAAAATGCGATTTCTGAGTTTCAAATTCAAATGGATAAAACATGGAAGTTGTTAAGATCAATAAAACAAATCAAATGGAGTAAAAATTTGAATTTTTCGAAATCAGGAATAAATTCCCCCAATCAACACGCATCACACGGGTGCTCGGGCCCGTGTCAAACTAAACCCAGTGCCTCTCAAAATTCTCTAAAGCTATTCAAAAGTCTAATCTAGCTTAAAAAGAAAAATCAAACTAATTGTCATCTAATCCCACTTAGAGACTAATCACGGCTAAATAAATAATTAAACATACTAATCCTGGGTTGAGGTCTGACACTACTGCTTCTTGAAGCTCTTTTTGATGTACTTTTTTCTTTTTCTTTCTTGTAATGAAAGTGTAAAGACTTTGTAACTATTCTTTTCATAAATGAAAGAGAATTCTTTTTCCATACTTGCCTTCTCATTTCTTCTGATAATAACATGTGTGTGCTTGACTTTTGTTCCACAATTGGGCTCTTAGCACAAACGACCGATTTTTGACCAAGTAGTTGAGTTCGGTTCAGTAATCGGAACTGAGTGACTATTGGGCAATAATGACTTCGATTCCATAACCAGAAGTGACTTAGGCTAGTCGAACTCGGTTCAACAACCGGAATTCTAATTGCACTCAAGTTTAAACAACTTCAAGAAGTACCTATACCTTTAGAGATAGAAAACTTTTAGCTGGTTCCATAACCGAACTAGATTCCCATAGGTGAAAGTCCTTGGGGTCCTAACCCTAAAGGGGGGGTGAATAGGGTGTGCTACAAATATGACCAATTAAGAACAATTTTAACTTCTTAACATAAACTAGTCACATGTGATGATTAATCAAACAATATGTGGAAGCTAGGCTAAACAATCACCACAAAAGCAAGCACCACAACACCAAGGTTTATAGTGGTTCGGCCTCAATGCCTACGTCCACTACCGGTTTGTGATCCAATCACCCCACCGGATTTCCACTAGTTATGCTTTTCAATAGGCTAAGCAATAACCCTTACAATATTTTTTTTCTAGGCTAAACAACAACCTCTCAATGTACTTTTATAGGCTAAGCAATAACCTTTACAAGATGCTTTTCTTAGGCTAAGCAATAACCTTACAAGATGCTTTTCTTAGGCTAAGCAATAACCTTTACAAAGAAAGATTTCTCTAAGAAGGTGTCTTCACAAAAGATCACTCTAAGAGATACAATTTAAGCACAATGTATTTGCCTCTAAACTAGGCGGATATGAAAGTGAATAACTAACTCACACAAACACTAAATGAATGCAAATGTGAATGCTCATGATGTGTGTGTGTGATAACTTCAATCAAGTTTAAAAAGAAAGCTTAATCAAATATATGCTTAAAGCATTTCAAAGTTTAAAGCTCATGAAAGATTTGATTGAAGTCTAATGCAAATCACATGTATGAAAATCAACTTATTAATGACATGAAAATCAAAGACTCACAAGTTGTATGAAAATGACTAACTTAGAACATGTGATGCATGTGCAATGTTGTTTTCAAAACCAAATTAATTTTACTAATGTTCAAATGAATGAAAACAACAAGTAATGTTTCAACCAAGAAAAAGAATCATGCTATATAAAAGAAATCAAAGATTTAGACTAAGCATGATTAAGAAAGTTTTAAAAACTACTTGGATGAAAACAAAGTGAAGAATCAAATCTTAATTAGATCAAAGATTGAGAGAAGAATGGATTCATCACATCATAGTTATCATGCTCAAAATCATTTACCAATAACTTAAACAAAGCATGTAAACTATGATTAAGAGAGGTAGAGCTTACTTAGAGATTTAACTTCATTAATCCAAGCTTTAGCTCACCAAATGACTCTTTGGTCTCTCTTAGTTCATCCCCTTTGTCTTGTCTCAAAGCTCCTCAAAAGAGTCTTCAAAATCTCCAACCATTGACAAAGGAAAGAACTCATTTTTATAGCAAAAAGTGCCCAACGGCTAGTCCCCGGTCGACCTGCAAACAGGTCTCGGTCGACCGGGAACACACAACGGTCATAATTCTGACCGTTGGTGCATCAGGCCCACTTTCTGCCTGCAGTGATCCCGGTCGACCAGGACCTCTGGGCCGGTCGACCGGCCACACAGGCAGCTGACCCCTTGGGACCAAAAAATCCATATTTTGCATAATTTGAAGGTGTTTCTTTGTGGGGATTTTTGGGCCACTAAACCAAGCTTGGAAACATGTTTTAAATCAAACGAAGATGTTCAAAAACATGAAACACAAAAAGCCTAAAATGATTTGAAACTTTAAAACCAAAGGCTAGCTTGATTTGATAAAACTCTTTTCTCATAAAAATGCATACAAAGATGATTATGAAAGTGATGAATGTATGCAAGGCACAAACCTAAATTCTCAATATAAATTCTCAAAAGTAAAGCACAAAGAATTAGGTTTTCAAAAGAGTTTGGATTCTAAAATCAATGCATCCAAGTTTAGAAACAAAACATGCATAAAACTATACTTTTACAAATCTTAAAAGCAATGCATGTATAAAACCAGATTTCAAGGTTTTCTAAAACAATGCAAGTGTGAAAATTCAAATGATGCTAAAGTGAAAATGCATCCATCAAATTGCAAATACAAAATTCCTAACAATCTCCCCCTTTGCAATTTGATGGCAACTTACTCATCATTGAAATAACACACCAAGTCTTCAGCTCCCCCTCAGCTGGACAAGTCTTGAAATCTTCTTGGATGCTCCTTCTCTTAGCTTGGGCTCTTGGGCTTCAATCTTCTTGATGCTTGATGCTTGATCAATCTTCAATCTTTCTTCCTTCTTTCTTTCTTTGGCCAAGCATCTACTTTAGCTCCCAAGCTTTCTTTCTTCTCTTTGCTCTCCCCCTTTGACCATGCCTCTCTCTCCCTTTGGCAAGATATGCATTCTCTCCCCTTGTAGAAGATCATACACAACTCTCCCCTTAGGAAGCTTGGACATTCTCTTCACCCTTCTTGAGAACTTGAATGCTCTCTCCCCCTTTGAAGAGTAGGAGATCTTTGAGTACTTGAACTCTCTCTCCCCCTTTGCCATTAAATTGCAAAGGTACCTACACACATGAGGCAAGGAAAATACCTTTTAGTAGCACCTATTAACAAGTGAAATCGAAAATGAAATACATAATAGGCTATCATGTATGGAAGTTATCTCTAAGGGCTCAAAGGCAATCCAAGGGTCAATTTGATCAAAACTAATACTTCCTATGAAGGTTTACACTCCCCCTCAATCCATTCTCTCCTTTTGTCAAACTTTTGACAAAGATTTAACTATTAGGTGCAAGAAGTAGATGGTTTAACCAAATGAGGGTCAAAATCAAGGAAAGGATTAGATTCATTTAACTATAGAGCACAATATGATCAAATTACCAAAAGAGAGCAAGGTCTAAAGAGAAAAGCAATCATGGATACCAATTGGAAAAACCAAGAAGACCAATTGAGATTTAAAGATAAGTCTATTAAACACAATCACTCTAAAATGGATTTAAAAATATAACTATTAGGAAAAATCCAAATTAGAGCTATCCATAATGAAATGGGGTTTATTAATCATAGCATCAAATAATCTAACTATGGAAAGCATATGCTATGAAAGATTTGAAATCATTTCATTCAAACAATAAATATGATTATTAATGTGCAAGATGAGTGAAATGAAATTCAAACATGAAGCCAATCTCAAATAATAACCAACCAATATTATGAACACATAAACATGGTGGTCATGAGATATACCTATAAGAGCAAGAGAGGTGGCAACATGAAAATTATGATGCTAATGATGTGTGACATGGAACAAATATATTACTATCAAGTTCAATCCAATGTACACAAAGTCTATCACAATCAGAAGAAATCAAAACAATCTTAAATTATACCAAATGAAACCAATTGAATTTGACAACATGAAAAAGAGCAAGGATGTGACAAACACAAAATTCCATCAAGCATCATAAATAGATATTCATCACTTTTAAAGATATGACTATTGAGCATAGTGATGAACAAGAGAAATTGCAATGCAAAAGGATATGACTTGGTAAAGCATGCAATTTCCAAAGTTTCAAAATCATATGAATTCACAATCTAAGATATCCATCAACCATATAGAAATACAATGAATGGATTTCAAAGAGTTTCATATGATCAAGAACACTACTATGAAGTTGAAACATGTATAAGGATGACATCACTTAGAGAATTCACATGAATCAACATCATAACCATCCAAAAAGAAATGACTATAAGGCATAGATGATGGATTTGGGTTCTAGTATGGTTTCTACAACCGTAATAAATAACACAACCATACTTAGAACCAATAGTCATTTGCATATAAAAGGAATAACTAAATAAGCAAAGATACAAACAACATTCATTTCCATTTCTAAGATAATGAAACCAAAAGAAAAGGAAATGAGAACATGGAACATGCTTAGATGATTATAACTAAAGAGGTTATAGAGCATTTCCATTCAAACAATCTTCAAATCATTTTGATAAACAAAATCCAACGATGAGCATAAAAAGAATGATTTTGAAGATCAATTTTCAACATTGTATATTAAAAGATATAACTTAAATGAAACACATACAAGTTGATTTTACAAAACAATGATTTTCCATATAAAAGTATAACTTGGGAATCCATGGAAAAACTTGAATTGATTCAAATCATTTGTTCAAAAAAATCTTACCAAGACATCTGCACAAATGATTCAACAACAATTGATCATGAAAAATCTAGCTATGAAAGCTTTTGAAATCACAATCAATTGATCATGTAGAAATGCAATGCAAAACATAAAACTAAATGAGAGCAATAAGCAAATCTTGTTAGGGTTTTTATAGATTGCAATTTGATGGATGCATTATCATTCAAGCATCATTTGATTTACACACTTGCATTGGTTTTAAATAAACTTGAAATCTTGTTTTATTCATGCATTGCTTTTAAGATTTATAAAAGTATTGATTTATGCATGATTTGTTTTTAAAACTTGGATGCATTTCTTTTAGAAAAGAGTTTTCAAGAAATCAAGCAAGCCTTTGTTTTAAAAGTTTTGAATCTTTTTAGGCTTTTTAGGTCATGTTTTAAAAACCATTAGAATCTTTAAAACATGTTTTCCAAGCTTGATTTAGTGGCCAAAAGGTCCCCCAAAGCTAAACCTTCAAATATGCAAAAGTTGCAATTTTTGTCAAAGGGAGGCTGTCCCGGCAGTGTCGCCGGTCGACCGAGATACAGGTCTCGGTCGACCGAGACAACTGGAGGTAAAATCTGCAGTTTTGAACTGAAACCTCCAACGGTCAGAAATCTGACCGTTGTGCCTTCCCGGTCGACCGAGACCTTTTTGCCGGTCGACCGAGGACTAGCCGTTGGCAACTTTTTGCTATAAATATGAGTTCTTTCACTTGCCAAAAGTTGGGAATTTTTAACCCCTCCTTGAGAGGATTTGAGGCATATCAAAAGGGAAAAGAACCAAGGGATGAAGGGGATGATTAGGAAAGCTAAAGCTTGGATTAATGAAGTTAAACCACCAAGTAGGCTCTTCCTTCCTTAATCATATGTTTTCATGCTTTTGTTTTATTTTTGGTAAATCATTTCTAGCATGTTAAACTATGTTTGTGTTGTGTCCTTAACATATTTTATGTTTTGAGTTGATTTATTGTTTTGGATACAACACCATATGATTCAATCCAAGTAGTACTTAACTTTGGTAAATCTAAGTAGATCATGTTAATGGAAAAACCTTTGGAATCATATGTAACATGATCCATATACTTGGTTGAATCTTTGGTTGTTGTTTTCCATCATAAGAACATCTCTTTCAAAACTAACTTATGTTTTGGATTCAACTTCTTTACAAATCATATGTTTTCATGTTTTGTTTTATCATTGGTAAATCTTGTAACATGTTAACCTATGATGTGTTGTATCCTTAGCATGTGTTATATTTTGAATAGATCTATTGTTTTGGATACATCACCATTGATTCATCAAAGTAGTACTTTATCTTTGGTAAATCTAAGTAGATCATGTTAATGAAATATGTAACATGATTCATATACTTTGTTGAATCATTGGTTGTTGTTTTTCCATCATAAGAAAATCTCTCTCAAATGTATCTTATGTTTTGGATCCAACATCATTACAAATCATGTGTATTATTGTTTTAATGCTTCACAACTTGCCTTACTTTGATTGGTAAATCTTTTTCAAGTTGTCCTTATAATTACATATGATTTGTCCCCTCTTTTCAATCAAATCTATTTTTATGTTTTGAGCTTCATTGATGATTTGATTGACATCCCTATGCATCACATGTTTAGAGCTAATCCATTTCATACAACTTGTGTAACTTTGATATCATTAACAAGTTGTTACTTTTAACATGTGATTGCATTATATCCTCAATCATAAATGTTTTTGAGCTAAAACTTTCAAAAGCCTTAGGCATACATTTATGAGCTTTCATTTTCTAAATGATTGAGGACCACACCACACACTTCATGTGTTTTCATCTTTGCATTCATAGTGTGAGTGTGTATTAGTTTTTCACTTCCATATCCGCCTACTTAAGAGGCATTGTAATGAGCTTAATTGAATCTCCATCAAGTGTATGTTAGACACTAATTTAGTGAGATAACCAACCTATGGTTGAAGAGGTTATTGCTTAGCCTATAAAAGCATATTGTATAGGTTGATGTTAAGCCTTGAAAAACATCATTGTAAAGGTTATTGCTTAGCCTATAAAAGCATATTGTATAGGTTGATGTTAAGCCTTGAAAAACATCATTGTAAAGGTTATTGCTTAGCCTTGGAAAGCATATTGTAAAGGTTATTGCTTAGCCTATTGAAAAGCATAAATAGTGGAAATCCGGTGGGGTGTTGGATCACAAGCCGGTAGTGGATGTAGGCATTGAGGCCGAACCACTATAAATACTTGTGTGATGGTGTTTGCTTTGTGGTGATTGTTTATATTAGCTTCCGCATATTGTTTGATAATCATCACTTGTGACTAGTTTGTTTTAAAGAAGTTAAAATTGTTAAAATTGGTCATAAAAGAAGCACACCCTATTCACCCCCCCCCCCTCTAGGGTTCGGATCCCCATGGATTTACAAGTGGTATCAGAGAGGGTTACTCCATTTTAGGGCTTAACAACCCGGAGTTGATCCTTGCTAGATTTGAACCCTAGTGTTGTGTTTTTATGGCATATCTTTTTAAAGATTTCCACTATGATTGAAAATAATATTTTCCCTAGCCTCTTTGCACCACTCTAAGACTTTTCTAAGTTATATCTTCTAGAGTTGGTGAGTCCTAAAAGTGATCTCTCAAGGACACCTTTTCAAGACCTTAGGTGTATTTTCAAAGGTAGACTATTTGAGTAACCTTAAGGCCTTGATACCCCTAGACCAACCTATGCTTTTTAGTTATATCTTTTTGTTGGTCATGTTACATTTGCATTTTGTTTCTTTAAAGTCACATCTTTTAAAATGCAATGTTTCTTTGTGATCATTTGATTTTGTCTTCATGAACTTTTATAGTTATATCTCATGGTTTTCAAAATCCCTTGATTGCAATTTTTTCATGATGGATTTGCATGTTGTTCATTTAGTAATATCTCTTGTTGTGCATATCTATTCATGATCAATTGATTGTGATTACATATGCTTTCTTAGCTAGTTTTTCATGATCAATTGATGTTGGAAAATCATTTGATGTTTGTCATAGTTAGATCCTCTTTGGAAATCAAATGATTTGAAGCAACCTTAGTTTTCCATTGATTTACAAGTTATATCTTTTGATATGGAAAATTTGTAAGTGTCTATTGTTTTTACAAATTGAAAACTTTACAATAGTACACTTCTTGTTTTTCAAATTCACTTGCTCTTAATTCTATAAATGATTCTTTGTTGGAATTTCATACATTGAAGTGATTTGAAAAACTTTGGAAAATGTTCTAAGCTTTATTAGTTATATTTCTAGAAGCATTTTCCTTGAATTTATTTCCTTGTGCCTAATTATGATTATATCATTTGGAAGGAAATAATTCTTACAAACAATTTGCATCTTTGCTCTATTAGTTACATTCTTTATGCAAATTGATTTTGTTGTCTTACATTGCATGGTTGGATATGGTTTCATTGATTTGCATGTTTGTGCCTATTTTGGTATATAGTTTCATTAATGCAAATTAATGAGTGTTTATGTGCTTTATAGTAAAATCTTGTTTTTGAGCTTTATAAGTACATATGTGATTTTATGTGCTAAGTTCATTTGGTTTAAACCTCATATCTTTTTCCATTGCTTTGTAAGCTTAGTACATTTGCTAAGAGTGGAAATGTTACATGATAGATTGATACCTTTAACTTCATACCTTCTTGTGCTTAAATAGTTATATTCTTTTTGATGAATGGTATGAGTTAGATCTTGAGTGTTGATTAATCCTCTCTATGCAAATGGCAAATGGTTCTTTGTATGGTTGTGTTATTTATTACATTTGTAGAAACCATACTAGAACCCAAATCCATCCTCTATGCCTTATAGTCATATCTTTATGGATGGTTATGATGTTGATTCATGTAGATTTTCTTGGTGTCATCTTTATACATGTTTCAACTTCATAAGTAGTGTTCTTAATCATATGAAACTCTTTGAAAACCATTTCTCATATTTCTATATGTTTGATGGATATCTTAGATGTTGAATTCATATGATTTAGACACTTTGGAAATTGCATGCTTTACCAAGTCATATCTTTTTGCATTGCAATTTCTCTTGTTCATCACTATGCTCAATAGTCATATCTTTAAAAGTGATGAATATGCATTTATGATGCTTGATGGATTTTTGTCACATTCTTGCTCTTTATCATGTTATCAAATTCAATTGGTTTCAATTGGTATAATGTTTGATTGATTTGATTTCTTGTGAATGTGATAAATCTTGTGTGCATTGGATTGAACTTGATACGTAATATGATTGTTCCATGTCACACACCATTAGCATCATAATGTTCATATTGCCACCTCTCTTGCTCATATAGGAATATCTCATGACCACCATGTTTATGTGTTCATAATATTGGTTGGTTATTAGTTGAGGTTGGTTTCATGTTTGATTTTTATTTCACTCAATTTGCACTTTAATAAGTCATATTTATTGATTGAATGAAATGATTTTCAAAATCTTACATAGCATATGATTTTCATAAGTAATATTGATTGATGCTATGTTTGAGTTAACCCCATATCATGGATAGCTCTAATTTGGATTTCTCATAATAGTTATACTTTTGAATCCATTTTAGAGTGATTGATTTATTAAGTCATATCCTAAATCTCAATTGGTATTCTTTGTTTTTCCAATTGATATCCATGATTGCTTTTCTCATTGACCTAGCTCTCTTTTGGGAATTTGATCATATTGTGCTTTATAGTTAAATGAATCTAATCCTTTCTTTGAAGTTGACCCTCACTTGGTTAAACCATCTTCTTCTTGCACCTAATAGTTAAATCTTTGTCAAAAGTTTGACAAAAGAAGAGAATGGATTGAGGGGGAGTGTAAACCTTCATAGGAAGTATTAGTTGTGATCAAATTGACCCTAGGATTGCCTTTGAGCCCTTAGAGACTTCTACCTCACATGATAGCCTGTTATGTATTTGATTTTCGATTTCATTTGTTAACAGGTGCTACTAAAGGTATTTTCCTTATTTCAAGTGTGTAGGTGCCTTTGCAATTTAATGGCAAAGGGGGAGAAAATATGCAAGTTCTCAAAAGGGTGAAGAGAATGTCCAAACTTCCTAAGGGGAGAGTTGTGTATGATCTTCTACAAAGGGAGAGAATGCATACCTTGCCAAAAGGGAGAAAGAGGCATGGTCAAAGGGGGAGAGCTAATAGAAGAAAGAAAGCTTGGAAGCTAAAGAAGATGCTTGGATAAAGAAAGAAAGAAGAAAGAAAGCTTGAAGGTTGATCAAGCTCCAAGCATCATGAAGATTGAAGTCCAAGAGCCCAAGCTATGAAAAGAAGCATCCAAGAAGATTTCAAGACTTGTCCAGCTGAGGGGGAGCTGAAGACTAAGTGTGTAATCTCAGTGGTGAGTGAGTTTGCCATCAAATTGCAAAGGGGGAGATTGTTAGGGTTTTTATAGATTGCAATTTGATGGATGCATTATCATTCAAGCATCATTTGATTTACACACTTGCATTGGTTTTAAATAAACTTGAAATCTTGTTTTATTCATGCATTGCTTTTAAGATTTATAAAAGTATTGATTTATGCATGATTTGTTTTTAAAACTTGGATGCATTTGTTTTAGAAAAGAGTTTTCAAGAAATCAAGCAAGCCTTTGTTTTAAAAGTTTTGAATCTTTTTAGGCTTTTTAGGTCATGTTTTAAAAACCATTAGAATCTTTAAAACATGTTTTCCAAGCTTGATTTAGTGGCCAAAAGGTCCCCCAAAGCTAAGCCTTCAAATATGCAAAAGTTGCATTTTTTGTCAAAGGGAGGCTGTCCCGGCAGTGTCGCCGGTCGACCGAGATACAGGTCTCGGTCGACCGAGACAACTGGAGGTAAAATCTGCAGTTTTGAACTGAAACCTCCAACGATCAGAAATCTGACCGTTGTGCCTTCCCGGTCGACCGAGACCTCTTTGCCGGTCGACCGAGGACTAGCCGTTGGCAACTTTTTGCTATAAATATGAGTTCTTTCACTTGCCAAAAGTTGGGAATTTTTAACCCCTCCTTGAGAGGATTTGAGGCATATCAAAAGGGAAAAGAACCAAGGGATGAAGGGGATGATTAGGAAAGCTAAAGCTTGGATTAATGAAGTTAAACCACCAAGTAGGCTCTTCCTTCCTTAATCATATGTTTTCATGCTTTTGTTTTATTTTTGGTAAATCATTTCTAGCATGTTAAACTATGTTTGTGTTGTGTCCTTAACATATTTTATGTTTTGAGTTGATTTATTGTTTTGGATACAACACCATATGATTCAATCCAAGTAGTACTTAACTTTGGTAAATCTAAGTAGATCATGTTAATGGAAAAACCTTTGGAATCATATGTAACATGATCCATATACTTGGTTGAATCTTTGGTTGTTGTTTTCCATCATAAGAACATCTCTTTCAAAACTAACTTATGTTTTGGATTCAACTTCTTTACAAATCATATGTTTTCATGTTTTGTTTTATCATTGGTAAATCTTGTAACATGTTAACCTATGATGTGTTGTATCCTTAGCATGTGTTATATTTTGAATAGATCTATTGTTTTGGATACATCACCATTGATTCATCAAAGTAGTACTTTATCTTTGGTAAATCTAAGTAGATCATGTTAATGAAATATGTAACATGATTCATATACTTTGTTGAATCATTGGTTGTTGTTTTTCCATCATAAGAAAATCTCTCTCAAATGTATCTTATGTTTTGGATCCAACATCATTACAAATCATGTGTATTATTGTTTTAATGCTTCACAACTTGCCTTACTTTGATTGGTAAATCTTTTTCAAGTTGTCCTTATAATTACATATGATTTGTCCCCTCTTTTCAATCAAATCTATTTTTATGTTTTGAGCTTCATTGATGATTTGATTGACATCCCTATGCATCACATGTTTAGAGCTAATCCATTTCATACAACTTGTGTAACTTTGATATCATTAACAAGTTGTTACTTTTAACATGTGATTGCATTATATCCTCAATCATAAATGTTTTTGAGCTAAAACTTTCAAAAGCCTTAGGCATACATTTATGAGCTTTCATTTTCTAAATGATTGAGGACCACACCACACACTTCATGTGTTTTCATCTTTGCATTCATAGTGTGAGTGTGTATTAGTTTTTCACTTCCATATCCGCCTACTTAAGAGGCATTGTAATGAGCTTAATTGAATCTCCATCAAGTGTATGTTAGACACTAATTTAGTGAGATAACCAACCTATGGTTGAAGAGGTTATTGCTTAGCCTATAAAAGCATATTGTATAGGTTGATGTTAAGCCTTGAAAAACATCATTGTAAAGGTTATTGCTTAGCCTATAAAAGCATATTGTATAGGTTGATGTTAAGCCTTGAAAAACATCATTGTAAAGGTTATTGCTTAGCCTTGGAAAGCATATTGTAAAGGTTATTGCTTAGCCTATTGAAAAGCATAAATAGTGGAAATCCGGTGGGGTGTTGGATCACAAGCCGGTAGTGGATGTAGGCATTGAGGCCGAACCACTATAAATACTTGTGTGATGGTGTTTGCTTTGTGGTGATTGTTTATATTAGCTTCCGCATATTGTTTGATAATCATCACTTGTGACTAGTTTGTTTTAAAGAAGTTAAAATTGTTAAAATTGGTCATAAAAGAAGCACACCTATTCACCCCCCCTCTAGGGTTCGGATCCCCATGGATTTACAAATCTAACATGATGAAATAATAATCAAATGATTTTGAAAACCATGAAGTGTAACTAGAATGGTACATGAAAACAAAATCAATTGATCATAAAGAAACAATGCATTTTAATAGATGTAACTAAATAGAAACAAAATGCAAATGCAACATGACCAACAAAGAGATTTAACTATTAAAGAATAGGTTAGTCAAGTAGGTTCAAGGCCTTAAGGTTTGTCTAAGTGAATAACTTTAGGAATCCACCTAAGGTCTTGAGAGGGTTGAACTTTGAGGTCTTGTTTAGAAGTCTCACCAACTATAGGAGATTTAACTTGATAAATTTTCAATTTGAACTTATCACCATGATATTTAGATTTGACTAAATTTAGCTTAGATTGGTGATTAGTCTTTTGATGTTGGTGAGTTTGTTTCTTTGGGGATTGATTCACTTTTCTTTTCTTCTTATTTTCTCCCTTTACATGACTTTTGAATTTTAAATTTAACTTTGTTACTTTATTCAAAAGTTCTTTCATGGGTTTATATAAGGGAGATATGTTAGGAATTTTCTAGATTGCAATTTGATGGATGCATTATCATTCAAGCATCATTTGATTTACACACTTGCATTGTTTTAAATAAACTTGAAATCTTGTTTTATACATGCATGGTTTTTAGACTTGAAAAGGCATTGATTTATGCATGTTTTGTTTTCAATCTTGGATGCATTTGTTTTTGGAAAAAGTTTTAGAAATCAAGCTAGCTTTTGTTTTAAAGTTTTGAATCATTTTTAGGCTTTGTGTGTTTCATGTTTTAAAACCCTTAGAATGATTTAAAACATGTTTTTAAGCTTGATTTAATGGCCCAAAGTTCCACAATAGAAAATACTTTGAAGTTTGCAAAAGTTGGATTTTGGGGCCACTGCAGTGTCGCCGGTCGACCGGCGCAGAGGTCCCGGTCGACCGGGAACACTGCAGGCCGTCAGGGCCAAAAGTGCCCCAACGGTCAGAAATTTGACGGTTGTGCCTTCCCGGTCGACCGAGGCCTGTGTGCAGGTCGACCGAGGACTAGCCGTTGGGCACTTTTTGCTATAAATATGAGTTCTTTCCTTTGCCAAAAGTTGGGAATTTTAAGCCCCTCCTTGAGAGGTTTTCAGGCATATACAAGGGAAAAGAACCAAGGGATGAAGGAGAGCATTAGGAAAGCTAAAGCTTGGATTAATGATGTTAAATCTCCAAGTAGGCTCTACTTTCCTTAATCATATGTTTTCATGCTTTGTTTTATTTTTGGTAAATCATTTCTAGCATGTTAAACTATGTTTGTGTTGTGTCCTTAACATGTTTTATGTTTTGATTTGATTTATTGTTTTGGATACAACACCATATGATTCAATCCAAGTAGTACTTGAATTGGTAAATCTAAGTAGATCATGTTAATGAAAGAACCTTTGAAATTATATGTAACATGATCCATATACTTGGTTGAATCTTTGGTTGTTGTTTTCCATCATAAGAAAATCACTTTCAAAACTATCTTATGTTTTGGACTCAACTTCTTTACAAATCATATGTTTTCATGTTTTGTTTTATCATTGGTAAATCTTTAGTAACATGTTAACCTATGATGTGTTGTATCCTTAGCATGTCTTATATTTTGAATAGATCTATTGTTTTGGATGCATCACCATTGATTCAATCAAAGTAGTACTTCATCTTTGGTAAATCTAAGTAGATCATGTTAATGAAATATGTAACATGATTCATATACTTTTTTGAATCTTTGGGTGTTGTTTTTCCATCATAAGAAAATCTCTTTCAAATGTATCTTATGTTTTGGATTCAACATCTTTACAAATCATATGTGTATTATTGTTTTAAAGTTTCACAACTTGCCTTACTTTGATAGGTATATCACTTTCAAGTTGTATTTATAATTACATATGATTTGTCCCCTCTTTTCAATCAAATCTATTTTTTATGTTTTGAGCTACATGTTGATTTGATTGACATCCCTATGCATCACATGTTTAGAGCTAATTAATTTCATACAACTTGTGTAACTTTGATATCATTAACAAGTTGTTACTTTTAACATGTGATTGCATTCTATCCTCAATCATAAATGTTTTTGAGCTAAAACTTTCAAAAGCCTTAGGCTTACATTTATGAGCTTTCTTTTTCAAAATGATTGAGGACCACACACACACACTTCATGTACTTTCATCTTTGCATTCATAGTGTGAGTGTGTATTAGTTTTTCACTTCCATATCCGCCTATTTAAGAGGCAATGTAATGAGCTAAATTGAATCTCCATCAAGTGTAATTTAGACACTAATTTAGAGAGATAACCAACCATGTGGTTGAAGAGGTTATTGCTTAGCCTATAAAAGCATAATGTAATAGGTTGATGTTAAGCCTTGAAAAACATCAATGTAAGGTTATTGCTTAGCCTTGGAAAGCATATTGTAAAGGTTATTGCTTAGCCTATTGAAAAGCATAAATAGTGGAAATCCGGTGGGGTGTTGGATCACAAGCCGGTAGTGGATGTAGGCATTGAGGCCGAACCACTATAAATACTTGTGTGATGGTGATTGCTTTGTGGTGATTCTTTTGTTAGCTTCCGCATCTTGTATGATAAATCATCACATGTGACTAGTTTGTTTTAAAGAAGTTAAAATTGATTAAAATTGGTCATATTTGAAGCTCACCCTATTCACCCCCCCTCTAGGGTTCGGATCCCCATGGACTTACAAGTGGTATCAGAGAGGGTTACTCAATTTTATGGCTTAACAACCTGGAGTTGATCCTTGCTAGATTTGAACCCTAGTGATTGTGTTTTATTGCATATCTTTTTAAAGATTTCCACTATGTTTGAAATTGAAATTTTCCCTAGCCTCATTGCACCACTCTAAGACTTTTTTAAGTTATATATTCAAGAGTTGGTGAGTCCTCAAAGTGATCTCTCAAGGACATCCTTTTCAAGACCTTAGGTGAATCTTCATTGGTACACATTTAGACTAACCTTTAGGCCTTGACCCCCCTAGACCAACCTATTCTTTTTAGTTATATCTATTTGTTGGTCTTAGTACATTTGCATTTTGTTTCTTTTTAGTCACATTTTTTAAAATGCAATGTTTCTTTGTGATCATTTGATTTTGTCTTCATGATCTTTTAAGTTATATCTCACGGTTTTCAAAATCCTTTGATTGCAATATTTTCATGATGGATTTGCATTGTGTTCATATAGTTATATCTCTTGTTGTTCTTATCTATTCATGATCAATTGATTGTGATTTCAAATGCTTTCATAGCTAAATTTTTCATGATCAATTGATGTTGGAAAATCATTTGATGTATGTCATAATTAGATCCTTTTTGTAAATCAAATGATTTGAAGCTATTTTAGTTTTCCATTGAGTTTTCTAAGTTATATCTCTTGGTATGGAAACTTTGTGAGTGTCTATTGTTTTACAATTTGAAAATTTACAATAGTACACTTCTTGTTTTTCAAATTCACTTGCTCTTAATTCTAAATGATTCTTTATTGGAATTTCATATATTGAAGTGATTTGAGAAACTTTGGAAAATGTTCTATGCTTTATTGGTTGTATTTTTAGAAGCATTTTCCTTGAATTTATTTCCTTGTGCTTAATTATGATTTTATCATTTGAAAGGAAATAATTTTTACAAACAATTTGCAACTTTGCTCATTTAGTGATATTCTTTTTATGCAAATTGATTTTGATGACTTACATTGCTTGGTTGGATATGGTTTCATTGATTTGCATGTTTGTGCCTAACTTGGTATATTCTCATTAATGCATTTTGATGATTGTTTATGTGCTTTATAGTAAAATCTTGTATTTGAGCTTTTTAAGTACATATGTGATTTTATGTGCTAAGTTCATGTGGTGTATACCTCATATCCATTGTCCATTGCATTGTAAGCTTAGTACATTTGCTAAGAGTGGAGATGTTACATGATAGATTGATACTTTTAACTTCATACCTTCTTGTGCTTAAATAGTTATATTCTTTTTTGATGATTGGTATGAGTTAGATCTTGAATGTTGATTAATCCTCTCTATGCAAATGTCAAATTGTTCTATGTATGGTTGTGTTATTTATTACATTTGTAGAAACCATACTAGAACTAAAATCCATCCTCTATGCTTTCTAGTCATATTTTTATTGGATGGTTATGATGTTGTTTCATGTAGATTCTCTTGGTATCATCCTTATACATGTTTCAACTTCATAAGTAGTGATCTTAATCATATGAAACTCTTTGAAATCCATTCCTTGCATTTATGATGGTTGATGGATATCTTAGTAGTTGAATTCATATGATTTAGTCACTTTGGAAATTGCATGCATTACCAAGTAATATCTTTTTGCATTGCAATTTATCTTGTTCATCACTATGCTCAATAGTTATATCTTTAAAAGTGATGAATATGCATTTATGATGCTTGATGGAACTTTGTGTTTGCCACATTCTTGCTCTTTATCATGTTATCAAATTCAATTGGTTTCAATTGGTAAAATTTTCGATTGATTTGATTTCTTGTGAATGTGATAGACCATGTGTACATTGGTTTGAACTTGATAGTTATACATTTGTTCCATGTCACACACCATTAGCATCATAATGTTCATGTTGCCACCTCTTTTGCTCTCATAGGTATATCTCATGACCATCATGTTTATGTGTTCATAATATTGGTTGGTTATTAGTTGAGGTTGGCTTCATGTTTGAATTTCATTTCACTCATTCTTGCACATTAATAGTCATATTTATTGATTGAATGAAATGATTTCAAAACCTTCATAGCATATGCTTACCATAGTTAAATTATTTGATGCTATGATTAATTAACCCCATTTCATCATGGATAGCTCTAATTTGGATTTTTCCTAATAGGTATATTTGTAAATCCATTTTAGAGTGATTGATTTAATAGTCATATCCCTAAATCTCAATTGGTATTCTTTGTTTTTCCAATTGATATCCATGATTGCTTTTCTCATTGACCTTGCTCTCTTTTGGCAATTTGATCATATGAGCTTTATAGTTAAATGAATCTAATCCTTTCCTTGAAGTTGACCCTCATTTGGTTAAACCATCTTCTTCTTGCACCTAATAGTTAAATCTTTGTCAATATGTTGACAAAAGGAGAGAATGGATTGAGGGGGAGTGTAAACCTTCATAGGAAGTATTAGTTTTGATCAAATTGACCCTAGGATTGCCTTTGAGCCCTTAGAGATTAATTCCTCACATGATAGCCTGTTATGTAATTCACTTTCGTTTACTTTTGTTAACAGGTGCTACTAAAGGTATTTTCCTTGTTTCATGTGTGTAGGTACCTTTGCAATTTAATGGCAAAGGGGGAGAAAGTATTCAAGATCTCAAAGGGTGAAGAGAATGTCCAAGCTACCTAAGGGGAGGTTTTGTATGGTCTTCTACAAGGGAAGAGAATACATACCTTGCCAAAGGGAGAAAGAGGCATGGTCAAAAGGGGAGAGCAAATAGAAGAAAGAAAGCTTGGAAGCTAAAGAAGATGCTTGGCTAAAGAAAGAAAGAGGGAAGAATGATCAAGCTCCAAGCATCATGAAGAATGAAGAAAAGAAAAGAGCCCAAGCTAAGAGAAGCATCCAAGAAGATTTCAAGACATGTCCAGCTGAGGGGGAGCTGAAGACTAAGTGTGTAATCTCAGTGGTGAGTGTGTTTGCCATCAAATTGCAAAGGGGGAGATTGTTAGGAATTTTCTAGATTGCAATTTGATGGATGCATTATCATTCAAGCATCATTTGATTTACACACTTGCATTTTTTTAAATAAACTTGAAATCTTGTTTTATACATGCATGGTTTTTAGACTTGAAAAAGCATTGATTTATGCATGTTTTGTTTTCAATCTTGGATGCATTTGTTTTTGGAAAAAGTTTTAGAAATCAAGCTAGCCTTTGTTTTAAAGTTTTGAATCATTTTTAGGCTTTGTGTGTTTCATGTTTTAAAACCCTTAGAATGATTTAAAACATGTTTTTAAGCTTGATTTAATGGCCCAAAGTTCCACCATAGAAAATACTTTGAAGTTTGCAAAAGTTGGATTTTGGGGCCATTGCAGTGTCGCCGGTCGACCGGCGCAGAGGTCCCGGTCGACCGGGAACACTGCAGGCCGTCAGGGCCAAAAGTGCCCCAACGGTTAAAAATTTGACCGTTGTGCCTTCCCGGTCGACCGAGGCCTGTGTGCAGGTCGACCGAGGCCTGTGTGCAGGTCGACCGAGGACTAGCCGTTGGGCACTTTTTGCTATAAATATGAGTTCTTTCCTTTGCCAAAAGTTGGGAATTTTAAGCCCCTCCTTGAGAGGTTTTCAGGCATATACAAGGGAAAAGAACCAAGGGATGAAGGAGAGCATTAGGAAAGCTAAAGCTTGGATTAATGATGTTAAATCTCCAAGTAGGCTCTACTTTCCTTAATCATATGTTTTCATGCTTTGTTTTATTTTTGGTAAATCATTTCTAGCATGTTAAACTATGTTTGTGTTGTGTCCTTAACATGTTTTATGTTTTGATTTGATTTATTGTTTTGGATACAACACCATATGATTCAATCCAAGTAGTACTTGAATTGGTAAATCTAAGTAGATCATGTTAATGAAAGAACCTTTGAAATTATATGTAACATGATCCATATACTTGGTTGAATCTTTGGTTGTTGTTTTCCATCATAAGAAAATTACTTTCAAAACTATCTTATGTTTTGGACTCAACTTCTTTACAAATCATATGTTTTCATGTTTTGTTTTATCATTGGTAAATCTTTAGTAACATGTTAACCTATGATGTGTTGTATCCTTAGCATGTCTTATATTTTGAATAGATCTATTGTTTTGGATGCATCACCATTGATTCAATCAAAGTAGTACTTCATCTTTGGTAAATCTAAGTAGATCATGTTAATGAAATATGTAACATGATTCATATACTTTTTTTAATCTTTGGGTGTTGTTTTTCCATCATAAGAAAATCTCTTTCAAATGTATCTTATGTTTTGGATTCAACATCTTTATAAATCATATGTGTATTATTGTTTTAAAGTTTCACAACTTGCCTTACTTTGATAGGTATATCACTTTCAAGTTGTATTTATAATTACATATGATTTGTCCCCTCTTTTCAATCAAATCTATTTTTTATGTTTTGAGCTACATGTTGATTTGATTGACATCCCTATGCATCACATGTTTAGAGCTAATTAATTTCATACAACTTGTGTAACTTTGATATCATTAACAAGTTGTTACTTTTAACATGTGATTGCATTCTATCCTCAATCATAATTGTTTTTGAGCTAAAACTTTCAAAAGCCTTAGGCTTACATTTATGAGCTTTCTTTTTCAAAATGATTGAGGACCACACACACACACTTCATGTACTTTCATCTTTGCATTCATAGTGTGAGTGTGTATTAGTTTTTCACTTCCATATCCGCCTATTTAAGAGGCAATGTAATGAGCTAAATTGAATCTCCATCAAGTGTAATTTAGACACTAATTTAGAGAGATAACCAACCATGTGGTTGAAGAGGTTATTGCTTAGCCTATAAAAGCATAATGTAATAGGTTGATGTTAAGCCTTGAAAAACATCAATGTAAGGTTATTGCTTAGCCTTGGAAAGCATATTGTAAAGGTTATTGCTTAGCCTATTGAAAAGCATAAATAGTGGAAATCCGGTGGGGTGTTGGATCACAAGCCGGTAGTGGATGTAGGCATTGAGGCCGAACCACTATAAATACTTGTGTGATGGTGATTGCTTTGTGGTGATTCTTTTGTTAGCTTCCGCATCTTGTATGATAAATCATCACATGTGACTAGTTTGTTTTAAAGAAGTTAAAATTGATTAAAATTGGTCATAATTGAAGCTCACCCTATTCACCCCCCCTCTAGGGTTCGGATCCCCATGGACTTACAAGATAGGTTGAGAAGCTTTTTGTTTATAGATTCTTTTAAACTTGGTTTGACTTGTTTAACCTTTTTAGAATCTATCTTTGGAGACTCCATTTTAATAGATTTACCTTGTTTAGTCTTTTTGGAGTCTTTCTTGATTTTTAGTGTCTTACCCTTCATAGATTTAGATTCTACCTTTTTTGGTTCAAGGAGGGGTTTAGACACATGGCTTCTTCTTAGTTTGCACTCAAATTTGAAATGTCCTTCTTTACCACAATAATGACATTTAGTTTTGGACATTTGAGAGAGAGTGCTAGAGAATGAGGACTCACCTTTCACAAAAGTGTTGGTGAATTTAGGGTCATGTGAAATATTCCTATCAAATCCAAGACCCGTCCTATCTCCATGAGATTTACCCTATTTAAATAATTTTTCAAGTCTTTCTTCACTTTGGGTAAACTTGCACTCATACTTTTGTTTATAAACTTCAAGTTAAGTGACTTTGGTTATAAGGATTGAATTTTCATTTTTGACTTTTGAAAGTTCATTTTCAATTTCCTTATATTTGCTTAGCTCTTCATTGGCAAGTTTTAATTCAAGATTTAGTTCATTAACAACATTAGATCCAAGTTCTTTGGTTTTTAACTTACTTTTAATCAACTTGGCTTCTAAATTGCTAAAGTCTTTGTCTTGCCTTTTTATTTGATCTCTTAGATTTAAATTTTCCTTATTGACATTATCATAATCCATTTTTAATTCTTTTAGTTCATCTTGAATGTTAGATAGATTATTTAAAGAGATCATGAACTTAGATTCTAAACAATTAATGACTTCTTCTTTCTCTCTAAGTTCACCTTTAGAAGAGACTAGTTCTTTGTTTAGTCTTTTAGATTCTTCTCTTAACTTTTTGTTTTTCTTTTCAGTCTTTAAGGATAATTCATATAATTCCTCAAAGGCTTGTTGAAGATCTTCTTCATTTTCAATAAAATCTTCTTCTTTTATGTCACATTGAGATTCATTAGATTGAGGGTTCGAATCTCCAATAGAAGGAAGAATGAGGGGTCTAGAAGAATCTACAAAGTCTAGCATAGTGGAGTCCATTCTAATGATTTTCATGTAAGGACAACTCTAGGGTTTTGACTCTAGGTTTTTACACCTAATCAAGAGTTCCAAACACTTGATCCTAAAATATAGAGCACTTGGCTCTGATACCAATTGAAAGTCCTTGGGATCCTAACCCTAAAGGGGGGGTGAATAGGGTGTGCTACAAATATGACCAATTAAGAACAATTTTAACTTCTTAACATAAACTAGTCACATGTGATGATTAATCAAACAATATGCGGAAGCTAGGCTAAACAATCACCACAAAAGCAAGCACCACAACACCAAGGTTTAGAGTGGTTCGGCCTCAATGCCTACGTCCACTACCGGCTTGTGATCCAATCACCCCACCGGATTTCCACTAGTTATGCTTTTCAATAGGCTAAGCAATAACCCTTACAATGTTTTTTTTCTAGGCTAAACAACAACCTCTCAATGTGCTTTTATAGGCTAAGCAATAACCTTTACAAGATGCTTTTCTTAGGCTAAGCAATAACCTTACAAGATGCTTTTCTTAGGCTAAGCAATAACCTTTACAAAGAAAGATTTCTCTAAGAAGGTGTCTTCACAAAAGATCACTCTAAGAGATACAATTTAAGCACAATGTATTTGCCTCTAAACTAGGCGGATATGAAAGTGAATAACTAACTCACACAAACACTAAATGAATGCAAATGTGAATGCTCATGATGTGTGTGTGTGATAACTTCAATCAAGTTTAAAAAGAAAGCTTAATCAAATATATGCTTAAAGCATTTCAAAGTTTAAAGCTCATGAAAGATTTGATTGAAGTCTAATGCAAATCACATGTAAGAAAATCAACTTGTTAATGACATGAAAATCAAAGACTCACAAGTTGTATGAAAATGACTAACTTAGAACATGTGATGCATGTGCAATGTTGTTTTCAAAACCAAATTAATTTTACTAATGTTCAAATGAATGAAAACAACAAGTAATGTTTCAACCAAGAAAAAGAATCATGCTATATAAAAGAAATCAAAGATTTAGACTAAGCATGATTAAGAAAGTTTTAAAAACTACTTGGATGAAAACAAAGTGAAGAATCAAATCTTAATTAGATGAAAGATTGAAAGAAGAATGGATTCATCACATCATAGTTATCATGCTCAAAATCATTTACCAATAACTTAAACAAAGCATGTAAACTATGATTAAGAGAGGTAGAGCTTACTTAGAGATTTAACTTCATTAATCCAAGCTTTAGCTCACCAAATGACTCTTTGGTCTCTCTTAGTTCATCCCCTTTGTCTTGTCTCAAAGCTCCTCAAAAGAGTCTTCAAAATCTCCAACCATTGACAAAGGAAAGAACTCATTTTTATAGCAAAAAGTGCCCAACGGCTAGTCCCCGGTCGACCGGGAACACACAACGGTCATAATTCTGACCGTTGGTGCATAGGCCCACTTTCTGCCTGCAGTGATCCCGGTCGACCGGGACCTCTGGGCCGGTCGACCGGCCACACAGGCAGCTGACCCCCTGGGACCAAAAAATCCATATTTTGCATAATTTGAAGGTGTTTCTTTGTGGGGATTTTTGGGCAACTAAACCAAGCTTGGAAACATGTTTTAAATCAAACGAAGATGTTCAAAACCATGAAACACAAAAAGCCTAAAATGATTTGAAACTTTAAAACCAAAGGCTAGCTTGATTTGATAAAACTCTTTTCTCATAAAAATACATACAAAGATGATTCTGAAAGTGATGAATGTATGCAAGGCACAAACCTAAATTCTCAATATAAATTCTCAAAAGTAAAGCACAAAGAATTAGGTTTTCAAAAGAGTTTGGATTCTAAAATCAATGCATCCAAGTTTAGAAACAAAACATGCATAAAACTATACTTTTACAAATCTTAAAAGCAATGCATGTATAAAACCAGATTTCAAGGTTTTCTAAAACAATGCAAGTGTGAAAATTCAAATTATGCTAAAGTGAAAATGCATCCATCAAATTGCAAATACAAAATTCCTAACAATAGGGAGCCATCAAGTCCTTCAACTGCATAGTTGGTATCAATAACCAAACTAGGATAGCCACCGAGTTCCACAACCTGGCGGTGAGCGTTTGGTCCTGTGACCAGATTGGCTGGTTCGGTAACCGAGCTGAGATTTTGGCCGAGTTCCATAACTGGGAGCTTTGTATAGCTAGTTCTGTAACCGAGCTACAGTCTCTTCTATGTTGGTACTGTTGCCGAGTTCCATAACTGCGACATTATATGCAGCTGGTTCTGTAACCGAGTTGTAGTCTCTTCTTTGTTGTGCTGTTACCGAGCTGAGACTTCTGCCGAGTTCCATAACTGTGACACTGTATGCAGCTGGTTCTGTAACCGAGCTATAGTCTCTTCTTTGCTGGTGATGTCACTGAGCTGAGACTTCTGCCAAGTTCCATAACTGCGGCACTGTATGCAGCTGGTTCTGTAACCGGGCTGTAGTCTCTTCTTTGCTGGTGTTGTCACCGAGCTGAGACTTCTGCCGAGTTCCATAACTGCGGCACTATATGCAACTGGTTCTATAACCGAGCTGTGACTGCTGTCGAGTTCTGTAACTTAGCGAGGATCAGAGTTGTTGTTAGTGAAGCTGTCTGGGTCATGGCTGGTGCTATCACCGAGGCCGTTGCCGGGGCTTTATAAGGCGTTGTTGGTGTTACCACTGAGGCCCGACGCTAAAGCTGTGTAGCGGAGGCTGGTGCCGTCACAGAGGCCACTGCTGAAGCTTTGTTTGGCTGCGCTTCTACCCAAGTCGTGGTTGGTGATATCGCCGAGGCCACTGCTGGAATTGTTTGAGTTGTGGCTGGCGCTATCACTGAACCGGGACTTGAGGAAAAAGACTGCATGGCTATTCGAGGAATTGTTTCCGTGACCGCTATTTTTATTCTGGGGGAACTTTTCCCGCCAAAGATTGAAGCTCTCATGAGCTCGAGCTCGAGCTTCGTCTTGGTTCACCCTGGTGATCAGTGCTTTCACTGTGACCATGGGGAATCGAAAGAGGTCCCTTTGAAGCTCGATGCCTGGCAGCGGAGCTTGTTTGAAGGATACGAAGGCTGCGGCTTCGGGCCCTGATATGAACGAGGGACGAATATTCATCATCATCGCTGTCGCCATCCACCTGGTGGAGGAAATGACCAGACCTGGATGCTGCTGGAACTTTTCCTCTGCGGGGGAGTCTCCAGCAGGGCAACACTCTGCTGGCGGTGCTCCGGTGGAGGAGCGTTTTGCTGGGGAGGTGTTGTCACCCCCTTTTGTTGATGAACCTGTCTGAGTTATAGGTCGTCCCGTGCCTGTCGCATCAGACTTTCCCTCGATCCCGTTCGATAGGGGGTTGTCGATGATGGTGACAGGGCTTTGTAGATCCTTTTCCGCTTCTAAAGGCATGGCTTTTTTTATCATTTTCCCCACAAACGGCGCCAATTGTGAGTGCCTAAAAATAACGGACTTAGATTAGGTGAGTATGGAACACATAATTATGTTGTTTAAGCTTCTTCGGGGAAGATGGATCGCCTCAGAACCTGAAAGGGAAGGAGAAAAAGAGATCAGAGACTGTGAGACCCCTACCCCTAATTTCCTGGATTAGTGTTGTTTTATTTGTGGATCAGTTTATCTAAGTGGGATTAGTGTTTGTTTGGTTGACTTTGTGAGCTAGAATGGTTTTTCACTAGATTTGGGGAGTTTTGAGAGCCAGTGAACCTAGACAGTGACTGTAGGGTCCTACTTGTTTTACCTGATCAGTTGGAGAGGTTCTTCATGATTCCCAAAAGTTCCCATTTTGGCTCTGTTTAACTTATCTCGTTAATCTCTACAACTTTCGTGTTGATTCCGTCCCCGTTCGAGACCTCGAAACTCTACTTTTCTAATGTTAGGGGTGTCGCGACCCCGGAACGAACCCTGGGCCCGCGACGGTGGTTGTTGTTTTGATTTGTTTTTGCCACAGCTTCCCGCGGTGACGATTCCCGAGACACGTGGAATCTAGCTCACACGATCAAGTTTGCAAAAGCGTGTAGCAAATCCCAAAAAGACAAGGACACATAAAAATTTCAAGTGCAATAATGAAACAACATCAAGAGAAGGTATCACAAGTAGGAAATATAACATAGCATTCCCATTAGTTTCAAGTTATAAGGCTAACACAAAAGCAAGTTAAGTTTTTGTTACATCCCGTAAGAGGCCAACAAAGGCCAATACAATTCTCAAAATATAACAAATAAAACCCATGACAAAAGAAGTGAAGCTCAAGATCCCACCCGACGTCTAGTTGATGTCGTCGGGTTGCCACTCTATAATTGGGAGTGGCTCAACAACCTCCTCCGGATGCTCCTCCTCAAAGGCAACGTCACCTGCACCTGGGTACCAAAATACAAGGATCAAACACAATGGTTTGACAGGTAATCAATTTAGGTACAAGCATGAACTATAGATGTTTAAGAAAGTCAATTTGAACAGATCACTAATTTGAAATGCTCACTTAACTAAGGTACGTTTTCAAGAATGCATAACGAAGCTGAGATACTAAACCAAACTAGCATGAGTACATATATTATCATGAATAGTTACAATCCACATTGAGCCCATCCTTTCTCTACCATATATGATGATAAGAGTAAGCACGCACGACAAGCACGATATACATAATATAAAAGAAACACGATTCCCATAAATAAGGGTATTCCGGCCACGAAACCGGACACGCACGATATGTAATAAATGCACGACCAATTTGCAGATAGTCCACATGTTTAAGGACCCATGGACAGTGGATCAGACTGAAGGGGCAGTCCAAGCTCAGTGGTGTTCACTTGAATTCATGGATGCATAATGTTAGATTTTATGGTCTCAATACCAGTATATGATGAATAGATTGATTAAGTTCTTTATTTATCAATACAATTTATGCTTTTCCTTTCATGAGATGAATGGTGTTCTATATATTTGCACATAACTAATACAAATGACATAATGGTTCATGAGATGAACCGGAGTCCATAAGTATACTAGATGTATTACATGTGTATGGATGAGATCCACATACAGAAGATATGTGTTACAAATCTTATACTTAAATATATTCACAACAAGTGATGAGATTGGACACCTCATCTGACAAGGTTGCAACATTTTGATCACTATGAGATAGTGTGATTTATCTCGATCATCAGAATGTAAGATTCTGGATCATGATGCTGGTACATTGGATGTATTGAAGGACCATGAAAAGCACCTTATATACACTGTCTTTATTTAAGGTCTGCTCTCATAATTCCCTAGCAATAGGCTCATAATCCTGAGACATTAATGAACTCAAGTTTCTATCTATTCATTTACTTTGAGTCACCAATGAGTGAGGCCAATTGTAGGTCAACACCTCGGTGATTTGGGTACGTGGTAGTAGAGTTGTGGGAACATTCAATGGTCAAGATGGAATCCATCTTTAATATCTCTTTGTGCCAATTAATGGATTTATCATTGGTAAGTGCGCACCCATTCCGATTAAGAGTTAATTGGATCGGTACCATATGATCATTATAATTAATTGGGGCTCAAGGATAATAAGATATGGATCTAATTTGGTGGACAGGTCCATTTGATCCATGGATATAGATGGAGGGGCCTACTTGTGGTTCTGTGGAAGTTTAGGGTCTTCATTGTAATTTATTCCTAAGACTGGAGTGCAATTGCATTTATATAGTGGAGTTATTTGCAATTAACTGTGGGCCCGGATTGCACATGAGATGTGGGGTCGCGTGTCCCAGTTGGAGCCAGCTTTCTGAGGAATCCCTAGTGGTCCCCACGTAGCCCAATATATTAGAAAGATACTAATTCTACTTAAACTCTAAAAGGAAGGTTACTATTTCTATTTGAAGTGAGACTTCTAATAGTGGTAATGGTAAGCTACTAATTAATAATGGAAGTAGGACTTCTATTTTAATTAGAAAGGAGACAGTTACTAATAGTTGTGGAAGTAAGACTTCTATGGCAATTAGTAAAGGAGATGTTTACTAATTTGTAATGGGAGTTAAACTTCTATTTCAAATAGGAAAAGAGGAGTTATGGAGGGCTATAAATAGAGGAATACTCCTCTCAAATTCGTGCATAATTAAAAGCGCACTTTTAGCCCTCTTGTGCAAGAGTTGTACAAGTCATCTTCTACTCAAAGTTCCCCTCTCTTTCACCTTTGGTTCCTTAGAGTTATTAGTAGGGTTTTCTCTTGAGGATTCCACCATCTTCTTGAGAAAAGAGATCTAATACGGGACATAGCGTTGGAAGATCAAAAGGAGTTGAAGATTCTGATTTGGATTGTGAAGTTGTTCATCACCAAAGTAAAGAAATCAAATCCTCCATTAGAGTAAAACAAAGCTCCAAAGGTATATCTACATCCTTGTATGTTGTGTATTTCATGGTAGCATGTTTATGTTCTGTTTTTCTATCTTTTAGATAGTAGTTATTGCTGTACATGGCTATGAGATTGAGGGAATTGCATCCTGGATTGGGTTTGTTGCATTCTAGACAATTGATCCCTGCATTAAGTGGGTCAAAAGTTTTGAAACCTGTCTGGAAGGCCCACCTATATTCCAACAATTGGTATCAGAGCCTAACCTCATCTCTAATCATGTTAGACCAGCAAGCTTGCTCTGATCTTTGCATGAGATGTGAAGAAGATGAAGCATGGGCTATGTTAGGATCAGTTTTGATGATTTTACTTAGTTTGATAGTAAATTCATGTTTGGATAGTCATAAAAGGGTTTAATAATGATGGAAGGATCATAGGAAGCCATTGGGACACTTTGGAAGTGATTTGGAGAAGAACAGACACGAAACAGAAAACTCAACATGCAGAAATTCGTCAGGCAGGTCGACCCCCCCGTGGTAGGTCGACCTGCCCCTCATGGCAGGTCGACCCACCCTTCTGTGCAGAATTCTGCAGAATTTTTTTTTCATGTTTCGGGTCTATTTATTCTTCCTATTTTTCCAGCATTGTTTGGCAGCCTATTTTGTGATTTGTATGGTTGTATGAGATTCTAACTTGTAGATGATCATGTCCTCTCCATATGGCCCACAAGTCTTTTGCTTTCTTTTATGGTGATTCGTTTATTTAAGGCTAAATGTAAAGGGCGTCATGGTTTCCTTGGTTTCCCGTGAAAGGGCAAGGCATGATGAATTTCCCTATAGCCCTTTTAATTTCAGTTTTAGATTACCATGTAAGTCTCATATTTGAGGCATAGGAATTTATGTAATTTTTCTAAATTTGTAAATTCTGGCGATGTCCGAGACGAAGAAGGAAAGTGATGTTGGACTCTTATTCAAAGAGTTTGAAGATTACCAAAAGGGTTCTGGAGTTTCCCAAAGAGTTTGAGGAATTCCAAATTTTTTGGAAAGTCTAGAAGTCCAAGAAGTCTATTCCGCTTGGGCCATGTGGAGGAGAGGACTAGTTTCTATTTATGCAATTTCTATTTATGGATGCATGCTTAAATTAGAATTTTTCCAGATCTGATCCAAACATAGCAAGTAACTAAAATTGGTCAAATCAAATTAATTTTTGGAAAGAGTTCTAATTAGTGTTGATGGCCCATGAGATGGACACATTGGTAACTCTAATTTAGAAACTAGACTTTCCTTAAAATAACTTGACTTGGAACCAATCTTAGATCATATCATAAGATGATTTGATGTATACATGTGGGCCCTAATACCTTACAAAGAAATCCTCAATTCTAAAATATTAAGTGGGAACGGGGCATTTATAATTTAGAAATCCCCATGGTTTTCCACCATAGGTCCATTGTAAGGAAAGTACTAGCCTCGCGCCATCTCGTGTTAGACCCCGACCCAGACCACTTCGATTAGTGTGCGATTAGTATGTGTTTAGTTCTAAGTGGGTTTAGTTGTTGTTGGGTTAGAATGATTAGTTTAGTCCTGGACATAACTTTGGGAATTTTGAGAACGTTTAGTATTAATTAGACACGCTCAGGAAGGCCTGAGTGCACGTGTAAGTTTGGGAAGATCGTATTGATTTCCGTGCGAGTGTGATTTTGATTTCATTGGATGATGTGTCGACGTGTTACAACTTTCGTTTTAAGGCCATTCTTGTTTGAAGCCCAAAGACCCATGTTTTGGCCTAAAGAGGGTAAAATTGTCTTTTATGCACAAATCTGGACACAATTTTCGAGATCTCAAAATCATGTCAAAAATATACTTTTTGGAAACTAGATACTTCGGTGATTGTTTTATCCTTCTTCGTCGAAGTCATCCGAGGCTCCCAAGATCGTGTTTTGAGCACTTCAAGTTCAGCTAGTTGGGGCCCATTTTCCTCACTTAAGCCCCATCTCCCCCTCTTTTCAATCACTTTACCAAATCTCTGCAAGTTCTTGACCTAGGGCTGAAATCCCTCTTGTTTCTTTCCATCTTCCTCACCTTGCATGTCATAGCTAGAGATCACCAAAGGAAATTCTAAGAATATCATCTTCTTCATCTCTTTGCAAGCTTTCCATTGATACAAACTTATTGGAGTTTCTTGTGGCTCAAGCCCTACATTTTCTTCCTCCTCTCTTGTTTGACCTTCTCTAGGTAAGAGCTTCCACTCATGTCTTTCATAGAGTTATTTTGGTTCCTCAAGATTATTTTTTTCATGTTTGCAAACCCTTTTGTTAAAATGGGTTCTTTGGTTCCATTTTTGAGTGAGTTTGTGTGTTTTCTCTTGGGTTTTCTTGTAGTGTTGGCTTAGCTTTTGAGAGAAGTGCTTGGAGAGGATTGTTAGCTTTGGTCAAGGCAAGTAATCTCTATAGGACCATTGCGCATGTGTATTTTAAGCTACATTGTTGTTTTTTGGAAATTTTGCATATGAAAATGTTTATAAGCTTCATGATCATGTTTTCCTTGGATTGGATGTTTGGGATTGTGAGAAATGTGTATTATATCCCTTGGAGAGCATGGAGGCTCAGGGAGTGCAGGTGGAACGAAAAACAAGAAGAAGAGAAGAAGGAAATATGGAAAATCTACACTGAACTGTACTTCCCGTGCAATTTCGGTCAGCTGGCGGCTAGCCGTAATTCCCATTTCGGCTAACCGCGAGCCAACCGAAATCAGTGGTTCCTTTTCCAGTAGCTGACTTTTGCTTCAGGGTCCTGCGGTCAGCCCTGCGGTTAGCTCACGGCTAGCCGCCAGTTCCCTTGCGGCTAACCGTAAGCCAACCGAAATTATTACGGTTCCTTTTCCAGAGAGCGGCATCAGATCTGGGTTTTCAGCGGTCAGCCCTACGGTCAGCTTACGGCTAGCCGCCAGCTGACCGCAAGCTGACCGAAATTGACCAAATTCCTAGTTTTGAAGAAGTTTTGCAAGAGTGAAAACTAGAACATGTTAAGTGACCTTTAGCTTGATATTGTGTACTCGAAACTCGAGATGTCTTGAACTTCCGGGACACCAACTCTATTCCAAATTCCAACATTTGGGCTTCGAATACACAAAGATCAATCAAGGGTCCTCACATGTGCTTGATAGGCTTTGTGTTCGTACCTTAGTTTGATATAATGAATATCATCGTGTACTCGTTTTGAAGTTTAGTACAAGCTAGTTTTGAAAATGTGTTCCAAGAAAAAGGGGATCACTTCCTAAGCGTGTTATGCATATTAATTATGCCCTTGCTAGTCGTGTTCATCGTGTTTTGATAAGTGATTTCCCCCTCTTTTTTTTATCTCGACAAGTTTTGATAGTGCTTCGCGTGTTTTGTGCATTCATGAATTAAGTAAACACCACTGAGCTTAGACTGCCCTTTTAGTTTGATCCACTGTCTGGGGGTCTTTAAACATGTGGACTGTCTGCAGACTGGTCGTGTATTTATTACACATCGTGCGTGTCCGGTTCCACGGCCGGAATTCCCGTCTTTGTGGGAAATCGTGTCGTGCTTATATTATGTATAGCGTGCTCGTCGTGCGTGCTTGCTCTTTTCATTTATATAAATGATGGAGAAAGGATGGGCTCTTTGTGGATTGTAACTATTCATGATATATTATGTATTCATGCTAGTTTGTTTTGGTATCTCAGCTTGTTCGCATTCTTGAAAATGTACTTCAGTTCTGATAGTATTTCATATCAAGGATTTGTTTATATGTTTTCTCTAAATGTTATTATTCATGTTCATGCCTAAATTGATTACCTGCCAAACCATCGTGTTTGACCCTTGTTGTTGGTGCCCAGGTGCAGGAGACGTTACCTTTGAGGAGGAGCGTCAGGAGGAGGCTTGTGAGCCAACCCCTGTGAGAGAGTGGCAGCCCGACGATGTCATCTAGACGTCGGGCGGGTTCTCGAGTTTCGTCACCTTTTGTCTTGGGTTTCTTTTGTTGTTTGAGGAGTGTATTGGCCTCTATTGGCCTCTCTTGGAATTGTAACAAAACTTAACTTGTTTTAGTATTAGTCCTATAACTTGAATATTAATGGGAATGCTTGTTAGCTTCTTTCTTTGATACTATGTTTTGATATTAATTGTCATGAGCACTTAAACATCGTATTGGTGCTCATCGTGATGTGTTTTGCTACATGCTTCCGCAAAGCTTGTACGTGTGAGTCAGATTCCTCGTGCCTTTGGGAATCCTCACCGCGGGAACCTGTGGGAAAGTATCATCTACTGCGTCGCGGGCCCGGGATCCGTTCCGGGGTCGCGACATCTCGAGTATGGCCGTTCCCCACGGAGGGCTTTTACTTGTCTGGCTACTAGATATGGATCTCCTATGGATAGTGTTGGTGAGACGGGGCGGGGGCCCACTCCCCAAGGAGGAGCTGCTCGCAACGGTTGTCATGCAATGCTAGTTGGTGGGTCACACTTAACTAAAATAATGGTGTAGTATCCCCAAGGATTTGCCTCATTTATTTTAGAAACCAAAGCAAATCGGGAGTCATACATTATTTGGCATGAGATACCTAGATAATAATGAATGAAGGGGATCATGGAAAGTTAGTCTTAATCCTAATTTTGACCAACTTTGATCCGCACCAATCTAGGTGGTATTCGCACTCCCCAAGGAGGCCTACCCCGGGGATTGGGATTCCGATGTATTCTAAATTTAATGGTTATGAGGATTCCATATAAATTTGGTAGAATACTAAACCCTAATGTCATTTAAATTTATTAATTGAATGTATGGTTATGTGCTACAGTATTTTCAGCATGAATTCAAACACTTTCAATCTACTTGCGACCATCCTCAACCAAAATAAGTTAGTGGGATCAAACTATGTAGACTAGAAACGGAACCTGGATATTGTCCTGACAGCTTCAGGATACAAATATGTCCTTACCCAACCCCCCCCCTTGATGAGCCATTGCCAGAAGCATCACAGGAAGAAAAGGAACCTTACACCAAGTAGGCCAAAGACGATGAGATGGCCAGATGTTACATACAGGCATCTATGTCTAGTGTTTTACAACACCAACATCAATCCTTTAAGACTGCATATGATATTATATCAAACTTAAAGGGGATGTTTGCGGAACAGGGTAGGCCTGCTAGACAGGCTGCTATGAGGGTGCTTATAAGCACCAAGATGGCTGAAGGCACACCAATACAGGACCATATGTTGAAAATGATGGACTCATTGAATGAGTTAGATGTACTGGGGGCTGCGATTGATGCAGAATCGCAGATTGACATAATACTTGAGTCACTACCAGAGTCATTCAACAATTTCAAGGTTAATTACAACATGAATAAAATGAATCTGACTCTGGCTGAGCTGTCTAGCCAGCTGGTGGTGACTGAAGGGATTATGAAGAAAAAACCAACTGCCTTGATGACAGAAAAGTCATTTGCCAAGTCCAAACCAAAAAGCAAAGGGCGGAAAGGTAAGAAGAAATCAGTTCCGAAGGGTCCTAAGGCGGAGAATGGTCCTAATGGTGGTGTTGGCAAGGCTAAGGGAGCAGTGACAAAAGGAAAGTGTTTCCATTGTGGTATGACAGGACATTGGAAGAGGAATTGTCCAGAATATCTGTCTAAGAAGAAAACCTCAGGTATGATTGAGTCACTTGTTACTGAAGTTAGTTTTGCAACTGGTACTTCAGAATCTTGGTGTGTGGGCTCCGGGGCAACTAATCACATATGTAATTCGTTGCAGGGGTTCCGGGAAACCAGGAGACTCAGTGACGGAGAAATCATTGACAACCTAGGATCTGATGTTAAGGCAGAGACTGTTTCAGTGGGAGTTATTACATTATGTTTTTCAAATAATAAATTGATTTTGTCAGACACGTTATATGTATCGTCTTTACGGCGGAATTCAATTTCAGTTTTAGTATGGTGAATAAGAGTTATTCTATTACTCTTGGTACTGAAATTGTCATAAAGAGATACGGTACTTTTATGTATTCTGACAAGGTAATCAATGGAATTTATTTGTTAATCCCACAATGTATGAGATACATGATATTGAAACAATTAATAGACCATCATTAAAGAAAAGGTCACCTTCATCTAATCCAACAAAACTTTGGCACTTGAGGCTAGGTCATATAAACCTAAACAGGATTGACAGGCTAGTGAAAGATGGTATCTTACCTTCAATGGTTGTAGAACCAATGCCTATCTGTGAGTCCTGTCTGGAAGGCACATGACCAAAAGACCCTTTTCATCCAAGGGCAATAGGGCCAAAGATTTATTGGAATTAGTACATACTGATGTGTGTGGGCCCATTAATGTAAGAGCCAGAGGAGGATATGAGTACTTCATCACTTTCACAGATGATTACTCAAGATATGGATACATATACCTTATGCACCGCAAGTTCGAGGCTTTTGAAAAGTTCAAAGAGTTTCGAGCGGAAGCGAAAAAGCAATTAGGTAAAAGTATCAAGACTCTTCGATCAGATCGAGGAGGAGAATATCTGTCTGGAGATTTTATGGCACACTTATCAGAAAATAGGATTTTATCCCAGTTGTCTGCTCCTGGTATGCCTCAACAGAATGGAGTAGTGGAAAGAAGGAACCAGACTCTTTTAGATATGATCAGGTCTATACTGAGTGTTTTAGGATTACCTATATCCTTTTAGGGATACACCTTGGATACCGCGATGTACATACTAAACCTCGTACCATCTAAGTCTATACCTAAGACTCCCCGGGAGTTGTGGATCGGGCGAAAGCCTAGTCTACAACATTTATACATTCGGGGTTGTCCGGCACATGTGCTAAAGGTTAAGACGGATCAGTTGGAAGCGAAGTCGGAAGTATGCACGTTTGTAGGATATCCTAAAGGAACTAAAGGTTGGTTATTCTATAATCCCAGAGAGCAAAAGTGATGGTGAGCACTAATGCGGTTTTTCTGGAGGAAGATTATATGATAGACCGGAAACTTTTAGAAAAAGGTGATCTTGGAAGAAATTCAAGAGCAAACAATTCCAAATCCTAGTATGACCGAACCTAAGGAAGAAGCGCCCTTACCTAACCCAGTAATTACACCAGTGCCTTGTCATAGTGGGAGCATAGTCAGGTCACCTGACAGGTTCTCGTTCTTGGGAGAGTCTTACGAGGCAGTCCCGGAAGAACCGGAACAAGATCCCTGTAACTATGATGAAGCAATTAATGACATCAATTTGGGACATTGGCACGATGCTATGAAAGCTGAGATGGAGTCTATGTACTCTAATCAGGTTTGAACACTTGTGGACTTGCCTGCCAATATCTAACTTATTGGGTGCAAGTGAGTCTACAAGAGAAACAGAGAACCAGATGGAAAAGTTGAGACCTTTAAAGGTCAGGCTTGTTGCGAAAGGATATACTCCGAAAGAAGATATCGATTATGAGGAAACCTTCTCGCCGGTAGACATGCTCAAATCCATCCGGATACTCTTATCCATAGCGGCTCATCTCGATTACGAGATTTGGCAAATGGATGTCAAGACGGCGTTTCTCAACGGCCATCTTGAGGAAGACATCTATATGATGCAGCCAAACGGTTTTATAGCCAGTAACCAAAGCAAAGAGTTTGCAACATGCAGATGTCCATTTATGAACTGAAGCAGGCATCCCGAACCTAGAACATTCGTTTTGACTAAGAAATCAAGTCAGTTGATTTTTGTCAAGATCCGGATAAGTCATGGGTGTACATGAAAAGTGAAGGAGGCAGGGTAATTTTTCTAGTCGATGACATCGTTCTCCTAGAGAGTGGTATATGGATGTTGCCAACAGTAAAAGGTTTAGTTGGCTAAGACTTTTGATAAGAAGGACATGGGAGAAGCCAGTCGCATCCTAGGGATCAAACTCCATTGAGACCAGATAAATAGGATGATAGGCTTATCCCAATATGCATACATAGATAAGGTATTCGTACGGTTTGCTATGCAAGACTCCAAGAAGGGTATTACACCTTTCAGGCATGGAGTGCAGCTTTCCAAGAATCAATGTCCCAAGACACCTGAGGAAAAGGAGCAAATGAGATCGATACCATACACTTCGGGTGTTGGTAGCCTCATGTATGCTATGCTATATACTATACCGGATATCTGTCATGCATTGGGCTTAGTCAGCAGATATCAGTCTAACCCAGGTCCTAACCATTGGACTGCTGTAAGATGTGTTCTCAAATCCTTGAGAAGGACTAGAGATTACATGTTGATTTATGGCAATAATGAGTTGATTCCAGTCGGTTGCACATATTCCGACCTCATGTCAGATAAGGATTCCAAGATATCAACTTCTGGGTATGTGTTTATGCTATAGCTGCTTGAGAAGCAACTAAAGAAGCAGATTGGCTCAAAAGATTCCTTAAGGAACTTAAAGTGGTTTTTTTGGCAAGATAGCCGCTCACAGTTTACTGTGATAACAGAAGGGCAGTCAATAAGTCCAAGGAACCCAAGAGCCAAAAACATGTACAGAGGTAGTTACGTATGATCGGAAAGATTGTGCAGAGAGGTGATACTGCTATCACCTAGATAAACTCTGCGGACAATCTGGGACATCCCTTTACTAAGCCTTTGACTACCAAAGTTTTTGAGCAACATGTAGATGGGATGGGCATGAGATGCAACCCTGACTGACATTGAGCCCAAGTGGGAGATTGTTAGATTTTATGGTCTCAATACCAGTATATGATGAATAGATTGATTAAGTTCTTTATTTATCAATACAATTTACGCTTTTCCTTTCATGAGATGAATGGTGTTCTATATATTTGCACATAACTAATACAAATGACATAATGGTTCATGAGATGAACCGGAGCCCACAAGTATACTAGATGTAATACATGTGTATGGATGAGATCCACATACAGGAGATATGTGTTACAAATCTTATACTTAAATATCTTCACAACCAGTGATGAGATTGGACACCTCATCTGACAAGGTTGCAGCATTTTGATCACTATGAGATAGTGTGATTTATCTCGATCATCAGAATGTAAGATTCTGGATCATGATGCTGGTACATTGGATGTATTGAAGGACCATGAAAAGCACCTTATATACACTGTCTTTATTTAAGGTCTGTTCTCATAATTCCCTAGCAATAGGCTCATAATCCAGAGACATTAATGAACTCAAGTTTCTATCTATTCATTTACTTTGAGTCACCAATGAGTGAGGCCAATTGTAGGTCAACACCTCGGTGATTTGGGTACGTGGTAGTAGAGCTGTGGGAACATTCAATGGTCAAGATGGAATCCATCTTTAATATCACCTTGTGCCAATTAATGGATTTATCATTGGTAAGTGCGCTCCCATTCCGATTAAGAGTTAATTGGATCGGTACCATATGATCATTATAATTAATTGGGGCTCAAGGATAATAAGATATGGATCTAATTTGGTGGCCAGGTCCATTTGATCCATGGATATAGATGGAGGGGCCTACTTGTGGTCCTGTGGAAGTTTAGGGTATTCATTGTAATTTATTCCTAAGACTGGAGTGCCATTGCATTTATATAGTGGAGTTATTTGCAATTAACTGTGGGCCCGGATTGCACATGAGATGTGGGGTCGCGTGTCCCAGTTGGAGCCAACTTTCTAAGGAATCCCTAGTGGTCCCCACGCTAGCCCAATATATTAGAAAGATACTAATTCTACTTAAACTCTAAAAGGAAGGTTACTATTTCTATTTGAAGTGAGACTTCTAATAGTGGTAATGGTAAGCTACTAATTAATAATGGAAGTAGGACTTCTATTTTAATTAGAAAGGAGACAGTTACTAATAGTTGTGGAAGTAAGACTTCTATGGCAATTAGTAAGGGAGATGTTTACTAATTTGTAATGGGAGTTAAACTTCTATTTCAAATAAGAAAAGAGGAGTTATGGAGGGCTATAAATAGAGGAATACTCCTCTCAAATTCGTGCATAATTAAAGAGCACTTTTAGCCCTCTTGTGCAAGAGTTGTACAAGTAATCTTCTACTCAAAGTTCCCCTCTCTTTCACCTTTGGTTCCTTAGAGTTATTAGTAGGGTTTTCTCTTGAGGATTCCACCATCTTCTTGAGAAAAGAGATCTAATACGGGACATAGCGTTGGAAGATCAAAAGGAGTTGAAGATTCTGATTTGGATTGTGAAGTTGTTCATCACCAAAGTAAAGAAATCAAATCCTCCATTAGAGCAAAACAAAGCTCCAAAGGTATATCTACATCCTTGTATGTTGTGTATTTCGTGGTAGCATGTTTATGTTCTGTTTTTCTATCTTTTAGATAGTAGTTATTGCTGTACATGGCTATGAGATTGAGGGAATTGCATCCTGAATTGGGTTTGTTGCATTCTAGACAATTGATCCCTGCATTAAGTGGGTCAAAAGCTTTGAAACCTGTCTGGAAGGCCCACTTATATTCCAACACATAAAACATGTAAAGCACGATCTAAACACGTCGAGATAAAAAGGGGAGTTCACTTATCAAAACAAGACAAGGCACGGCTAGCAAAAGCATAATTATATGCATAGCACGCTTAGGAAATGATCTCCATTTTTTATTCTTGAAACAAATATTCAAACGAGCTTATACTTGAAATCCAAAACGAATACACGATGGTGCTTATTGTACCAAAATGGAAGTTCAAACACGAAATCCATCAAGCATGTGTTAAGGTTATTAATTGACCTTTGTGTAATTGGGACCCCAAATGTCAAAAATATGCATAGATTGGTGTCCCCAAAGTTGGGTTGCATTTCAAAGTTCCATTTACACAATGTCAAGCCAAAACCCTTAATAAAGACTAGTTTTCAACCTTTAAGAAAATACATAAATGGAAACAACTCTCTTCCTGAATCTGATAGGTTCGCTCGAGCGGAACTGACACTTCGCTCGAGCGGACCACTCTCTGTCTGATTCCATACCAGACAGGGGTCGCTCGAGCGAACAAGCTTCTGCCCTTGTTCGCTGAGTGGAGAAAATTCTTTTTTCTTGTACAACTTCTATTACATTTCTCTCCTTCTTCTCATCCTTAAACCACATACAACCCTTGAGCCTCCATGCTCACCAAAGGTTCATTTTTCACAAATTTCAAACATTCAATCTAAGGAAAACATGATCATGGAGTTCATAAACAAATTCATATGCAAGATTTCAAGAATAATAATGTAATCCAAAATACACATGTAGCATTGAACCTATAGAGATTACTTGCCTTTGCCCAAATGCCACACGACACTCTTCAAGCACTCCTACCCTAGAGCTATGCCAAACACTACTAGAATCCCATGAAAATCCATTCAAAACTCAACAAAAATGAAAACAAAGAACCCATTTTCACAAAAGGGTTTGCAAACATGGAAAACAAGATCTTTAGGAACCAAAAAGATTCCATGGAAAAGATGGGTTGAAGCACTTACCTAGAAATGCCCAAACAAGAAGGAAAGAAGAAAATGGAGAGCTTGCCCAACTTTAACTTTCAAGAAAAGAACATCAATGGAAAGCTTGAGATGAGAGGAAGAAGATAATGGCCTTGGAATTCCATTTGGAGACTTCTAGCTTGGGTATGCAAGGTGAGGAAGATGGAAGAAAAGAGGATTTTCTCTTTAGAGCTTAGTACTCTAGGGTTAGGGTTTGAGAATGAAAAGAGGGAAAGAGAAGGGTTGACTTAAATGCTTGCAAATGGGGCCCAATTTGGTCTAATCTTGTATCAATGAAAACATGATCTTGCGGGCCTCGAACAAACTCGACGAAGAATGATAAAATGATCCTCAAAATATCTAGTTTCCAAAAAGTATATCTTTGACAAGGTTTCGAGATTTTGAAGTTTGTGTCCAGATTTGGGTATAAAAGACAATTTTACCCCTTTTGGGCCAAAACTGGGATTTTGGGCTTCAAACACGGACGGGTCGAAAACAAAAGTTGGAACAATTAATAGACCCATTCAAATGAAATAAAAATCACATTAAACTGAAACCAATAGAATCCTTCCACGCTTGCACGTACATTCAAGCCTTCCTAAGCGTGTCTGGCTAACACTAAACGTTCTCAAGATTCCAAAGCTCTGTCCAAGACTAAAACTAATTATTTCTAACCCAATGGTAACTAAACCCACTTAAGACTAAACACACACTAATCACATACTAATCGAGTTAGTCTGGGTCGGGATAACATCCTCCACCCCTTAGGATATTTGGTCCACTAAAAAATAAGGATTTACCTCTGGTAACAACTGTTGATACTTCCTCTGCACTTGATCTCTCAATTCCCATGTGGCTTCCTCTGGTTCGTGATTTTCCCAAAGTACTTTTATACCCAATGAATAGTCTGATTCCTCAATTCTTGTTCTTTGGTGTCAATGATCTTGATCGGCTTTTCCATATACAAGGCATCTTCTCGAATCTCCAAAGACTCGTGCTGTAGTATATGCGAAGGACTAGAAACATATTTATTGAGCATGAAAACATGAAATACATTGTGCACTCCGGAGAGTTCCGGCGGTAATGTAAGTCTATATGCGACATCTCCAATCTTGCTCAAAATCTCATACGGACCAATAAACCTTCTTGACAATTTGTCTTTCTGTCCGAACCTTAGAGTTCCTCTAACTGGTGAAATTTTCAAGAACACTTTGTCACCCACTTGAAACTACAATTCTCTTCGGCGAGTGTCTGCATAACTCTTCTGCCTACTTCGGGCGATCTTCAAACGTTCCTGAATCAGTTTAACCTTGTCACTTGTCTCTCCAACTATCGTCGGTCCATGAAAACTACGCTCACCGACTTCTTCCCAACAAACTGGAGTTCTGCATCTTCTGCCATAGAGTGCCTCGAAAGGTGTCATACCAATGCTAGAGTGGTAGCTATTATTGCAAGCAAACTCACAAAGTGGTAAGCACTCGTCCCACTAAACCTTGAAATCCAGTACACAAGCACGTAACATGTCTTCAAGAGTCTGTATCATCCTTTCTGACTAACCATCGGTCTGAGGATGATAAGTTGTGCTGAACTGAAGTTTGGTACCCATAGACTCATGAAGAGTTTTCCTAAACTTTGAAACAAGCCTGTCGTCTCTGTCTAAAGTAATGGAGACGGGCTGACCATGTTTACTAACAATTTCATCAACAAATAGTTTTGTAAGTGGTACCATATGCATCATATTCCCTGTCTTCATCGGAATGAAATGAGCAAACTTTGTCAGACAATCTACAATAATCCAAATTGCATTATTCCCTTTCTTGGTATTTGGCAAACCGGATACGAAATCCATGGTGATGTGCTCCCATTTCCACTCCGGAATCTCTAACGGTTGTAGCAAACCTGGGGGCTTCTGATGTTCTGCTTTAATCAACTGACAAGTTAGACAACGAGACACAAAAGTTGCTATCTCTCTCTTCATGTTGTTCCACCAAAATCTATTCTTCAAATTGTGGTACATCTTCGTGCTACCTGGATGCATAGAATATCTTGTACTATGAGTTTCATTCATTATATCGTTCTTCAAGCCATCCACATTCGGCACACACAACCGATCATGAAAATACAGTATCCCATTCACCATCTTGAAATATGGACGTTCTGCGATATGTTCTACTATCTTTGCCAAGTCTGGGTCTTGAAACTGACTTTCCTTGATCTTCTGAATGAATGTAGGTTCTGATACTGTCATGTTTGCTAACATTGCACCCAGCTTAAGGGTTTGCACTTCCACACCCAACTCTTCAAACTGCTGCAAAACATCAATCCCTCTCAAACTGGCCATGATCACTGATTTTCTGCTCAATGCATCAGCTACAACGTTCACTTTGCCTGGATGATATTTCATTGGGAAGTCATAATCCTTGATATACTCCATCCACCGTCTCTGTCTCATATTTAAGTCCTTCTACGAGAATAAGTATTTCAAATTTCGATGATCTGAATGGACTTCAAACTTCTCTTCGTAGAGGTAGTGTCTCCACATCTTCAAAGCAAAAACAATTGCCGCCAATTCCAAGTCATGAGTTAAATAGTTCTTCTCATGGTCCTTCAACTATCTCGATCCATAAGCAATCACTTTGCCATCTTGCATCAATACACAACACAGTCCCACATCCGAAGCATCTGTATAAACAATAAATCCGTCGTTGCCCGATGGTAATGTGAGAATTGGAGTTGTGGTTAATCTTCCCTTCAACTCTCGAAAACTTGCTTCACACTGAATGGTCCAAACAAATGGGACATTCTTCCTGGTCAATTTCATCAACGGTGCTGCAATGGATGAAAAACGTTGGACAAACCTTCGATAATAGCCTGCTAACCCCAAAAAGCTTCTGATTTCTATCACACTGTTTGGTCTCACCCAATTAGCAACTGCTTCTATCTTGGATGGATCAACTGCTAAACCTTCTCTGGAGATGATGTGGCCTAGAAAAACAACATGTTCTAGCCAGAATTCGCACTTACTGAGTTTTGCATAAAGATGGTTGTCCTTCAAAAGCTGTAACGATGTCCTCAAATGTTCTTCATGCTCTTCCTTACTCTTAGAATACACAAGGACATCATCAATGAATACCACTGTAGAGTGATCCAAAAACTGTGCGAAGACTTTATTCATAAGATCCATAAAGATTGAGGGTGCATTTGTCAAACCAAAGGGCATTGCTAAGAACTCATAGTGCCCACATCTTGTTCGAAAAGTTGTTTTTTGAATGTCTGAGTCTCTAACTCTCAACTGATGATACCCTGATCTCAGGTCTATCTTAAAAAAATAGGCTGCTCCTTGCAATTGATCAAATAATTCGTCTATCCTTGGCAATGGATACTTGTTTTTTATGGTCACATGGTTCAATTTTCTGTAGTCAATGCACATTCTTAGGCTTCCATCCTTCTTTTTCACAAATAACACTGGTGCTCCCCAAGGTGAAACACTTGGCCTAATGAAGCCTTCGCTCAACAATTCCTGCAATTGAAGTTTTAGTTCACCCATTTCTGCTAGATCCATTATGTATGGTGCAATCGAGGTCGAAACTGTCCCTGGAAGAAGCTCAATTGTAAACTCAACTTCTCTGATTCGTGGTAATCCCGAGATTTCTTCTGAAAAAACATTCGGAAATTCACACACAATAGGGATATCCTCCACCCCTTGGGACTGTTTATCCTCCGTGTTAAACACAATAAATGCCTAACACCCACTCTGAACTAATCTGCTTGCCTTCAACACTGAAATAAATCCTGCCTGAGTTTTCCTCTTATTCCCCTGAAATATCAATTCTGCTTGTGCTCCTTGGATTCTGAATGTTATGGTTTCACTAAAACAATCCATAGTGGCATGATATGCTCCTAACCAATCCATGCCTAAGATGATATCACAATCATGCATATCCAAAACAATGAGGTTGGCCTGTAAATTAACATCTCCTAACAAAACTGTACAACTAGGGTAATAGGTTCTACACACAACTTGTTTCCCTACTGGTGTGGTGACAATCAAAATATAATCCAATTCACTGTGTGGTGCATCAATCATCTTAGCAAAAGTAGGAGATAAAAATGAATGTGTGGATCCAGGATCAAATAAAATCTGAGCTTCTACTCCACAAACTAGAAGTTTACCTTCCACCACGTCTCTTGCAGCTTCGGCATCCGCACGGTTGAGGTAATATAAGCGTCCATGCATCTGTAGCCTATTCGGTGCTTGATTTTGTCTTCCTTGGGCATGTTTGTTCTGTTGTGGGCGACGAGCATTCTGATTCTGTGCTTGTGGTCTAGCCTCCTGCTGCTGCTGTGGCGGCCTAGCTTGATTCTGAACTGGTGCTTGATTTAGAGGAGTTGCTTGTCTTTGCTGTTGGTTTCTATTGGCTTGAGTTTGAAGTTATGGGCAATCCTAGATTGCATGGTTCATGGCCCCACATTTGAAACAGGCACCTGTGGCCTTACGACATTCATGAGTTTCGCGGTTCTTACCACAGTGGCCACAACCTTGCCTCACTTGACTCTGTTCCTACTTCGGTTTCGTGTTATGATGTTGCTTTTGATTTTGTTGCTGATAGTTCTGTTTCCTGTCTTGAATGATCAGGTTGTTAATGTCTTCAAACTTATATGCTCTTTTGACAGCCTCATCATAGGTGGCTGGTGGAACTACTCCTATGGCATCTCTCATGATAATCGGGCTCCGTCCTTCCAAGAACTTTGTTATCTTCTTCTGCTCAGTGTCAATCAACTCGGTAGCATATTTAGCCAACCTTTCAACTTGGTGACATAGTCTAGTACAGTCATGCTACCCAGCTTGAGCTGCTAGAATTCAATAGCTTTCTGTCTCTTGACGTGGGAGGGAATATACTGTTAGATTGTGTGGTCTCAATCCATCAGTTGATGTAATAAATTGATTAATTTTTTTTATTTATCAATAAATTCATGCTTTCCTTTCACGAGATGAATGGTGTTTATTACTTAATGCACATGACCAATACATATGACATAATGGTTCATGAGATGAACCGGGTCCCATTAGTATATTAGATGTGATATATGTATATGGATGAGATCCACATATGGGAGACGTGTGTCACAAATCTTATACTTAAAATATCTTCACAACCAGTGATGAGACTGAGCATCTCATCTGATAAGGTTGCAGCACTTTGATCACTATGAGATAGTGTGATTTGTCTCGATCATCATAATGAAAGATTCTGGATCACGGTGCTGGTACATTGGATGTATTGAATGACCATGAGAAACACCATATGAAATATTGTCTCTATTTAAGGACTGCTCTCATAATTCCCTAGCAATAGGCTCTCAATCCTAAGACATTGATGAACTCAAGTTTCTATCTATTCATTTGCTTTGAGTCACCAATGAGTGAGGCCAACTGTAGGTCAACACCTCGGTGTCTTGGGTACGTGGTAGTAGGACTGTTGGAACATACAATGATCAAGATGGAATCTATCTATATTATCCCCTTGTGCCAATTAATGGATTTATCATTAGTAACTGCGCACCCATCTCGATTAAGAGTTAATTGGATGGTATTGATGATCACTGTGATTAATTGAGGCTCAAGGATAATAAGATGTGGATCTAAGATTGGATGGGACAGATTTATTCCAATTGATCCATGGATATTGAAAGAGGGGCATACTTGTGGTAATTGTGAAGTTTAGGGTCTTCATTGTAATTTATTCTTAAGACTGGAGTGCAATTGCATTTATATAATGGTGTTATTTGCAATTAACTATGGGCCCGGATTGCACATGAGATGTGGGGTCGCGTGTCCCAGTTGGAGCCAGCTTTCTAAGGAATCCCTAGTGGTCCCCACGCTAGCCCAAGATATTAGAAAGTTACTAATCTTACTTGAGCTCTAAAAGGAAGGAATTAGAAAGTTACTATTTCTATTTGAAGTGGGACTTCTAATAGTGGTAATAATAAGCTACTAATTTGTGTGGAAGTGTAACTTCTAATAGAAATTAGTAAGAGAGTTAAAAGAGGAGTCATGAGGGCTATAAATAAGGAAATAAACACCCTTGGACGTCCATGCAATATTCCATTATTGTGATTCACGCCCAGCCCATATTGTGCAAGAGTTGCACACTACTCTCTCTCTCTCCCTCTTCTAGTTCTCTTCTAGTTTCCTTTAGGGTTTTCTCTTGGAGATCCCACCCATCTTCTTGAGAAAAGAGATTTGATAGAGGGTCATAGCTTGAAAGACAACAAGGTCTTGGAGATCTCTAATTGCTTCAAGAAGAGTTATTGATCAAGTTAATTATCTTCTCCTCCATTAGAGCACTACCGGGCTCCAAAGGTATAATCTACTTCTTTATTTGTTGTAGATTATTTTGTTGCATGTAGTTGCTGATTTCTATCTTCTAGATAGGTTATATTGTTGTACATGATTGATGAGAAAGAGGGATTGCATCCTTGATATGGTTTATGGCCTTTTGGATACTTGATCCCTGAGTCAAGTGGGTCAAAAAGTTTTGAAAATCTATCCACGAGGCCCACCTACTTCCAACATATACTTATCCTAGAACTGTGTCTTGAATGCTGCCCATGCGTTTTCATTAGCCATTGCCATATATGGGTCCTTAACCGTTTTCCACCACTGATCTGCAAGCCCATAAAATAGTGAAGTTGTGAGGTTGACCTTCTGTCTCCCCGTGCATGTAAAGACATCAAAGATTTTCTCGGTATTAGCCAACCAGTCATCTGCAACTAACGGGTCTTCGTTACCCGAGAATTCCTTCGGTGCTCTCTTCCCGAACCTCTCAAATAACATATTAGGGTCATGATCCCTACTGTGGATAACAATCTGTGGACCCAAAGGTTGAGCTGGTGGAGCTTGAGGCCTATTCTGAAGAACTTCCAGAAGTTGTCTCTGAACTTGAGCCATTTCATCATCTTTCTTTGCTATCTGTTCCTGAAATTTTACTTGAGTCTCATTTGCCTGCCTTCGTTGTTCTGTCATAGCTCGCATAAGTTCTTGAAATTGTGTAGCCGTTGGTGTATTAGCTGTGTCTGACTCATTCTGATTACTGCCGGAAGCATTATTGTTTGGAGCTTTTCTTGGAGGCATGATGTTGTAAAACAAGGTGTTAGTACATAGTAAACATGGTTTGAGGGTTCCTTAGGTCCTATACTAAATGAATCTATCGAACCATGAATCCTCGCCATGTTCCTAAGACCTTTCCAGTTTCTTTTAATTGCTTGAAACAAGTCCCGCTCTTGTCGCGACCTCGGAACGAACCCCGGGCCCGTGACGGTGGTTGTTGTTTTGATTTGTTTTTCCCACAGGTTCCCGCGGTGAGGATTCCCGAGACACGCGGAATCTAGCTCACACGATCAAGTTTGCTGAAGCGTGTAGTAAATCACATCAAGACAAGCACACATAAAAATCTCAAGTGCAATAATGAAATAGCATCAAGAGAAGGTATCACAAGTAGGAAATATAACATAGCATTCCCATTAGTTTCAAGTTATAAGGCTAACACAAAAGTAAGTTAAGTTTTTATTACATCACATAAGAGGCCAACAAAGGCCAATACAATTCTCAAAATATCACAAATAAAACCCATGACAAAAGAAGCAAAGCTTAAGATCCCGCCCGACGTCTAGTTGACATCGTCGGGTTGCCAATCTCTAATTGGGGGGTGGCTCAACAGCCTCCTCCGGACACTCCTCCTCAAAGGTAACGTCATCTGCACCTGGGCACCAAAATACAAGGATCAAACACGACGGTTTGACAGGTAATCAATTTAGGTACAAGCATGAACTATAGATGTTTAAGAAAGTCAATTTGAACAAATCACTAATTTGAAATGCTCACTTAACTAAGGTACGTTTTCAAGAATGCATAACGAAGTTGAGATACTAAAACAAACTAGCATGAGTACATATAATATCATGAATAGTTACAATCCACATTGAGCCCATCCTTTCTCTACCATAAATGATGATAAGAGTAAGCACGCACGATAAGCACAATATACATAATATAAACAAAACATGATTCCCACAAAAAAGGGGAATCCAGTCGCGAAACCGGACACGCACGATGTGTAATAAATACACGACCAATCTGCAGACAGTTCACATGTTTAAGGACCCCCGGACAGTGGATCAGACTGAAGGGGCAGTCCAAGCTCAGTGGTGTTCACTTGAACTCATGAATGCATAAAACATGTAAAGCACGATCTAAACACGTCGAGATAAAAAGGGGAATTCACTTATTAAAACAAGACAATGCACGACTAGCAAAACCATAATTATATGCATAGCACGCTTAGGAAATGATCCCCATTTTTTATTCTTGAAACAAATCTTCAAACAAACTTATACTTGAAATCCAAAACGAATACACGATGGTACTTATTGTACCAAAACGGAAGTTCAAACACGAAATCCATCAAGCACGTGTTAAGGTTATTAATTGACCTTTGTGTAATTGGGAACCCAAATGTCGGAAATATGCATAGATTGTTGTCCCCGAAGTTGGGTTGCATTTCAAAGTTCCATTTACACAATGTCAAGCCAAAACCCTTAATATAGACTAGTTTTCAACCTTCAAGAAAATACATAAATGGAATCAACTCTCTTCCTGAATCTGACATGTTCGCTCGAGCGGAACTGACACTTCGCTCGAGCGAGACAGTTCGCTCGAGTGAGAGTTGTCGAGCGAGACAGTTCACTCGAGCGGACCACAAGGTCGCTCGGGCGGACCACTCTCTGTCTCATTCCAGGCCAGACAGTGGACAGTTCGCTCGAGCGCTTCTGCTCGTGTTCGCTGAGTGCAGAAAATTCTTTTTTCTTGTACAACTTCTATTACATTTCTCTCCTTCTTCTCATCCTTACACCACATACAATCCCTTGAGCCTCCATGCTCACCAAAGGTTCATTTTTCACAAATTTCAAACATTCAATCTAAGGAAAACATGATCATGGAGTTCATAAACAAATTCATATGCAAGATTTCAAGAATAATAATGTAATCCAAAATACACATGTAGCATTGAACCTATAGAGATTACTTGCGTTTGCCCAAATGCCACACGACATTCTTCAAGCACTCCTACCCTAGAGCTAAGCCAAACACTACTAGAATCCCATGAAAATCCATTCAAAACTCAACAAAAATGAAAACAAAGAACCCATTTTCACAAAAGGGTTTGCAAACATGGAAAACAAGATCTTTAGGAACCAAAAAGACTCCATGGAAAAGATGGGTTGAAGCACTTACCTAGAAATGCCCAAACAAGAAGGAAAGAAGAAAATGGAGAGCTTGCCCAACTTTATCTTTCAAGAAAAGAACATCAATGGAAAGCTTGAGATAAGAGGAAGAAGATAATGGCCTTGGAATTCCATTTGGAGACTTCTGAAAGTCGTGGGATCCTAACCCTAGAGGGGGGGTGAATAGGGTGAGCTTCAATTATGACCAATTTAAACCAATTTTAACTTCTTTAAATTAAACTAGTCACAAGTGGTGATTTATCAAACAAGATGCGAAAGCTAATAAAAACAATCACCACAAGCAATCACCACTACACGAAGATTTATAGTGGTTCGGCCTCAATGCCTACATCCACTACCGGCTTGTAATCCAATCACCCCACTGGATTTCCACTATTTATGCTTTTCAATAGGCTAAGCAAAAACCTTTACAATGTTGTTTTTCTAGGCTTAACAACAACCTTTATAAGATGCTTTTCCAAGGCTAAGCAATAACCTTAACACTAATGCTTTTCTTAGGCTAAGCAATAACCTTTACAATAAAAAGATTTTCTCTTAAAGAAGTGTCTACACAAACACTCAAAGCGATACAATTTAAGCTCAATATATTTGCCTCTAAAATAGGCGGATATGAAAGTGAAAAACCAACTCATACAAACACTAAATGAATGCAAAGATGTATGCTCATGATGTGTGTGTGTGATAACTTCAATCAAGTTTAAAAAGAAAGCTCAATCAATATATGCTCAAAGCATTTAAAAGTTTATGGCACATAAAAGATTTTGATTGAAGTGAAATGCAAATCACATGTATGGATACAAACTTGTTAATGATATGAAAATCAAAGGCTCACAAGTTGTATGAAATTAATTAGCTCTAAACATGTGATGCATGTGCAATGTTGCTTTCAAAACTAAACAAATTTAACTAAAGTTTAAATGAATGAAAACAACAAATAAAGATTCAACCAAGTAAATGATTCATGCTAAAAGAAATCAAAGATTTTGGCTAAGCATGATTAATGAAGATTTTGAAACAAACTTGGTTTGAAATCAAAGTGAAGAATCCAATCCAACTTAGATCAAAGATTAAAAGAAGAATTGATTCAACACATCATAGTTATAATGCTAAAATTCATTTACCAATAATTTAAACAAAGCATATAACATATGATTAGTAAAAGTAAAGCATACTTAGAGATTTAACTTCATTGATCCAAGCTTTAGCTACACTAATGACCCCTTGGTCTCTCATAGTTCATCCCCAATTGTCTTGTCTCCAAACACCTCAATAATGTCTTAAAAATCTCCAACTTTGGCAAACGAATGAACTTCATTTTATAGCCCAAAATTCCCCAACGGCTAGTCCCCGGTCGACTTGCCCCTATTTCCGGTCGACCTGGTACACAACGGTCATAAAACTGACCGTTTGACAGGAGCCCCAACGGCTCTTTCCCGGTCGACCGGCCACACTGCGGGTCGACCCGGGCCTGGGACCAAAATTCCCTAAAATAGCATTTTTCAAAGTGATTTCTGTTGGGAACTTTTGGGCCATTAAATCAAGCTTGGAATCATGATTTAAATCAAACTAAGAGGGCTAAATTCATGAAACATAAAAAGCCTAAAGTAGTTTGAAAGATATAAAACATAGGCTAGCTTGATTCGTAAAATAAATTACATCCAAGTTTAAAAAAACAAAAACTGAATAAATCAAGATTTTTACAAGTCTTAAAAACAATGCATGTATAAATTAAGATTTCAAGTTTTTCTAAAACAATGCATGTGTGTAAATTCAAATGATGTTAGAATGATAATGCATCCATCAAATTGCAATACACAAAATTCCTAACAACTTCTAGCTTGGGTATGCAAGGTGAGGAAGATGGAAGAAAATAGGGTTTTCTCTTTAGAGCTTAGTACTCTAGGGTTAGGGTTTGAGAATGAAAAGAGGGAAAGAGAAGGGTTGACTTAAATGCTTGCAAATGGGGCCCAATTTGGTCTAATCTTGTATAAATGAAAACATGATCTTGCGGGCCTCAAACAAACTCGACGAAGAAGGATAAAATGATCCTCGAAATATCTAGTTTCCAAGAAGTATATCTTTGACATGGTTTTGAGATTTCGAAGTTTGTGTCCAGATTTGGGTATAAAAAACAATTTTACCCCTTTGGGCCAAAACTGGGATTTTGGGCTTCAAACACAGACGGGTCGAAAACAAAAGTTGTAATGATTAGTAAAATCATTCAAATGAAATAAAAATCACATTAAACTGAAACCAATACAATCCTTCCACGCTTGCATGTACACTCAAGCCTTCCTAAGCGTGTTTGGCTAACACTAAACGTTCTCAAAACTCCAAAGCTATGTCCAATACTAAAACTAATTACTTCTAACCCAATGGTAACTAAACCCGCTTAAGACTAAACACACACTAATCACATACTAATCGAGTTTGTCTGGGTCGAGATCTAATAAGCGGCAAAACAGTCTTTTTACATGAAAATCTGGACACTATTTTCAATGTCTCTGAAACCCGCAAAATATATATTTTTTGGAAACTAGATATTTTGACGATTATTTCTTCCTTCTTCGTCGAGCTCATCCGAGATCCCAATAAACATGTTTCTAGCCCGACAAGTCATGTTAGTTGTGGGACCCACCTTCATTTTCTATAAAAAGGGACCAACCCCTCTTTTCTTCCCCCATTTGTTCCAGCACACTTGAGGGAGAGGAGTTTCAGCTCCTTTAGGGCTTTTGCCCTTTTCTTCTTCTTCTTCTTCTTCTTCCTCTTCTTCTTCTTGTTTTTCCTCCTCAATCCACCATCAACCTTGCACCAATCAAGAAATGGATTTCATCTTATTCTTCCCCACCTTGCAAGCTTTCCATGGATGCCATTAGAAGAGAAATCCACCAACATTGAGACTCTCCTTGAGCTAACTCTTGCCATTAGAGGACCTTCCAAGTAAGTAATCATATCTATCTTCTAAATATGTATTCTTGTGACCCTTGAGAAGCTCCATCTCCATTATTGAGAGTTCTCTCCTTCTATTCAATTGTTTTGATCTATTTAGGGTTTGTAATGGTTTATTTTGGGGGTTTTTTTGTAGATTGGTGATTTTGAGCTTAAGAGTGAGATTAGAAACTTGATTTGCTAGCTTGGACCCAAGGCAAGTGGATGAATGGATTGTTTTGAATATTTACATATTTTATGGAGAAATCTTGATTTTTCACCAATGATTCTTAATATGTTTTATCCAATCTTTTTGTAATGGTTTTATTACTCTTAGAAATTCATATTGATGAGTTTATTTCTCTCTTGTTCATATCTTGGATAAACATGTACTGTGTTGTCAAAGTTGCAAATGATTTCTCATATAAATGGGTTTTCTTTGCCTTGAGATTGATTGTCAATGGAAAGGATGGAAAGGGAGAAATTTGAAATGAAGAGAATGGAAGTGTTGAATGATGAATTGGAGGAGCTTTGAGCTCATTTTTATTGCAGGAAATGAAGAGGTTCATAAGAGAAATGTATTGGAGGAAAAAGGGGCTGAAATTTGTTGAAAATCTGCACTGCTCGCTGACTAGGCGGTTAGCAGGCGGTCTAGCCGACTAGTCGCTGACCCGGTGACCTCTCAGGGTCGGTCGGCATATCAGTAAGGTGGTATTTTGGTTCCTGCAGGGGCGGTCACCAGGCGGTGACCAGTCGGCTAGCCGACCTAGCCCAGGTGGCTAGCCGCCTCCTGACCACCAAGGTGACGACTTCCCAGTAATTTTTGGAGATTAAGAGGGAAGAAAAACTGTTTTGAACCATATGTTTATAGGATGGTTAGGAAGGACTGTTTGGGAACTTTTAAAGGAAAAATCTCATCTCGGAAATACGTTGAGGACTCTCGAATTATCAATGTGTATAGGTTGGTTGGAATGTCCTAAATCTTATGAGTACAAGGCCAGTGACAAATTGACATACGGGACCTCATATACCTTGATTTAAATCTTAAATCCTCAATGTATAGTCCGGTATCTTGTGGAAATCCTTCTTGTATTTTCATGTACTTGGATTTCATATATATTTGCCCGTTTTCACGTGATTTTTACTAACTTGTTCCAGAAAGCCTGAACTATACACTTTTAAGTGTCCTGCTAGCCTATATATGCATGACCAGACATGAACGTGATTTATGTGCCTATGTGCACCCTGTCCCGCCTGCTAAGGTGTTACACACCTTCCTGTATATATATGTATATGTCTTGGTTTCTCGCTTGTAACCTATAAGTCGGCACCACTAAGCTTGGACAACCTTGTCGGCTTGATCCACCAACTTGGCATCCCCATCTTGCTCCTGCCAGCTATAGTCTGGATCCTGCCTATCCCGTTACCCGGTTCCGCGGCCGTGGTCTTGTCTAGCTACTTGTATATATATATTTAGTTGGTTCTCGTCACCTCGAGTGTCTGAGACCAACGCCTCTAGCATGCTCTCATCACATTAGTGATGGAGGATTTATCTTAGTGTGGTTGCCATCTTGCCAGTTTCCTGTTTCCTTGGTACCTTTCATGTTTTATACTGTACATGTGTTTTTCTAACAGATAATGCATCCTCTTTCATGGAAATTATTGTTTTAACAGGTTTTAATGTTTTCCAAGGTAAATTTAGCTATTGTTATATTGTTTCCTATTCCTCAGTGAACTTACATGTTTTAAATGAATACCCGATTAGTCAAATATCCATGCTTTTACATATGTTACAAATGAACACTTGTTTTGCCATATCTCTATATAAAACCCATGTCTTGTTATTTTCAGGGAAAAGTAGCCATCTAACATTTACTTCTCTCACTGTAAAATCTTCCATTTTAACTATCTTTGCATTGACAACCTAAATAGAAAAATATTAGGTTGCATCAATTGATTTTAATGATTTTAATATTATACTTGCAATATGTTATTCCATTGTCACAGGATCCAGCGGCACAGGTTGAGATTGATAACTTCATGGTGCAAAAACTTGATGGAACAGTGAATGAGTGGGGTTGGTGCAAACAAAAGGTATTGCATTTCTTAGTTGTTATTTGTTGTTACCTTTTTTTTCCCTTAATCCTACTGGCATGATATGGTACTGATCTCATTTGAGAGTTTGATTTCAGCTTGGTGCAAATGCTATATTGGCAGTATCTCTTGTTGTTTGTAAAGCAGGTGCACATGTGAAGAAAATCCCTCTTTACCAGGTATGAATCAAGTCGCCTATCTTACTTCAGTTCAATATGAACAACATGTAATACATATGTTGAGTGGTATTGTTTGTACTTATTAGGTTTTTTTTATTTTTTATTTTTTTATTAATGCCAACTTATCATGCAGCACATAGCCAACCTTTCCGGGAACAAAACCCTAGTGTTGCTTGTGCCTGCATTCAATGTCATCAATGGAGGATCACATGCCGGCAATAAACTAACAATGCAGGTATTGCTCAAACAAGCATGTTGTGAATGGTGTTTTTGTACATATGGCATTCTCTTTCAACTATGGCTCTTTTTTTCTATCTTGTAGGAGTTTATGATCCTTCCAGTTGGGGCTTCCACTTTCAAAGAAGCTATGAAGATGGGTGTAGAAGTATATCAACATTTAAAGGTGAGCTATTTATTTTGTTTATGGGTGTTCTTATAGTCAGTTGCTCAAGTGCACCACTTGACGGACTTTTTTTTCTTCTAGGCCGTGATCAAGAAGAAATATGGTCAAGATGCCACTAATGTTGGTGATGAAGGTGGATTTGCTCCCAATATCTAGGTTTTTGGACATTTTTAATCTTTTTTGCTTCCATTATTTTACCTATAAGTTTGCTTGTTTTATTTATTTTCATATTTGATCTTATTCTTTTTGTTTTTAAATTTAACCAAAATAAGCAATTTTTGAAATGTTTGTTCTAATTTGAAAAGATTGGATATGGGGTTCTGTTTCTGGTTCTGCTTGCTGGGTTTATGTTGATTGGGTTGGTGGTTTAGACTGTGATTTATTTGGTCTGCAAGTCTTATCATCATGAGAACATTGATTAGTCCATTTTGCTGATCATTTGGTGGTGTATTTGGGGGAGTATGTTCCTCTCAATGGGAAGGCTGTGCAGATGGAGTCTCTGTCTGTTTGAATTGCTCTATCCTTTCCCCCAATGATTGGGCTTGTGGGGTATTTATAGATATGTTTCAGTTTGTAGAATTTGATGAGAATGTTTGGAATTTTCTTTCATACGAAAAACAGATTGTGTAATTAGTTGTCACTGTGTCTAGATGAACAAGTTGTATTGCCAATCAATGGTTCCCTTCCAACTTTTATTGCTTATTGCTTTTAAGATTTAAATTGTTGATTTGAGGTTGGGTGAGTTGGGGTAGAGGCAAAAGTGACCCTGAATCTAAATAGATAGGATTGGGATTGAGATTTGACAAACATTGTCTCTCTTGCATTTCATGCCCTATTGTTTCTTTTTGTGCTGATTTGAACTACACATTAAGAGGACATCAAAGCCTTCCCCCACTATGTTTGTTACACCAGATGACATGAATTATGATTCTTCATTCCATTGGGCTAAATCTTCAGAAAGATTACTATTCAGCCTACCCCTTTTACCAAGTTGGCCTACCGGTCAGACTGATACTTTTAAGCTTGTAGACCACTCAACCATGAGTCTGTTGGGAGTAATCGTTAAGTGGGATTTTTTGTTTTCCTCTTCAAGATGCACGTTTGGATGGAAATACAACCAAAGAGTTGTGCCAACAGACATCCAAAGACGTCTTAAACAATTTCTCGTGGTTTTGTTTTGGATTTTGCATGTGGAGCCCTCTTGAGAAGAGAATGCATAAGGGGAGATTGAGAAGCAGCTATTCATAGACTCATGTTGTTATGCTTTACTGCTTTAGCCAAACTATCTGCAGCAGAACTATCTGAAATGGAGAGGGAAATCCTTGTAGAAGAATGTCCTTGTAGTCTATACCACCCTTCAATGGCTAAATGACCTTTATTGGGGATTCCATACTCTTTTTTTTTTGTTTCCCAGTTTAGGGGGGCTGGGACCAGTGAGGGAATGAGCCCTAGGGTGAGGTAAGGGAAGAAGACTTTGGGTGAGATAAGATAGCTCTCACACGAGTGAAGGTGACATGGCATGGCATGCCCACGATCAAAATCCTGGACGGATAGGTAAGAACTAACTCCTCTTATAGTGAGGTAAGAGGCCATTTTTAGGGATTCCATACTTGGGATAGGTATAGAAAACAATGAAGTGTATGAGAACAAGCACACACAAAAGGGAATTAGGCACTCTTTATATATTTTCTTGGCTTTACAGGGAAGATTTCATTAACAAAAGAGAGAAGCAAAAGTATACAATTAGTTCTGTGGATGTTGGTATTACCCCTTGGGATACGCATAGGAAAGTCAACAAAGGGAGAGTGGTGGATTGATATGAGGGGACATGAGTTGTCTTGGTTATTGTTATTTGGGAATAAGGGTTAACTTACTGATGGTTGTCTCTTGTAAGAGACATTTTGCAGATTCCGAACCCCCACCCCCCAAACCATCAAAAAAATAAAATAAAAGAGATAATTAGCGAAAGGTCCCTAGAATTGAATATGTCCAGCCCTCCAGTCTAGGCAAATTCTTTTTAAGGGCTCTGATCCAAGCAGCTAAACTGTTTGTAGCCAGAGGTCCCTGGATACAATTTACATGACTAATTTGCCCTCTTCCAACTGTTTAGGCATCTAATTTTGAAATTTGAAATTTCAAATCTTCCATTCTCCCCCTCATTACTTCAAACCGGACATGGATATTGACGGATTGGATCTCAACAGTTGAGATCGATCTCTGAAGAAGAAGACCCCTGCAACGAAGAAGAAGAAGAAGAAAAAGACCCCTGCAACGAAGAAGAAGCCTGAAAGAAAAAGAAAACCCCTGCAAAGAAGAAGAAAAGTGCAAAGAAGAAGAAGAAGAAGAAGACAACCAAGAAGATGAAGAAGAAGAAGACTTACAGAACACGAAACGATGAAGAAGACGATCTTCTGTGCCATCGCCAGATTTCCTACGCCACCGTCGTTCCTACGTGTTGTCGGAGAAGGGGGATCGCCACCGGACGCCGTGCTATGCCATCGTCGTAATCGAGGAAGAAAGCGAATGGAAGTTTGCTTTTGTGTTTCTGATTCCAGAACGAAGAAGAAGAAGAAAGTGGGCCGAGGATCTGCAGCAGTTCCGGGTTGGTTCTAGGTCAGGTTTGACCTGACCCGATCCAGAAGTTCATCTCCGTTCTAGTCAAATTTATCTGAGTTCTGGATAAATTTATTTGAGTTCTGGACAAATCTGACTGAGTTTTGGCTATTTATCTGACTTCTGGAACAAATTTATCTGAGTTCTGGACAAATTTATCTGAGGTCTGGACAAATCTGTTTGAGTTTCTGACAATTTACTGACTTCTGGAACAAATTTATCTGAGTTTTGGACAAATTTATCTGAGTTCTGGCCAAATCTATCCGAGTTTTAGGCTATTTATCTGAGTTTTTGAACAAATCTATCTGAGTTATAAACAAATATATATGAGTTTTTAGCAGATTTATTTGTGTTTTTGAATTTTATTTGTGTCTTTTGAAATTTATTTGTATTTTTTGAAGTTAATTTAACTAAGTTTTTGACAAAAAAAAAACTTGAGTTTTTTGCCACATTGTTCGCTAATTTGGAAACTGAGGTTATCTTAGTTTTGGCAAATGTATTTTTATTTTTTTAAATTTATTTGCATTTTTTAATTTTATGTACTTCTTTTGAAATTTATTTGAGTCTTTTGAAATTTATTTATATTTTTTTGAAATTTATTTGGATCTTTTGAAATTTATTTTCATCTTTTGAAATTTATTTATATTTTTTGAAACTTATTTGTTTTTTTAAATTTATTTGATTTCTTTTGAAATTTATTTGCGTTTTTTAAATTTATTTCATTTTTAGAAATTTATTTGAAACTTTTTTCTTGTTTTTTGAAACTTATTTGTGTTTTTTTTAAATTGATTTGAAAATCTCATTAGTGGAATTTTATTAATCGTGACTAATTTAATGGTAGTTGACCATTATTAATGGCTTATCCCACTAATCATGGGATATGATTTAAAGAAAGGGTAAATTAGACATTTTAGGTTTTCAAATTTGGAAAAAATGACCTATCACACTATAAGAAAAGAATGCGGACCTAAGGCAACAATGTGAAATGTTCAGGGACCCATCGTCGAAAATCCCAAAATAAAAACCTCACTAGATTAGCACCAACCCAAATTTGACACACATCCAACTGTTGCTCACTGTTGGATTGAAATCTAAATTTGAGGGCCATATACGAAGGGGTTAGGATGATCTATTGGGGTTGGATATTTTGCAGTGTTTATATATCGATATATAAACAATATGCTAGAAAATGGGCCCAGATGCAGCCAAATGGAGCTTAGTCCAGCCCAATACAGACCAAATTCAGGGTGGGCAAGCCCATGAGGTACCCTCTGTGAGAGGAATAGTGCTTGTCCGGAGTTCAATGTTACTAAAGAATTTGCTCTAGTTTCATCCGACAGACTTGGGCATGGTGGTTGAAGACAAAAAAATGTCCATAGTTTAACAAACGAGAATACATCTCACAAGTATAATCCATTAGTAGATACCTGAGATTGTTAGTTAATTACTATTTAACTTTGATGCTTTTGATAGTTTTTATTAGCCCTATCAACAGAGACTTAGTTAAAAGGGTGTCTCATCTGATATCTCATGTACCTAAGCCTATCCGTTTATCTTTCATTTATAATCTAATTCATTGAAAAGATTCTAATCTTGTTTTTGTCATTGCAGATTGATGGACGCTTTGGGGTCAGCTGCAAACTAACTAAATGTGTTTTATTCCTTTTAGTTTATTTGTACATGTATATTGGACATATATATGGGATTGTATCATTATTGATTGTAATAATTGTTTAATGAAATGAATGGTTTCATGAAAAATGGAGACGGTTGTTTGTTTATTTAGCAACTTTTGTTTGCATGCATTTTTTATATTGAACCGGTACAAACAGGTTTAAAGGAAAAAGGAAAATTATATTGAAAAAGAATTATTAAAATAAAAATAAAACACTTCTACCGACGAAAAAAAACGTCGGTAAAAGTGTTTTATTTTTATTTTCCTTTGATTTTGCCGACGAAAACAAAACGTCGGTAAACATCTTTTTCTTTTTTCTTCATTTTCCCTTTTCTTTTGCTGAAGAAAAAAATACGCCAGTAAAATCCTTTTATTTATTTTTTATTTTTTGTTTACTTTTACCGACGAAAAATGAACGTCATTAAAAGTCTTTTTATTTTTTATTTATTTTTCCTTTTCTTTTGCCGACGAAAGAAAAATGTCGGTAAAAGTGTTTTTAGTTTTTTCTATATTTTTGGTTTTCTTTTGCCGACAAAAAGAAACGTAGGCAAAAGTTTTTTATTTTTTATTTATTTTTTTATTTTTTTGCCAAAGAAAAAAAACGTCGGTAAAATTATTTATTAAATATTTAGAAATGTAAAATAGTTTTAACAACGTTTTTAAAACGTCGGTAAAGTCAAATAATCGTCGGTAAAAATCCAGATTTTTGCCGAGGAAAATAGTTTTTGTCGGGAAAATGTTTTGTCCGCCACTTGTTACCGACGTCTAGCTGACGAAAATATTTTCGTCTAGAAAGTTTTTACCGACATTTTTTAGACTTTTGGCGATGAAAAATTTCGTCGCTAAAAGTACAGTTTGTTGTAGTGTATAGCGCCCACCTGCACACCACTCCCTCGCTCCCTCGGTTCTCTCTCTCTCTCTCTCCCTCTCCTCTCTTATTCCTCCCCTGTTCCTCTCCCTCTCCCCTGCTTCCTCCTCTGTTTTGCCATGCACCCACATGCACACCACTCCCTCTCTCCCTCGGTTCTCTCTCTCTCTTCCTCTCTTCTCTTCTTCCTCCCATGTTCCTCTCCTCTCCTCTACCCTGCGCAGCCGCCCTTTCCTCCTCCTCCTCTTCTTTCTTTCTTGCTTATCCTTCTCCCTTATCTCCCTTTCCCCTTTCTCATTCCACGCTCTCAGTAGTCCCCTCTCTCATTTCCCTCTCCCTTCTCCACTCATTCATCTCATCTCCCATTTGATTTTCTATTATCTCTTTCTTCCTTTCTTTATATCCTCCTCATTCACTCTTCCCAGCAACGTCACTGAGCACCCACCCATCTCTCTCTCTCTCTCTCTCTCTCTCTCTCTCTCTCTCTGTTTCTTTCACTCGTTCTTTCTGATTTCTCTTTCCTCCCCCTCTTTGCCCAGTGGACCACCGAGCACCATCACCACCACTATTCCAGTGGGCCATCGATGAAGTGGGTCCCATGATCTTCATCATCCCTAATTTCAAGCTTCACTGTTTTGTAAGCTTCTTTCATTTGATTAGGTTTTGTTAATTGGGGGTTTTCCATTAATTAGTGTTAGATGAGTTTTTTAGCATCTTAGATTGTGATCTGTAGAGTTATTTATGTGGGTTTGTTTCTAATTCATAGGTTTTGGGCATTTTGAGCTAAGTTGTAGATTTGAGCATTTTGGATTTCCTCACCCAAAACCAAGTGAATATGTATTTATTTTTATGGGCATGTGTTTTTTATGGAACTGTAGCTTTGAAATGATTTCATTATTGTTTTATATTTAATTGTCAAATGGTTTTGATTTATGGAAAATAAATGGGATGAATTGATGATGGAGATGATGAATGAAGGGGAGATTTGATATAAATGATGTGTAGAGGGCTTTGCTTAATTGATGGATGGCAGCGACAAATGACATATGCTTTATAAAATCCTTTCTAGACAAGCCGGCAACAAAGTGTAATATATACAATTGAATCTCATGGTCCTTGTTGATCATTTGTCCTTCTGTTAGTGTTGCTTTAATTACCAACTTCTTATTTAGTTTTGACTGTAACTTTTTTTAAGATTTAATCATTATGGTAAGAGGGTAGTTAATTATTCACTATAAAAAAAAAGTAGAGTACGTGGACAGCCATTTGTGGCTCCTTACCTAGTCTTCACCCTCTTGACTTAGCCCTGCGATTCAAAATGGAAACTAAAATGCAAATTTTTAGTAACCACAATGCAAATTTATTACTTGCTGGTAATCTCTAATAGAGTGTGTACAACTTAAGAATTTACAAGACAATGTAACAATTATAATTTCCACTAATTTAGTTTGTATGAGCATCTATGTACATATATAGATGCATCCAGTTTACCATGCCAAAGGCAGCACAATAACATCATCATTAAATCCTATGTAGGGATCTATTAACACCTTAGTCCAGTTCTTCTGTTACCTTATTGAGACAGACTTCGGTGAATTTCTTTGTCAAATTATCAAAACCTATAAGAGGAGGTTCAATAGTTATCTTCCTCTTAATCTGAAAAATATGAACATCCAAAATCTGAATTTGACACAACTCTATCTTCAAAGAGCATATGCATTATGAACCACTCATTCAATGAAGAAGAATAACTTTTTCAAATACGAACATATTCTATCCCAAAGTGCCCAAGTACTAGCAAGAAACAAAATAGGGACGAGGTGAACTCTTTGGAGACCCTTATGTGATTTCCTTTTCCACACTTACTTTATAGCAACAAATAACATCCCAAAGACCATTCATTTAATCACATGCAACAAAATGAATTTTCTCTTTTACCTTCTGCTTTTTTGTTTAGGGCAGCAAGGAAGGAAGAGTTAGCATTAATGAATTTTCTCTTTTACCTTCTGCTTTTTTGTTTTGGTTTTCCACATGCTTCAGTTCGGGTCTGAAACTGATAACTTTATATTCTAGGAACCACCACCTCCATGCTCTTTTCTCACGGCAGTAAAATTACACCTTTTGATTTCAACAAAGTGCCTAAATTTGTCATATATTTCACAAATTTGTGCCTTTTGCAATTGATTTTTCTTCCGCAGGATGATGATGAGGCTGATACAGTTGGTTGTTGCACTCTGAAAGTTGAAAATGTCACGTTAGTCTCTCCGAATAAGTTACAGGTAAGAGATTGGATTTTCCGGCCTTTTTTTTTTTTTTTTTAGTGTTTATCTGATTTTAGTCAAAGGATTCCTTGGGTGAACCATTAATCACTTAATTGTGGATTCTTCTTCTCTAGAGTGATTTTCTGAGCCTTGGTTCAATGATTATTTGGGTGAGTGATTGATTTCTTATTGGTGTGCCCCACCCCAAGGGGCTCAATGAAGAGCGGGTAGTGAGTTCAAGAGCAGAGGGGGAAAAGGGTGGTGGGTGGAGGTGGAGGTGGGTGGAAATGCATCATAGGTTATCCTAGTGTTCTTACAAAAGGGAGGTGTGTTTTCCTTATGGTGCAAATGGTGTCTGCCTGATCATGAGTAAATGTGTGTGTGCATGTGCATTGTGGCAGTTGTGGCCTTTTGCACATCGCTATCATGCAGAATGATTCTAGTGTTGTGTAATCGTCCACATAACGGCATGATCCAACTTTGATGCTGTGCAAAGATAGAGCAGCTATTGACATAGTGCCATAGCTATCATGCAGAATGATTCTAGGTTCTAGAATGCCGTTAATGGTTCAGAGCATGGGTCACAGAGAGTACCAACCTAGGGAGTCTAGTTCCCAGTTTGTCTTAGATGCGGCCCCAGTATATATACAGGCATTAGCGTGTATGTGGTATGACTATGAATATATGTAGATCTTATGTACCAAATGTTTTTACATCCTTTGATATATTTACTTTATTGTAGAGTTCTTGAGTTGCTTTCATATCTTTCTTATTTTGCTGCTGCCACTACTCAAGAAGTCATGCTGGAGTTTCGCGCTGGTAGAATGTTCACTGAAGGAACACGAGTGGTTCCAGATACTCGCAAAGGCCTTGTTCGAATAGGAAGGGTAGGATTAAACTTAATGAAATTTATGTCACTTACGATATTGTTCTGTAAATAAGTTTACGTCACTTACAGTGTTCTGTAAAATTTCACTAGTGATATATGTCCCTAACTTCATTGAGAGCTTCACTTGCTCCAAGCCTATCTTGTTTGTGAAGAAATTTCCAAACGCCCCTGTAATCTGACTGTCATGCTTCTTATTACAGTTGCTCACTTCACTAGTAAGAAGGTGGTGATAGCTGTCTTCATCGGATTAAGTCAACCTCTTTCCGCACATGATAGCAGTCCTGAGTTAGGCATTAATTTGTTGTAGCCTGTAATAAGGTAAGCCAAATCTCAAGAATTTGGCACTTTGGAAAATGCAGTTACTATTAGTGCTTACGTTTCTTCCGTTTGTGATCAGATTCATTGTTTCGTTCTTTCGTTTCTTTCTCCCCTTCGAGCCAGAAATGATCTCATGTTGTTGACTACATGGGATTTTATGCGGGTGTCATCAGTTGACCCCATGGAGCCCTCACTTTAATATCCTAACCACCCATATTGAACACCCTCATCAAAAAAAGGAGCTTACCAAATTATGCTCTAACAGGTGTGTGGCATGAAGCATTGGATTGATCAATGAGTAAAAAATATAATTTTTTCTATACATTGATCAATCTGGCCATGTATGGCAACCCAATTGGATTAAAATTTGGACTGAAGTAGGGATGAAATGGGTCTCCAGATAACCAAAGGAATGGAACTGAAAAAAGTGAGTAAACTTACAGTCCTGTATTTAATTCGGATCGGGGTTCATGTCCATGACTTTCATACCCGAGAACTCTTATACCTAAGGCCCTAACTGCATATTTTGACACACATATTATCTATGTTATGTACATCGTGTAAGTATTATCTATATTATGATACACATATTATCCATATTATTTGGCTGAGAACCTTCATGATCCATTACGGAATCGAACAAACCACCTTTATATGGGAAATGAAGCAGGAGAAACTGCGAAACCCATACCTTCTGTCACTGTCACTTTCACCTCCTGTAATGCATAGAGTGGTAGCCTCTGTATTTCAGTAGCTCTTTTCATACCTATTTAAGGACACATTGAACTTTAATACTTGAAGAGTCATGCTTTATTCTATAGTTTCTTTAAAAGTTGTACATATGACATTTTTAATCATATGTTAATCTTGCTATTTTTTTTATGCAGATTGAATGAAAATTGAAAAATAAATTTTGTTGAAAGAGTCCATGCAGCTAGGATGTAGCCAAAATGAAGGTCAAGTATGCAGAGTAACAGATTGCTATATGTTAAAATGGGATGCATGAAGTTTTTTAAAACAATGGTGCAGGTGTTGGAATGGTTCAGCAATGAAATTATTATATATGAATATGTAAATTTTCATTGGCATTTGAATGTTGGTACATAGTAGAATATTAGCATTTGTTTTAATTTTGTAATGGTAATGGTAAAGTGTTTTCAATGTTGCAAGGATGTTTGAATATTAATATGAAGTGAAATGAATTTTTTTGTTTCATTTGTTGATGATTTTGGAATGGAAATGGATGTAAGGTGTGTAGTAGATGTGGCCGGTCTTGGATAATGGAATTAGAAATTTCAATTTATTCATGTGACAAACATGAAAAAAAATTTAAAAATCAAATAAATAAATAAAATTATTCACTGCGAGAAAAGACGCCGGCAAAAGGATTTTGAAAAAATAATTTTCGTAAATTGTAAATCTTTTCCTGGCGCAAAAAACTCCGGCGAAAGTTTTTCTAAATTTATTTTTGAAAAAAATTAACCACTTTTCCTGGCGCAAATTAACGCCGGCGAAGTCTTTCCAAATTTATTTTTTAAAAAATAAATCACTTTCCTTAGTGCAAAATAACGCCGGCAAAAATTTTTTCTAACATTTATTTTTGAAAAAATAAAATATTTTCCCGACGCAAAATAACGCCGAGAAAAGTTTTTCTAAACATTTACTTTTAAAAAATAAAACTCTTTTCCTGGCGAAATAAACCTCTTTTTCCGGCGAAATAAAACGCCGGTAATGTATGGACTTTTACCGACGCCGCCATTTTTTCGCCGACAAATGCTATTACTGGCTAGCTTTTCCCGGCGCACTGTCGGCGCAAGAGAAATCGCCGGTAATAGACATTGTCGGCGTTTAATGGACCTTTACCGACGTTTTTTTAGCGCCGGCAAAAGTGCAAATTGTTGTAGTGATGGGATAATGTTTTTTACAACACCATGCAATACTAGCATACTTGTCTCTCATCTCCATCCTTTGTTTAGTGAACACTAATTCAGGCATGGAGAGCCTTCGGCTGACGGCAACCAGGGTCTCTGATCTCTATTTCTCCTTCCCTTTCAGGTCCTAAGGCGATCTATCTTCTCCAAATAAGCTTAAACAACAAATCACGAGTTTCACACTCACCTAATCTGAGTCTGTAATATTTAGGCACTCATAATTGGCGTCGTCTGTGGGAAAACGCTATCAAAAAGTCATGCCTTTAGCAACGACAAAGGATCTACAAAGCCCAACCACCATCATCGACAACCCCCTGTCGAAAAAGATCCAGGGAAAGTCTGATGCGACAGGTGTGGGACGACCTGTAACTAAGACAGGTTCATCAACAAAGGAGGTGACGGCACCTCCCCAATAAAGCACTCCTCCACCATAACACCCCCAACAGAGTACCGCCCTGCTGACGACTCCCCCACGGAGCAAAAGTTCTAGTTGCAGTTGGGTCTCGTCATTTCCTCCACAAGGTGGATCACAACAGCGATAATGATGATGATCTGTCCCTTGTTGATACCAGGGCCCGCAGCCGCGGCCCTCGCATCCTTCAAACAGGCTCCGCTGCCAGGCAGCAAGCTTCAAAGGAACCTCTTTCGGTTCCCCATAGTGACAGTGCAAGCACTGGTCCACAAGGCGAACCAAGACGAAGCTCGAGCTCGAGCTCACCACAGCTTCAATCTCTGGCGGGACCCCTCCCCTAGAAAAGAAATGGCGGTCACGGAAACAGTTCCTTGAATAGCCATGCAGTCTTCATCCTCAAGTCTCGGTTCAGAGATATCGCCAGCCACAGCTCGGACAGTTCCAATCGTGACAGCTTTAGTAGCGACCTTGGCAATTGTTGGAAGTAGGTGGGCCTTCCAGATAGGTTTCAAAAACTTTTGACCCACTTGATACAAGGATCAATTGTCTAGAAAGACAACAAACCCAATCCAGGATGCAATTCCTCAAACTCATAAACCATGTACAGCAAAATATCCTATCTAGAAGATAGAAAACAACACATAAACATGCAACCACGAAATCTACAACATACAAGGATGTAGATATACCTTTGGAGCCTTGTAGTGCTCTAATGGAGAATTTGAGTTCTTTTTTTGATGATGAACACCTTCACTAACCAAATCAGAATCTCCAACACCTTTTGATCTTCCATGCTATGACCCAGCGCTCCAGCCACGACCTTGGGGCCTTCTCTCTAGCCCCTTCAGTAGGATGCTGCCAAGCTCTCGAGCCGCGGCCCTCAGACCGGGGCCTCTTCTCAACTCGACCTCCCTCTCTTGGGGTCTCGGCGGAACGCTGCCGAGCTACACCAGCACCTGCAACAGCAATAGCAGTTCCAGCAGCAGTGCCGTCGGCAATAGCAGCAGCAGCAACGCCAATTGCAGGCTCCCCAGCGCTCCCCGAGACTGTTGAGGAAGACAGAGTTCGACCTCCAAAAAGTCTCGCCCCCGGGTCTTTCACCTTGACAACAGGGCGCCTTTTCTCGATCTCCTCTCCCCGAGACTGTTCCGCTTCGAGTCGGCACGCCCAACTTCCAACTTAATCTGGCTTATCTCTGCACGACAGAAGTTAACATTAGCTTAGCAAGACAACAGATGGAAGAAAAACGAGAACACTCTGAGCTCGGTAATTACTTAGAGGAACCCCAAAGTGTTGAGGAATCCTGTACAATTTCTCCACCTCGTTCTCGTCCTTGCCGAACTCCCAGTTGTCAAAGACGAGCAAATGATCGTCCCGGCATGTCTGTTTGAGTCCTCCATATCATGGATGAAGGGCTCCATCTTTGGCTTCACCCGAAGATAATAACTATGACCGTCCCCGGCGATCTTGCACAGGTCATATACATCCTCGATGTCTTGGACACCGAGGTTTATGCTCAATATCTTGTTGAGCTCGGCAACGCCCATTATGACCTTGAAGTCATTGGGCATCAGCTGGCATGGGCCGAGGTGCCATGTCACCAAGCAGGCCCTAAGTAGATGGTGGACAGGGAACCTAACCCCTCCCTCTATTATTGAAACTAACGGGAGAATGGCATCCAGCCATCCCGGAAGGATCGACCCTCGAAGAGGTCCTTTGGGTCATCCAGTTTCGTTGGGACATCATCTGGGATCCCATACATCTCCCTGAAACCGGCCATGGCCTCAGTGGTCTCCGCCCAACTCCTGTAAGATCTCATTCTGCTACAGATGGCGATACCGGAAAAAGGGCAGAAGCAGAAACCCTAAACCCTAAAGTTGAACCCCTAAACAGAAAAGGCGGCGCGCAAAAGGCAAGGACAGGGAAGAAAACTCACAGGGAAAGGATAAACTCCAGACTCCGGTTCGCTAAGTCAAACTTCCCGCAAAGCTCCGGCAGGGTTCTCTTCTCTCTTGCAGCAAGGCTTTCTCGGATGGAATGCCAAAGTGAGGAGACGAAAGAGGAAAAACCCTATTTATAGATGGAATGGCACCCGTTCAAATTCCCGAAGGCACGCGTCGCTTCAATTCCATTGAACAACCAACCAGATGGAGACACGTGGGACTGCCAGTTCATCTCGTACATATATTTAGACGCTATATTTATTGCCTTGGGAAGGCAAAACATCAGCATGTTATTTATTGCCCCAGGCTGATGAAGCGTCACCTACCTAATATTTATCACCTCGGGTAGACAAAGTGTCACCGATGTGTTATTTATTGTTTCGGGAAGGCAAACAGACTTCATGATCAAGAGCAGACGTCATCAACCAACATAGAGATGGAATTAAATTGGTACCTCAGATCTCTCAAAACACAATACTCAGCTCCCGACCTCAAAAAGTTAGAGCACTCCAAAAGGTCGCGAGCTGGGGGCCAATTATGTGGGATGTTTTCCTAAGATTAGGATTACGCTAGTCTCGGTTGCAGTACCAGCTCAGCTCATCCCGATCTCGGTATCCAAGTTCGGCCAGAGTGCCAAGATCTATCTAGTTCGGTAAACGGTACCAACTAGACATCTCATCTCAGCTTGGCAGACAGTGCCAGCTTGCACCAAGCTTGAGCCAGTCTCAGTAAGAAAACCGACTAGGCTCATCTTGGCCTCGGTATAAGGCACCTCGGCAATAGTGTCAGGATGTATCCAAATCTGGCCTCAGTATCATCTTCAGCTCAGTCCGTCCACAGGGATGAGTACTAGGCCATGATTGTACTTCCACAAAGTTACGGCTACATTGCAGAGCGTGCTGACAGACAAGACAGACGCCGGATAATGGTCAGGTGTCGTCTTGATCAATCACAGCCACATTAATACGAGAGGCCATCTCTTGATTCAACCAGACAGTATCTCCACCTACCCCCACTAAGGGAGCGCCAGGTGAAACCTCTACGTATACAAGCGTAAGAGTCCCTTCGGAGGTATGAGATAATATTTTTTACAACACCATGCAATATTAGCATACTTGTCTCTCATCTCCATCCTTTGTTCAGTGATAGTACTAACTCAGGCATCGGAGAGCCTTCGGCTGACAGCAGCCAGGGTCTCTTATCTCTATTTCTCCTTCCCTTTCAGTTTCTAAGGCGATCCATCTTTCCCAAGGAAGCTTAAACAGCAGATCCCGAGTTTCACACTCACCTAATCTGAGTCCGTAATATTTAGGCACTCACACTTTCGAAGATGCAATGCAAAATGTATTAGCTTGTGTTCTTTTATTGTTCATGTTTCGGTTTAATCATCACCGTTGGATTAGACTGCTCATATAATTATGTAATTGAATCGTAACACGAGGGCACAATTATGCTACTTCTTTTTCTGAAGGGTAACCATGGTAAGTGGAAAGTTTTTTAATTTTCTGATAGGGAAGCATACTTTCTTATTTGGAGCAACCTTTCTTATTTGGAGCAGCCGCTTTTTGTTAGGAAAAGTTAAAATTTTCACTACTTCATAGAAAAGCATTTTCCAAGGATGGGGACAGAAAGGGTTTGCTAGTAAAAGTAGAAAAGGCTTTTAGCAGAACCAATTTTCTACAGTGCGTTGTGCGACTATTTTTCCATAGAAAAAGAGTGGAAATCGGAATAACTTTTCTACACTATAGTAAAATCTACATTTGATGCATCAAGAAAGTGGAAAAATAAATTGAATTTTCTATGATTTTGCAGAAAAATCTTTTGGTAGTTTTTTTCTTTTGGGTGTGGGAGGGGGGGGGGGGGGGGGGGCGGCCTTGGTTTTTTCTATGAGAACACAAAAGGGAGGGTGCTTGTTTTTCCATGAGAACACAGAAAAGCTTCTCCACGGATCTAGTTTTCCTTAGCGCTCCAGGGTCTTTTGATAAAATTTGATCTATTATATACCGAGGTTACATGCATGCATATAAACCATTTGGCGCCATTCTCATGTTGTTTCCAATTTTGTGCATGTGAGTGCCTAAAAGTTACGGACTCAGATTAAGTGAGTGTGGAACTCATGATGATGTTGTTTAAGCTGATTTGAGGGAGATAGATCGCCTTAGAACCTAAAAGGGAAGGAAAAATAGAGAGAACCTGAAAGGGAAGGGGAAATAGAGATCAGAGACCCTGGCTATCGTCAGCCGAAGGCTCTCCGATGCCTGAGTTAGTGCTATTACAGAACAAAGGATGGAGATGATAGACAAGTATGCTAGTATTGCATGTTAAGGCGTTATCAGGCCTGTTATTGCGTAATTTCGCGTACCTGAGAAGGGATTGGTATCCCTCTATATGTGGAGATTTCACCTGGCGTACCCTTAGTGGGGGTAGTTTGAGATACTGTCTGGTCGAATCAAGAGATGACCTCTCGTATTAATGTGGATGTGATTGATCAAGACGACACCCGATCATTATCCGGCACCTGTCTTGTCTGTCAGCACATTCTATAATGTAGCCATAACTTTGTGGAAGTACAATCATGGTTTAGTACTCATCTCTGTGGACATACCGAGCTGAAGATGATACTGAGACCAGATTCGGATGCATCCTGGCACTACTGCCGAGGTGCCTTATACCGAGACCGAGATGAGCCTAGTCAGTATTCTTACCGAGGCTAGGTCAAGCTTGGCACTAGCTGGCACTGTTTGCCGAGCTGAGATGAGATGTCTAGCTGGTACCGTTACCGAGCTAGATGAATCTTGGCACTTTGGCTGAATTTGAATACCAAGATCGGGATGAGCTGAGCTGGTACTGCTACCGAGACTAGCGTAATCCTACTCTTAGGAAAACACCCCACACAATTGCCCCTAGCTCGTGACCTCTTGGAGTTCTCCAACTTTTTGAGGTCGGGAGCTAAGTATCGTGTTTTGAGAGATCTGAGGTATCAATTTGAATTCCATCTCGGTGTTGGCTGATGACGTCTGATCTTGATCATGAAGTCTGTTTGCCTTCCCAAGACAATAAATAACACGTCGGTGACGCTTCATCTGCCCGAGGTGATAAATATTAGGTAGGTGACGCTTCATCAGCCCGAGGCAATAAATAGCATGCTGATGTTTTGCCTTCCCGAGGCAATAAATATAGCGTTTGAATCTCTGTGCAAGCTGAACTGGCAGTGCCACATGTCTCCATCTGGTTGGTCGTTCAGTGGAATTGAAGCGACGCGTGCCTTCAGGAATTTGAACGGGCGCCATTCCGTCTATAAATAGGGCATTTCCTTCTTCATCTCTTCACTTTTGTTATTGATCAGAGGGAGCTCTGCTACAAGAGAGAAGGAAACCCTGCCGGAGCCCTGTTGGAACTCTGACTTTAGCGAACCAGAGTCCTGAGACTATCTCCTTTCTGTGAGTCTTCCTCCCTGTCCCTGTCTTTTGCGCACCGCCTTTTTCTGTTTTAAGGGTTTTGCTCTAGGGTTTAGGGTTTCTGCTTCTGCCCTTTACGATATCATCATCTGTAGAAGAATGGGATCTTATGGGAGTTGGGTGGAGACCCCTGAGGCCATGGCTGGTTTCAGGGAGATGTATGGGATCTCAGAGGGCGTCCCAACAATACTGGATAACCTTAAGGACCTTTTCGAGGGTTACTCCTTCCGAAATGGCTGGATGCCTTTCCCGTTAGTCTCAATAATAGAGGAAGGGGTTAGGTTCCCCGTCCACCCTCTTCTTAGGGCTTGCTTGGCAACATGGCACCTCGGCCCATGCCAGTTGATGCCCAATGGCTTCAAGGTCTTAATGGGCGTCGCCAAGCTCAACAAGATATTGGGCATAAACCTCGATGTCCATGACATCGAGGACGTATATGACCTGTGCAACACAGCCGGGGACGGTCATAGCTATTATCTCCAAGGGAAGCCGAAGATGGAGCCCTTCGTCCACGATATGGAGGACTCAAACAGACATGCCGGGGACGGTCGTCTGCTCGTCTCTGGCAACTAGGAGTTCAGCAAGGACGAGACCGAGGCGGAGAAATTGTACATGATTCCTCGATACTTCGGGGTTCCTCCAAGTAATTACCGAGTTCAGAGTGTTTTTCTTCCTTCAGTTGTCTTGCCGAGCTGATGTTATCTTTCTGTCGTGCAAATATCAACCAGAGGAAGCTGGGAGCTGAGCGCGCCGGTTGGAAGCAGAACTACAGCAAGCTGAAACTCGTGCGCGAGTATCATGGCCACAACGGGCGAGCTGCCTGGTCCTTGCTTGGATACGAGCCAAGGTACCATACTTACATCAAGAGGAAGGAGCTCGTGCCCGCCAGCGCGGAGGTTGCTAATTTGGCCTAGCTCGTTGAGAGCTACTCGTCCCCCTCCAACCGTGAAGAAGAAAGGGGAGAGGAGATGGAGAAAAGGGGCGATGTTGTGAAGGTGGAAAACCTGGGGGCGAAACTTTTTGGAGGTCGAGCCCCCTCTACCTCTATGGTCTCGGGGAGCGTCGGGGTTCCTGCTGCTATTGCCGCCGGTACTGCTACTGGAACTACTGTTGTTGTTACTGGTGCTGGTCTAGCTCGGGCCTGGGAGGCCCATGACGGTAGAAGACCGTCTGACCAGCAGTCCTTCAGTCATTGTCGTTCTCGCCAACGCGTGCGCCCTGGCACTCGACATGCAGAGGCACAAAGGAGCGGACGATGTGATGATGCTGTCCTCATCTCTGCAATCGATCTTCTCGGTAAGTGTTCGACGCAGATCTTCGAGTAGCATTTGTTCCTGTTAGATTTCCTCTGACACCTGTCTTTCTTCTCAGACTGCGCAGAGGGTTCACGTGGTCCTGGAGAGGGCCTGTGAAAGTGGCTCCAAGGTCGAAAACCTGGAAACAGAGAAGAAGAAACTCGTTGCGGCGAAGGATTTGAAGGCGGCGGAGGAGAAGATTGCAGCCAGGGGGCAGTGATCGAGTTCGCGCTCAGTGAGCTTAGCAACGTGAAGGCCGAGACTCCTGAGCTGAAACGTGTGGCCGCGGCCAAGGCTAAGCGGATTCTCGCACTTGAGGCCGAGCTGGTAAAGCAGGATGCCGAGCTCGAAATGACGCACAAGGAGAAAGCTGACCTTCAAGCCTCATTCTAAGCTGAGATTGAAACATCTTTTCAGGACGGGGTGGAGGCGGCGACCAAAGAGTACGAGGCCCAAGTGGAGACGATAAGCTCGACTCTATTTGAGCTCGGGTGCCAAGCTGCGCTGAAGAAGGCAGGGATCCCCGAGGATCACCCTGTATATTAGGACCTGCCCAAGTTTTTTTGACCCCTAGCCTGAGCCGAGTTCTGCCCCCACTGCTGAGGCTGCTGCGGAAGTTGCTCCGACTCCACCTGAGATTGCTCCCTAAGCTACCACGAAGGAGTCTTTTGACGTCAACGTCGAGGCTACCGCTCCCTGATCTCTTGTATTTTATTTCTTTTTCTTTCTTTGTAACAAAAAAAGTGTACAGGATCTTGTAACTATTAAGGATCTTGTAACTATTCTTTCATCAATGAAGGGAATTTTTACATTCATACTTGCCTTCTTATTTTTTCTGACAATAACATGTGTGCATGACTTTTGTTTCTCAACTGGGTTCTTAGCACAAACGCCCGATTTTTTACTAAGTAGTTGAGTTTGGTTCAGTAACCGGAACTGAGAGACGACTAGGCAAACGACTTTGGTTCCATAACCAGAAGTGACTCAGGCTAATCGAACTCGGGTCAACCGGAATTCTAATTACACTGAAGTTTAAATAACTATAAGAAGTACATGCACCCTTGGGGTAGAAAACTTTAGCTGGTTCCGCAACCGAAATAGACTTTCAAAGGAAGCGATCAGGTTCTTCAACTGCATAGGTGGTTCTATAACCGAACTAGGATAGCTGCCAAGTTCCATAACCTGGCGTGTTGCTCGTTTGGTCCTGTGACCAGGTTGGCTGGTTCTGTAACTGAGCTATAGTCTCTTCTATGATGGTGCTGTCACCAGCTAAGACTGCTGCCGAGTTCCATAACCGCGACATTTTGTGCAGCTGGTTCTGTAACCGAGTTGTGGTCTCTTCCATGCTGGTGTTGTCACCGAGCTGAGGCATTTGCCGAGTTCCATAACTGAGGCACTCTTGTGCAGCTGGTTCTGTAACCGAGCTATCGTCTCTTCTATGCTGGTGCTGTCACCGAGCTGAGACTGCTGTCGAGTTCCATAACTGCGGCATTGTGCAGCTGGTTCTGTAACCAAGCTGTGATCTCTTCCATGCTGGTGTTGTCACCGAGCTGAAACCTTTGCCGAGTTCCATAACTGCAGCATTCTTGTGCAGCTGGTTCTGTAACGAGCTGTCGTCTCTTCTATGCTGGTGCTGTCACAGAGCTGAGACTGCTGCTGAGTTCCATAACTGCGACATTTTGTGCAGTTGGTTCTGTAACCGAGTTGTGGTCTCTTCCATGCCGGTGCTGTCACTGAACTGTGACTGTTGCCAAGTTCTGTAACTTGGCGAGGATCAGAGTTGTCGTGAGTAAAGCCATTCGGGTCGTGGCTGGTGATATCACTGAGGCCATTGCCGAGGCTTTATAAGTTGAGGTCGGTGTTGCCACCGAGGCCCGATGCTGAAGCTATGTAACGAAGGCCGGTGCTATCACTGAGGCCGCTGCTGACGCTTTATTTCATGTTTGAAGAAGCTGGGCTGAGGCTGGTGCTGTCACCGAGGCCGCCACCGAAGCTGTGAAGATTGGAACTGTCCTAGCTGCCGTTGGTGCTTTCACCGAGGCCTTTGCCAGAACTGTCAAGATTGAGATTGTCCAAGCAATAGCTAGTGCTATCATTGAGGCTGCTGCTGGGGTTATCAACTGAAGTAGCTGAGCTATGGACAGTGCTATCACCAAGGCCGCAGCTGAAACTCTTACTGGGTTGTGCTTCTACCCGAGTCGTGGTTGTTGATATCGCCGAGGCTACTGCTGGAGCTGTCGCGATTGGAACTGTCCGAGCTGTGGCTGGCGCTATCACCGAACCCGGAGTTGGGGATGAAGACTGCAAGGCTATTCAAGGAACTGTTTCCTAGACTGGCGTTTCTTTTTTGGGGGAACTTTTCCTGCCAAAGATTGAAGCTTTCGTGAGCTCGAGCTCGAGCTTCGTCTTAGTTCGCCCTAGCGATCAGTGCTTTCACCATGACCATGGGGAACAGAAAGAGGTCCCTTTGAAGCACGCTGCCTGGCAGTGGAGCTTGTTTGAAGGATGCAAGGGTTGCGGCTTTGGGTCCTGGTATCAACAAGGGACGAATCTTTATCATCATCGTTGTCGCGATCCACCTGGTGGAGGAAATGACGAGACCTGGCTGCTGCTGGAACTTTTACTTCGCGAGGGAGTCTCCAGCAGGACAGCACTCTGTTGGGGGTGCTCCGGTGGAGGAGCGCTTTATTGGAGAGGTACTGTCACCCCCTTTGCTGATGAACATGTCTGAGTTAGAGGTCGTCCCACGCCTGTTGCATCAGACATTTCTTGGATCTCATTCGACAGGGGGTCGTCAATGATGGTGGTGGGGCTTTGCAGATCCTTCGCCGCTTCTAAAGGCATTGCTTTGTTGATCATTTCCCACAGATGGCGCCAATTGTGAGTGCCTAAAAGTTACGGACTCAGATTAGGTGACTGTGGAACTCATGATGATGTTTTTAAGCTTCTTTGGGGGAGATAGATCGCCTTAAAACCTAAAAGGAAAAGAGAAATAGAGATCAGAGACCCTGGCTGCCGTCAGCCGAAGGTTCTCCGATGCCTGAGTTAGTACTATCACTAAACAAAGGATGGAGAAGGGAAGCAAGTATGCTTGTATTGTATGTTAAGGCGTTATCAGGCCTGTTATTGCTTAATTTCGCGTACCTGAGAATGGATTGGTATCCCTCTATATGTAGAGATTTCACATGTCGTACCCTTAGTGGGGGTAGGTGGAGATACTGTCTGGTCGAATTAAGAAATGACCTCGCGTATTAATGTGGATGTGATTGATCAAGACGACACCTGATCATTATCCGGCGCCTGTCTTGTCTGCTATCACATTTTGTAACGTAGCCATAATTTTGTGGAAGTACAATCATGGTTTAGTACTCATCTCTGTGGACATACTGAGCTGAAGATGATACTAAGACCAGATTCGGATGCATCCTCACACTATTGCCGAGGTGCCTTATACCGAGATCGAGATGAGCCTAGTCGGCACTCTTACCGAGGCTAGGTCAAGCTTGGCGCTAGCTGGCACTCTTTGCCGAGCTGAGATGAGATGTATAGCTGGTACCTTTACCGAGCTAAATGAATCTTGGCACTTTGGCCGAACTTGAATACAGAGATCGGGAGGAGCTGAAATGGTACTGCTACCGAGACTAGCGTAATCATACTCTTAGGAAAACACCCCACACAGTGCACATATCAGGTTATACTGAGATCGGGTTGTGCCGAAACTATAATTCGCAGAACTTGTTTGGCAACAATATATTAAACTACTCTATTGAGAATACATTGGATGGAACTTGTTTGGTAACATTATAAAAGTTTTATTCAAAATAACTGAAGGAAGAGAATCGTAAGATTTACAGTATGGGACCCGCCCTTTATTGTTTTGACACTCTATTATTATCCTACATGGGACCCACCTATGAAAATTATAACGTTGATACCCACATTTAAAAATTAGAAATATGGGACTCATATACATAGGATTTCATTAATTTGTGAATGTAAAATGGGACTCACCATTAGAAGTTACAATGTTGTATACACCTTTAGAAATTAGCTAGAATATGGGCCCTATATTTATAAGATTTACAACGTGGATCCACCTTTTGTGACTTAGGAGTTATAAAATGGAGCCACATTTTTTGTTATTATGGACACATGACCCATCTTAAAATCACAATGTAATGCTCACATTTAGAAATTAGAACATGGGAGCACATTAATAGGATTTATAATGTAGGCCCACCGTTGGAGGAATTATAAAGTGGGGTCATCTTTTTGTTGTTTGCAAACAGGGGACCCACTTTTAAAACTTACAATATAGTGCTCACCTTTAGAAATTAGAACATGGGGCCACATTCATAGGATTCACAAATGTAGCTCCACCTTTTTTTATTGTGACCATATGACCGGCCTTTAAGAATTATAAATTGGGGCCATCTTTTCTGTGACTGTAGACACGAGTCTCACATTTGGAAATCACAATATGATACCCACCTTTAGAAATTAGAACATGGGGCCCATAGCCATAGAATTTATAATGTGATCCCACCATTATAGGAATTATAATATGGACCCACCTTTAGAAATTACAACGTGATGCCCACCTTTAGAAATTACAACGTGATGCCCACCTTTAAAAATTGAAACATGGGGCACACATCCATTGAATTTGTAACGTGGTCCCACCATTATAGGAATTATAATATGGGCCCCACCTTTTATGATTGTGATCATGTGACCTACCTTTAGGAATTACTGAGTATGGTCACTTCATTTGAGATTGTGAACATGGGGCCTACCTTTAGGATAAATGAGAGAATTTGAAATCTTTAAATGACATTCTTCAAAAGAAAAGAGATAAGTATGAAACAACCCTACCAGCGATTTCTTTCTTTAAATTTCTTTTTTCGTTCCAACTTTCTTAAGCCAACAGGTTAAGATTTTAAGATTTCTTTAGGTAAGACCAGATCCAGAATAGTGATTTACACATACTAAACATGTTTTCATCCACCTTATCTCGTGGGAGAACATCCGAATGGCACGATACTAAACTCACTCGAAATTTTATGTGGTAATAAAAGAACGAAATGTACATAACATGAAAGGTTTAGATCCATAAAAGCAGGCCATATTATATGAAAAATCATGGTTTTCTATAAAGTCATTCTAATCATACAATTTTAAATTTGTTTGTGATTGTGTTTAACGAAGAAAGTGAATCTTGGGTTTCAGTATCACGTGGAATGTATAGATTTTCCTCGAATGCCATAATTTAACTAGTTTCACTTTATTTTACAATTAAGGTTAACCAAGTTCAATTTCATGGGTTCGATTTGTCTCACATCCAGATAATTGGATATCCATTACCATCCCTACATTGAATTGAAAACCTCAACCCAGATCCAAGTCCCAAAAAAAGAGGGCAAAAAAGGCTTCGCTTGGACGCAAATTAAAACCCATGTGATTTTCATGAGAACTCAAACAGGTTCTTAAACCATTCAAGCAGGTATTATTATTTAATAATATCTTTCGCAAAGAAAAATTTTAGTGCTTATTTACACGAAACCATTTAGTAAGAATGAAAAAAAAAAAACAGAAGTTACAAAAAAAACCCAGAAAATAAAATTGCTGATGTGGCCTGACCATTTTGTTCTCTCCGCTTCTTTCCCTTTCAACAATACAACATAAAATCATAGTAACAATTAATTTGAAAGAAAAGTCAAAGTAATAACTAATAATTTATGAACTAAACTGAGAAACTATAAAGAAATCAAAAGATAGCCCAAAAACGTTTATGTAGGATTCACCCAGATTTTTCTTCGGATTGTCAGCGTCTTTTTTTTTTTTTTTTTTTTCCAGTAGCGAATGATCTTTTGAGTTGGACTAATCCCTCCGAGCTCAGAGAGAAGCCAGATAAAATCCTTATGGCCACCAGGTGATAGGACAAGTAGACTCAATCTTCGGTTCCTGAAGAGAGTTCCTGAAGAAAGGGAACCAAAGATCGATGCCATGACCTCTAGCTTTGGAAGAGAAATGAATCGTGGTCCTTACCACTTGGCCAACTCATTGGAGTAAAGCAATTTGTATTTAACTGTAGGGATATTAGTTGTTATGCCACTCATTTTTGGCAGTATGGGAACCGAATATTTTATTAGGTGGGACCCATACGAGATGCCTTATTGTAGGGTATAAATGTTAGATTACAAGTGATCTCTAGGGTTGTGAAAATTGATGTTGGCCAGGGAATGTGAGCTCAGACATTTTTAATAGGTGGGACTGATTGTCATCTTCTGTAACGTATGAGCGGCATGAATGAAAAACTAGAGGGGAAAGATGTTTAATTTGAGCGGTTGGGATTTTCCATTAGTGGTTCCACTGAGTTTGACATATTTCTCAATAGGTTGGGCGCAGGGAGTTTGGAAAATTTAATAGCACCCTTATTTAGATCCTAGGGATGCCAAAATCTGAACTAACCCACTAACCAGATTTACATATTCAAATTTGGACCCTCAGGGGTAGCTCAGTCAGCTTACGATCATAGGTTGCACCAAGGGCTGTGGGTTCGAAACTGCACTATCATATTGGAGCCACCGGTGAGTTTTACCCTACTTTCTCTCCTGAACCCGTAAGGGTTATTCTAGCACAAAGGACTGGGACACCCTGCGTTATAAAAAAATAATAATAATAAAGTAAAAAAAAGTTAGTACGGATCAGTATCATTCAAACCTGCAATCAAATGGGTCACTTAAAGAGTTGATCCATGTATACCGTATGAACCACTGCCATTATTCTTACCTTCTTTCTATTTTTCTCCTTGATTTGACGCAAGCTAGTGGAGTGTCTCTGTGACATCTTCCTCTTCAGTGCTCTTGCATTCAATGACCGCTTACTCGCCTCTGATAGAAGTTGTCCATTCAGGCAACACGGTCATATGATGATAACCCTTTGACATGCCTCCTTGCTTCCTGAAAAAACCTAAAAGAGGGCAAGATGCAGCAAGTGCGGATGACATTTCCACGTCCTCATCAACATCCAGTAGTTCAAACGCTAAATGTTCCAAATCCTGAAAATTTAATGATAAGAACAAACCAAAACCATTAAAAACATGGAGAGGATTAAATTTTGTGCACATTTCAAATCCGAAAAAAAAAAAAAAAAAACTACAACTCAAATAAGGATTAAGTTTTCCACTTTTCTACTAGATCTGGACAAACCTTGGAAAATGATAGTTTTCTCCGACTTTTTCTCTTTTTTTCTCAAAAACCCAAAAAACGTCTTGAGGCTTCATGTGTGAAACTATGGGAAAATTTTAAAATAGAGCTTAAGTTTTTCCTAGATCTCAAATCAGGACCAAAAACAAAAAATTACATTTCAAAATAGAATTTAAGTTTTTCATATTCATTTCAAATCAGGACATTCACTGGGAAAAAGCATTTTCCGACGACTTTCATCTCTATTTTTTCTAAAATAACCATAATGCCCTTGACCTTCCGGATCAGGATCCCCTGTTTGGACCAATGAAGGGGAGCCACATCACAAGCAAATTTTTTTTTTTTTAAGTTAGAGGAGAGGAGATGTCATTGATATGACATCTCCCCCATATGTGGCACCCCCTGGGTGGTCCAAACTAGGTTTCCCTGTTCCTCTTCCTGACCTTCCTGTTCTTCCTTCCTCTTGCTCGATATGCAATAGGGACTCATCCAACCTAATATAGTTCTCTTTCTTGGTGATTTAATTGAAACATTCTTGAATCAATATTCATCAAAAAATCAGATTTAATCAGATAGTGAGTCGATGAAGAACCTGCATCCAATCTGAATAAAAAAAATGAATTAAAGTGATCTGGTTAGAGAGAAATGGCACCGAGCACGATCAGGAACGCGATAGGGCTTGTGGAGGACCAGAAGAGTGTTGGGCTCGTGAAGGTGGTGAGCAATGTCGTGTCTGATTTGGACATGGCTATCGTAAGGCGACGAGCCAAGACATTGATCCGGCGGAGGAACATCACATCGAGAGATCCTAATGCTCACATTCCACTCGCGATTACGCCAATGCATGCGGCCCCACCATCCACCGCCTCCTCTCCGTCCTTCCCTGGATATCGTCTGCGCCACCCGCCTCATCAACATCTCTGATTTTCATGATGAGGTGCACTCCAGCTTCAAGATGATTCTGCCTTCATCCGCACCTACACCTTCTACCACAACTAACGCCTCAAATTCATAGTCTATAAGAGGAAGATGAGAGACAACAGTAAAGGCAGAGGAAGCAGTAATGACCACTCTAATTTTGATGAATTCAATTCCTAAAATGGGAATTACGGGCGGCGGTCTTCCCTAGCTAGGTAGGATGCTGCCCTAGCAACAGCTTCAGCCGGTGACCCCTCTCTGGGACATGAAGCTGGAGATGGTGTTCGGCAGGATGCACCAACTGCATCGGCTGCTAAACCATGACTGGGCGGTTTTGGTAGTGTTGGCTCTGGATTTTGGAAATGTTGGAGGAGGTCGTCGGAGAGGAGGGATGATTTTTGTTAGAAGGCATTTTGGGTACTTTAAAAAGAGTGGATATGAAAGTCCCGGACTTTTCCTTGCTCGATGCATGTCTTGATTTGAAATGAATATGAAAAACTTAAGTAATGTTTTGAAATGTAATATTTTTTGTCCTGATTTGAAATCTAGAAAAAAGTTGAGCCCTATTTTGAAAATTTCCCATGAAACTATTTTAGCCATTTGGGTTTAGAGTTCTTTCCTTCTCCATTCTCCATCTTCTTCCTCCTCCTTCCACCTAATGCACAAAATTATAACTTAAATGCCATGCTAATCTTCTTCATGGTGGGAAAGACCTTTCTGTTGTCAATGATCAATGGCTTTGAAAGCGTCTTGCGATAATCAGAGAGAGCAGTGTCACGACCCGGACCCGAGATCAGAGTCATTAGGGTTAACCCCCGGGTCGCGATATTAATCATACTTACTCCCGTAAACCCCGTTTAACCGAAGTTACAACGAAGTCTACAAGGGATCTTGCATACGTACCTGTCAATGTCAAGTTGTGCGGAATATACAATAATATACATGTATACATTGACAACCTATTTAACAAAATGAATCACATACTTTACCTTGAACTGTAACGTTCACTTTACATCGTTTCAGTTTCCCTATATCAACCACTGCGTATTTAACATACAATGCAGGGGACATCATTTCTATTAATTACAATACCAAAAATGAATATACAAGTATTTCCTAAAAAGTTTCCAAAATATCTCCATATATACGCTCTCGAATCACGTCCATTCGGCTAGACCTCCTGGAGGTATCGAATGGGCCTCCTTTGCTGTCGGGACGGTCTCGGAGGGACCGGCACGGGCAACTGAGCCTGTAACATCATCAGTAATACCATGAATACGACGGTTCAACAAGGTATATACATATATCTATGACTTGTTCACAATTCACGATTTAACAGTACGAAACAATGCATAACAACATAAATAACAATGACAATAATATGGCAACTACAGTATCATTGGTTTCAACTCCGTTCAGTTCTTCCAAAAGGAAGCATTTCGTATTCATTTATTCATTATGTTCAACCTTTGTTAATGGCTTTTCAATAGGACTCGTCAGTCCAATATCTGACTTTTCATTTCATGTAATGACCTTTCGGTCCAATGAGGTGAGATCTCCCAATGTCTTGATCAGAGATCACTGGTGTCTCACAGAGCTCCGGAACACTCCCAATTCCATCTACTGCAGTAGGAATAGTCAGTTCATTCATGTCTCATTCATTCAGTTCGATTCCATAACGAGTTTAGGAAACCATGATGTAGTGCCAGACCCGTTACTAATTCTAAACACTATTATTCAATTCGAAAACCAATTATCTAAACCAAACACTCAAGTGAAACACGGTCTATCGGTGCACGTATTACTATAGATGACATTATGAAATGAAATGGTGCATTGGGAGAACCGTAGTTAACACTTCTGAAGGTTTAGACAACCCTTTTGAGAATTAGTACTTAACTCGGAACCTTTCTTTTCTTTTAGTTTCCCTAGTATTGAAGACCTTAGATTAAGACATAACTAGTCTTAACACTAATGTATATACCCCTAGGACTCATAGGAAGCGCAATTGTTTCCCAAAAAAATTAATATCAAATTTCACTAGACTCAAACTGAAATCCTGAATTCCTGTCCCAGTTACGGACAGGTCCGATCGATTGGCCTTACAGTCCGATCGATCGGCTGGAAAAGCCTCTCAGTTAATGTCAGTCCGATCGATCGGACTGCATGTCCGATCGATCGGACCTGTACATGTTGCAGGTCCGGAGAAAAACTCAGTTTTCTCACCTTTCTCTCCCTTCTCTTATACACATTCCAATCACTTCTAATCTCATAAGGACTTGGAACTTCATGTTCCTCTCCTCACACACCATCCATTTTCAACTAATCTACCCTACTTACCTTAACCAATTACATTAATACACAATCTAATTAGGGTTTGAAACCCATAATTCACCATAACCTCTGTTTCACCATGTCTTTCCATCCAAAAACAATGAAAACAGCTTAATAAGCATAAACACATGTATAAACTTGCCTCAAATGAAGCTTTGCTTGCCACAAACCCTTGTTTAGCTTGGTTTGGAGATGAAATCCCTTCCTTTGAAGCTTTTAACTCCAAGAAGAACTTTAAGAAGATGAGAAAGAAGTTGAAGAAGATGAACTCCTTCACTTGAATCCCTTTAATTCCCTCTTGATAATGAAGAAAGAAGAAGAAATTGAAGAAGAAAGAAGAAACGGATGAAAGAGATGAAACAGGGATGAAAGTTGCCTAGGGTTTGAGATGAATGCATTCATTTGGTTTATATAAGTTGCATTTTTGCATTTCACCCCCCTTAAGTCCTTACATTTACAATTCAAGTCAATTATTGTCTCATTTGATCCGATATTCGTCGAATCAATTCACGCCTTTTATGAAAGTTATCGTACTCGTCGAGATACACATGCTGGTATCAAGAGTTTTCGAATTCGACAAAATACGTACAAAACCGTATTTCCGTACAAGTCCTTGGTTTGCATTCCATTCCCACTCAATTCATTTCATAAGCTTAGTTACTATTTCATTAAGCCTAAATTAAGCACATTAGGCTAATTCAAATCTATTTGGCGATAAATCACCATTAGTTCATTTAAACCGGTTTAATTAGTCTTAAGCTCAATTAATTAGAGTTAATCTGGATTAACTCAGGACGGAGCCTAACAAGCAGTTACTGGATATTTATCGTTGGGCAGAAGGGCTCCATCTTGTCTAATCTTCTGGTATACTTTGTCTCTCTTCAAGATGCCAAAAACTATGGTCGGAAGATTGAACCATATCCACAGGGACTTTCTTTGGGAAGGTCAAGGTGACAATAAAAAGTTGCCTTTATTGTGGTGGAATGAGGTGATTAACCCAAGATGGAGCAGAGGTTTGGGTCTTGCTGATTTGGAGAAAAAGAATGGAGCTCTTTTAGCTAAGTGGTGGTGGAGGTTTTGGGAGGAGAAAGAAGCTCTTTGGAAGAAACTCATTACTACTAAGTATGGAGTGGATAAGTGGGGGTGGTGGCCAAGTCCTGGTCCTAGGTATTGTAGGTCGAGTCAATGGCATGGTATTGTGTCAGTTGGGGATGAGTCATCCATGATGGGGAAGATTTTGTCCAAAGGGGGGTGGGTTATGCGGTGGGGGAGGAGAGTGATGTGAGGTTTTGGTTGGATGACTGGGTTGGAGTGGGTCTTTTGTGCGGGTTGTTTCCTAGCATTTTTAGAGTGGTGCCTAACAAGGAGTTTGTTGTTAGTGAGTATTATGAGGTCAGGGATGACTGTACTTTATGGGGTGTGTCTTTTAGGAGAAGTCTTCATCCTTTGGAAGAGGTCCAATATGGGGAGTTATTGAGTCTTCTTTCTAACATTTTTTATGCAGGATTTCTACGGATTCTCGGATATAGAAATCTTCCACATCTGGAGAATTCTCGGCGAAAGCTTTCTACTTGGCTTTGGAAGGGACCCAACGTTCTAGAGCTGCCTTTGCTCTTGTTTGGGTGGGTTTGGTTCCTCCTAGAGTAGAGGCCTTATGTGGGTTAACAATTGCTAAAAAGGTCTCTAAGGTAGATAATCTGAGAAGAAAAGAGGGTTGACAGCAATAAATATCTCAGATACTTATATGATGTGTCAGATGAAGGAGGGGACAATTAACCGTCTTTTTCTTCATTGTGATGTTGCAGCTAGTGTTTGGAGTCATTTCATTGCTAGATGTGGCATTGCATGGTGTTTGCCACATTCGTTGGCTGGAGTTGCTTAGTCTTGGTTCGAAGGGCATTTTGCTGGGTGTGGACGCATTCTTTGGATGTTAGTTTTCTTTGCTATCTTGTAGTCTATTTGGAAGGAAATGAATGATAAGATTTTCAGGGGCGTTTCATCTTCTACAGCTTATAAGTCCATAAAATTAGGTCATTAGGTCATCATTTCATGGGCATTTGTGGACTTAATTAGGTTTAATTGCATATTGTCCCGACCCTGGACTGGGTCCACCGAGGTCCTAATCCGGAATCGGGACTGAGGATGTGTGACATTTATTTAATTTCTCACAGGTGTCCGCAGTGAGGATATCACAATAACATAAATATTTCTTTTAATGCGGGAGCACAGGAGCATGTAACAAATCAAATTGATAATTCAAGTCATGTCACAAGATAATAATACATGTATAATCCGAATATCAGAATGAGCAATGATCATAAGTGTTTTCCCAAAAGAAAAGTTAAAGTTTATACAAAAGATCATTTAGTTACATTCCAAAAAATAAAGGCCAACAAAGGCCAATAAAAACAAAATACCAACACTACAAGAATTTACACTTTTACCGGCGTTTTTTCCCGGCGCAATCATTAAACGCCGGGAAAAGTATAACTTTTACGGGCAAAAAATCTTATTTCGCCGGTAAAAGGTAGAGTTTTCCCGGCGACATAGTTTCGCCGACAATGGTTAGTGTTTTACCGGCAAAAAGCTTTTGTCGCCGGCAATGGTTAGTACTTTACCGGCAAAATTTTTTTATCGCCGACAAATGTTATATTTTTGCCGGCAACCTACCTGGATCGCCGGCAAAGTTCGCTCGCCTTAAGGCATTTGGTAATTTAACTTTTGCTGGCGCATAAGTTTCGCCGGAAAAGTCTTCTGCTATGCAACATGAAAAATAAGTGGAGCCCCAAAAATCTATTTTTCTATTTCCCGCGCCCGCGCACCTCCTCTAACCCCATATCCATTTCCTGCGTCCTTTCCCGCACCCGCGCCTCTTTCTCTAAATCGTGTTCACGTTTGAAGCTGCCCCCTTTCCATTTCCAGCGTCCTTGCCTCTTTCTCTAAATCGTGCATCTCGTGCATCTCTCTCTTTCTTCATCATCAACTCAGCTGCATTGCCTTCTTACAACCCTCTTTCTTTTTTGCATTAGTGTTTGGGGTTTGATTTCTTCCACCAGCGTCGACGCGTTTGATTTCCATCATCTCGTTCTGGTGCGTTTGATTTCCAACGCTCCAAACCCTACTAGCGACCAGGCAGGTATGCTGCTTCTTCTTTTCTCTTTCTCCCCTTTCACTTCTCTAATGTCGCCTCTCTCTCATACCACCATTGAATGGTGGCAGCGATGAGCGAAGGAATCGAAACCCAAAACCCCTTTTTCAATTTCTGATGCTATACATCAACCCAAAACCCTAATTTCGTCTTCTGATTCCCTTTTTCTGCACGGCACAGGTCTTGATTTCTGTTAATGATTGATCTATTTGTTTCCTTTTATCAGTCCATGGATCCGCAACCCGAACCTGTGAGCTACATCTGTGGAGGTACACTACATTTCCTCTTCTTCTTCTTGAAAATGTTATTGACATGTTTCTTTCAAAGTTCCAATAGATTAATGGAGATAATTTCTTACCAGCTGATTACTGAACTGGTGCAGACCATCGGTCGGACATCCTAAGGAGAAATGTTGTAATCGGAAGTGATGACATAGCAACCATGAATTAGGAAAAAGGGAACATGGAATTTAATTCAGTTCAGATTTTTAAATATGCTTGGGGTTTGGGAATGAAATACTTGATCCATATGAGGCTTTGGTCAGGTTAAAGGACTGGATTTGTTTATATACATCTATTAGATCTGAATTTTGGTAGACATAACTAATCAATGAACTTTAGTTATATGTATATGGTGGGGACATTGGACTCCACAAATATGCCATGAATACTGCATTTATAAAGGCAGAGGAAGTGGGGACTCTCTAACAGATGGAGAATGGAGATGATTCAGATTTCAGACTCCTAAATACCAATTTTACTATTCTATTCTATTCAACATTTAAGAACTGATATAAAATGTGATGGAAAGTTTTGTGGCCTAGCCGACTGGCAATAATGGTGCATTTCTATATAAGGTAGTCAATGAACATCTATCCTCATAGCCAATTAAACTCAAAAGTAAATCCAAAATTGTGTTTCCCTCCTTTTTTTTCACGATGATGACTGTACTCACAAGAACCAACTTCGCTAGAACTAGATTTTCTGGAAGGGTGGGTGGTGTGGTGTTGTGCTTTGGAGTGTATCAGTTCCATCCTTTTTGTTTGTGCAATTATTTTATGGGATGTGCTTTGTTTTTTGAAGTTTATTTTGTAGTTGTTGCTGTGGAGTGCTGGGGCCATGCGGTCATCTCTGTTGTCCAGCTGCTGAGCTCTTTTGTTTAGCAGAGATCAGAAGTGTCGTGCTCTGCCTGGGGTGCTCTTGTTTCCGGTCTCATCTATAGCAGCCCAGTACTCAGTCCTTTATGCTTTGACCAGCCAACCAACTTGAACTAGATCCAAAATTTTCAGGGATCAGCTATGTATTTCCAATCCGATTAATAAATGGGTCGGGTGTGAACGAGCCTGACCTGATCTATTGCGCATCTCAGATCCTGGTTGTGTCTAAGCCCTGGCCATGGAAACCATTTTCTGCACTTGGCTGATGAACTATCTGTAGAGGGTTGTTCTTTCTCGCACTAGCAACTTGCAAGGATGGCAGCTTTAATATATTCATAGGAAATAGAGTAGTAATATGAGAGGCTTTGGGGATTGGACAATGGTCCATGCACAATAATCTCAGAGAAACCTTTGGTCAGGTTTATATTTATGCATCTATTCTGTTTCATGAATCAAAGGAAAACAAACACCTCTGCATCTCAATAGTGTATTTTTTTTTGTTGTTTTGAAAATGAATCTTTATTTATTTTTATTTTTTTGGGTAGAATCAACATCTCAATAGTTGGGGTCCATTTGGATCTTCATAAAGCAAGTGAAGCTAACCTGGTTTGTGCATAAATCAGCATTAATGCGTTTGGATGACCTTTTGGTGTGATTTGGGGAAAACTGATGCGCTTTTGGAGGTGTCCCTCTCTTTTACTTCAGTTTTGGGTGAGGCCCAAATGAAATGGGGTTTATTTGTTCTTGTTGTTATGGTTATCTGTGCTTGATCATTGATTTTTATGTGTTTTGGGGTTAGGAAATGCACGAACTTTTTTGTTTTGTGTTAAGAGTTCTTTTCATTTATATGGTATTTTGCACATGCAGTCATTCTTATGATAAATACAGATTTGTCGAATGGTCCTGATTCCATGTTGGACACGAGCAAATGCTTCATAGATATCACTTAGTTTATGTTGGATTTTCTCTTTTCTTGTTCTTCCTTTGTTTATGTTCTCCTTGAAGTTTTTTTCTTTTTTTCAATGATGGTTGTGTTTGGAAAATCAGGTAAGGAATCAACCAGCCACCTGGGATGTAGTTCTGATGATGAAACCAACCAAATTATTAAGGCTGTATATGAAAGTATCCAAGGGTAGCATAAAGCTGGACCTTCTTCACAGAATGTTACTGCATTAGAATTTGGCTTCTGCTTTTGTTCTGTCAAAAGCACCAAACTTCACCATGCCATTAAAGACCACAACTGCTCTTTGCAAAAATCTCTAGGTATAATCTTTGCTCTTTATTTTATTTTTTTCCATTTTCATGTGTGGTCGCATAAGATATTATTAAGAGTTGTGGTCATCAACATTTTTTTGAGTCTCCGCGGTCCTTTTTCAGGTGGAAAGAGATAAAGCATGACAATACAGTTACCTGGTTAGCATTTTGGAATGATCCAATCAATCCAAAAGAATTCAAGTATGTCTTCTTAGCAGCAAGCAGTTACTTGAAAGGACAGAGTGACAGAGAAATACGAGAAAGCAAGGATGTTGAAGGCAAGTTTTGTATATGGTTTTTATTTGTGAAATTGGTGATAATTTGTGTTTTTTGCTGTTGATTCTCAGAAGAATTGGAAGTTACAATGGACACGCAATATCTTTTACCCCATAACTTTATGTGCAGGACTACATTGATGGCATTAGAGCGACATACACAAAGGATTTTGCGAGCAAGGATCTAACCAAGCGACAAATAGTTGTAGCTACATATCTCATTGATAAGCTAGCTCTTAGGGCGGGCAATGAGAAGTTAAAGTCTAATTGCCCATGTTAGACCCCGACCCAGACCAAGTCGATTAGTGTGCTATTAGTATGTGTTTAGTCCTAAGTGAGCTTAGTTGTTGTTGGGTTAGAAGTAATTAGTTTTAGTCTTGGACATAGCTTTGGGAATTTTGAGAACGTTCAGTATTAATTAGACACACTCAGGAAGGCCTGAGTGCACGTGTAAGCTTGGGAAGATCGTATCGATTTCCGTGTGAGTGTGATTTTGATTTCATTTGAATGATGTTTCGACATGTTGCAACTTTCGTTTTAAGCACATTCATGTTTGAAGCCCAAAAACCCATGTTTTGGCCCAAAGAGGGTAAAATTGTCTTTCTTGCACAAAATCTGGACACAATTTTCGAGATCTCAAAACCATGTCAAAAATATACTTTTTGGAAACTAGATTTTTCGACGATCGTTTTATCCTTCTTCGTCGAAGTCATCCAAGGCTCCCAAGATCGTGTTTTGAGCACTTCAAGTTCAGCTAGTTGGGGCCCATTTTCCTCACTTAAGCCCCATCTCCCCCTCTTTTCAATCACTTTACCAAATCTCTGCAAGTTCTTGACCTAGGGCTGAAATCCCTCTTGTTTCTTTCCATCTTCCTCACCTTGCATGTCATAGCTAGAGATCACCAAAGGAAATTCTAAGAATATCATCTTCTTCATCTCTTTGCAAGCTTTCCATTGATGCAAGCTTATTGGAGTTTCTTGTGGCTCAAGCCCTACATTTTCTTCCTCCTCTCTTGTTTGACCTTCTCTAGGTAAGAGCTTCCACTCATAATTTTCATGGAGTTATTTTGGTCCCTTAAGATCTTGTTTTTCAATTGAAAACCCCTTTTTATGAAAATGGGTTCTTTGCTTTCATTGTGTTAAGTTTGGTATGGTTTCTCTTGGGTTTTCATGTAGTGTTGGCTTAGCTTTTGAGTGAAGTGCTTGGAGAGGATTTTTAGCATTTGGGCAAGGCAAGTAATCTCTATAGGACCATCGTGCATGTGTATTTTAAGCTACATTGTTGTTTTTGGAAATTTTGCATATGAAAATGTTTATAAGCTTCATGATCATGTTTTCCTTGGATTGGATGTTTGGGATTGTGAAAAATGTGTATTTTATCCCTTAGAGAGCATGGAGGCTCAGGGAGTGCAGGTGGAATGAAAAATAAGAAGAAGAGAAGAAGGAAATGTGGAAAATCTGCACTGAACTGTACTTCTCGTGCAGTTTCGGTCAGCTGACGGCTAGCCGTAATTCCCATTTCGGCTAACCGCGAGCCAACCGAAATCAGCGGTTCCTTTTCCAGTAGCTGACTTTTGCTTCAGGGTCCTGCGGTCAGCCCTGCGGTTAGCTCACGGCTAGCCGCCAGTTCCCTTGCGGCTAACCGTAAGCCAACCGAAATTATTACGGTTCCTTTTCCAGAGAGCGGCATCAGATCTGGGTTTTCAGCGGTCAGCCCTACGGTCAGCTTACGGCTAGCCGCCAGTTTCTATTTCGGCTGGCCGCAAGCTGACCGAAATTGACCAATTCCTAGTTTTGAAGAAGTTCTGTAAGAGTGAAAACTAGAACATGTTAAGTGACCTTTAGCTTGATATTGTGTACTCGAAACTCGAAATGTCTTGAACTTCCGGGACACCAACTCTATTCCAAATTCCAACATTTGGGCTTCGAATACACAAAGATCAATCAAGGGTCCTCACATGTGCTTGATAGGCTTTGTGTTCGTACCTTAGTTTGATATAATGAATATCATCGTGTACTCCTTTTGAAGTTTAGTACAAGCTAGTTTTGAAAATGTGTTCCAAGAAAAAGGGGATCACTTCCTAAGCGTGTTATGCATATTAATTATGCCCGTGCTAGTCGTGTTCATCGTGTTTCGATAAGTGATTTCCCCCTTTTTTTTATCTCGACGTGTTTAGACCGTGTTTCGCGTGTTTTGTGCATTCATGAATTAAGTAAACACCACTGAGCTTAGACTGCCCTTTCAGTCTGATCCACTGCCTGGGGGTTTTTAAACATGTGGACTGTCTGCAGACTGGTCGTGTATTTATTAGACATCGTGCGTGTCCGGTTCCGCAGCCGGAATTCCCGTCTTTGTGGGAAATCGTGTCGTGCTTATATTATGTATATCGTGCTTGTCGTGCGTGCTTGCTCTTTTCATTATATATAAATGATGGAGAAAGGATGGGCTCTTTGTGGATTGTAACTATTCATGATATATTATGTATTCATGCTAGTTTGTTTTGGTATCTCAGCTTTGTTCGCATTCTTGAAAATGTACTTCAGTTTTGATAGTATTTCATATCAAGGATTTGTTTATATGTTTTCTCTAAATGTTATTATTCATGTTCATGCCTAAATTGATTACCTGTCAAACCGTCGTGTTTGACCCTTGTTTGTTGGTGCCCAGGTGCAGGAGACGTTACCTTTGAGGAGGAGCGTCAGGAGGAGGCTTGTGAGCCAACCCCTATGAGAGAGTGGCAGCCCGACGATGTCATCTAGATGTCGGGCGTGTTCTTGAGTCTCGTCACCTTTTGTAATGGGGTTTCTTTGGGTTATATTTTGGAGAATTGTATTGGCCTCTGTTGGCCTCTTATGGAATTGTAACTAAACTTAATCACTTTCTTGTTCGTCTTATAACTTGAATATTATTGGGGATGCCTTGTTAGCTGCTTCTTTGATACTATGTCGTGTTATTATTTGTCATGGCACCTAAACATTGTAACGGTGCTCATCGTGATGTGTTTTGCTACACGTTTCCGCAAAGCTTGTACGTGTGAGTCAGATTCCTCGTGCCTTTGGGAATCCTCACCGCGGGAACCTGTGGGAAAGTATCATCTACTGCGTCGCGGGCCCGGGATCCGTTCTGGGGTCGCGACAGGACTGGTATCAGAGTGAGACATGTTTCAGGCACTTAAAAGAAACTAGAAAGGTCTTAGGAACGTGGCGAGGATTCGTGAGTTCGATAGATTCGTTCGTATAGGATCTTAGAAACCCTTGTACCATGATTTAGTGTTCTAACTCTTTGTTTTACAGCAATATGCCTCCAAGAAAAGCTCCAAATCATCATGCTTCAGGCAGTAATCATAATGAGTCAGATGCATCTGAGACACCTACAGCCACACAGTTTCAAGAACTTATGCAAGCAATGATAGCACAGCAAAGACAGGCTAATGAAAACCAGGCCAGGTTTCAAGAACAGTTGGCTAAGAAAGATGATGAGATGGCATAAGTTCAGAGGCAACTTTTGGAAGTTCTCCAGAACAGGAATGTAGCACCACCCGTGGGTCCACGGATTGTTATTCAGAATAGGGATCCAGACCCTAATGCACTGTTTGAGAAGTTTAGGAAGAGGGCACCGAAGGAGTTTTCGGGAAATGAGGACCCGTTAGTGGCAGATGACTGGCTAGTCAATACCGAGAAGATCTTTGATGCCTTCATGTGCACGGGTGTACAGAAAGTCAACCTCACAGCTTCCTTATTTTATGGGCTTGCAGATAGGTGGTGGCAAACAGTCAAGGACCCATATGCAGTGATGGCTGACGATGAGGCATGGGCAGCTTTCAAGACACAGTTCTAGGACAAATACATCCCCTCTCATGTCAAGAGGCAGAAGGTTATTGAATTCCAGCAGCTTAAACAGGGTAGCATGACGGTTTTAGACTATGTCACCAAGTTCGAAAGATTGGCTAGATATGCCACTGAGTTGATTGATACGGAAAGGAAGAAGATAACCAAGTTTTTGGAAGGGTTGAATCCGATTATCATGAGAGATGTTATAGGAGTAGTACCTCCAGCTACCTATGACGAGGCAGTCAAGCGGGCTTATACTTTTGAGGATATTAACAACATGATTGTTCAGGACAGGAAACAGCAGTATCAGCAGCAGAATCAGAGACAACAACAGGGCAAGAAGCCAAGGCAAGAGCAAGGCCATGTGAGGCAGGGTTGTGGCCATTGTGGCAAGAATCATGAGACACATGAATGTCGTAAGGCCATGGGTGCCCGTTTCAAGTGTGGGGCTATGAACCATGCAATCAAGGATTGCCCACTACTTCAGATTCAAGGGAACAGAAACCAGCAGCAGAGACAAGTAGCTCCTCAGAATCAAGCACCAGTTCAGAATCAGATGAGACCACCTCAGCAGTAGCAACAAGCTAGGCCACCAGCGCAAAATCAGAATGCTCGTCCTCCACAGCAGAACAGATAAGGCCAAGGAAGGCAGAACCAAATACCGAACAGACTACAGATGCATGGACGGTTATACTATCTCAACCGTGCAGATGCTGAAGCTGCAGGAGACGTGGTAGAAGGTAAACTTCTTGTTTGTGGGGTAGAAGCCCAGATTTTATTTGACCCTGGATCCACACATTCATTTTCATCCCCTAGTTTTGCTAAGTTGATTGATGCACCATGTAGTGAATTGGATTACATTCTAGTAGTGACCACTCCAGTAGGGAAAAAAGTTGTGTGTAGAACCCATTACCCTAGTTGTACAGTGTTGTTAGGAGATGTTAATTTACCGGCCAACCTCATAGTTTTGGACATGCATGATTTTGATGTCATTTTAGGCATGGATTGGTTAGAAGCATATCATGCCACTATGGATTGTTTTAGTAAGACCATCACATTCAGATTCCAAGGACCACAGGCAGAGTTGATATTTCAGGGAAACAGGAGAAAGTCTCAAGCAGGGTTTATTTCAGCGTTGAAGGCAAGCAGATTAGTTCAAGGTGGGTGTCAGGCATTTATTGCGTTTATCACGGAGGATAAACAGTCCCAAGGGGTGGAGGATATCCCCATTGTGTGTGAATTTCCGGACGTTTTTCCAGAAGAAATCCCGGGTTTACCACCAATTAGAGAAGTTGAGTTTACAATTGAGCTCCTTCCAGGGACAGCTCCGATCTCGATTGCACCATATAGGATGGCTCCGGCAGAAATGGGTGAGCTAAAGCTCCAATTGCAGGACTTGTTGAGCAAAGGTTTTATTAGGCCAAGTGTTTCACCTTGGGGTGCACCGGTGTTGTTTGTGAAAAAGAAGGATGGAAGCTTGAGAATGTGCATTGACTACAGGAAGTTGAACCATGTGACCGTGAAGAACAAGTACCCTTTGCCAAGGATAGATGAATTGTTTGACCAATTGCAGGGAGCAGCCTATTTTTCCAAGATAGACTTGAGGTCAGGGTACCATCAGTTGAGAGTTAGAGACTTAGATGTTCAGAAGACAGCCTTTAGAACAAGATATGGCACTATGAGTTCTTAGTGATGCCCTTTGGTTTGACAAATGCACCCGCAATCTTTATGGCGTTGATGAACAAGGTCTTTGCGCCTTATTTGGATCACTCTACAGTAGTGTTCATTGATGATGTCCTTGTGTATTCTAAGAGTAAGAAGGAGCATGAAGAACATTTGAGGACAGCGTTGCAGCTCTTGAGAGACAACCAGTTATATGCAAAACTCAGTAAGTGTGAATTCTGGTTAGAGCAAGTTGCTTTTCTAGGCCACATCATCTCCAGAGAAGGTTTAGCAGTTGACCCAGCCAAGATAGAAGCAGTTGTTAGTTGGGCAAGGCCAAGCAGTGTGACAGAAATTAGAAGCTTTTTGGGGTTAGCAGGCTACTACAGAAGATTTGTCCAAGGTTTTTCGTCCATCGCAGCCCCGTTGACAAAATTGACTCGGAAGAATGCCCCATTTGTGTGGACCTATCAGTGTGAAACCAGTTTTCAGGAGTTGAAAGGAAGGTTAACCACAACTCCAATCCTTACATTACCATCGGGCAACGACGGATTTATTGTTTATACAGATGCTTCGAATGTGGGACTGGGTTGTGTATTCATGCAAGAAGGCAAGGTAATTGCTTATGGCTCGAGACAGTTGAAGGACCATGAGAAGAACTATGCGACTCACGACTTGGAGTTGGCAGCAGTTGTTTTCACAATGAAGATGTGGAGACATTACCTCTACGGAGAGAAGTTTGAGGTCCATTCAGATCATAGAAGTTTACAGTATTTGTTCTCGCAGAAAGATTTGAACATGAGGCAGAGAAGGTGGATGGAGTATATCAAAGATTATGACTTTCCAATCAAGTATCATCCAGGCAAAGTGAATGTGGTAGCAGATGCGTTGAGCAGAAAATCAGTAGTCATGGCAAATTTGAGAGGAATGGGTGTCTTACAGCAGTTCGAAGAGTTGGGTGTAGAGGTACAAACCCTAAGATTGGGTGCGATGTTAGCGAATATGACAGTTTCAGAACCTACCTTCATCCAAAAGATCAAGGAAAATCAATTGCAAGACCCAGACTTGGCCAACATAGTAGAAGTTATTGCAGAATGTCCCGATTTCAAGATGGTGAATGGAATAGTGTATTTTCGTGACCGGTTGTGTGTGCCAAATGTGGATGATTTGAAGAATGAGATAATGAACGAAGCTCATAGCACGAGATATTCTATGCATCCGGGTAGCACGAAGATGTACCATAATTTGAAGAATAGATTTTGGTGGAACAACATGAAGAGAGAGATAGCAGCTTTTGTGTCTCGTTGTCTAACTTGTCAGTTGATCAAGGCAGAGCATCTGAAGCCTCCAGGCTTGTTACAGCCTTTGGAAATTCCGGAGTGGAAATGGGAGCACATCACCATGGATTTTGTTTCCGGTTTGCTTAATACCAAGAAGGGGAATAATGCAATTTGGATCATTGTGGATCGTCTGACGAAGTCTGCTCACTTCATTCCAATGAAGACAGGGAACATGATGCATATGGCACCATTGGCGAAGTTATTTGTTGATGAGATTGTTAGTAAACATGGTCAACCCGTCTCCATTATTTCAGACAGGGACAGTAGATTTGTTTCAAAGTTTTGGAAAACTCTTCATGAGTCGATGGGTACCAAGCTCCAGTTTAGCACAGCTTATCATCCTCAGACCGATGGTCAGTCAGAGAGGACGATACAGACTCTCGAAGACATGTTGCGTGCTTGTGTATTGGATTTTAAGATTCAGTGGGATGAGTGTTTACCGCTTTGTGAATTTGCATATAACAATAGTTACCATTCTAGCATCGGTATGGCACCTTTTGAGGCACTTTATGGTAGAAGATGCAGAACTCCGGTTTGCTGGGAAGAAGTCGGTGAACGCAGTTTCCATGGACCGACGATAGTTGGAGAGACAAGTGACAAGGTCAAGCTGATTCAAGAGCGTTTGAAGATCGCCCGAAGTAGGCAGAAGAGTTATGCAGACACTCGCCGAAGAGAATTGCAGTTTCAAGTGGGTGACAAGGTGTTTTTGAAGGTCTCACCAACTAGAGGGACTTTGAGGTTTGGGCAGAAGGGCAAATTGTCTAGAAGGTTTATTGGTCAGTATGAGATTTTGAGTAAGATTGGAGATGTAGCTTATAGACTTGCGTTACCGCCGGAATTCTCCGGGGTGCACAATGTATTTCATGTTTCTATGCTCAAGAAGTATGTCTCTAGTCCTGCACATATTCTACAGCATGAACCTTTAGAGATTCGGGAAGATGCCTCGTATGTGGAAAGACCGATCAAGATCATTGACACCAAAGAGCAAGAATTGAGAAATCGGACTATTCATTGGGTCAAGGTACTTTGGGAAAATCACGAGCCAGAGGAAGCCACCTGGGAATTGAGAGAGCAAGTGCAGAGGAAGTTTCCACAGCTTTTACCAGAGGTAATTGTTTGATTTATTTGGTGGACCAAATATCCTAAGGGGTGGAGGATGTTAGACCCCGACCCAGACCAAGTCGATTAGTGTGCTATTAGTATGTGTTTAGTCCTAAGTGAGCTTAGTTGTTGTTGGGTTAGCAGTAATTAGTTTTAGTCTTGAACATAGCTTTGGGAATTTTGAGAACGTTCAGTATTAATTAGACACACTCAGGAAGGCCTGAGTGCACGTGTAAGCTTGGGAAGATCGTATCGATTTCCATGTGAGTGTGATTTTGATTTCATTTGAATGATGTTTCGACATGTTGCAACTTTCGTTTTAAGCACATTCATGTTTGAAGCCCAAAAACCCATGTTTTGGCCCAAAGAGGGTAAAATTGTCTTTCTTGCACAAAATCTGGACACAATTTTCGAGATCTCAAAACCATGTCAAAAATATACTTTTTGGAAACTAGATTTTTCGACGATCGTTTTATCCTTCTTCGTCGAAGTCATCCAAGGCTCCCAAGATCGTGTTTTGAGCACTTCAAGTTCAGCTAGTTGGGGCCCATTTTCCTCACTTAAGCCCCATCTCCCCCTCTTTTCAATCACTTTACCAAATCTCTGCAAGTTCTTGACCTAGGGCTGAAATCCCTCTTGTTTCTTTCCATCTTCCTCACCTTGCATGTCATAGCTAGAGATCACCAAAGGAAATTCTAAGAATATCATCTTCTTCATCTCTTTGCAAGCTTTCCATTGATGCAAGCTTATTGGAGTTTCTTGTGGCTCAAGCCCTACATTTTCTTCCTCCTCTCTTGTTTGACCTTCTATAGGTAAGAGCTTCCACTCATAATTTTCATGGAGTTATTTTGGTCCCTTAAGATCTTGTTTTTCAATTGAAAACCCCTTTTTATGAAAATGGGTTCTTTGCTTTCATTGTGTTAAGTTTGGTATGGTTTCTCTTGGGTTTTCTTGTAGTGTTGGCTTAGCTTTTGAGTGAAGTGCTTGGAGAGGATTTTTAGCATTTGGGCAAGGCAAGTAATCTCTATAGGACCATCGTGCATGTGTATTTTAAGCTACATTGTTGTTTTTGGAAATTTTGCATATGAAAATGTTTATAAGCTTCATGATCATGTTTTCCTTGGATTGGATGTTTGGGATTGTGAAAAATGTGTATTTTATCCCTTAGAGAGCATGGAGGCTCAGGGAGTGCAGGTGGAATGAAAAACAAGAAGAAGAGAAGAAGGAAATGTGGAAAATCTGCACTGAACTGTACTTCCCGTGCAGTTTCGGTCAGCTGACGGCTAGCCGTAATTCCCATTTCGGCTAACCGCGAGCCACCCGAAATCAGCGGTTCCTTTTCCAGTAGCTGACTTTTGCTTCAGGGTCCTGCGGTCAGCCCTACGGTTAGCTCACGGCTAGCCGCCAGTTCCCTTGCGGCTAACCGTAAGCCAACCGAAATTATTACGGTTCCTTTTCTAGAGAGCGGCATCAGATCTGGGTTTTCAGCGATCAGCCCTACGGTCAGCTTACGGCTAGCCGCCAGTTTCTATTTCGGCTAGCCGCCAGCTGACCGCAAGCTGACCGAAATTGACCAATTCCTAGTTTTGAAGAAGTTTTGCAAGAGTGAAAACTAGAACATGTTAAGTGACCTTTAGCTTGATATTGTGTACTCGAAACTCGAGATGTCTTGAACTTCCGGGACACCAACTCTATTCCAAATTCCAACATTTGGGCTTCGAATACACAAAGATCAATCAAGGGTCCTCACATGTGCTTGATAGGCTTTGTGTTCGTACCTTAGTTTGATATAATGAATATCATCGTGTACTCGTTTTGAAGTTTAGTACAAGCTAGTTTTGAAAATGTGTTCCAAGAAAAAGGGGATCACTTCCTAAGCGTGTTATGCATATTAATTATGCTCGTGCTAGTCGTGTTCATCGTGTTTCGATAAGTGATTTCCCCCTTTTTTTTTATCTCGACGTGTTTAGACCGTGTTTCGCGTGTTTTGTGCATTCATGAATTAAGTAAACACCACTGAGCTTAGACTGCCCTTTCAGTCTGATCCACTGCCTGGGGGTCTTTAAACATGTGGACTATCTGCAGACTGGTCGTGTATTTATTACACATCGTGCGTGTCCGGTTCCGCGGCCGAAATTCCCGTCTTTGTGGGAAATGTGTCGTGCTTATATTATGTATATCGTGCTTGTCGTGCGTGCTTGCTCTTTTCATTATATATAAATGATGGAGAAAGGATGGGCTCTTTGTGGATTGTAACTATTCATGATATATTATGTATTCATGCTAGTTTGTTTTGGTATCTCAGCTTTGTCCGCATTCTTGAAAATGTACTTCAGTTTTGATAGTATTTCATATCAAGGATTTGTTTATATGTTTTCTCTAAATGTTATTATTCATTTTAATGCCTAAATTGATTACCTGCCAAACCGTCGTGTTTGACCCTTGTTTGTTGGTGCCCAGGTGCAGGAGACGTTACCTTTGAGGAGGAGCGTCAGGAGGAGGCTTGTGAGCCAACCCCTGTGAGAGAGTGGCAGCCCGACGATGTCATCTAGACGTCGGGCGTGTTCTTGAGTCTCGTCACCTTTTTTAATGGGGTTTCTTTGGGTTATATTTTGGAGAATTGTATTGGCCTCTGTTGGCCTCTTATGGAATTGTAACTAAACTTAATCACTTTCTTGTTCGTCTTATAACTTGAATATTAATGGGGATGCCTTGTTAGCTGCTTCTTTGATACTATGTCGTGTTATTATTTGTCATGGCACCTAAACATTGTAACGGTGCTCATCGTGATGTGTTTTGCTACACGCTTCCGCAAAGCTTGTACGTGTGAGTCAGATTCCTCGTGCCTTTGGGAATCCTCACCGCGGGAACCTGTGGGAAAGTATCATCTACTGCGTCGCGGGCCCGGGATCCGTTCCGGGGTCGCGACAGCCCATGCACATGCTGGTTGAACAATTATTTTATGATCTTATGGATGTGCGCATGTGTGTGGTTTTTTTAGTAATGTTCTTTGTAAGTTGATCTACTTCGACCCATATAAAATATGGTGGGTTAGACCTCAAAGTGACTTAATTCATGTTTGAATAAGGAGCTGAGTTTGGGACAGCAAGGAAAGGAGAGTTAGCATTAATGAATTTTCTCTTTTACCTTCTGCTTTTTTATTTTGTTTTCCACATGCTTCAGTTCGGGTCTGAAACTGATAACTTTATATTCTAGGAACCACCACCTCCATGCTCTTTTCTCACTGGCAGTAAAAGTTCCCTTTTTGATATCAACAAAGTGCCTAAATTTGTCATATATTTCACAAATTTGTGCCTTTTGCAATTGATTTTTCTTCCGCAGGATGATGATGAGGCTGATACAGTTGGTTGTTGCACTCTGAAAGTTGAAAATGTCACGTTAGTCTCTCCGAATAAGTTACAGGTAAGAGATTGGATTTTCTGGCTATTTTTTTTAAGTGTTTATATGATTTTAGTCAAAAGATTCCTTGGGTGAACCATTAATCACTTAATTATGGATTCTTCTTCTCTGGAGTGATTTTCTGAGCCTTGGTTCAATGATTATTTGGGTGAGTGATTGATTTATTATTGGTGTTATCTGCTTTCCCATTCAGTTTGTGAGACTAAATGAGTATCTTTGTTTTTGTTGATCAGGAAAAAAGGAAGGGGGAGATCTTTTTGACAAGTTGGACACCAGCATACTCAATGCGCATTTGAAGGAACTGATGCCTGGCCTTACAACAAAAGTTTTTCGTACATACAATGCATCTATTACCTTGGATGATAAGGTAAGATGTAGTGAAATTATGTTTTGGAGGGAAAGTCCTTGAGCTCAGTTTTCAGCTCTAATCTTTATACACTTGTGTCATTCAATTCTTCTCACTTGGAGATATTTCAATACCATATAAGCCCTTTTACAGTGGATTGATGCACTTGTTGGGTGCATAGTGTTCATACTCATATGTGAGTTTCTTAAAGCTCGTGTCAGGTTGTCAGCAACAATGGTGATCAATGGAATCAAATATTAAATCATGCGTAGAAAAATACAACCAAGCGATATTTAGATCAAGGCATAAACAATAAAAAAAAAGTGATATAAGCAAGTTGGATCAAAGGAAAGCAGGCCCACAATGTAGACCAGATCATCTCTCTTAATTTATTCCCATTGTCTGCAATCAGTAAAAGTGCCATCAGATAAACGGCCTGATTTTCTAATTAAAGGGAGAAATGAATGAATGAATGAATGAAAGGAAAGTACAGTCATTAAACAAACCCCCAGTGTATGCTTTTTGGCAAAGAACAGAAAAAGTGACAAACGCTCCTCAATTTATTAGTATCAGATGGATGCTGGACTCTCTTTTGCATCCAATGAATGACACACCACACTTCCTTTCTTTTTTAAAGTAGGTAAGAATTTTTACCCATAAAAACACCTACCTGTTCTGGTATGCTCCAACAGTGACCTACCTGTATCAACCCATATTGATTGTATCAAATACATGTATCAAGGTATCAGCCATATTCATTTAAATGTTCCTACTGAACTTTGAGCTAAATTTGATTCTCAAATAAGGCATTTAAGTTTTAAAATGAGCTCTGTTTAAGCTAATCTGAGCTCAGTCTGTGCCTTATTTGAGCCAAGCTCAATTGAATGTTGCTGGGGTAAAATTGAGCTCAAGTTTTGAAGCTTGAAATGAGTTTGAGTTTGAGTCCAAGCCAAGCTTGAGCTTCAAAATTTGAGGATGAACCGATCGAGCTTGAGAAAAGTGAAGCTTTTGGCTGCTCAGCTTGGCTTGGCTCCTGTTTTAATTCCTGTTTTGGGAGGCTACTTTCCCTTACCACCTATTCCTTACTCCGCCTGAGGTTTCCTTGTTTCCTTCTTTTGTTTTGGCCTGATCCTAGGCTGTGGGATATCAGGGTCGTGGGAAATTCACTCCTTTCTGTTGCTCCCTGTTTTGTATCATTGGTTTCTTTGGCTGCCCAATCTGTGGACTTATTGCTGGCCTGGCTTGTGGGTATTTGCACTGGAACAAAATATATTCCAGTTGTGCCCTCTAGGGAAGCTTGCATCAACAAACCAGGCCTCATTCATTTATATTTATATTTTTTATTTTTCATTTTAACTCCCTTTTAAGCTCTATATTATGCTTTTATAATTCATAAAAGAAATCCATTTTGTATGACTTTCAGGTTAGGGGTGATATAGCAAGGTCATTGATGTACATGGCAGTCCGCTATGGTTTCTATCAACCTGGTGGTAGCCCCCACCTGCAACTCTCTAATTCACCAAGCATTGGTACGTTGTAAAAACTTTGAAACAGTATATGTAAGTCACTATTTTAAGCAATTTGCAAAAGTTTATCTAGGCCATGGGTTAAAGTGAATAATAGTAAAGGGTTCTGTAAATGGTACGTTTTCTTATGTACCATGTGCATGCTTGTGTGCGTATAAAGCAATTGCAAAAGGTAATAATTTCCATAAATGTGTCTTGTTTCTAATCAATGTGGCCACATATAGGAGGGCACAAACAGCCACGAGGAAGTGAACCAGTGAATAGCCTGATTAAGGGAAGTGGGGCCATTTGTGAGAGGGAGGGAGACCTATTTCTCTTGATTATCATACATATGTTATTTTTTTGAAAAAAAATGAACTGTTGCTTTGTGTTAGCTTCATGCGTTTTCTTTGTATGGTAAGTCTAGCTTCTTAGTGAATGAAGTATGAATGACACTGGTTGGTGTAATTAATGGAGTAATGATGAAGAAATTGATGTCTTGATGGATCATGTTATGTTACTACTGAAGGCTGTTTGAAATCCAATTGTTTCTTAGGTTGAATTGGAGGACCCTATTGAGAACATTGGTGCTAAGTTGGTGAGACAAGCTGCAGCAAAGACCAATGACTTGGCTGGGGATGGCACTACTACTTCTGTTGTTCTTGCACAAGGTCTGATTACTGAAGGTGTTAAGGTCTGTGATATATTTCTCTTCCATGATTGTTGCTGAACCTGAGGAGTATTTGTTTCCCCTCTTTTTTTTTGAGAAATTCCAGCATTTTTGTAGTACTAATTAGAAGCCAATGATCTGTCAGGTGATTGCAGCGGGTGCAAACCCTGTTCAGATCACTCGTGGCATTGAGAAAACCACCAAAGCTCTGAATGTGCCTACAGCTGGTCTAAGAACAATAGAAGGGAGATGCGCTGTTGGTGACTCTAACCGGTAAGAATAAAGTGCCTGTGTATGTGTGCATGCTTTAATTGGAAATCATGTTTACAGATTTCCCAACATAATTACCATAATTTTCCATTTAGAATAAAACTGTATTTTGGTTGGAAGCTTGCAATCTATATAGCTAGATTTTTAATGAGGGTTAAATCTCCATTTACTTGTATATCTCTTATTTATTTCTGCTAGTATTCAGATCTGAAAGACATTTGTTGGCTAGATTCTGTAGTACCTATTTAATGTTATACTATTTAGAAAGATATCAATTCAGATTACAAAGTGAGACACAATAATAAACCAGAAGCCAAATTCCTGCAACTACCAAAATCATCTTCGGCTAACAATGTTCTCTGTGGTGAACTGACTAACCCCTGACTATGTTTGCCTCTCCATGATCGCAACCAACATCATGCAACAGAGTTGGAAGATGCTCATTGTTGCAACCGCAAGGTTCTGGGTTCAGCATGTGTTGTCACTTTTTTTTGTTTTTAAGAAGTGTTGTTAATTGTCAGAGTGCCTGAGATGCACTTTTTGAAAGTTGTTGAATGCTAATAGTTTTGAGAGTGATAATTTTTTATTTTTTTTATTTTTACTAGACTGGATCAGTGGTCGGAGAGTGATATTCTCAATGTGAGGACCAGGGACCGATCCATGGTTTCTCTAGTGAAACCAAGGTGCTTGCCACTGCTGAACTATCAGTGATTTGGCATTTTGAATTTATAATTGGAACACTTACCAACAATGTGAAATAGGCTTAAACTGATAGAGAGTTTAACTTGGAGTCACAGAATCGCAGTACTGTAGTTGGTGGAGGGAGCATAAGGAACCATAGAGGGACTGGCTTCTACAGTTGTATAATATATTAAAGATTATATGCTTTTTCTTCTTCAATGGAGATGAGTCACTGAGTAATAACTTCATGGGGTGTTTGTTATCATATGTCACTCGTATTTTTTCATACTTGTAATTCAGTTTGGGGACATGACTACTTTTAACATGCTGTTATGTGACTACTGTTCCCAAAAGTTGGAACCAGCTGGATTTTCTTATATGCATGTGATATTATTTGATTGAGGCTTTCTGCTTCACCTTGAGGTTTTTTCCTCCTCTCTTTTTTTTAATCCTCAGAGTTGCGCCAGGAACTTTGCTGCTCGTCAATAAATGTCTATTGCTTGTAGTTCAGGTTATAACATTATATTTTATATGATGGACTCATGAAGTATTCGTGATATAGTTGTTATGTTTCTCTCATTGCTTTTATTTGCTAACCTGATTTTACAAGTTCAGCATTTATGATGATAAAGGAAGGAGGCCATAGACTAATCTTATCAAATCCACTTTTCCACCTTAAATATATTCTGAGGTTTTCTTCTATATATATATAGTAAATAATATGGATTTTATTGTCTTCTATTCTGAATATTTTTTGAGTAACTCTTTTTTTAAAGGAAGAATAGGGTACAAAACAGACTAATCTTTTTATTAGTCAATGTATAGCATTGTATCAATGGCCAAAACTCTCTCTCTCTCTCTAGTGATGGGTAGGCTTTGCTATCTTAGTTAAAGTAGATTCAGGATTCAATTTGGCAAGTTATTCAGGAGGATTTGATTTGGCAAGGATTTGATTTGATTTCAGACTCGTGGCCAGCACATGCCTGAGGTAGAGACAGGGAAGGAATTGACTTCACCAAACCATATAGGGGGTTCAAATTACTTCAAAAAACATTATTATTATTATTATTATTATTAGGAAGATGCTAATTTCCTTGATAAACTCAAATGCGAGGAGCAGCTGTCAATTATCTCCCAAATGTTATTCTTGTGTTAAATCCATCCATTATTGATAATAACATCTGACAAGGGAAAATCTCAAGAACATTAAAAAACAGGAGAGAAAAAAAGACTAAACATAACTATATATAATCTATCCTCTACCACTGGCTCAGTATGGGCTATACTGATCGGGGTCATCCAGAGGTAACTCTTTAGTTTTTTATTCTTTGGTCACATTGTCCTTTTCTTCTTCAAACTTTGATTGTTATCTTCAATTTTTTTAATCCTTCTTCAGGTAAGAGACGAGACTTACATGGCCTTTGAGAACATATATCCTGTCCTTACAGAGTTCAGGAAAAGCCAACAATGGTATGTGACTTTACTTTAGATGGTGCTTATTAATGAAATTTGTTATTCATATTAGTTTTAAGAATTACTTATTTGAAGGTATTTTTTCCTCTCTGGATAACAAGAAGGATTCATTAAAGATGGAAACATGGAAGTTTGTGAAAGAGAATAGGAATTAGTCTTTGTATATGAGCAATATATCGATACAAATAAAAGCAAGAAAGAAAAAAAGAAGATTATAGCAATTGGACTAAAGATTCATTATTATTCCTTGCTATGGAAGCATGGAAGCAAATCTTCCTTTTTATCTCCTCCCCTCAATATATGATGAATCTCAATTTGTATAGGTTTACTGTTTACATAATGATTTAATCTTGTTCAGGATCATTCAAAAAGAAGAAGAAGAAGAATATATTATACTTTAGTAGATTCTCCTGGTTTTTAAATTACTCAAAGAGTCCAGACATTGTTTTCCTAGAGTCACTTTCCATGATCATCTCACCTGATCAAGGCTTCCTACAGATCCTTAATTCCTCTCTGACAGCCAGTGTGACTGGAGTCTTTCACCTGACTGGTTTGAGAACACTACTGAAACAGTACTCTTTTCCATTGAACAAAACTCCACTAATAACTGGCTGCACCTATTTTCCCTGTTGTTGCCCCCATCCACATTGAATTACTGAAAGGGTGAGGTTAACACTTAGTCATTTTTTTACTTTAGGTTCTCACTGTTCATTCTATTTTTCGAACACATTAAGTAACCATTTGATTGCAGTTCTGGGAATTCCTTGCTAATTACAGCATACTTCTGTAACCTTATAATATTAGTATCTGAAGCATGCCTGAAGAGATCTGGATTCAGACCCATTGAAGTCCAATCTAGATTTAGATCCAGGACCAGAGTCCTAGCCAAGCCGAGCTCAGATCTAAATTCAAGCCAAACTCAGTCGGGCCCATGTTCCAGATTTCAGTCATAGATTGTTCAATATGGTTCTGTGCCTATCACAAATGGGGGAGTTTTCAAATCATACACTCTCTTTTTTCCTCTAAAATACAGCGAGGACATCTCTTAACATTCCAGTTTTCTATTTCAGTTTGTAGCTTTATTTAAAAACGGCTTATAGATTAAGTAGGATTTTTTATATCCTTCTTTTTATGTATGTGACAGGAGGTCAAACTCTGTTTTAGATTTGAATAATATACCTTCCCCACCCCACCACGCCCCCAAAAAAAAAGCAGCTACAAACTAATGGTCTCAATATGGAAGGGAAATAAACACTACTCTCTCTGTTCCTTATAATAAAGAGAAAGCTCTACCTTCGTCTCTTGTGAAGACGAAGTATGCTGTGTCAAAAAAGGAGCTTCTTAAAGCTTGCTTTTCACGAGAATTACTGTTACTTTCCCGTCACCGTTTCCTCTATATTTTCAGAACGTGCCAGGTGTGCTCTTTTTTCTTACCTTCTGTCCCCCTTCTCTCTCTGATCATTGCCCATGTATGTTCTTGTTTCCATCTTTTGGTTCCCTTATTAATCTTGAAATTCTTAAACATCGCTTTCTCTACATAAAGAAAAGAAAAAATAGCCACTAGCATTATTAATGTTATCCGGATCATTGCTTGGCTCTGAGTCTGATTAAAGTGATAATCGAGACAATTACCCATCCTTTTTTTTTTTTAATGTTCTATTTATATTAGTAGTCTTCTTGTAAGACTACTATGTTGTCATTTTATAATGTTTCCTTGCCAAAAGCCACTGGAAATTACTCGACATGTCTGGTGGCCCTTTTTTCTCTTAAAGGGACCCATTTGAATGCACCCAACTGACAAGTGATATGGCAATCCATGGAGAAATCGCTGCTTATTTCTATTGTACTGTGTTTGTTGCAGCATGAATAAGCCAGAGATATACTGTGCAATCTTCTGTATTTCCACCATTTCTTACCCAAACTGCTTTGTGCTTGTTTTTGCTATGACTTAAAAACCATCTGATTAGCAATTTGGCAGTCAAAGCATCTGCATTGATTTCAAGTGCATGTGCCCGCGTACAGCTCATGCATAATATCAAAGATCAGTGTCTTACTTCATTTGTGAATTTCTTTGTTTCTTAGCAGAGACAGAGGCAAGAAATATCTCACCCCTATTACTGAAACAGCGCCATACGGTCGCCGTATTGATGGTGCGGCAGAGCCCCCAATTGGACTGGAAGATATGCTGCTTTTCGCTCTCAAATGTATTCTTCCCGCGACTGAGAGACCGGCTGGACATTCGAACAGTATTTGAAGAGCAAGTTTTCTTGTAGTGTGTCAGCATTTTTTTTAATTTTGTAATGGTAATGGTAAAGTGCTTTCAATGTTGAAAGGATGTTTGAATATTAATATGAAGTGGAATGAATTTTCTTGTTTCATTTTTTGATGATTTTGGAATGGAAATGGATCTTGGGTGTGTACAGTAGTAGATTTGGTCTTGGATAATGGAATTAGCTATTTCAATTTATTCATGTGACACAGGTTGGAAGTTGTAATGAACTGATGTATATACAGGAAAAGAAAATTAAAAATCAAATAAATAAAAAAATTTATTAAAAAAAAATTCCCGGCAAGATATACGCCGGCAAAAAAAATTATAATTTTTTTTTCGTAATTTGTAAATCTTTTCCCGGCGCAAAATAATGCCGGCAAAAGTTTTCTATGAAAAATGAACATCTTTTCCCGGTGAAAAATAACGCCGGCAAAAGTTTTCTACAAAAAATAAACATCTTTTTTCGGCGCAAAAAAATGCCGGCAAAAGTTTTTTATGAAAAATAAACATCTTTTCCCGGTGCAAAAAAACGCCGGCAAAAGTTTTTTAAAGTTTATTATTGAAAAAATAAGTCTTTGTCCGGCGAAATAAACCTCCTTTTCCGGCGAAATAAAACGCCGGCAATGGATAGATTTTTCCTGGCGCTACCTTTTTTTCGCCGGCAAATGGTATTACTGGCGTACCTTTGCCGACGCCTTGCCGGCGCAAGAGAAATCGCCGGGAATAGTTTTTCCCGGCGTTTTATGGACCTTTCCCGGCGCTTATTTAGCGCCGGCAAAAGTGCACATTGTTGTAGTGCAATCCCCAAAAGGATAGTTAAAAGTTCCCAAAATATTACGTCTCTCTCTAAGCAATTAAATGTCTAAACGACATCATCAGCACGCCACTCAACTAGACGTTGTGGTTCACCGACCGCCTCCTCAAGCTCCGCCTCGGGATAGACAATGTCCTGACCTGAGTACCAAAGAGTGGGTCAAACACGACGGTTTGACAAATGGGTGAAGAGACATTACAATATAATAATAAATGAGTTTACCTTCAAAAGCATTTAAACCTGTTTAAATAACAATTTCCATAAAAGAGATAAATCGTTTATTCAAATACAAGTATGCATTGTAAAACATATAAAGGTAACCAAGGAATCGAGAAATGAGCAAGATGGCAACCACACGAAGCTAAGTCCTCTATTACCAAAGTGACAAAGCAATATCAAGGCGTTGATTTCAGTCACACAAGGTGAGGAGAAACAACGAAATATATACATATATATAATATACGGGACATGACCACGGTAGCGAGCCGGGAATCGGGAACCACGGTAGCAATTCGGGGTATCGGAACAAGACCACTGTAATAATCGAGTAGGGGGATCCAAACTGCAGCTGGCGAGACAAGAGAGGGATCTCCAAGTCGGTGGATCAGACCAACAGGGTTATCCAAGCTTAGTGGTGCCGACTCATAGGTCAAATGACAAGAATAAAACAAGTATGAAATACATCAAGTGCAAGTACATAAATAAACGGGACGGGGTGCTCAAAGGCACAACTGTCATATCAATCGGGGCATGCTTATCAGGATTAACAAAATGCTACAAATTCAATTTCAGTATTTTCGGGAATGCATAAGAAATTCGGGAATAATGAAATACAAATGAACTTTCGAAATCTCAAGACAAGTATCGGGGTTCAAGATTTGTTTAAGGTGAATAGGGGGTCCCGCATGTCGATTTAATAACAACTTGGTACTCTTTGAATTGGGGACATTCCGGGCTCCTTATAAACCTTAAGATTCTCAAAACTTCAAATGAAATCTTTGTGATGTGGTTTCTTTCTCAAATGGCCTCATACATTGCCTAGTAAATCTCCCTGACATAGAGGGGTTCTCAATGAATATTCCCAAAACGTTTAAACAATTCATCATTGTCCCAAACATAACCCTTGACAGACAGAGCACATCGCTCGAGCGCTAGAGCGAGGTGGTCTCTGGGAGGGTTTGTTCGAGCGAAATCGGGTTCGTTCGAGCGAACTCGTCTAGTTCGGGTTGGCTCGAGCAAGCAATCCGTGCGCTCGAGATAACCACTTTCTGGAATGAGTTTTGGGAGGGTTCGCTCGAGCAAACTGTCCTCTGGAATGGTTCGGACCCTTTTTTGGACACTTCACCCGAGCGAACTGTCCAGAAACTGGTTTCGGGACATTTCTGCTCTTCCCCTTTTCCTCTTCTTACATTATTACCCTTTGAGCCTAATTTCTACATCAAAATGGGAGGCTCAAAACTGTCGCGACCCAGGAACGGACCCCGGGCCCGCGACATGTTGATTGATGATTGTTTGTTTTCCCACAGGTTCCCGCGGTGAGGATTCCAGAGACACGCGAAATCTGTCTCACATGATCAAGTTTGCGGAAGCGTGTGGCAAATCACATCAAGATAAGCACCAATAAATTTTTAAGGGCTATGACGAATAATAACAAGACATAGTATCAAAAGAAAGGAGTAAACATGACATTCCCATCAAGATTCAAGTTATGAGACTAACACAAAAGTAAGTTAAGTTTTAGTTACATCCCATAAGAGGCCAACAGAGGCCAATACAATTCTCAAAATAATAAAAGAGCCCAATGACAAAATGTAGCGAAACTCAAGAACCCGCCCGACGTCTAGATGACATCGTCGGGTCACCACTCTCTGACTAGGGGTGGCTCAAGAGCCTCCTCCGAACGCTCCTCCTCAAAGGCAACGTCTCCTGCACTTGGGCACCAACATACAAGGGTCAAACACAACAGTTTGGCAGGTAATCAATTTAGGTACAAGCATGAAACACTAAACGTTCTACGAAGAACATAAAAGCAAATCCCTGATTTGAAATACCACAATGACTGAGATACATTTCCGAGAATACATAACAAAGCTGAGTTACTAAAACAAACTAGCATAAGTACATATAATATCATGAATAGTTACAATCCACAAAGAGCCCATCCTTTCTCTATCATTTATAATGAAAAGAGCAAGCACACACGACAAGCACGATATACATAATATAATCACGACACGATTCCCACATATACGGGGATTTCAGCCGCGGAACCGGACACGCACGATGTGTAACGCCACAATTTCGGATACCGATAAAGTCGTTCGAATATCCGAAGTTGGCGCGCTACTTCCCGGAAAATCCGAGAACTTCCAAGATCGTAGGCCGCAGTGAGGTCCAATTTAAAACTTTTGGACGATATACTAACATTAGTTAAATTGCAGAAGCCTAGCAAGTAATGTGGAAGCAATGAGTATCAACATATATGTATTAAATGAGAGCTGAACAGCAGTCTAGTTTAAAGGATGTTAAATGTTAAGAGCAAATGTTAATTACATTTATGATAACTACCCGGCTCACTACAAAATTTCTCTCAAAGCCCAAAATAAAGTAAACTCTCAAAACCCTGGTAATAGTTCTCCACCCTCCGGCTCGACATCGAGGTCGGCTGGGCCCCACGCGAACTCTCCAGCTACGGGCGCTTCTACGAGCGCAAGCGCATCCTCTGCAATCTCTGGGTCAAGGCCTAAGCAACAAAGATGGGTCAGATCTAGAAGATCTGGCAAGTCACAGTATACTAATAACAAAGGACATATATATCAAATGAATAGAGACAGGTATATAAATTAAAGAGTAACAAGGTAAATGAACTAGGCAGTTGAGCAAGATAAGCATAAGGAATCAGGTAGAATTACAACATCTAATCTACTACAACATGGCACATTCACACGAGCTGGAATACCGCGGGATATTATGCCGCGGCCCTCCCATACTGAACACAGTTGCGGCGGGGAATCTCACCAGTGCTGGGAATTACTAATCCCGCAAATCACTCATCAATCTCATCACACTCATCACTCAAAGACTGGACCCGGTATCACACCGTCCGTCTTAACAACACAGCTCATCATGATAGCCTCTCAACACTCATAATAGCTCCTACCGGGGATGATCAGTCCACAGGCTGAGCTTAAATCAACCGAGTGAATGTCTATGCCGACTCAAGAATAACTCTAAGGGTTTGTGTCTGTCTAGGCTTTGTCTTGCGTGAACAAGGTCCTAATCAAGTCTCTAAGAGGTTCATATATCAATTCAGTCCATGGATTATAATCCAAGTCCAAGCCCACTCGTTGGATCCTTACCAAGGCCCATCAATCATATGGCCTGGTCTAAAACAGTCCAAACGAGGCATCATATCCATTTCTACTGATAAACAACTCATTCTAATCCATAAGGAGTTATAATCCCAATATAAACTACCTCTCCAGTCTAAGGGTACACATATCCATACCTAGGCCCAATAAGGGCCCGCCTAGCCACAGACAAGGGTCAGTGTTCTCCAAATCATACTATCGGGTCACCTCTAGATATCCTAGGTTCAGGTCATTCATTTCCATTAATTAACAATTAACAGCTACACTAAAAGATCTAAGAATGATAGTAATAAATAAGGTGAAGTGTGAACTTCAATATGAGAATCAATATGGAAATACAACAGTCCAATCCTAGGTAATGGACCGCATTTAGGTTCAGGTCCATCTCCGGTAATTAGATCCCTAAATGGAGTCTTAGATGCCAAAGGGTACTGTGTTTGGTGCTCCTGAGGTTACGGGCATCATTGAAAACGTTTAAGGCTCTAATCATCTTAGATTAAACGACCAAGACCCTAATCGGTGGGCCCCACGAGTCTAGGTTGAGCCACACCATTGACTTTGGCTTTGTACATTGATAAATGTCCATTTGGATGGTCAATGGGCCTTAGAAACGATCACAACATCAGAAACCAAAATCTGGGAAAGTTACTGTACACAGTGTGCTCGGTCGCCCTCATGGCCTGGGTGGTCGACCTAGCGCACTGGGATCAGAGAAACAACACCCTACAGGCAAAGCCTGATTTTCCAGAAATTTCTGTGTGCTCGGTCGACCTCCTGGCCTGGTCGGTCGACCGCGCACACTGGAGATTCTGGTTGAAGGGAGTCCCAGGTTCCAGCATCTTTTCCTGAAATTTCAGTATTCTCAGTCTCTGGCACTGAGCTCGGTCCTGCATTGAGCTCGGCCATACACTGGTCTCGGCCATGCAGTGAGCTCGGCCATACACTGAGCTCGGCTTTCACTGAGCTCGGCCATACACTGGTCTCGGCCATACACTGGTCTCTGCCATGCACTGAGCTCGGCCATACACTGAGCTCGGCCTGCACTTAGCTCGGCCATGCACTGAGCTCGGCCATACACTGGTCTCGGCCATTCACTGAGCTCGGTCCTGCACTGAGCTCGGCCTGCACTGAGCTCGACCATACACTAGTCTCAGCCATGCACTGAGCTCGGCCATACACTCGTCTCGGCCATGCACTGAGCTCGGTCCTGCACTGAGCTCAGCCATACACTGGATTTCTTGCCTGAGTGAAAATTTCAATCTCAGCTGTTTTCTGCAAAAATCAGTGTGCTTGGTCGACCTGGAGCATGGCTCGGTCGACCTGGCACACTGAACAGACAGTTCTGCAGAAAATAACTGAGACCTGGGTTTCTCCCAGTTTCAGTGTGCTCGGTCGACCGGGTACACGCGGAACTGGGGAAACCCAGTTTTTCAGGGTTTTCCCTTTTTCAATCCGTTTTTCCACCAAATCACTTCTAATCTTTCCTAAACATCACTAAACCAACATAAACACAGAAATACTCCAATGCACCTCCATCCAACACAAAAAGGGGCCATTGATCTTCCAAATGGGATGAAACCCATCCATCAATGTCCAACCATCCATCTATTCTAAGCTCCATGTAAAACTAGCACAAGTCATTGACTGGAATTGAGAAACACAGAATCAAATAAACAGAACATGCATTCTATTTTAAGAGTATAGTGCACTTGCCTTTGCTTGGAAGAGAGGGTTTTGTAGAGAGAGATAGAGAAGAAGAGAAATCCCAAGTCCAATGCAAGAAGAAGAAGTTAATGGCAGCTCCTAGGTATATTTCTCCAGCACAACAGTAGCTCGACTCTTAGGGAAGAAATGAGAGAGAGGAAGAAGAGGGAAATGAGAGAGGAATAGTAGTAGGGTTTGCCTTGGGAATAGTGTTATATTTATAGGATTTTGGGGGTGGTTAAGGACTAGAATGCCCTTTAGGGTTGTATAGGATTAGGGTTAGGGTTAGGGGCAAATGGGTCTTTAGGTGGGGAAAGTTCTAGAAATGTGATTTTTAGGAAGAACCCCTATGGTAAACACTCTTAACAAGCTAGGGCCTCCAACACCCTACTAACCCTAGAAATTACAAAAGACTCCCTAAAAACCCTATTACTAATACAACTAGGCTAATCTAACTCAACTTAGGAGATTAGTACATAACTACCTTGATTAACCCCTAATTAACATAATTAGCTAGTAATTAGTATTAATTAGTATTTTTAAAAATACAATTAGAGGGCCCACAAAGGGTGGGGCCTCACTTCATTCCCTCCTTTTAAAACATTTGGTCCCCAAATGAAAAAAAAAACAAGGTTAGAACATACCTGAGGTAGAAGATGCGGATAGCCTTCTCCACTTGGTCGAGTAGCTCCCATGTAGCCTCTTCCGGAGTGTGATGCTCCCACTGGACCTTCACCCAATGAATGGTTTGGGTCCGGAGCACCTGCTCCTTGGTGTCGATGATCGCGACTGGCCTGGCGACGTACGAAGCGTCTGGTTGGATGTTGAGTGGCTGGTGATAGAGAATGTATGTAGGGTCCTCCACGTACTTCTTCAGCATGGAGACATGGAACACATCGTGCACTCCTGATAGCTCTGGCGGTAGCTGAAGCTTGTAAGCAACGTCTCTGATCCTTGACCTGATCTCGAACGGTCCGACATATCTCCGCGCTAACTTGCCCTTCTCGCCAAATCTGAGGGTACCTCTGGCTGGGGAAACCTTCAAGAGCACCTTGTCTCCCTTCTGAAACTCGAGAGGTCTGTGCCGATTATCTGCATAGCTCTTCTGTCGGCTGCGGCTGACCTTCAGGTTCTCGACTATCTGCCGAACCTTCTCGCTGGTGTCGCTGACTATGGATGGTCCAAGGAAACTCCTGACACCAACTTCTTCCCAACAGATTGGGGTCCTACATCTCCTTCCGTAAAAAGCCTCGAACGGTGCCATCTTGATGCTCGCATGGTAGCTGTTGTTGTAGGCAAACTCGCACAGCGACAAGGAATCCTCCCAATTCTCTTTGTAGTCCAAGACACATGCTCTCAGCATGTCATCCAGTGTCTGGTTGGTACGCTCAGTCTGCCCGTCTGTCTGAGGATGATAAGAGGTGCTGAAGCTCAACTTGGTGCCCAAGGCCTGCTGTAGACTCTCCCAGAAATGAGAAGTAAAGCGCGGGTCTCTGTCCGAAACAATCGAAGTTGGAACTCCATGCAAAGTAATAATCCTGTCCACATACAGCTTAGCAAGGACATCGAGTCCTGCCTTCATCGAAACTGGCAAGAAGTGAGCTGACTTAGTCAATCGATCTACAATCACCCAAATGTCGTCGTGGCGTCTCCTGGTAGGTGGAAGTCCTGCGATGAAGTCCATGGTGATGTGCTCCCACTCCCACTGGGGTATCTCGAGTTGGTGAAGTAGTCCTGGCGGCTTTTGATGCTCGACCTTGATCTGCTGGCACGTCAAGCACCTAGAGACATAGCGAGCTATCTCCTTCTTCATGTTGTTCCACCAGTAGTAGCTCCTCAGGTTCTGGTACATTTTGGTGCTGCCGGGCTGAATCGAGTATCTGCTATGGTGCGCATCTGCAAGGATCTCGTCCTTCAGCCCCCGAATATCTGGCACGCACAATCGGTCCTGATAGTAGAGCATTCCGCCAATCAGTCTGAACTCTGGCCTCTGCTTAATCTGCTCGATCACTCTGTCAAGCTTGGGATCATTGCGTTGACTGTCCTTGACCTTTCCTAATAACTCTGGTTCCCATGCCGACATGGTAGCGAGCAAGACTCTCTCGCTGAGTAGCTAAAACTGAACGTCCAAGCTGCTGAAGACGTCGGTCCACACACCCTCTGCTGCTAGAAAACTAACGAGGGCGGTCTTCCTGCTCAAAGCGTCTGCTACGACATTCGCCTTACCCGGATGGTATTTGATAGGGAAGTCGTAATCCTTGATGTACCCCATCCATCTCCTCTGCCGGTTGTTGAGGTCGTTCTGAGTGAACAAGCACTGCAAACTGCGATGATCTGAATGCACTTCGAACTTCTCCCCATAGAGATAGTGCCGCCACAACTTCAACGCAAAAACGACTGCTGCTAGCTCCAAGTCGTGCGTAGCGTACTTCTTCTCGTGCTCTTTCAACTGGAGCGATCCATAGGCAATGACTTTGCCCTCCTGCATCAAGACACAACCAAGACCGGTCCCTGAAGCGTTGGTGAAGACTACGAATCCACCATTACCCGTAGGCAAAGACAAGATCGGTGCTGTCGTCAATCTCTCCTTCAGCTCTTGGAAGCTGTTCTCACAACCATCGGACCAAACGAACGGTACATCCTTCCGTGTCAGCTTGGTCAACGGGGCTGAAATCGTGGAGAAGCTCTTGACGAACCTGCGATAGTAGCCTGCTAAGCCGAGAAAACTCTGAATCTCCGTGGCATTCTTCGGTCTCGCCCAATTCGTCACTGCTTCTATCTTTACTGGGTCCACTGCTAGTCCGTCCTTGGAGATGATATGTCCGAGGAAGACTACTTGTTCCAGCCAAAACTCGCACTTGCTAAGCTTTGCGTACAACTGGTTGTCACGCAACAACTGTAGAGACGTCCTCAAATGCTGCTCGTGCTCCTCTCTAGTCTTGGAGTAAACCAACACATCGTCGATGAACACAACTGTAAAGCTGTCGAGGTACGGAGCAAAGATCTTGTTCATCAGGGACATGAACACTGCTGGTGCATTTGTCAATCCGAACGGCATTACAAGGAACTCGTAGTGGCCATAGCGTGATCGAAACACTGTCTTCTGCACATCCTGCTCTCTGACTCACAGCTGATGATATCCTGATTTCAAGTCTATCTTTGAAAAGAACTGCGCGCCTCGAAGCTGATCGAAGAGCTCGTCAATCCGGGGAAGAGGATACTTGTTCTTCACTGTTGCCTGGTTCAGTTGCCGATGGTCGAAGCACATCCTCATCGATCCGTCCTTCTTCACGAAGAGCACTGGTGCGCCCCATGGCGACACACTCAGTCTGATGAGGCCTTTGTCTAGCAACTCCTCCAACTGGCTCTTCAACTCTCGAAGTTCTGCTGGAACCATGCGATAAGGAGCTCTGGAAATCGGTGCTGTGCCTGGTGCAAGCTCGGTGGTGAAGAGCTCCTCTATGACAGGAGGTAATCCCGGGATCTCGTCGGGAAACACATCTGGAAACTCGCAAACAACTGGAATCTCCTCGACTCCCTTGGACTCCTTATCCTCTGAGATGAATGCGATGTAGCCTTCGCAACCTGATTTCATCAGTCTCTCGGCCTTCAGTGCCGAAATCATCCGAGTGCTAGGTGATCTCCTCTCACCAACAAACTCGATCGTGTCATCTGAACCGTCGATAGTGAGTCGGACTGTCTTCTCGAAGCAATCCATCACCGCTCGGTATCTAGCAAACCAATCCATCCCCAAGATGACGTCGAAGTCATGCATGGGTAGCACGATCAGATCTGCAAGAAAAATGCACTCCCCAATCTGCACTCGACATCTGGGGTGGTAAGTTTGACACACCACGCTCCTACCCATCGGAGTGGACACAACTAATGTACAAGGCATAGCCTCTCCTATCCCACCAAGGACTAAAGCAAAAGTCGAAGACACATACGAATGTGTCGCTCCTGGATCTAGCAATACTCTAGCAAGATGATCACTGATAGAAAGAGTACCTTCGACGACGTTGCCCGCGGCCTCTGCATCCTCATGAGTGAGTGCGAAAGCTCGACCCACAGCCTGGGGTCTCTGCTGCTGGTGCTGCTGGCCCTGGTGCCTCTGATGTCGCCCTCGCTGGAAATGCTGCCCTCTAGGCTGCTGGGGTCCCCGTACCTACTGCTGCTGAGCACGGTACTGCTGCTGAGGTGGCTGAGGTACCGGAGCAATCCGCTGAACGGGTAGAGCGGGAGCTGGAGCTCGAGGAGGTGCTGGAAGTTGAAGCATCTGAGGTTGTCCTCCTCGGAGTGGGCAAAATCTGGAGATGTACCCTATCTCTCCGCAGTCATAGCACACTCTGGGCCCACGCTGCTGCTGCTGATGTTGATGATACCGCCCCACCTGACCTGCCGGCCTCTGCCTCTGGAAAGGCTGTCGCTGTGGAATCATAGGCTGCTGTCTGATCTAGGCGATCCAGAGTCGTTTCTGCTGGCGAATGGATTCCAACCATTGAAGATGCTCCTCTGCCCAAAAAGCTCTCCTCAAAGCCTCCTCGTAGGTAGGCAGCTCGATGCAAGTCATGGCTATCTGGATCTCCTCTCTCAATCCGTCAACGAACCGCCGAACCCTCTCGGCCTCTGATGTGAGCAGCGCCTCTGCGAATCGGGACAGCTGAGTGAAGCGGACCTCATACTGCCAGACCGTCATGTCGCCCTAAACAAGAGTCTGGAACTCTTAGAGTTTACGCTCTCTGACATGGGTGGGGATAAACTTCCTAAGGAAATCAGTCTTGAACGCAGTCCAAGCCACCTCATCTCCTATCTCCTCATATGGCCTCTGCATAATCCTCCACCAGTCTTCTGCCACGCCGCGAAACATGTAAGCTGCCAGCTACACTCTTTGGTGTCCTAAGCACTCAAACACTCGGAAGATCTTCTCGATACGGACGATCCAGTCGTCCGCCACCATAGGGTCATCTGTGCCTGTGAATTCTGGCGGTCCCCTCTTGAGGAACCTCTCGAATATCACGTTCGGGTCTGCCTCCCGAACTGGTACATCCCCAAGGGCTGGTGGGGCCACCCTATCAATCACGTCTAGGACCTGCGCCTGAAACTGCGCAAAGTCCTCTGTCTGCTGCTGATGGGCGGTAGTTTGGGCCTCCTGAGCAGCAAGGAAAGCCTGAAGAAACCTCTCGAATCGACGCTCGTGGCCGGACTGATCGCTGACAGCTATCACCTCAGGTGGTGCCTCGCCTCCAGACATCTATCATGAAAAAGAAGTTGTGTCAGTTTAAGTCCAAACCTAAGACTACACTGATTCTACCCAATCCATCGTCCTCACACGTATCCCATCACAGATATTCTCACTACGTCCTAAGGTTTCTAGTGTGTTTTATTTCCTAGAAACCAGCTCAGCTCTGATACCATAAAAATGTAACGCCCCAATTCCGGATACCGATAAAGTCATTTGAATATCCGAAGTTGGCCCGCTACTTCCCGGAAAATCCGAGAACTTCCAAGATCGTAGGCCGCAGTGAGGTCCAATTTAAAACTTTTGGACGATATACTAACATTAGTTAAATTGCGGAAGCCTAGCAAGTAATGCGGAAGCAATGATTATCAATATATATGTATTAAATGAGAGCTGAACAACAGTCTAGTTTAAAGGATGTTAAATGTTAAGAGCAAATGTTAATTACATTTATGATAACTACCTAGCTCATTACAAAATTTCTCTCAAAGCCCAAAATAAAGTAAACTCTCAAAACCCTGGTAATAGCTCTCCACCCTCCGGCTCGACATCGAGGTCGGTCGGGCCCCACGTGAGCGCAAGTGCATCCTCTGCGATCTCTGGGTCAAGGCCTAAGCACCAAAGATGGGTCAGATCTAAAAGATTTGGCAACTCACAGTATACTAATAACATAGGACATATATATCAAATGAATAGAGACAGGTATATAAATTAAAGAGTAACAAGGTAAATAAACTAGGCAGTCGAGCAAGATAAGCATAAGGAATTAGGATAGAATTACAACATCTAATCTACTACAAAATGACACATTCACACGAGCTGGAATACCACGGGATATTATGCCGCGGCCCTCCCATACTGAACACAGTTACGGCGGGGAATCTCACCAGTGCTGGGAATTACTAATCGCGCAAATCACTCATCAATCTCATCACACTCATCACTCGAAGACCAGATCCGGTATCACACCGTCCGTCTTAACAACACAGCTCATCGTGATAGCCTCTCAACACTCATAATAACTCCTACCGGGGATGATCAGTCCACAGGCTGAGCTTAAATCAACCGAGTGAATGTCTATGCCGACTCAAGAATAACTCTAAGGGTCTGTGTCTGTCTAGGCTTTGCCTTCCGTGAACAAGGTCCTAATCAAGTCTCTAAGAGGTTCATATATCAATTCAGTCCATGGATTATAATCCAAGTCCAAGCCCACTCGTTGGATCCATACACAGGCCCATCAATCATATGGCCTGGTCTAAAACAGTCCAAACGAGGCATCATATCCATTTCTACTGATAAACAACTCATTCTAATCCATAAGGAGTTATAATCCCAATATAAACTACCTTTCCAGTCTAAGGGTACACATATCCATACCTAGGCCCAATAAGGGCCCGCCTAGCCACAGACACGGGTCAGTGTTCTCCAAATCATACTATCGGGTCACCTCTAGATATCCTAAGTTCAGGTCATTCATTTCCATTAATTAACAGTTAACAGCTACACTAAAAGATCTAAGAATGACAGTAATAAATAAGGTGAAGTGTGAACTTCAATATGAGAATCAATATGGAAATACAACAGTCCAATCCTAGGTAATGGACCGCATTTAGGTTCAGGTCCATCTCCGGTAATTAGATCCCTAAATGGAGTCTTAGATGCCAAAGGGTACTGTGTTTGGTGCTCCTGAGGTTACGGGCATCATTGAAAACGTTTAAGGCTCTAATCATCTTAGATTAAACGACCAAGACCCTAATCGGTGGGCCCCACGAGTCTAGGTTGAGCCACACCATTGACTTTGGCTTTGTACATTGATAAATGTCCATTTGGATGGTCAATGGGCCCCACAAACGATCACAACATCAGAAACCAAAATCTGGGAAAGTTACTGTACACAGTGTGCTCGGTCAACCTCCTGGCCTGGGCGGTCGACCTAGCGCACTGGGATCAGAGAAACAACACCCTACAGGCAAAGCCTGAGTTTCCAGAAATTTCTGTGTGCTCGGTCGACCTCCTGGCCTGGTCGGTCGACCGCGCACACTGGAGATTCTGGTTGAAGGGAGTCCCAGGTTCCAGCATCTTTTCCTGAAATTTCAGTATTCTCAGTCTCTGGCACTGAGCTCGGTCCTACACTGAGCTCGGCCATACACTGGTCTCGGCCATGCACTGAGCTAGGCCACACACTGGTCTCGGCCCTGCATTGAGCTCGGTCCTGCACTGAGCTCGGCCATACACTGGTCTCTGCCATGCACTGAGCTCGGCCATACACTGAGCTCGGCCATACACTGGTCTCGGCCATGCACTGGTCTCGGCCATGCACTGAGCTCGGCCATACACTGAGCTCGGCCTGCACTGAGCTCGGCCATACCCTGGTCTCGGCCATGCACTGAGCTCGGCCATACACTGGTCTCGGCCATGCACTGAGCTCGGTCCTGCACTGAGCTCGACCTGCATTGAGCTCGGCCATACACTGGATTTCTGGCCTGAGTGAAAATTTCATTCTCAGCTGTTTTCTGTAAAAATCAGTGTGCTCGGTCGACTTGGAGCATGGCTCGGTCGACCTGGCACACTGAACGGACAGTTCTGCAGAAAATAACTGAGACATAGGTTTCTCCCAGTTTCAGTGTGCTCGGTCGACCGAGCTGCAGGCCGGTCGACCGGGTACACGCGGAACTGGGGAAACCCAGTTTTTCAGGGTTTTCCCTTTTTCAATCCGTTTTTCCACCAAATCACTTCTAATCTTTCCTAAACATCACTAAACCAACATAAACACAGAAATACTCCAATGCACCTCCATCCAACACAAAAAGGGGCCATTGATCTTCCAAATGGGATGAAACCCATCCATCAATGTCCAACCATCCATCTATTCTAAGCTCCATGTAAAACTAGCACAAGTCATTGATTGGAATTGAGAAACACAGAATCAAATAAACAGAGCATACATTCTATGTTAAGAGTATAATGCACTTGCCTTTGCTTGGAAGAGAAGGTTTTGTAGAGAGAGATAGAGAAGAAGAGAAATCCCAAGTCCAATGCAAGAAGAAGAAGTTAATGGCAGCTCCTAGGTATATTTCTCCAGCACAATAGTAGCTCAACTCTTAGGGAAGAAATGAGTGAGAGGAAGAAGAGGGAAATGAGAGAGGAATAGTAGTAGGGTTTGCCTTGGGAATAGTGTTATATTTATAGGATTTTGGGGGTGGTTAAGGGCTAGAATGCCCTTTAGGGTTGTATAGGATTAGGGGCAAATGGGTCTTTAGGTGGGGAAAGTTCTAGAATTGTGCTTTTTAGGAAGAACCCCCTATGGTAAACACTATTAACAAGCTAGGGCCTCCAACACCCTACTAACCCTAGAAATTACAAAAGACTCCCTAAAAACCCTATTACTAATACAACTAGGCTAATCTAACTCAACTTAGGAGATTAGTACATAACTACCCTAATTAACCCCTAATTAACATAATTAGCTAGTAATTAGTATTAATTAGTATTTTTAAAAATACAATTAGAGGGCCCACAAAGGGTGGGGCCTCACACGATGTGTAATAAAATACACGACTAGTTTGCAGACAGTCCACATGTTTAAGGACCCCCAGACAGTGGATCAAACTGAAAGGGCAGTCCAAGCTCGGCGGTGTTCACTTAAATTCATGAATGCACAAAACACGCGAATTACTGTCTAAACATGTCGAGATAAAAAGGGGGGAAATCACTTATCAAAACACAACAAACACGACTAGCAAAAGGCATAATTAACATGCATAACACGCTTAGGAAGTGATCCCCTTTTTCTTGAAACTAATCTTCAAAACGAGCTTGTACATAAACATTCAAAACGAACACACAATGTCATTCATTGTATCATAACTAAAGCACGAACAGAAAGCCTATCAAGCACATGTAAGGACCTTTGGTTGATCTTTGTGTAGACGAAGCCCAAGTGTTGGGATTTCAAAAGAGAAGCGGTGCCCCGAAAGTTTAAAGACATCTCAGGCTTCGAGTGCACAATATCAGGCTAAAGGTCACTTAACATGTTCTAGTTTCACTCTTACAATTATTTTTCAAAACAAGTATATTGTCAATTTCGGTCAGCTCGCTGTGAGCTGGCGGCTAGCCGTAAGCTGACCGTAGGGCTGACTGCTGAAAATCCATGTCTGATGCAGCTCTCTGGAAAAGGAACCGTAATGATTTCGGTTGGCTTACGGTTAGCCGAAAAGAACACTAGCGGCTAGCCGTAAGCTGAACGTAGGGCTGACCGAAACCCACTGTCAAAACTGCAGGCTTCTGGAAAAGGGACCGCCGAGTTCGGTCAGCTCGCGGTTAGCCGAAATCCCCGCGAGCTGACCGGCGGCTGACCGAAACTGCACGGGAAGTGCAGTTCAGTTCAGATTTCCACATTTTCTTCTTCCTTCTTCTTGTTTCTCATTCAATCTGCAACTCCCTGAGCCTACATGCTCTCCAAGGGGTAAAACATACATTTCATATCACAAATTCACACATCACATCCCCATTCTTCGATCTAAAACAAAATCCCCAAATTTTCTAATGAAATGAGAAGAATGAAAATAAAACAAATCAAATGTACACATGTTATAATCCATCCTAGATTGGTTACTTGCCTTAGTCAAAGATGCCACAAACCTCTTCAAGCACTTCCAATCAAGCTAATCCCAAGAACTACAAAACCCATGAAAACCACATAAAAACTCACTCAATCTTGAAAACAAGAAACCCATTTTAACAAAAGGGTTTGTAACATGAAAAACAAGATTTTAAGGAACTAAAAAGACTCCATGAAAACTATGGGGTGAAGCTCTTACCTAGAAATGCCCAAACAAAAAGGAATGAAGACAATGGAGAGCTTGCTCACTTCTAACTTTCAAGAAAATGACATCAATAGAAAGCTTGAGATGAGAGGAAGAAGGTGATGGTCTTAGAATTCCATTTGGAGGCTTCTAGCTTGATCATTCAAGGGAAATAAAATGAAGGGAAAAGGTTCCTCCTCTTGGCTGCTCTAGGGTTAGGGTTGAGAGTGAAGGAGGGAAAGAGAAGGGCTGACTTAAGCCTTAGCAAATGGGGCCCAAATGGCCAAATCTTGTATCAATGAAAATATGATCTTATGTGCCTCGAATGAGCTCGATGAAGAAGGATAAAATGATCCTCAAAATATCTAGTTTCCAAAAAGTATATTTTTGACATGGTTTTGAGATCTCGAATTCTGTGTCCAGGTTTGTGTATAAAAGACAACTTTACCCTTTTTGGGCCAAACTTGGGTTTTTGGGCTTCAAACATGAATGGGCTGAAAACGAAAGTTGTAACACATAGTAAAATCATTCAAATGAAATCAAAATCACAATTAAAATTGAAACCGATACGATCCTCCCAAGCTTACACGTGCACTCAGGCCTTCCTGAGTGTGTCTGACTAATACTAAACGTTCTCAAAATTCCCAAAACTATGTCCAAGACTAAACTAATTATTTCTAACCCAACGACAACTAAACCCACTTAGGACTAAACACACACTAATCGAATTAGTTTGGGTCGGGGTCTAACAAAAACTCTCTTCAAACATCATCCAAAACGCCGTAGAAACATCCATAAACATACATCAAATCTCCATCTTCTTCACCTCATTCCATAATAAGAGAAAGAGAAAAGGAAACCACCACACATAAGGATTCATTTGCTAAAATCAAGTCATAAATGAAAGACTATAAATCAACTTTCCATTGCAATAAGTGATTAGCAAAACTCTTTAATGAGCATTTATTTCAAATCAATGCAAGCTAATAAATATGAACATGAATAACAAAACCAACCACATTCTTCACAAAACCATTAAATGCTCAAACTATAATTTCATCCACTTGCCTTAGGTCTCTAATCAAGCAAATCAAGCTCTAATCACCTCTCCAAGCCAAAATCCAAAGCTACACACAAAAACCCCCCAAAACAAACCCTAAATGGGTCAAAACAAGAAATGGAAAGAGAAACCTTTCAATAATGAAAATGAAACCTCTTCAAGGCTAAATAAAAACAAATCTGAGAGATGGGGAGGATTTCTTACTTGTAGGTACTCCAAATGGGCAAGGAGAGCTCAAAGAGTATCTTGAAATGGAGGGTATTCTCTAAAAATGGTATCAATGGATAGTTCTCAAAGGGAGGAAGAGAGTGAAGACAAGCATTTCTCCATTTGTGCAAGGTTTGGTAGAGATTTGGAGATGGAAAAGCTAGAAGGGAAGGGAAAAGAGAGAAAAGCTCTAGCTTAAGGTCCTTGTGTTGGAAAAGAGAAAAAGGAAAGAGAAGAGTTTCTTATAAAGCAATTGAGAAATGGGCACCACTATTAATAATCTCATTGGGCTGAAATCATGGTTTTCGGGACTTCGGATGAACTCGATGAAGGAGAGAAGAGTGATCGTCGAAATATCTAGTTTCCAAAAAGTATATGTTTCGTAGGTTTCGGGAATATCAATTTTCAGGTACAAATTTGGTGTAAAATGACTATTTTGCCCTCAATGCTAGGAGAATCGGGTTTTGGGGTCTCGAACGGGCATGGGATCAACATAAAAGGTGTAGGGATTAACAAGACAAGTAAAACGGGATTAAAACAAATCAAACATAAGAATCTCAGATAATCCCCTAAGTAAACACAAATTCATAAAAGGAACCCCCAAAGGGCCCCACTAGTCACAAGGGCACTCAAATTTTCCAAAGCTATAATAGAAGCTATTCTATTCCCCAACTTAACCAAAATCCACTAATCACACTTAGAACTAAAACACTACTTAATTACCACTAATCGATGACACTCAGGACGGGGCCTTACACATATAATTGTACTTAATTTCATGATTACATGTATTAGGGGATATTTTTGAGAAAATTGGTCAAAATTCATTGAATTGCATGACTTTTGTGAAATAAAAGTTTCTCATCTCATTTATCACCCCAAAATTAATTTTTTGGCTTCAACAATGCATACTCACTATTTTAGGCATCATATGCTATTTTTGGAAAGTTTGTCATTTGGGTTCATCATTAGGCGTGTAGGGAACCATACATGGTTCATATTTATTTTCTTACATGTGATTAATGTTAAAATTACCTCTTTCAATTTGTAGAATAAATCAAGAGAGGGGCCCGCATGTTGATGGAATTTGAGAGAGAAATCAAGAAAAAGAAAAGAAGCATGACATACACACATGCCTTGGACGTCCACTAGATAGAAGTTTCACTCATGCCAAATCTTGAGTTTATTTGGAAAGCTTCTCACATGCAATCTTTATGGAGTTTTACTAAGAAAGAACTACCAATAAAAAACACGTCCAAAAAATGGAACCCAAATCAAGTTAAGCTATGCAACAAATCTGACTTGAACTTCTCCTAAATCAAAGTGGGGTCCCACATACACCTATGCATGCCCAAATTGAAGTTTTCTTATGAACTTTAAATCAGAGTTTTTTTTTTTTTTTTTGGGACAAGTGACAACATGTGAGACTTTTGTGGAGCCTTCTTTAGAAAGCCTTGTTCACTAAGACACTTTATTTGCCAAGGGAATCTCTACAAGTCAAGCTCTTTCCTAGTATGAAGCATAGCTTGGAGATGAAGCAAAGAATCAAGGCAAAAGAGGAAACAAAAGCCCTATGAAGGAGGGGAATTCTTGGCAACAAGGAGCATCAAAATCTATAAATGAAAAGACCAGCCAAGGGGCTGCAAGGGGCTGGACGGTCCAACATCCCTTGGAGACTCTCTCTCTCTCTCTCTCTCTCTCTCTCTCTCTCTCTCTCCATTCCACTCCTGTTGCCGTCATTTTCATAGAAATCCAACATAATATTCACCATTTTCTTCTGTATTACCTTCCCTCTTCCATATTTATTGATGGCCATTAATGGTGTTTTAGCACCATGATGAAGCAACCCATGTCATTTTCTTTACTGAGATTGGCCAAAGGAAGAGGGGAACCAAGATCATGGTTTCAATTATTGATTAGGCTTGGGTCATCACCAATGTTTAGGTAGGAAAATGGTGAAATCTTAATTTATGGTTTAGATGTATTTTGGGGACTAGATTTTTGAAGATTGAATTTATTTTTTTATTTTTTTAATAAATCATTAGAGTTAGATTTATTGGTTTTAATGATCATAGGGTTTACTAATTATGGTATTTCATCTTTTTCTAAAAATCTATTTTTTTTATAAAAGAAATTGTTATGCTTTCTGCCATTGTATTGTAATCTAGTTTACTTTAAAGATCCATATCATGGGAGTAAAAGGGATAAAAAAAAAAGAAGGGGATTTTGGATATCCTAAATATTCATGATAAAGGAAAAATATTTTTTTGAACCCTTGGATTTGACCAATCAACGGTCAGATCGGACCCAAAAATTCTAGGGATGTTCCCATCGATATATGCAAAGTTTTTAATAGTTTGGATCTTTGAAGTAACTAGAAATCGAGGGTTTTAATTAAAATCTTATTTTATGTTTTAGTTATGATTTTAGGTGTTGGATCATTGGGACCCTTTTTGGGTTAACCAATTTGACTCTATATGACCCATTGGTACACTAATTGTTGATCTTGGGTTAGATAGTAATTTTGGTATAAATAAAATTAAATTCCAGCAACCATAAGGTTTTGTTTTAATGGTTTTAAGGTGTTGGAATGGTGGATATAAATCTAAATGAGTCTTGGTTTAATGGGCTAAGCCCAAAACCTAACCCTAGTGCACCAATTGATCACATATGGACAAATTGTAATGCTATTATTTTTTTGTTATTTATATGTTAAATTTAATTAAAGGACCAAATTAAATTATTAATACTTGTTTAAATGAATTAGGAAGTGTGGCTACACCCTTGGCTAAGTTAGTGGCCACTTTGGCTATACTAGTTGACTAGTCTAGTCGGTTATGCTAGGTCTATGTGTTGTGGTGGCTAAAATAAGTTTTTATTAATGAAATGAAGCAATAACCAGTAGCTATATACTTTAATTAAGCCACTGGTCAGTAGGTTAAATTCCTTTATTAGTGGAGATTAATAGGCTCGAATAAATATTTAAAGGGGCCATAGCCATCAAACCTAGACTAGGGGTAATTGGCTAGTTGGTTAGTAAGTGTGTGTGATTTAGTGACTGATGTGTTATGCTTAATTCGTCATTATGGTAATGTTAGGTGTTGTAATGGACCTTATGACACTTTATAAATCATATGGACCCCACTTTAAATCATAAGATTTAATAATTAATAAGTTTAGAATGTTAAACGGCTAGACTAGGTTCCCTAGTGGACCTTGGTGGGTTAGTTGTCTTCACTTAGATGATTAATTGGTTAAGAAATTGGATTTAATTGATTCTAAAATATGGTTGATAACTAAGATTTAAATAATTAGTGTTTAATAATTATAATTTATTTTTGCAGTATAATTCACATTTTAACACCCTTTTTCTCAAGTGGTTAATAAAGCTCCATAAAAGGCAAGTTTCAATTACTTTCTAAAAATGTATATACGTAATTGGTGATATGGTAATAGTGTTATGGACATTATGGTATGTTTCATAGCATTCAAATTATGAAAATTTCTATATGTTGTCATTTATGGCAAGTTTTGCATAACGTGCCATTTATGGAACGTTTGTATGGCATTCTTTTAACATTGAATATAATGATACCCTCATGTGTTGATGATAAATGATTGTAACACCCACTTCATAAAATATTAATTAATAATATTGATCGAAAGGGAAGAACCATAAGAGTGCATATGGAAGCCAAGTGGCATGGGACGCTTGAGGATAAGTATGCATATAATATGCTTTATTCTAATTAGGTCTAAACTAATTAAAATAAATGAAATGTTATAAAACAAACGAAAGTAGGGACCCCAGTTTCATAGCCCCACTACGTTGTATAACCCCCATGGGAAGACGTCTTACTGTGTGGTGGTCCAGTGTAATGTAGTGATTAGTGATGGGTTACCTATAGTGGGTATTCCGAAAATGACCTTTGTCTTCACTACAACAACTTGCAGTTTTAGCTACGAATTTTGGCGACGCTTTTGTAAATCATCGGTAAAAGTCATACTTTTACCGACGTCTTCCTTAAAAATGTTGGCAAAGTTCAATCTTGCAATATAGGGAAGTCAAAATGAGAGACTATTACCGACGAATTAGAAAACGTTGGTAAAATGACTTTTAGCGACGTTTTATTTATATTACCGACGACAAAAAAACGTCGGCAAAAGTCTTTTTATTTTTTATTTATTTTTCTATTTTCTTTTGCCGACGAAAAAAACCGTCGGTAAAAGTCTTTACATTTTTTATTTATTTTTCAATTTTCTTTTGCCGACGAAAAAAAAACATCGGTAAAAGTCTTTAGATTTTTTATTTATTTTTCTATTTTATTTTGCCGATGAAAAAAAACGTCAGTAAAAGTATTTTATTTTTTATTTATGTTTTTTATTTTACTAAAGAAATTAATGTTTTACCAATGAAAATTAGCGTCGAGAAATGTTTTACCGACATTTAACAAAAACGTCGGTAAAAGTTGTTGACTTTTAACTTATTTTTTATTAATAATTTTTTTTAATTTTTACCGACGAAAATTTCTTTTTCGCGACGAAAAAAAAACGTCGGTAAAGATCCTATTTTCCCCTCTCCCGCCTCCAAAAGCCCTGTTTTATCTCTGTCCCGCTCCCTCTTTTCTCTCTCTCTCTGTCTCTCGATCTGCTGTGCGTCTCTCACTCTCTGTCTCGCTCTCTTTGTTCTCTTTGCTATTTATCTCGCTCCCTGGCTCGTTCTCTGCGCTCTCTCTCGCTCGTTCTCTCTGTCTCTCTCGATCTCTTTGCTCTCTCTCTCTCTGCTCTTTCTCTCTCTCTCTCTCACTCTCTCTACCCGAAACCGATCGTCGCTCAAGGAAGGGTCTCCCTCTCTCGCACCGCTGCCTCTGCTCGGACCCTCTCTGCCGTTGTTGCCTCTGCATCTCTCCCCTCTCTGCAGGTAGTGTCGCGACCCCGGACCGGACCCCCATGAAGGAACCGATCCGGAGTCGGGACGTTATTGGTGATGATGATGATCCACATTACATCTGTTTAATAGTAATATACATTTATTTAATTTCCCACAGGTGTCCGCGGTGAGGATATCACAATCATCAATGAACATTTCTTTTAAGTGCGGAAGCATGTAGCAAATCAAATAGTCAGACTATCTCTAGTCATGAAAGCATTACATCAAGTATAAATTACTGTATCAGAATGAGCAATGAACTATAGTATGTTTCCCAAAAGTAGTTAAAGTTTAACAAAAGATCACTTATTTACATTCTCCAAAATTAGAGGCCAACAAAGGCCAATATGAACAAACAATAACCCAATGAATGGTTAAATAGCCTTTCCCTAAAATGTTACGCTTCTCATAGCAACCCGATGTCTACATGACATCGTCGGCACGCCACTCGACTAGAGGTTGCGGTTCACCTACCGCCTCCTCCGGCTCCTCCTCAAGGTGCCGGCAACGGGACCTGAGTATCAAAGAAAAATGGGTCAGACACGACGGTCTGGCAAGAGAATAAAAGATACAACAACATATAATAATAAAGGAAATACCTTGAAAAGCATAGAAATCTGTTTCAACAAGAACTCTCATAGAGTAGATAAATCATTGGTTAGAAAACAGGTAAATAAGATAAAACATATCAGGTAACCAAGGAATCGAGAACTAACAAGATGACAATCACATAAAGCTAAGTCCTCTGTCACAAAAGTGACAACAGTATAACGGGACGTTAATCTCAGTCACACAAGGTGAGGAGATTCAACGCAAATCATATATACAATATAAATATACGGGACGGGGCCAAGGTAATGAACCGGGTATCGGGACGGGACCACGGTAATAGACCGGGTATCGGGATCCAAGCTGCAGCTGGCGGGACGGGAGAAGGATCTCCAAGTCGGTGGATCAAACCGACAAGGTATCCAAGCCTAGTGATGCCGACTCATAGGTCAAATAACAAATCGAGATATATGCAAGTAAATCAAGTACAATAAATAAACAAGCAAGACGGGGGTGCTCAAGGGCACATTGTCGTTTCAAGTCAGGTAATACATCTCGGGACAAATAACAGTTACTAGCGTAACTATCATGCTTTCGGGAAAACAAATCATATAGTATAATCTTGGACTGAAGTGAAACACTGAACTATAACAATCTCGGGAAAAATACTGGTTTCAAGATCTATTTAAGTGAATAGGGGTCCCGTATGTCAATTATAATAAGGACTTGGTACTCTTCGAGTTTGAAGACATTCCGGGCTCCTTATGCACCTTGAAGTTTCAAAACTTCCAATGAAATCTGTGTGATATGGTTTCTTCCTCAAATGGCCTCATACAATGCTTAATAAATCTCCTTGACATAGAGGGGTTCCCAGAGAATAGACCCAACCATTGAAACAGTTGAACATTATCCCAAACATAGCCTATGCCAGACGAACCACATCGCTCGAGCGGACTGGAGGGTTCGCTTGAGCGAGTCGCTCGCTGGACTGATTGTCTGGGTGGGTTCGCTCGAGCGAAGTTGAGGTCGCTCGAACGAACTCATTGGGTCGAGCGAATATTTAAATGCGTTCGAACGAACAACTCTCTGGAATGAGTTCTGGGATGTCCGCTCGAGCGACCAAGCTACTGGAATGCTCCGAACCCTTTCCTGGACAGGTCGCTCGAGCGAAGTGTCATGGTCGCTCGAGCGAACTATTCAGAACTTGAATTCGGACCAGTTCAACTCCACAATAACTCTTCCTTTTTACAACCCCTTCTTCACTACTTTCATACATCAAATGAGGAGTATAAATATCCATTCAAATGACCTCAAATCTCCAACCACATCCATCACATTCTCCTCCATCCATATCACATTCCATACAAGCAAAGAGGAGAAGGAAACCATTTCACACAATATACAAATTCAAGACAAAATAAGAAAACATTAATTGCTATGAGCTAACATGTCTTTATGACCATAAATGCATCCTTTAATACTCCATCAAGAACATTTATTTCAACCATAAACATATTAATGAAAACATGAAAATTCATAAATGCTTCACCAACCATTTAAAACTTAAAACACCCAATCATTCACTTGCCTTAGGTCCAAGCTAGCCAAAAATCAAGCCTCTATCACTTCTTAAGCTCATTTCCAAGCTACAATAAAAAAACCCCCAAAAAAACCCTAAAATGGGTTACACAAAGAATGAAGATGAAAGAACTTTCAATAATGCAAATGGAGCTCATCAAGGGCTAGGAGACAACAAATCTAGAAGATGAAAGGGATTACTTACTTGCAAGGTCCTCTAATGGCAATGGCAAGCTCAAAGAAAGTCTTGTGATGAATAGTTTTCTCAAGCAATGGTGTCAATGAAGAGCTAGGGTGATGAGGAAGAAGGTGATGATCTCCACTACTCAAGGTGTGCAAGATTGGTGGTGAGTTAAGTGATTGCAAGCAAGAGTAAGAAGAAGAAGGCAATGAAACCCTAGGTTTTCACTCTCTTGTGCTGGAAAAAGGAAATGGAATGAATGAAGGGTTGAGTTCCCCTTTGTTAACAATTGGGGTTGGGTCCCACAACTAAAGAAGGTAATTTGGCTGAAATCATCTCTTTCGAGACCTCGGATGAATTCGACAAAGAAGGAAGAAATGATCGTCGAAATTATCTAGTTTTCAAAAAGTATATGTTTCGTGGGTTTCGGGAATATCAAGTTTTGGGGTACAAATTTTGTGTGCAATGACTGTTTTGCCCTCAAGGCTATGAAATCGGGTTTCGGGATCTCAAATGGACACGGGACCAACATGAAAGTTGTATGGAATAACAATACCAATAAAACGAGATTAAAACCATGATTACAAAAATCTCCGATAAATCCTCGCGCACATACAAAGTCATGAAGAGGAACCCCGAAAGGGCCCTACTAGCACAAAGCAATCAAAATAGCCCAAAACTAGAATCAAAGTTATTCCAAACCCAACTTAGTCAAAATCACTAATGAAGATTAGCACTAACACGCAACTTAATTAGTACTAATCGGGTTCACTCGGGTCGGGGTCTTACAGGTAGAGTAACTTTCTCATCTCTTCTCTCTTCGTTTCTATCTGATATGGGTATTTGCAGCTTCTGTTTGGAATTTTCATGGTTAATAGGTTGCATTTCTTATTGTTACTCTTTGTTTTTTCTTTTCTTCAGTACTTTATTTTATTCTATTGCAATTAATTTTTTTATGGTGGGGTTCTACTAGTTATCTTCATTTGATCGTTTTGCTTGTCTTGGAGCAAAAACTTTTGTTTTGATGGTAGTGAGTTGATGGGCAGAGAGATGAATTGGATTCAGATGAAAGGCAGTGTGCTTGGTTTGTGAGTTTGGAGGCTGGCATACACTTCAAATGGGTTGGTTTCGGAATGGTGTTTGATGAGTAAGTGGGTTCATGGGTGAGAGGAAAAAAGATGCAGTGAGGGTGATAGAGATGATGAAGTCAGTTGATTGGTGAAGATGATTAACAAATGATAATGATGGTTTTGGTTTGTGCTGGATTTTTTTTTCTTGATTGGATGGATAGAGAGTTGTTGATGTAGTGGTTAAGTTGAGGTGGTGGGATGATGAGAATGAGTTCTGATTGGGTCTTTGATATTTCTTAAGAGAAATTAATGGGTGGGTCTCTGATATTCATCTCATAAGGATTCATGTATGTTCTTATTCCTCTTATTATTACATCTTCTAAGGAGGAAATAACCGTTTTCTACAGGTAATATGAATCCTATTCTATCTTCTCATATCATTACATGTCATGTTTATGAGTTTGTTGATCGAGATTTCTAGATTTGTTTTGTGGGGTTGGTTTTTATTTTGAATTGGTTGATGCAAGACATGTGAATTTGAGCATGGGGCTCATTTTGGCCATTGATTTATGTGGGATTTGGGAAAGTTGATATCTTTTATCTGTTGGTTTGATTCATGTGCAAGTTATTTGGGTGATTATGGTGGATTCTGTAACTGGGTTTCTTCTCTTGTGGGGGTTTTGAATTGCAACTTAGAATGGATAATGTTGATGTTGGTATTTGGTAAGGTGGTGATTTTGAAGGATCGGAATTGTATTTGGGATTTTCTGTGTTGGTTTGATGGTGGGAAGTTGAATCCAATTTTCTTGTTCTTCAACATGGATTGGGGAAAGTTTCACTGGAGATGCTTTTGGATGCGAAATACTTGGATCTAGTGATTTGGGATGGGTTTTTGTGATGCAGGGGACCTCTGAATTGGTTTTTGACTGTGTTGGTGGTGCAGTTTAGGTTGACATTTCGGTTTTTATTTTTCAGGATAATATTCTGTTTTGTTGGATAAGATGGGATAGAATTTAATGACTCTGAATCTTATCAATATCTAAGAGTGCTTAGTTGATCCATGATTTTTTCTTCTTAATTTAGCATTATAAGAGACTAAACTGACACACCCACACAACTGATGATGATGATAGTGATAGTTATTAGTTATTTTATTTTTTCTGGTGTGAGTTTTTGCTGTTGTTGTTGTGATTATTTTTTATGTTGCTAACTTGTTCCTCTCTATGATAACAGGTAATCAGTGGCATTAACAAGGGTTCTAACTGTGGATATCACATGTTAGTCTTACGTCCTTATCCATGCATTTTATTGTCATCTCCCTTACTCTAGCCTTTATTCCAGCATCCATTTGACGACATGAAACTCCCACTTCCCACCTTTGTAAGGTTGAGTCTTTATGAAGCATGATGCAATTTAATTAGTTTCATGGTTGACTATATCTCTTGCATTCACTCCATCTGTCGAGCCAATTTTACAGGCCCCCCCTAACTGAGTTCAGAAGGACAACTTTTTAAATTATTAGATGTGTAGAATGCTTTGCACTTCTGATATGTAAATTTTCATATTAGCTTGGAGTATATTTGTTTTTTTTATAAATCAATGGTTGCCCAACTTATGCTTATTTTGCTCTATCGAAAATTTCTTACCCTTTTGTTCCTTGCAGTCTATACTCTGGGACGGTAGCTGGTGCTCGCGAGGCATTCTTACGGGGTGTGCCTTCTTTATCTATATCATATGACTGGTATGCAAAGACATGCAGTAGTTTGAGCAGATGGATGAAATTATCCTAACATTTTTTTTCCAAACAAGTAAAGTAGAAAACCATTGCCAAAAGAAAGAAGAATGCATATGCATAAGAAGATTGAAGCTGCCATTGCCTATCTATTGCATTTTCCTTTCATCTTGTTAGTTTTATGGTCTCAATACCAAGAGTGTGATGTAATAAATTGATTAATTTCTTTATTTATCAATACAATCATGTTTTCCTTTCATGAGATGAATGATGTTTAATTATATACTTGCACATAACCAATACATGTGATATAATGGTTCATGAGATGAACCGGGTCCCAATAGTATATTAAATGTGATATATGTATATGGATGAGATCCACATGAGGGAGATATGTGTCACAAATCTTATACTTAAAATATCTTCACAACCGGTGATGAGACTGGGCATCTCATCTGACAAGGTTGCAGCACTTTGATCACTATGAGATAGTGTGATTTGTCTCGATCATCAAAATGTAAGATTCTGGATCATAGTGCTGGTACATTGGATGTATTGAAGGACCATGTGAAGCACCTTATATACACTGTCTTTGCTTTAAGGTCTGCTCTCATAATTCCCTAGCAATAGGCTCATAATCCTGAGACATTAATGAACTCAAGTTTCTATCTATGCATTTGCTTTGAGTCACCAATGAGTGAGGCCAATTGTAGGTCAACACCGCAGTAATTTGGGTATGTGGTAGTAGAGCTGTGGGAACATTCAATGGTCAAGATGGAATCTATCTTTAATATCCCCTTGTGCCAATTAATGGATTTATCATTGGTAAGTGCGCACCCATTCCAATTAAGAGTTAATTGGATCGGTACCAAATGATCATTATAATTAATTGGGGCTCAAGGATAATAAGATATGGATCTAATTTTGTGGATAGGTCCAATTGATCCATGGATATTGATAGAGGGGCCTACTTGTGGTACTAAGGAAATTTAGGCTCTTCATTGTAATTTATTCCTAAGACTGGAGTGCAATTGCATTTATATAGTGGAGTTATTTGCAATTAACTGTGGGCCCAGATTACACATGAGATGTGGGGTCGCGTGTCCCAGTTGGAGTCAGCTTTCTAAGGAATCCCTAGTGGTCCCCACGCTAGCCCAATTTATTAGAAAGATACTAATTCTACTTGAACTCTAATAGGAATGTTACTATTTCTATTTGAAGTGAGACTTCTAATAGTGGTAATAGTAAGATACTAATTATTAATGGAAGTATGACTTCTATTTTAATTAGAAAGGATAAAACTACTAATTGTTGTGGAAGTGAGACTTCTATGGCAACTAGCAAGGGAGAAGGTTATTATTTTGTAATGGGAGTTAAACTTCTATTTCAAATAGGAAAAGAGGTGGTATGAAGGACTATAAATAGGGGATGTATCCCCTCTTGGACGTCCACCATTGTGTTCCACATAAAGCCCTCCTCATAGTGCAAGTGTTGCACAAGTTTCTCTCATCTCTTTCTCCTCTAGTTCCTTGGAGTTTCTAGTTGGGTTTTCTCTTGAAGATTCCACCATCTTCTTGAGAAAAAGAGATCTAATATGGGTCGTACCGTAGAAGATCAAAAGGTGTTGGAGATTCTGATTTGGTTAGTGAAGGTGTTCATCATCAAAGAAAGAACTCAAATTCTCCATTAGAGCACTACATGGCTCCAAAGGTATATCTACATCCTTGTATGCTGTAGATTTCGTGGTTGCATGTTTATGTGCTGTTTTCTATCTTCTAGATAGGATATTTTGCTGTACATGGTTTATGAGTTTGAGGAATTGCATCCTGGATCGGGTTTGTTGCCTTTCTAGACAATTGATCCCTGCTTCAAGTGGGTCAAAAGTTTTTGAAACCTGTCTGGAAGGCCCACCTACTTCCAACAATTGGTATCAGGGCCATACCTCATCTCTAATCATGTTAGATTAGTAAGCTTGCTCCAATCTTTGCATGAGATGCAAAGAAGATGAAGCAAGGGCTATGTAAGGATCAGTTTTGATGTATTTACTTGGTTTGATAGTAGATTCATGTTTGGATAGTCACAAAAGGGTTTAATAATGATGGAAGGATGGTAGGAAGCCATTGGAACACTTTGGAAGTGATTTGGTGAAGAATGGACACGAAACAGAAAAAACTCAGTGCAGGTTTTCGTCAGTCCGGTCGACCTGGCCCGTGCTCGGTCGACCGGGTGACTTGCAGGTCGGTCGACCGAGCACCCTGGCCGGTCAACCGAGCCAACTGCACAGTTTGCTGCAGAAACTATTTTTTCCAGTTTCGGGTCTTCTCTTACATCCTATTTTTCCAGCATTATTTGGCAGCTAGTTTTTGTGATTTGTATGGTTGTATGAGATACTAACTTGTAGATGATCATGTCCTCTCCATATGACCCACAAGTCTTTTGGTTTCTATTTATGGTTATTAGTTTATTTAAGGCTAAGTGTAAAGGGCATCATGGTTTCCTTGGTTTCCCGTGAAAGGGCAAGGAATGATGAATTTCCCTATAGCCTTTTTATTTCCATGTTTAGATTACCATGTAAGTCTCATAATCGAGGCATAGGAATTTATGTATATTTTTCTAAATTTGTAAATTCTGGCGATGTCCGAGATGAAGAAGGAAAACGATGTTGGACTCCTAATCAAAGAGCTTGAAGATTACCAAAAGTTTTTTGGAGTTGCCCAAAGAGTTTGAGGAGTTCCAAAGTTTTGGAAAGTCTAGAAGTTCAAGAAGTCTATTCCGCTAGGGCCATGTGGAGGAGATGACTAGTTTCTAATTTTAGCAATTTCTATTTATGGATGCATGCTTAATTTAGAATATTTCCAAATCTGATTCAAACATAGCAAGCTACCAAAATTGGTCAAATTAAATTTATTTTTCAAAAGAGTTCTAATTAGAGTTGATGGGCCCAAGAGATGGATCCATTGGTAACACTAATTTAGAAACTGGACTTTCCTTAAAATAACTTGACTTGGAACCAATCTTTGATCATATCATGAGATGATTTGATGTTCATATATATATATATGTGGGCCCTAATACCTAAAAGAAAATCCTCAATTCTAAAATATTAAGTGGGAGCGAGGCATTTATATTTATAAATCCCCATGGTTTTCCACCATAGGTCCATTGTAAGGAAAGTATTAGCCTCGCGCCATCTTGAGAATGGCCGTTCCCCACGGAGGATTTTTACTTGTCTGGTTACTAGATATGGATCTCCTATGGATAGTGTTGGTGAGATGGGGTGGGGGCCCACTCCCCAAGGAGGAGCTGCTCGCAACGGTTGTCATGCAATGCTAGTTGGTAGGTCACACTTAACTAAAATAATGATGTAGTATCCCTAAGGATTTGCCTCATTTATTTTAGAAACCGAAGCTAATCGAGAGTCATTCATTATTTGGTATGAGATACCTAGATAATAATGAATGAAGGGGATCATGGAAAGTTAGTCTTAATCCTAATTTTGACCAACTTTGATCCTCACCAATCTGGGTGGTATTCGCACTCCCCAAGGAGGCATGCCCCGGGGATTGGGATTCCGATGTATTCTGAATTTAATGGTTATGAGGATTCCATATAGATTTGGTAGAATACTAAACCCTAATGTCATTTAAATTCATTAATTGAATGTATGGTTATGTGCTACAGTATTTCAAGCATGAATTCAAATACTTTCAATCCACTTGCGACCATCCTCAACCAGAATAAATTAGTGGGATCAAACTATGTAGACTGGAAACGGAACCGGGATATAGTCCTGACAGTTTCAGGATATAAATATGTCCTTACCAAACCCCCCCTTGATGAGCCAATGCCGGAAGCATCACAGGAAGAAAAGGAAATTTACACCAAGTGGGCGAAAGACGATGAGATGGCCAGATGTTACATACAGGCATCCATGTCTAGTGTTTTACAACACCAACATCAATCCTTTAAGACTGCATATGATATTATGTCAAACTTAAATGAGATGTTTGCGGAACAGGGCAGGCCTGCTAGACAGGTTGCTATGAGGGTGCTTATTAGCACCAAGATGGCTGAAGGCACACCAGTACAAGACCACACGTTGAAAATGATGGACTCATTGAATGAGTTAGATGTACTGGGGGCTGCGATTGATGCAGAATCGCAGATTGACATAATCCTTGAGTCACTACCAGAGTCATTCAATAATTTCAAGGTCAACTATAATATAAATAAGATGAATTTGACTCTAGCTGAGCTTTCTAGCCAGCTGGTGGTGACTGAAGGGATTATGAAGAAGAAGCCAACTGCCCTGATAACAGAAAAGTCATTTGTCAAGTCCAAACCGAAAGGCAAAGGGCGGAAAGGCAAGAAGAAATCAGTTCCGAAGGATCCTAAGGTGGAGAATGGTCCTAATGGTAGTGTTGGCAAAGCTAAGGGGTCGGGGACAAAAGGAAAGTGTTTCCATTGTGGTGTGACAGGACATTGGAAAATGAATTGTCCAGATTATCTGTCTAAGAAGAAGACCTCAGGTATGATTGAGTCACTTGTTTCTGAAGTTAGTTTTGCAACTGGTACTTCAGAATCTTGGTGTGTGGACTCCGGGGCAACTAATCACATATGTAATTCGTTGCAGGGGTTCAGGGAAACCAGGAGACTCAGTGACGGTGAAATCATTGTCAACCTAGGATCTGATGCTAAGGCGGATGCAGTCTCAGTAGGAGTTATAACTTTATGTTTTCAAGATAATAAGTTGGTTTTGTCAGACACTCTATATGTACCGTCTTTAAGACGGAATTTAATTTCAGTTTCTAGTTTGGTGAATAAAAGTTATTCTATTACTTTTGGTACTGAAGTTGTCATAATGAGAAACGGTACTTTTATATGTTCTGGCAAGGTAACCAATGTGCTTTATCTGTTAACTCCCACAATGTATGAGATACATGATACCGAAATAATTAATAGGCCATCATTAAAGAGAAAGTCACTTTCATCTAATCCAACAAAATTTTGCCACTTGAGACTAGGTCATATAAACCTAAATAGGATTGACAGGCTAGTGAAAGATGGTATCTTACTTTCATTGGTTGTAGAACCAATGCATGTCTGTGAGTCCTGTCTGGAAGGCAAAATGACTAAAAGACCCTTTTCATCCAAGGGCAATAGGGCCAAAGATTTATTGGAATTAGTACATACTGATGTGTGTGGACCCATTAATGTTAGGGCCAGAGGCGGATACAAATATTTCATCACTTTCACAGATGATTATTCAAGATATGGATACATATACCTTATGCACCGCAAGTCCGAGGCTTTTGAAAAGTTCAAAGAGTTTCGAGCGGAAGCGGAAAAACAATTAGGTAAAAGTATTAAGACTCTTCGATCAGATCGAGGAGGGGAATATCTCTCTGGTGATTTTACGGGACACTTGTCAGAAAATGGGATTCTATCCCAGTTGTCTGCTCCTGGTATGCCTCAACAGAATGGAGTAGCGGAAAAAAGGAACTGGACTCTTTTATATATGATTAGGTCTATGTTGAGTTTCTCAGGATTACCGATATCCTTTTGGGGACACACCTTGGATACTGCGATGTACATACTAAACTTCGTACCATCTAAGTCTGTACCTAAGACTCCCCGGGAGTTGTGGTCTGGGCAAAAGCCTAGTCTACAACATTTACACATTTGGGGTTGTCCGGCACATGTGCTAAAGGTAAAGATGGATAAGTTGGAAACGAAGTCGGAAGTATGCACGTTTGTAGGATATCCTAAAGGAACTAAAGGTTGGTTATTCTATAATCTTAGAGAGCAGAAAGTGCTAGTGAGCACCAATGCGGTTTTTCTGGAGGAAGATTATATGATGGACCGGAAATCTTTAGAAAATGTGATCTTGGAAGAGATTCAAGAACAATCAATTCCAAATCCAAATATGACCGAACTTGAGGAAGAACCGCCCCTACCAGACCCAGTAGTTACACCAGTGCCTCGTCGTAGTGGGAGAATAATCAGGCCCCCTGATAGGTTCTCGTTCTTGGGAGAGTCTTAAGAGGCAATCCCGGAAGAACTAGAACAAGATCCTTGTAACTATGATGAAGCAATCAATGACATAGATTCAGGACATTGGCAAGATGCTATGAATGCTGAGATGGAGTCTATGTACTCTAATCAGGTTTGGACACTTGTGGACTTGCCTGCTAATATCAAACCTATTGGGTGCAAGTGGGCCTACAAGAGAAAGAAAGGACCAGATGGAAGAGTTGAGACCTTTAAGGACAGGCTTGTTGCGAAAGGGTATACTCAGAAAGAGGGTGTCGATTGTGAGGAAACCTTCTCGCCGGTAGCCATGCTCAAGTCCATCCGGATACTCTTATCCATAGCGGCTCATCTTGATTACGAGATTTGGCAAATGGATGTCAAGACAGCGTTTCTCAACGGCCATCTTGAGGAAGACATCTATATGATGCAGCTAGACGGTTTTGTAGCAAGTAACCAAAAGCAAAGAGTTTGCAAGCGGCAGAAGTCCATTTATGGACTGAAGCAGGCATCCCGAAGCTGGAACATTTGTTTTGACCGGGCAATCAAATCTTTTGGTTTTAGTCAAAATCCGGATGAGTCATGTGTGTACATGAAAAATGAAGGTGGCAGGGTAGTTTTTCTGGTATTATACGTCGACGACATCCTTCTCCTTGGGAAAGATATAGGAATGTTGTCAACAGTAAAAATTTGGTTGGCAAAGACTTTTGATATGAAGGACTTGGGAGAAGTTAGTTACATCATAGGGATCAAACTCCATCGAGACAGAAAAAATAGGATGATTGGCTTATCTCAAGCTGCTTACATAGATAAGGTACTGGTACGGTTTGCTATGCAGGACTCCAAGAAGGGTATCACACCTTTCAGGTATGGAGTGCACCTTTCCAAGGATCAGGGTCCCAAGACCCCGGAGGAAAAGCAGCAAATGAGAGCAATTCCATACGCTTCGGCTGTTGGTAGCCTCATGAATGCTATGCTATGTACTAGACCGGATATCTGTCATGCAGTGGGCTTAGTCTGCAGATATCAACCCAGGTCCTGACCATTGGACTGCTGTAAAATGTATCCTCAAGTACTTGAGAAGAACTAGAGATTACATGTTGATTTACGACAGTGATGAGCTGATTCCAGTCGGATACACAGATTCTGACATCATGTCAGATAAGGATTCAAGGAAATCCACCTCTGGTTATGTGTTTATGCTTGGCGGAGGAGTCATCAGCTGGAGGAGCATTAAACAGGAATGTACCGCTGATTCCACTTCTAAGGCTGAATATGTAGCGGCTTGTGAAGCAGCTAAGGAAGCAATATGGCTCAAAAGATTCCTTTTGGAACTTGGAGTGGTACCTTTGGCACGACAGTCGCTCACAGTTTACTGTGACAGCAGCGGGGCAGTCGCTCAGTCCAAGGAACCCAGGAGCCATAAAAGCCAAAAGCACGTACAGAGGAAGTATCACTTGGTCAGAGAGATTGTGCAGAGAGGTGATATCTCAATCACCAACATAGCTTCTGCGGACAATCTGGCAGATCCCTTTACTAAGCCTTTGACCACCAAAGTCTTTGAGCAGCATGTAGACGGGATGGGCATGAGATGCAATCCTGACTGGCATTGAGCCCAAGTGGGAGATTGTTAGTTTTATGGTCTCAATACCAAGAGTGTGATGTAATAAATTGATTAATTTCTTTATTTATCAATACAATCATTCTTTCCTTTCAAGAGATGAATGGTGTTTAATTATATACTTGCACATAACCAATACATGTGACATAATGGTTCATGAGATGAACCGGGTCCCATTAGTACATTAAATGAGATATATGTATATGGATGAGATCCACATGAGGGAGATATGTGTCACAAATCTAATACTTAAAATATCTTCACAACCGGTGATGAGACTGGGCATCTCATCTGACAAGGTTGCAGCACTTTGATCACTATGAGATAGTGTGATTTGTCTCGATCATCAAAATGTAAGATTCTGGATCATAGTGCTGGTACATTGGATGTATTGAAGGACCATGAGAAGCACCTTATATACACTGTCTTTGCTTTAAGGTCTGCTCTCATAATTCCCTAGCAATAGGCTCATAATCCTGAGACATTAATGAACTCAAGTTTCTATCTATGCATTTGCTTTGAGTCACCAATGAGTGAGGCCAATTGTAGGTCAACACCTCGGTAATTTGGGTATGTGGTAGTAGAGCTGTGGGAACATTCAATGGTCAAGATGAAATCTATCTTTAATATCCCCTTGTGTCAATTAATGGATTTATCATTGGTAAGTGCGCACCCATTCCAATTAAGAGTTAATTGGATCGGTACCAAATGATCATTATAATTAATTGGGGCTCAAGGATAATAAGATATGGATCTAATTTTCTGGACAGGTCCAATTGATCCATGGATATTGATAGAGGGGCCTACTTGTGGTACTGAGGAAGTTTAGGGTCTTCATTGTAATTTATTTCTAAGACTAGAGTGCAATTACATTTATATAGTGGAGTTTGTTAGGTATTTTGTATTTGCAATTTGATGGATGCATTTTCACTTTAGCATCATTTGAATTATCACACTTGCATTGTTTTAGAAAACCTTGAAATCTGGTTTTATACATGCATTGCTTTTAAGATTTGTAAAAGTTTTGTTTTATGCATGTTTTGTTTTTATACTTGGATGCATTGTTTTTAGAATCCAAACTCTTTTGAAAACCTAATTCTTTGTGCATTACTTTTGAGAAATCATATTGAGAATTTAGGTTTGTGCCTTGCATACATTCATCCTTTCAGAATCATTTTTGTATGCATTTTTATGAGAAAAGAGTTTTATCAAATCAAGCTAGCCTTTGGTTTTAAAGTTTCAAATCATTTTAGGCTTTGTGTGTTTCATGTTTTTTAAACATCTTAAGTTGATTTAAAACATGTTACCAAGCTTGGTTTAGTGGCCCAAAAATCCCCACAAAGAGAAACCTTCAAATATGCAAAAGTTGGGATTTTTTGTCCCAGGGGGGTGGTCCGGCAGTGTCGCCGGTCGACCGGCCCAGAGGTCCCGGTCGACCGGGAACACTGCAGGCCATCTGGGCCCCTGGAGCCCCAACGGTCATTTTTCTGACCGTTGTGTGATCCCGGTCGACCGAGATCTGTTTGCAGGTCGACCGAGGACTAGCCGTTGGACTGTTTTCTTGTATAAAGTCCATTCATTTCCAACCTTTTTCAAGGCTTGAACATGAATTTTTGAGACCATTTTGGAGCCAAAGAAAGGGGAAGAAGTTGGAAAGGCTAGAGGGCTATTTGGAAATCAAATGCTTGAGTTTTCAAAAGGTACACTTTACTTGTATTTTGATTTCCATTAAAATGAAATCCATGCATGCTTAAATCTTTGTATTTTCACTTATGCATGATTTCTAGAGTTGTGTTGCAAACTCAATATCATCTTTGGTAAATTAGTTTGGTTTGCAAACTCTCTTATCCTAATGACATGTGTTCTTAGACTTTAACATTCATACAACTTGTTTGTTTGATTTCTTCAAAGTTGTTTGAATCTTTTATGTGATTAGTTTTCTCTTCAATCATCATTTTATAAGCTTTGATTTTAAAATGCATCATGCATTCATTTAAGAGCTTCATTGTTGAATTTGATTGAAGAAAAGCATTCATACACTTGTGCACACACTTTCGCTCATTTAGTGTATGTTTGTAATTTGATTTACACTTTCATATTAGCCTATTTAAGAGGCAACATCATTGTGCTTAAATTGTATCTCTTAGAGTGATCTTTTGTGAAGACACTTTCTTAGAGAAATCTTTATTTATAAAGGTTATTGCTTAGCCTAAGAAAAGCATCTTGTAAAGGTTATTGCTTAGCCTAAGAAAAGCATTTTGTAAAGGTTATTGCTTAGCCTAGAAAAGCACATTGAGAGGTTGTTGTTTAGCCTAGAAAAACAACATTGTAAGGGTTATTGCTAAGCCTAGTAAAAAGCATAGATAGTGGAAATCCGGTGGGGTGATTAGATCACAAGCCGGTAGTGGACGTACTCATTGAGGCCGAACCACTATAAACCTTGGTGTTGTGGTGCTTGCTTTTGTGGTGATTGTTTATATTAGCTTCCGCATATTGTTTGATTAATCATCACATGTGACTAGTTTTTGTTAAGAAGTTAAAATTTGTTTAAATTGGTCACAATTGTAGCTCACCCTATTCACCCCCCCCCCCCTCTAGGGTTAGGATCCCAAGGACTTTCATAGTTATTTGCAATTAACTGTGGGCCCAGATTGCACATGAGATGTGGGGTCGCGTGTCCCAGTTGGAGTCAGCTTTCTAAGGAATCCCTAGTGGTCCCCACGCTAGCCCAATTTATTAGAAAGATACTAATTCTACTTGAACTCTAATAGGAATGTTACTATTTCTATTTGAAGTGAGACTTCTAATAGTGGTAATAGTAAGATACTAATTATTAATGGAAGTAAGACTTCTATTTTAATTAGAAAGGATAAAACTACTAATTGTTGTGGAAGTGAGACTTCTATGGCAACTAGCAAGGGAGAAGGTTATTATTTTGTAATGGGAGTTAAACTTCTATTTCAAATAGGAAAAGAGGTGGTATGAAGGACTATAAATAGGGGGTGTATCCCCTCTTGGACGTCCACCATTGTGTTCCACATAAAGCCCTCCTCATAGTGCAAGTGTTGCACAAGTTTCTCTCATCTCTTTCTCCTCTAGTTCCTTGGAGTTTCTAGTTGGGTTTTCTCTTGAAGATTCCACCATCTTCTTGAGAAAAAGAGATCTAATATGGGTCATACCGTAGAAGATCAAAAGGTGTTGGAGATTCTGATTTGGTTAGTGAAGGTGTTCATCATCAAAGAAAGAACTCAAATTCTCCATTAGAGCACTACAAGGCTCCAAAGGTAAATCTACATCCTTGTATGCTGTAGATTTCATGATTGCATGTTTAAGTGCTGTTTTCTATCTTCTAGATAGGATATTTTGCTGTACATGGTTTATTAGTTTGAGGAATTGCATCCTGGATTGGGTTTGTGGCCTTTCTAGACAATTGATCCCTCCATCAAGTGGGTCAAAAGTTTTTGAAACCTGTCTGGAAGGCCCACCTACTTCCAACACATCTCTCTTAAATCTCAGCTTGCTGGTCTGTTCTTTACTTGCCACCTTTTGTACATAAAGTTCCAAGTTCTACCCAAAAAATGTTTGCATTATTTGGTGCTAAATTCTCAACCTGCTATTTAAAATTATGTTCATACACTCATGAGTATGTCTATAGATCAAATGGACTTGGAAACAGGGTTTTTAAATCCGGACCAGAGGGAAAACCAGTGGAGGGATTGGTTCAGTCAAACAGGTTCGATTGGTCGGCTTGACCATGGATCAATTGTATAAAAAAATAAAAAAATATTTACAAAATTTTAAGGGAAAAGCCAAGATCATAAACCTCCCAACCACAGGTTTTAGCAAAGGTTGTAAAGTTTTATTGCTATGGTCATATGGATGCTCTCTCTCTCTCTCTCATATGGAAATAGAGTTACTGACTATGCTTACCTTTTGTTATGATAAAATTGACTATAGTAGTGAACTTTCAGGGTGGGAGGTAAAAGCAGTGCTGATGACTACAAAATAGGTGCACAGGCTTGCATTCCCGTCATAAACAAGCTACTGACTGATATCAGGAATGGAACTTATCACCAAGGATCATTTTTAAACATTAATTTACCGACAGATATTTTGCAACATAAGGTGGTTTTTCAGTACAAGATCCATATTGTGGAGCATCTTTTATTTAAATGTCATAACACTTCATGAAGAATTTCTTAAATATACATGTCAAGTCAGTAATGAATTTACTGAACCGGGCAAAATGAGGGAGGGTGATGGTGACGTTCACTACAACAACTTGCACTTTTACCGACGTTTTTTAGCTACGCTTTTCTAAATTCATCGGTAAAAATTACTTTTTACCGACGTATAAAAGGAGAATGCACTAGGTGGTTATGTTCATCAGTATCATTTGTGTTTATGGCACTTTAATAGGTGAGGCCCGTTTCTTGGACAGTAAGAAACTAAGATCAACCCTCACTACTGGCTAGTGGAGAAATATACCCAAGTTGAGTCAGATTGCGTTTTACTAGTGGTTGATAGGATATGCTGTTATGAGCCACCCACTAGATCACTTATGTGACCAAGGATGAGATTCCTTTTGGAGTCAACATGGAACCTCAAGTGTAAGTCATGAAGTCTATTAGTATCCAAGTTTGCGCATGAGAAAGTCCAACCCGTTTACCAGCTGTCAGAGAAGTAGTGTAGTCCCAAAATTTTGACTGTACAGACTATAGTGTGTTCGACACAAGCATGCTTTACACTGGTCTTATCTACAGAGGAAAGTATCTTGTCCTCTTCTATCACTTGTAGAGCCGGTTCTGTAGGTGGACCTTGCTCATAATTGATGAATATGCATTTTATTGGTCTTGTAATGACGCTCATTCCCTTTTGACATGTGGTGTGTGGAAATCAGTGTAGTACCAAATTTTATTTTAGGCAGTGTACAACTGTAGCATGTTTGATTCCATGTGTGCTATTGACTGCTCTTACCTACAGAAAAGTGGGTTTTATCCTATTTAATCACTTTGTAGGAACTATTCCTGTAGGTGAAATTTGTCTCCTAATTGATGACTCTGCCTTTTTGCTTGTCTTGCAATACCCATGCCCTCAGTTATTCATCTAAGCACTGAAGGATGCAAGTGAGGCCTACTTTTTTTATACTAAGAGATCTGTGATTTCAGCTTCGTTACCCAGACTGCTAGGAATGCAGCTTAAGGAATGCCTTCTTTTGCATGAAAGATATTATGAGATCTACACCTACACAGAAAATATTTTTCTTTTCATTTTTTTTTGTTTTCTCTCACATTTTGTTAAATAAAATATTTAATGGTGGATAAGTTACCCACCATTTTATAATTTCTTCATGGCCTTCTATATCTGACAAGAGTTGACTGGCAAGATGGTCTTCGGAAAGTAGTAGGATCAGTTAATTTGGCAAGATGTTCTTGTAGGTTTCTTACATCATAATTTTTATTGAATTTGTCCATAAATCCTTCTTTTCTCTCAAGCATGGTTGAATGTTCTGATCTGTTGTATACATAATTGGATAGATCCTTTGGCCAGATGGCATCTTCATAACCAAACATCCAAGTCGTCAGAACCCACCCTCATCTGTAATTCAGTCTCAAAATTCACGAAGCAGTCAGTTGGATCCACTTGAGATGGAGGTTCAGAAAAACAATGAAACAATAGACAACTTTTTGACTGATGAACAACAAGAACAAGAGGCTGTTCGACGTGCAAATTTTGGTCGTGAACTAATTGTTGGTAAGTTCACTTTCCATTGAGAATGTTGTTTTTCGTTTTCACTTTCATATGGAGCAGGCAGTGCATTTCTTTTATCTCATATCATATGACAATTTTGCTTGTTCTTTTTGTGCCACACGCTGTTTAACACGCATGAGATGTTACTGTAATTTTGTTTATTCATTTGCAAAGCCAAGATCAGATGCCACAATATGCTTAGTGGTGAGTACCCTGCTGCCGAGCCTCATTCAGAATACATTCTATTTTAACCTTTCTTTGTTTGTGCAGTCAATGGGTTAAAGGGACCTAACTCGCAACTGCTGTTCATTCATTTTTTAGGAAGTCTTGGTGTGATGGATGCTTGTCTCAGAGTACTCAAGTTAGAGGTTTTATTTACATATCATGGAATGACATTCCCTATGATTGGACTTGTACCTGCTATTTCTTCCCCACCTTCCCCCCCCCCCCCCCCTTCTTTCCCCTTTATTTTGCAGGAAAATCTATAGTATTTACATGAACAGGTGCTCGTGCCCACTCTTGTCATCATCGGATCAATGAATAGGAAGATGGGGAATCATTTTTTTTCCTTTCTGTTTGCAAGAATATTTTCAATTTACTAGCTAATGATTATTTTTCATACACCACCTCAAGAGTTGTATTACAGTGGAGTGAACAGTTTGGATTTGCTCTCTTGCAACTAATTCAGTTACCTATTTCTTGTTATAGAGTTTTCTTAAAGAGGTTAATAGGGAATTCCTTTTGAATCAGTTGACTCGTAGTGGAGTGGCTGGTACTGCTGCTTTTCTTTTTCAGTGGAAAGTGGAAAACTGAAGATTTTTTTTTTCATGCAGGAAGATGTTGATCTCATGGGGAAGTTGAACTTTGATGCGTATCGCTTCTCAATCTCATGGTCTAGGATTTTCCCATGTAATACAAATGACATGTTGAATTTTTATTTGATTTGGATAAATGGGATTCCATCTTGTTAGGGATTTTGTATTTGCAATTTGATGGATGCATTTGCACTTTAGCATCATTTGAATTCACACACTAGCATTGTGTTTAGAAACCTTGAAATCTAGTTTTATTCATGCATAGCTTTTAAGATTTGGAAAAGCTTTTGTTTTATGCATGGTTTGGTTTTAAACTTGGATGCATTAGTTTTGAAACCCAAACTCTTTTGAAAACCTATTTCCTTGTGCATTATATTTGGAAAATCATCTTGACAATTTAGGTTTGAACTTTGCATACATTCATCCCTTCATAATCATATGTGTATGCATTGTTTTTGAAAAAGGAGTTTTTAGAAATCAAGCTAGCCTATGGTTTAAAGTTTCAAATCATTTTAGGCTTTGGATGTTTCATGTTTTTATACATCTTTGGATGATTTAAAACATGTGAAAAAGCTTGATTTTAATGGCCCAAAATATCCCCAAAGATAATCTTCAAGAAACCCAAAAAATGGGAATTTCTGGGCAGGCCCGGTCAACCGGCCGTGTATGGCCGGTCAACCGGCCAAGAGGCCCGGTCAACCGGCCAAACTGGCGGTTAACCGGACTGCTGAGGCTTCAACGGGCATTTTTATGACCGTTGTGCTTGGCCGGTTAACCTGCCTGTCATGGCCGGTCAACCGGGGTTATAGCCGTTGGGCTGTTTTTGGGATATAAATGAGTTCTTTCCTTTGTCTTTGGTTGGAGATTTTGAAACCCTCTTTGAGGAGCTTTGAGAGAAGACAAAGGGGATGATCTAAGAGACATCAAGGGGTCATTAAGTGAAGCTTAAGCTTGGATCAACTAAGTTAAATCTCCAAGTAAGTTTTACTTTTATTAATCATTTGTTATGTGCTTTATTTGAAACTTTGGAAAATGATTTCAAGCATGATAACAATGATGTGTTGAATCCTTTCTTCCCTCCATCTTTGATATTCAAGATTGGATTCATCACTTTGATTTCAACCCAAGTTTTGTTTTAAACTTTCTTAATCATGCTTAGCCTAAAATCTTTGATTTCCTTTAATGCATGATTCTTTGTCTTGGTTGAAACTTCCTTTGTTGTTTTCATACATTTAAACTTTAGTTAAATTAATTTGGTTTTGAAAACAACATGCACATGTATCACATGTTCTAAATTAGCCATTTTCACACAACTTGTTAGTCCTTGATTTTCATGTCATAAACAAGTTGAATTTCATACATGTGATTTGCATAAGACTTCAATCAAACCTTTTATGAGCTTTTAACTTTGAATTGCTTTAAGCAATATATTGAGTGAGCCTTCTTTTTAAACTTGATTGGAGTCATCACACACACACCTCATAAGCATACAACTTTGCATTCATAGAGTGTTTGTGTGAGTTTGGTTTAAACTTTCATATCCGCCTATTTAGAGGCAATTTATTTGAGCTTAAATTGTAATCTCTTAGAGTGTTGAGTAAACACTTTCTTAGAGAAATATTGATTTGTAAAGGTTATTGCTTAGCCTAAGAAAAGCATTGTGTAAGGTTATTGCTTAGCCTAAGAAAAGCATATTGTAAGGTTATTGCTTAGCCTAAGAAAAGCATATTGTAAGGTTATTGCTTAGCCTAGAAAAGCACATTGTAAGGGTTATTGCTTAGCCTAGTAAAAAGCATACATAGTGGAAATCCGGTGGGGTGTTGGATACACAAGCCGGTAGTGGATGTAGGCACGTTGGCCGAACCACTATAAATATTGTGTTGTGGTGCATGCTTTTGTGGTGATTGTTTATTTGAGCTTCCGCATTTTTTCTTATAATCACCACTTGTGACTAGTTTAGTTTAAGAAATTAAAATTGGTCATAATTAGTCATTAGTTGTAGCTCACCCTATTCACCCCCCCCCCCTCTAGGGTTAGGATCCTCGTGGACTTTCACATCTTTCATTAACTAATGGCAAAATGTATTGCTTCTTATGAACAAATCCATATCTGAAATGTTTGTGGCCCATCTTATGTAGATGGGGTGGGGAAGGTAAATTGGAAGGGAGCTGCTTATTACAATAGGCTGATTGAATACTTGATAGAAAGAGGTAACTTCCCAGAGAACATAAAATTGTCAATCTTCATGTTATCATTATTTTCGTTCAAGTCACTGATTAGAGATATCTTGGAAATTGGAATTGCAGGCATTACACCTTACTCAAACTTATATCACTATGATCTTCCTGAAGCACTTGAAAAGAAATACAAAGGACTGTTAAGTCGAGAAGTTGTGTAAGTTTAATTTTAAGCTCTAGAAAAAAAAATTTCACCCCACATCTATAGTATGTCCTTTGCATTTTTTTTTTTTTTTGCTAATTATGCTCCGCTTTTCATATAAGGACATATTCATATACAACTTACTTTAATCTGTTTATCTTTTCTTGCCATGAAAGTGAAGGCCCTTTTCTAGTTCTTCATCACCATATGAGATTTATTAGGTCTTGTTATCTCCTGCATTTCAAAATACTTTGCATGCACCATTACTTCCGTTTACAGAGATTCCGTTGACCCCCACATGAAAATGAATTAATGTTGTTAAAACTTTCCATGCTATTTGCAACTGCAGAGCTAAGAGAAGAAATATTGAAATACTTAATGATGTGACCCACAAGTCCTTTTGTTAGGATAGGTGAAGATTTTCTTTGCCTCCATGCAAGAATTAGCTAGTCATTTTTATCCCATTGTTTATGGTCTAAACCCAAATGGGAGGACAGTGTGTAACCCAAATCCTTTCTAGTTCATACTGTGGAGAAAATTTCATACACATGACAGAAGAATGTTGGGTTTGCAGTCCTATGTGGAGTTGGAATCCCAATTTGTAGAATTTTACAATTAACCATCTTTTCACCCTTACAAAAAAAAAAAAAAAACATGTTTACTCTCAAACTATGAACAAGAGCCCATGGCAGTATGGCACAGTAGAAGGTGCTTTCTGTTGCAACTTTGAGGTCGTGGGTTCAAGTCATGTTATCAATCGAGAGAGGCAAAAAAGGAAGAAAGAACTCTGCAAAGTAGTCCAATCATAGACACATGAAATTTTTATGGTACTCTGAAAGCATCTTCCAAATGGGGTAATTGTTTGATGATTGGTTCATATCATACAGGAAGGCATTTGCTGATTTTGCGGATTTTTGTTTCAAGACATATGGAGATAGAGTGAAGAATTGGATGACATTCAATGAGCCAAGAGTGGTGGCTGCTCTTGGGTATGACAATGGGATCTTTGCACCAGCAAGGTGTTCCAAAGCATTTGGAAATTGCACAGAGGGAAATTCTGTACAATTGCAGATTGATGGAGGCTTTGGGGTCGGTTGCAGGCTAGCTAAATATGTTTTATTCTTTTAATATGTATATTGGACATTTATATGGAAATGTATCATTATTGATTGTAATATTTGTTTAATGAGATGAATGATTTGATGAAAAATGGCGATGGTTGTTTGCATGCATTTTTTATATTGAATATAGGTACATGAATAGGTTTATCTTTTAATACAGGTACATAACAGGTTTACAGGAAAATTATATTGGAAAACAAATATATTTTTTTAAAAACTAAAATACTTTTGCAGACGAAAAAAACGTCGGCAAAAGTATTTTATTTTTTTTATTTATGAAAAATACTTTTGCAAACGTTTTTTTCGTCGGTAAAAGTATATTGAAAAATAAATATATTTTTTATAAAATACTTTTGCCGACTTTTTTTTTCGTCGGTAAAAGTATATTGAAAAACAAATATATATTTTTTTAAAATAAAATACTTTTGCCGACTTTTTTTTCTTCAGTAAAAGTATGTTGAAAAAAAAAATTATTTTTTTAAAATAAAATACTTTTGCCGACAAAAAAAAAAGTCGGCAAAAGTATTTTATTTATTTTTAATTTTAAAAATACTTTTACCGACGTTTTGTTTCGTCGGTAAAAGTACAATTTTTTTTAAATAAAATACTTTTGCCGACGAAACAAAACATCGGTAAAAGTATTTTATTTATTTTTATTTTTTTAAAAATACTTTTTACTGACGTTGTTTTTCGTCTTCAAAAGTATTTTGAAAACAATTTTTTTTTTAAAATAAAATACTTTTGACGACGAAATAAAACGTCGGTAAAAGTCAAATAAGCGTCAGTAAAAATTAATTTTTTCCGACGAAAAAATATTTCGTTGGTAAAAGGTTTTGTCCACCACTTGTTACCGACGTCTGACCGATGAAAATATTTTCGTCGGTAAAGTATTTTACCGACGTTTTAGTGACTTTTGGGGACGAAAAATTCCGTCGCTGAAAGTGCAATTTCTTATAGTGCTTGGAGGTGTTAAATTCTGAGACACTTCGCAAATGGGTGAACTATTGGATTGGTCAGTGAGACAAAGACCCGACCTAGTGTAGGGATTGGTATTTTGTAACGATTTTTAAGTGAGTGATTGACCAATATGGAAGGGAAGGTCTCAAAGTATTATAATGGCCAAGTGACAAGTGAATAGTGCTAAGTGTAGTGTATTGTCACATGGGTTCTAATGAATGGTTCAAATGTAGTGTTGGGACCCTAAATTCCATATCGGGCAGTGACTTATATTGTATGACATTTCAAGAAATGTTGGTGCCCCAATATTTATTTTATGAAATATTGTCATTATAGTAATGTCATGTCATTTATTGTTTATCATATGCACATCCTCATTATCTTATACCCCTTATAATATATGTTTGTAATTGTTATCTTGCGGAGTACCGTTGTGCTCATTACATTCCACCATCACAGATGATGTGTAGGAGAGTCGGGATGTACAGGACCTAGGGATTGAGAAGAGGAATACGAGCCTGTGCCACAGTATGGCTATGATGATGCCATTTTGGATGGTCAAAATGAAGATATTTAAATCATGAGAATTTATGACATTAAGTTTAATTATGTATAAGACTTTATTAGCTTATTTTGGGACTGATGTATTTATTTAATTTTCATACTTGGTTTATTTGGTGTAATAATTGTTGGATTGTTATTTATGGTTATGATCTTGGCTTACCTGATATAGGGTTGGACAATGTGGTTTACGCATGATTATTGGTTGAAAAAAAAAAGAAAATTGGCCCACTATTTGAACAATTGAGTGGCCTTAGACAATTGGGTCATCTGCAATCACGTTAGATCCATGTTATCGGATCTTGGGGCGTGACAGTAGCATATGGATCTTCTTCAAGAAATACAGAGAATAAAAAATGAAATCCAATTTCTCAGAGATCCAATCATAAAGCAATATGGAAGATTTATGCAAGAAGCTTCTTCTTCTAATGGTTCCGTCAACAGTAAAGAAGATTCTAATGCAACCATCCCTCCCTCTAGCGAACCAGACGAATTTTGAATGATGATCATCAAGAAATGACAAATGAATTTTAGGCAAATTTCAATGCAGCTCGTGCAAATTCCCATGCAGCTTTATTGCACCCATACAGGTGTCTCAAATGCAATTCTCCATGTAGCCCCGTTGTCCACAAAGTTTCCCCTATGACGACATGTGTCCCACAATAAATCCATTCAGTTGCAACCATCACCGAAGACTTGCCATGCTATTGATCCCATCAACATCAAGAATGCTTAAATCCATTAAAACAATACAAAAGTGCATCAATTGACCTTTCCATGTTAATAGAATGCATTCAATATGCTTTTCACCAATTACTAAACTACTACAATGGTGCCTCAAAAGTCCACATATGTGTGCTTTGGTACTCCCCACCATATGGTAATCCATGTTACCATTCTAAATGAAGCTCATATCTCCGATGCAATCATGCCAAAGTCAATAATTACGGCTACAGTACTGCAAATAATACAGATATAGCTACAGCAATTCAGATGTCAGAAACAATACCGCATGCAGCAACTACAGTAATACAAATTATATGATACAGTGATACAGTAAAAATGACGTGTACATCTTATCCCATTGCGGATTTCAAATGTAATTAAGTTTGTATTGTCTATAAATAGGGAGTGTGAGCCCTTGTCTCACAACAACAAAAAATACAACCACTTGTAAATCTTCCGCTTTCTTCTCTTTCTTTTAGTTTAGTTTAGCTAGAGTTTTCTGGTTTGAACCCGGTCGAATCATTTGGTATCAGAACCATCCCAGTCTTCTCTCCTTGTAAGAATATATTTATCAATGAAGTTATGCTTTTAATGCATTTGGAAAATTGCATCATCATGTCATTTTCTTTCATTGTTTAGTTATTTTTTTGTTGATTGCTTTGTTGAATAAAATCTATGTTAGTTAGTTGCATTTCAAACTTTTGATCTAAACAGACTTGATATAGTTAATTAGTTATTATTGCTAAAATGAGTGGTTTGGGTTCAAGCCTTGTCACGTAGCCTTTGTTGCCCATTAGGCAGGAGAGCATTTAGGACTTTTGTGGCATAAACCGTTGACGGGCCACCAATCATTTTGATTAGCGATAATTATTAATTAGCAATGTTTGGAATTTTTAGACCATTAAGAAGAAATACATCTTCTAACACAGTTTCAACTTCTTCTTCTGCATCATCATCCATCATGCCAATAATAAATAAATTTTCAATTAGAAATTTAGAAGAAATAAGTTTTGATGATATAGGAAAATCAATTCCAGATTGGACAAGACCTAAAGTTTGTTTAAGAGAAATCTATAAAGAAGGAACTTTGAAAATAAAATCCGATTACGTAATTAAGACGGTTGAAGAAACCCTCTCAATACAGCAAAATGAAGAAAATTTACATCTAATTCCTTTGGAAAGAATTGACATGCATAAATTAAAAGATAAATACATGCATATAGGACTTATACAAGTTGCAATAAAGCCATTAACCAGAGTTGGTTTGAATACATCTTGTCCCGCTTATGTTCGAGATAAAAGACATGAATCATTCAGAGATTCCCTCATAGGGATGGTAGAAGCTAGTCTTCATGACAGCCCTGCCTTTTTTAATTGCTTTTCCAATTTCACTATACCACTTCATGATCCAGGTGCATATGAAGCCATCACTCTAGGCATACACACAAGGATTCAATATGAAGCCTCAATCACAAAATATTGCAATCGTATACAGAATTTATTATAGCGTAATGAATACAATTGTCCCTGAAATTGCCTATTCGGCACAAATAAAAGGAGTAACTACTTTATTCCTTACAAATTTCAAGAATAAAGTCACTACACCTAAATCCATAGCCTGGGAAGATGTGAATCTTTCAGGTAAATGGGAGCTCAAAGAAGCTCAACCAAAAACCCCTCAACTTCATGATGATGTTGAGTCAAGTACAGAACATCTAGATGGAAAAGTAACAATAAATTTTGTCAATACACCAAGATCATACTTTTCATCCACAAAAAGATCAATCCCTTCGGAAGCTAGATCTTATCGATCAGCTACTTCTACTTTTCATGATACATCAATCCCAAAATCACCTTCTATTCATCCATCAGGCATAGCCTTCCCTGTTTATTCAAAAACAAATAATGAAGATATACAATTAGTCAGATTATCTGAGTCTGACTTTGAAGCCTCTATAAATACAATCTCTTTAATTCATGAAACTAATGAAGAAGAAATTGATTTCATAATTGATAAACAATTCCTTTAACAAGATCTATTAAAGCATCCAAAGACAAAATGGTTTTTTTACAAAAAGTTTCTAAATTTGAAAGATCTCAAGTAAAAGAATTACGGTATGAACAAATGAATCAAGAATGAAGAAATATTCATTTCTTTGATTGGCTTTTGTCAAAAATAAATAAAAAATGAACCATAATGATGACAATTAATAAATTTAGTTAAACATGATAAGAACCGTCATCCAAATGACTCGACAGGGATCGAACCAAAAAAATCTCGCTAAACTAAATTAAAAGAAAGAGAAGAAAGCGGAAGATTTACAAGTGGTTGTATTTTTGGTTGTTGCGAGACAAGGGCTCACACTCCCTATTTATAGACAATACAAACTTAATTACATTTGAAATACATTTGAAATCCGCAATGGGATAAGATGCACACGTCACTTTTACTGTATCACTATATGGGATAAGATGTACACGTCATTTTTACTGTATCACTGTATCATATAATTTGTATTACTGTAGCTGCTGCATGCAGTATTGCTTCTAACATCCGAATTGTTGTAGCTATATTTGTATTATTTGCAGTACTGTAGCCGTAATTGTTGACTTTGGCATGATTGGACCGGAGATATGGGCTTCATTTAGAATGGTAATGTGGATTACCATATTGTGGCGAGTACCAAAGCACACATGTGGACTTTTGATGCACCATTTTAGTAGTTTAGTAATTGGTGAAAAACATATTGAATGCATTCTATTGACATGGAAAGGTCAATTAATGCACTTTTGCATTGTTTTAATGGATTTAAGCATTCTTGATGTTTATGGGATCAATAGCATGACAAGTCTTTAGTGATGGTTGCAACTGAATGGATTTATTGCGGGACACACGTCGTCATAGGGAAAATGCATGGAGAACTGCATTTGAGACACCTGTATGGGTGCAATAAAGCTGCATAGGAATTTACGCGGGCTGCTTTGAAATTTTCATGAGATTAATTAGACAAAGCTGGATGGATGCAGGAACTGGATTTAATCATCAATGAGGTATTGATCCGGTTCTTGAGGACTAGGAGTCCATACACCATAACCAATTTCTCTTTGAAATAGCTTGATGAGTTGTCTCTTTGTTCTCTCAGTGATATGAAGAGATGATGCATCTTAGAATGTTTCGAGGATTTCATCAAGAATTGTATGGCCGGCTCTAAAGGGATCATAATACACGAAAGTATCGTCGGCAAGATCTTCATTGATACATATAAAACGACGACCATCGCTCCAGAGTCCCTTAAAAGTGCGGGCAAATTCAATGTCTTTTGAGATTAATAAACCTTTGATTTTGATCTGCTTGAATATTGTAGAATTGTAGACACTCCAAGCTATAGTTGAGGGTTGTGGCATCTGTAGATTTAAATCTTTCTGTTTGATTCCAATTTCTGTCTGGAAGATGTTTGTTAGACCCCGACCCAGACCAATTCGATTAGTGTGTGTTTAGTCCTAAATGGGTTTAGTTGTCTTTGGGTTAGAAATAATTAGTTTAGTCCTGGATATAGCTTTCAGAATTTTGAGGATGTTTAGTGTTAGTCTGACACACTCAGGGAGGCCTGAGTGCACGTGTAAGCTTGGGAGGATCGTATCGGTTTCCATTTTTAATTGTGATTTTGATTTCATTTGAATGATTTTACTATGTGTTACAACTTTTGTTTTCAGCCCGTTCATGTTTGAAGCCCAAAAACCGAAGTTCTGGCCCAAAAAGGGTAAAGTTGTCTTTTATACACAAATCTGGACACAAATCTCGAGATCTCAAAACCATGCCAAAAATAAACTTTTTGGAAACTAGATATTTCGAGGATCATTTTATCCTTTTTCATCGAGTTCATTCGAGGCCCGCAAGGTCATGTTTTCATTGATACAAGATCTGGCCATTTGGGCCCCATTTGCTAAGGCTTTAAGTCATCTCTTTCCTTCTTTCTCTCTTTTCACTCTTAAACCCTAACCCTAGAGCAGCCAAGAGGAGAAACCCTTTCTTTCTACTTTGTTCTCTTGAATGATCAAGCTAGAAGACTCCAAAGAGAATTCCAAGACCATCATCTTCTTCCTCTCATCCCAAGCTTTCCATTGACACAAATTTCTTGAAGTTTCTAGTTGGGAAAGGGCTTCATTTTCTTCCTTCTCTCTTGTTTGGCCTTTTCTAGGTAAGAGCTCCAACCCATCTCTTTAATGGAGCCTTTTTTGGTTCCCAAAGATCTTGTTTTTCATGTTTACAAACCCTTTTGTGAAAATGGATTTCTTGTTATCAAGATTGAGTGAGTTTTGTGTGGTTTTCATGGGTTTTGTAGTCTTTAGATTAGCTTGAGTGGAAGTGCTTGAAGAGGTTTGTGGCATCTTGGACTAAGGCAAGTAACCAATCTAGGATGGATGATAGCATGTGTGCATTTGATTTGTTTCCTTTTCATTCTTCTCATTTCATTGGAAATTCATGTCTTGAATGGAAAATTTTGGGGATTTTGTTTTAGATTGAAGAATGGGAATGTGATGTCTCAATTATGCTATGAAATGTGTATTTTATCCCTTGGAGAGCTTGTAGGCTCAGGGAAATGCAGGTTGAATGAGAAACAAGAAGAAGGGAAGAAGAAAATGTAAAAATCTGAACTGAAATGCACTTCTCGTGCAGTTTCGGTCAGCCGCTGGTCAGCTGGCGGCAAACCGAAATCCCCATTTCGGTTAACTGCGAGTTGACCGAGCTCGGCGGTTCCCTTTCCAGAAGCTTGCATTTTGACAGTGGGTTTCGGTCAGCTTGACGGTTTGCTAACGGCTAGCCGAAATCCCCGTTTCGGCTAACCGCTGGCCAACCGAACTCATTACGGCTCCTTTTCCAGAGAACTAAGTTTTCAGACCTGAGTTCCAGCGGTCAGCCTGTCGGTCAGCTTGCGGCTAGCCGCCATATCCTATTTCGACTAGCCGACAGCTGACCGCGAGCTGACCGAAATTGACAAAATGCCTATTTTGAAAAATATTTGTAAGAATGAAAACTAGGACATGTTAAGTGACCTTTAGCCTGATATTGTGCACTCGAAACCTAAGATATCTTTGAACTTCCGGGGCACCGATTCTCTTTTAAATTCCAACATTTGGGTTTTAATTACACAAGGATCAATCAAAGGTCCTTACATGTGCTTGATAGGCTTTCTGTTCGTACTTTGGTTTTGATACAATGAATATCATTGTGTACTCGTTTACAAGTTTAAGTACAAGCTCGTTTTGAAGATTTGTTTCAAGAAAAAAGGGTCACTTCCTAAGCGTTTTGTGCATATTACACTACTAGAAAAAAAGGTTTTTATATCGGCTAAAAACCGATATAAAAGACCTATTATATCGGTTTTTCACTAAACTTCAAACCGATATAAGTACCCCCGATATAATAGATAACTATAACCGATATAATATGTGTATTATTTCATATCGGTTTTTGGACAACTGATGTCTTTTAAACCTGAAATTCTAACACATATGACTGTAAAACCGATATAAAAAAAGTGAAACCGACATAAAAAATATTTATAATATCGGTTTTTTGGGATTGTATTATATCGTTTGTTCTGTAACCGATTTAATATTATATATGTATTTTTTTTTATAAATAGTCCTTCTAGAAAGGGTCAGGTGACCTTACGGTCACCTGGCGGCTAGCTGCCCTTTGCAAGGGGGCTAGCCGCCAGACCCACGGTCAGCTTTCCAGTAAGCATTTTTTTGTCAGGATGATTTTCTGTGCTTCCTGCGGCTAACCGCCAGTGCACCTGCGGCTAGCCCCCAACTTTTCCTGCGGCTTGCCGTGAGCCATCCTGATTTGAATGGCAGAATTTGTCTCCAGTAGAAAATTCATAACTTCCTCTTCTGAACTCGAAACAACATGATTCTTGATCCAAATGAAAGATTTATCAGAGGGCTACAACTTTCATGTTTTGAGATTTAACCCAAATTGAATGGAAAGTAGTGTAAAATCACATTGAAGCTGACTGGTCACAGAAAAACAGCAACCCGAGTGAAGCAGAGTTGTCTCCAGTAGAAAATTCATAACTTCCTCTTCTGAACTCGAAACAACATGATTCTTGATCCAAATGAAATATTTATCAGAGGGGTACAACTTTCATGTTTTGAGATTTAACCCATATTGAATGGAAAGTAGTTTAAAATCACCTTGAAGCTGACTGGTCACAGAAAAACAGCAACCTGAGTGAAGCAGAGTTGTCTCCAGTAAAAAATTCATAACTTCCTCTTCTGAACTCGAAACAACATGATTCTTGATCCAAATGAAAGATTTATCAGAGGGCTACAACTTTCATGTTTTGAGATTTAACCCAAATTGAATGGAAAGTAGTGTAAAATCACATTGAAGCTGACTGGTCACAGAAAAACAGCAACCCGAGTGAAGCAGAGTTGTCTCCAGTAGAAAATTCATAACTTCCTCTTCTGAACTCGAAACAACATGATTCTTGATCCAAATAAAATATTTATCAGAGTGCTACAACTTTCATGTTTTGATATTTAACCCAGATTGAATGGAAAGTAGTGTAAAATCACCTTAAAGCTGACTGGTCACAGAAAAACAGTAACCTGAGTGAAGCAGAGTTGTCTCCTGTAGAAAATTCATAACTTCCTCTTCTGAACTCGAAACAACATGATTCTTGATCCAAATGAAATATTTATCAGAGGGGTACAACTTTCATGTTTTGAGATTTAACCCATATTGAATGGAAAGTAGTTTAAAATCACCTTGAAGCTGACTGGTCACAGAAAAACAGCAACCTGAGTGAAGCAGAGTTGTCTCCAGTAAAAAATTCATAACTTCCTCTTCTGAACTCGAAACAACATGATTCTTGATCCAAATGAAAGATTTATCAGAGGGCTACAACTTTCATGTTTTGAGATTTAACCCAAATTGAATGGAAAGTAGTGTAAAATCACATTGAAGCTGACTGGTCACAGAAAAACAGCAACCCGAGTGAAGCAGAGTTGTCTCCAGTAGAAAATTCATAACTTCCTCTTCTGAACTCGAAACAACATGATTCTTGATCCAAATAAAATATTTATCAGAGTGCTACAACTTTCATGTTTTGATATTTAACCCAGATTGAATGGAAAGTAGTGTAAAATCACCTTAAAGCTGACTGGTCACAGAAAAACAGTAACCTGAGTGAAGCAGAGTTGTCTCCTGTAGAAAATTCATAACTTCCTCTTCTGAACTCGAAACAACATGATTCTTGATCCAAATGAAATATTTATCAGAGGGGTACAACTTTCATGTTTTGAGATTTAACCCATATTGAATGGAAAGTAGTTTAAAATCACCTTGAAGCTGACTGGTCACAGAAAAACAGCAACCTGAGTGAAGCAGAGTTGTCTCCAGTAAAAAATTCATAACTTCCTCTTCTGAACTCGAAACAACATGATTCTTCATCCAAATGAAATATTTATCAGAGGGTTACAACTTTCATGTTTTGAGATTTAACCCAGATTGAATGGAAAGTAGTGTAAAATCACCTTGAAGCTGACTGGTCACAGAAAAACAGCAACCTGAGTGAAGCAGAGTTGTCTCCAGTAGAAAATTCATAACTTCCTCTTCTGAACTCGAAACAACATGATTCTTGATCCAAAAGAAAGATTTATCAGAGGGCTACAACTTTCATGTTTTGAGATTTAACCCAGATTGAATGAAAAGTAGTGTAAAGTCACCTTCAACTTCTGGAGGCTAGCCTTCAACTTTTGGAGGCTAGCCTCCAACTTCTGGCGGCTAGCCTTCAACTTCTGGCGGCTAGCCGAAACAGCAGGGAAAAAACAACATTGTGAAGAAACGCAGCAGGGAAAAAAAACAGCAGAAACACAGCAGGGAAAGAAAAACAGCAGGGAAAAAAAATACAGAACAGCAGCAAGAAAAACAGCAGTAGAGATCGTGAGAAAACAGAACAAAAAAAAAAACAGAGAGAGAGAGAGAACAGAAAACAGTAGCAGCAGAAGAAAAGGGAAAGAAAGAAATGAAACAAAAAGAAAGGAAAGAACGTGGTGTACCTGGCACCTGCACAGCGCCGGAAGAGCATCTTCTTCCTCTTCGTCGTCGTCGTCTTCTTCTTCTCCGGAGAACGAGAGTGAGCGAGAGAGACAGGGAGAGCAGAGAGAGAGTAGAGAAAGTGAGAGTGAGAGAAGAGCAGTGTTGACACCAAAAATGTCACTTTGCCTCCTCACACCAAAAGCTACACGGAGCCGCATCCTACCAAAAATAGGCAGGCGCTACTTCAAGCATCAGATCTTGTCAGAATCAAACAAAAACTGCAAGGTCATTCAAAACAACCAAAAGAGAGGTACACATGAAGTTTCGGGCCATTCCGACATCATTCGGCCTAACTTCACTTCTCCAACAGCTGAGCAGCAGCTCCTGGCGGCGACAGTGTCGAAGACTTCAAATCTTCGATCAGAGCCTACGGATGGTTACAAAATACCTCCAAAAGGCTCCATGTCAAGTTTCAGGTCAATCGGACATCGTTTGACCGGAAGTCAAAGCTCGGGATTTCCCTCGCGGTGAAATCAAGACAAGCGTTTACATGACCCCAAACGGCTTCAAACCTCAAACGAAAGCCTATGGTTGGTCTTATCTACTAATGAGGGAGTCACACGTCGAATTTCAGGTCAATCGGACATCGTTTGACCAAAAGTCAAAGCTCGGCATTTCCCTCGCGGTGAAATAAAGGCAAGCGTTTGCATGACTCCAAATGGCTTCAAAACTCAAACGAAAGCCTATGGTTGATCCTATCTACTGATGAGGAAGCTACCCATCAAATTTCAGGTCAATCGGACATCGTTTGACCGAAAGTCAAAGCTCGGCATTTCCCTTGCAATGAAATCAAATCAAGCATTTGCGGGCCCCCAAACGGCTTCAAAACCTGAACAAAAGCCTATGGTTGGTCTCGTCTACTGCTCAAGAAGCTACACGTCGAATTTCAGGTCATTCCAACATCGTTTGACCTAGTTTCGACGCTTGACAAAAAATCGGCAGTTCTCCACAGCAAAGTCTTCGGCTTTTCAGAAAATGGGAAACTTTGTGATCCGATTTTCACGGCTTCTCGTCAGGTTTTCTTGAGGGAAATCCAACCAATAAATGAGAAGAAATTCCAAGAAAAATGCAGGAGAAAACAGAAGCAAAAACGGACGAAAAACGGCGAAGAAAAAACGACCGAAAGGCGGCCAAAAAAATGGGCCAAGGCCCATGGTCGCCGGCGACCATGGCCCGGACCTCGCCCAAAAACCCCGTTTTTCGGGTATTTTTCGCGTTTCGAGTTGATTGGCCCCTGTGATTTTTCTAAAATCTGATTTTTTGTGCATGATATCCGTCGATCTTCATCAACATCACGGATCCATCACTGGAATCATTAGATCATCATCGGACACCTCAAGATCATCAAACGGCTAACCAAGAAAGCACCCTTTCTGCCCGCCCGATCGCGAAATCGACTGGACAGATGTTGCTGGCCCGCTGACATCAACCAATGTTTGAAATTGGATCACCATCCGACATCAAATGGTATGTGGGTCCATTGGTGATCATCGCAAGAAGAATCCCAAAGGACGCGGCACGGCCCGCGACTCTTCAAGCGCCCAGGCAATCAATTAATGAAGTTAAATGACCCATTTATGGCAAGTTAATGCGGTCATTAACTCATTATTTTGAACGGCCCAATCAGAAGCAAGCAAATGGGAGTTACAAGTCCAAGTAATCATGACATTAAAATCATGAAACTCCCGTCATCATGGAGATTAAAGGCGATTAAATGCCCACTACTCTCCATCGGCCAATCAAATTCAAGGAGAAAGGAGTTACAAAACAAGTAATTAAAAACTTGTAACTCCTCCCATCATGAGCATTAATACCATAAATACTCATAAACTCTCCTAAATGGCTACCAAATGTCTATAAATAGGAGGCCATTCCAAGGGAAACGGATCCAGAAAAAATCGCTGGAAAATCATTGAAGAAGGAGGACAGATCCGAAAAACTCTCCAAAAAATTCAAGAAAAATCCAGAACCTCTGCAACAAACTCTCCTCTATTGAAGAAAACTCTGCTGCAACAAGCACTACAAGGTGATCAAAGCTCCTTGGGGGGGCCACCCCCCCCCCCCCCCCAAAGGCCACCTCTCATTCTATCCAACATGGCTAGATGCGGCTTTTCAGCCCGTCTACTCGGCTTTTTACCGGATATAGGACCTTACCTTGGTCCTTATCCTCTAAAAATCTGAGGTTGGAGCCAAGCCAAGAAATCAAGCATTAAAGTTCTCATCTGAAGGACGATGGCGGAGTCCATACATAACTCGCGACCGTCGATCTGAACGGGTCCCCCACAATCGCATGAGAAGTTAGATTCCTTTTCTTTCTTTTCTGTTGCATTGTATTTTTTTTATAAAGAGACAAAAAAAATCACATCTCTTGTCTTTCATTATTGATAAGATTTGTAAATCGCCTTTCACGGCAAAATCGCCTTTCACGGCAAACAAAGAAAACCGCCTCTCACGGCATTCAAAAAACAAACCTTGTCTCTTTTCTTTAAAAATATCTGTGCAATGGAAAGATGGAAAAAAGTTGATTTCCTTTTCTACTTGTGAAGGTGAATCTCCGGATCACCACTCTAAATTCCAAGTAGAATAGAAAATCTGGCATACCCGTACAAAAAAAAACTGATGCCCGCTTTTCCTTTCTTTCCCTCCACAGTACCCCGTCAGCCCCGGGGCGGAGGCAGCTTTGGAAAAAGAGAAAAGCCGGGACCATCAAGCTGGCACACCCGGTGGGACCTTGTTCATTTCAGAACACAATGCTTGGATTCTTTGGCTCCTTTTTAGTTGGTGGCCTATGTTGGATCTTGCACCTAAAAAAAAAAACCACATGAGATGGGATTCTTGGAAATTTCTTCTTTTGAGTTTATTTCCAGTCTTTCTTGTTTCTAAAAAAAATTTCTCAAAAAGAAACAAAATCTGATTTAGAAAAAAAATTCAGATTTTCCTCTTTTGGGTTTAAGTTGAGAAACTTTGGCTTCTTCCTTTTCGGACTTCGAGATCGCAGAAATGTTGAACTCATTTTCGGAATGGAACACCATTCGCTCTCTTCTATGAATCCATAAAAAAAATCAAAAAAAAAATCTGATTAGAAAAAAAATTTCAGATTTTCCTCTTTTGGGTTTAAGTTGAGAAACTTTGGCTTCTTCCTTTTCGGACTTCGAGATAGCAGAAATGTTGAACTCATTTTTGGAATGGAACACCATTCGCTCTCTTCTATGAATCCATAAAAAAAAAATCAAAACAAAAATCTGATTTAGAAAAAAAAAATTCAGATTTTCCTCTTTTGGGTTTAAGTTGAGAAACTTTGGCTTCTTCCTTTTCGGACTTCGAGATCGCAGAAATGTTGAACTCATTTTCGGAATGGAACACCATCCGCTCTCTTCTATGAATCCATAAAAAAAAAAAAAAAAAAAAATCTGATTTAGAAAAAAAAAATTCAGATTTTCCTCTTTTGGGTTTAAGTTGAGAAACTTTGGCTTCTTCCTTTTCGGACTTCGAGATCGCAGAAATGTTGAACTCATTTTCGGAATGGAACACCATTCGCTCTCTTCTATGAATCCATAAAAAAAATCAAAAAAAAAATCTGATTAGAAAAAAAATTTCAGATTTTCCTCTTTTGGGTTTAAGTTGAGAAACTTTGGCTTCTTCCTTTTCGGACTTCGAGATCGCAGAAATGTTGAACTCATTTTTGGAAAGGAACACCATTCGCTCTCTTCTATGAATCCATAAAAAAAAAATCAAAAAAAAAATCTGATTTAGAAAAAAAAAATTTCAGATTTTCCTCTTTTGGGTTTAAGTTGAGAAACTTTGGCTTCTTCCTTTTCGGACTTCGAGATCGCAGAAATGTTGAACTCATTTTTGGAATGGAACACCATTCGCTCTCTTCTATGAACCCATAAAAAAAAAAAATCTGATTTAGAAAAAAAAAATTCAGATTTTCCTCTTTTGGGTTTAAGTTGTGAAACTTTGGCTTCTTCCTTTTCGGACTTCGAGATCGCAGAAATGTTGAACTCATTTTCGGAATGGAACACCATTCGCTCTCTTCTATGAATCCATAGAAAAAAAAAAATTCTGATTTAGAAAAAAAAAAATTCAGATTTTCCTCTTTTGGGTTTAAGTTGAGAAACTTTGGCTTCTTCCTTTTCGGACTTCTAGATCGCAGAAATGTTGAACTCATTTTTGGAAAGGAACACCATTCGCTCTCTTATATGAATCCATAAAAAAAAATCAAAAAAAAAATCTGATTTAGAAAAAAAAAAATTCAGATTTTCCTCTTTTGGGTTTAAGTTGAGAAACTTTGACTTCTTCCTTTTCGGACTTCGAGATCGCAGAAATGTTGAACTCATTTTTGGAATGGAACACCATTCGCTCTCTTCTATGAACCCATAAAAAAAATCAAAAAAAAAATCTGATTTAGAAAAAAAAAAATTCAGGTTTTCCTCTTTTGGGTTTAAGTTGAGAAACTTTGGCTTCTTCCTTTTCGGACTTCGAGATCGCAGAAATGTTGAACTCATTTTCGGAATGGAACACCATTCGCTCTCTTCTATGAATCCATAGAAAAAAAATCAAAAAAAAAATCTGATTTAGAAAAGAAAAAAATTCAGATTTTCCTCTTTTGGGTTTAAGTTGAGAAACTTTGGCTTCTTCCTTTTCGGACTTCGAGATCGCAGAAATGTTGAACTCATTTTCGGAATGGAACACCATTCGCTCTCTTCTATGAATCCATAAAAAAAAATGAAAAAAAAAATCTGATTAGGAAAAAAATTTCAGATTTTCCTCTTTTGGGTTTAAGTTGAGAAACTTTGGCTTCTTCCTTTTCGGACTTCGAGATCGCAGAAATGTTGAACTCATTTTCGGAATGGAACACCATTCGCTCTCTTCTATGAATCCATAAAAAAAAATCTGATTTAGAATTTTTTTTTTTCAGATTTTCCTCTTTTGGGTTTAAGTTGAGAAACTTTGGCTTCTTCCTTTTCGGACTTCGAGATCGTAGAAATGTTGAACTCATTTTCGGAATGGAACACCATCCGCTCTTTTCTATGAATCCATAAAAAAAAATCTTTCAAAAAAAAAAAAAAAAACCACTAAGGTTGCACCAATTGCGTTCTTTGACCAAAGTGGATCTAAGAAAAGCCTTGTCCAGAGTGTGGAGACAGCTAGACTGTTCTAGGCAAGGGTCCTCCAAACGGGTTCATTAAGTAATCCTACCCTTACCTGGGGGCTGATCTATCCACTGAGGTTTCATAAGATCGAATTGGAAATCTATGTGAATTCTTCAAAAAAAAAATCTCTAAAAAAAAAAGAGAACAAAAAAAAAAAAACTTCTGTCATTTTTGGATTCATATTTGAGAAATCCTGGTTCCTTCCTTTTCGGACTTCGAGATCGCAGAAATGTTGAACTCATTTTCGGATTGGAATACCATTTGCTCTCTTCTATAAAGTCCAATCTTGACACTTTCAAAAAAACAAAATTCCGTCACTTTTGGATTCACATTTGAGAAATCCTGGTTCCTTCCTTTTCGGACTTTCGAGCTCGCAGAAATGTTGAGCTCATTTTCGGATTGGAATACCATTTGCTCTCTCCTATGAATCCAATCTTGACCTTTCAAAAATCCCATCTCGTGTCCTTTCCAAGGATGCGATTTGCAACATTTGTGCCTAGCGGTGCTAGTACGCCCTTTTTCGGGTCTACTGTATTCGCAACCGACGCATTTGTATCTCAACCTTATATCATTTTACCTTGAGTGAGCTTTGCTTCTCGGTAATTTGAATTAAGGTTCACAATTGCTTCTAGCAGTCACTGGGACGCTCATTCTGAGCTGACCCTACCTGCGTTTAGAACAATTGTGCCCTCTATGGCTTTTCTGCCTTCCTCATGTTGCTTGGGCTCGGCCATGTCCCCTCGGGCGACTTGAAGAGGCGAAACCATAGTATTTTCCATTTATGATCACTATATTCTTGTGATTACTAATGGATATGGTCTTGTTTCAGAAGTTTTCAAAAAACTAACAATGGCAGCTTCATTAACCATCACCTTTGATGAGAACAAGTACCAGCTCATGCTCCAAGACAAACAAACCAAGCGCACTTAGAAGCGCCCTGCCAGCTGCCGAAGTGTCATTTCCCTCGGCAACTCAGAAGACACCGGGTCAAACTCTACTCCCCGGACCATTGTCTTCGGGTCATTGGGACCATTCCCACTACCCGCAGAAGAAACCGCACCTGCCAAGAAGCAGAGAACCGCCCCTCAACGTATCACTACAGTGATACCAATGGCGATCATCAAGAAGCCTGAGGCCCGTAGTGCTCCTGCAAAGCCTCAACCAGCAAGAAACCAGGTCTGCTCAAAGACTTGGTCTCCAAGGCCTTCACCCAAACAGCGAAGGTCACAAAAATCTGCAAAGCCAGCCTACCTGGCCCCTCTCAAGGAGAACCGGTTCTACCCTCTTGCTTACATGAAAGAGGAGAAGCCTACCCTCCGCCAAACAAAACCAACTCAGCACGAGCCGGCTTGCTCATACAAGCCCAAAATCAAATCATGCATCGTAAGGCCTCCGCAAGAACCTGCCAAGGCCTGCACACCTGCGAGTCGACCTTTCCTCTCAACAGGAGCCGAACTCGCCAAATTCAAAGCTTTGCTGCGACAGGCAAAGGACCGCGTCCAGATCCTGTCCCTGCCCGTCTTCAAAGAAGACAAGCTCGGCTGCTGCGCACCAGGGACTACGTCCTTCATTGCTAGAGCACAGCCAGAGCTAACCGAAGCTCAAATCGCTCGTCGTATGCGCCGCCGCACGGCATATCGACAAAAGAGACTAGAGAAGCAAAGAACCCAGGATTCTGCACTTCAGGTCTCCCAAAAATGGGTCGAAAAAGAAAGACCCGACCAAGTTGTTACTGTTCATATGGTTGGCAAAACCAGAAAACGCCAGAAGTCAGCAAAAAAAATCCATGTCAGGCGTCCGGTGACTCGCAGTGTCTCCCGGACACGAAGACATAAAGAAAACTCTCCCGCTCCTTCAAGCCAAGGACATCGGAGTGACCACTCTTCGAGCTCTTCATCTAAAAGGATGAGCTCCAGCTCAGTCACCAAGACTGTATCCTCTTTCGACTCTCGAAGAATGAACGTCTTGGTCACAAATGCTGAGCAACCTCCGCCGCATGATGACGTAACCGCACGCATCCAGCAGCTGGAGCAAGGGCAGCAGAGGATAGAGACTCTAATAGAGAACCTAATTCTCAATCTTCAGCGTCTACAAAACAATGAAGCTCCTCCGAGCCATCAAGGCGACGAGGAAAATGCGGAAAACAGTGAGTCACGCGCCCTTACCAAAAAGGACGTTGACGATATCCTCGCCAAAGCAAAAGAAGAGGATACACTAAAGGAGCATGGGATCAAGCCACCATATCCCTTGTGGATGGACTCGGTCCCATTCCCTACAAAATTCAAGCAACCTACTCTCCAAACATATACGGGGAAAGGTTCAGCCAGACAACACGTCATCCATTTCAAGATCCTGACGGGAGCTATTGCGGATCAAGATGCCCTCAAAATCCGCCTCTTTGCAAGTACCCTAAAAGGTACGGCCTTTGATTGGTACTCCACTCTGCCGGAGGACTCCATTCAAAATTGGGCCATGCTGGAGACACGCTTCCTAACCCACTTCAAAGGTGAGGATCATCCTGTTACTATGGCGCAACTCTGCAGCCTAAAACAGGGAGAGAGTGAATCAACATATGACTTCATTCACAAGTGGAAGGCAATGGCGTACAAATGCTCCGATGTACTGCCACAAGCGTCACTGGTCGACATCTGCCGAAACAACATGAGAGCAAGAATCCGCTCCATGATCATCGACAACAAATCAAAGAACCTGGGAGAACTCCTGGAAGCAGCTATGGAAGCTGAAACGGTGATCAAAGACCTCAACAGTCAGAAGTCATCAAAGAAAGAGCCGACTGCCATTGCAACCTCAAAACCAAAGAAAAAAGAGGTTCTCAATGTGCAAACCAAGTCAACTCCTCAGCAGCCAAGGAAAGCTGAAAACAAAGCTGCAGGTAAAAAGCCTGAACTCTCTGATGCCTTCAAAGAACGAGTAGAGAAGAAATACCCGTTCGATGAAGATGTTGAAGAAATCTTTGGGGCACTTCTCGCAAACGGTAAACTCACCTTGCCTGACCCCAAAAGACCAGGAGATGTTGGCAAAACCAACGATCCTCGGTACTGTCCATACCATCAGATGGTCTCGCATCCTCTCAGTCAATGCTTTGTTGTAAGAGAGAAGATAAATGAGATGTGGAAAAACGGAGTCATTACCTTCGACTAGAACTATGGGTCTGCCTCCGTCAACATGGTGTCGTGTGGACAAAAACAAAAATCACCAAAAGAGAAGATCACTACTTCCTTCAAGGTAATAAAGATGACCCAAACGTCTCAAGAGTTGGTTCCATATCCAACATCAGACGGACAGCCCATATGGGTACACCCCGATATCCTAGAAGATGAAAATTGGGAGGTCGTCAAAACAAAGACAACCGCTCGACAGCGAAGGCAAACCAGGAGACAACTCTGCAAGCTCAAACAGCAGGAGAAAGCTCCGAAAAAGCAAGAAGTCGCTGAAAAGGCAGAAACCTCCTCTACCGCTTCACTGGGGGCAACAGAAGAGTCCTCTCCTAAGGCTTCAAAGGCAGCAAGAAAATTCACTCTTGGTGATTTCATGCCACCACACCTCAAAGATGAAACTATGTAAGGGGCATCATACTCTTGCAACTCGGTGGTCGGATTCCCCATGGATGGATACGAGTCCAGTGACACCGCCAGTGACATCGATGAGTGGGAGGAATCCCTCGAAACAGGAGAATATCTCTCCGACGAGGAATGGATCCCTGAATCTCATCTTATGCCAGTAATTTGGTATAACCCATTACAGCCGCAAGGATCCTGGTCTGATGATGAAGAAGACCAAGAGGCTGTCCAAGAAAATACTCCAGTGGAACCCAACCATGTTGAACCACAAGGAGCAGACGAAGAAGAAGATTTGGCTCCCGTGCCTGATCTCGATGAATACGCAAGGATCTTGCAGCACCTTGCTATAGAGCAAGAACAAGGTCGCATCAATCAGCTTCGTCACAACCCAGCACCGGAAGTTCCTGAAAATCTACAGGAATCTCCTCCGGTAACCCCGGAAAATGAAGAAAGCTGTTGGATCGATGATCCTCTTACATCTGAGGACGAATCTGATTCCCAACAGTTCATCTTGGAGGCATCTTCCGTCAAAGTTACTTGCAATGCAATAGCTCAGGATGATAATTCCTCACTTTCTCAGGCTTCGTCTCCTGGAACAGTGACATCGGAACTCAAACCTTTTCCGACTGATCACCATGAAGAAATTCCAGCCGGTGAAATCTTCTTCAGAGAAAATCCGGTCAATTGGTCCCAAATGCCCGATCTCATCGGCGATGTCTGGACAGACAAAATATTCGATAAAGAAGGAAAGTTGCTGGATGCTGTTCAAGACTTGTTCCCGAAAAATGCTCCATGCAACACAATTACTGAAGATGGCAATGCTGACACAGAGACATCTTCAGCAAATGAGAAGGAACAACCCCTCGATCTCGAGGGTGATCTTCTAAACAAAGACCTTTCTCCAGAAGCTCTTGAAGTTGGTAGAGGTACCCGTTCTGGCCGGGATTACCACAAAAACTACAACCAACCTTCTGCTTCTTATGTAAATCCTTCAGGAAAACAAGCTGTAAACACCCCTAGTGGCAAGAATAATGAAAATGCAGGCCCCAAGGAGGCTTTCAAGTACGACTTGATTCAGCACTTCAAACACATACCTGCACGTCTGCACATCCTAGACTTATTACGAATGTCACCACAGACTCGTGATAGTCTCATTTCAGAACTACAAATGCTGGATGCGGATGTCGACAAACATGCCCCACAAGTCCTACAAATTGAAATGGACTATAGGGTCAAAAAATCAAAAACTCCCTCAAAAGGAGAAAAGAAGAAAACTGAGGGATCCTGCATCGAATGCCTCTCGGTTCAAAAAGCAGCAAGTGCAACCATCGCCTTCACCAAGGAAGACCTCCTGCTAGGCGAGACAAAGCACAACCGACCCCTGTACTTCACCGGGTACATCAAAGACGTACCATTACGCAGAATCCAGATCGATCCAGGTTCTGCACTCAACCTCATCTCCACTTCGGCACTCGAAGAACTGGGCATTCCGCCTAGCAAGCTGAGCCACACATCTGTGTCCATCTTTGGATATGATGACAGCGCTCAAAGGCCGATCGACAAAATCAGGTTCAAGTTGCAAATCGGTGATCTTATCTCCGAGGTCACTGTCTATGCAATAAAGACCCCTTCGTGCTACAACATCCTTCTCGGACGCCCCTGGATACACGAGAATGGTGTTGTCCCCTCGACTTTACATCAGTGCATCAAGTTCGTTGGCATTGACGGCTTGATACATCGAGTGTTTGCAGACAAAAAGCCCTTCAAAGGCAAAGAAGTCTATTTCGCAGATGCTCAGATGTACAAAGATGAAAAAGAAGAAAGGGAGGAAGAAACAACACCCTTTGCCGAAAATCTCCAGAAAGACAAAGGCAAGGCTCCTCAGCAATCACCGGAAGAAAATAAACCCTCTATCAAAATCGAAGAGAATAATCAATCTCCCTTCATGGTCTCCCTCAAGTCTTCAAAGCCTCTGGTGATCACCACCAAAGCAAAGAAGACAAAACAAAAGGCTGGGGGCAAGTTTGATGTCTCCTTCGTGTCTATCTTGCAAGACACGAATTCAGACTCAGAGCCAGAAGACGATACATTGTCAAGCCAAGCTGATGATCAACAAGTTCAGCCCGCTCTCACTCCGATGGAGACAACCGTTGACATAGAAGATCCGGCATCTGCTTCCTTCGTTGTTCCAGCCACATCAGCAGAAGAAAAGCCAATCTTCTTCCATAAATCGGGAGTTTCTTCATCAAATTCTTCGCTTGAACCTTTCCAAAATGAAGGTATGCCTCAACTATCCCTGTATAGTCCAATGGCGCAAGCTATCATGAAGAAAATGGGCTACGACGCTCAGAACCCAATTGGTTTGGGAGATGGCCGTGGTATTATCACGCCATTGGAACCAACCCTGACCAAAAGTCAACTGGAAGGTTGGAAACCCCACCGCCACATAGAAAAGTCTTCACATGGGCTGGGGTATGATCCTGACGCCTCCTTGAGACAGTTGACACAAAGGCCGCAAAGTCATCTTGTCGACCAAGCCTCAACATCTCATATTAATGAAGACATTGATCTCCCTGGATATCTCTTTGAAGAGTTGACCGTCAAGGATCCAGGAAGTTTATCCAATTGGTACGATTCCTCTGATGATGAAGAAGAATTGTCCGATAATACAGACACACGGTTCTCTGACCCAGAAGAACCACTGTCTCCAAAGGAAGAGCCCTACTTCGACCTAGTTTCAACAGGTGATTAGGACCACCTCATAGCAAATCTTGAGAAAAGTACCAATCAAGAAGACCCATGGACAAAAGCAGAGCCGTGGTCTGTAGATACCTTTGGAACTCCAGAAGGCTTTGTTGGGTTGGAAGCCTTCGAAAATATTGTGGAGGAACCACCTTCAAACCTTCCAACTGAAGATTCTGTTCAAAAGATAGACTTGGGAACACCTGATAACCCACGTCCTGTATTCATAAGCAAGAATATAAAGGATGATGAGTTACCTGAGTATATCGCGTTTCTTCATGAGTTCGTTGATTGTTTTGCATGGTCTTACGCTGAGATGCCTGGTTTAGACCCCAAAATAGCAGTCCACAAACTCAAGCTTCAAAAAGATATCAAGCCTGTCAAACAAGGCCAAAGAAGGTTCCGTCCTGACGTGATGGACAAAATTGAACAAGAAGTTCAAAAACTCAAAAGCGTTGGCTTCATCCGTGAGGAACAGCATCCTGAATGGTTGGCCAACATCGTCCCCGTGACAAAGAAAAATGGGCAAATCAGGGTCTGCATTGATTACAGAGACCTGAATAATGCATGCCCAAAAGATGAATTCCCGCTCCCTATACCGGAGGTGATGATCGACAACACCTGTGGGTTCGAGCAAATGACATTCATGGATGGCTTTTCTGGCTACAATCAGATAAAGATGCATCCTGAAGATGAAAAACACACAGCATTTCGGACCCCGTTTGGCGTGTATTGCTACACTGTCATGCCATTCGGTCTGAAGAATGCCGGCGCTACATATCAGAGGGCTATGATGAAGATATTCCAAGATATGCAGCACAAGACGGTCGAATGTTACGTTGATGACCTCGCCGTCAAAAGCAAAAGAAAAGAAGACCATCTCAAAGATCTTCGAGAAGTCTTCCTTCGACTTCACAAACACAAATTGCGAATGAATCCCCTCAAATGCTTCTTTGGTGTTTCATCGGGTAAGTTTCTCGGATTCGTAGTACGGAAAGCTGGCATAGAGCTTGACCCCATTAAAGTCAAGGCTATCCTAGAAATGCCATCTCCAAGAACCTTAAGACAATTAAAAGGGCTCCAAGGAAGATTGGCATACATTCGACGGTTCATCTCCAATCTATCAGGGAAGTGCCGTCCATTCTCTCGGTTAATGAAGAAAGATGTCGATTTTGTCTGGGATGCTGAATGTGAAGCCGCGTTCCAGGACATCAAGTCATACCTGACTAAACCTCCAGTGTTGGCTGCCCCCACAACTGGAAAACCATTCCTCTTGTACACAAGAGCCCTTGACTGTTCTTTAGGTGCTCTACTCGCACAAAAGAATGACGAGGGAAAAGAAGCTGCTCTATATTACCTTAGTCGCATGTTGATAGGTGCAGAGCATCGCTACTCTCCAGTCGAAAAAGAATGCTTGGCAGTGATGTTCGCCGTACAAAAACTGCGTCACTACCTGCTATCCAACACAGTGTACCTGATTTTGAAGATCAACCTCCTAAAGGTCCTTGTCACAAAAGCAGGTTCTCTCAATGCCCGACTGGCAAAATGGTCCATCCTCCTGTCACAATTTGACATTAGGTATGTACCACAAAAAGCAATCAAAGGCCAAGCTCTAGCAGACTTCCTCGCGGAGCATCCATTGCCTAAAGATTCTCCACTCAGGGATGACCTCCCAGACGAATCGGTCTACAGTGTGGAGACTTCCTTATCAAATGCTTCCTGGCACATGTACTTTGATGGCGCAACCAGGACAAATGAAAAGGGAAATCAAATATCGGGAATTGGCATTCTCTTTGTTAGTCCCGACAAAAACATGATTCCACACGCATTCTCGTTACTGGAACCATGTTCAAACAATGCAGCTGAGTACCAAGCCCTCATCGTAGGATTGGAGCTCGCCCTTGAATCCGGCATCACTACGCTGGAAGCTTTTGGAGACTCTCAACTGATCGTCAACCAGATGAATCAGAAATTTGAAATCAGGAAGCCCGATCTGTTGCCTTACTACAATAAGGCACAATCGCTTCGACAAAAGTTTGACATCTGTCACATCACCCATATCCTCAGAGGTGAAAACATTCGTGCAGATGCCCTGGCTGGACTTGCTGCGTCTATGGCAATCCAAGAAGGGGAAAACATGCAAGTTACAGTGTGTCAAAAAAGGATTCTCCCTCCTCTCAACACACATCAAGCAGTTGCTGAATGCCACCAAGTGGTTGGAAGTTGGATCTCCGTCCTTAAACCTCTGATCGGCGACTTGAGGGATCCGTTCATTGATTACATAATGTTCGGAATCCTACCTGAAGATCCAAAAGAACGGGTAAGCATCCAAAGGCGAGCCCCAAATTTTCATTTGGATATTCCTTCAAAAATGCTGTATAGAAAATCCTACAACGGAGTACTTCTACGCTGCTTGTCACAACAAGAGGCTGAGGAAACACTCAAAGAAGTACATGCTGGTCTTTGTGGAGCCCATCAGGCTGGGCCTAAGCTCTACGATCAGATAAAAAGGTTAGGTTATTATTGGCCTACCATGGTGGCTGATGCAATGCAATTTGCTAAGCGCTGCCAACAATGCCAAGTTCATGGAGATTATGTCCACATGCCTCCGGAATGGCTACATCCTACAGCAATCTCGTGGCCTTTTGAAGCCTGGGGTATGGACATCATAGGTCCTATCTCCCCTTCATCGAGCAAAGGTCATCGCTTCATCTTCGCCGCTACGGATTATTTCTCCAAGTGGTCAGAAGCATTCACTCTTAGTGAAATGAAGACCTCATCAGTCCTTCAGTTCTTGCGCACCAACATCATTTGTTGCTTCGGCATACCTAAAAGATTCGTCCATGATAACGGACCACAGTTCCGCGATCACCGATTCTACAGGTTCTGCGACAAATACAAAATCCAAAGTTGTCCTTCAACTCCGTACAATCCGGCAGCGAATGGACTAGCAGAGGCTTTCAACAAAACGCTCTGCAAAATCCTCAAGAAAATGGTCTCTAGTCACAAAAGAGATTGGGGCGACAAACTGCCTGAAGCTTTGTGGGCCTATCGAACCACCGTTCGAGGACCAACCCATAGCACATCATTCTCCTTGGTCTATGGATGCGAAGCTGTTGTCCCTTTGGAAGTTCAAATTCCTTCCTTAAGGGTATCTCTGCAAAATGACATGACGCAAGAAAGTAATGTCAAATTGAGACTCCAAGAGCTGGATAACCTCGATGAGAGACGGCTCGAAGCTCTACAAAGCATTGAACTCTACCAAGCACGCATGGCAGGATCTTTTGACAAGAAGGTCAGGCAACGCGCCTACAAAAAGGGAGACTTGGTTCTTACAGTAAAAAGACCAATGGTTTTTGCCAACAAATCCAAAGGCAAATTTGAACCAAAATGGGAGGGACCTTTCGTCATCGACAAAGTCTTCTCCAACGGCGCATACGCTCTTCTAAACATGGAGGGTGACAGATGTATGCTGCCCATCAATGGAAAGTTCTTGAAGCGGTACTACCCTTGAAGGCTTCTTCCATCGGGTCAGAGCAATGTCTACACGGCCAAAGCCTATTCCTAGGTATCTGCTCGTCAAACCCACTCCTTTTGGAATTTTCATCCTCTTGTTGAAATTTCTAAAAAAAAACCCCTCAAAACAATGTTTCTTTCATCGTTTCATTGTTAAAAAAAAAAAAAAAAAAAGCAAATCCAAAAATCCAAGTTTAGGAGCCTCTTCCCAAACTTGACCAAAATTTTCGATCCTTGAAACCAAAATTCATGGTTTGAAACAAAATCAGGACCTAGGGATTTCAGCCCTAGTCCACCCCGACTTTTACCACCAAAATGGTTTTGAGTCAAAATTTACGACCCTCGTGTCTTTAAACAAAAAAAAATGGTTTTTCAAAAACCGCAGGGAAGCGACGTTCAGTCGATACTTGCAAAACCCAAAATCGGAAGGATGCGAACCCCATTCGATACTTCCAAAACCCCAAAATTTCAAAAATCGTGGAGACGCAACGTTCCAGTTGATATCCACAACCCAAATTTCAAAACAAACAAAAAACAAAACAAAGGTTCGAAAAAACCTCAAAATTCAAAAATCGTGGGGAAGCGACATTCCATCGATACCCACAAAACAAAATTTTTGAAGAAAAAAAAAAGCAAGGAAGCGACGCTTAGTCGATACTTGCACCCAAATCCGCGGGGAGGCGACATTCCATCGATACTCGCAACCGAATGAGCAAGGAGGCGACATTCCATCGATACTTGCAATACCATTCAGCATGGAGGCGACTTTTAGTCGATACTTGCATTTTTGAAAACCAAAAATCTGGCTTTCACGCCAAAAAACCCGGCTTCCATGCCAAAAATCCGGCTTTCACGCCAAAAAATCAAAAATCTGGCTTACATGCCAAAAATCAAAATTCAGCTTCCATGCCAACAAAACAAAACTCGGTTTTCAAAAAAAAAAATCTGGCTTTCATGCCAAAAACAAAAAATCTGGCTTCCATGCCAAAAAGAAATTTCGGCTTTCATGCCAAAAACAAAATCTGGTTCTTACACCAAAAACAAAACCGGCTCTCATGCCACAAACCAAATCTTGGCTCTCATGCCACAAAAAATCTTTGGCTCCCATGCCATCTCAAACTCGGCTTTCATGCCATTTAAAAAAAATCGGCTTTTACGCCACAAAAACCGGCTTTCATGCCACCAAAAAAAAAAATTCGGCTTTCATGCCACCTCAAAATTCGGCTTTCATGCCATCTCAAATTTTTGGCTCTCATGCCATCCCAAAATTTGGCTTTCACGCCACCAAAATCGGCTTTCATGCCACCTCAAATTTTTGGCTCTCATGCCATTCCAAAATTTGGCTTTCACGCCACCAAAATCGGCTTTCATGCCACCTCAAAATTTCGGCTTCCACGCCATCCAAAATTTTGGCTCTCATGCCATAAACCCAAATTTCGGCTTTCATGCCATCTCGAAATTCGGCTTTCAAACCACACAAAAAAAAAACCTTGGCTTTTGCCACAAAATCTGGCTTTCATGCCAAAACAACCCTTTTGACAAAAGATTTTCACAAAATGATAACCTTTTGATCAAAATTTTCAAACAAACATTCTCATCCAACCTTTGCTTATTTTCATCAAAAAGAATTTAAGTAAAAGGTACACAGAGTACCAAAAAAATGTTTTACATAGAGGTACCAAAAAAAAAAGGAAGAGAGAAAAGAAGAAAAGAGTTTGTTATAAATCAAGAGCTTAGTCTAGCATGGTCTTCAACCAAAGATCCAGCTCCTCAAGCAGACTCTTGGCCTTAGCCTCTAAAGCTTCCAGGCCGCGCTTCTTCAAGATCTTGCCATAAAATACGGCAGAACGCCGCGACCCATCTTCGGCACGAGGAAGCTCTTCCCAGAGAATTTGCCACCGCTCATACTCCTGAGTCTTTCTCTGAAGGCTGCTACCGGCTTCTTCAACTTGGCGAATCAGAGTTCCTTCTTTAGCACGGGCTTCTACAATGGCAGTCCATTTGGTAGCATTTTGTTCTTGCAATTGCTCAAGGCGCTGCCTAGCTTCTGTGACCTCCCTATCAAGACGGCGCAGGTCCTGTGTTAGCTCGATGATAGCCAACTCGGTAACGTTCCTCTCCCGAACGAATTGCTTCCGAGCCCGTGAGATCTCATCCATTTCAGATTTGATCTTACCGGATGGCTGCAAAAACATCTCATTGAAAAAGTCACTGCTTGGGAAATTCTTGGTCTCAGTCCATTTGTCGCCTAAAGCAATGACTTCATCAACAAAGGCCTTGGCACTTGCAATGTCCAGACCGACCTCTGCACTGTCAGCAAGGATGTCCTGTACATGCTTGACCATGCCAAAACCAGCTTCCAAATGGCCAGAAGAGAGAGTTTCAACCCATGAGCTCAGCACACTCTTCAACACCTTCTTTGCATATTGAAGGGATGGTCCGGATGGAGATTCACCACGCTCTGTTGGCTGACTGCCCACGTCAGGCCGTGGTGGAGAAGAAATCAAAAGGCTCTTTCCAAGCGAAGCCACTGAAGAAGCAATATCACCACAAAGTCCCGCCTCTGCCTTGACGGGACTGGTAGAAGAACCCCTACTTCTGGATCGGCTGCTGGCATCTCCTGCTCTGGCCCTGAGGAAGGCGAAGGAACTTCTCCTATTGCTTCACAACCTGCTGGCAAAAACACAAGAAAAGGCATGAATATGATCTTGTCAAAAAAAAAATCAATGTCAAGATTATCACTATGGAATACCTTCTTCCATGATGGGTGGAGTACTTTCTGTCTCCATTTGCTCATCTGCGGCATCGTCAAAAGCTATATCCATAGATGGCTCGAAGTCGGAATCCTCTGGCAAGTCAGCTGACAAGAAAACAAAAATATGTGTCAGCAAATTCAAAAAAAAAAAAAAAAAAAAGAGAAGAAAGAAAAAAAAAGAAAAAAAAAAGGGCGTGTAAAAAAAAAAAAGGAAAACAACACGTGCAAAAAAAAAAAAAGAGAAAAAAAAAATGATGATGAAACTTTCTTTACATGGAATTTCTTGTAAAAAAAAAAAAGAATAAAAAAAACTTACTTGAAGCCATGGATGGAGAAGAAAGAAGAACTTGAAGACTCTTGAAGAAGGAGGATTCTTGATCTTAGAGTAACTCTTGAAGAAGGAGGATTCTTGATCTTAGAGTAACTCTTGAAGACTTTTGCAAAAAGAAAGCAATAGGAGCAAGAGATCCCACCTCCCTTGCTTTTATAGAAGAAAGCAAACCAAAAGAGGAAAGAGAAGAAAACTAAGGAGGTAAGTGCTAAAAATTAGCAACCTTCCCAAAAGAAAAGGAAACTTGGGATATTCTCTCCCAAAACAAAGATTCCTTGAGAAATTCTCTCCAAAAAGAAAGGGAATGATAGATATTCTCTCCCAAAGAAATATATTTTGAGAGAATCTCTCCCAAAATCAAGGAAACTTGAAAAAAAATCTCTCAAAGTAAAGATATTTTTAGATATTCTCCACCCAAAAGAGATATCTTTAGATATTCTTTATGAAAATGACACCATATGAGATCTAAGCCATCTTCAAAGCTTAAGGTCCCATGGGTTAGCCCATATGAGCCAGGTTTAACCACCTAGGCACTAAAAGTGGCTTTTAGTCAAAATTTCTCTTACCAAGAGCATACAAAAAATGGTCCCATGCCTCTTTTGAGTTGATTGGACCATACCATACAAAAATCCAAGCTTCATGAGTTTCCAAAAATCCAAACCATCCCACCTCATGAACCAAATTAAGCCAAAATCTTGAAATTGACATTCCACAAAAGCCCAAACCACTCCAATGGACCCAAAATTGTCCCAAAGAGTGAACCAAAAAACCAAACCATGGTCCCCTAACTCGCCACATACAGCTTGTTAGGTCACAAGACCAAAACCAAAAATCAAAACCCGACCCCCTAACTTGCCACATACAGCCTGTTAGGTCACAAGGTCAAAACCAAAACCAAAAACCTGACCCCCTAACGTACCACATACAGCTTATTAGGTCACAAGGTCAAAATCAAAACCAAAAAACCAAAACCAAATCCAAATCCAAATGTCATTCTCAAAATCTTGCCTTGAGATGGTACGTGATCCCTCTCACTACCATAAAATCCCCTGGAAGCTCAAAAGGTTACTCAAAAAAAAAAAAAAAAAAAAAAAAAGCTCAAAGACTCTTGGTCAAGTCAGAAGCTCTTCTTCAAAATTCTCTTCGAGGCACATCGACTGCAAAAACCATATCGTCGCTGTACCTCGAGGGGGCATTTGTTGACACCAAAAATGTCACTTTGCCTCCTCACACCAAAAGCTACACGGAGCCGCATCCTACCAAAAATAGGCAGGCGCTACTTCAAGCATCAGATCTTTTCAGAATCAAACAAAAATTGCAAGGTCATTCAAAACAACCAAAAGAGAGGTACACATGAATTTTCGGGCCATTCCGACATCATTCGGCCTAACTTCACTTCTCCAGCAGCTCCCGGCGGCGACAGTGTCGAAGACTTCAAATCTTCGATCAGAGCCTACGGATGGTTACAAAATACCTCCAAAAGGCTCCATGTCAAGTTTCAGGTCAATCGGACATCGTTTGACCGGAAGTCAAAGCTCGGGATTTCCCTCGCGGTGAAATCAAGGCAAGCATTTGCATGACCCTAAACGGCTTCAAAACTCAAACAAAAGCCTATGGTTGGTCTTATCTACTGATGAGGGAGTCACACGTCGAATTTCAGGTCAATCGGACATCGTTTGACCAAAAGTCAAAGCTCGGCATTTCCCTCGCGGTGAAATAAAGGCAAGCGTTTTCATGACTCCAAATGGCTTCAAAACTCAAACGAAAGCCTATGGTTGGTCCTATCTACTGATGAGGAAGCTACCCATCAAATTTCAGGTCAATCGGACATCGTTTGACCGAAAGTCAAAGCTCGGCATTTCCCTCGTAGTGAAATCAAATCAAGCATTTGCGGGCCCCCAAACGGCTTCAAAACCTGAACAAAAGCCTATGGTTGGTCTCGTCTACTGCTCAAGAAGCTACACGTCGAATTTCAGGTCATTCCGATATCGTTTGACCTAGTTTCGACGCTTGACAAAAAATCGGCAGTTCTCCACAGCAAAGTCTTCGGCTTTTCAGAAAATGGGAAACTTTGTGATCCGATTTTCACGGCTTCTCGTTAGGTTTTCTTGAGGGAAATCCAACCAATAAATGAGAAGAAATTCCAAGAAAAATGCAGGAGAAAACAGAAGAAAAAACGGACGAAAAACGGCGAAGAAAAAGCGACCGAAAGGCGGCCAAAAAAATGGGCCAAGGCCCATGGTCGCCGGACCTCGCCCAAAAACCCCGTTTTTCGGGTATTTTTCGCGTTTCGAGTTGATTGGCCCCTGTGATTTTTCCAAAATCTGATTTTTTGTGCATGATATCCGTCGATCTTCATCAACATCACGGATCCATCACTGGAATCATTAGATCATCATCGGACGCCTCAAGATCGTCAAACGGCTAACCAAGAAAGCACCCTTTCTGCCCGCCCGATCGCGAAATCGACTGGACAGATGTTGCTGGCCCGCTGACATCAACCAATGTTTGAAATTGGATCACCATCCGACATCAAATGGTATGTGGGTCCATTGGTGATCATCGCAAGAAGAATCCCAAAGGACGCCCGCGACTCTTCAAGCGCCCAGGCAATCAATTAATGAAGTTAAATGACCCGTTTATGGCAAGTTAATGCGGTCATTAACTCATTATTTTGAACGGCCCAATCAGAAGCAAGCAAATGGGAGTTACAAGTCCAAGTAATCATGACATTAAAATCATGAAACTCCCGTCATCATGGAGATTAAAGGCGATTAAATGCCCACTACTCTCCATCGGCCAATCAAATTCAAGGAAAAAGGAGTTACAAAACAAGTAATTAAAAACTTGTAACTCCTCCCATCATGAGCATTAATACCATAAATACTCATAAACTCTCCTAAATGGCTACCAAATGTCTATAAATAGGAGGCCATTCCAAGGGAAACGGATCCAGAAAAAATCGCTGGAAAATCATTGAAGAAGGAGGACAGATCCGAAAAACTCTCCGAAAAATTCAAGAAAAATCCAGAACCTCTGCAACAAACTCTCCTCTATTGAAGAAAACTCTGCTGCAACAAGCACTACAAGGTGATCAAAGCTCCTTAGGGGGGCCACCCCCCCCCCCCCCAAAGGCCACCTCTCATTCTATCCAACATGGCTAGATGCGGCTTTTCAGCCCGTCTACTCGGTTTTTTACCGGATATAGGACCTTACCTTGGTCCTTATCCTCTAAAAATCTGAGGTTGGAGCCAAGCCAAGAAATCAAGCATTAAAGTTCTCATCTGAAGGACGATGGCGGAGTCCATACATAACTCGCGACCGTCGATCTGAACGGGTCCCCCACAATCGCATGAGAAGTTAGATTCCTTTTCTTTCTTTTCTGTTGCATTGTATTTTTTTTATAAAGAGACAAAAAAATCACATCTCTTGTCTTTCATTATTGATAAGATTTGTAAATCGCCTTTCACGGCAAAATCGCCTTTCACGGCAAACAAAGAAAACCGCCTCTCACGGCATTCAAAAAACAAACCTTGTCTATTTTCTTTAAAAATATGTGTGCAATGGAAAGATGGAAAAAAGTTGATTTCCTTTTCTACTTGTGAAGGTGAATCTCCGGATCACCACTCTAAATTCCAAGTAGAATAGAAAATCTGGCATACCCGTACAAAAAAAAACTGATGTCCGCTTTTCCTTTCTTTCCCTCCACCGTACCCCGTCAGCCCCGGGGCGGAGGCAGCTTTGGAAAAAGAGAAAAGCCGGGACCATCAAGCAGAGAGAGCGAGAGTGAGAGGAAAGGGGTTTTTGGAGGGAGAGAAGCGCTGGGAAGAGAGGCGAGAGTGAGAGGAAAGAAGGAATGATGGAGAAAGAAAGAGAAGGGAGGGAAGGAAAAAAAAAAGAGGGAAAGGAGGGAAGGAAAAAAAAATAGGGAAAGAAGGAGTGAGCCCGCGCGGGGGATTAAGGGATTTGAGGTATATAATATCGGTTTCATAATAACCGATATAAAATATTATATATAACTGGCGGTTAGCCGCATGTGCACTTGCGGTTAGCCGCATGTGCACAGGCGGTTAGCCGCAGGACGTCCTGAAAAGGGAGGGAAGAAGGAAAAATAAAAAGGAGGGAAATAACCGATATAAAATATGTATATATAATATCGGTTCCATAATCACCGATATAAAATATTTGTATACAACCGATATAAAATATATGTATACAACCGATATAAAATATTTGTCTATAATATCGGTTTTATAATAACCGATATAAAATATTGAAATTAATATCACATATTTTCCTAACCGATATTATATATAGAAATTATTATGTCGGTTCCAGTGTAACCGATATAAAAAAAAATTGACCTATATAAAAAAATATTAACCGATATAAAATACCTTGACTGAAGATATTATATCGGTTATATAAAAAACCGATATAGGGCAGTTTTTGCAACCGATATAAAAGCCCTTTTTATATAGTAGTGTTAATTATGACTTTTGCTAGTCGTGTTTGTTGTGTTTTGATAAGTGATTTTTCCCTTTTATCTCGACATGTTTAGATAGTGTTTCGCGTGTTTTGTGCATTCATGAATTTAAGTGAACATCACTGAGCTTGGATTGCCCTTTCATTTTGATCCACTGTCTAGGGGTCCTTAAACATGTGGACTGTCTGCAGACTGGTCGTGTATTTATTACACATCGTGCGTGTCCGGTTCCACGGCCGGAATCCCCGTATATGTGGGAATCGTGTCGTGATTATATTATGTATATCGTGCTTGTCGTGCGTGCTTGCTCTTTTCATTATAAATGATAGAGAAAGGATGGGCTCGTTGTGGAATGTAACTATTCATGATATTATAAGTATTCATGTCAGTTTTGCTCGTATTTTGAAATGTACCTTAGTCATGTAACTGTTTACAATTAAGCAAAATGTCACTCAACAAATTGCACATTTCCCTACACTATTTGCCGATGCAGGGAAAATTTGCGTTGGCAAAAGTCTAATTTCCAACGCATATTTGGACTGCGTTGGCAATTAGTGTTGGAAAATGATAGTTTTACCGACGCAAGTAAGACCGCGTTGGCAAAAGCTATTGAAACTGCATTGGCGCCAACAAAAAAAACACCAAAAGAGAGGGAAAGTTTTGCCAACGCGTTTTTATCTAATGGCGACGCAATAATGCGTTGGCAATTATCTTGTTTACTGGCGACACACAAGTGTGCGTTGGGAAATGTCTAAGTTTTTATTCGTACAATTGCCAACGTATGAGTTGCGTCCCTAAAGCCCCATTTATGACAAACTTACCTTTTCCGACACTATTTTCCGACACAGTGAAAAGTTGCGTAGGCAAAAGTCAGAGAAAATTGTTGCTTTTACCGACTCAAGTAAGACTGCGTTGGCAAAAGCTGTGGAAAAACTTTCTCGACACTATTTGCCTACGCAGTGAAAATTGGTATTGGCAACACTACAAGAAAGTTGGCTTTTAGTGGCGACTTTTTTTGCCGCGATCTAATTTTTGCCACTAAAAACCCACATTTAGAGGCAAATATTTGATGTCGCCACTGAAGGCATTATAATGCCCACATTTAGTGGCAACTTATATGTTGTAGCTAAATTTCGCCACTAATTCCTTGGCGGGAATTTTTGGCACCATGGGATTTTGGAGGGAAAGAGATTTCGTGGCAAGTTTTAATTTATCGCCACTAATGGTGTACGGTTTTAGTAACAACTATTTATGATCGCCACTAATTTCTTAGATTCTTACATTTAGCCGCGGTATATTTTTTGCCACTGTTTGTTCTATTTTCTGTGGCTACTTTATATTGCCACTAAAGATATATCACAAGAAATTCGACTTTTAATGGCAATATTTTTTGCCATAATTTAATTTTCGCCACTAAAAACTCACCTTTAGTGGCAAAGCTTGATGTTGACACTAAATGTATTATGTGATCACATTTAATGACAACTTATATGTTGTAGCTAAAGGTCATTTAAGAGGGGAAGGAGATTTAGTGGCGAGTTTTCTTTTTTTACAACTAATGGTCTAGGAGTTCAGTGGCAACTTTTTATTTTCGTGGCTAATTGTCTAGTTGTCTTATTTTCGACGCCTTTTGCGGCGACTTTCTATTGCCGCTAAAAAATACTTTTAGCCACAGTTTTATTTTTGCTACAAAAGACTCACTTTAGTGAAGGTGATCACATTTAGTGGCAACTTACATGCTGTGGCTAGAGGACATTTTGAAGGGAAAAGATAATTAGCTAGAGGACATTTTGGAGGGGAAAGAGAATTAGCGGCGAGTTTTAATTTTTCATCACTAATGTGGCCCCCTACAATAATTTGTACTTTTACCGGCATTTTTTTTTCGGCGTAATAATTAAATGTCGGGAAAGTATTTCTTTTACCGGTGAGAAATGTACTTTTGCGAGAAAAAAATAGAGTTTTTCCGGCGAAAAAAATAAAGGTCGCATTTTCCGGCGACTTAATTTTTTTTCACCGACAAAGGGCAATGTTTTATGGCAAATTTCACCCGCCAACTAGCCAAAAAGAAGGTGCCAATATTTTTCTTGTAAAAGTCTACTTGGAGCCAAGGTTCAGTCCCCCTATTCTCCCTCTGTAATTTTCAATCGACAAACCCCTTCTGCGCCTCCATCCCTCATCTCTCTAACCCATCCCTCTCTAGCCGACCCATCTCGCCTCCATCCCTCATCTCGCCCACCCACGCAAGCCATCTCCTCTCCCAGGCGCAGGACCACACCCCCCCCCCCCCCCCCCCCGCCCCAAGCGACCCCATTCCCTTCTCCCTCTCATCATCTCCATCTCACGATCCATCTCATCACCACGCCCAACAGCCCGGCATCTCCATCTCCATCTTCTTCCTCCCTGCACAGACCTCTCCATCACCCTTCCTCTCTCACGGCTCACCCTTTCCATGCCTGTCTCTCCATAACCGACCCATCTCACAGCCTCCCCTGCGTTCAAACATCTCCATCGCCCACTTGCATTTTCCCTCATGAGATCCTCCTTGGTCAAGGGAATGAGAAGGCAAAGCAACCCCATCTCTCCAACCACTCTCTTTCCACGACCATCTCACTCCTTTTCAAGGCATCTCTCTCTCAATTACCCCCATTTCCTAACCTTGATGATGTTTCATTCTTTCTTTGTTTTTAAGGATTTCGGGTTGAGATCTGAAATGTGTAGTCTCCAAATGCTTCTTCCCTTGTACAGTGCTGTATCTTCAGCTCGATTGACGTCGTGTCTGGGCGTGGATTCAAGGAGCTCCAGATTGCTGTCTCAGGGTACGCTTGAAAACCCAGGGGTTTAATTTTTTCTTTTCTATACCAGTAAGGATCCTTCTTTTGCATTTTCATCTCACTCCTTTTTTTCTTATAGAAGAATATGGTATTGTATGTCGTGATTTTTCTCATCTTCTTGTGGTTCTGCTTGGACTTTTGTTGTGGTGTTTAGATGCACTTTGGAATTGATTTGCACTAACTGGCCCTGATAAATTAGCCAAACTGCATCTTACTTTTCTTAGTATTCGTAGGGAGGGATAGGACTCCAAGTCTCACTTTATAATGTTAAGACTTTAAATACTACTTTTGAGTATAGAAAAAAATAGGAAAAAGAAAAAAATTCTGAGTTGGGTTTGTTACTACTTGTAAAGGATATGACCAGTTGAGTGGCAGCAGATTCAAATTTTATATTGTTATTATCTTTCTATAGTGGAAATATTGTGGTAACCATCTTGTGAATTTGGGATGTGATGAGGTGTATAGTTTTGAATATGCTTCATATATAGAAGAGGTCTCCCGTCTGGCATGAGAGGTGATGGTTAAGAGATGGGTACAATTAATTCACTTTTTTCATAAAACCCTCATGGTCATCGAATGGACCTTATCCAACATGTTCAGGTCCAAAGCATTTGAGTAGAGACTTAGTATACTTGAACATGAATTGGAAATAGTTGGGTCCAAAATAAATACCCATACTGCTGCTAAGCTTCTGATGTGTAAAAGTTACCATTTAAAGAATGGGAAAGAGAGATTACAATTATTTTTTTGGTCTTCCCTCTATCCCCATCACCTGAGGTCGATCCCTGCAACCCATTCTCCTTCTCCATCTGCCATTTATCAGAAGACCTCTGCGTCTCTCTCGGTCTCTTTCGTCTCCCTCGGCATCTCTCTCGGTGTGCCAGCTCCTCTGTCTTTGTCCCTCCAACATCTCCCATGTATTTGATTTTTTAGGGCTTTATAGATATCGTGTTTGAGTTCTGTTTCTTTTTTGCTTTTGAAGAGAGTTTTCATTCAATCCAGGCACATAACTGATACTGCCATCTTAAGATGATCTATTGTGTTATCTTTTGCCCTTTTGCTTTATACTGTCTGACAGCATACTCTTCTCTTCAGTCTACTACTTCAGTTGCACCTCAGTTATGGCAGCCATCCAGTGGAACTCTCATGACTAATGACACTAGTGAGACTAACCCTGCTGAAGATTCAGCTGCTTGTATTGCTTTGTCTAAGAACGACTCATATGTTATGTCTGCTTCTGGTGGAAAGGTTTCTTTGTTCAACATGATGACATTCAAGGTTTATCATCTCTCTTCTTCACAATCTTTGTGATCTTTTTTTTTCTTCTTGATTCAAATTGTTTGTTTGATATTACCAGGAAAAGTGTAGGTTCTTATGGTACGAGTTCTTAAATACTGCATTAAACTTAATGATATTCAATTTCAGGTCATGACCGCTTTCATGCCACCGCCTCCTGCTGCTACCTTTCTGGCGTTTCATCCACAAGATAATAATATCATTGCCATTGGGATGGAAGATTCTTCTATTCAAATATACTATGTCCGAGTTGATGAGGTGATGATGCTCATATTGTTGATATTTGAATATGAGAATGTTTTCTGATAGCTGTTTGTTTTTGTCCTTAAAATCATCGAAACAACACGAGCATGTGCTCATCAATCTTTAACTTCTTCAAGTTGATTTCACTTTGATTTATATTTTGTGATCTTTGCTGCTGCTGCTGGTGGTGTTGTCACTGCCACTGCTGCAGTTATATTTTCTTACTGTATAATCTTATGTTTCTCCTATTCGTGTGCCATGGTTTTGGCATATATCATTTGACCTTTATCTTATTTGATGCTTTACTGTAACACTAAGTATCTTTTTTCATGTTGGCAGGTAAAGATCAAACTTAAGGGTCATCAAAAGAGAATAACAGGCCTTGCATTTTCCCAGTCCATGAATGTGCTGGTCTCTTCAGGGGCTGATGCACAAGTAAGTATTGCTGAATATTTCAATGGTCTGCGTGCTCTCTCTCTCTCTCATGGCCTAGATTAGTTTTCCCTTTTTCTTTTTATTTTTCAAAACTGCACATAGCGGTGTTTCTAATTTCAGCTTTATTGGGATAAGCATTGGTTGTTATTAAATATCCTGACTGCATGTTTTTGAAATTTAAGAAACCTACTTTCTGCTTTGTTGAAATAAGTGTTGTGGTTATCATTGAATATGGCAAATGTATGTTTCTGATTATTCAATGACCTTGGTTTTTAGTATCAGCCATCCATTTCCTCGAATGTTTAGAATCTGAATATAAAAACCAATTAGTTACTGTGTTTAGTTTTCCTAGTTAGTTTGTTGGTGGAATACATTCATATGATTCCGGTCTGAAAGTTAGTCATGGATAAGATGAATTTCTAAGTGATTTTCATCAGCCCCTTATATTATTATTTTTGGATAACCAGTACGATTGCAGTTGTGTGTGCAGTTTTCATGGTTTAGCACAACAACCTGAGTTTTCTAAACCCTGTTTAACCTTTGTTTATTTAGAGTTATTTATTTGAAAGTGAAGATCACTGGTGGTAAGCTTTTTCTGATGGGCCACCAGTTTGTAATTTGTATGGTCCATATATACTCGACCTAAACCGTGTTCATTTGGGAGCTGTAGATTGTTTCTTGTAGGTTGAGTGGGTTCCAATTATTTAGGATGGGCAAAAAAGTATTTACATGGGTAAGCATAAAGTCAATTATTTAACCAATAGTAACTGTGAGGGGCCTGCTGAATTTATGTAGTATGTACAGGCTATAAACCAATTAACAGACATTTTCACCAAAAACATTACCGCATGGTGGTCAAATTCTGATGATTTATGCCAAGCCGGGCATGAGCAATATCTATGCACCACCTTGAGATATAGTTCAAAGTGCTATGTTAATCTTGAATTAATGGGCATGACTAATAATATCTCTGCACCACCTTGAGGGAGTTCTTAGTGCTATGGTCATTTTGAAGTAACATCTCTCTCTCTCTCTCTCTCTCTCTCTCTCTCTCTCTCTCTCTCTCTCTCTCTCTCTCTCTCTCTCTCTCTCTCTCTCTCTCTCTCTCTCCAGGGAGGGAGTTTTAATTGTTCTCTCATTCACACCACCTTGAGGGGGTCTTAAGTGCTATGGTCATCTTGAAGTAGCATCTCTTTATCTAAGCTTCAGTTTTTTTAAGGATACCGTCCTCTCATAAAGACATGATGAAATGTTGAAATAATCTCCCTGACCCACCCTTTTTTTGTGCAATAAGTTTTTAGGCTTTGACAAAAAATTATGATACTATGCTGTCCCATCCTGGAATGGTAAACTTTCTTGTAAGGTGTGGAAATGATGAGATAATTGGTAACATCAGGAAGGCAAGGAAATGATAGTGACTTCTATTTCTTTATTGGTTAAATTTCAGCTTTGTGTATGGAGTATTGATGGATGGGAGAAGAAGAAATCAAGGTTCATCCAAGCCCCAGCAGGTCGATCTGCAACAGCACTAGCTGGGGACACAAAAGTTCAATTCCACAATGATCAGACTCATCTCTTAGTCGTCCATGAAAGCCAAATTGCAATTTATGATGGCAAAGCTTGAATGCTTGCATTTAGTAAGTTCTTACCCTTACAATATTGAAAAATTGCTGCACTCATTCCATTTCAAGGCGACCATGGAATTTTTTGAGCTTCGACAATCGCCCCAACTAAGCTGGCGCCGTTTCTACCCTTTTTTTTTCTGCAACGTCATTTATTTACTGTCATGTAATTTTCAGCTGTCTTGTTTATGTTGCTAGTTCCAAAGCTTGTATTTTATTTATTTAATTTTATAACATAAATAGACATCTAGTGGGAAAAAGGATAAAGCAGCACTACCTTGAGCAACTGAAGAAACGGCATTTAAGGGTCAGCACACCCACCTAATCGCTTAAGTTATAGATGATACATACAGGAACTCCAGAATAAAAGTAGCAGATTACTTTTCTTGTGAGGTGGTGTGAATGCCTTTTTATCAGATAGGCTAAATTGGAAAACTATAGGTAAATATCTACAATTGGCTGCCAAATAGCCTCTCCTATGGTGGGAATTGATTACCTTGCCATCACCCTAATAAATCATATTCTAGGAAGGGGAAGCTCTAATCTACTTCTCCATCTTATATCTTTCACTCTTCACCTCTTTATTTTTTTATTTTTAGACCTCAATTTATAAATGAACTGCTGTCTGTTGGAAAGACCACAAGATCAAGATGCACCATAACGAAAACAAGTGTTTGGATTTAAGATCCAATAAAGCACTTTCAACAAATCCCATTAATTTCACTATACAATCTCATCCCCTAGAACAAATATGACTTCGTCCTGCCCACTAGGTAGAAATCTTGATTCCTTCGCCCATGAACTTGCCCATCATGTTTGATCCCTGTTCCATCTCCTAGTTTAAAAATATCATTCCACAGGCTCAACCCATCCCTAAAAGTACTTCCCTCACCATCTATTTTACCAAGTCGCAAGTACAAAACACATTAGCTATAAAGTTAAATGCAAACTGAGGAAAAGATGAAAAACAATACATATCAAAAGTGAGGAGTCGTATCCCTGATCTCCGTATCAGTATCCGTATCTATTTATCTTTTGAGCACTAAATTATATATCATGTTATGTGTTCTTGATGAGATTTCTTTATTTTACGTAGCATTTTTTTTTTTTTGGATGCACATATATCTTATGGGCCATATAGTAGTGTTTATGGGTAGTCCTTATGATTTTAAGCTTAATAGGATGAAGACCACCGAGTTGCACGGGGCACTCTTCGCTAGTATTGTAGATCCTAGTTTATTTCAATTGCCTAACATATATTAATTACATGACATTTATTTCAATTGCCTAACATATATTAATTACATGACATATTTGAATGCTTTGATAATGCAGCGAAGAATGGAAGAGGCATTGTCGCAGCCTGAAATTAACTCTCCAGTGGCCGAGCAACAGGTGATCGAGAATCTGTTAGGGAAGAGGGTCGCAAGGAGGCAAGGGTACCGCTCGAGGGGCCCATCATCATCTTCTACTGGTATCTTGATGTCTTCTTAGATAAGCACCCTACGACAACAACTAGCTGATTCGTTGAAAGCACAAGAAGATTTGAGAGAAGAGTTGCGGCGACAGTATGAGGACTCGCAGAAGCAAATGCAAGATCAGCAGCTATGCAGGTTCACATGCAGAGTCAGATTCAGTTGTTGCTTTTCCGAGTCGGTATGGATGGTTCAGGCTCCTCCGAAAGATAAGGGTTTGATGGTTTTATGAATTGACATGGGTCATCCCTCTAACAAGTTCATTTTGCTCCTTACTGGCCGTGTTTCATGGTGTGCTTTGGATATTTGATGGTGATTAGATTTTAGTTGAGATTTACTTTATTGAGATATTTGACTTTTTTTGACATGGGATATTACATTTTATGTGGCAAGGATAAGTTTTATGATTGGTTTTAGTTTATTGATGACACATTATTTTTTATTGTTACATGATGAATGTGAGATTATTTATTGTTTATCAATGCTTATGCTTATGCAATGTTGAAAATGTAGATTTGAACAGGAAAATATTGTACATGAATTTTTCCTAATTTTTTTAATTATTTCTTAATTGATAAGAAAAGCTATTTCTCAACGCACTCTTTGCATCACCAAAAGTAAATTTCTTGACCTCGTTAGAGACATTTCTTGACGCGTCAACACGTCGGAATATGTATGACCGGCGGTATGCGTGCGTCGTCAAATATGTATTTCGACGCTAGTATGTGTTGGCAAATGTATAATCGACGTTATTATGCGTCGGCAATGACGTAAATCTATTTCTCAATGCACTCTCTGCGTCGCCAAAAGTAATTTTCCTGCATCATTAAAGACATAATCCGATGCTTCAACACGTCGGGATATATATTATCGGCATTGTGTATGCGTCGTCACATATGTATTCCGACGCTAATATGTGCGTTGGCAAATGTATAACCGATGTTATTATGCGTCGGCAATTAGGTACATCTATTTTGCCGACGCACCCTCTGCATCTCTAAAAATAATTTTCCTGCATCGCTGAAGACATTTCCCGATGCTTCAAGACGTCGGGATATGTATTACCGGCGTTGTGTATGCGTCGTCAAATATATATTCGTACGCTAGTATGTGCGTCGGCACATGTATAACCGACGTTATTATGCGTCGGTAATTAGGTACATCTATTTCCCGACGCACTGACTGCGTCTCTAAAACTAATTTTCCTGTATCGTTGAAGACATTTTCCGATGCTTCAACACGTCGGGATATGTATTACCGGCGTTGTGTACGCGTCGTCAAATATGTATCCCGACGCTAGTATTAGCGTCGGCAAATGTATAACCGACGTTGTTATGCGTCGGCAGTTAGGTAAATCTATTTCCCGACGCATTCTTTGCGTCGCTAAAAGTAATTTTCATGCATCGTTGAAGACATTTCCCGACACTTCGACACGTCGAGATATGTATTACCTGCGTTGTGTATGCGTCGTCAAATATGTATTCCGACGTTAGTATTAGCGTCGACCAATGTATAACCGACGTTGTCATGCGTTGGCAGTGAAGTGAGGTTGGCCACTAAGTTCATTTTTTTGCCGACGCTGTCGGAATTGCCGACGTTTGGGACGACGCACCATTGCGTCGGCGAATGGCCCTTTTTAGCCGACACTAAACATTATTACGTCGGGAATGGTTTTCTTGGCATTAGGTTGCCAACGTGGTGCCGACGCATTGTACTATGTCGGTAAAGCCTGTCCCGACGCAATTCTGATTTTTTCAGATGCAGTGACTGCGTTGGTAAAACTGTATTTTGTTGTAGTGTGTCTTTAAATGTTTCCTTTAACGTTTACCACTTATATGCTCATGCCTAAATTGATTACCTACCAAACCGTTGTGTTTGACCCTTGTATGTTGGTGCCCAGGTGCAGGTGACGTTGCCTTTGAGGAGGAGCGTCCGGAGGAGGCTATTGAGCCACCCCCAGTCAGAGAGTGGCAACCCGATGATGTCAACTAGACGTCGGGCGGGTTCTTGAGTTTCGCTACATTTTGTCGTTGGGTTCTTTTGTTATTTTGAGAATTGTATTGGCCTTTGTTGGCTTCTTATGGGATGTAACTAAACTTAACTTGCTTTTGTATTAGTCTCATAACTTGAATTATGATGGGAATGCCATGTTAACTCCTTTCTTTTGATACTATGTCTTGATATCATTTGTCATAGAACTTAAAAATTTATTGGTGCTGATCTCGATGTGATTTGCTACACGTTTCGACAAACTTGATCATGTGAGACAGATTCCGTGTGTCTCGGGAATCCTCACCGCGGGAACCTGTGGGAAAGCAAATAGAATCAACCATCGCGGGTCCGAGGTCCGTTCCAGGGTCGCGACAATGTTCATAGTCATTGATAAGAATGTTGTATTTTTTACAGAACAGATCTCTGTCTTCATAATTCATGATGGCTAATAAAATCTGAATTCATCTCTTTCTCCAAGGGTAGAAGAGATCATTATGAGAATATGTCGCTTAGTGATGCCGAGGCAACTGAGAGCATATTTGACAATTTACGGCAACTGTTGATGAATTGCGAGAATATCTTTGTCGAGAATAAATCGATGAACTAGGCCTTGTTCAATATAAGAAATATCAAACTCTTCTGCTGGTAAGAACAATTTTGGAAAATGAGTGGCCTAGCTAAGATAGGATGCTTGATTAATTAATCGCTCCATTATCTGACAAGATAGAGTTTCATCTCTAATTCTAGCAGCTAAATTATCCAGAAGAAGGGTATCAACCTTTTCCAGGAGTTGTTTTCTGTATTCAATTGGAGGGATAAATAACGATGCACATTGTTGTTCTAACATTTGAATTTTTGCTTCCAAATATTTGATATGATTGGCCAAATCAGAGATGTGCTTTCACATTAGGAAATTGCATTGGCCAGAAAGACATGCACTCCAAATATTGCCAATAAGAGTTTGAGAAGCAACAGATGGTGTTAGATAGAAGGATGGGAAAGGAATTTGAAAATGAAGTTCTTAATTTGCAGGGACAGATACTTTATTGAACTCTATGGGCTGTTTGCCTTTATTCTTAGACATGACTTGTTCCCTATGTGAAGAGGAATTAAGCTGGTTATTGAAAAGCTTCATTAATGGAATAAAATTGCCTTTTGAAATAAGAATATGTATGCAATTAAATATTAATTCCATTGATTCTTCCAAGCCAGGGCTTTCTATAAATTCAAAATTTATAGGTTTATCATCGATTAATGTATGAATTCCGTTTGTATCTACTGAGAATGGCTGAATTTTTACTAAAAAGGGAGTTCCTAAGATGACATCATTTTTTAATACTTTTGTTACAGCGAATGAAGTCTGAATGCATTTTATACTATTGCAAACATGAGCATTTGGAATTTTATAATTGACTATTATATTTTTTCCATTTGTAGTGCCAGTTGTATATTTTTTTATTTTTTCGAAATATTTTGTTGGAATTAATCATTCTCATATACAATTTACATCGGCTCCACTGTCAATTAAACATTCAACAGATAGATCGAATTCTTTGATCTTTAGAGTTATGGTTGTATACCATTTATGATAATGAGATTTAGTGATGGAATTTACAAATTCTTGAATTTCATCATCAAAGTCTTTTTCTAGATTGGAGTCTTCTTGATTGTTTGAACTAAATTCTTTTCCTAATTCAAGGATTTCAATTCTTGTTCTTAATTTGGCAATTTCTGCAGTTGCTTCTTCTTCTAATCGTGTAATTTCATGTTTGGTTTCAGTTACTTCATTTTGAAGGTCTTGAATGGTTAAAGATTTTGAAGAGCTTGATTTTTTAGAGAGAATATCTTTCATTGAAATTGATTGAAAAACTTTATTTTTCTTGGAAGGTTTTTTGGAGGATTAATCTTCAAGCATTTTTCTATAATATTTTCTTTTTTCTTTTTCTGAGGAAATGTTTTCTATTAATTCCAGAAGTAATTCATCCTGAGCATTTAATACATTTATTGAGAAATATGAGGATGAGGAATCATAAGAACTTTTGTCGCTTTCGCAACATACACATATATCTTTATCATCTTCTGAATTATGAGAATGATAGTCTAATTCATTGATTTTCGTTTTTTAATCTTTATCAAAACAATTATCTGTAAAATGTACTTCTTTACCACATTTATAACATGTATAATCATATTTATTAGTTTTATGTTTTGAAGAAGAATTTGATTTTCTTTTCTTATAATCACTTCTTTCAGTTTTTCGTTTCTTATTATATTTTTTATGTGATTTTATATGGTTTTTCATTATTAAAATACCATTTCTTTTTAGAGGGATGATAGGTTTTATGAGTTCTATTAGATGGATTTTGTAGTTCATAGCCAAATTGATAGTAAAAATTCCCTAATTCTTGTTTACCAATTTTCTTTTGTTTATGTAAATCAGCTTTAATTTTCATATCGGTCAATATTGACATACCAACATGAGAAATTTTTTGAATTAAATCACCATATGTATAGTTGGCATAATTTAATCTTCCATTATTTTGTTCTCTGAGAACTTTTTTTACTTTTTCTGGAAAATGAGTTGGAAGGCCTGAAATAAAATTTTCTTTCTAGAAATCTTCATTAGAATTAAATAATTGGAAGACAAGAGAGAGACAAACATCTTTATACCATCTGAAATCAAATAAAGTTCTACAACGTAGATTGATTAATTGTTCTCTGTATTTTTCTACTTGATCACTAACATTACTAGAAAAATTGATAAGAATGTTATGAATTAATGTTTCAACTGCATTAGAAATTGGTCGACCATTAGCATTAAGAAGAGGTTTACATTCTTCATTTACTTTGATTGAATTTAGTATACTAGTTCGTTGAATTGGTGTAAGATAATATTCCCATCAGCCATGAAGTTGACCGGAGAATCCTATAATGATTGAGTTTATTATTTCAGTTTGTGTATTGCCATAGATCATTCCTGCATTAGTATAAAGAACCATGTTCCTCAAAATATTAAGAATTCCATATTCGGTGAGTCCATCAATGTTCCATTCTACTAATGAACTACCATCAAATTTGCAATTTGCTATATCATAGATTTCTTCAAATTGTAGATTCATTATAGAGGGTCTACTATAATAAAAAAAAATTTTAAGTATGAGTTTTGGGAGAGAAGATTCTATTGATTTGAGGAATATGAGTGATAGATTGATTGTAAGATTCATCATTAGATTCATCTGTATTAGAGTCGGAGGAATTATGAATTATTGGTCCTTTTACAACCATATTTATTGATTTTCCTTTATCAAGTGGATCTGTTCTTAGGGAAATTTCATTTTTAAAATCGGCAGGGAATTTTAAAGGATTTTTATCTAATGTTAATTTTGAGATGAAGTCTGAGCCTAGCGCTGGAACTTCTCTTGTTATTTTAAATTGAGCTGATGAACTTGATTCTTGTTGAGAGATTAAATTTTCAATTCTTTGAGTCTGTGAACCAATAGTTTGTAAATAGAGATTTGTGAAATTGTTTTGTTCTACCATATAGGATAAATGTTTGACAGTGAGCATTTTAGAGGTTGGGTTTGGTGGAACATTCTTAAAAGGAGTAGCATTTATGTCTTTATGTTTTATTGTAACTAAAGGAGGGTATACAGATTCAACTTTACCCTTTTCTGTTTCCATGTTTGTGTTATTGTTTCTTGAATGGATGTGGATGGGTTTGTAGGTTATTTTCTAAATGGATGTACTTGAATTTTAGTGATTATCTTTATATTTAATAGGTATTTTTTTAAAATCTCAACATTTAAATCTTTTTTTCTGTAAAGACAAAAAAACGATGGTTTTTACTGTCGTTTATTTTCCATAAACGACTTCAAATTTTTTTTAATTCAATCCACATCCATTTAAAAATCCATGCACATTCCTTAAAAAAAAAAGGAGTCTACATTCATTAAACCACTAATCCATTTAAACACCAATCTAACAAAAGCACAAATCCAGGTAAAGATCCATAAATATATCCACCATGTGAACATCCAAAACATATCCACCATGCAAACACAAAAAAATCATCCATCTATACATTCATCAACAAGGAAATGTCCTATACTTTGGCCAATCAATGAAATCGCTGAGTATTTTATCTCTCAACTGGCTTACTCCTTGTTGTAGCTCAACCTCTCCATCAAAGATCTCATCTATAATGACTCTATAGCAACCTTCATCCTCCGGAGAGTCCCCCATCAGTCTCCCATAAGCAACACAGCGGGCTTTCTTCGTTAAATGCATTAATTTGTATAAAGTAGAACTCATCTGTGTAGTTGCGGCTGTGGTTGTCGGGTTTGAGCTTGACTCTTGACGTGTGGATGGCGGCCTCACCTACAGACATGATATTGGCATTTGATAAGATCCAATAAGGAACAACATACACACGCAAGCTACATTGCCAAAATCAAAACTCAATGTATCAAAACAAAACCTGCATATAAATAACTACAGATTTATATCCATGGTTCTGGCACTCATAATGTGTATCCATGAGTAAATGGGTTATTGAAGATCCTAACCTTCCGTTTAGCACATTAGTCCATTAGTGCGCATGTGCATGAGACAGTCAATGCATTTCTACCAGTGTGAGGATTATAGCCTAACCTCATAACCTTGCCACCACAAAAATAACCAAAAGATGCGACCGGAGTTCAGTTGGGTGGAGGTGGAGAAGTTATTCCATACAGAATCTGAAGCTGCAGCTATTCAGTTTTTCCATACAGTTCCCTCTTTTAACTTGAAGCCATGACTGAGGATTAAGAGCATGGGGCTGTGTTTTTTTGCAAGAAGCAAAACTGAAGAGGTTCCTTATCATGCATAAGCGATTTAACAAATCTCAGATAATCACGATCTCCAATTGGGTTTCTTTCCAATACAACACAGAATTGAAGAAATAAGAAAATGAAGAACAAATGACCCTTCTTAACTCATAAGATACAAACTCTATAATGGGATTAAATGTTGGAAGTTGGAGAGTTAGAAGGTTCTTTAAGCCAAACAAGTCAATGCACAAGGTTGCATTTTTTTTATAATATCCAATTATTTAAATGAGTTTAGGAATATGCTATTTATGTATATATAATTGCTTTGTAAGTGTGAAGAAGTCCCTTGTGTCCCACTCTGAGAAAGGGATACAATGATATGCTCCACGTCCTTCATCTTCCTAGATAACTCATCCACCTTAGTCTCAAAGGCCTTATGCGATGCCTCCTTCTGTTCTAAGGCTCTCTTGAAAGGTGTATAATGTCGCACAGCAGACTTGGAGACACCCAAACCCAAGCCTCACACACGTCCTCGAGTATCAAAACCACAAACTTATGCAAAAAAATTAAATAAGTCAATATCTTCTCACGACATTCATGTATTCACAACTAAGTACTATAATCAATCAACGAGATACCTAACTAGAACTACGAAGATAATTCACGTACCAATGCAATGGGGTCGTTGTCGAGATCAGCTTGTGCAAGGGAGGGGTTCCTCGTATGCATTCTAGTAATCCTCTCCTACAAAACGAATTCTTAAATAAAATTTGGTAGGAATGTGACAATATCATACTTAGTTGATGCATCAACTGGCATTTACTACTAAACCACAAGTTACCCATTTAAAAACCGGAAAGGCCCACTAGCCCAGAGTAAAAAGAACGGTCTAAGATTTTATTTTATTTTTGTTGGTGCCACATTTCGAACCAATGACCTAATGGTTAAACCATAGGTTTTAACCATCATGACAAGGGTCTAAGATTCATCATAATATCATTATAGCTCAAATCACCAAGACAACAACCTGGGATGAGACATCAAAAACACACTTAGCCCCTATCCATTACTTAGGGTTTAAGTCTCTTAATCCTATTTATATGTTGTTTGAAGGATAGAGTTAGATATGATTATACTTTAAATGAGACGAGGCTAATGGTACATCAATCGCTTGGTAGGCCAACTTTCACTCAACCATTGCAGATATCCAATCTTGACTTGGACATGTTGCTATAAAACAATGGCTAGAGGTTGTTGACAATGACAAGATCTTTCTCTTTCAAATATAACATGATCATTATCAAACTGCAATATTAACTGAAAAAAAAAAAAAGAAATGGATGAGAGTAAAAAATCATCTTAATACTGTATCTTGGCCCAAAGGCGTTCCATCCTTTCTATCTAGAATAAGTAGCAAGAAAGACCTATGTCCGAGTAATCTCCTCGCCAGGGTTTTGTTGCCTCTAAAAATGTAAGAAACAAATTTGCAATGCTAGTAATAAAGTGATTGGGAAATTAAACGATGTTGAGGAGTCTTAAACAAAGGTTTCAAAGACCAGTTTCAGAGTCTAGCATCTGATCTCGTATGACCCTGCTTTGGTAATATAACGAACCCACTTAACAGTATTATATCCACTCTTCTCCCATAAATTAATTTCAAGGCATTTTGAGATATCAATATAAGGCCATCAAAAGGGCAGGCAAAGTGGCAAATTTCCCTTTATATATAAACTATCCTCAAATTGAATAGCTAAAGATCTCCAACAAAGTTGATTTTTGTGTATTCATAACCTCATATTGAACAAATAGAGATCTCCAACAATTTGCTTGATGGGCAACCTTAAGACACTTATTATACATCAAGGAGCCAGTGGCCCAACCTCTTTTTTTTTTTTTTTTTCTTTTTCTTTCTTTCAATTTTAATTGGAGGGGTTGTGAAGTACCAAAAAATATGCTCCAACGACATTCATTGCTTTCAAAAAATCCAAGGGGTGAAACCATCAAACGAAAGGCATGCCATCTATTGGATCCCAATTTTGGGTTCTGAAGAAGCAATTACTTTCTTTCTTAGTCAGGCATTTCATCAAGCAGTTGTAATGCAAAATCAATTCAATTGACAAAATGGATCTCTATTTCATCAACTTCTCCATTATGAAAGTTTCTATCGAGCAAACAAATATTACAAAATGATGAAAGAAACATGATTTCTTTTCTAACTATTCTATATGAACAACCAAAAACAATAGATCCCAAGAGAGATAAGAGAAACAAGCCTTTTGAAAGGCCTTTTTGTTGGGGTTTAATGGGTACAAATTTAATGCATGAGATTGGTGTTGCAGGTAAGCCAATAAAAAATCCCTCGGCACGGCCGAAACAATTTCAATCGACAATCATCAAGTGAACAAAAACCAGATTCACATTATTGGAACTATCACAATTAGGAAAGGGAAAAACTAACAAAAATAGGGGGAAGATCGTTTTGAGATCTTTTATATTCATACCCTGGTTCATTCATTGGAGAGAAACACCCAAATTGTTAGATTGTATGGTCTCAATCCATCAGTTGATGTAATAAATTGATTAATTTCTTTATTTAACAATAAAATCATGCTTTCCTTTCATGAGATGAATGATGTTTTATTACTTAACGCACATGACCAATACATATGACATAATGGTTCATGAGATGAACCGGGTCTCATTAGTATATTAGATGTGATATATGTATATGGATGAGATCCACATACAGGAGATATGTATCACAAATCTTATAGTTAAAAATATCTTCACAACCAGTGATGGGACTGGGCATCTCATCTGATAAGGTTGCAGCACTTTGATCACTATGAGATAGTGTGATTTTTCTCGATCATCAGAATGAAAGATTCTGGATCACGGTGCTGGTACAATAGATGTATTGAAGGACCATGAGAAGCGCCTTATGAATATTGTCTTGATTTTAAGGTATGTTCTCATAATTCTCTAGCAATAGGCTTTCAATCCTGTGACATTGATGAATTCAGGTTTCTATCTATTCATTTGCTTTGTGTTAGACCCCGACCCATACTAATTCGATTAGTGTGTGATTAGTATGTGTCTAGTCCTAAGTGGGTTTAGTTACCGTTAGGTTAGAATATAATTAGTTTTAGTCTTGGATATAGCTTTGGGAATTTTGAGGACGTTTAGTGTTAGTCAGACACGCTCAGGAAGGCCTGAGTGCATGTGTAAGTTTAGGAGGATCGTATTGGTTTTCCGTTTTTTATTGTGATTTTGATTTCATTTGAATAATTTTATTATTTGTTATAACTTTCATTTTCAGCCCGTTCGTGTTTGAAGTCCAAAATCTAAGTTTTGGCCCAAAAAGGGGAAAATTGTCTTTTATACACAAATCTGGACACAAATTTCAAAATCTCAAAACCATGTCAAAAATATACTTTTTGGAAACTAGATATTTCGAGGATCATTTTATCCTTCTTCGTCGAGTTCATTCGAGGCCCGTAAGATCATGTTTTTGTTAATGCAAGGTTTAAGCTCATTGGGGCCCATTTGCAAGTGTTTAAAGTCAACCCTTTCTCCTTCCCTCTTTTCATTCTCAAACCCTAACCCTAGAGCACCAAGAAGAGAAAGCCCTTTTTCCTTCCACTTCATTTTTCTTGAATGCACAAGCTAGAAGACTCCAAATGAAATTCCAAGACCATCATCTTCTTCCTCTCATCCCAAGCTTTCCATTGATACAAGTTTCTTGAAGTTTCTAGTTGGGCAAGATCTCCATTTTCTGCCTTCTCTCTTGTTTGTGCATCTCTAGGTAAGAGCTCCAACCCATCTTTTTAATGGAGCCTTTTTGGTTCCTAAAGATCTTGTTTTTCATGTTTGCAAAACCTTTTGTGAAAATGGGTTTCTTATTTTCAAGTTTGAGTGAGTTTTGAATAGTTTTCATGGGGTTTTTGTAGCTTGGGTGGAAGTGCTTGAAGAAGGTTTGTGACATCTTGGACTAAGGCAAGTAAACAATCTAGGATGGATGTTAGCATGTGTGCATTTGGTTTGTTTTCTTTTCATTCTCTTCATTTCATTGGAAATCTATGTCTTGAATGGAAATTTAGGGATTTTGTTTTAGATTGGAGAATGGGAATGAGATGTTTTAAGTTGTGCTTGAATATGTATGTTTAATCCCTTGGAGAGCTTGTAGGCTTAGGGAAGTGCAGGTTGAAGGAGATTAAGAAAAAGGGAAGAAGAAATGTAAAAATCTGACTTGAAATGTACTGTCCGCGCAGCGTTGGTCAGCTGTCGGCTAACCGAAATTTCCACTTCGGTTGATCGATAGCCAACTGAACTCAATTCTGCTCCTTTTCCTGAGACCTGTATTTCGTCAAGAAGATTTCAATCAGCTGTCGGCTAACCGACAATTCTCACCTCGATCAACCGACAGCCAACCGAACTCAGTTCGGTTCCATTTCCCGAGAGCTGAGATTTTCTGGGTAGATCTGTCGGTCAACTCGTCGGTCAACTGTCGGCTAACCAACATACCCCGTCTTGGTCGACCGAGAGGTGACCGAGAGGTAACCGAAACTTCAATATGAGCTGTTTAGAAGGATTTCTACATGAATGAAAACTAGAATATGTTATGGGGCTTTTAGCCTGACATTGTGTGATTGAAATCTGAAATGTCTTTAACTTCGGGGGCACCCAATTCTCCTTGCAATTCCAACAATTGGATTTCAATTACACAAGGGTCAACCTAAGGTCCTAACATATGCTTGATAGACTTTGCTTTCGAACTTTAGTTTTGATGCAACAAGTATTATCGTGTACTCGTTTTGAAGTTAAGTATAAACTCATTTGACAATGGTTTCAAGGATAAAAAGGGGGTCACTTCTTAAGCGTGTTTTGCATATATATACTTATGCCTCTTGTTAGCTGTGTCTTGTTTAGTTCTGATAAGTGATTTACCCCTTCAAGCTTGATTTGGTTTAAGACGTGTTTCGCCGTGTTTTGTGCATTCATGAATTTAAGTGAACACCACTGAGCTTGGACTGCCCTTTCAGTTTGATCCACTGTCTGGGGGTCCTTAAACATGTGGACTATCTGCAGATTGGTCGTGTATTTTATTATACATCGTGCGTGTCCGATTCCACGACCAGAGTCCCCGTATATGTGGGAATCGTGTCGTGATTATATTATGTATATCGCGCTTGTCGTGCGTGCTTGCTCTTTTCATTATAAATGATAGAGAAAGGATGGGCTTATTGTGGATTGTGACTATTCATGATATTATAAGTATTCATGCTAGCTTTGCTCGTATTTTGAAATGTACCTTAGTCGTGTAACTGTTTAAAATTCAGCAAAATGTCTTTATATGTTTCTTTAAACATTTACTTCTTACATGCTCATGCCTAAATTGATTACCTGCTAAACCGTCGTGTTTGACTCTTGTATGTTGGTGCCCAGGTGCAGGTGACGTTGCCTTTGAGGAGGAGCGTCCGAATGAGGCTCTTGAGCCACCCCCAGTCAGAGAGTGGCAACCCAACGATGTCAACTAGACATCGGGCGGGTTCTTGAGTTGCACTTCATTTTGTCTTGGGTTCTTTTGTCATTTTGAGAATTGTATTGGCCTTTATTGGCCTTCTATGGGATGTAACTAAACTTAACTACCCTTTTGTGTAAATCTCATAACTTGAATTATGATGGGAATGCCATATTAACTCCGTTCTTATGATACTGTCTTGATATTATTGTGTTATGGCACTTAAAATTTTATTAGTGCATATCTTGATGTGATTTGCTACACGCTTCCGTAAACTTGATTGTGTGAGACAGATTCCGCGTGTTTCGGGAATCCTCACCGTGGGAACCTGTGGGAAAACAACAAAACAACGTTGCGGGCTCGGGATCCGTTCCGGGGTCGTGACACTTTGAGTCACCAATGAGTGAGGCCAATTGTAGGTCAACACCTCGATGTCTTGGGTACGTGGTAGTAGGACTGTGGGAACATCCAATGATCAAGATGAAATCTATTTATATTATCCCCTTGTGCCAATTAATGGATTTATCATTAGTAAGTGCGTACCCATCTCGATTAAGAGTCAATTGGATGGTACTGATGATCACTGTGATTAATTGGGGCTTAAGGATAATAAGAAGTGGGTCTAAGATTGTATGAGACAGATTTATTCCAATTGATCCATGGATATTGATAGAGGGGCATACTTGTGGTAATTGAGAAGTTAAAGGTCTTCGTTGTAATTTATTCCTAAGACTGGAGTGCAACTGCATTTATATAGTGGTGTTATTTGCAATTAACTGTGGTCCCGGATTGCACATGAGATGTGGGGTCGCGGTGTCCCAGTTGGAGCCAGCTTTCTATGGAATCCCTAGTGGTCCCCACGCTAGCCCAAGATATTAGAAAGATACTAATCCTATTTGAACTCCAAAAGGAAGGAATTAGAAAGTTACTATTTTTATTTAAAGTGAAACTTCTAATAGTGGTAATAGTAAGTTACCAATCATTGTGGAAGTGAGACTTCTATAGTATTTAGTAAGAGAGGTAGAGAGGAGGTTGCTTTAAGGCTATAAAAAGGGGAACCATCCCCTTGGACGTCTAACTCTTGGATCGCACGCCCAAACCCCTCTAGTGCAAGTGTTGCACAACTCTTCTTCTTCTCTTCTCTCTTCTAGTTCTCTTCTAGTTCCTTAGAGTTTCTGGTAGGGTTTTCTCTTGGAGATCTCACCCATCTTCTTGAGAAAAGAGATCTGATAAGAGGGGCATAGCGTGGAAGACAACAAGGTCTTGGAGATCTCTAATTGCTTCAAGAAGAGTTATTGATCAAGTTAATTGTCTTCTGCTCCATTAGAGCACTACCGGGCTCCAAAGGTATAATCTACTATTCTATTTATTGTGGATTGTTTTGGATGCATGTAGTTGCTGATTTCTATCTTTTAGATAGGTTTTATTGCTGTACTTGATTCATGAGATAGAATGATTGTATCGTGGATATGGTTTATGGCCTTATGGGTATTTGATCCCTGAGTCAAGTGGGCCCACCTACTTCCTACAATTGGTATCAAAGCCAAATAACACAAACCCATCCATCCCAGCTATCCCCAGCAAGATGAGAAAAAAGAAAGAAAAAGGAGAAACGGAGAAGGAAGAAGCATGCCAGTCATAAACTGGTTTTCTTTCGTTGATATTCTTCCATCCTATTCTTTGTTTTTTTTTTTTTTTGTTTCTCCCTCCTTGAGTATAAATCTAGGTATTTGTTGAGATCAGATCACATAATAGAGAAATGAAATCTCTCCAAAATGAGTTGCAATCCATATCAGAATATCCAAAAATAGTAAGAAAATCAGCAGTTTCAATCCATAAATGCAATTTCTAGTACAGAAATAGCACCAAAAGGATCTTTACCACAAAATCTTATGCAATCCATCTCCAAATATCCAAATTCTTTCCCAAAAGATTAAAGAAAAAAAAGAGGGAAGAAGCTGCACATACCTGGAACCAGCCCTAGATCAAAAGAGTTGGTCTCTTCTTTGAGATGGAGTATTTGATGGAAACAGAGGGTTTTGGAGGGAGAGGGTGAAAAAAAGAGGGAAAGAACACAACAGAAAGGGCGCGTGGAACGGAGGTTTTATTTCTTAAAAAACGACAATTAATAAGTGTAGGTAGTGGGAAGAATTTGTCTCTAATAAACGACAGCATAGACCATCGCTAATCACTTTATATGTCATCACTAATAACATTTTTTGACGTAGTGTGTGCCTCCATCAATTGAATGGTCATATGAAACACCATCCGAGTGCTCATATGTACCCCCACCACCACCCCCGGAGGTGCAGTCTTTGGAGGATGTGATCAGTAAATTTATTCAGAGCCAGAATGAATTTATCCAGAGCCAAAATGAATTAAATCAAACCATCAAGCAAGAACTACGGGACTTGATAGCTTCAATTTGTCATATGATACAAGAGGACGTCACCCTTAGAGTGAAAATGATATGCAAATAGATGATCCGAAAAACCTTGACCACTTTTTATCATAGGATCAAACTCAATCAATACTTGAGGGTGGAGAAGAGAGTAGTGTTGGTGGTATGATTAACAACTAATCTGACTCTGAAGCATATCGGCGAGTGATCCCATTTCCCAAATGGTTGGGCTGGTCCCACCAGGAGATTTTGGAGAAAGATTATCGGGAGTCCCTCTTAGATTCTGATTCTTTCACAATAATGGAATCAAGTATTGTTGATTTCCAAAAATTTGATGTTCCAATTTTGAAGGAAATAAATAAATATATATATATATTTTGATCCTCCTGATGGGTTTGAAACTTTTGTAGATGTTTTTCAAATTTCCGAATCTGATCATTCGAAATCATTGGACTCATGCATTGCTCATTCCCTAGCCTTTAATGATCAGTCATTATGGGAAATTGTTAGACCCCGACCTAGATTAACCCGATTAGTGTGTACTTAGTGTGTGCTTTGTATTAAGAGGGTTTAGTGTTCGTTGGGTTAGAATATAATTGGTTTAGTCTTGGACTTAACTTTGGAAATTTTGAGAGCGTTTAGTATTAGTCAAACATGCTCAGGGAGGCCTGAGTGCACGTGCAAGCATGGGAGGATCGTTTTGGTTTCCGTTTTGATTTGATTATGAATGGTTTTATTATTCTCTACAACTTTTGTTTTTAGCCTGTTTGTGTTTGAAGCCCAAAAACCCAAGTTTTGGCCCAAAAGGGTAAAACTGACTTTTCACACCCAAATCTGGACACGAATTTTGAAATCTTAAGACCATGTCAAATTTATACTTTTTGGAAACTAAATTTTCAAGGATCGTTTTATCCTTCTTCATCGATTTCATTTGGGGCCCGCAAGACCATGTTTTTGTCAATGCAAGCCTCAGACCCGTTGGGTCCCACTTCCAAGCCACTTAAGTCATCTCTTCTCCCTCACTCACATTTCAGAACTCATTCCTACAACTTTTCCTTTCAAAAACCATAGCTGAGAAGAGAGCTTGGTTTTCTTCATTTCTCCAACTTGCATGCACTGGCTATAAGTCTCCAAATGTAAATCCAAGACCACCTTCTTCTCCCTCTCGTCCTATGCTTCTCATTGATGCAATTTTTTTTTTAAGTTTCCAGTTGGAAAACCCCTTCATTTTCTTCCTTGCTTCTTGTTTGGACACCTATAGGTAAGGGCTTGAGCCCTCCTCTTCAATGGATTTCTTTTAGCTCCTAAGGAGCTTGTTTCTCTAACATGCAACACCCATTTTGAAATGGGTTCCTTGTTTTCAAATTGTTGAGTTTTTTAATGGTTTTCACAGGGGTTTTGTAGCTTCTTGGCTCAACTTTTGGATAGGATTCTTGTGGAGAGAGTTGTGTGACATTTTGGGTAAAGGCAAGTAATCTTTATAGGAATGTGGTTCCATGTATGATATGGATTCATCTCTTCTTTTAAATGTACTTCTAGCTATGTTACTAAGCTTCTAAATAAATTGCTTTAGACTCATCCATCATGGGTTTCATTTATTTTCATGCATTTATGTTAATCACTCTCCAAGTGTTGACACCAAAAATGTCACTTTGCCTCTTTAACATCAAGAAGCTTCACGAAACTGCATCCTACTACAAAACAGGCAATGCTACTTCAAGCATCAGATCTTGTCAAAATCAAATAAAAACTGCAAGATCATTCAAGACAGCCAAAAGAGGGGTTCACATGAAGTTTCGGGTCATTCCAACATCATTTGGCCCAACTTCACTCTTCCGTCAGCTGAACAGGCGCACCTTACGGCGACGGCGTCGAAGACATCAAAACTTCGATCAGAGCCTACGGATGGTCTCAAAATACCTCCGAAAGGCATCATGCCAAGTTTCAAGTCAAACCGACAACGTTTGACCCTCCATCAACTCTCGAGTAGTAAAATCAAGTCTCTCGACAGCGAGAACTATCGAGGCCATCACCCATCAAACAGAGCACATGGGTGGCTTCAACATGCTTCCAAAGGGATGCATGTCAAATTTCAGGTCATTCCGACAACGTTTGACCCGACTTTAACGCTCCAAAACAAAATCAAGGCTACCGGCGGCGGAGCAGCCTGGGACCATGACATTCAAATCGGAGCTAATGGATAATTTCAAAATGACTCCAATAGGCTCCCTATCAAATTTCAAGCCGATCGGGCATCGGTTGACCGTACATCAAAGCGCGACATCTTCCCCACAGCAAAATCAAGCTACTGGCGTCGGGACCCCAAACAGCTTCAAAACTCAAAAAAAAAAAAAAAAAACCCATGGTTGGTCCTATATGCTGCTCAGGAGGCTTCACCTAAAATTTTAGGTCATTCCGACATCGTTTGACCTAGTTTTGACTCTTAACGGAAAATCGGCTACAAAGTCTTCGGCTTTTCCAAAAAATAGGAAACTTTGTGCTCCAATTTGTACGGCTTCTCGTTAGGTTTTCCTCAGGAGAATCAAGCCAATAAATGAGGATAAATGTCAAGAAAAATACAAGAGAAAAAAGGAGTAAAAAAGATCGAAAAACGGCCAAGAAACGGCGACCGTAAGGGGAATGATCCCCATGGTCGTCGGCGACCTTGGCCCATGGTCGCCGGTGACCATGGAAATCCGAGTCGCCGGATTTTTTGCTGGGTGCCCCGTTTCTCGCCCCTTTTCGCATTTCTAGAGTTCCAGTCTCTGTGGTTTTCCAAAAAACTGATTTTTCATGCTCAAAATCGACTGATCTTCATCAACATCTCGGATCCGCCATCAAGAGCATGAAATCATCATTGATCACTCCAAGATCGTCAACTGGCTGACCAAGAAAGTACACTTTCTATTCGACCGATCGAGAAATCGACAAGACAGATGTCACCGGCCCACTTATATCAACCAATGTCCGAAGTTGCATCGCCATCCGACATCAAATAACATGTGGATCGATCGGCGATCATCGCAAGAAGAATTCCAAAAGACGCGGCGCGGCCCGCGACTCTTCAAATGCCCCGACGACAACTTAATGCGGTCATTAACCCATTATTTTGGACGGTCCAATCAAAATCAAGCAAATGGGAGTTACAAATTTAAGTAATCATGGCATTAAAACCATGAAACTCCCCTCATCATGGAGATTAAGGGCGATTAAATGCCCATCATTCTCCACCGGCCAATCACAAGCCAAGAAAAAGAAGTTATAAAATCAAGAATTAAAACTTGTAACTCCTCTCATCATGGAGCATCAATGCCACCAATGCTCATAAACCCACCTTATGGCCACCAAAAGCCTATAAAAGGGGTGTCTTTCCAAGAAAAAAGAACCTTTGACCCGCCCCAGAAGAAGTCCATAAAAATTCAGAAGAATTCTCGAAGAAACTTTGCTACTCTGCTGCAGAAGAGACACCACAAGGTGATCGAAGTCTCTTCGGGGGCCATCCCTCCAAGGTCTCCTCTCTCCTTCTATCCAACATGGCCTAAACGTGGCTCTTCAGCCCGTTTACTCTATTTTTCATTGGATATAGGACCTCTCCTTAGTCTTTATCCTCTAAAAAGCTGAGGTCCAAGCCAAGCCAAAGAATCAAAGCATCAAGCGTTCCCATCTAAAGGACGATGGCAAAGCCCATACATGACTTACGACCGTCGATTTGAACGAGTCCCCACAATCTCCCTAGAAGTCAGATCCATTTTCTTACTTTTCAATTGTATTTTTTATTCTTTATAAAGAGACAAAAAATTACATTTCTTGTCTTTCATTATTGATGAGATTTGTAAATCGCCTTTCACAGCACAAACCGCCTTTCACAGCAGACAAAAATTGCCTTTCATGGCAAACAAATGAAATCGCCTCTTACGACATTTTAAAAAATTGTGTCTCTTTCTTAAAATATGTGTGCAATGAAAAGTTAGAAAGAAGAATTGATTTCCTTTCTACTTGTGATTGTGAATCTCCGAATCACCACTTCAAATTCCAAGTAGAATAGAAAATCTGGCATACCGGTACAAAAATGTTGATGACTCGCTTTTCCTCCTCCGCCATACTCCCGGCAGCCCTAGGGGTGGGAAGGAGAGGATGAAAGGTCCGAGCCCCCATCACCAAGCTTTTAAATTTTTGTTTTGAATTGTAAGCATGTGTCTTGCCTAGAAATTCTGGAATTTGATTTGATGAATTGAATGGAACTAGATGATTTAGATATTGATGTGAATGGTTTGGAAATGTTGGTTTGATCCCTTGGAGAGCATGAGGGCTCAGGGAATTGCAGGTGGTTCAGTTATGAGAAGATGGGAGAAAGATATCAGAAAAATTTAAAGGAAGAAGTGCATTTCTGCACTCAGCGGAGACAGGCAGCAACCTGTCCGCTCGAGCAACCATTAGGTTTGCTAGAGCGGCCATGCCACTGCCTGGTGCGGACACAAGCAGAAGCTTGTCTGCTTGAACAACCCTGGCTGGGGAAGACAGGCCAGAGACTTGTCCGTTCAAGCAACCTTTGGGGTTCGCTCGAGCGGACAACCCTCTATCAGGACCGCTCGAACGAACTTGACCAGAATTCCAGGACTGAGTTTTTGGTTTCGTTCGTGGATTTTTGGGGATAGGAAAACTAGACTATGCTGAGGGTTTTAAGTTGACATTATGCAATTAGAAATCCGAAATGTATTCCAACTTCGGGGACACCAATTCGTTTTATTTTCCAACATTTGGGTTTCAATTACACAAAGGTCAATGAATGGCCTTAGCGTAAGCTTGATGAACTTCGTATTTGAACTTCAGTTTTGATACAATGACTATCATCGTGTATTCATTTTGAATTTCAAGCATAAGCTCGTTTGAAGATTGGTTTTCAAGAATCTAAGGGGGGTCACTTCCTAAGCTTGTTATGCATATAAATTATGCATTTTCGCTAGCCGTGTCTTGTCTCGTTTTAACAAGTGATTTTCCCTTTAATTTCGATCTGTTTAGAACGTGCATCGCGTGTTTTGTGCATTCATGAATCCAAGTGAACACCACTGAGCTTGGATTGCCCCTTCAGTCTGATCCACTGTCCGGGGATCCTTAAACTTGTAGACTACCTGCAGATTAGTCGTGTATTATATTACACATCGTACGTGTACCGATTCCATGGTCGGCCTCCCCGTCTACCTTGTGTGGCGTGGGAATTGTGTTTTTCATGCCGTGCTTGTTGTGCATGCTTACTCTTATCATCATGTATGATGGAGAAATGATGGGCTTAATGTGGATTAACTATTCATGATATTATATGTATTCATGCTAGCTTTGCTTTATATTTTCGAAATGTATCTCAGTCATGTATTTGTTTTAAATTCAGTAAATTATATTTTCGAAATGTATCTCGGTCATGTATTTGTTTTAAATTCAGCAAATTATTTCCGTATGTTTCCTTTAAACTTCACTTGTTCCATGCGCATGCCTAAATTGATTACTTGCCAAACTGTCGTGTTTGATGCTTGTTATTTTGGTGCCCAGGTGCAGGTGACGTTGCCTTTGAGGAGGAGCATCAGGAGTTCTCAAATTTCAGGTCATTCCGACATCATTTGACCTAGTTTCGACTCTTAACGAAAAATTGGCTACAAAGTCTTCGGCTTTTCCAAAAAAAATGAAACTTTGTGCTCCGATTTGTATGGCTTCTTGTCAGGTTTTCTTCAAGAGAATCAAGCTAGTAAATGAGAAAAAATGTCAAGAAAAATACAGGAGAAAAAAGGATCGAAAAAGATTAAGAAATGGCCGAGAAACGGCGACCGAAAAAAAGGGGAAAACCCATCGTCGTCGGCGACCTTGGCCCATGATCATTGGCGGCGACCTCAGCCCATGGTCGTCGGCGACCATAGAAATCCAGGTCGCCGGATTTCGCCCGAAAACCCACTTTTTCGGGTTATTTTCGCGTTTCGATATGATTGACCCCTACGGTTTTTTTCAAAAATCTGATTTTTCAGGCATGTAATCTGCTGATCTTCATCAACATCACGGATCTACTACCGGAATCATCAAATCATCATTGATCGCTCCAAGATCGCCAACCGACTGACCAAGAAAGTACACTTTCTGTCCGACCGATCGAGAAATCGATAAGACAGATGTCACCGGCCCACTGATATCAACCAATGTCCAAAGTTGCATCGCCATCCGACATCAAATAACATGTGAATCCATCGGCGATCATCACAAGAATAATTCCAAAAGACGCGGCACGGCCTGCGACTCTTCTAATGCCCTGGCGACCACTTAATGCCGTTAATTGACCCGTTTTATGATAACTTAATGCGGTCACTAACCCATTATTTTGGACGGCCCAATTAAAATCAAGCAAATGGGAGTAACAAATTAAGTAATCATGATATTAAAATCATGAAACTCCCCTCATCATGGAGATTAAGGGTGATTAAATGCCCATCATTCTCCATCGGCCAATGATATCTAAGGAAAGAGGAGTTACAAAATCAAAGAATTAAAACTTGTAACTCCTCCCATCATAGAGCATCGATGCCACCAATTCTCTCATCATGGGTCGTCAATCCCATAAATCACCCCATGGCTACCAAGAGCCTATAAAAAGGGGTCATTCCAAGAGATACATACATATAGAGAGACATACTCAGACATAGAGAGAGAGAGAGAGATCCATTCTCACAAGCAAGGAAGAAGAACTCTAAAGAAATCTTGCTACTCTCCTTCTGAAACACCACAAGGTGATCATCTCCTCTCTCCTTCTATCCAACATGGCCTAAACGCGGCTCTTCAGCCCATTTACTCATTTTTTTATTGGATATAGGACCTCCCCTTGGTCTTTATCCTCTAAAACAACTAAGGTCCAAGCCAAGCCAAAGACTCAAAGCATCAAGCGTTCTCATCTGAAGGACAATGGCGAAGTCCATACATGACTTGCGACCGTCGATCTGAACGATTCCCCACAATCTCCTAAGAAGTCAGATTCCTTTTCTCACTTTTCTATTATATTTTATATTCTTTGTAACGAGACAAAAAAATCACATTTCTTGTCTTTCATTATTGATGAGATTTGTAAATTGCCTTCTACGGCAAAATCTCCTTCTGCTGCGAAATTGCTTTCTAAGACACAAATCGCCTTTCACGGCACAAAACTGCCTTTCACGGCAAACAAAAATCGCCTTTTACGGCAAACAAAATGAAATCGCCTCTTATGGCATTTAAAAAATTGTGTCTCTTTCTTAAAAATATATGTGCAATTGAGAGTTAGAAAGAAGAATTGATTTCCTTTCTACTTGTGAAGGTGAATCTCCGGATCACCACTTCAAATTCCAAGTAGAATAGAAAATCTTGCATACCCGTACAAAAATGTTGATGACTTGCTTTTCCTCCTCCGTCATACTTCAGTAGCCCTAGGGGTGGGAAGGAGAGGACGAAAGGCCGGGCCCCCATCAAGCTGGCAAACCCGGTGGGACTCGTTCATTTGAGAACTCGATGCTTGAATTCTTAGGCTCCTTTCTAATTGGTGGCCTATGTTGGATCTTGCATCTAAAAAAAAACATGAGATGGGATTTTTGGAAATTTCTATCTTTGAATTTATTTCCACTCTTTCTCATTTCAGAAAAAAAAAACAGATTTCTCTTTTTTTGATTCAATTTTGAGAAACTTTGATCATCTCCTCTTCGAATTTGATAGCTCACAGAAATGTTCGCAGCTATTGTTCATATTGGGGAGTGGGCCATCTTTTCTCTTTAATGAGTCTGATAGGGATTTAAAAAAAGAAAAACAAAAAAAAACTCTCTAAAATAAATCTGCCTTTTTTTTATTCAAATTTGAGAAACTTTGGTTCCCTCCTTTTCGGAATAGTGCTCGCAGAAATGTTTGAGCCTTTTCCGGATTGGAACACCATTCACTCTCTTTGATGAGTCCATTAGAAAATCTCCTAAAAAAAAAAGAGTTCAAAACACACTAAGGTTGCACCAATTGCGTTCTTTGACCAAAGTGGATCTAAGAAATGCCTTGTCCAGAGTATGGAGGCAGCTAGACTGTTCGAGGCAAGGGTCCTCCAAACGGGTTCATTAAGTAATCCTACCCTTATCTGGGGGCTGATCTATCTACTAAAGGTTTCATAAGACCGAATTGGAGACTTACGTCTACTCTTCAAAAAAAATCTTCAAAAAAAAAATCTTTTCAAAAAAAATTAAAAAACTTTCGTCACATTAAAGTTTAGATTTGAGAAATCTCGGTTCTCTCCTTTTCGGATTTAGTGCTTGCAGAAATGTTTGAGCCTTTATTCGGATTGGAACACCATTTCCTCTCTTTGATGAATTCAATCTTGACCTTTCAAAAAAAAATCTTCCGTCACTTTTGTGTTCAGATTCGAGAAACTCTGGTTCCCACCCTTTCGGACTTAGTGCTCGCAGAAATGTTTGAGCCTTGTTCAGATTGGAATACCATTTTCTCTCCTTTATGAATCCAATCTTGACCTTTCAAAAAACCTCATCTCGTGTCCTTTCTGAGGATGCGATTTACAACATTTATGCCTAGCAGTGCTAGTACGCCCTTTCGGGTCTACTATATTCGCGACCGACACATTTGTATCTCCAACCTTATATCATCATACCTCGAGTGAGCATTGCTTCTCAGAAATTTGAATTAAGGTTTACAATTGCTTCTAGCAGTCACTAGAACACTCGCCCTGAGCCTACCATACTTGCATTTAGAACAATTGTACCCTCTATGGCTTTTTGCCCCTTTCATCTTGCTTGGGCTGGGCCATGTCCCCTCGAGCGATTTGAAAAGACAAAACCATAGTTATTTTCCATTTATAATCACCATATTCTTGTGATTACTAATGGATCTGGTCTTGTTTCAGAAGTTTTCCAAACTAACTTGGCAGCTTCATTGACCATCACTTTCGATGAGAACAAGTACCAACTCCTGCTTCAAGTAAAGCAAAACAAGCGCACCCACAAGTGCCTTAGCAGCTGCCAAAGCGTCATCTCCCTCAGCAACTCTCAAACCGAGTCGACCTCTACTCCGTGGACCATCGTCTTAGGGTCGTTGGGACCATTCCCACTCCCCGCAGAAGAAACTGCGCCTGCCAAGAAGCATAAAACCGCCCCCGAACATGTCGTTGCTTCGACACCAAGGGCAACAATCAAAAAGTCTAAAACCCGTGGTAACCCCACAACACCTCAACCTGCAAGAAACCAGGTCTGCCCCAAGACCTGGTCCCCGAGACCTTCCCCAAAGCAAAGGAGGTCCCGAACATCTGCAAAATCAGCGTACCTGACCCCTCTCAAGGAGAACCGGTTCTACCCTCTCTCTCACATGAAAGAGGAGAAACCTACCCTCTGAAAGTCCTGGATCAGAACCCTAGAGGGGGGGGGGGGGAGGTGAATAGGGTGTGCTACAATAAGTGACCAATTTTAACCAATTTTAATTTCTTCAAAATAAACTATTCACAAGTGATGATTTACCAAACAAGATGCGGAAGCTAACAAAAGAAATCACCACAAGCATACACCAATACACAAAGATTTATAGTGGTTCGGCCTCAATGCTGACATCCACTACCGGCTTGTGATCCAATCACCCCACCGGATTTCCACTATTTATGCTTTTCAATAGGCTAAACAAGAACCATTATAATGTTGTTTTTCTAGGCTAAACAACAACCTCTCAATGTGCTTTTCTAGGCTAAGCAATAACCTTTACGAGATGCTTTTCCAAGGCTAAGCAATAACCTCTACACTAATGCTTTTCTTAGGCTAAGCAATAACCTTTACAAGATGCTTTTCCAAGGCTAAGCAATAACCTCTACACTAATGCTTTTCTTAGGCTAAGCAATAACCTTTACAATAAAAAGATTTTCTCTCAATGGAAATACAATTAAAACTCAATATATTTGCCTCTAAAATAGGCGGATATGAAAGTGAAAAACTAACTCACACAAACACTAAATGAATGCAAAGATGTATGCTCATGATGTGTGTGTGTCATAACTTCAATCAAGTTAAAAACAAGGCTCTATCAAAATATGCTCAAAGCATTTAAAAGTTCAAAGCACATAGAAAGATTTGATTGAAGTTTAATGCAAATCACATGTATGAATATCAACTTGTTAATGATATGAAAATCAAGGACTCACAAGTTGTATGAAATTGATTATCTTAAAATATGTGATGCATGTACAATGTTGTTTTCAAAAACAAATAAATTTGACTAAGGTTTAAATGAATGAAAACAACAAATAGAGTTTCAACCAAGAAAATGAATCATGCTAAAAGAAATCAAAGATTTTGGCTAAGCATGATTAATGAAGATTTTAAAACAAAACTTGGTTTGAAATCAAAGTGAAGAGTCCAATCCAACTTAGATCAAAGAATAAAATAAGAATGGATTCAACACATCATAGTTATCACGCTAAAAATCATTTACCAATAATTTAAACAAAGCATATAACATATGATAAATAAAAGTAAAGCTTACTTAGAGATTAAACTTCATTAATCCAAGCTTTAGCTTCACTAATGACCCATTGGTCTCTCTTAGTTCATCCCCTTTTGTTTGTCTCAAAACACCTCAAGAGTGGCTCTTGGTTCCTCTCTTTTTCAACAACTTTTTCAAAGGAATTAACTTGTATTTATACTCAAAAATTGAGTTCCTGCGTCTCCCCGGTCGAGCTGCCCTTTCCCCGGTCGACCTGACTTTCAACGGTAAAAAATCTGACCGTTTGAAAAAGGAGCCAACGGCTCTTTCCCGGTCGACCGCGCAGTGTGGCCGATCGACCGGGTCCCCTGGGCCGATCGACCGGCCACACTGCAGGTCGACTCAGGCCTGGGACCAAAATTCCCTAAAATTGCATTTTTCAAAGTGATTTCTTGAGGGAATTTTTGGGCCACTGAATCAAGCTTGGAAACATGATTTAAATCAAACTAAGAGATTTAAAAACTTGAAACATAAAAAGCCTAAAATGATTTGAAAGATTTAAAACATAGGCTAGCTTGATTTGGTAAAAATTCTTTTCAAAATAAATTGCATCCAAGTTTAAAAACAAAACATGCATAATTCAATATTTTTACAAGTCTTAAAAGCAATGCATGTGTAAATCAAGATTTCAAGATTTTCTAAATCAATGCAAGTGTGAAAATTCAAATGATGCTAAAATGTTAATGCATCCATCAAATTGCAATAAACAAAATCCCTAACAATCTCCCCCTTTGCAATTTGATGGCAACTTACTCATCATTGAATTAACACACTAAGTCTTCAGCTCCCCCAAAGCTGGACAAGTCTTGAAATCATTTGGATGCTTCTTCTCTTAGCTTGGGCTAAATTTCCTTTTCTTCAATCTTCTTGATGCTTGGAGCTTGATCATTCTTCAAGCTTTCTCTTCTTCTTTCTTTCTTTAGCCAAGCATCTTCTTTAACTCCCAAGCTTTCTCTTCTTTCAGCTCTCCCCCTCTGACCATGCACTCTCTCTCTCCCTTTGGTAAGATATGCATTCTCTCCCCCTGTAGAAGATCATACAATATCTCCCCTTAGGAAGTTTGGACATGCTCTCCCTTTAGACAACTTGATTGCTCTCTCCCCCTTTGACATTAAATTGCAAAGGTACATACACACATGAAATAAGGAAAATACCTTTTAGTAGCACCTGTTAACAAAAGAAATCGAAAATGAAATACATAACAGGCTATCATGTATGGTTAGTAGTCTCTAAGGGTTCAAAGCCAATACAAAGGTGAATTTGATCAAAACTAATACTTCCTATGAAGGTTTATACTCCCCCTCAATCCATTCTCTCATTTTGTCAACATGTTGACAAAGATTTAACTATTTGGTTCAAGAAGAAGATGGTTTTACCAATTGAGGATAAACTTCAAGGAAAGGATTAGACAAGTTTAACTATAGAACTCAAAATGATCAAATTACCAAAGTAAAGAGCAAGGTCAAAGAGAAAAGCGATCATGGATACCAATTGGAAAAACAAAGAATACCAATTGAGATTCAAAGATAAGTCTATTAAAACAATCACTCTAAAATGGAGTTATAAAGAATATAACTATTAAGATAAATCCAAAATAGAGCTATCCATGAAGAAATGGGGTTTACTAAACATAGCATCAAATAATTTAACTATGAAAATCATATGCTATGAAAGTTTTGAAATCATTTCATTCAATCAAAAAAATATGACTATTAAGTGCAAGATGAGTGAAATGAAATTCAAACATGAAGCCTACCTCAACTATTAACCAACCAAGATTATGATCACATAAACATGGTGGTCATGAGATGTAAGACCCCGTCCTGAGTGAACTCGATTAGTACTAATTAAGCCGTGTGTTAGTTCTAAGCTTGATTAGTGATTTTGGCTAAGTTGGGTTTGGAATAGCTTTTGAAATAGTTTTGGGGAATTTTGATTGCTTTGTGATAGTGGGGCCCTTTGGGGGTTCCTTCCTTATGACCTTGCTTGCGCTTGAGGATTTATCGGAGATTTTTACATTCATTGTTTTAATCCCGTTATAATTGTATTGTTAATCCCTACAACTTTCATGTTGATCCCCTCCCCGTTCGAGATCCCGAAACCCGATTTCATAGCCTTGAGGGCAAAACAGTCATTGCACATGAAATCTGTTCCTAAAACTTGATATTCCTGAAACCCGCGAAACATATACTTTTTGGAACCTAGATATTTCAACGACCACTTTTCTCTTCTTTGTCGAAAGCCATGAATTCAGCCCAATTAGATATTCCCGAAAGCCATGAATTCAGCCCAATTAGATTGCTAGTGGTGGAGCCCACTCCCCACTTGCTTTAAAAAGGAGATCATCTTCCTCATTTCCCTTTTCTAGCAAACTCAATCTCTAAAACTAGGGTTTTCCCTTTTCTCTCTTTTCTTGCTTTCCATCTCCCAATCCACTACCAAACCTTTAATTTTTGGATAATGCTTGTCATCATCTTCTTCCTCATCACCATAGCTCTCCATTGATATCCTTTTTAGAGAAAACTCCTCATTCCAAGACTCTCTTTGAGCTCACCTTGCCCATTTGGAGAACTTACAAGTAAGCAACCTTCCCCATCTCTTAGATTTATGTTTCCTTGATCTTGAAGAGGTTTCATTCTCATTATTGTAAGGTTTCCCTTCCTATTTCTTGTTTTGACCCATTTTAGAGTTTGTTTTGGAGATTTTTGCTATAGCTTGAATCTTTGGCTTGGAAGAGTATTAGAGCTTGATTTCATTGATTCGAAGACCCAAGGCAAGTGGATGATTTAGTTTTTATAAGCTTTCCATGATTTTGGTATTTTCCACTCATGCCTATTTATTGCTTTGTTTTGAAATAAATGTTCATGATAGAGTATTAATGGTGCATTTATATCATAGAAGTGTATTGGTGCATGGCATTTAATTTCCTCTTGTTTTGTCCCAAATGCACTCTTATGTGAAATGGTTTCCTTCTTTCTTTCTTTGTATTGAATGTGATGTTGATGGAGGAGAATGGGATGGATGTTGTGAAAGATTTGATGTTGTTTGAATGAAGTTTTAGACTCCTCATTAGATGTATAAAAGTGGCTAGAAAGGGGTTGTAGAAGGAAGATATAGAGAGGAGCTGAACTGGTTCAGAATCAGTTTCTGGACAGTTCGTTCAAGCGAACATGACACTTCGCTCGAGCGAACTGTCCAGAAAAGGGTTCGGAGCATTCCAGTAGCTTGGTCGCTCGAGCGGACCCCTTGGTCGCTACTTTACCCAAAATTCCAATTTTTTATTGTACTTTATCGATCCCAGGATTTATACTACATGCCTTGTTTTCCCGAAAGCATTGAATTACACTTGAAATAGTTACTTGTCTTGAAGTGCATTGCACCACATGAAATGACAATGTGCCATTGAGCACCCCCGTCCTGCCGGTTTATTTATTTATACTTGATTTACTTACACATGTCTCGATTTGTTATTTGACCTATGAGTCGGCACCACTAAGCTTGGATAACCCTGTTGGTCTGATCCACCGACTTGGAGATCCTCCTCTTGTCCCGCCAGCTGCAGTTTGGATCCCGCTACCCGGTTATTACCATGGTCTTGTCCCGATGCCGCAGATTGCTACTATGGTTCCCGATGCCCGGCTCGCTACCGTGGTCATGTATAGTATATGTATATGTAATTATAAGATTCACTATTTCTCCTCACCTCGAGTGACTGAGATCAGTGCCTAGTTATTGCTCTATCGCTTTAGTGATAGAGGACTTAGCTTCGTGTGGTTGTCATCTTGCTTGTTTCCCCGTTTCCTTGGTTACCTACACATGTTTCATAATGCATATTTGTATTTGAATAAATGTTTTATCTCGTCTATAGAAAATTTTATTTAAACAGGTTTAAATGCTTTTGAAGGTAAATTCATGTATTATCATATTGTCATTGTATTTTATCCATTTGCCAAACCGTCGTGTTTGACCTACTCTTTGGTACTCAGGTCCCGTTGTTGGTTATCTTGAGGAGGAGCACAAGGAGGCGGTCGGAGAACCGCAACAATTAGTTGAGTGGCATGCTGATGATGTCATTTAGACGTTTGGTTGCTATGAGAGACTTTATATTTTGGGAAACTATTTAACCATTCTTTGGATTGGTATTTTGTTTATATTGGCCTTTGTTGGCCTCTATTTTTGGGAATGTAATTAAATGATCTTTTGTATAAACTTTAACTTACTTTTGGGTAACATGCTAATGATCATTGCTCATTCTGATACTTGATTATACATGTGATTTATCTTGTGATTAAAAGTGAATTATCATTTGATTTGCTACACACTTCCGCACTTAATAGAAATGTTCATATATGGTTGTGGTATCCTCACCTCGGACACCTGTGGGAAATTAAATAAGTGTGTGCACCTTGTTGACACACTCTAACCATTCACTCACCACACCACCATCACCACTAATGTCCCAATCCCGGATTTGGACCTCGGTGGCCCGGTCCGGGGGCGCGACATGAGATATACCTATATGAGCAAGAGAGGTGACAAACATGAAAAATATGATGCTAATGGAGTGTGACATGGAACAAATATATATTACTATTAAGTTCTATCCAATGTACACAACGTTTATCACATTCACAAGAAATGACATCAATTGGATATGAAATAAATCAAAAATTATATTAAATGAAAGTAATTGAATATGACAACATGATTAATAAGCAAGGATGTGACAAACACAAAATTCCATCAAGCAACATAAATGGATATTCATCACTTTTAAAGATATAACTATTGAGCATAGTGATGAAGAAGGTAAATTGCAATGCAAAAGGATATAACTTGGTAATGTATACAATTTTCACGGTGACAAAATCATATGAATTCAACAACTAAGATATCCATCAAACATATAGATATACGAGGGATGGATTTCAAAGAGTTTCATATGATCAAGATCACTACTATGATGTTGAAACATGTATAAGGATGACATCACTTAGAGAAAAATACATGAATCAACATCATAACTATCCAAAAAAATGACTAGAAAGCATAAAGGATGGATTTAAGTTCTAGTATGGATTCTACAAATATAACTAATATAACAACCATACATTGAACCAATTGACATTTGCATATAAAAAGAATGTAAACAAATAAGCAAAGATGCAAACAACATTCATTTCCATTTCTAAGAAGATGTAACCAAAAGAAAAAGGAAATGAGAATCATGGAACATGCTTGATGATTATAACTAATGATGTTTTAGAGCATTTCCAATCATACAATCTTCAAATCGTTTCAATAAACAAAATCCAACAATGAGCATAAAAAGAATGATTTTGAAGATCAATTTTCAACATTGTATTATAACTTATTTGAAACACATACAAGTTGATTTTTCAAAACAATAATTTTCCATATTAAAGAATAACTTAGAAATCCATGGAAAACTTAAATTGATTCAAATCATTTGTTCAAATAATCTTACTATGACATCTACACAAATGATTTTGCAATAGTAATTGATCATGAATAATCTAGCTATGAAAGCTTTTGAAATCACAATCAATTGTTCATGCATAGAAATGCAATGCAAGAGATATAACTAAATATGAGCAAAAAGCAAGTCTAACATGATGAAATTATAATCAAATGATTTTGAAAACCATGATATGCAACTAGATAGGTGTATGAACATAAAATCAATTGATCACAAATAAACATTGCATTTTAAGAAATCTAACTATATAGAAACAAAATGCAAATGTAACATGACCAACAATATGATTTAACTAGAAAGGATAGGTTGGTCAATGAGGTTCGAGGCCTTAAAGTTTGTCTAATTAAGTATCTAACTTTAGGAATCCACCTAAGGTCTTGAGAGGGTTGATCCTTGAGGTCTAGTTTAGGAGTCCCACCAACTATAGGAGATTTGACTTGATAAATTTTCAATTTGAACTTATCACCATGATATTTAGATTTGACTAAATTTAGCTTAGATTGGTGATTAGTCTTTTGAGGTTGGTGAGTTTGTTTCTTAGGGGATTGATTCACTTTTCTTTTCTTCTTATTTTCTCCCTTTATTTGACTTTTGAATTTAAATTTAACTTGGCTATTTTCTTCAAAAGTTCTTTCATGGGTTGATTTAAGGGAGATAGGTTGAGAAGCTTTTTGTTCATAGATTCTTTTAAACTTGGTTTAACTTGTTTAAACTTTTTAGAATCTATCTTAGGAGACTCCATTTTAATTGATTTAACTTGTTTAATCTTTTTGGAGTCTTCTTTGATTTTTAGTGTCTTACCCTTCATAGATTTAGATTCTACCTATTTGGGTTCATAGATGGATTTAGACACATGACTTCTTCTTAGTTTGCACTCAAACCTAAAATACCCTTTAATGCCACAATAATTACATTTAGTCATGGGCAAGGAAGAATGAGTACTAGAGAATGAGGACTCACCTTTCACAAAAGTGTTGGTGAAGTTAGGGTCATGTGAAATATTCCTATCAAATCCAAGACCCGTCCTATCTCTTTGAGATTTACCCAATTTAAATAACTTTTCAAATTTCTTTTCACTTTGGGTAAATTTGCACTCATACTTTTGTTTGTAGCTTTCAAGTTGAGTGACTTGGTTTATAAGGATTGAATTTTCATTTTTAACTTTTAATAGTTCATTTTCAGTTTCCTTATATTTGATTAGTTCTTCATGAGCAAGTTTTAAATCAAATTTAAGTTCATTAATAACATTAGATCCAAGTTCTAGAGTTTTTATCTTATTTTGAGAATTAGATAAATTTCTTAGAAATGGTCAACTTGGATTCTAGGTTGTTAATGTTTTTGTCTTGCCTTTGTAATTGATCTCTTAGTTTTGAATTTTCCTTTTTAAGATCATCATTTCCTATCTTTAATTCATTTAGATCTTCTTTAATATTAGATAGGTTATGCAAAGAGATCATAAACTTAGAGTCTAAACATTGTATAACTTCTTCTTTTTATCTAAGTTCATCTTTTGAAGAAACTAATTCTTTGTTTAGATTTCTAGATTCTTCTCTTAATTTTTTATTTTTTTTATCAAGCTCAAAGGACAAAGTATATAATTCCTCATAGGCGTGTTGAAGTTCATCTTCATTATAATCATTTTCTTCTTCTTTTAAATCAAATTGAGATTCATTAATTTAAGGGTTTGAATCTCCAATAGAAGGAAGAAGGAGAGGTCTAGAAGAATCTACACAAGAATCTAAACAATCTATCAAAGTGGAATCCATTCTAATGATTTTCATGAAAGTACAACACTAGGATTTTGACTCTAGGTTTTTACACCTAATCAAGAGTTCCAAAACAAGATGCGCTGATTGTTGGAAAATAGGTGGGCCATTCAGATAGGTTTCAAAACTTTTGACCCACTTGATGCAGGGATCAACTATCTAGAAGGCAACAAACCCAATCCAGGATGAAATCACTCACACTCATAAACCATGTACAACAACAAATACTATCTAGAAGATAGAAAATAGCATCTAAACATGCAACCACGAAATCCACAACATACAAGGATGTAGATATACCTTTGGAGCTTTGTTGTGCTCTAATGGAGGATTTGAGTTATTTCCTTGATGATGAACACCCCTTGATGATGAACACCTTCATTAATCAAATCAGAATCTCCAACACCCTTTGATCTTCCACGCTATGTCCCATATCAGATTCTCTTTTCTCAAGAAGATGGTGGGATCTCCAAGAGAAAAACCCTAAAGGGAACTAGAAGAGAAACTAGAAGAGGGAGAGGAAGAGAGGAGTGCAACTCTTGCACAATTAAATTGGTTGGGCGTGAATCCCCATATGGAGCAACATTAGGGTCGTCCAAACACTCTCCTCTTCTCCTTTTAAAGCATTAAAGCCACCTCCTCTTACTAATTGAAATAGAAGTCTTACTTCCACTACAATTAGTTGCTTACTAAATCACAATTAGAAGTCTTACTTCAAATATGATTAGTAACTTCCTCTTTTACTAATTAAAATAGAAGTATTACTTCCATTAATAATTAGTAACTTACTATTACCACTATTAGAAGTCTCACTTCAAATAGAAATAGTAACTTTCTATTTCCTTTTAGAGTTTTACTGTAATTAGTATCTTTCTAATATATTGGGCTAGCGTGGGGACCACTAGGGATTCCTTAGAAAGCTGGCCCCAACTGGGACACGCGATCCCACATCTCATGTGCAATCCGGACCCACAGTTAATTGCAAATAACTCCACTATATAAATGCAATTGCACTCCAGTCTTAGGAATATATTTCAATGAAGACCCTAAACTTCTCAATTACCACAAATAGGCCCCTCCATCATTATCCATGGATCAATTGGAATAAATCTGTCTCATCCAATATTAGATCCACATCTTATTATCCTTGAGCCCCAATTAATTATAGTAATCATTTGGTACCGATCCAATTAACTCTTAATCGGAATGGGTGCGCACTTACCAATGATAAATCCATTAATTGGCACAAGGGGATAATGTAGATAGATTCCATCTTGATCATTGCATGTTCCCACAGTCCTACTACCATGTACCCAAGACACCGAGGTGTTGACCTACAGTTGGCCTCACTCATTGGTGACTCAAAGCAAATGAATAGACAGAAACTTGAGTTCATCAATGTCTCAGGATTGAGAGCCTATTGCTAGGGAATATGAGAGCATTCCTTAAAGTGAGACAGTATTTCATAAGGTGCTTCTCATGGTCCTTCAATACATCCAATGTACCAGCACCGTGATCCAGAATCTTACATTCTGATGATCGAGACAAATCACACTATCTCATAGTGATCAAAGTGCTGCAACCTTGTCAGATGAGATGCCCAATCTCATCACTGGTTGTGAAGATATTTTAAGTATAAGATTTGTGACCCATATCTCCCGAATGTGCATATATCACATCTAATATACTAATGGGACCCGGTTCATCTCATGAACCATTATGTCATATATATTGGTCATGTGCATTAAGTAATAATTCACCATTCATCTCATGAAAGGAAAGCATGATTATATTGATAAATAAAGAAATTAATCAATCTATTCATCATATACTGGTATTGAGACCATAAAACTAACAATGCTCGGATACCAATTGAAAGTCCTAGATCGGAAGCCTAGAGGGGGGGTGAATAGGGTGTGCTACAATAAGTGACCAATTTTAACCAATTTTAATTTCTTCAAAATAAACTAGTCACATGTGATGATTTACCAAACAAGATGCGGAAGCTAACAAAAGAAATCACCACAAGCATACACCAATACACAAAGATTTATAGTGGTTCGGCCTCAATGCGGACATCCACTACCGGCTTGTGATCCAATCACCCCACCGGATTTCCACTATTTATGCTTTTCAATAGGCTAAGCAATAACCTTTACAATGTTGTTTTTCTAGGCTAAACAACAACCTCCCAATGTGCTTTTGTAGGCTAAGCAATAACCTTTACAAGATGCTTTTCCAAGGCTAAACAATAACCTCTACACTAATGTTTTTCTTAGGCTAAGCAATAACCTTTACAATAAAAAGATTTTCTCTCAATGGAAATACAATTAAAGCTCAATATATTTGCCTCTAAACTAGGCGGATATGAAAGTGAAAAACTAACTCATACAAACACTAAATGAATGCAAAGATGTCTGCTCATGATATGTGTGTATGATAACTTTAATCAAGTTAAAAACAAGGCTCTATCAAAATATGCTCAAAGCATTTAAAAGTTTAAAGCACATAGAAAGATTTGATTGAAGTTTAATGCAAATCACATGTATGAATATCAACTTGTTAATGATATGAAAATCAAGGACTCACAAGTTGTATGAAATTGATTAACTTAAAATATGTGATGCATGTACAATGTTGTTTTCAAAAACAAATAAATTTGACTAAGGTTTAAATGAATGAAAACAACAAATAGAGTTTCAACCAAGAAAATGAATCATGCTAAAAGAAATCAAAGATTTTGGCTAAGCATGATTAATGAAGATTTTAAAACAAAACTTGGTTTGAAATCAAAGTGAAGAGCCCAATCCAACTTAGATCAAAGATTAAAATAAGAATGGATTCAACACATCATAGTTATCATGCTAAAAATCATTTACCAATAATTTAAACAAAGCATATAACATATGATAAATAAAAGTAAATCTTACTTAGAGATTAAACTTCATTAATCCAAGCTTTAGCTTCACTAATGACCCATTGGTCTCTCTTAGTTCATCCCCTTTTCTTTGTCTCAAAATACCTCAAGAGTGGCTCTTGGTTCCTCTCTTTTTCAACAACTTTTTCAAAAGAATGAACTTGTATTTATACTCAAAAATTGAGTTCCTGCGACTCCCCGATCGACCTGCCCTTTCCCCGGTCGACCTGGCCTTCAATGGTAAAAAATCTGACCGTTTGAAAAATGAGCCAATGGCTCTTTCCCCCGGGCCTGGGACCAAAATTCCCTAAAATTGCATTTTTCAAAGTGATTTCTTGAGGGAATTTTTGGGCCACTGAGTCAAGCTTGGAAACATGATTTAAATCAAACTAAGAGATTTAAAAACATGAAATAGAAAAAGCCTAAAATGATTTGAAAGATTTAAAACATGATTTAAAAGGAGCCAACGGCTCTTTCCGGGTCGACCGCGCAGTGTGGCCGGTCGACCAGGTCCCCCGACCGGCCACACTGCAGGTCGACCTGGGCCTGGGACCAAAATTCCCTAAAATTGCATTTTTCAAAGTGATTTCTTAAGGGAACTTTTGGGCCACTGAATCAAGCTTGGAAACATGATTTAAATCAAACTAAGAGATTTAAAAACGTGAAACGTAAAAAGCCTAAAATGATTTGAAAGATTTAAAACATAGGCTAGCTTGATTTGGTAAAAATTCTTTTTAAAATAAATTGCATCCAAGTTTTAAAAAAAAACATGCATAATTCAATATTTTTACATGTCTTAAAAGCAATGCATGTGTAAATCAAGATTTCAAAATTTTCTAAATCAATGCAAGTGTGAAAATTCAAATGATGCTAAAATGTTAATGCATCCATCAAATTGCAATACACAAAATCCCTAACACCCGCCACCAAACAAACAAATCAACTCAGCATGAGCCGACTTGCTCTTACAAGCCCAAAATGAAGTCATGCATCACCAGGCCACTGCAAGAACCTGCTATGGCCTACACTCCTGTGAGTCGACCCTTCATCTCAACAGGGGCCGAACTTGCAAAATCCAAAGCCTCACTGCGACAAGCAAAGGACCGCGTCTAGATCCTGTCCATGCCTAGCTTCAAAGAAGACAAGCTCGGCTGTTGCGCACGGGGGACTACATCCTTCATTGCCAGGGCACAGCCAGAGCTAACTGAAGCTCAAATTTCTCGTCGTATGCGTCGCCGCGCGACATATCGACAAAAGAGACTAGAGAAGCAAAAAACCCAGCATTCTACCCTTCAGGTCTCTAAAAAAATGGGTCGAAAAAGAAAGACCCGACCAAGTTGTTGCTATCTATATAGTTGGCAAAACTAGAAGATGCCAGAAGTCAACAACTAAAATTCATGTCAGACGACCGGTGACTCGTAGCGTCTCCCAGACACGATGACATCAGGAGGATTCTCCCGCTCCTTCAAGCTAAAGACATTAGAGTAACCACTCCTCAGACTCTTCATCCAAAAGAATGAGCTCCAGCTTAGTCACCAAGACGATATCCTCATTCGACTCTCGAAGGATGAACGTCCTGGTTACAAATGCTGAGCAGCCTCCACCACATGATGATGTAATAGCACGCATCCAGTAGTTGGAGCAAGGACACTAGAGAATTGAGGCTCTGATGGAAAACTTCCTTCTCACTTTTCAGCGTCCACCAAATAATGAAACTCCTCCGAGTCATCAAGATGATGAGGAAAACAATGAGTCACGCGTCCTTACCAAAAAAGACGTTGATGATATCCTTGCCAAACCAAAAGAAGAGGATACACTGAATGAACATGAGATCAAGCCACTATATCCCTTATGGATGGACTCAGTTCCATTCCCTGCAAAATTCAAACAACCTACTCTCCAAACATATACGAGGAAATGTTCAGCCAAACAGCACGTCATCCACTTCAAGATCCTGATGGGACCTATTGCGGATCGAGATGCCCTCAAGATCCGTCTCTTTGCAAGTACCCTAAAAGGTACAACCTTTGATTGGTACTCCACTCTGCCGGAGGACTCCATCCAAAACTGGGCCATGCTGGAGACACACTTCCTGACCCACTTCAAAGGTGAAGATCACCCTGTTACTATGTCACAGCTCTGCAACTTAAAACAGGGAGAGAATGAGTCAACATACGACTTCATTCATAAGTGGAGGGCGATGCCGTACAAGTGCTCAAATGTACTGCCACAAGCGTCGCTGGTCGACATCTGCCGTAACAACATGAGAGCAAGGATCCGCTCTATGATTATCGGCAACAAATCAAAAAACCTAGGAGAACTCCTAGAAGCAGCTATGGAAACTGAAATGGTGATCAGAGACCTCAACAGTCAGAAATCACCAAAGAGAGAGTCAACTACCATTATGACCTCGAAACCAAAGAAAAAGGAGGTTCTTAATGTGCAAACCAAGTCAGCTGCTCAGCAACCAAAGAAAGCTGAAAACAAAAATGCAGGTAAGAAACCTGAACTCTCTGAGGCCTTCAAAGAACGAGTAGAAAAGAAATACCCATTCGATGAAGATGTTGAAGAAATTTTTTAGGCTCTCCTAGCAAGTGGGTAAACTCACCTTACCTGAGCCCAAAAGACCAGGAAATGTTGGCAAAATCAATGATTCCCGGTATTGTCCATACCACCAGATGGTCTCACATCCTCTCAATCAATGCTTCATTGTGAGAGAGAATATCAACGAGATGTGGAAAAACGGAGTCATCACCTTTGACAAAAACTATGGGTCTGCCTCCATCAACATGGTGTCATATGGACAAACTTCCAAGTCATCAAAGGAGAAAATCACTACTTACTTCAAGGTGATAAAAATGACTCAGACGTCCCAAGAGTTGGTTCTTTATCTAACATCAGACAAACAACCCATATGGGTGCATCCCGATCTCCTAGAAGATGAAAATTGGGAGATCGTCAAAACGAAGCCTACCGCTCAACAGCGAAGGCAGGCCAAGAAACAACTCCGCAAGCTAAAACAACGGGAGAAAGCTCAATCAAAGCAAGAAGTCCCTGAAAAGGCAGAGACCTCTTCCACTGCTTCACTGGGGGCAACGGAAGAATTCAAGACTTCAAAGGCGGTAAGAAAATTCACCCTTGATAATTTGAAGCCAGCTCATTACAGAAATGAAACTACGCAGGGGGCATCATACTCTTGCAACTCAGTAATTGGATTCTCCATCGATGGGTACGAGTCCAGCGATACTGCCAGTGATACCGATGAGTGGGATGAATCCCTTGAAATAGGAGAATACCTCTCCGATGAGGAATGGATTCCCGAATCTCATCTTATGCCAGTAATCTGGTATAACCCATTACAGCCAAAAGGATCCTGGTCTGATGATGAAGAAGACCAAGAAGCTGTTCAAGAAAGTGTTCTTGATCCAGCACAAGCAAGCGCTCTAGTGGAACCCAACATTGATGAACCACAAGGAACAGATGACGAATAAGATTTGGCCCCTATGCCCGATCTCGAAGAATATTCAAGAATCTTGCAACGTCTTGCCATATAGAGCGGGAGCAAGATCCCATCGATGAGCTTTGTCAAAATCAAAATCCAGAACCGGAAATCCCAGAAAACTTACAAACATCTCCTCTGGTAACCCCGAAAAATGAAGAAAACTGCTGGATTGATGATCCCCTCACATCTGAAGACGAGTTTGAATCTCAACAGTGTTTTGCTTGCAATGCAACAGTTCGGGATGATGATGCCTCTGAAGCTTCATCTGCCGAGGCCTCAGATTCTCAGACTACGTCCGGTAGCACATCTTCTGGAGCTACATCTCCTCAGGTGACTTCCACAGAGATATCTTCTTCTCATCCTTCGTCTCCTGAAACTGTGACGTCGGAACCCAAGCCTCTTCCGGCTGATCATCTCGAAGAAGCTCCCACCAATGAAGTGTTCTTCAATGAAAATCCGGTCAACTGGTCCCAGATACCCGACCTCATAGGCGATGTCTGGACCGATAAATTACTCAATGAAGAAGAGAAGTTGCTGGATGTTGTTCAGGACTTGTTCCCGAAAAATGCTCTGTGCAACGCGATCACTGAAGACGACAATACTGCTACAGAGACATCTTCAGCAAATGACAAGGATCAATCCCTTGATCTCGAGAGTGATCTTCCAAAAGAAAACCCTTCTCCAGAAGCTCTCGAAGTTGGTAGAGGTACCTGCTCTGGCCGGGATTGGCACAAGAATTACAACCAACCTTCTTTTTCTTTTGTAAATCCTTCGATAAAGCAAGTTGTAAACATCCCAAACGGCAACAATAATGAAAATCCAGGCCTGAAAGAGGCTTCCAAGTACGACTTGATTGAGCACTTCAAACACATATATGCACGACTACACATCCTTGACTTATAACGAATGTCTCCACAAACTCGTGATAGTCTCATTTCAGAACTACAAAGGCTGAATGCGGATGTCGACAAACATGCCCCACAAGTCCTACAAATTGAAATGGACTACAGGGTCAAAAAATGAAATACTTCCTCAAAGGGAGAAAAGAAGAAAACTAAGGGATCAAGCATCGAATGCCTCTCGGTTCAAAAAGCAGCGAGTGCAACAATTGCCTTCGATAAGGATGACCTCTTGTTAGGCGAGACAAAGCACAACCGACCCTTGTACTTGACAGGGTATGTCAAAGAAATGCCAATACACATAGTCCAGATTGACCCAGGTTCTGCACTCAATCTCATCTTTACTTCGGCACTCGAAGAGCTGGGCATTCCACCTAGCAAGCTGAGTCGCACGTCTGTATCCATCTTTGGATACGATGGGAGTGCTTAAAGGCCTATCGGCAAAATCAGGTTCAAATTGAAAATTGGTGATCTTATCTCTGAAGTCACTATGTACGCAATAAGAACCCTTTCATGCTACAATATCCTTCTTGGACGCCCCTGGATACATGAGAATGGTGTCGTCCATTCAACTCTACATTAGTGCATCAAGTTCGTTGGCAATGACGACTTAATACAATGAGTATTTGTAGATAAAAAGCCCTTCAAAGGCAAAGACGTCCATTTTGCAGATGCTCAGATGTACAAAGATGAAGAAGAAGAAAAGGAGGAAGAAACAACACCCTTTGCCGAAAATCTCCAGAAAAATAAGGGCTCCTCAACAATCATCAAAAGAAAACAAACCTTCCGGCATAACCAAAGAAAGAATTCATTCTCCCTTTGTTGTCTCCCTCGAACCTTCAAAGCCTTTGGTAATCACCACCAAAGCAAAGAAGACAAAACAAAAGATTGGGGGCGAGTTCGCTGTCTCCTTCGTGTCCATTATGCAAGACACGGATTCGGATTCAGAGCCAGAAGACGATACACCGTCAAACCAAGCTGATACTCAGCAAGTTCAACCTACTCTCACTCCATTGGAGACACCTGCCGACGTAGAAGACCCTACGTCTGCTTCCTCCGTCGTTCCGGCAACTTCGGCAGAAGAAAAGAAAATCTTCTTCCACAAATCGGAAGCCTCCTCACCAAAATCTTCGCTTGAACCTTTCCAAAATGAAGGTATGCCTCAACTATTCCTGTATAGTCCAATGCCATAGGTTATCATGAATTGGCTATGATACTCAGAATCCAATTGGTTAGGGAGGTGGCCGTGGTATTCTCACACCATTGGAACCCACCCTGACCAAAAGTCAATTGGAGGATTGGAAACTCGGTCATCACATAGACAAGTCTTCATACGGGTTGGGGTATGATCCTGACACTCCCATGAGACAATTGACACAAAAGCTACAAAGTCGTTTCGCCGACCAAGCCTCAACATCTCGTGTCCATGAAGCCATTGATCTCCCTAAATATCTCTTTGAGGAGTCACCCGTCAAGGATTCAAGAAGCTCTTCCAATTGGTACAATTTCTCTAACGATGAAGAGGAATTGTCCGATGACACAGACGGACCATCTTCTCCAAAAGAAGTACCTTACTTCGACCCAATTTTCAACAGGTGATTGGGATCATCTCATTGCTAGTCTTGAGAAGAATACCGATCAAGAAGACCCATGGACAAAAGCAAAGCCTTGGTCTGTAAAAGCCTTTGGAACTCCAGAAAGTCTTGTTAAGTTGGAAGCCTCCGAAAGTAATGTGGAGGAACCACTTTCAAACCTTCCAATAGAAGATCATGTTCAAAAGATAGACTTGGGGACACCTGATAACCCCCGTCCTGTATTCATAAGTAAGACTATAAAGGATGATGAGTTACCCGAGTATATCGCTTTTCTTCGTGAGTTCGTTGATTATTTTGCATGGTCTTACACTGAAATGCCCGGCTTAGACCCCAAAATAGTAGTGCACAAACTCAATCTGCAAAAAGACATCAAGCCTGTCAAACAAGGCCAAAGAAGATTCCGTCCTGATGTAATGGACAAAATTGGACAAGAAGTTCAGAAACTCAAAAGCGTTGGCTTCATCAGCGAGGAATAGCATCCTAAGTGGTTGGCCAACATCGTCCCCGTGACAAAGAAAAATGGGCAGATCAGGGTTTGTATTGACAATAGAGACCTGAATAATGCTTGCCCTAAAGATGAATTTCCACTCCCCATGCCAGAGGTGATGATAGACAACACCTACGGATTCAAGCAAATGACATTCATGGATGGATTCTCTAGCTACAATCAGATAAAGATGCATCATGAAGATGAATGACACACATCATTTCAGACTCCATTTGGCGTGTATTGCTACACAGTCATGCCATTTGGTCTGAAAAATGCAGGTACAACATATCAAAGGGCTATGATGAAAATATTCCAAGATATGCAGCATAAGACGGTCAAATGTTATGTCGATGACCTCGCCGTCAAAAGCTGAAGAAAAGAAGACCATCTCAAAGATCTTCGAGAAGTCTTCCTCTGACTTCGCAAACACAAGCTGCGGATGAATCCACTAAAGTGCTTCTTCGGTGTCTCATCGGGTAAGTTTCTCGGATTCATAGTTCGAAAAGGCGGAATAGAACTTGACCCCACCATAGTCAAGGCTATCCTAGAAATGCCATCTCCAAGAACCCTAAGAGAACTAAAAGGGCTTCAAGGAAGGTTGGCATACATTCGACGGTTCATCTCCAATCTATCAAGGAAGTGTCGTCCATTCTCTTGCCTAATGAAGAAAGGTGTGGACTTTGTTTGGGATGCTGAATGTGAAGCCGCATTTCAAGACATCAAGACATACCTGACTAAACCTCAAGTGTTGGCTGCCCCACAAATGGGAAACCATTCATCTTGTACACAAGAGCTCTCGATTACTCTTTGGGCACTCTACTAGCACAAGAAAATGACGAGGGAAAAGAAGCCGCTCTATATTACCTCAGCCGCATGTTGGTAGGTGCAGAGCATCGTTACTCTCCAGTCGAAAAAGAATGCCTTGCAGTGATGTTCGCCGTACAAAAGTTGCGTCATTATCTGCTGTCCAACACAATATACCTGATTTCGAGGATCAATCTCTTAAAGGTCCTTGTCACAAAAGCAAGTTCTCTTAATGCCCGATTGGCAAAATGGTCCATCCTTCTGTCGCAATTCGATATTAGGTATGTACCACAAAAAGCAATCAAAGGCCAAGCTCTAGCAGATTTTCTTATAGAGCACCCATTACCTAAAGATTCTCCACTCAGGGACGATCTCCCAGACGAATCTGTCTACAATGTGGAGACTTCCTTACCAAATGCTTTGTGGAACATGTACTTTGATGGCGCAACCAGGACAAATGAAAAAGGAAAGCAAATATCGGGAATTGGCATCCTCTTTGTCAGTCCCGACAAATACATGATTCCACACGCTTTCTCGTTACTGGAACCATGTTCAAACAACGCAACTGAGTACCAAGCCATGATTATAGGATTGGAACTCGCCCTCGAATCTGGCATCACCATGCTGGAAGCTTTTGGGGACTCTCAACTGATCGTCAACCAGATGAATTAGAAATTTGAAATCAGGAAGCCTGATCTGTTGCCTTACTACAACAGGGCGCAATTGCTTTGACAAAAGTTTGACATCTATCCCATCACCCACATCCTCAGAGGTGAAAACATCCGTGCAGATGCCCTGGCCGGACTCGTAGCATCTATGGCGATCCAAGAAGGGGAAAACATGCAAATTATGGTGTGTCAAAGAAGGATTCTCCCTCCTCTTAACACACACGAAGTAGTTGCTAAATGCCACCAAGTGGTTGGAAGTCGGATGTCCATCCTCAAACCTCCGATCGACGACTAGAGGGATCCGTTCATTGATTACATTATGTTCGGAATCCCACATGAAGATCCAAAAGAGCGGGTAAGCCTTCAAAGACGAGCCCCAAACTTCTATTTGGACGTTCTTTAAAAAATACTTTACAGAAAATCCTTCAACGGAGTACTTCTACGATGCTTGTCACAACAAATCAAATAAGTAGATGATGGTCTTTGTGGAGCTCATCATGCTGGTCCTAAGCTCTGCAATCAAATAAAAAGGTTAGGTTATTATTGGCCTACCATGGTAGCGGACGCTATGCAATTTGCTAAACGTTGCCAACAGTGCCAAATTCATGGAGATTATGTCCACATGCCTCCAGAATGGCTACATCCTACAGCAATCTCATGGCCTTTCGAAGCCTGGGGTATAAACATCATAGGTCCTATCTCTCCCTCATCAAGCAAAGGTCATTGCTTCATCTTCGCCACTACAGATTATTTCTCCAACTGGTCAGAAGCATTTGCGCTCAGTGAAATGAAGACCTCATCAGTCCTTCAATTCTTGCGCACCAACATTATCTGTCGTTTCGACATACCTAAAAGATTCGACCATGATTACGGACCACAATTCTACAGGTTCTGCTACAAGTACAAAATCCAAAGTTGTCCTTCGACTTCATATAATCCGGCAGCGAACGGACTAGCAGAAGCCTTCAACAAGACACTCTGCAAAATTCTCAAGAAAATGGTCTCTAGTCACAAGAGAGACTGGGGCGACAAACTACCTGAAGCTTTGGGGGCTTATCGAACCACCGTTCGAGGACCAACCCATAGCACACCATTCTCTTTGATCTATGGATGTGAAGTTGTTGTCCCTTTGGAAGTACAAATTCCTTCCTTAAGGGTATCTTTACAAAATGACATGACGCAAGAAAGCACTGTCAAAGTGAGACTCCATGAGCTGGACAATCACGATGAAAGACGCCTTGAAGCTCTACAAAGCATTGAGTTATACCAAGCACGCATGGCAGGATCTCTCGACAAGAAGGTCAGGCAATGTGCCTATAAAAGGGGTGACTTGGTTCTTGCAGTAAAAAGGCTAATGGTTTTCGCCCACAAATCCAAAGGGAAATTCGAATCAAAATGGGAGGGACCCTTCGTCATCGACAAAGGCTTCTCCAACGGCGCATATGCTCTCCTAAACATGGAAGGTGACAGATGTATGCTGCCCATCAACGACAAATTCTTGAAGTGGTACTACCCTTGAAGACTTACTCCACTGGGTCAGAGCAATGCCTGCATAGCCAAAGCCTATTCTCAGGTACTTGCTCGTCAAACCCACCCCTTTTGGAATTTTCATCCTTATGTTGAAATTTCTAAAAAAAAAACAACTCAAAACAATGCTCACTTTCATAGTTTCAATGTAAAAAAAAAAAAAATCAAATCCAAGTTTAGGAGCCTCTTCCCAAACTTGACCAAAACTTTCGATCCTTGAACCCAAAATTCATAGTTTGAAACAAAAGTCAGGACTCGGGAATTTCCACCCTAGTCCACCCCGACTTTTACAGCCAAAAACGGTTTTGAGTCAAAATTTATGACCTTCGTGTCTTTAAATAAAAATGGTTTTTAAGAAACCGCGGGGAAGCGACGCTTAGTCGATACTCGCAAAACCCAAAAATCAGAAGGATGCGAACCCCATTCGATACTTCCAAAATTTAAAAATCGCAAGGAAGCGACACCTTGTCGATACTTGCAAATATTCAAAAAATCGTGGAGACGCAACATTCTAGTTGATATCCACAACCCAAATTTTCAAATTTCAAAAATCGTGGAGACGCAACATTCCAATTGATATCCACAACCGAAGTTAAAAAAAACCCTCAAATTTCAACAGTCGTGGGGAAGTGGCATTCCATCAATACTCACAAATCGAATGAGCAAGGAGGTGACATTCCATCGATACTTGCAATACCATTCAACAGGAGGCGACTTTTAGTTGATACTTGCATTTTTGAAAACCAAAACCTGGTTTCTACGCCAAAAACAAAAACCTGGCTTCTACGCCAAAAACAAAAATCAGTTTTTACGCCAAAATCAAAAATCGGCTTTTACGCCAAAAACGGAAATCGGCTATTACGCCAAAAACAAAATTTCGGCTTTTATGTCAAAAAATCCAAAAACCCGGCTTTTACGCCAAAAATCTAAAATTTGGCTTTCATGCTAACAAAACAAAACTTGGTTTTCAAAAAATCTGGCTTTCATGCAAAAAACAAACAAATTTCAGCTTTCATGCCAAAAACAAAATTTCGGCTTCCATGCCACAAACAAAACCGGCTTCCATGCCCTCCCAAATTTTGTCTCTCATGCCATAAATCCAAATTTGGCTTTTACGCCACAAAATCTGGCGTTTACACTACAAAATTTTGGCTCTCATACCAATTCAAAATTCGGCTTTCATGCCATCTCAAAAACTTTAGCTTCCATGCCGCAAACAAATTTTGGCTCTTACGCCACAAAATTTGGCTCCCACGTCATCTCAAAATCCAGCTTTCAAGCTATCAAAAAAATAAACCAGGCTTTCGCCACAAAATTTGGCTTTCATGTCCAAAAACAGCCCTTTGACAAAAAAAATTTCACAACATTTTGGTCAAATTTTCAAACAAACATTCTCATCCTACTTTTGCTTATTTTCATAAAAAAAAATTTGAGTGAAAGGTATATAAAGTACCAAAAATGTTTTTACATGGAGGTACCAAAAAGAGAAGAAGAAAAAGAGTTTGTTACAAAAGTCAGGAGCTCAGTCTAACATGGTATTCAACCAAAGATTCAACTCTTCAAGCAGACTCTTGGCCTTAGCCTCTAAAGCTTCTAGGTCACACTTCTTCAAAATCTTTCCATAAAACGCGGCAGAACGCCGCGACCCATATGCAACACGGGGAAACTCTTCCCAAAGAATCTGCCGTTGCTCGCCCTTCTTGAGTCTTCCTCCGAAGATTGCTCTCAGCCTCCTCGACTTGGCGAATCAGAGTCCCTTCTTTAGCACGAGCTTCTACAATGGCGGTCCATTTGGCAACAACTTGTTCCTCCAATAGCTCAAGATGCTACCTGGCCTCAACGACCGCCCTATCAAGATGGTGTAGGTCTTCTGTTAGCTCAATGATAGTGTCACGTCCCCCGAAGTCGATTAGAGAATAAACCGGATCCGGGGAGTGGAATTTTAGGCCAATTAAAAAAATTTGCCCTTTTTGGCCCAAGGATCGTGAGTCCGCTCTGAGGATAATGTATTTCAACCTCAAAACATAAAACAATAGCGGAATTCATACATTGATATCAACAATGGATAATAAATCTCAATTAATTTTAAAGTTGCAAGAAATAATTAAAGGTAAAAAGGAAGTTAATTTAATTACAATGGCCATCCTAGGAACTAAGGCCATTAAACAACATAGAGTCAATGAAAGAAAAGTTCAATGAATTAAATAAAATCTAATGTTTGTCCCAAAGCGAGTCTCTCATGTGCCTGGTAATGATGACGCTACTCTACGTCATCGGCACTCCACTCCCGTGCCTCCTCTGCTGGTTGGAGATCCTCTGCGTTAGACCCCGACCCAGACTAATTCGATTAGTGTGTGATTAGTATGAGTTTAGTCCTAAGTGGTTTTAGTTATCGTTGGGTTAGAAATAATTAGTTTAGTCTTGGACATAGCTTTGGGAATTTTGAGAACGTTTAGTATTAGTCAGACACTCAGGAAGGCCTGAGTGCACATGTAAGCTTGGGAGGATCGTGTAAGTTTCCGTGTAATTGTGATTTTTAATTCATTTGAATGATTTTACTATGTGTTACAACTTTCGTCTTCAGCCCATTCATGTTTGCAGCCCAAAAACCCAAGTTCTGGCCCAAAAAGGGGCAAAGTTATCTTTTATACACAAATCTGGACACAAATTTTGAGATCTCAAAACCATGTCAAAAATATACTTTTTGGAAACTAGATATTTCGAGGATCGTTTTATCCTTCTTCGTCGAGTTCATTCGAGGCTCGTAAGATCATGTTTTCATTGATACAAGATTTGGCCATTTGGGCCCCATTTGCAAGTGTTTTAAGTCAACTACTCTTTTCTCCTTCACTCTCAACCCTAACCCTAGAGCAGCCAAGAGGAGAAACCTTTTTCCCTCCATTTTATTTCTCTTGAATGATCAAGCTAGAAGCCTCCAATTGGAATTCTAAGACCATCGCCTTCTTCCTCTCATCTCAAGCTTTCTATTGATGTCATTTTCTTGAAAGGTAGAAGTGAGCAAGCTCTCCATTGTCTTCATTCCTCTTTGTTTGACCTTTTCTAGGTAAGAGCTCTAACCCATCTTCTTAATGAACTCTTTTTAGTTCCTAAAAATCTTGTTTTTCTTTTCATGTTACAAACCCTATTGTGAAAATAGGTTTCTTGTTTTCAAGATTGAGTGAGTTTTGTGTGGTTTTCTTGGGTTTTGTAGTTCTTGGGATTAGCTTGAGTGAAGTGCTTGGAGAAGTTTGTGGCAACTTGAACTAAGGCAAGTAATCAATCTAGGATGGATGTTAGCATGTGTGCATTTCATTTGTTTTCCTTGCACTCTTCTCCTTCATTGAAAAATTTGGGGATTTTGTTTTGATCGGAGAATGAGATTTTTATGTCTCAATTTCTGTTTTGAAATGTGTGTTTTACCCTTGGAGAGCATGGAGGCTCAGGGAGTGCAGGTGGAATGAGAAACAAGAAGAAAGGAAGAGGAAAATGTGAAAAATCTGAACTCAGCTGCACTTCCCTTGCAATTTCGGTCAGCCGCTGGTCGGCTGGCGGCTAGCCGAAATCCCTATTTCGGCTAACCGCGAGCTGACCGAGCTCGGCGGTTCCCTTTCCAGAAGCTGGCTTTTCGACAGTGGGTTTCGGTCAGCTTGACGGTCAGCTAGCAGCTAGCCGCCATATCCCATTACGGCTAACCGCTGGCCAACCGAACGTTTCGGCTCCTTTTCCCAAGAGGTAAGTTTCAGACCTAGGTTCCAACGGTCAGCCCTACGGTCAGCTTACGGCTAGCCGCCAGGTCGCATTTCGGCTAACCGTAAGCCAACCGAAGTCAGTTCGGTTTCTTTTCCAGAGAGCTGCGTTTGGACATGGACTTCCAGCGGTCAGCCTGTCGGTCAGCTGGCGGCTAGCCGCCAGATCCTAGTTCGGCTAGCCGACACCTGACCGCGAGCTGACCGAAACTAACACCATTGCCATTTTGAAGAGTATTTGTAAGAAGGAAAACTAGAACATGTTAAGTGACCTTTAGCCTGATATTGTGCACTCGAACCTGAGATGTCCTTGAACTTCCGGGGCACCAATTCTCTTTTATATTCCAACATTTGGGTTCAATTACACAAGGATCAACCAAAGGTCCTTACCTGTGCTTGTCAGGCTTTGTATTCATACTTTGGCTTTGATGCAATGAATATCATTGTGTACTCATTTTGAAGTTTAAGTGCAAGCTCGTTTTGAAGATTTGTTTCAAGAAAAAGGGGTCACTTCCTAAGTGTGTTATGCATATTAATTATGCCTTTTGCTAGTCATGATTGTCATGTATTGATAAGTGATTTCCCCCTTTTTATCTCGACAAGTTTAAATAGTGCTTCGCGTGTTTTGTGCATTCATGAATTTAAGTGAACACCACTGAGCTTGGACTGCCCTTTCAGTTTGATCCACTGTCTGCAGACTAGTCGTGTATTTATTACACATCGTGCGTGTCCGGTTCCGCGGCCTGAATCCCCGTATATGTGGTAATCGTGTCGTGATTATATTATGTATATCGTGCTTGTCGTGCGTTCTTGCTCTTTTCATTATATATGATAGAGAAAGGATGGGCTCTTTGTGGAGTGTAACTATTCATGATATATAAGTATGCATGTTAGTTTCGCTCGTATTTTAGAATGTACCTTAAAGCTTGTAACTGTTTACAATCCAGCAAAATGTCTTTATATGTTTCTTTAAACGTTTACTACTTTATGCTCATGCCTAAATTGATTACCTGCCAAACCGTTGTGTTTGACCCTTGCTTGTTGGTGCCCGGGTGCAGGTGACGTTGCCCTTGAGGAGGAGTGTCCGGAGGAGGCTTTTGAGCCACCCCCAGTTAGAGAGTGGCAGCCCGACGATGTCAACTAGACGTTGGGCAGGTTCTTGAGTTTCGCCATTTTTGTTATGGGGTTCTTTTATTATTTTGAGAATTGTATTGGCCTCTGTTGGCCTCTTATGGGATGTAACTAAACTTAACTTAGTTTGTGTAGTCTCGTAACTTGAATCTTGATGGGAATGCCATTTTAACTCCTTTCTTTTGATACTATGTCTTGTTATTATTTGTCATTGCACTTAAAAATTTATTGGTGCTTATCGTGATGTGATTTGCTACACGCTTCTGCAAACTTGATCATGTGAGACAGATTCTGCGTGTTTCGAGAATCCTCACCGCGGGAACCTGTGGGAAAAAAAACATAACAACCACCAATTCAACTGGTCGCGGGCCCGGGGTCCGTTCCGGGGTCGCGACAGGACTGGTATCAGAGCCAAACATGTTTCAGGCACTTAAAAGAAACTAGAAAGGTCTTAGGAACGTGGCGAGGATTCGTGAGTTCGATAGATTCGTTGGTATAGGACCTTAGAAACCCTTATACCATGTTTATTGTGTACTAACTCCTTGTTTTACAGCACCACGCGTCCAAGAAAAGCTCCAAACAATCATGCTTCAGGTAGTAATCAGAACGAGTCAGACATGACTAATACGCCAACTGCTACACAATTTCAAGAACTCATGCAAACTATGATAGAACAACAAAGACAGGCAAATGAGACTCAAGCCAGATTTCAAGAACAGTTGGCTAAGAAGGATGAGGAAATGGCACAAGTTCAGAGACAACTCCTGGAAGTTCTTCAGAACAGGAACGTAGCTCCACTGCCTTTGGGTCCACAAATTGTCATTCAAAATAGGGATCATAACCCTAATGCACTATTTGAGAAGTTCAGGAAGAGAGCACCGAAGGAATTTTCGGGCAATGAGGACCCGTTAGTTGCAGACGACTGGCTAGCTAATACTGAGAAAATCTTTGATGTCTTCACATGCACAGGGAGGCAGAAGGTCAACCTCACAGCTTCACTATTTTACGGGGTTGCAGATCGTTGGTAGCAAACAGTTAAGGATCTATACACGTTAATGGCTAACGAAGATGCGTGGGCAGCATTCAAGACACAGTTTCAGGATAAGTACATTCCCTCTCATGTTAAGAGGCAGAAGGCTATTGAATTTCAGCAGCTCAAGCAAGGCAGCATGACGGTGCTAGATTATGTCACCAAGTTTGAAAGATTGGCTAGATATGCTACCGAGTTGATTGACACTGAGCAGAAGAAGATAACGAAGTTCTTGGAAGGGTTGAATCCGATTATTATGAGAGATGCTATAGGTGTAGTTCCACCAGCTACATATGATGAGGCGGTCAAACGAGCATATAAGTTTGAGGATATTAACAACCTGATCGTTCAAGACAGGAAACAACATATAAGTTTGAGGATATTAACAACCTGATCGTTCAAGACAGGAAACAACACTACCAGCAGCAGAATCAAAAGCAGCAGCACAACAAGAAACCATGGCAAGAACAAGGTCATATGAGACAGGGTTGTGGACATTGTGGCAAGAACCACGAAACTCATGAATGTCGTAAGGCCATCGGTGCCTATTTCAAATGTGGGGCTATGAACCATGCAATCAAGGATTGCCCACAACTTCGGAATCAAGGGAACAGAAACCAACAACAGAGACAAGCAGCCCCTCAGAATCAAGCACCAGTTCAGAATCAAGTTAGACCACCTCAGCTGTCGCGACCCCGGAACGGGCCCCCACGTGACTGATGATACTACAACATTTACTGATTTCATATATTTCTTTAATTTCCCACAGGTGTCCGCGGTGAGGATATCACAACCATAAATGAATATTTCTTTTAAGTGCGGAAGCGTGCAGCAAATCAAATATTCAATTCATCTCAAATTATAAAGATAATAGCAAGAGTGTAAACCGTATCAGAATGAGCAATGATCATTAGCATGTTACCCAAAGTAAGTTAAAGTTTATACAATTATCATTTAATTACATTTCCCCAAAAATAGAGGCCCACAAGGCCAATATAACCAAAATACCAATCCAAAGAATGGTTAAATAGTTTCCCAAAATATAAAGTTTCTCATAACCACCAAACGTCTACATGACGTCATCAGCACGCCACTCAACTAACTGTTGCGGTTCTGCGACCGCCTCCTCGTGCTCCTCCTCGGGATAACCAACAACGGGACCTGAGTACCAAAGAGTAGGTCAAACACGATAGTTTGGCAAATGGATAAAACACAATGACAATATGAAAAATACGTGAATTTACCTCCAAAAACATTTGAACCTGTTTAAATGACAATTTCTCTAAACAAGATAAAACATTTATTCGAATACAGGTATGCATCATAAAATATGTAAAGGTAACCAAGGGAACGGGAAACGATCAAGATGGCAACCACACGAAGCTAAGTCCTCTATCACTAAAGTGATAGAGCAATAACTAGGCACTGATCTCAGTCACTCAAGGTGAGGAGATGTCGCGACCCCGGACCGGGAATCCGAAGGGCCAATCCGGGATCGGGACTAAATGAGTGAATGATGATCCATATCGGTCTAATAATAACATACGTTTATTTAATTTCCCACAGGTGTCCGCGGTGAGGATATCACAACCATAAAAGAATATTTCTTTAAGTGCGGAAGCGTGTAGCAAATCAAATAGTCAAACCATCCTTGGTCAAGAAGATAACATCAAGTATGAAATACTGTATCAGAATGAGCAATGATCATTAGCATGTTACCCAAAGTAAGTTAAAGTTTATACAATTAACATTTAATTACATTTCCCCAAAATAGAGGCCCACGAGGCCAATATAACAAAATACCAATCCAAAGGAATGGTTAAAAGTTTCCCAAAATGTAAAGTCTCTCATAGCCACAAAACGTCTACATGACGTCATCAGCACGCCACTCAACTAACTGTTGCGGTTCTACAACCGCCTTCTCGTGCTCCTCCTCGGGCTATCCAACAACGAGACATGAGTACCAAAGAGTAGATCAAACACAACGGTTTGGCAAATGGATAAAACACAGTGATAATATGAAAATACATGCATTTACCTTCAAAACCTGTAAACCTGTTTAAATAACAATTTCTATGAACGAAATAAAACATTTATTCAATTACAAGGATGCAATGTAAAACATGTAAGGTGACCAAGGAAACGGGAAACAATCAAGATGGCGACCACACGAAGCTAAGTCCTCTAACACTAAAGTGATAGAGCAATAACTAGGCATTGATCTCAGTCACTCGGGGTGAGGAGAAACAGTGGATCTTTTAAATACATATACATATACAATACTATACATGACCACGGTAGCGAGCCGGGCATCTGGGACCATAGTAGCAATCTGCGGCATCGGGACAAGACCACGGTAACGACCGGGTAGCGGGATCCAAACTGCAACTGGTGGGACAAGAGAGGGATCTCCAAGTCGGTGGATCAGACCAACAGGGTTATCCAAGCTTAGTGGTGCCGACTCATAGGTCAAATACAATCGAGACATATGCAAGTAAATCAAGTACAAATACATAAACAAATGGGCAAGACAGGGGTGCTCAAGGGCACACTGTCATATCATGTGGTGCAATGCACTTCGGGTCAAGTAACCATTTCAAGTGTACATCAATGCTTTCGGGAAAAACAAGGCATGTAGTATAAATCTCGGGATTGATAAGGTACAATAAACAATTGGAATTTCGGTAAGTATCGTGTTCAAAAATTTGTTTGAAGTGGATAGGGACCCCGTATGTCAATCTAATGACAATTTGGTACTCTTTGAGTTTGGGGATATTCCGGGCTCCTTATACACTTTGAATTTTCAAAACTTCAATTGAAATATTTGTGATATGGTTTCTTCCTCAGATGGCCTCATACAATGTTTAACAATCCTCTTGACGTAGAGGGGTTCCCAGAGAATAGTCCCAACCCATTAAAATAGTTCATCATTGTCCCAACATAGCCCTGCCTAACGGGGCCCATCGCTCGAGCGGACTGGAGAGTTCGCTCGAGCGAGTCGCTCTCCGGAATGGTTGTCTGGGTGGGTTGGCTCGAGCGAAGTTGAGGTCGCTTGAGCGAACTCATTGGGTCGAGCGAATATTTAAATGCGTTCGAACGGACAACTCTCTGGAATGAGTTCTGGGATGTCCGCTCGAGCAACGAAGGGTGCGCTCGAGCGACCAAGCTACTGGAAAGCTCCGGACCCTTCTCTGGACAGGTCGCTCGAGCGAAGTGTCATGGTCGCTCGAGCGAACTGTCGAGGAACTGATTCCGGACCAATTCAGCTCCTCTCTAACTCTTCCTTTTTACAACCTCCTTTTAGCCCTTCTTATACATCAAATGAGGAGTCTAATACTTCATTCAAACTACATCAAATCCTCCCTCACATCCATCCCATTCTCCTCCATCCACATCACATTCAATACAAGGAAAGAAAAGAAGGAAACCATTTCACACAATATATATTTGAGACAAAACAAGAAGAAATTAAAGGCTATAAACCAACACAACTTCATGACCATAAATGTACCATTAATACTCTATCATGAGCATTCATTTCAAAACAAAGCAATAAATATGCATTAATGGAAAATATCCAAAGTCAATGAAAGCTTAGGAAAATCGTTCATCCACTTGCCTTGGGTCTTCTAACAATGCAATCAAGCTCTAATACTCTTCCAAGCAAGGAATCCAAGCTATGAACAAAAACTCCAAAACAAACAAACCCTAAAAGAGTCAAAACAATGAAATAGCAAAGGAAACCTTTCAACAATGAAGGTAAAGCTTCTCTAGGGCTACAGGAACACAAATCTAGAAGGAGGAAAAGATTACTTACTTGCAAGGTCCTCAAATGGACAATGTGAGCTCAAAGGAAGTCTTGTAATGGATGGTTTTCTCTAGCAATGGTGACAATAGGGAGCTAGGGTGATGAGGAAGAAGGTGATGATCTCCACTACTCAAGTTGTGCAAGATTGGTGGTGAGTTTGGTGATTGCAAGCAAGAGCAAGAAGAAAAAGGCAATGAAAACCCTAGGTTTTCTCTCTTGTGCTGGAAAAAGGCAATGGAAGGGGAATGGCTTTCTTATAAACAAGTGGGGAGTGGGCTCCACCACTAACAATCTAATTGGGCTGAAATCATGGATTTCGGGGCTTCTAATGAATTCGACGAAGAAGGAAGAAATGATCGTCGAAATATCTAGTTTCCAAAAAGTATATGTTTCACGGGTTTCGGGGATATCAAGTTTTGGGTACAGATTTTGTGTGCAATGCCTGTTTTGCCCTCAAGGCTATGAAATCGGGTTTCGGGATCTCGAACGGGGACGGGATCAACGTGAAAGTTGAAGGGGTTAACAATACCAATAAAACGGGATTAAAAACATGAATGCAAAATCTCCAATAAATCCTCAAACATATGCAATGTCATTAAAAAGGGAACCCCCAAAGGGTCCCACTAACACAAGACAATCAAAATTTCCCAAAATTATTTCAAAAGTTATTCCAAACCCAACTTAGCCAACAAATACTAATCAAGCTTAGCACTAACACACGGCTTAATTAGTACTAATCGAGTTCTCTCGGGTCAGGGTCTTACAGGAGAAACAATGGATCTTATAAATACATATACATATACTATAAATGACCACGGTAGCGAGCCGGGCATCGAGGACTACAGTAGCAATCTGCGGCATCGGGACAAGACCACGGTAATAACCGCATAGCGGGATCCAAACTGCAGCTGGTGGGGCAAGAGGGGGATCTCCAAGTCGGTGGATCAGACCGACAGGGTTATCCAAGCTTAGTGGTGCCGACTCATAGGTCAAATACAATCGAGACATATGCAATTAATGAAGTACAATAAATACACGGACAAGACGGGGGTGCTCAAGGGCACACTATAATTTCATGTGGTGCAATGCACTTCAAGACAAGTAGCTATATCAAGTGTAATTCAATGCTTTCGGAAAACAAGGCATGTAGTATAAATCTCGGGATCAATAAAGTACAGTAAACAATTGACATTTCGGGTAAAATATCTATTTGAAGTGAGTAGGGATTCCGTATGTCAGTCTACTAACAATCTGGTACTCTTTGAGTTTGTGGACATCCCGGACTCCTTATACACTCTGAATTTTCAAAAACCTCAAATGACATCTTCGTGATATGGTTTCTTTCACGAATGGCCTCATACATTGCTTAGCAAATCTCCTTGACATAGAGGGGTTCCCAAACAATAGTCCCAATATGTTGAAATAGTTAAACATTGTCCCAAGCATAGCCTTGACCCACAAGGCTCATCGCTCGAGCGGACTGGAGAGTTCGCTCGAGCGAGTAGCTCTGTGGAACGGCTGTCTAGGTGGGTTCGCTCGAGCGAAGTTGAGGTCGCTCGAACGAACTCATTGGGTCGAGCGAAGTTTATAGTGTGTTCGAACAAACAACTCTCTGGAATAGGTTCTGGGATGTCCGCTCAAGCGACCAAGCTACTGGAATGCTCTGAACCCTTCTCTGGACAGGTCGCTCGAGCAAAGTGTCATGTTTCCTCGAGCGAACTATCCAGAAACTGATTCCGGACCAGTTCAACTCCTCTCTATCTCTTCCTTCTACAATTCCTTTTTTGCCACTTTTATACATCAGATGAGGAGTCTAAAACTCCATTCAAATAACATCAAATCTTACACCACATCCATCCCATTCTCCTCCATCCATATCACATTCAATACAAGGAAAGAAAGAAGGAAACCATTTCACATAAGATATATATATTTGAGACAAAACAAGAGGAATTAAATGCTATGAATCAACACTTCTCTTGGACCATAAATGTACCATTAATACCCTATCATGAGCATTCATTTCAAAACAAAGCAATAACTATGCATTAATGGAAAATATCCAAAGTCAATGAAAGCTTAGGAAAAATCATTCATCCACTTGCCTTGGTCTCTAGTAAGCAAATCAAGCTCTAACAAGTCTTTTAAATCAAAGGTCCAAGCTACAAGGAAAAACCCAAAATAAAACCCTAAAGAGTCAAAACATAGAATAGGAAGAAAGAAGCTTCAATAACAAAGATGGAGATTCCCTTAAGCTGGGAGAACACAATTCTGGAAGAAGAGAAGGGTTACTTGCAAGGTCCTCTAATGGACAGGGTGAGCTCAAAAGGAGTCTTGTAATGGAGGGTTTTCTCTAGCAATGGTACCAATAGAGAGCTATGGTGATGATGAAGAAGGTGATGATCTCCTCCTCTCAATTTGTGCAAGGTTGGTGGTGAGTTTGGTGATGGAAAGCAAGAGCAAGAAGAAGGCAATCGAAAACCCTAGATTCACTCTCTTGTGCTGGAAAAAGGAAATGGAAGGGGAAAGGGTTTCCTTATACACAAATGGGGAGTGGGCTCCACCACTAGAAATCTAATTGGGCTGGATTCATGGCTTTCGGGGCTTCTCATGAATTCGACGAAGAAGAGAAAAGTGATCGTCGAAATATCTAGTTTCCAAAAAGTATATGTTTCGCGGATTTCGGGAATATCAAGTTTTGGGTACAGATTTTGTGCACAATGACTGTTTTGCCCTCAAGGCTATGAAATCGGGTTTCGGGATCTCGAACGGGGACGGGATCAACATAAAAGTTGTAAGGATTAACAATACCAATAAGATGAGATTAAAACAATGAATGCAAAATCTCCGATAAATCTTCAAGCTCATGCAAGGTCATAAAAAGGAACCCCCCAAAGGGTCCCACTAACACAAGACAATTAAAATTCCCCAAAAACTATTTCAAAAGCTATTCCAAACCCAACTTAGCCAAAATCACTAATTAAGCTTAGAACTAACACACGACTTAATTAGTACTAATCGAGTTCTCTCGGGTCGGGGTCTTACATCCTCCACCCCTTAGGGCATTTGGTCCACCAAATGAAATATAAGACTCACCTCTGGTAGAAGATGTGGGTACTTCTTCTGCACTTGATCTCGTAATTCCCACGTGGCCTCTTCCGATCCATGATTCTCCCATAGAACCTTTACCCACTAAATAGTTCGTGTCCTCAACTCTTGTTCCTTTGTATCAATGATCTGAACGGGCTTCTCAACATAGGTAGCATCCTCTCTGATCTCTAATGGCTCGTGCCGGAGCACATGTGAAGGATCGGGGACATACTTCTTTAACATAGACACATGGAAAACGTTGTGTACGCCGGATAGCTCAGGTGGTAAGGCTAACCTATAAGCCACATCACCAATCTTGCTCACAATGTCATATGGTCCAATGTATCTCCGTGATAACTTGCCCCTTTGTCCAAATCTCAATGTTCCCCTCGTAGGTGACACTTTCAGGAAAACCTTGTCTCCTTCTTTGAACTGTAAGTCCATTCTATGAGAATCTGCATAGCTTTTCTGCCTACTCCGGGCTACCTTCAGACGTTCTTGGATCAATTTCACTTTGTCGCTGGTTTCACTTACTATCGTCGGTCCATGGAAACTGCGAATTCTTACTTCTTCCCAACAAACCGGTGTCCTACACCTTCTGCCATACAAAGCCTCAAAAGGAGCCATCCCAATGCTCGAGTGGTAGCTATTGTTGTAAGCAAACTCACACAACAGTAGAGTCTCATCCCATTGAGTCTTGAAATCTAACACACAAGCACGGAGCATATCCTCAAGAGTTTGAATCGTTCTCTCCGATTGACCATCTGTTTGCGGGTGATACGCAGTGCTAAATTGTAGTTTCGTACCCATAGACTCATGTAGCGTCTTCCAGAACCTCGAGACGAATCTGCTGTCTCTGTCGGATGTGATAGAAACTGGCTGCCCATGTCGACTGACGATCTCGCTGACAAACAACTCTACTAAAGGTAGCATGTGCATCTTCTTCCCTGTCCTCATAGCAATGAAATGCGCTGACTTGGTGAGTCGGTTCACAATGACCCATATCGCAACGACGCCTCTGCTAGTCCTCGGTAATCCCAAAATAAAGTCCATAGTAATGTGCTCCCATTTCCATTCCGGGATCTCTAATGGCTGTAACAATCCTGGAGGCCTCTGATGTTCCGCTTTTATCAACTGACAAGTCATACAACGGGAGACACACGCTGTAATTTCTCTCTTCATGTTGTTCCACCAAAATCTGCCCTTCAAATTCTGATACATCTTCGTGCTGCCTAGATGAACAGAGTACTTCGTACTGTGAGCTTCAGTCATGATATCATTCCTCAAGTCTTCAAGGTTAGGCACGCATAGACGGTCACGGTAGTACAAAACTCCATCAACAATATGGAAATCGGGACGTTCTGTTATGTGCTCTGAAATCTTGGCCAACTCTGGATCTTGCAACTGACTATCCTTGATCTTCTGAATGAAAGAAGGCTCTGACACTGTCATGTTAGCTAACAAAACACCCTTCCTTAGTGGTTGTAGGTCTAAACTCAACTCTTCAAATTGCTCAAAGATACAAGTGCCACTTAGGTTTGCCAAGCCTACTGATTTCCTGCTCAAGGCATCGGCAACTACATTAGCTTTCCCCGGGTGGTACTTGATTGGAAAATCGTAATCTTTTATATATTCCATCCATCTTCTCTGCCTCATGTTCAATTCCTTCTGAGAAAACAAGTACTGTAAGCTGTGGTGATCGGAGTGGACTTCAAACTTTTCTCCATAAAGGTAATGTCTCCACATTTTCAACGCGAAAACAACCGCTTCTAACTCAAGGTCATGGGTGGCATAGTTCTTCTCGTGATCTTTCAACTGCCTGGATCCATATGCAATCACTTTTCCTTCTTGCATCAACACACAACCAAGTCCAACATTCGAAGCATCGGTAAAAATGGTAAAACTGCCGCTCCCGGATGGTAAAGTAAGGACTGGTGCTGTAGTCAATCTCTTCTTTAGCTCTTGAAAACTATCTTCACACTGATCTGTCCACACATATGGCACATTCTTCCTTGTCAACTTCGTCAAAGGTGACGCAATCGACAAAAATCCCTGCACAAACCTCCTGTAATAACCTGCTAAACCCAGAAAACTTCTGATCTCCGTTGCATTCTTCGGTCTTTCCCAGTTCATAACTGCTTCAATCTTGGACGGATCCACTGATAATCCTTCTTTTGAGATGATGTGCCCCAAAAATGCTACTTGCTCCAACCAAAATTCACACTTGTTGAGCTTCGCATACAGCTGATTCTCTCTCAAAAGTTGTAGCGCTATCCTCAAGTGCTCTTCATACTCTTCTCTGGTCTTAGAGTACACCAAAATGTCATCTATGAACACTACAACAAACTGATCCAAATACTCTGCAAATATCTTGTTCATCAGCGCCATGAACACTGTCGGCGCATTAGTCAACCCAAATGGGATCACTAGGAACTCATAGTGGCCATATCTTGTTTGGAAAATTGTTTTCAAGACATCTGATTCTCTAACTCTCAACTGATGGTAATCGGATCTCAAATCAATCTTCGAAAAGTATGATGCACCATGTAACTGGTCAAACAATTCATATATCCTTGGCAATGGATATTTGTTCTTGATGGTCATTTGATTCAATCTTCCGTAATCTATACACATTCTCATCGAACCATCCTTCTTCTTGACAAACAAAACTGGAGCTCCCCATGGTGAAATACTAGGTCTCACAAAACCTTTGTCCAACAATTCTTGCAATTGAGTCTTCAACTCTCCCAACTCTGCTGGAGCCATTCTATATGGTGCAATAGATATTAAAGCGGTCCCTGGTAACAACTCGATAGTGAAATCGATCTCTCTGATGGGTGGTAAACCTGGAATCTCCTCCGAAAAAACATCCGGGAACTCCCAAACAATTGGGATCTCCTCCACCCCTTGAGACCGTTTATCCTTCATGATAAACGCCAAATATGCTTCACAACCACTTCTCAATAGTCTATCAGCCCTCACTACTGAGACAAACCCTGCATGAGGACTCCTCCTCTCTTCCTGAACAACACCCCTGCTGGTGTCTCATCTAACTTGAAAGTCAGGGTCTTATGGAAACAATCCATTGTGGCATGGTATCCTACCAGCCAATCCATCCCTAGGATGACATCAAAATCGAACATCTCTAATAGAATGAGATTCGCGGTTAAAACCACTTCTCCTATCTGGACTATGCAACTAGATAATATGTTCTACAAATGATTTGTTTGCCTACTGGGGTTGCCACAGTCAAAATAAACTCAAGTTCTCTAGCATGCATATCAATCAACTTAGAAAATTCATGGGATAAGAATGAATGTGTAGAGCCAGGGTCATATAAAATCTTAGCTTTTATCCCACAAACAAGAAGTGTACCTTCCACTACATTTCCCGCTGCCTCTGCATCAACTCTATTGACCCCGTAGATTTGGCCTCGGTGTTGTGGCCTATTCTGTGCCTGCTGTGGTCTGCCTTGTGGTGCATTCCTATGTTGCTGCGGTGCACGCTGATTGTGGTTCTGTCCCTACTAACAAGCCTGTTGTTGTTGTTGTTGTGGTCTATGCTACTGCTATTATGGTGCTTGTTGTTGTAGGGGCCTTGCCTAATTCTGAACAACGATTGCATTCTGTGGTGCTGCTGGATGCTGTGCCACTTGCTGTTGCTGCTGATTCTACCTATTCTGCCTTGGACAGCCTCTCATCTGATGGGCCATGGAACCACATCTGAAACATGCTCCTGTGAGTGTACGACACTGTGCACTCTCATGGTTCTTCCCACAATGGGTACAAACCAATGGACCCTGAGCATTCTATTCTGTCCTCTGTCTCTTGTTCTGATGGTTCCTTTGTTGGTAGTTCTGTTGCTGAGCTTGTCCCTTGCCTTGGACTCTAAGGATCTTGTTGTGAAAGTTCTCAAACTTATAGGCCCTCTTGACCGCTTCATCAAAAGTTGCAGGTGGTACTACTCCAGTGGCATCTCTCTCAATAAAAGGGTTAAGTCCTTTAAAGAACTTGGCAATTTTCTTCTCCACCGTATCCACCAACTCCGGAGCATATGTGGACAATCTCTCGAACTTGGTGAGGTATTCGAGGACTGTCATACTTCCTTGCACAAGCTGTTGAAATTCTATGGCCTTTTGCTTCTTGATATGAGCGAGTACATACTTATCATGAAATTGCCTTTTGAAGTTTGCCCAAACCTCTGCATCAGCCATGGTCCTGTATTCTTCCCTCACCGTCTTCCACCATCTTTCTGCTGTACCGCAAAATAGAGATGATGCTAGCTTCACTCTTTCACCTCCGGTACAATGGAAAATCTCAAAGATGTTCTCCGTATGTTCCAACCAGTCATCTGCAGCCAATGGATCTTCTATTCCAAGGAACTCTTTCGGAGCCCTCTTCCGGAACCGCTCAAACAAAGCGTTCGGGTCATGTTGCCTCTGATTGATAACGATTGCGGGCTGAGATTGAACCGGCTCGGGTCTTCTTTGTAACACTTCCAATAACTGCCTCTGCATATCTGCCAATTCTCTAGCATGGTCTTCCTCTCTTTTGAGCATCTGTTCTTGCAACCTAGCTTGATTCTCATTAGCTTGGCGTTGTTGATCAAGCATTGCCTGCATAATCTGTTGAAATTGATTTGGTGGGTTGTTATCAACCCTATCCTCTTCAAGTGGAACTATGTGATCACTATCGCTAGCAGAAAGGTTGCCATTTACTGGTCTCTTACGATGTGGCATGATGCTGTAAAACAAATTCTTAGCACATAAAAATCAAATAAAGGGTTAGACATTGCTCACATGATACTAGCTAACGAAGAGTCTAACGAATCCTCGCCATGTCCTTAGGATTTCTAGTTTCTTTTAATTGCTTGAAACACGTCTCGCTCTGATACCAGTCTGTCGCGACCCCGGAACGAGCCCCCACGAGACTGATTCGGGATCGGGACATTTTTTAATGATGATGATACTACAACATTTAATGATTTCATATATTTCTTTAATTTCCCACAGGTGTCCGCGGTGAGGATATCACAACCATAAATGAATATTTCTTTTAAGGGCGGAAGCGTGAAGCAAATCAAATATTCAATCCATCTCAAATTATAAAGATAATAACATGAGTGTAAACCGTATCAGAATGAGCAATGATCATTAGCATGTTACCCAAAGTAAGTTAAAGTTTATACAATTATCATTTAATTACAATTCCCAAAAAATAGAGCCCCACAAGGCCAATATAACCAAAATACCAATCCAAAGAATGGTTAAATAGTTTCCCAAAATATAAAGTCTCTCATAACCACCAAACGTCTACATGACGCCATCAGCACGCCACTCAACTAACTGTTGCGGTTCTACGACCGCCTCCTCGTGCTCCTCCTCGGGATAACCAACAATGGGACTTGAGTACCAAAGAGTAGGTCAAACACGACGGTTTGGCAAATGGATAAAACACAATGACAATATGAAAAATACGTGAATTTACCTCCAAAAACATTTGAATCTGTTTAAATGACAATTTCTCTAAACAAGATAAAACATTTATTCGAATACGGGTATGCATCATAAAAAATGTAAAGGTAACCAAGGGAACGGGAAACGATCAAGATGGCAACCACACGAAGCTAAGTCCTCTATCACTAAAGTGATAGAGTAATAACTAGGTACTGATCTCAGTCACTTGAGGTGAGGAGAAACAGTGGATCTTATAAATGCATATACTTATACTATACATGACCTCGGTAGCGAGCCGAGCATCGGGGACCATAATAGCAATCTGCGGCATCGGGACAAGACCACGGCAATAACCGGGTAGCGGGATCCAAACTGCAGCTGGCGGGGCAATAGGGGAATCTCCAAGTCGGTGGATCAGACCAACAGGGTTATCCAAGCTTAGTGGTGCCGACTCATAGGTCAAATACAATCGAGACATATGCAATTAATCAAGTACAATAAATACACGGACAAGACGGGGGTGCTCAAGGGCACACTATCATTTCATGTGGTGCAATGCACTTCAAGACAAGTGGCTATATCAAGTGTAATTCAATGCTTTCGGAAAACAAGGCACGTAGTGTAAATCTCGGGATCGATAAAGTACAATAAACAATTGACATTTCGGGTAAAATATCTATTTGAAGTGAGTAGGGATTCTGTATGTCAGTCCACTAACAATCTGGTACTCTTTCAGTTTGGAGACATCCCGGACTCCTTATACACTCCGAATTTTCAAAACCTCAAATGACATCTTCGTGATATGGTTTCTTTCACAAATGGCCTCATACATTGCTTAGCAAATCTCCTTGACATAGAGGGGTTCCCAAAGAATAGTCCCAATACATTGAAATAGTTAAACATTGTCCCAAGCATAGCCTTGACCCACAAGGCTCATCGCTTGAGCGGACTGGAGAGTTCGCTCTAGCGAGTAGCTCTGTGGAACGGCTGTCTTGGTGGGTTCGCTCGAGCGTAGTTGAGGTCGCTCGAATGAACTCATTGGGTCGAGCGAAGTTTATAGTGCGGATGTCCGCTCGAGCGACCAAGGGTACGCTCGAGCGACCAAGCAACTGGAATGCTCCGAACCCTTCTCTGGACAGGTCGCTCGAGCAAAGTGTCATGTTCGCTCGAGCAAACTGTCCAGAAACTGATTCCGGACCAGTTCAGCTCCTCTCTATCTCTTCCTTCTACAATCCCTTTTTTGCCACTTTTATACATCAGATGAGGAGTCTAAAACTCCATTCAAATAACATCAAATCTTACACCACACTCCATCCCATTCTCCTCCATCCATATCACATTCAATACAAGGAAAGAAAGAAGGAAACCATTTCACATAAGATATATATATTTGAGACAAAACAAGAGGAATTAAATGCTATGAATCAACACATCTCTTGGACCATAAATGTACCATTATACCCTATCATGAGCATTCATTTAAAAAAAAAGCAATAACTATGCATTAATGGAAAATATCCAAAGTCAATGAAAGCTTAGGAAAAATCATTCATCCACTTGCCTTGGTCTCTAGTAAGCAAATCAAGCTCTAACAAGTCCTTTAAATCAATGGTCCAAGCTATAAGGAAAAACCCAAAATAAAACCCTAAAGAGTCAAAACATAGAATAGGAAGATAGAAGCTTCAATAACAAAGATGGAGATTCCCTTAAGCTAGGAGAACACAATTCTGGAAGAAGAGAAGGGTTACTTACTTGCAAGGTCCTCTAATGGACAGGGTGAGCTCAAAAGGAGTCTTGTAATGGAGGGTTTTCTCTAGCAATGGTACCAATAGAGAGCTATGGTGATGATGAAGAAGGTGATGATCTCCTCCTCTCAATTTGTGCAAGGTTGGTGGTGAGTTTGGTGATGGAAAGCAAGAGCAAGAAGAAGGCAATGGAAAACCCTAGATTTACTCTCTTGTTGTCGTGACCCCAGAACGGGTCCCGGCCCGCGACGTGCGTTGTGTACATTGAATTTTGGAGATATACTTTCCCACAGGTTCCCGCGGTGAGGATTCCCAAAGACACGCGGAATCTGACTCACACGATCAAGTATGCGGAAGCGTGTACCAAAACACATCAAGATAAGCACCGATAAATCTTTGAGTGTTATGACAAAATAATACAAGACATATGTATCAAAGGAAGAAGTTAAAATGGCATTCCCAACATAGTTCAAGTTATAAGACTAACTCAAAAGTAATTTAAGTTTAATTACAACCCATAAGAGGCCAACAGAGGCTAATACACTTCTCCAAAATAATCAAAAGAAACCCCACGACAAAATGATGAAGAGACTCAAGAACCCGCCCGACGTCTAGATGACATCGTCGGGCTGCCACTCTCTCACAGGGGTTGGCTCACAAGCCTCCTCCTGACGCTCCTCCTCAAAGGTAACGCCTCCTGCACCTGGGCACCAACAAACAAGGGTCAAACACAACGGTTTGGCAGGTAATCAATTTAGGTACAAGCATGAAACAATAAACGTTTTAGAAAACATAAAAGCAGATCCTTGATTTGAAATACTACAATGACTGAGATACATTTACAGAAATATTTAATTGAGCTGAGATACTAAAACAAACTAGCATGAGTACATAATATATCATGAATAGTTACAATCCACAACGAGCCCATCCTTTCTCTATCATTTATATAATGAAAAGAACAAGCACGCACGACAAGCACGATATACATAATATAATCACGACACGATTTCCCACAAAGACAGGAATTCCGACCGTGGAACCGGACACGCACGATGTGTAATAAATACAAGACCAGTCTGCAGACAGTCCACATGTTTAAGGACCCCCAGATAGTGGATCAAACTAAAAGGGCAGTCCAAGCTCAGTGGTGTTACTTAATTCATGAATGCACAAAACACGCGAAACACTATCAAAACATGTCGAGATAAAAAGGGGGAAATCACTTATCAAAACACGATGAACACGACTAGCAAGGGCATAATTAATATGCATAATACGCTTAGGAAGTGATCCCCTTTTCTTGAAACACGTCTTCAAAACGAGCTTGTACTTAGACTTCAAAACGAGTACACGATGATATTCATTATATCGAAACCAAAGTACGAATACAAAGCCTATCAAGCTCATGCAAGGACCTTTGGTTGATCGTTGTGCAGCCGAAGCCCAGATGTTGGAATTAAAATAGAATTGGTGCCCCAGAAGTTCAAGGACATCTCGGGTTTCGAGTGCATAATATCAGGCTAAAGGCCACTTAACATGTTCTTGTTTTCATTCTTGCAAAGACTCTTCAAAACAGGTAATTTGTCAATTTCGGTCACCTCGCGGTCAGGTGTCGGCTAGCCGAACTAGGGTCTGGCGGCTAGCCGCCAGATGACCGACAGGCTGACTGTTGGAAATCCAGGTCCAACGCAGCCCTCTGGAAAAGAAACCGAACTGACTACGGTTAGCTTACGGTTAGCCGAACTGAGACTTGGTGGTTAGCCATAAGCTGACCGTAGGGCTGACCGCGGGAAATCCAGTCTGAAATATAGCTCTCGGGAAAAGGAGCCGACAACGCGCGGTTGGCCAGCGGTTAGCCGACATGGGGTATGGCGGCTAGCCGCTTGCTAACCGTCTAGCTGACCGAAACCCACTGTTGAAATGTCAGCTTCTGGAAAGGGAACCGCCGAGCTCGGTCAGCTCGCGGTTAACCGAAATGAGGATTTCGGCCAGCCGACCGACGGCTGATCGAAACTGCACGGGAAATACAGTTCAGTTCAGATTTTCACATTTCCTTCTTCCTTTCTTCTGGTTTCTCATTCCACTTGCACTCCCTGGGCCTACATGCTCTCCGAGGGAACAAAACACACATTTCTCCCAATTTCAAACATTCAATCCAAGGAAAACATGATCATGAAGCTTATAAACATATTTATATGCAAAATTTCTAAAACAACAATGAAGCTTAAAATACACATGCACAACGGTCCTATAGAGATTACTTGCCTTGCCCAATTGCTAAACACTCCTCTCCAAGCACTTCACTCAAGCCAATCCAAAGAACTACAAAAACCCAAGAAAACCACACAACTCACTCAAAAATGGAAACAAAGAACCCATTTTAACAAAAAGGGTTTTCCAAATGAAAAACAAGATCTTAAGGAACCAAAATAACTCTATGAAAAATATGGGTTGAAGCACTTACCTAGAAATGGCCAAACAAGAGAAAGAGAAGAAAAAGGAGCTTTTGCCCAACTTGGAAACTCAAGAAACTTGCATCAATGGAGAGCTTTGTTAGTTTTATGGTCTCAATACCAGTATATGATTAATAGATTGATTAATTTATTTATTTATCAATATAATCACGCTTTCCTTTCATGAGATGAATGGTGATTTTTTACTTAATGCACATGACCAATATATATGACATAATGGTTCATGAGATGAACCGGGTCCCATTAGTATATTAGATGTGATATATGTATATGGATGAGATCCACATACGGGAGATTTGTGTCACAAATCTTATACTTAAAATATCTTCACAACCAGTGATGAGATTGGGCATCTCATCTGACAAGGTTGCAGTACTTTGATCACTATGAGATAGTATGATTTATCTCGATCATCAGAATGTAAGATTCTGGATTATAGTGCTGGTACATTGGATGTATTGAAGGACCATGAGAAGCACCTTATCAAATACCGTCTCAATTTAAGGAATGCTCTCATAATTCCCTAGCAATAGGCTCTCAATCCTGAGGCATTGATGAACTCAAGTTTCTGTCTATTCATTTGCTTTGAGTCACCAATGAGTGAGGCCAATTGTAGGTCAACACCTCGGTGTCTTGGGTACATGGTAGTAGGACTGTGGGAACATGCAATGATCAAGATGGAATCTATCTACATTATCCCCTTGTGCCAATTAATGGATTTATCATTGGTAAGTGAGCACCCATTCCGATTAAGAGTTAATTGGATCGGTACCAAATGATTACTATAATTAATTGGGGCTCAAGGATAATAAGATGTGGATCTAATATTGGATGAGACAGATTTATTCCAATTGATCCATGGATAATGATGGAGGGGCCTACTTGTGGTAATTGAGAAGGTTAGGGTCTTCATTGAAATATATTCTTAAGACTGGAGTGCAATTGCATTTATATAGTGGAGTTATTTACAATTAACTGTGGGCCCGGATTGCACATGAGATGTGGGGTCGCGTGTCCCAGTTGGAGCCAGCTTTCTAAAGAATCCCTAGTGGTCCCCATGCTAGCCCAATTTATTAGAAAGATACTAATTCTACTTGAACTCTAAAAGGAAGGTTACTATTTCTATTAGAAGTGAGACTTCTAATAGTGGTAATGGTAAGCTACTAATTATTAATGGAAGTAGGACTTCTATTTTAATTAGAAAGGAGAAAGTTACTAATAGTTGTGGAAGTAAGACTTCTATGGCAATTAGTAAGGGAGATGTTTACTAATTTGTAATGGGAGTTAAACTTCTATTTCAAATAGGAAAAGAGGAGTTATGGAGGGCTATAAATAGAGGAATAATCCTCTCAAATTCGTGCATAATTCATAGAGCAATTTCAGCCCACTTGTGCAAGAGTTGTACAAGTCATCTTCCTCTCAAAGTTCCCTTCTCTTTCACCTTTGGTTCCTTAGAGTTACTAGTAGGGTTTTCTCTTGAGGATTCCACCATCTTCTTGAGAAAAAGAGATCTAATACGGGACATAGCGTGGAAGATCAAAAGGAGTTGAAGATTCTGAATTGGATTGTGAAGTTGTTCATCATCGAAGTAAAGAAATCAAATCCTCCATTAGAGCACAACAAAGCTCCAAAGGTATATCTACTTCCTTGTATGTTGTGGATTTCGTGGTTGCATGATTATGTGCTTATTTCTATCTTTTAGATAGTATATGTTGCTGTACATGACTATGAGTTTTGAGGAATTGCATCCTGGATTGGGTTTGTTGCATTCTAGACAATTGATCCCTGCATCAAGTGGGTCAAAAGTTTTGAAATCTGTCTGGAAGGGCCACCTATATTCCAACAATTGGTATCAGAGCCTAACCTCATCTCTAATCATGTTAGACTAGCAAGCTTGCTCTGATCTTTGCATGAGATGTGAAGAAGATGAAGCAAGGGCTATGTAAGGATCAGTTTTGATGATTTTACTTGGTTTGATAGTAGATTCATGTTTGGATAGTCACAAAAGGGTTTAATAATGATGGAAGGATCATAGGAAGCCATTGGGGCACTTTGGAAGTGATTTGGGAAAGAATGGACACGAAATAGAAAACCCAAGTTGCAGAAATTCGTCAGTCCGGTCGACCTGGTCCCCGTGCTCGGTCGACCGGGCCTTCTGTGCAGAATGCTGCAGAAATTGATTTTTCAAGTTTCGGGTCTACTTTTACTTCCTATTTTTCTAGCATTGTTTGGCAGCCTATTTTGTGATTTGTATGGTTGTATAAGATACTAACTTGCAGATGATCTTGTCATCTCCATATGGCCCACAAGTCTTTTGTTTTCTTTTATGGTGATTGGTTTATTTAAGGCTAAATGTAAAGGGTGTCATGGTTTCCTTGGTTTCCTATGAAAGGGCAAGGCATGATGAATTTCCCTATAGCCATTTTAAATTCCATTTTTACATTACCATGTAAGTCTCATATTTGAGGCATAGGAATTTATGTAATTTTTCTAAATTTGTAAATTCTGGCGATGTCCAAGACGAAGAAGGAACGCGATGTTGGACTCCTAATCAAAGAGTTTGAAGATTACCAAAAGAGTTCTGGAGTTTCCCAAAGAGTTTGAGGAATTCCAAATCTTTGGAAAGTCTAGAAGTCCAAGAAGTCTATTCCGCTTGGGCCATGTGGAGGAGAAGACTAGTTTCTATTTTTGAAATTTCTATTCATGGATGCATGCTTAAATTAGAATTTTTCCAGATCTGATCCAAACATAGCAAGTTACTAAAATTGGTCAAATCAAATTAATTTTTGGAAAGAGTTCTAATTAGTGTTGATGACCCATGAGATGGACACATTGGTAACACTAATTTAGAAACTAGACTTTCCTTAAAATAACTTGACTTGGAACCAATCTTAGAATCATATCATGAGATGATTTGATATTCATATGTTTACATGTGGGCCCTAATACCTTACAAAGAAATCCTCAATTCTAAAATATTAAGTGGGAGCGGGGCATTTATATTTAGAAATCCCCATAGTTTTCCACCATAGGTCCATTGTAAGGAAAGTATTAGCCTCGCGCCATCTCTAGTATGGCCGTTCCCCACCACTACAAGAAAACAACCTATCAGCGACCGCATATGGTCGCTAAAACGTATCAGCGACCGCATCCGGTCGCTACTCTTAGTCGCAGCTTATCTGGTCGCTAGGTGGACTCCGGCGACCGACATCAGCGACCGAATTATCAGCGACCGCTATCCGTGACCGTATTCGGTCGCTAATACTCAAATAAAAATAAAAAAAATTACTTTTCGGTCGCCGAAACTTCTTTTAGCGACCGATTAATTAAAAATTAATTAATTTAAAAAAATTAAAAAAATTTCGTTTGCGGTCGCAGAAACTTTTTAGCGACAGCATTCGGTCGCTGATATGTGCGGTCGCACATACATATTAGCGACCCCGTTCGGTCGCTGATAATTAAAAATTAATTAATTTAAAAAAATTAAAAAAATTTCGTTTGCGGTCGTAGAAAGTTTTTAGCGGTCGCATATACATATTAGCGACCCCATTCGGTCGCTGATAATTAAAAATTAATTAATTAAGAAAAATTAAAAAAATTCCTTTTCGGTCACAGAAACCTTTTAGCGACCGAATGCGGTCGCTGATAGTGAACAAATAAAAAAAATTGCCTGTTTTCTGCATTCCCAAAAAAATGTACCTGCACCTGCTTTATATCCCAACACGCAGTAGTTGAAATGGTTCAAATTATAGAAATGAAACATCAAATGGTTCAAATTTTCTAGAATTGAAACCAATTTACATAACTCAAATGTACGATTATCAAATTGTTCCAAATTTTCTAAACTTGAAATTGATATACATAACTCAAATGTACAACATACCATATTTGAAAATCTATACATATTCACTTCTTACAACCTCATCTAAACAACATTCATCCATTTCATTTCTCAACAAAAAAAGAAAATCTATACATATTCACTTCCTCCTCCTATTCACATCTTACTTCCTCTAAAATAGAAAATGACATCTTACTATTGTTATTGATTGCTATTCTTATTGCTTTTTCCAAGATCCCCATGCCTTGCTTCTCCTGCTTGATTCATGTTTTCCATAAGGCCCGAGAGGGCCAAGTGAAAGTCAGTAAGTTGGGCTCTTGTTGCTTCTAGGCTTCCAAGGCTATTACCATCAGACGAGGCTTTTTTGGCCTTTCTCCAAAATGGCCTGTAGATACTTCCCTTGAGCCTCAATTCTCATTTGTAGTTTCTTTTGCACCTGGACAAGCAAAGAGACTGTATAATTAATAATACAGGGGTTAAATATGTTAACAAAAAACAAGAAGAAAGACTAGGTTCATTATCCACACTAGCTTTACTACCTCCAGCTTTACTACCTCCAGTTGTAGATGGGAAATTTTGGCAATGGATAAAAGTGGACACAGTAAATTTCATGCCCTTGGGAGCATGCATATCCTATTCTTATTTTCTATCATCCATATGATTGCCCAATTGGATGATTATGATAATCTAATCAGTGAAATTAGTCTATCATGCTGTGATCGATAGCAGATTTCATCGTATGAACCCTCCTAGATTGTAGACATCTTCTTCCATTTGTAAACTTGCTTTTGTTTTCTTCAAATTACATGCAATTTGATGTTTGACGCCCCAAAAACATCCTAAAGGTTTTGGGAATCTTCCTTATTTAAAAGAAACCCATTTCAATTCAACAGAATAAGATACATAAATGAGACTCAAGCAACTAGTATAAATTAGAGAGGTATTTCTTTTGCCTACATGCACATTAACATAGTATCCAGACAGTGAACTTTACATCATCGATGCTGATAAATCCTCTAATTCACCAACCCATGAACTCAACCATTAGAACAGAGTACGCAGAAAGCAAGGCATGCGTTGTATAACCTGTTTGCAAATCATGGTGTATCTTTTACCCAATGAAAATTCAGCATTCAATCTGTACAGCTCAGTTATTATGATTGTAATTATTGCAAATTGCAACAAATATCAAGCAAGGGATCCCCAAACGCTAATACTTATTATGGCTCCCCCCAACAGCCCTCTCCCCCCCCCCCTCCCCCCTCCAGTAGAAAAAAGAAGAAAACAATTCGATAGAAAACCATTCTTACCTGCTCATCTGCAGGAGTAACACAATTTTCAGCCAGCTTTGGTCCCATTATGTCCATTCCATGGCTTCCAGCATAATACAATTCAGCTAGTCCAACAAATCTATACACCTGGAATTTCTCAAAGAAAGCAAATCAGAACGTTGGAACAATGTGGTCCTGAACCTGACGATTTGCTTAGCATCTTTGGGTTTGTGTTTGCTCATGTGGGCCACTTGTCTTAGTGATGCAGACTGATGTTCACCTTAAACTATGTTATAAATCTGTCCAATGGGTCAATTGAAACCCTTTCATTGACGCCATTCATATAAACAGTTCCATGATATATACAACAACCATCCTCACTGCAAGTCAAAAAAGCTAAACAGATGCCTTGCATATCCATAGCCTCTCCATGAAGCAGAAAGCAACACATAGCTCTCCATCCTCTATCCGGTGCACCACTCCAACACTCGCATGGCTAACTTTCCCCCAGTGAGGTTGCTTCTCTGGGTAGACCATGGCACTTCAGCCTTGATGAGAGATGGAGCAGGTCCTCCCTGATTCAATTAAGCATATTAACAGTCAGAAGATCAAGCAGTACCATTGAAATAGAAATCATGCATACGCAAAGAGCTTATGTAACTTTAAATGCCCAACCAAATAGAAGTATATTACTTGCTCATTATCAAATAATTACTTATTCATTTCACATATCGCGTGTGGGGCTAATAGTTCTCATGGAAAAACACTTTCCACTCCACTTAGCCCTATCCCCTTCCAAGGGTATTTAAGTGGTAGGCTCTTCAAAAACGCACTGTATAGAAGAAACGCTCTCAAAAACATTAGTAATTGCTCTGTCCTTAGCTAACATATCTGCCCCCTCATTTGCCGAGCTGACATGTTGAAAAACCACCCTAGTGAACAGCTACTACCACCACCGCCCTGTGATGCATGACACTCTTGCACCACACTCTTGCACCACCCTAGTGAAAAGCATATTTGAGTTGAGTTGAGCTGATCTGGGCTCAGATTCAACTTGTTTTGGGTTAGCCCAATTTTTTAAATCATATTTGCATGGTTTTCTAATTTCATTGAACTCGGTTTGTTCTTTGTCATCTCTTGATTTTATTTATGCTGTGATGTTATGCTTTTTTCTGAATGTGAGTTCCTGCACTACCCAGGGGTATCATATTCTTTATTAATTTATTCAGCTGGCCCAACTTATGAGCTCTATCTATTTTTTATCTCCTCACCTTTCTTTTGGATGTCTTCTTATGTTGCTCACCTGTTGTTAGTCACTGTATGTTCTGCATAGCTGGTCACCTTACTAGATTGTCATAATAGAGCTGACTCTTTGTTGTATGGTGGGTTCCGCCCAACCCTTTTTATTAATATATTGACTTGCCTCCCAAAAAGGGAAAAAAAAAGTTATTCGTTAATAAAAAGGATGCGACTAACCGTTAGATCAGATCTTTTGTTGTCAGCCCCAGGACCCAAACTGCTATTCAAAGGTTCAGCCATGGGAGCATCTTGAGAACTTGAAGCTTGTTCCCCTTCTTTTTCTTGCCTAGCAGCATCTTCTGCAGCCTTTTTAGCAGCAGCTTCTTGCCTTGCCTTCTCCTCTTCCATTGAAACTCGAAGAGCAATAGCTAGCTCAGGATCTACATTAGGATCCACACCAATCTTTTTTTTGTTTTTTTGTTTTTTTGTGATTTTCTTAAAATATTTTCCCAATGGCCACTGTTGATAAACATCTGTAGGTGGGGTTCTGTGAATTTGCAGAAGCAGTGTGGACATGGTTGTTTACTGTTTCAATATGTTTTCTAAATTGGCATGTTTTTTTAGAAGATAACATATATACCAATTAAAATAAAATGCAACTACAAAACAAAATCAAATCACATATAATACTTGCATGTGTGGGTAACGTAGACGAAATGGTTGTGCATGAATAAAAGAAAATTCAGAAAACTACAGCATATTTTTAATGCTAAAGATTGCTTTTGGTGTTATCCAACGGGATTATGTTGCAGACCATCTTCAGGCTATTTTAAAGGGAGTTATCTGCAGAGATTCCAAAGAAAGAGAAAGACACTGATTAGAAGGATGAAATGATATGCAAACCTGTTTGCGTAATCTTGACCTCCTTGCTGACTCCCTATTCGACTGCTTCCTCCTCTGTCTCTTTAGTTCACGTTCATCCTATGAAAGAACAAGATCAAGGTGGTCAGCAAAACTAAAATAATATATTGAAGGGCAACTCCAATAACAACAACAACAATGATAGCAATGATAACAAAATCAACAAAAAACAACAACATAGATGGCAACCTACCATGTTCAGCCTATTCTTAAAAACATTCTCCAAAGTTAAGCTCAGATATTTCATTTCATAACTTTCCTTTAAGAAGAATAACTTTTATTGTTCTTTAAACATGTTATTGTTTTATGAAAATGAATAAAATGTTGTTACAATAGCAAAAAAGACGCAATAACACCCTTGGAAAGAACAAGTGGGGAAGTCCCAAGTTCTAGTCCTTTGAGATTGAATTACAATAACATTGAAAAAATTAACACTTTGAGATTGAAACCTGATTCCTTGTCTACTAACATATGGTCCCAAGTTCAAGTCCTTAAAAATTGAAATGTTTGAAATGGTGAAACCAGAACAAGAATAGGGTGTCAGCATATCCACAAATAATAAATGAAAAAAAGACCACAAAGTTCTAACCATTGTAGCTATGATTAACACAGCAAAGCTAAAAATGAAAAAACAATGCACAAAGATTTATTGATGCCAAATACTTGGGATTAGACAAACATAGCAGTACTCAGAAAGAAAATAACTAGTTTAGTAATGTTAGCACTTATCAAAGTCGAAGGTAGATAAGTACAAAGGTAGAACAAGATGAAGAGAATACATGAATAGATCTCACGCATTATCGCCCAAACGTGCCTGGAACAAAAGAATAAAACATGTTAAACATATAGTATATAATATATAATTAAGTGATTAAGTTGATTGTACTAAATAGTAAGATTACCTGGTCAACTGGCACAAGCTGTGCTGCTGTCGCCACTGCCTCTGCTAGCTCATCAGGATTCAGGGACTGCAGATGTACACGCAGTGTACGAAGGAGATCACGATCTTGACAGATCGCTCTCACACGGTCAGCAGCAGTATGTGGCATCGGATGGCATGATGACTGTGTAGACTGGCTACTAGAGCTGCCTGTGCCACTCGCTGTCGGTCGTCGTCGTTGTCCTTGGCCTTTAACGTAGTTCTTCTTGACAACCGACGCCCTCTCCCACAACTCTTGATCTATCGGTGGCCGCGGGATGCCCTCAGGATAGCGTTCGTCCATCAATGTCTTATAAGTCTCCTGTCATCAGGTTAAAAATATGCATATATATAATATAAATAAATAGTTACCCTAAAGAATGACATTAAAATTTATAAACAACATATACAAGTTATAAAAACTTACTACTATCCGGACAGCCTCAGGCAGACCATCGCAGGTCGCCACGTAGACATCTAGCTAATGGATAGGCTGACCCTGGGAACTAGCCTCCTACAAATATAAATCGGGATCCACACATATGTATATATATTAATCACATGCTCTCATACTAATACCATGATTGTAAACATAAAAAAAAAAACAAAAACTTTGCAAAATACGTACCCTGGCAGCAACATGCTGCAGCTGGGATATACTGCCGCCTTTATACGTGCCTGGTGCCTTGCTGCCTTCAGATGCACCTGAGGCTCTATTCACGACGGCAGTCCTACATCTCTTAACCCAGCTTTCAGCTTTCCATTGCTCACACATGCCAGCCCATATGGTGGGGGTACACCACCAGGGGCTGTACTCGTGCATGTACTCCTCGGCCTGCCCTGGATGGTCGATCTGAGCATTCTGCAAAGCTTTTTGCCGTTCTTTACTCAAGTTATCTTTCGTTCGGACGGCGCACTTTTGCCAGAAAAGTGTCTGTATCGTGGCTACGTGCGTGTCGTCCCATCTATACCTTTTCTGCAAATAAAAATACAATAACCATTAATATTAAAACCATGATAATGCAATCCAACACTATTAAACATTATTAGTTCAGTAATGATATTATCTTATGGAATTAATTAAAAATACCTGAAATTCCGTCCAAACTGCATCCTTGTGGGTGAGAGGTGTGCTCGCCCACGTAGTCGCTGGCGTAGGCCAGTTCTGCAAACAAAGCTGTGAAATGCATTTCACAATCTTGCTATCTGCAAAGTCACTGAAATATACAACAATTTACATTAAAGATAAGCAATCTTATTTTAAACGGGATGAGGTAGATAACTTACGTGCTGTCCGGATGAGGTCGCATCTGAATGAGAATCCGCTCATCCGGATTAGCCGGGGCCTTCGGGATCTGATTCGGACCCCGACCCAAGCCGCGCTTTCTTGGCGCTGATGAAGAAGCCATCTACATAAATAAAAATTTCATGATGTTATTATGACTTATTTGATCTATACATACACAAATAAAATGACAATAATAACAAATAAAACTATATATGTAACTATACGTAATGCAAATAAAACTAAACATACAGTTTAATGACAATCATTGTCTGATTCAGAATCATCTTGAACATCATGTGGAGATTCATAACCATCATCTTCTTCAGATTCAGTTTCAGTGTCAGTTTCAGTCAATAACTCTTCTTCCTCAGTGTCACTGTCAACTGGCACAGGTACTGACTCAGGATCCAATTCATCATGTTCATCTCCACCCACTAACTGTGTCAGTTCATCATTGTCATCCACAGTTATTACAGGAGGTCTATGTAACATCTCCTCTTGGTAGAACTCCCCGTCTACTAATTGGATACGAGTGCGCGCAGGAGTATGAATTACAACTTGCCAATCTGCAGGCGGTCTATCCCTTTTCCTAATAGGACTAGGAGTGTAGTATACTTGTAGTGTTTGAGTTGGCAACACAAATGGTGCATTGACGTACGTGGACCTATGGACGTCAATATCGACGATTCCATGTTGATCGACACGTATCCCTTTTTCTGAATCAAACCAACGACACTTGAACAAATTAATCTAACCCCCATAAGTACCCTTGTATGACAACTCAATGACTTCCTCCAACTCTCCGTAAAAGGCACGACCAAGCTCATTGTAACAATCTCCTTGAACACACACTCCAGTGTTAGTTGTTCTTTTTCCGCGGGCATATGTCTTTGTATGAAAGTCATAGCCATTTACTTTATAACCATTGCGGCAGACTTGGTCTCTGTCTGGGCCCATAGCTAGGACATGTACATTTGAAGGAATCGAAACGTCATTAAGAGCCTACACAAAATTTGTTAACTTCTGAATTATCACTTAAAAAATTAAATTAAATTAAATGAATTCATAAATTAACTTAACTAACTTACTTTGTCCTTTAGCCATAGTGCAATTTTTTTATCACGACTGAGTTGAATATCTTTATCAGTGATGCCGATTTGATTTGCTTTTAACTCGTCATCGTATGATGTCATCGTATGATCTATACATATATTATAACAATTAACAGCTAAATATATGAGATTGCAGGATAAAACATAAAGTTAAATCTTTATTTATCATGTATACCTGACAAAGTCGTCAATCTCCTGACAGTTGAAAAGAATGTAAGTATGTGCAGCATGTAGTTCTTGCTCAGAGAGGAATATACGCTTCCCTTTTCCATAAGCGCGACCCGGTAGACCAAATACAGAAAGCCGACCATTTAGTTCAACATTGCCCCCATCATCATGTCTTGGGACTCGATTGGCCTTTGTCAACACTTCGTCGGGAAAATAGTCTGAGACAAACATAGATATCTCATCGAAACTGTATGCCTCACATATAAACCCCTCGACGTAAGCTCTATTTTTCACCTTCCTCTTAAGGTTTCCCATCACCCTCTCAAAAGGATACATCCATCTATATTGAACTGGACCACCAACATGAGCTTCATAGGGTAGATGGATTTGTAAACGCTCCATGGAGTAAAAAAAACTAGGTGGGAATATTTTTTCAAGCTTACACGTGATCTCAATGATGTTCTTCTCAAGTATAGACATGTCCTTTTCATTTAACGTTTTTGAACATATGTCTTTGAAGAAACGACTAAGATCAGTCAAAGCATCCCATATTGGTTTATCAAGCAAGTCCCGGAATGCTATAGGCATGAGTCTCTCCATGAACACATGACAGTCATGACTCTTCATCCCTTGCAATTTCCCACCTGTAACACACCTTGCAATATTTGACCCATATCCATCTGGTAGTTTCAGAGACTTAGTCCATGTGCACACATCTTCAACCTGTTTTTTGGACAATGTGTGCTTCACATGCGGTTTGACTATCTTACCATTAGGAGTTTCATATAGTTCTAATCCAGGACGCTTATAGATGTCTTTCATGTCCAACCGTGCCTTATCATTATCTTTCGTCTTGCCCGGAACACCCATCACGGTACTAAATACATTGTCGAACACATTCTTCTCAATATGCATCACATCCAGATTATGACGAAACAAATTTGTAGACCAATAGGCCAGTTCCCAAAAGATGCTTCTCTGAACCCAATTATGAGAATCGCCAAACCCATTTATTATTTCTGAGGCAGCAATCTTACCGAATTGAATGACCGGCAATCGCATCACACGATCAAGCATCTCTGTCCCAGACAGTCGTGGTGCAGGCATATCATTCTCTACTTTCCCTTTCCTGAAATTTTCTCTATTTCTTCGAAACGGGTGATCTACCGGCAAGAAACGACGATGACAGTCAAACCAGCAAGGCTTTCGACCATGCGATAGATTGAAAGACTTTGTATGCTCCATACAATATGGACAAGCCATCTTTCCGTGTGTACTCCATCCAGATAACATACCATAAGCAGGAAAGTCACTGATAGTCCACATAACAGCTGCCCTAAGGTTGAAATTTGTTTTCGCGGAAACATCCCAAGTCTGTACTCCATCCTCCCACAGTACCTTCAACTCGTCTATAAGAGGTCTCAAGTAAACATCAAGATTCTTTCCAGGACTCTTGGGACCAGGAATCACGAGTGAAAGAAACAAGTATGGTTGTTTCATACACATCCAAGGACGCAAGTTGTACGGAGTAACAATCACAGGCCAACAGGAGTACGGAACAACTGAGTGGCCAAAAGGGTTGAAACCATCAGTGGACAATCCAAGCCTCACATTTCTGGGTTCCATTGCAAACCCAGGATGTGCTAAGTTGAAATCTTTCCAAGCCTTCCCATCTGCAGGATGGTTAAGTTCCCCATCTTTAGCTGGAGATCTCGCATGCCAAGTCATATGTTCAGCTGTTCTGGAAGACATGTACAGTCTTTTTAGTCGATGTGTAATTGGAAAATACCTTAAAATCTTAAAAGGTATATTTGTCTTTTTTGTAGTCACGCCCTCTTTATTAGGCTTGAACCGATCATGACTGCACAACGTGCACTTTGTCTTATGTTCATTTTCCTTATAAAATAACATACAATTGTTCAGACATGCATCGATCTTTTGGTAACCAAGACCTAACTTTTTCACCATTTTCTTACAAAAGTAGTAGTTCTCCGGCAATTTTTCACCGTCAGGCAACATTCTCTTAATCGCCTTCAAGAGCGACTCAAAACACTCGTGGCTCATGTTGTGATCAGCATTGATGTTAAGTAATGTCGCCACTGCAGACAACGTAGTTTGTTTGGTGCAACCAGGCCACAACGGTTCGCTACCCTCGTCTAATAACTTAACGAACGCTTTGGCATCAGAATTCATAACTTGCTCTCTGTCTTGTTCCCAATCAAAATCAGGCCCTGCAATATCATGGACCATGTCATTCATACGATGGGTACTGTTGCCGGGATTATGTACTTGGGTGATGCCACTGTCTCTTCTTTGCCCATGTGCCCACCAGCAGTCTTCGTAATTATTCATGAACCCCTTAACAAGTAAATGATAGGCAACCATGTCTCTGTCCATATAATTTACATTCTTACACTTCAAACAAGGACATCTTATCTTGTTTTGGCCATTGACACATTCCGGGTGACTATACGCATAATCCAAAATCACTTGGCAACCAGTTCTAAATTCAGCTGTAGCACCTTTCTGGGCACTTGACTTTCGCCGTCTCATCCAACTACGGTCTGAATAGTAATCCATGATACTACGATACCTATTTTGACAAGAGATATTATATTAAACTATGTCGTCTTTAGGTATAATTAATGCATGGTTCCTATCTAAATATGTCTCTACCCTTATTACACCGGTCAGGCTTCTATCCCATTCTTGTATGCGACGTCCCACTAATGTCAACGACTCAAACAAGTGCATCTGTTGTTCAAAAGAAATTTCGGCAGCATCTCCCATCGGTCTCCAAGTACACGAAGTAGACTATAATTTATACAGTCTAAGTATGCACCCGGAGAACAATAGAGGATAAACAAACCAAAATTTCTTTATAACAAACAGATACATTTGCTTCAGTAGTTGACACCAGCCTAAGTGGGAGCATGACATACAAGAACAGTCCCAAACTGGGGACTATTCAAAATTCACTCCTAATAAGTGAATTTTGAACGGGTTTCTAAACTGAACATGTCCTATTGTTTTAAATTATATCATTGACAGAGACCTCATTCTAACGGTTTGAGCTCGGGCAATCTCGAACGAATTAGTGCCCGTCCCTTTTCTTGTTGGGTTGCACGATCGATTTCATTATCACTATTAAACGGTTAGAGATTTGGCATAAGGTTCAGTGGGCCTTTCACATTCACAAAGGTGCTAATGTGTTGGGGTTTATATTTTTCATTTTTGGTCAACTGGATGGTTCGGGGGTATTTTGTTAATTGTATTAGGGTTTTTTAAGGTGTAATCAAAGGGAGATTATATTGCTAAATCAATGGGAAATTATATTGCTAGCTCAAAGGGAGATTATATTCATATATCCTAATTAAGTTTAGGATGATGCAGTCAAAATGCAAGGAATTGCTATAAATTAATCTCAGTTTTGTTGTTTGAAATAATTCATGGTTGTGTTCGATCTTTGCCGGGCACCAAAAAATGACTCAGCCTGGTAGCCCACAAGTCGATCCAAATTTTTTGGCACATATGTAGCTGTATTGGATGAACAATAAAGATATTATTCATTGCTTACTAAGGAATACACATGGATTGAGCATAAAATTCTTGATAGCCCTACACATTTATTCATTGCTCAGAAACCAGAGTATAGTCTCCTAACAAAAGAACTTGCTTAGATAAATAAAACAGAAGAAAGAAACTAGGAATGTTTTATAGGAACATTCTGAACACTCAGACGTTTGTTGCGATGGGTCCAGGTGGGCCATCTGATGAATTGAAAATTTGATTTATACATTGTACATACATATATTTTTAGATAAATTTGGTACTATTTAGGCTCTAAGTTGGGTGCAGAAGTGGGAATGTCTGGCTGGCCCAGTCTGACCGTCTAAATGAGCGGGTTTGGGCCTCACATGTTTCGGGTGGGGCAGGCTTGGGACAAGCACCTACGGCGATGTAAGACTTGGGCTGGATATGAGGCTTGTTTCTAAAATCATGCTACAAAGAAATTGAATCAGAGACCTAGAGGCCAACAGATTTGCTCATCAACAAGCAATCGAGAACTTGCTACTTCAATCGATGCAAATCGAAACAAATAGAAATCGACATAAATAAACAGAAATCTCAACCGTTTTCAACGTTAAACAAATAGATCTAGAACAAAAAACCAAAAAATAAGACTAGAAATCGCCAGATAAATCAGAGCATTAGAAGATCTAGCTTACTATAAGTTAAGGCAGCAGATCTTATCAAGTTAGCTTTATATCAAGTGTATGTCGAATGCTTCTGATGGTGTAGAGATCAGAATCCAGACGAGAAAGTGGGGGCTGGGAAAGTGGACGCTTGGATCAGGATCTTCTTCTTCTTCGACGTTTGCTTCTTCTCCTTCTTCGACTTTTGCTGCTTCTTCTTCTTCTTCGACTTCTTGTTGATGTTGTTCGAGAAAGACTTTGAAAAGTTGGAGACGATGGGGTTTGGAGAAGACGACCAGAAAATGTTTGAGACATGGTAATGTTATTTAAAGCATTAATCACATGGGCCAAGCCATTAACTAAAACCAAAAAAGTAACTACATGCAGATTTACCACTCCCTGTGATGTTCATCCTCCAACAGAAGATTGGAAAAAATGTGTACTGTCCATAGCTTCCCTGGAGAATCTTCCAATGCTAAAGACATTTTGCCCCCAGTGGGCCTATCCAATGGGTACAATGAACTAGAGGCTGATTTTAGGTGTACACACTTTTATATGGCTGGCGAGTAGCTAGCCACCAAGCCAATGATTTTTTAGTCTGGATATTCTTTTGAATTTGAGGCTTTGATTTAAGAAAAAAAAATTTTGGGGTTGAGGAGCTTGTCCTTTCAAAATTCAAGCGACTCAAAATAAATGACCTCCAAAAGGGTATTCCTAAATTTTACCCGAAATAGAAACTAGTCTCAATGTAAGATTGACTGCCCGCGGAAAAAAAAAAGTGATTGATTAGCTAAATCCTATGATTATCAATTAATTACCCTTTTTTATTTTTTATCAAATGGTCAATTCAATCAGTGAGACCAACTCAGTTGGGCAAAAATTTGAGAATACCCCTTCCATTCCCAAAGGGTTTTTATTTTGAATAGTTTGAGTTTTAATAATTGAGCCCTACTGTAGGGTTTCACTCTTTCCACTAAAAACATATCTTAAGTCAAATCCTTGGATGATTGGAATAGGGACTTTTGAGCTATTCAATCAGACCCAACTACAGCATTCCAAAAAAAAAAACAAAAACCTTGTCATCCATCTATCTAGCCAGGTCCTTAGGACAAGATTGGTACCAGATAACAGCAAAGAAGGGGAATTTCACCTAACTACAATTATAACTACCATTAGGTAACCACTCTAAAAATAAGGTAGAACTGATTTTGAATGGAATTAAGAAAGATTTAATAACTAACTAACGCGTAACCACTCTAATAAAATAGAACTGATTTCCAATGGACTGCAGAATAAAGATGTAGGGTCATGATATCTAATCCTAAGCTTGTTTGGATGTTCCAGTTAAGGGTTGTAGGTAACTAGATTTACGATCAGAAGTAGAGAGCAAAGGAGCTTTGGGATCTAAACTCTAAACATGCCTTGTTTATGAGAAAGACAGTTAGAAAAACTAGGCTCTCTGAAATGTGAATTCATACCTTTAGATGAGCAGATAACTTCCTCTCTTGTTTTTTTCCTTCTTCAATCTCTCTTCATTTGGAAAGAGAGCACCATAAATATGGAATCTTGTGCTCACTCATATGCTGCCTCTCCACTTAAAAATAAAACACCACAGCTTTTTAAGTTCTAAAACCTCATCTTAAACACATAGATCTTCTTGTAGAGAAACATTGCACATAGCAAAAAGAAATATACTCTTATTCTTGGAATGCTTACCTCCCTGAGAAATGTTTCATCTGCTTGCAGTAGTTACAAACATTCAAAATGGAATGCTTCTAGGATGCTGATGGTTTGATTCTCCATCTGGTGGTAAGGGAATTGTCTCCACTTGGAGTTGGACACCGACTGGAAGATTCTCTTCTTCTTTGAGAAAACAACCTCAAAATGGCAGATTTGTATCTTCCTCTCCTTTTCGCTGAGTGGGAAACATGAAATCTGTCATTTCTGGCATCGAGAAGAGGAAGGAAAGAAACCCAGGGCGGGAAGAATAAAATAACAAGGAAGGAGACGAAAGGAGAGAGACAAGGAGGAGGAAGCAGGAACGAAACCCAAGGGATGCTCAAACTCGTGCTGGCTTTGGAGAAGACGACCAGAAAAGGGGCCGCAATGTTTCTTCAGTGGGATGGGTCTGCGCCTGATAACAGAGATGGGTTTTTTGGAGACAGAGAGAGAGAGAGACAGAGAGCAGAGGGAGACTGAGAGGGAGAGAGAGACCGAGAGACAGAGAGCAGAGGGAGACTGAGAGGGAGGGAGAGACCGAGAGACAGAGCAGAGGGAGACTGAGAGGGAGAGAGAGACCGAGAGACAGAGCAGAGGGAGACTGAGAGGAAGAGAGAGACAGAGTAGAGGGAGACTGAGAGGGAGAGAGAGACCGAGAGACAGAGAGCAGAGGGAGACTGAGAGGGAGAGAGAGACCGAGAGAGCGAGAGACAGAGAGCAGAGAGACGCAGAGGGAGACTGAGAGAGAGCAGAGAGACGCAGAGGGAGACTGAGAGGGAGAGAGAGACCGACAGACAGAGAGTAGAGGGAGACTGAGAGGGAGAGAGAGAGCAGAGAGAGACCGAGAGAGCGAGAGACAGAGAGCAGAGAGAGACCTAGAGAGCGAGAGACAGAGAGCAGAGAGAGATCGAGAGCGAGAGAGAGAGAGAGCAGAGAGACGCAGAGGGAGACTGAGAGGGAGAGAGAGAGCAGAGAGACGCAGAGGGAGACTGAGAGGGAGAGAGAGCAGAGAGACCGAGAGAGCGAGAGACAGAGCAGAGAGAGACCTAGAGAGCGAGAGACAGAGAGCAGAGAGAGACCTAGAGTGAGAGAGAGAGAGAGCAGAGAGACACCGAGAGAGCTTGAGAGAGACCGGGAGAGCAGAGAGACACCGAGAGAGCGTGAGAGACCGAAAGCGAGAGAAAGAGGGTTTTTGGTGGCGGCAAAGGGGAAAAAAAGAAGTGTGAAAGGATCAGCGACCGATTTTTGCGACCGAATGCGGTCGCTGATGCCATTGCGCCAATTTTAATGGCGGGAACTGTGAATCAGCGACTGATCAGCGACCGCTCGTAATTGCGACGGGATTTATTTTCGGTCGCTGAAACATTTGGTCGCTGTTGGGCGTTTTTCTTGTAGTGCACGGAGGGCTTTTACTTGTCTGGTTACTAGATATGGATCTCCTGTGGATAATGTTGGTGAGACGGGGCGGGGGGCCACTCCCCAAGTAGGAGCTGCTCGCAACGGTTGTCATGCAATGCTAGTTGGTGGGTCACACTTAACTAAAATAATGAGGTAGTATCCCCAAGGATTTGCCTCATCTATTTTAGAAACCGAAGTTAATCGGGAGTCATTCATTATTTGGTACGAGATACCTAGATAATAATGAATGAAGGGGATCATGGAAAGTTAGTCTTAATCCTAATTTTGACCAACTTTGATCGGCACCAATCTAGGTGGTATTCGCACTCCCCAAGGAGGCATACCCCAGGGATTGGGATTCCGATGTATTCTGAATTTAATGGTTATGAGGTTTTCATAAAAATTTGGTAGAATACTAAACCCTAATGTCATTTAAATTCATTAATTGAATGTATGGTTATGTGTTACAGTATTTCAAGCATGAATTCAAATTCTTTCAATCCACTTGCGACCATCCTCAACCAGAATAAGTTGATGGAATCCAACTTTATAGACTGGATAAGGACCCTAGATATTATCCTGACAGCTTCAGGATGCAGATATGTCCTTACCAAACCCTCCCCTCCTGAGCCTGAACTTCATGCACCTCAGTATGAAAAGGACCTTTACACCGAATGGACAAAAGACAATGAGATAGCCAGATGTTTTATACAAGCATCCATGTCTAGTGTTTTACAACACCAACATCAATCCTATAAGTCAGCATACGATATTATATCGAACTTAAAGGAGATGTTTGAGGACCAGGTTAGACCTGTTAGACAAGCTGCTATGAAGGTGCTAATAAACACTAAGATGGCTGAGGAAACCCCAGTACAAAAACATTTGTTGAAAATGAGTCTCGCACTAAATGAGTTAGATGTACTGGGTGTTACGATTGATAAAGAATCGCAGATCGACATGATCCTTTAGTCACTACCGGATTCTTTCAATCATTCCGAGATCAATTACAATAAATTGGAAATGACCATAGCTGCTCTTTATCGCCCGCTGGTAATGACTGAGGAAATCATGAAGAAACAAGTTAAACCAAGCTTGAAAGAATCTATGAACAAAAAGCTTCTCAACCTATCTCCCTTATATAAACCCATGAAAGAACTTTTGAATAAAGTAACAAAGTTAAATTTAAAATTCAAAAGTCAAGTGAAGGGAGAAAATAAGAAGAAAAGAAAAGTGAATCTATCCCCAAAGAAACAAACTCACCAACATCTAAAGACTAATCACCAATCTAAACTAAATTTAGTCAAATCTAAATATCATGGTGATAAGTTTAAATTAAAAATTTATCAAGTTAAATCTCCTTTAGTTGGTGAGAATTCCAAACAAGACCTCAAAGTTCAACCCTCTCAAGACCTTAGGTGGATTCCTAAAGTTATTCACTTAGACAAACCTTAAGGCCTTGAACCTCCTTGACCAACCTACCCTTTTTAGTTAAATCCTTTTGTTGATCATGTTGCATTTGCATTTTGTTCTTTCTTAGTTACATTTCTTAAAATGCAATGTTTATTTGTGATCAATTGATTTTGTCTTCATGCACCATTCTAGTTACATATCATGGTTTTTCAAAATCTTTTGATTATAATTTCAGCATGTTTGATTTGCTTTTTGCACACATATGTCTTGCATTGCATTTCTTTACATGATTAATTGATTGTGATTTTAAAAGCTTTCATAGCTAATTTATTCATGATCAATTGTTGTTGAATCATTTGTGTAGATGTCATAGTAAGATTATTTGAACAAATGATTTGAATCAATTCAAGTTTTTCCATGGATTTCTGTGAGAACCCGACCCCTAATCTCTTGGATTAGTGTTGTTTTATTTGTGGATTAGTTTCTTTTAGTGGGATTAGTATTTGTTGGGTTGAGTTGTGAGCTAGAATGGTTTTTCTTCTAGTTTTGGGCTTTTGAGTGCTTTGGTAGCTTGTGGGGCCCTTTGGGGGTTCCCTTTTCGGCTTTGCATTTACTTGTCAGATTTTCCCGATTTGTTTCGTATTGTGTTTTTGGCCCGTTGCATTCATCTTGAGGAATCCTACAACTTTCATGTTGATCCCGTATCCATTTGAGAACCCGAAACCCGATTTCTTGGCCTTGAGGGCAAAACAGTCATTGCACACCAAATCTGTACCCAAAACTTGATATTCCCGAAACCCGCGAAACATATACTTTTTGGAAACTAGATATTTCGACGATCATTTCTTCCTTCTTCGTCGAATCCATCCGAGGTCCCGAATTAGATGATTTCAACCAAACTAGTCCCTTAAGTTGTGGGACCCAACCTCCTTTGTTAACATAAGAGAACCCACCCCCTTCATTGCATCCCATTCTCCATTGCTCCAGCACAAACCAGCTGAACCTAGGGTTCCTTGTGCTTCTCTTCTTCTTCTTGCTTCTTCATCTCCAAGCCACACCAATAGTTCATCAATCAAGAAATGGAGACCATCTTCTTCTTCCTCTTCACCATGGCTCCCTATTGATACCATTTTTGGAGAAATCTCCCAACCTAGAGACCTCCCTTGAGCTAGCTCTCTTCATTTGAAGGTCATCCAAGTAAGTGTTCTTCTTCATCTTCTAGATTTGTGTTCCTATAGCCTTAGAGAAGCTCCACCTTTATTATTGAAAGGTTTCCTTGTCATTTCATTGTTTAACCCACTTTAGGGTTTGTTTTGGGGGTTTTTGTAGAGATTGTGGATCTTGAGCTTGAGAGGTGATTAGGAGCTTGATTTGCTTGATTAGAGTCAAATGCAAGTGGATGATTGGATCGTTTTGATTATTAACATGTTTTGTGAGAAAAAATCTTGTTTCATTAAGGGTTTTGGTGATTTTAGTAGCTGTCTTTACTATGATTAATATTGATTTCGAAATGTGCTTATTGATGAGTTTACTTCCCTCTTGGTCATGCTTAGAAAATGTATGCATCATATTGTCAAGGTTTCAAATGGTTTCACATGAATGAGTTTTCTCCACCTTGAGATTTGTTGTGAATGGAAAGAATGGAAAGGGAGAAACTTGAAATGAGGAGCTCTTTAGCTCATATTATTGTCTTGGAAACATGTATTTTAGTCCTCTTGTTTATAGTTCTATGTGATTGTTTAAGTGTTGGAAAGGAAAGGAAAAGGAAGGAAAAATCAAGTGTTCCCGGACCTGCACGCCCAGGTCCGATCGATCGGCCGATCGATCGGACTATCTTTAACTGGGAGGCTTTTCAGTGAAATTTGATATTGTTCTTTTTTGGAAACCTTTGGTCTTTCTATGAGTCCTAGGGGTATATACCTTAGTGTTAAGACCAATTATACCCTAATCTAAGGTCTCTAAGACTAGGGAACTAAAAGAAAAGAATGGTGTTGATCTAGACATTAATTCTTGGTTCTAGGTGGGACCCTGGCTACATTTTTTGGACTGTTTGGACCATGTGTGAGAATGTCTTGAGCCGACACGCCTCACGGTTGGTTCGGTGGCATTGAAGTTCAATCCATTTCAATCTTGAACGGGATGGAACGACGCGATATCTTCTTTATATCTAAACACAAGTCTTTCCCTTGGTTGTCGCGAATTCTATTCCTTTCGGTGACTGAATAGGTTGCTCGATGTTTCCGGATTAATGTCATGCCTAGGATGGACCGTTTATAATCTTGATTTTTGCTATTGTAACATCTAGTACTACCCATAAGCTCATTTTAAGTTTTGAAAATAGTAAAAGTGCATAAGGAGTCCGGAATGTCTTCAAACTCGAGGAGTACCAAGTAAATTATTATAATCGACATACGGGACCCCTATTCACTTAAACAAATCTTGAAACCGATATTTTACCCGAAATTGTAATAGTTCATTGTTTCACCTCATTTCTCGAGATTTGCATCACATGACTTGTTTTCCCGAAAACATTGAAGTTACACTAGTAACAGTTATTTGTCCCGAAATGTATTGCCCGATATGAAGTGACAGTGTGCCCTTGAGCACCCCCGTTTTACCCGTTTAATTACTGTACTTGATTTACTTGCATATGTCTCGATTGGTTTTGACCTATGAGTCGGCATCACTAAGCTTGGGAACCTTGTCAGTCTGATCCACTGACTTGGAGATCCCCTCCCGTCCTGCCAGCTGCAGTTTGGATCCCGATACCCGGTTATTGCCGTGGTCCCGTCCCGATACCCGGTTCGCTACCGTGGTCCCGTTCTCGTATATTTATATTGTATATATGATTTGCGTTGAGTCTCCTCACCTTGTGTGACTGAGACCAACGTCCCGTTATACTCTTGTCACTTCGGTGATAGAGGACTTAGCTCCTTGTGATTGCCATCTTGCCAGTTCCCGATTTCCTTGGATACCCGACATGTTTTATATTGCTTACTTGCTTTCCGATAAATGATTCGTTTCCTTTATGAAAGTTGTTATTTAAACAAGTGTTAATATCCTCCAATGTAAATTTAGTTATTATTATATGGTCTTCTGTTCTTCGTACCCGCACATGTTTTAAATGAATGCCGGTCGGGTGAATACCCATGCTTTTACATATGTTTCAAACGATCAATGATTTTGCTAGATTTATATGATTACGCATGTTTTAAAGGAATACCCGAATTGTTAAATATCCGAGCTTGCTTTAAAGGACATTTGGTTTGTCAGATATCTATGTTTATACCTGTTTTTAAATGATACCCGATTTGTTAAGTATCCATGCTTTGAAATATGTTTTAAACGACACGCGTTTTACCAGATTCCTATGTTTATACCTGTTTTAAATGATTACCCGATTCGTTAAATATCCATGCCTTGAAATATGTTTCAAATGACACTTGTTTGCCAGATTCCTATGTTTATACCTGCTTTAAATGATTACCCGATTCGTTAAATATCCATGCTTTGAAATATGTTTCAAATGACACTTGTTTGCCAGATCCCTACGTTTATACCTGTTTTAAACGATATCCGGTTTGTTAAATATCCGCATTTCTACATAGGTTTCAAATGGACATTGGTTTTGCTAGACTGCTATGAATACCTGGTTTGTTGTATACTTATGTTTTTACTTAAGTTTCAAATGAACGTTGTTTTGCCATACCACTATATTTATACATGTTTTAGACGAACACCCGATTGTCAAATATCTATGATTATAGATGATGTAAACGAACACATGTTTTATTAGATAGTCATGTTTTACCCATGCTTGAAATGAATGCAGGTTTTCCCCGAGATTCCCGACTTTGCACCCGTTTAATTATATGCAGCATTTGATCGAATAGCATGATTTATCTTATGTTTTATTCTTCAGTATATTTGTTATCTCTTCATCCACCTGCCAGACCATCGTGTCTGACCCACTACTTTTGGTACTCAGGTTCAGATTTCTTCGCCCCGAGTTGAGTGTTTTATTGGCTGTGGAGCCATGCCTTGCAGGTTGGTTTGTCGGCTATGTCATGTAGACATTGAGCTTGACATCGGAGCTACGTCACATTTGGGTAGTAGTTTATAGCTTCTTGTTGTATGGCTTTTATTAGCCTTTTCTTGGGACTCTTAATTAATATACATTGATAATTGTAACTTGAACATATTTGGGAAGGTAATATCCTGTTACTGTCAGCTCTGTAATTTATTGTGATGGTTTACTCCAATCTGAGATGATTCTTGATATGATAGCTATATGTTAAAGGTTGAGTGCGATGCGGAATCCGATGGCCACGGACTCCGGGTCGCAACGCCACGAAAGCTTCCGCAAAATATTCAGAATGTGTTGTCTTCACACACGCGGATCCTGGGAGAAGTAAAATACATTTATGCTTAAATCCCATTCGCGCCCCCGAGGTTTCGGTTTGGGGGCATGACAATTTCTAAATTATACTTTTATATGGAAAATCATTGTTTTGAAAAATCAACTTGTATGTGTTTCATTTAAGTTATATCTTTTAAAATACAATGTTGAAAATTGATCTTCAAAATCATTCTCTTTATGCTCATTGTTGGATTTTGTTTTTCAAAATGATTTGAAGATTGTTTGAATGGAAATGCTCTATAACATCATTAATTATATTCATCTAAGCATGTTCCATGTTCTCATTTCCTTTTCTTTTGGTTTCATTATCTTAGAAATGGAAATGTATGTTGTTTGCATCCTTGCTTATTTATTTACATTCTTTTTATATGCAAATGACTATTGGTTCCATGTATGGTTGTGATCTTAGTAATATTTGTAGAAACCATGCTAGAACCCAAATCCATCCTCTATGCACTCTAGTCATATCTTTTTGGGTGGTTATGATGTTGATTCATGGATATTTTCTTAGTGATGTCATTCTTTATACATATTTCAACTTCATAGTAGTGTTCTTGATCATATGAAACTCTTTGAAATCTATTCCTCATCTTTCTATATGTTTGATGGATATCTTAGATGTTGAATTCATATGATTTTGACACTTTGGAAATTGCATGCATTTCAAAGTTATATCCTTTTGCATTGCAATTTGCCTTGTTCATCACTATGCTCATTAGTTATATCTTACAAAGTGATGAATATCCATTTATGATGCTTGATGGTTGTTTGTGTTTGTCACATTCTTGCTCTTAATCATGTTGTCAAATTCAATTGATTTTAATTGGTATAATTTTCTATTGGTTTGATTTCTTGTGTATGTGATAGACCTTGTGTACATTGGATTGATCTTGATAGTTATATGTTTACATTCCATGTCACATTCCATTAGCATCATAATGTTCATGTTGCCACCTCTCTTGCTCATATAGGTATATCTCATGACCACCATGTTTATGTGTTCATAATAGTGGTTGGTTATTAGTTGAGGTTGGCTTCATGCTTGAATTTCATTTCACTAACTCTTGCACATAATAGTCATATTTATTGTTTGAATGAAATGATTTCAAAACTTACATAGCATATGATTTTCATAGTTACATTGATTAATGCTGTGTTTAGTTAACCCCATTTCATCATGGATAGCTCTAATTTGGATTTTTCCTAATAGTTATATTTTTAAATCCATTTTAGAGTGATTGTGCTTAATAGACTTATCTTTAAATCTCAATTGGTATTCTTTGTTTTTCCAATTGGTATCCATGATTGCTTTTCTCTTTAGACCTTGCTCTCTTTTGGTAATTTGATCATATTGTGCTTTATAGTTAAATGAATCTAATCCTTTCCTTGAAGTTGACCCTCATTTGGTTGAACAATCTACTTCTTGAACCAAATAGTTATATCTTGTCAAAAGTTTGACAAAAGAAGAGAATGGATTGAGGGGGACTGTAAATCTTCATAGGAAGTATTAGTTTTGATCAAATTCACCCTTGGATTGCCTTTGAGCCCTTAGAGATAACTTCCATACATGATAGCCTGTTATGTATTTCATTTGTTAACAGGTGCTACTAAAGGTATTTTCCTTATTTCATGTGTGTAGGTACCTTTGCAATTTAATGTCAAAGGGGGAGAGAGAGTTCAAGTACTCAAAGATCTCCTACTCTTCAAAGGGGGAGAGAGCATTCAAGTTCTCATTACAAGGGGAGAGAATGCATATCTTGCCAAAGGGAGAGAGAGGCATGGTCAAAGGGGGAGAGCAAATAGAAGAAAGAAAGCTTGGAGCTAAAGAAGATGCTTGGCCATAGAGAGGAAGATGAAAAGAAAGCTTGAAGAATGTTCAAGCTCCAAGCATCAAGAAGATTGAAGAAAGAGCCCAAGAGCCCAAGCTAAGAGGAGGAGCATCCAAGAAGATTTCAAGACTTGTCCAGCTTAGGGGGAGCTGAAGACTAAGTGTGTAATTTCAATGATGAGTAAGTTGCCATCAAATTGCAAAGGGGGAGATTGTTAGGAATTTTGTATTTGCAATTTGATGGATGCATTTTCACTTTAGCATCATTTGAATTTTCACACTTGCATTGTTTTAGAAAACCTTGAAATCTGGTTTTATACATGCATTGCTTTTAAGATTTGTAAAAGTATTGTTTTATGCATGTTTTGTTTCTAAACTTGGATGCATTGGATTTAGAATCCAAACTCTTTTGAAAACCTATTTCTTTGTGCCTTATTCTTGTTAAATCTTATTGAGGTTTTAGGTTTGTTCCTTGCATACATTCATCTCTTTCAGAATCATTTTTGTATGCATTTTTATGAGAAAAGAGTTTTATCAAATCAAGCTAGCCTTTGGTTTTAAAGTTTCAAATCATTTTAGGCTTTTTGTGTTTCATGTTTTTAAACATCTTCATTTGATTTAAAACATGTTTCCTAGCTTGGTTTAGTGGCCCAAAAATCCCCACAAAGAGAAACCTTCAAATATGAAAAAGTTGGGATTTTTTGATCCAGGGGGTGGTCCGGCAGTGTCGCCGGTCGACCGGCCCAGAAGTCCCGATCGACCGGGAACACTGCAGGCCAACTGGGCCCCTGGAGCCCCAACGGTCATTTTTCTGACTGTTGTGTGATCCCGGTCGACCGAGGACTAGCCGTTGGACTGTTTTCTTGTATAAAGTTCATTCATTTCCAACCTTTTTCAAGGCTTGATACATGAACTTTTGAGACCATTTTGGAGCCAAAGAAAGGGGAAGAAGTTGGAAAGGCTAGAGGGCTATTTGGAAATCAAATGCTTAAGTTTCAAAAAGGTAGATCTTTACTTGTATTTTGATTTCCATTAAAATGAAATCCATGCATGCTTAAATCTTTGTATTTTCACTTATGCATGATTTCTAGAGTTGTTTAGCAAACTCAATATCATCTTTGGTAAATTAGTTTGATTTGCAAACTCTCTTATCCTAATCACATGTGTTCTTAGACTTTAACATTCATACAACTTGTTTGTTTCATTTCTTCAAAGTTGTTTGAATCTTTTATGTGATTAGTTTTCTCTTCAATCATCATTTTTTAAGCTTTGATTTTAAAATGCATCAAGCATTCATTTAGGAGCTTCATTGTAGACACTGATTGAAGTAAAGCATGCATACACTTGTGCACACACTTTAGATCATTTAGTGTATGTTTGTAATTTGAATTACACTTTCATATTAGCCTATGTAGAGGCAATTCAATTGTGCTTAAATTGTATCTCTTGGAGTGTTCTTTTGTGAAGACACCTTCTTAGAGAAATCATTCATTTGTAAAGGTTATTGCTTAGCCTAAGAAAAGCATCTTGTAAAGGTTATTGCTTAGCCTAAGAAAAGCATCTTGTAAAGGTTATTGCTTAGCCTAAGAAAAGCATTTTGTAAAGGTTATTGCTTAGCCTAGAAAAGCACATTGAGAGGTTGTTGTTTAGCCTAGAAAAACAACATTGTAAGGGTTATTGCTTAGCCTAGTAAAAAGCATAAATAGTGGAAATCCGGTGGGGTGATTGGATCACAAGCCGGTAGTGGACGTAGGCATTGAGGCCGAACCACTATAAACCTTGGTGTTGTGGTGCTTGCTTTTGTGGTGATTGTTTATATTAGCTTCCGCATATTGTTTGATTAATCATCACATGTGACTAGTTTTTGTTAAGAAGTTAAAATTGATTTAAATTGGTCACAATTGTAGCTCACCCTATTCACCCCCCCCCCCTCTAGGGTTAGGATCCTCAGGACTTTCACAAAGTACCTTGACCCAATGAATAGTCCGGTTTCTCAATTCCTGCTCCTTGGTATCCATGATCTTGATCGGTCTGTCCACATACGAGGCATCTTCCCGAATCTCGAAAGGCTCATACTGTAGAATGTGTGCAGGACTAGAGACATATTTCTTGAGCATAGAAACATGAAATACATTGTGTACCCCGGAGAGTTCCGGCGGTAACGCAAGCCTATAAGCAACATCTCCAATCTTGCTCAAAATCTCATACGGACGAATAAACCTTCTAGACAATTTGCCCTTCTGTCCAAACCTCAAAATCCCTCTAGCTGGTGAGACTTTCAAAAACACCTTGTCACCTACTTGAAACTGCAATTCTCTTCGGCGAGTATCTGCTTAACTCTTCTGCCTACTTCGGGCTATCTTTAACCTTTCCTGAATCAACTTGACTTTGTCACTTGTCTCTCCAACTATCGTAGGTCCATGAAAACTACGCTCACCGACTTCTTCCCAGCAAACCGGAGTTCTGCATCTTCTACCATAAAGTGCCTCGAAAGGTGTCATACCGATGCTCGAGTGATAACTATTGTTATAAGCAAATTCACAAAGAGGTAAGTACTCATCCCACTGAATCTTGAAATCCAGTACACAAGCACGCAACATGTCTTCGAGAGTCTGTATCGTCCTTTCTGACTGACCATCGTCTGAGGATGATAAGCTGTGCTGAACTTAAGTTTGGTACCCATCGACTCATGAAGAGTCTTCCAAAACTTTGAAACAAACCTACTGTCTCTGTCTGAAGTAATGGAGACGGGCTGGCCATGCTTACTAACAATCTCATCAACAAATAACTTCGCAAGAGGTGCCATATGCATCATATTCCCAGTCTTCATCGGAATGAAATGAGCAGACTTTGTCAGCCGATCTACAATAATCCAAATTGCATTATTTCCTTTCTTGGTATTAGGCAAACCGGAAATGAAATCCATGGTAATGTGCTCCCATTTCCACTCCGGAATCTCCAAAGGCTGTAACAAACCTGGAGGCTTCTAATGCTCTGCCTTAATCAACTGACAAGTTAGACAACGAGACACAAAAGCTGCTATCTCTCTCTTCATGTTGTTCCACCAAAATCTATTCTTCAAATTGTGGTACATCTTCGTGCTACCCGGATGCATAGAATATCTCGTGCTGTGAGCTTCTTTCATTATTTCACTCTTCAAATCATCCACATTTGGCACACACAACCGGTCAAGAAAATACAATATCCCATTCACCATCTTGAAATCGGGACGTTTTGCAATAACCTCTACTATCTTAGCCAAGTCTGGGTCTTGCAACTGATTTTCCTTGATCTTCTGAATGAAGGTAGGTTCTGATACTGTCATGTTTGCTAACATCGTACCCAATCTCAGGGTTTGCACCTCTACACCCAACTCTTCAAACTGCTGTAAGACACCCATTCCTCTCAAACTAGCCATAACCACTGATTTCCTACTCAAAGCATCTGCTACCACATTCACTTTGCCTGGATGATACTTGATTGGAAAGTCATAATCTTTGATAAACTCCATCCACCTTCTCTGCCTCATATTCAAATCCTTCTGCGAGAACAAATACTGTAAACTTCGGTGATCTGAATGGACCTCAAATTTCTCTCCGTAGAGGTAGTGTCTCCACATCTTCAATGCGAAAACAACTGCTGCCAACTCCAAGTCGCGAGTCGCATAATTCTTCTCATGGTCCTTCAACTATCTCGAGCCATAAGCAATCACCTTGTCCTCTTGCATCAATACACAACCCAGTCCCACATTCGAAGCATCTATGTAAACAATAAACCCGCCGTTGCCCAAAGGTAATGTAAGGATTGGGGCGGTGGTTAACCTTCCTTTCAACTCTTGAAAACTCGTTTCACACTGATCGGTCCAAACAAATGGGACATTCTTCCTAGTCAATTTTGTCAACGGGGCTGCGATAGACGAAAAACCTTGGACAAATCTTCTGTAGTAGCCTGCTAACCCCAAAAAGCTTCTAATTTCTGTCACACTGCTTGGCCTTGCCCAACTAACAACTGCCTCTATCTTAGCTGGATCAACTGCTAAACCTTCTCTAGAGATGATGTGGCCTAGAAAAGCGACTTGCTCTAACCAGAATTCGCACTTACTGAGTTTTGCATATAACTGGTTGTCCTTCAAGAGCTGCAACGCTGTCCTCAAATGTTCTTCATGCTCCTTCTTACTCTTGGAATAGACAAGGAAATCATCAATAAACACTACTGCGGAGTGATCCAAATAAGGTGCGAAGACCTTGTTCATCAAAGCCATAAAGACTGCGGGTGCATTTGTCAAACCAAAGGGCATCACTAAGAACTCATAGTGCCCATATCTTGTTCTAAAGGCCGTCTTCTGAACATCTGAGTCTCTAACTCTCAACTGATGGTACCCTGACCTCAAGTCTATCTTGGAAAAACAGGCTGCTCCTTGCAATTGGTCAAAAAATTCGTCTATCCTTGGCAATGGATACTTGTTCTTCACGGTCACATGGTTCAACTTCCTGTAGTCAATGCACATTCTCAAACTCCCTTCCTTCTTTTTCACAAATAACACCGGTGCTCCCCACGGTGAAACACTTTGTCACGCCCCCGAAACAGAACCTCGGGGGCGGGAGATGGGATTAAGGAATAATTATATTTTACTTCTCCCAGGATCCGCGTGTGTGAAGACAACACATTCTGAATATTTTGCGGAAGCATTTGTGGCGTTGCGACCCGAAGTCCATGGCCATCGGATTCCGCGTCGCACTCAACCTTTAGCATATCGCTATTATATCAGGAGTCATATCAGACTGGAGTAACCAACACAATAAATTACAGAGCTGACAGTAACAGGATATTACATTCCCAAATATATTCAAGTTACAATTATCAATGTACATTAATTAAGAATCCCAAGAAAAAGGCTAACAAAAGCCATACAACAAGAAGCTATAAACCACTACCCAAATGTGACGTAGCTCCGATGTCAAGCTCAATGTCTACATGACATAGCCGACAAACCAACCTGTAAAGCATGGCTCTACAGCCAACAAAAGCACTCAACTCGGGGCGAAGAAATCTGAACCTGAGTACCAAAAGTAGTGGGTCAGACACGACGGTCTGGCAGGTGGATGAAAAGAGCACAATATAGCGAATAATAATACAAATGATAAATCATGCGATTTGCTCAAAATGCTGCATATAATTAAACGGGCGCAAAGTCGGGAATCTCGGGGAAAACTTGTATTCATTTCAAGCACGGGTAAAACATGAACATCTAATAAAACATGTGTTCGTTTACATCATCTATAATCATAGATATTTGGCAATCGGGTGTTAGTCTAAAACGTGTATAAATATAGCGGTATGGCAAAACAACGTTCATTTGAAACTTAAGTAAAAACACAAGTATACAACAAACCAGGTATTCATAACAGTCTAGCAAAACCAATGTCCATTTGAAACATATGTAAAAATACGGATATTTAACAAATCGGATATTCATTTGAAATCGGTATAAACATAGTGTTCTGGCAAAACAAGTGTCATTTGAAACATATTTCGGAGCATGAATATTAAATAACTCGGTTAATCATTTGAAACAGGTGTAAACATAGGAATCTAACAAACGCGTGTCGTTTACAGCAAAGCACGGATATTTAATAATACGGGTATCCATTTAAAACATGGGCAATCGTACAAATCAAGTAAAATCATTGATCGTGCGAAACATGTGTAAGAGCATGGGTATTCGCCCAACCGGCATTTATTTAAAACATGTGCGGGTACAAAGAACAGAAGGCAATATAATAATAACTGAATTTACATTGGAGAATATTAACACTTGTTCAAATAACAACTTTCATAAAGGAAACGAATCATTTATCAGAAAACATAAAAGCAATATAAAACATGTCGGGTATCCAAGGAATCGGAAACTGGCAAGATGGCAACCACACGAAGCTAAGTCCTCTATCACTAAAGCGATAGAGCAATAACTAGGCCCTGATCTCAGTCACTCGAGGTGAGGAGAAACAGGGGATCTCATATCAATACATATACATATACTAGGCCCTGATCTCAGTCACTCGAGGTGAGGAGAAACAGGGGATCTCATGAATGCATATACATATACTAGGCCCTGATCTCAGTCACTCGAGGTGAGGAGAAATAGGGGATCTCATGAATGCATATACATATACTATACGGGACCACGGTAGCGAGCCGGACATCGGGGACCACAGTAGCAATCTGCGGTATCGGGACAAGACCACGGTAATAACCGGGTATCGGGACGGGACCACGGTAATAACCGGGTAGCGGGATCCAAGCTGCAGCTGGCGGGACGGGAGGGGGATCTCCAAGTCGGTTGATCAGACCAACAGGGTTATCCAAGCTTAGTGGTGCCGACTCATAGGTCAAATCCAATCGAGACAATGCAAGTAAATCAAGTATGAATACATAATCAAACGGGCAAGAGGGGGGTGCTCAAGGGCACACTGACATATCATGTGGTGCAATGCACTTCGGGACAAGTAACTGTTACTAGAGTAACTCCAATGCTTTCGGGAAAACAAGTCATGTAATGCAACTCTCGGGAAAAGAGGTGAAACAATGAACTATAACAATTGCGGGTAAACATATCGGTTTCAAGATCTTTTTAAGTGAATAGGGGTCCCGTATGTCGATTATAACAATTTCTTGGTACTCCTTGAGTTTAAAGACATTCCGGGCTCCTTATGCACTTTTACTACTTTTCAAAACTTTGAATGACGTCCTTGTGATATGGTTTCTTTCTCGAATGGCCTCATACAATGCTTAGTGAATCTCCTTTGATCGACAAAGCTCAACGCTCGAACGAACCGGAGAGTTCGTTCGAGCGGGAAGCTTTTCAAAATCTGGGGAATTTCGGTTACCTGGCGGTTAGCTAGCGGTTAGCCGCCGCTGGGGCAGGCGGCTAGCCGCTGGCTGACCGCACAGCTGACCGCGGCTGGGCTGCAGAAATGCAGCTTACTGGAAAGCTGACCGCCAAGTGCGGTTAGCTGGCGGTTAGCCGCCGATGTGTTCGGCGGTTAGCCGCTGGCCAACCGTGGAGCTGACTGAGTTTTGAGGAGAAGAAGTGTGCTCTCTGGAAAAGCCACCGTGACATTTCGGCTAGCTGGCGGTTAGCCGCCAGTCACCAGGCGGCTAGCCGCAAGGTGACCGCAGGCTGACCGCCAGGTGCGGGAACACCCACTGTAATCAGATTTTCAGCCATTTCTCCTCCTTAAAACCATTCTCCCCACTTTTACTGAGTCCCTACAAGAAAATTGAGCTAAGAGCTCCTCCAATGCATCCATCTACACTTCTCCATTACTCCATCATGTGTTCATTCCATCACTTCTTCCATCAATATCAAATCCAATGCAATTAAAGAAAGAAGGAAACCATTTCACAAGCATTCATATAGGATATAACCAAGGGACAATACATGCTAAACCAACATGTTTACAAAACATTAAATGACTTAGCCAACCACATTCCTCATGAAAACCCCAAGGAAAAAGTAAAACTAAACATCTCCTTTCTTCTCACTTAAAACCAAACTAAAAGGGAAGAATCCCCATTGTATACAAGGGTCCATTTGCCATAATCAAGGGGTAATTAAAAACCATTGAGCCCATTTCCAAAACAATGGATTTGTTGGCCAAACTCTTTAAATGAGCTTCTATTTCAAATCCATACAAGCTAGTAAACATAACATGGGTGGGGAAACCAACCCCATTCATTTCAAGACCATGTGAGCAACTTTGACAATTTGAAAGCATATCTTTCCAAGAAATTAACAAGAGAGAAACAACCATTGATATGCAAATTTCGAAATCATTATATATGTGGCAAGAATCATATGTGAAAACATGTATCCAATGATCAAGGACAAGTAATAAAATTTAGGATTTTCTCATAAAACTTTGATAACATTCAAACCATCCATTCATCCACTTGCCTTTGACTCTAATCAAGCAAACCAAGCTCCTAATCCCTTCTCAAGCTCAAGATCCACAATCTCTACAAAAACCCCCAAAACAACCCAAAAATGGGTTAAACAATGAAATGATCATGAAACCTTTCAATAATCAAGGTGGAGCTTCTCTAAGGCTAGAAGATTACAAATCTAGAAGATGGGAAGGATCACTTACTTGGATGACCTTCAAATGAGAAGAACAAGCTCAAGGGAGGTCTCTAGGTTGGGAGATTTCTCCAAAAATGGTATCAATGGGGAGCCATGGTGAAGAGGAAGAAGAAGATGGTCTCCATTTCTTGATTGAGGAATTATTGGTGTGGCTTGGAGATGAAGAAGCAAGAAGAAGAAGAAGTTGCACAAGGGAAAACCCTAGGTTCAGCTGGAACAATGGTGAAGAATGAGCAATGAAGGAGATGGGTTCCTCTTATAAACAAGTGGGGTTTGGGTCCCACAACTTAAGGGACTTGGGTGGCTGAAATCATCTAATTCGGGACCTCGGATGGATTCGACGAAGAAGGAAGAAATGATCGTCGAAATATCTAGTTTCCAAAAAGTGTATGTTTCACGGATTCCGAGAATATCGAGTTTTGGGTACAGATTTGGTGTGAAAAGACTGTTTTGCCCTCAAGGCCAAGAAATCGGTTTTCGGGTTCTCAAATGGATATGGGATCAACATGAAAGTTGTAGGATTCCTCATGATGAATGCAATGGGCCAAAAACACAATACGAAGCAAATCGGGAAAATCTCACAAGAAAAGCAAAGCCGAAAAGGGAACCCCCAAAGGGCCCCACAAGCTATCAAAGCACTCAAAAGCCCAAAACTAGAAGAAAAACCATTCTAGGTCACAAACTCAACCCAACAACTACTAATCCCACTAAAAGAACTAATCCACAAATAAAACAACACTAATCCAAGAGATTAGGGGTCGGGTTCTCACACACTTGGCCTAATAAAGCCTTTGCTCAACAAATCCTGCAATTGGAGCTTTAGCTCACCCATCTCTGCTGGAGCCATCCTATATAGTGCAATCGAGATCGGAGCTGTCCCTGGAAGGAGCTCAATTGTGAACTCAACTTCTCTAATTGGTGGTAAACCCGGGATTTCTTCTGGAAAAATATCCAAAAATTCACACACAATGGGGATATCCTCCACCCCTTGGGACTGTTTATCCTCCGTGATAAACGCAATAAATGCCTGGCACCCACTCTGAACTAATCTGCTTGCCTTCAAAACTGAAATAAACCCTGCGTGAGATTTTCTCCTGTTCCCCTGAAATATCAATTCTGCCTGTGGCCCTTGGAATCTGAATGTGATGGTCTTACTAAAACAATCCATAGTGGCACGATATGCTTCTAACCAATCCATGCCTAAAATGACATCGAAATCATGCATGTCCAAAACTATGAGGTTGGCCGGTAAATTAACATCTCTTAACAAAACTGTACAACTAGGGTAATGGGTTCTACACACAACTTGTTTCCCTACTGGAGTGGTCACTACTAAAATGTAATCCAACTCACTACATGGTGCATCAATCAACTTAGCAAAACTAGGAGATGCAAAGGAATGTGTGGATCCAGGATCAAATAAAACCTGGGCTTCTACCCCACAAACAAGAAGTTTACCTTCTATTACGTCTCCTGCAGCTTCAGCATCTGCACGGTTGAGATAATACAAACGTCCATGCATCTGTAGTCTATTTGGTACTTGGTTCTGCCTTCCTTGGCCATGCCTATTCTGCTGTGGAGCACGAGCATTCTGATTCTGTACTGGTTGCCTAGCCTGCTGCTGCTGCTGAGGTGGTCTAATCTGATTCTGCACTGGTGCTTGGTTCTGAGGAGCTACTTGTCTCTGCTGCTGGTTTCTGTTCCCTTGATTCTGAAGTAGTGGGCAATCCTTGATTGCATGGTTCATAGCCCCACACTTGAAACAGGCACCCATGGCCTTACGACATTCGTGGGTTTCATGATTCTTGCCACAATGTCCACACCTTTGCCTCACTTGGCCTTGTTCTTGCCTTGGCTTCTTGCTCTGCTGTTGCCTCTGATTCTGCTGCTGATAGTGCTGCTTCCTGTCCTGAACAATCATGTTGTTAATATCTTCAAATGTGTATGCCTGCTTGACTGCCTCATCATATGTAGCTGGAGGAACTACTCCTATGACATCTCTCATGATGATCGGGTTCAATCCTTCCAAGAACTTTGTTATCTTCTTCCTTTCAGTGTCAATAAGCTCGGTAGCATATCTAGCCAATCTTTCAAACTTGGTGACATAATCTAGCACCGTCATGCTACCTTGCTTGAGTTGTTGAAATTCGATGGCTTTCTGCCTCTTGACATGAGAGGGAATGTATTTATCCTTAAACTGTGTCTTGAATGCTGCCCATGCCTCCTCGTCAGCCATCACTGCATAAGGATCCTTGACTGTTTGCCACCACCGGTCTGCAAGCCCGTAGAATAGTGAAGCTGTGAGATTGACCTTCTGTATTCCCGTGCACATAAAGACATCGAAGATTTTCTCCGTATTGACTAGCCAGTCATCTGCCACCAACGGGTCCTCATTGCCCGAAAATTCCTTGGGTGCTCTCTTCCTAAACTTCTCAAACAGTGCATTAGGGTCAGGATCCCTATTTTGAATAACGATCTGCGGACCCACGGGTGGTGCTACATTTCTATTCTGAAGTACTTCCAAAAGTTGCCTCTGGACTTGTGCCATTTCATCATCCTTCTTTGCTAACTGTTCTTGAAATCTGGCTTGGTTCTCATTAGCCTGCCTTCGTTGCGCTATCATTGCTTGCATAAGCTCCTGTGTGGCTGTTGGTGTATCAGATGCATCTGACTCATTCTGATTATTGCCTGAAGCATGATGATTTGGAGCTTTTCTTGGAGGCATATTGTTGTAAAACAAAGAGTTAGAACACAATAACATAGTACAAGGGTTTCTAAGATCCTATACGAATGAATCTATCGAACTCACGAATCCTCGCCACGTTCCTAAGACCTTTCTAGTTTCTTTTAAGTGCCTGAAACATGTCTGGCTCTGATACCAGTCCTGTCGTGACCCCGGAACGGGTCCCGGGCCCGCGACGTGCATTGTGTACATTGAATTTTGGAGATATACTTTCCCACAGGTTCCCGCGGTGAGGATTCCAAAGACACGCGGAATCTGACTCACACGATCAAGTATGCGGAAGCGTGTAGCAAAACACATCAAGATAAGCACCGATAAATCTTTGAGTGCTATGACAAAATAATACAAGACATATGTATCAAAGGAAGAAGTTAAAATGGCATTCCCAACATAGTTCAAGTTATAAGACTAACTCAAAAGTAATTTAGGTTTAATTACAACCCATAAGAGGCCAACAGAGGCCAATACACTTCTCCAAAATAATCAAAAGAAACCCCACGACAAAATGATGACGAGACTCAAGAACCTGCCCGACGTCTAGATGACATCGTCGGGCTGCCACTCTCTCACAGGGGTTGGCTCACAAGCCTCCTCCTGACGCTCCTCCTCAAAGGTAACATCTCCTGCACCTGGGCACCAACAAACAAGGGTCAAACACAACGGTTTGGCAGGTAATCAATTTAGGTACAAGCATGAAACAATAAACATTTTAGAAAACATAAAAGCAGATCCTTGATTTGAAATACTACAATGACTGAGATACATTTACAGAAATTATTAATTGAGCTGAGATACTAAAACAAACTAGCATGAGTACATAATATATCATGAATAGTTACAATCCACAACGAGCCCATCCTTTCTCTATCATTTATATAATGAAAAGAGCAAGCACGATATACATAATATAATCATGACAAGATTTCCCACAAAGATGGGAATTCCGGCCGCGGAACCGGACACGCACGATGTGTAATAAATACACGACCAGTCTGCAGACAGTCCACATGTTTAAGGACCCCCAAACAGTGGATCAAACTAAAAGGGCAATCAAAGCTCAGTGGTGTTACTTAATTCATGAATGCACAAAACACGCGAAACGCTATCAAAACATGTCGAGATAAAAAGGGGGAAATCACTTATCAAAACACGATGAACACGACTAGCAAGGGCATAATTAATATGCATAACACGCTTAGGAAGTGATCCCCTTTTTCTTGAAACACGTCTTCAAAACGAGATTGTACTTAGACTTCAAAACGAGTACACGATGATATTCATTATATCGAAACTAAAGTACGAATACAAAGCCTATCAAGCTCATGCAAGGACCTTTGGTTGATCGTTGTGCAGCCGAAGCCCAGATGTTGGAATTAAAATAGAATTGGTGCCCCAGAAGTTCAAGGACATCTCGGGTTTCGAGTGCATAATATCAGGCTAAAGGCCACTTAACATGTTCTAGTTTTCATTCTTGCAAAGACTCTTCAAAACAGGTAATTTTTCAATTTCGGTCACCTCGCGGTCAGGTGTCGGCTAGCCGAACTAGGGTCTGGCGGCTAGCCGCCAGATGACCGACAGGCTGACCGCTGGAAATCCAGGTCCAACGCAACCCTATGGAAAAGAAACTGAACTGACTGCGGTTAGCTTACGGTTAGCCGAATTGAGACTTGGCGGTTAGCTGTAAGCTGACTGTAGGGCTGACCGCGGGAAATCCAGTCTGAAATATAGCTCTCGGGAAAAGGAGCCGACAACGCGCGGTTGGCCAGCGGTTAGCCGACATGGGGCATGGCGGCTAGCCGCTTGCTAACCGTCCAGCTGACCGAAACCCACTGTCGAAATGTCAGCTTCTGGAAAGGGAACCGCCGAGCTCGGTCAGCTCGCGGTTAACCGAAATGAGGATTTCGGCTAGCCGCCAGCCGACCGACGACTGACCGAAACTGCACGGGAAATACAGTTCAGTTCAGATTTTCACATTTCCTTCTTCCTTTCTTCTAGTTTCTCATTCCACTTGCACGCCCTGAGCCTACATGCTCTCCGAAGGAACAAACCACACATTTCTCCCAATTTCAAACATTCGATCCAAGGAAAACATGATCATGAAGCTTATAAACATATTTATATGCAAAATTTCTAAAACAACAATGAAGCTTAAAATACACATGCACAATGGTCCTATAGAGATTACTTGCCTTGCCTAATTGCTAAACACTCCTCTCCAAGCACTTCACTCAAGCCAATCCAAAGAACTACAAAAACCCAAGAAAACCACACAACTCACTCAAAAATGGAAACAAAGAACCCATTTTAACAAAAAGGGTTTTCCAAATGAAAAACAAGATCTTAAGGAACCAAAATAACTCTATGAAAAATATGGGTTGAAACTCTTACCTAGAAATGGCCAAACAAGAGAAAGAAAAGAAAAAGGAGCTTTTGCCCAACTTGGAAACTCAAGAAACTTGCATCAATGGAGAGCTTCGGATGAGAGGAAGAAGATGGTAGCCTTGGAATCTTCTCTGGAGTCTTCTAGCTAGATCATGCAAGGTGAGGAAGATGGAAAGGAAAGAGGGATTTTCCAGCCCTAGGTCAAGAGAGTTACAGGAAATTTGGGGAAATGAATGAAAAGAGAGGGAGATGGGGCTTAAGTGATGCTAATGGGCCCCAATTAGCTTGAACCTTGAAACGACGAAAACATGATCTTGTGGGTTTCGAATGACTTCGACGACGAAGGATAAAACGATCCTCGAAATGTCTAGTTTCCAAAAAGTATATTTTTGACATGGTTTTGGGATCTCGAAAATTGTGTCCAGGTTTGTGCATAAAAGACAATTTTACCCTCTTTGGGCCAAAACATGGGTTTTTGGGCTTCAAAATGAATGAGCTTAAGACGAAAGTTGTAACACATAGAAAAATCATTCAAATGAAATCAAAATCACAATCATACGGAAACCGATACGATCCTCCCAAGCTTACACGTGCACTCAGGCCTTCCTGAGTGTGTCTGACTAATATTAAACGTTCTCAAAATTCCCAAAGCTATGTCCAAGACTAAAACTAATTACTTCTAACCCAACGACAACTAAACCCACTTAGAACTAAACACATACTAATCACACACTAATCGACTTGGTCTGGGTCGGGGTCTAACACTTGTGCTGGAAAAAGGAAATGGAAGGGGAAAGGGTTTCCTTATACACAAATGGGGAGTGGGCTCCACCACTAGAAATCTAATTGGGCTGGATTCATGGCTTTCGGGGCTTCTAATGAATTCGACGAAGAAGAGAAAAGTGATCATCGAAATATCTAGTTTCCAAAAAGTATATGTTTCGCGGGTTTCGGGAATATCAAGTTTTGGGTATAGATTTTGTGCACAATGACGGTTTTGCCCTCAAGGGTATGAAATCGGGTTTTGGGATCTCGAACGGGGACGAGATCAACATAAAAATTGTTGGGATTAACAATACCAATAAGATGAGATTAAAACAATGAATGCAAAATCTCCGATAAATCTTCAAGCGCATGCAAGGTCATAAAAAGGAACCCCCTAAAGGGTCCCACTAACACAAGACAATCAAAATTTCCCAAAAACTATTTCAAAAGCTATTCCAAACCCAACTTAGCCAAAATCACTAATTAAGCTTAGAACTAACACACGGCTTAATTTGTACTAATCGAGTTCTCTCGGGTCGGGGTCTTACATCAGCAGCAGCAGTAGGCTAGGCCACCAGCACAGAATCAGAATGCTCGTCCTCCACAACAGAACAGACATGGCCAAGGAAGGCAGAACCAAGCACTGAATAGATTACAGATGCATGAACGTTTATATTATCTCAACCGTGCGGATGCTGAAGCTACAGGAGACGTGGTAGAAGGTAAACTTCTTGTTTGTGGGGTAGAAGCCCAGATTTTGTTTGATCCTGGATCCACACATTCGCTTTCATCTCCTAGTTTTGTTAAGATGATTAATCAACCACATAGTGAATTGGATTACATTCTAGTAGTAACCACACCAGTAGGGAAACAAGTTGTGTGTAGAACCTATTACCCTAGCTGTACAGTTTTGTTAGGAGATGTTAATTTACCAGCCAACCTCATTGTTTTGGACATGCATGATTTTGATGCCATCTTAGGCATGGATTGGTTAGAAGCATATCATGCCACCATGGATTGTTTTAGTAAAACCATAACATTCAGATTCCAATGACCACAGGCAGAATTGATATTTCAGGGGAACAGGAGAAAAACTCAGGCAGGGTTTATTTCAGTTTTGAAGGCAAGCAGATTAGTTCAGAGTGGGTGTCAGGCATTTATTGCATTTATCACGGAGGATAAACAGTCCCAAGGGGTGGAGGATATCCCCATTGTGTGTGAATTTCTGGATGTTTTTCCAGAAGAAATCTCGGGTTTACCACCAATCAGAGAAGTTGAGTTCACAATTGAACTCCTACCAGGGACGGCTCCGATCTCGATTGCACCATACAGGATGGCTCCAGCAGAAATGGGTGAACTAAGACTCCAATTGCAGGATTTGTTGAGCAAAGGCTTTATTAGGCCAAGTGTTTCACCTTGGGGAGCACCAATGTTTTTGTGAAAAAGAAGGACGGAAGTTTGAAAATGTGCATCGACTACAGGAAGTTGAACTATGTGACCGTGAAAAACAAGTATCCATTGCCAAGGATAGACGAATTATTTGATCAATTGCAAGGAGCGGCCTATTTTTCCAAAATAGACTTGAGGTCAGGGTACCATCAGTTGAAAGTTAGAGACTCAGATGTTCAGAAAATAGCCTTTAGAACAATATATGGGCACTACGAGTTCTTAGTGATGCCCTTTGGTTTGACAAATGCACCCGCAGTCTTTATGGCTCTTATGAACAAAGTCTTTGCACCCTATTTGGATCACTCTATGGTAGTATTCATTGATGATGTCCTTGTGTATTCCAAGAGTAAGAAGGAGCATGAAGCGCATTTGAGGACAGCGTTGCAGCTTTTGAGGGACAACCAGCTTTATGCAAAACTCAGTAAGTACGAATTTTGGTTAGAGCAAGTTGTTTTTCTAGGCCACATCATCTCCAGAGAAGGTTTAGCAGTTGATTCAGCTAAGATAGAAGCAGTTGTTAATTGGGTGAGGCCAAGCAGTGTGAGAGAAATCAGAAGCTTTTTGGGGTTAGGAGGTTATTACAGAAGATTTGTCCAAGGTTTTTCGTCCATTGCAGCACCGTTGACAAAATTGACTAGGAAGAATGTCTCATTTGTTTGGACCGAACAGTGTGAAACAAGTTTTCAAGAGTTGAAAGGAAGGTTAACCACAACCCCAATTCTTACATTACCATCGGGCAACGGCGGATTTATTGTTTATACAGATGCTTCGAATGTGGGACCAGGTTGTGTATTGATGCAAGATGGCAAGGTGATTGCTTATGGCTCGAGACAATTGAAGGACCATGAGAAGAACTATGCAACTCATGATTTGGAATTGGTAGCAGTTGTTTTCGCATTGAAGATGTTGAGACACTATCTCTATGGAGAGAAATTTGAGGTCCATTCAGATCACCGAAGCTTACAACATTTGTTCTCGCAGAAGGATTTAAATATGAGATAGAGACGGTGGATGGAGTATATCAAGGATTATGACTTTTCAATCAAATATCATACAGGCAAAGTGAATGTTGTAGCTGATGCATTAAGCAGAAAATCAGTGGTCATAGCCAGTTTGAGAGGAATTGGTGTCTTATAGCAGTTTGAAGAGTTGGGTGTAGAAGTGCAAACCCTAAAGCTGGGTGCGATGTTAGCAAATATGACAGTATCAGAACCTACCTTCATCAAGAAGATCAAGAAAAATCAGTTGCAAGACCCGAACTTGGCTAAGATAGTAGAGGTTATTATAGAACGTCCAGATTTCAAGATGGTGAATGGAATATTGTATTTCCGTGACCGGTTGTGTGTGCCAAATGTGGATGACTTGAAGAGTGAAATAATGAATGAAGCTCATAGCACGAGATATTCTATGCATCCGGGTAGCACGAAGATGTACCACAATTTGAAGAATAGATTTTGGTGGAATAACATGAAGAGAGAAATAACAGCTTTTGTGTCTCGTTGTCTAACTTGTCAGTTGATTAAGGCAGAGCATCAGAAGCCCCCAGGTTTGTTACAACCGTTGGAGATTCCGGAGTGGAAATGGGAGCACATCACCATGGATTTCGTTTTCGGTTTGCCGAATACCAAGAAGGGAAATAATGCAATTTGGATTATTGTAGATCGTCTGACAAAGTCTGCTCATTTCATTCCGATGAAGACAGGGAACATGATGCATATGGCACCACTTACAAAGTTATTTGTTGATGAAATTATTAGTAAATATGGTCAGCCCGTCTCCATTACTTCAGACAGAGACAGCAGGTTTGTTTCAAAGTTTTGGAAAACTCTTCATGAGTCGATGGGTACCAAACTCCAGTTCAGTACAACTTATCATCCTCAGACCGATGGTCAGTCAGAAAGGATGATACAGACTCTCGAAGACATGTTGCGTGCTTGTGTATTGGATTTCAAGGTTCAGTGGGATGGTGCTTACCGCTTTATGAATTTGCTTATAACAATAGTTACCACTCTAGCATCGGTATGGCACCTTTCGAGGCACTTTATGGTAGAAGATACAGAAGTCCGGTTTGCTGGAAAGAAGTCGGTGAGAGTAGTTTTCATGGACCGACGATAGTTGGAGAGACAAGTGACAAGGTCAAGCTAATTCAGGAACGTTTGAAGATCGCCCGAAGTAGGCAAAAGAGTTATGCAGATACTCGCTGAAGAGAATTGCAGTTTCAGGTGGGTGACAAAGTGTTTTTGAAGATCTCACCAGTTAGAGGGACTTTGAGGTTCGGATAGAAGGGAAAATTATCTAGAAGGTTTATTGGTCCGTATGAAATTTTGAGCAAGATTGTGGATATCGCTTATAGACTTGCGTTACCGCCGGAACTCTCTGGGGTGCACAATGTATTTCATGTTTCTATGCTCAAGAAATATATTTCTAGTCCTTCTCATATACTACAACACGAAATTTTCGAGATTCGGGAAGATGCCTCGTACGTGGAAAGGCCGATCAAGATCATTGACACCAAAGAACAGGAATTGAGAAATCGGACTATTCATTGGGTCAAGGTACTTTGGGAAAATCACGAGCCAGAGGAAGCCACATGGGAATTGAGAGATCAAGTGCAAAGGAAGTATCCACAGCTTTTACCATAGGTAAATGTTTGTTTTATTTGGTGGACCAAATATCCTAAGGGATGGAGGATGTTAGACCCCACCCAGACTAATTCGATTAGTGTGCGATTAGTATGAGTTTAGTCCTAAGTGGTTTTAGTTATCGTTGGGTTAGAAATAATTAGTTTAGTCTTGGACATAGCTTTGGGAATTTTGAGAACGTTTAGTATTAGTCAGACACACTCAGGAAGGCCTGAGTGCATGTGTAAGTTTTCGTGTAATTGTGATTTTTATTTCATTTGAATGATTTTACTATGTGTTACAACTCTCGTCTTCAGCCCATTCATGTTTGAAGCCCAAAAACCCAAGTTCTGACCCAAAAAGTGGTAAAGTTGTCTTTTATACACAAATCTGGACACAAATTTTGAGATCTCAAAACCAAGTAAAAAATATACTTTTTGGAAACTAGATATTTCGAGGATCGTTTTATCCTTCTTCGTCGAGTTCATTCGAGGCCCGCAAAATCATGTTTTCATTGATACAAGATTTGGCCATTTGGGCCCCATTTGCAAGTGTTTTAAGTCAACTACTCTCTTCTCCTTCACTCTCAACCCTAACCCTAGAGCAGCCAAGAGGAGAAACCTTTTTCCCTCCATTTTATTTCTCTTGAATGATCAAGCTAGAAGCCTCCAATTGGAATTCTAAGACCATCACCTTCTTCCTCTCATCTCAAGCTTTTTATTGATGTCATTTTCTTGAAAGGTAGAAGTGAGCAAGCTCTCCATTGTCTCCAATTGGAATTCTAATCTGGGATGGATGTTAGCATGTGTGCATTTCATTTGTTTTCCTTGCACTCTTCTCAATCATTGAAAAATTTGGGGATTTTGTTTTGATCGGAGAATGGGATTTTTATGTCTCAATTTCTGTTTTGAAATGTGTGTTTTACCCTTGGAGAGCATGGAGGCTCAGGGAGTGCAGGTGGAATGAGAAACAAGAAGAAAGGAAGAGGAAAATGAGAAAAATCTGAACTCAGCTGCACTTCCCGTGCAGTTTCGGTCAGCCGCTGGTCGGCTGGCGGCTAGCTGAAATCCCCATTTTGGCTAACCGCGAGCTGACCGAGCTCTGCGGTTCCCTTTCCAGAAGTTGGCTTTTCGACAGTGGGTTTCGGTCAGCTTGACGGTCAGCTAGCGGCTAGCCGCCATATCCCATTTCGGCTAATCACTGGCCAACCGAAATTTTCGGCTCCTTTTCCCGAGAGGTAAGTTTCAGACCTGGGTTCCAACGGTCAGCTTACGGCTAGCCGCCAGGTCGCATTTCGGCTAACCGTAAGCCAACCGAAGTCAGTTCGGTTTCTTTTCCAGAGAGCTGCGTTTGGACCTGGACTTCCAGCGGTCAGCCTGTCAGTCAGCTGGCGGCTAGCCGCCAAATCCTAGTTCGGCTAGCCGACACCTGACCGCGAGCTGACCGAAACTGACACCATTGCCATTTTGAAGAGTATTTGTAAGAAGGAAAACTAGAACATGTTAAGTGACCTTTAGCCTGATATTGTGCACTCGAACTTGAGATGTCCTTGAACTTCCGAGGCACCAATTCTTTTTTATATTCCAACATTTGGGGTCAATTACACAAGGATCAACCGAAGGTCCTTACCTGTGCTTGTCAGGCTTTGTATTCGTACTTTGGCTTTGATGCAATGAATATCATTGTGTACTCGTTTTGAAGTTTAAGTGCAAGCCCGTTTTGAAGATTTGTTTCAAGAAAAAGGGGTCACTTCCTAAGTGTGTTGTGCATATTAATTATGCCTTTTGCTAGTCATGATTGTCGTGTATTGATAAGTGATTTCCCCCTTTTTATCTCGACAAGTTTAAACAGTGTTTCGCGTGTTTTGTGCATTCATGAATTTAAGTGAACACCACTGAGCTTGGACTGCCCTTTCAGTTTGATCCACTGTCTGGGGGTCCTTAAACATGTGGACTGTCTGCAGACTAGTCGTGTATTTATTACACATCGTGCGTGTCTGGTTCCGCGGCCGGAATCCCCGTATATGTGGGAATCGTGTCGTGATTATATTATGTATATCGTGCTTGTCGTGCGTGCTTGCTCTTTTCATTATATATGATAGAGAAAGGATGGGCTCTTTGTGGAGTGTAACTATTCATGATATATAAGTATGCATGTTAGTTTCGCTCGTATTTTGGAATGTACCTTAGAGCTTGTAATTGTTTACAATCCAGCAAAATGTCTTTATATGTTTCTTTAAACGTTTACTACTTTATGCTCATGCCTAAATTGATTACTTGCCAAACCGTTATGTTTGACCCTTGCTTGTTGGTGCCCAGGTGCAGGTGACGTTGCCCTTGAGGAGGAGTATCCGGAGGAGGCTTTTGAGCCACCCCCAGTTAGAGAGTGGCAGCCCGACGATGTCAACTAGACGTCGGGCGGGTTCTTGAGTTTCGCCATTTTTGTCATGGGCTTCTTTTATTATTTTGAGAATTGTATTGGCCTCTGTTGGCCTCTTATGGGATGTAACTAAACTTAACTTACTTTGTGTAGTCTCGTAACTTGAATCTTGATGGGAATGCCATGTTAACTCCTTTCTTTTGATACTATGTCTTGTTATTATTTGTCATTGCACTTAAAAATTTGTTGGTGCTTATCGTGATGTGATTTGCTACACGTTTCCGCAAACTTGATAATGTGAGACAGATTCCGCGTGTTTCAAGAATCCTCACCGCGGGAACCTGTGGGAAAAAAACATAACAACCACCAATTCAACTCGTCACGGGCCCGAGGTCCGTTCCGGGGTCGCGACACTCTGGGATCTCCTCACCGGCCTGCTCCTCGTAGTAGTTTTCACCGAGGAGTCTGCACACCAAGGAACAGAGTGAACGACAAGTTGAGCAATAGATAAGCAAGATATAATTAAAACATGACATGCATCAAATGTAAGAGTAATGACAAGCACTGTTAGGAATTTTGTAGATTGCAATTTGATGGATACATTATCATTCAAGCATCATTTGATTTACACACATATGCATTGATTTAGAAAATCTTGAAATCTTGATTTATACATGCATTGGTTTTTAGACTTGAAGAAATATTGATTTATGCATGATTTGTTTTTAATCTTGGATGCATTTGTTTTTGAAAAAGAAGTTTTAGAAATCAAGCTAGCCTATGAGTTTTAAATCTTTCCAAACGTTTTAGGCTTTTTTATGGTTCATGTTTTAAAACCCTCAGAATGATTTAAAACAAGTTTTTTAAGCTTGATTTAGTGGCCCAAGGGTTCCCTATTGAATATACTTTGAAATATGCATAAACTATGCATTATAGGGAATTTTAGTCCCCAGGCTCGGTCGACCTGCATGGGCTCAGTCGACCGGCCCAACAGGGGACCCGGTCGACCGAGCCCTCTGCAGGTCGACCGGGAATGTGCCGTTGGCTCTTCCAACGGTCATTTTTCTGACCGTTTGAAGGCCAGGACTACCGGGCACAGGGGCAGGTCGACCGGGCACTCGCAGAAACCCACTTTTTTTGTATAAATACTACTTCATTCCTTTCCCAAAAGTTAGCATTTTTAAGGCCCTCCTTGAGAGGTTTCGAGGCCAATGATAGGGGAATGAGCTAAGGGATGAAATGGGTCATTAGGAAAGCTAAAGCATGGATTAATGAAGTTAAATCACCAAGTAAGCTCTACTTTCCTTAATCATATGTTTTCACGCTTTGCTTAATTATTGGTAAATCTTTTGTGGCATGATAAACTATGAGTTGTTGTGTCCTTAACATGTTTTATGTTTTGAATTGATTTATTGTTTTGGATGCATCACCATTGATTCAATCCAAGTAGTACTTTAATTGGTAAATCTAAGTAGATCATGTTAATGAAAGAATCTTTGAAATTATATGTAACATGATTCCTATACTTGGTTGAATCTATGGTTGTTGTTTTTCATCATAAGAAAATCACTTTCAAATATATCTTATGTTTTGGATTCAACATCTTTACAAATCATATGTTTTCATGCTTTGTTTTATTTTTGGTAAACCTTTTGTAGCATGATAAACTATGATTTGTTGTGTCCTTTACATGTTTATGTTTTGAATTGATCTATTGTTTTGGATGCATCACCTTGATTCAATTCAAGTAGTACTTTAATTGGTAAATCTAAGCAGATCATGTTAATGAAAGAATCTTTGAAATTATATGTAACATGATTCCTATACTTGGTTGAATCTATGGTTGTCGTTTTTCATCATAAGAAAATCTTTTTCAAATCTATCTTATGTTTTGGATTCAACATCTTTACAAATCATATGTAACTTTGTTTTAAAGTTTCACAACTTGCTTTGCTTTGATAGGTATATCATTTTCAAGTTGTTTTTTTAATTACATATGATTTGTCCCCTTATTTCAATCAAATCTATTTTTATGTTTTGAGCTACATTGTTGATTTGATTGACATCCCTATGCATCACATGTTTTGTACTTAGAATTTCACAACTTGTTTAGGATACAAATGTATATCTTTTACAAGTTATTTTTAACATGTGACTTGCATTCTTTCCTCAATCATAAATGTTTTATGAGCTAAAACTTTCAAAAGCCTTAGGCATACATTTATGAGCTTTTATTTTAAAAATGATTAAGGACATCATACATACACATTGAGCATTCATCTTTGCATTCATAGTGTGTGTGTGATTTAGATTTATACTTTCATATCTGCCTAATTAAGAGGCATTGTAATGAGCTATTAATTGTATCTCCATCAAGTGTATTCTAGACACTAATTAGAGAGATAACCAACCTTTTGGTTGAAGAGGTTATTGCTTAGCCTAAGAAAAGCATAATGTATAGGTTGATGTTGAGCCTTGAAAAACATCATTGTAAAGGTTATTGCTTAGCCTATTGAAAAGCATAAATAGTGGAAATCCGGTGGGGTGTTGGATCACAAGCCGGTAGTGGATGTAGGCATTGAGGCCGAACCACTATAAATCCTTGTGTGATGGTGCTTGCTTTGTGGTGATTGATTTTATTAAGCTTCCGCATTTTGTTTGATAATCATCACTTGTGACTAGTTTAATTTAAAGAAGTTAAAATTGATTAAAATTTGTCATAATTGAAGCTCACCCTATTCACCCCCCCCCCCCCTCTAGGGTTCGGATCCCGAGACTTTCAATTGGTATCAGAGTGAGGTTACTCCATTTTAGGGCTTAACAACTCGGAGTTGATCCATGCTAGTTTAAGAACCCTAGTGTTGTGATTTATTGCATATCTTTGTGATGATTTCCACTATGATTGAAAATGATATTTTTCCCCTAGTATCATTGCACCACTCTAAGACCTTTTCAAGTTATATCTCCAAAAGTTGGTGAGTCCTCAAGTGAAATCTCAAGGACATCCTTTTCAAGAACTTAGGTGAATCTTCATTGGTACACATTTAGACTAACCTTAAGGCCTTGATCCACTCTAGACCAACCTATTCTTTTTAGTTATATCTATTTGTTGGTCATGTTACATTTGCATTTTGTTTCTTTATAGTCACATCTTTTAAAATGCAATGTTTCTTTGTGATCATTTGATTTTGTCTTCATGATCTGTTAAGTTATATCTCATGGTTTTCAAAATCCTTTGATTGCAATACTTTCATGATGGATTTGCATTTTGTTCATACAGTTATATCTCTTGTAGTGCTTATCTATTCATGATCAATTGATTGTGATTACAAAAGCTTTCATAGCTAGATTTTTCATGATCAATTGATGTTGGAAAATCATTTGATGAATGTCATAGTTAGATCTTTTTTGTAAATCAAATGATTTGAAACAGTTTAAAGTTTTCCATTGATTTTTCAAAGTTATATCTCTTGATATGGAAAATATGTGTTCAATTTGTATGAGTGACTATTGTTATATTTAGAATACAAATTGAAAAATTTATAGTTTTTTCAAAATCGCTTGCTCATAATTCTATAAATGATTTTTTGTTGGAATTGTAAATATTGAAGTGATTTGAAAAACTTTGGAAAATGTTCTAAGCTTTATTGGTTGTATTTATAGAAGCATTTTCCTTGAATTTATTTCCTTGTACTTAATTATGATTATATCATTTGGAAGGAAATAATTTTTACAAACAATTTGCATCTTTGCTCATTTAGTTACATTCTTTTTATGCAAATTGATTTTGATGTCTTACATTGCTTGGTTGGATATGGTGTCATTGATTTGCATGTTTGTGCCTAACTTGGTATATATATTTTCATTAATGCAAATTGATGATTGTTTATGTGCTTTATAGTAAAATCTTGTATTTGAGCTTTTTAAGTACATATGTGATTTTATGTGCTAAGTTCATTTGGTTTAAACCTCATATCCATTTTCCATTGCATTGTAAGCTTAGTACATTTGCTAAGAGTGGAGATGTTGCATAATAGATTGATCCCTTTAACTTCATACATTCTTGTGCTTACATAGTTATATTCTTTATTGATGATATGGTATGAGTTAGATCTTGAGTGTTGATTGATCCTCTCTATGCAAATGTCAAATCGTTCTATGTATGGTTGTGATATTTATTGTATTTGTAGAAACCATACTAGAACTCAAATCCATCCTCTATGCCTCTAGTAATTTCTTTTTGGATGGTTATGATGTTCATTCATGTATATTCTCTAAGTGATTTCATCCTTATACATGTTTCAACTTCATAGTAGTGATCTTGATCATATGAAACTCTTTGAAATTCATCCCTCGTATATCTATATGTTTGATGGATATCTTAGTTGTTGAATTCATATGATTTAGTCACTTTGGAAATTGCATGCATTACAAAGTTATATCCTTTTGCATTGCAATTTACCTTGTTCATCACTATGCTCATTAGTTATATCTTTAAAAGTGATGAATATCCTTTTATGATGCTTGATGGAATTTTGTGTTTGTCACGTTCTTGCTCTTAATCATGTTGTCAAATTCAATTGGTTTTAATTGGTATAATTTTCGATTGGTTTGATTTCTTGTGAATGTTATAGACCTTGTGTACATTGGATTGAACTTGATAGTAATATATTTGTTCCATATCACACACCATTAGCATCATAATTGTCATGATTGCCACCTCTCTTGCTCTTATAGGTAAATCTCATGACCACCATATTTATGTGTTCATAATATTGGTTGGTTATTAGTTGAGGTTGGCTTCATGTTTGAATTTCATTTCACTCATCTTGCACATGATAGTCATATTTTTTTATTGAATGAAATGATTTCAAAACTTTCATAGCATATGTTCTTCATAGTTAATTTGATTGATGCTACGTTTAATAAACCCCATTTCATCATGGATAGCTCTAATTTGGATTTTTCCTAATAGTTATATTTTTAAATCCATTTTAGAGTGATTGTTTTAATAGACTTATCATTGAATCTCAATTGGTATTCTTTGTTTTTCCAATTGGTATCCATGATTGCTTTTCTCATTGACCTTGCTTTCTTTTGGTAATTTGATCATATTGAGCTCTATAGTTAAAACGAATCGAATCCTTCTCTTGAAGTAGTTGACCCTCAATTGGTAAAACCATCTTCTTCTTGCAACTAATAGTTAAATCTTTGTCAAAAGTTTGACAAAAGGAGAGAATGGATTGAGGGGGAGTGTAAACCTTCATAGGAAGTATTAGTTTTGATCAAATTGACTCTTGAACTGGATTTGAACCCTTAGAGACTACTTCCATACATGATAACCAGTTATGTATTTCATTTTCGATTTCTTTTGTTAACAGGTGCTTCTAAAAGGTATTTTCCTTATTTCATGTGTGTAAGTACCTTTGCAATTTAATGTCAAAGGGGGAGAGAGCATTCAAGTTCTCTAAAGGGGAAGAGAATGTCCAAGCTTCCTAAGGGGAGATATTGTATGATCTTCTACAGGGGGAGAGAATGCATATCTTGCCAAAGGGAGAGAGAGGCATGGTCAAAGGGGGAGAGGTGAAAGAAGAAAGCTTGGGAGCTAAAGAAGATGCTTGGCCATAAAGAAAGAAAGAAGAGAAGAAAGCTTAAAGAATGAAGAAAAAGTCCAAGAGCCCAAGCTAAGAGAAGGAGCATCCAAGAGATTTCAAAACTTGTCCAGCTTAGGGGGAGCTAAAGACTTAGTGTGTAATATTCAGGGGTGAGTGAGTTGCCATCAAATTGCAAAGGGGGATATTGTTAGGAATTTTGTAGATCGCAATTTGATGGATGCATTATCATTCAAGCATCATTTGATTTACACACATATCCATTGATTTAGAAAATCTTGAAATCTTGATTTCTACATGCATTGGTTTTTAGACTTGAAGAAATATTGATTTATGCATGATTTGTTTTTAATCTTGGATGCATTTGTTTTTGAAAAAGAAGTTTTAGAAATCAAGCTAGCCTATGAGTTTTAAATCTTTCCAAGCGTTTTAGGCTTTTTATGGTTCATGTTTTAAAACCCTTAGAATGATTTAAAACATGTTTTTTAAGCTTGATTTAGTGGCCCAAGAGTTCCCTATTGAATATACTTTGAAATATGCAAAAACTATGCATTATAAGGAATTTTGGTCCCCAGGCTCGGTCGACCTGCATGGGCTCGGTCGACCGGCCCAACAGATTATTAGGAATTTTGTAGATTGCAATTTGATGGATGCATTATCATTCAAGCATCATTTGATTTACACACATATGCATTGATTTAGAAAATCTTGAAATCTTGATTTATACATGCATTGGTTTTTAGACTTGAAGAAATATTGATTTATGTATGATTTGTTTTTAATCTTAGAAGCATTTGTTTTTTAAAAAGAAGTTTTAGAAATCAAGCTAGCCTATGAGTTTTAAATCTTTCCAAACGTTTTAGGCTTTTTATGGTTCATATTTTAAAACCCTTAGAATGATTTAAAACATGTTTTTAAGCTTGATTTAGTGGCCCAAGAGTTCCCTATTGAATATACTTTGAAATATGCAAAAACTATGCATTATAGGGAATTTTGGTCCCCAGGCTCGGTCGACCGGCCCAACAGGGGACCCGGTCGACTGAGCCCTCTGGAGGTCGACCGGGAATGTGCCGTTGGCACTTCCAACGGTCATTTTTCTGACCGTTTGAAGGCCAGGACTACCGGGCACAGGGGCAGGTCGACCGGGCACTCGCAGAAACCCACTTTTTTGTATAAATACTAGTTCATTCCTTTCCCAAAAGTTAGCATTTTTAAGGCCCTCCTTGAGAGGTTTTGAGGCCAATGAAAGGGGAATGAGCTAAGGGATGAAAGGGGTCATTAGGAAAACTAAAGCTTGGATTAATGAAGTTAAATCACCAAGTAAGCTCTACTTTCCTTAATAATATGTTTTCATGCTTTGCTTAATTATTGGTAAATCTTTTGTGGCATGATAAACTATGAGTTGTTGTGTCCTTAACATGTTTTATGTTTTGAATTGATTTATTGTTTTGGATGCATCACCATTGATTCAATCCAAGTAGTACTTTAATTGGTAAATCTAAGTAGATCATGTTAATGAAAGAATCTTTGAAACTATATGTAACATGATTCCTATACTTGGTTGAATCTATAGTTGTTGTTTTTCATCATAAGAAAATCACTTTCAGATATATCTTATGTTTTGGATTCAACATCTTTACAAATCATATGTTTTCATGCTTTGTTTTATTTTTGGTAAATCTTTTGTAGCATGATAAACTATGATTTGTTGTGTCCTTTACATGTTTATGTTTTGAATTGATTTATTGTTTTGGATGCATCACCTTGATTCAATCCAAGTAGTACTTTAATTGGTAAATCTAAGTAGATCATGTTAATGAAAGAATCTTTAAAATTATATGTAACATGATTCCTATACTTGGTTGAATCTATGGTTGTCGTTTTTCATCATAAGAAAATCTTTTTCAAATCTATCTTATGTTTTGGATTCAACATCTTTACAAATCATATGTAACTTTGTTTTAAAGTTTCACAACTTGCTTTGCTTTGATAGGTATATCATTTTCAAGTTGTTTTTATAATTACATATGATTTGTCCCCTTATTTCAATCAAATCTATTTTTATGTTTTGAGCTACATTGTTGATTTGATTGACATCCCTATGCATCACATGTTTTGTACTTAGAATTTCACAACTTGTTTAGGATACAAATGTATATCTTTTACAAGTTATTTTTAACTTGTGACTTGCATTCTTTCCTCAATCATAAATATTTTATGAGCTAAAACTTTCATAAACCTTAGGCATACATTTATGAGCTTTTATTTTAAAAATGATTAAGGACAACATACATACACATTGAGCATTCATCTTTGCATTCATAGTGTGTGTGTGATTTAGATTTATACTTTCATATCCGCCTAATTAAGAGGCATTGTAATGAGCTATTAATTGTATCTCCATCAAGTGTATTATAGACACTAATTAGAGAGATAACCAACCTTTTGGTTGAAGAGGTTATTGCTTAGCCTAAGAAACGCATAATGTATAGGTTGATGTTGAGCCTTGAAAAACATCATTGTAAAGGTTATTGCTTAGCCTATTGAAAAGCATAAATAGTGGAAATCCGGTGGGGTGTTGGATCACAAGCCGGTAGTGGATGTAGGCATTGAGGCCGAACCACTATAAATCCTTGTGTGATGGTGCTTGCTTTGTGGTGATTGATTTTATTAAGCTTCCGCATTTTGTTTGATAATCATCATTTGTGACTAGTTTAATTTAAAGAAGTTAAAATTGATTAAAATTGGTCATAATTGAAGCTCACCCTATTCACCCCCCCCCCCTCTAGGGTTCGGATCCCTGGACTTTCAAGTACAAGATCGTAGGAATACAAAGAACAATACTGGGCATGTAGCATGAGTAAATAACCATCAAAATGAATAACAAGAATTCTAGCAATACTAACAATCACCACTACCAATTAATGCAATGCACAAGAGGGAGACTCCGTGGATGTCCAAGCAATCTCACGGGGTACCAGTAACAATCATATCCGAACTACTGATACCAAAGTCCGGCTCTAGGGGGATCCAAGCTCCTGGTCCCGAGAATAGTAGCAAGGTCCAAGCCCGCTCCCAACTATTCAACGCCATGGACGCCGTCCAAAGTCGACTGCCCACCCGATGATCGAGTAACCGGCCCATCATTAAACCCCAAACTGCAGCTGGCCATGATATGCAAATAATAATAATAATAATAATAATAAAGTGGTGTTGACACACGGGGAAAACCAAGACAAGCAAGTCTGGCTAGCTCAGCAAACAAAGCATGTTCTTAGGGATTATCTCATTCAAACCAATACAAAATAGATCATCCACACGATAATCCCTTACATTCTAGCCAGTTATGTTTATCAATACACGATACATGGTTCCTAAGGTACACTCTAAGTCAGGTCCTTGTTCTAATTCTACAAGAGTTTATGTTTCATAATTAATTAGGTGTTTTATGCCAAGAGAGTGTACAAGGATACAAAATCAACGGATACGATTATCAAATGAAGGAGAGATTACAATCCAATCCTAGGCAAGTGTTGTCATCCCTGTACCATATCTGTTTTAACGGAGTGCGTGGGGAATTCGGATCAACGATGCTTATAAAGAATTTCCTTGGTGTACAATGAAAGTCCGCTATGGATCCTAACCCTAGAGGGGGGGGGGGTGAATAGGGTGTGCTACAACTATGACCAATTTAGAGCAATTTTAATTTCATAGCATAAACTAGTCACATGTGATGATAAACAAACAAAATGCGGAAGCTAATACAAATACAATCACTACATAGCATGCACCACAACACCAATGTTTATAGTGGTTCGGCCAACGTGCCTACATCCACTACCGGCTTGTGAATCCAATCACCCCACCGGATTTCCACTATTTATGCTTTTAACTAGGCTAAGCAATAACCCTTACAATGTTGCTTTTCAAGGCTAAACAACAACCTCACAATATGCTTTTCTTAGGCTAAGCAATAACCTTACAATATGCTTTTCTTAGGCTAAGCAATAACCTTACACAATGCTTTTCTTAGGCTAAGCAATAACCTTTACAAATAAAGCTTTCTCTAAGAAAGTGTCTTTACAAGATCACTCTAAGAGATTACAATTTAAGCTCAAATGAAATTGCCTCTTGAATAGGCTAATATGAAAGTTTAATACAAATAACAAACATACACTCAATTAAGTTAAAGTGTGTGCACAAGTGTATGAATGCTCTACTTCAATCTATTTTAACAATGAAGCTCTTAAATGAATGCATGATGCATTTTAAAATCAAAGCTTATAAAATGATGATTGAAGAGAAAAATACTAATCACATGAAAGATTCACACAACTTGAAGAAATGATCTAAAACATGTTGTATGAATATAAAAGTCTAAGAACACATGTGATTTAGGTGAGAGTGATTGCAACCCATTCTAATATACCAATGAAGATAATGAGTTTGCAAAACAACTCTTGAAATCATGCATAAGTGAAAAACAAAGATTTAAGCATGCATGGATTTCATTTTAATGAAAATCAAAATACAAGTAAAGTGTACCTTTTTAAGAACTCATGTATTTGATTTCCAAATGGCCCCCTAGCCTTTCCAACTTCTTCCCCTTTCTTTGGCTCCAAAATGCTCTCAAAAGTTCAAGTTTCAAGCATTGAAAAAGGTTGGAAATGAATGGACTTTATAGCCAAAAAGTTGCCAACGGCTAGTTCTTGGTCGACCGGCAAGGTGGTCTCGGTCGACCGAGAAAGCACAACGGTCATATTTCTGACCGTTGGGGCTTCAGTTCAAAAAACAGTCCATTTGCCCTGCAGTGTTCTCGGTCGACCGGCGACACTGCCGGGACACCCCCAAAAATTCCAACTTTTGCATTTTGAAGATTTTCTTTGTGGAATTTTGTGGGTCACTAAACCAAGCTTAAAAACATGTTTTAAAACATTTAAAAACATGAAACACACAAAGCCTAAAATGATTCAAAGGTTTAAAACCAAAGGCAAGCTTGATTAGTAAAAACTCTTTTCAAATCAAATTGCATACAAAACTGATTCTAAAGGTGTTGAATGTATGCAAAGCTCAAACCTAAATTCACAAGAAGATTTTCCAAATCTAATGCACAAGGAATTTGGTTTTCAAAAGAGTTTTGGGTTCTAAAACCAATGCATCCAAGTTTAGAACCAAACCATGCATAAAACACAAACTTTTCCAAATCTAAAAACCAATGCATGTATAAAGCTAGATTTCAAGATATTTTAAATCAATGCATGTGTGTGAATTCAAATGATGCCAATATGCAAATGCATCCACCAAATTGCAAAAACAAAATACCTAACATACAATCATGTTGAGCATCGATTGATTCAATTCCATATGCATTCGGTTAAACCATACACAATACACGAATACCTATACAACCCATCGAAGCACACCAACCCACGTGCTACGACTTCAAAACCCCATTAATGGTCACGTGAGGTTAGGTTCATGTTTTCCAATATCTAAGGCCCAAACCTAGGTTAACAAGTCTCATTTCCAATAAAACATGGACTGGATCATTAATCTAAGTAATCATCCCACTTTCCGATCTCTGATCATTATGAACCTAGAACCATTGGATTCTACATCTCAAGAGCTTTCCAACGGTATATAGAACTCCAGATTCCGATGAACGGGTCAAAAGTTTTGGGCGTTCCAAGTAGCCCCTTTTTAATTGCCCTGCACGTTCCCGGCGTCCGGACGCCTGGAACCAAGCCTCTGCCTTCTGGCGTCCGGATGCCCGGAGGTAGAAACCTCCCGGGAATCCCCTGTTTTGCTGGTTTTCTGACCTCATTCCTTCCAAACCATTCCCCACGAATTTCAAACATTTCCAAAGGTTGTAACCTGCACAAAACTGAGCCACCATGCTCTCCCAACCATCACATTCATCATTCCACACCCATTCTAACAATTTAAATGATAAAAAGGGTTACCAATTGCATCAATTAACAAACTAAGATTAACAATTAAATTAAATAAACCCAAATTCCCCAAAAGAACCTAATCTAGCATATTAATCCCAAATTAATAATAGAACAGGCTTGGAATTAGGGAAACCTAAAAAGAAAACACATCCAATCAATGGAAGACATACACACATGCTTAATTATAAAATGCAGATCTACTTGCCTAAACCAAGAAGAAGATTGGAATTGGGGAAATCTAAGGAGAAACCCTACTACTGCGGAAACCTCAATCTACCCCGACCAAACGCAATCTATCACGCAAAGGAGAAGAAAATAGAGGAAAAGATTAAGATCTAGCCTAAATCTAAACCAAAGAGAATTGATTGAAAAGATGAAAGAGAGGGAAATCTTACAAAACTGATGTCAATGGAAAAAGGAGATCGCGAGGAAAAAGATGAACGACTCGGATTGGGGAAGTAATCTCTCAGGGAAGGAGTTCTGGAACCTTGGAAAATGAGGAAGAAGAAGAGGTTGTGGTAGGTTATCTTTCGTTGCAGAGAAATAAAAGAGATTAGGGTTAATCTCTTGTTTAAAAAGAAAGGGAGGGAGAAAAGACTAAGATGCCCTTAAGTGGGTCCGGAAAAGAAATGAATTATTAGAAGGGTTTCTGGTCGTCGGATCGCAACGAAGCAGAAGACAAAATTGGTCGGCGCGACGAAACCTTTCCAGCGAATCCAAATTCACGGTGATAGGAATTTTTCAGAAAAACACTCAATTTTTCCTAATTTGCAAACTACCCTCCCCCCTACTAGGGTCAAACGAACTCAAAATGGCACGAAACTCCGCAGGCGCTATTCTAACACTAAAAGAAAATCGATCACCATCTAAACCCACTTAAATATCTAATTAAAACAATAATTATAATAATATCAAAATAAATAGGTCAACGGGCCGGTTATTGGGCCCAACTGACCCAGTAAGGTCGCAGACCTTACAGATAGCCAACTCGGTGACATTCCTCTCCCGAATGAATTGCTTCTGAGTCCGCGAGATCTCGTTCAGTTCAGACTTGACCTCGCCAAAAGGCTTCAAAAACATCTCATTGAAAAAGTCACCGCTTGGGAAGCTCTTAGTCTCATTCCACTTGTTGCCTAGAGCTATGACTTCATTAACAAAAGCCTTCGCACTTGCAATGTCCAGACCGACCTCTTCGCTATCAACAAGGATGTCCTGTACATGCTTGATTATGCCAAAGCCAGCTTCCAAATGGCCAGAAGAAAGAGTTTCGACCCATGAGCTCAAGACGCTCTTCAACACTTTCTTCGCATACTAAAGAGACGACTCGGATGAAGGCTCGCCCCTCTCCATCGGTCGATTGCCCGTGTCATGCCCTGTGGAGGAGTGATCATCAGACTCTTCCTAATCGGAGACATTGGCAAAGGAATCTCTTCTGAAGATTTCATATATGCCGCATTGAAACTGGAAGAAGAAGTCCCTACTTCTGGTTCAACTGCAGGCATCCCCTGCTCTAGCCCTGAGGAAGATTGAGGAACTTCTCCTGTTACTTCACAACTTGCCAGCGAAACAAAAAAAAAAAAGTATGAATATGGTCATGTTGAGAAATAAATCATTATCATTAGGGTTATTGCTACAAATACCTTCTTCGACAATCGGTGGAATACTTTCTGCCTCCATGAGTTCATCCGAAGCATCATCAAAGGTCGCGTCGATGGATGGCTCGAGATCGTCAGAATCCTATAGGAAGTCAGCTAACAAGAAAACAAGCAACATGTTAGCAAATGACAGCACAAGCAACATGTTAGCAAATGACAGCACAACCAAAAAAAGAAAGAAAACACAAAGAAGTCATACCACGTGGAGATTCTGGAATCATTCCAGAGTCCCTCGGTTCTTCTTCAGATGCCGCAATCGGATCCGTCACTACTTCATCAGATTGAACCCCAGGCATCACCAAATCATCATCTCCCACTGAAAAGGGAGAGAAAGAAAATCAAAAACAAGAAAATCTCAGCAAAAAGAAACGGAAAAGGAAAGAGGAGGAATCATACCTTCATTAACGGTCTCTTCCTCTAGGCTCCTCTTTTCTGGAGGCTCATCAGCGTCCCCTGATATCTCTTCAGCAATAGCGGGAGGGACTTATGAATCAGGAGAGTCATCGTGTCATCTCTTATTACGGCACCGCCCTCTCTTCATCTTGCTTCTATGGGCCGGTTTACTTGAAGTACCCGCCCCATCGTCAAAGTCAGGACCTTCGCTTGACTCCTCACCAGATGGTCTGCTCCTACCAGTGGACTCCAAGGAAGCCTTCATTCGTTCCGCTTGCATCCAAGCTCCTACCAGCCTTCATTCTTCCTTGTCGCTTATTTTGGTAAGAGACTAGCAAAAAACTGGTTGAGGGTTGTGATAAGTCTACAAAATTAGGTCATTAGGTCATCATTTCATGAGCATTTGTGGACTTAATTAGGTTTAATAGCATATAATTGCACTTAATTTCATGATTACATGTATGAGGGGATAATTTTGGGAAAATGGGTAAAAATTCATTGAATAGCATGACTTTTGTGAAATTAAGGTTTTTCATCTCATTTATCACCCCAAAATTAGTTTTTTGGCTTCAACAATGCATACTTGCTATTTTAGGCATCATGTGCTATTTTTGGAAAGTTTGTCATTTGGGTGCATAATTAGGCATGTAGTGTCCCATACAAGGTTCATATTTATTTTCTTACATATGATTAATGTTAAAATTGCCTCTTTCAATTTGTAGAATAAATCAAGAAAGGGGCCCGTATGTTGATGAAATTTGAGAGAGAAATCAAGAAAAAGAAAAGAAGCATGACATACACACATGCCTTGGACGTCCACTAGATAGAAGCTTCACGCATGCCAAATCTTGAATTTATTTGGAAAGCTTCTCACAAGCAATCTTTATGGAGTTTTACTAAGCAAGAACTACCAATAAAATACACATCCAAAAAATGGAATCCAAATCAAGTCAAGCTATACAACAAATCTGACTTGAACTTCTCCTAAATCAAAGGGGGGTCCCACATACACCTATGCATGCCCAAATTGAAGTTTTCTTATGAACATTAAATCTGAGGGTTTTTTTTTTTTTTTTTTTTTTTTTGGGCAAGGTACAACATGTGAGATTTTTGTGGAGCCTTCTTTAGAAAGCCTTGCTCACCAAGACACTTTACTTGCCAAGGGAAGTATGAAGCATAGCTTGGAGATGAAGCAAAGAATCAAGGCAAAAGAGGAAACAAATGCCCTATGAAGGAGGGGAATTCTTGGCAACAAGGAGCATCAAAATCTATAAATAAAGAGACCAGCCAAGGGGATGGACGTTCCAACATCCCTTGGAGGCTCTCTATCCCTCCATTCCACTCCACTCCACTCCTTTCTCTCTCTAAGTCCCTCTCTTCTTCTTTCTTCTAATTCTTTTAGGCATAGGTTGAGAGTCCATGTTGAGAGGATGAAAAAGATTGAAGAATATTAATTTCTTGTATTCAAAGATCAAAGAATAAAAAAAACTACTTGGATTGATTCTGCGTGTTCTTTATGTAAGTGGTTTAGTTTTCTATTTCTAGTTCTTTTATGTGTTTTGATTGGAGACAATAGTTCAAATGATTAGATTTAAGACTTTGAAAATAAAAAAAATGAATTAAAAGTCGAGAGACATCACCTAATCACTTGCATTTGTTTTCCCTGCTCTGAGAAGAGAGGACTTCAATATCGCATTTTCAATACTTGTATGATCGTCTAGTTTCTAGATCTTTGATATATATTTTCTTCTTTTTATTTTTCCACATTTGTTCTTTTTATTTTTAATAAGTTTTCTAATTAACTTTACAGCACCTTTCTCTGGTTTAAAAACTTCTAATTTCATCGTTTATGTTTAGTAAAAACTTACTAATTCTGTTACTTGCATAAACTATGGTTGGAAAAGTGTATTTGTACATGCATCATAATTTGAAATTGCATTAGAATAGGTTTTTGTTGCTGAAATTATAATTTTTAATGACAGATTAAGAATGCTAATTTTCGGACCTGGTATGACTTGTTGGAAATCTGCACATTGAAATACATTGCACTATTTCAACAGATTTAGTCTGACTGCATTCCAAAAGTACTTGATTTGAAAACCAGAAAAAGAAGTTATTTTTCCTTGAAAGTTAGCATAATTAAAGTATAGTGATAGGAATTTGAAACCACAGAATTTTAGCCTAAAAATAACCTCGAGAACCATGTCAACCAGAGGAATAAACAGTGGTACCCAGTAAGGTTGTACCAGATTTCAGTAGCATAACTGGTTCAACTAGGCATCTTTAGGTGATCATACCTTTTTCGTTTTAAGTCCTTTTTCAATTCTTATTTTTCTGTTGTATTCATGCATCATCAGAATATTGACTCCAGCCATTAGATTTAGGTTTAGATCATTCTATACAAGTCATACAGTCCAGTAAAGTTGGGGTTGCGCAATAGTTTCCATACTTAGAGTTTTTTACTACATGCATCATATAACTAAAAACTTACGTAAAATTGCATTGTTAGCATTTAGGGCATTACAAATCATCCTTATTTGCATTGTAATTTATTTTGGTAAGTACGATCTAATTTAGGGAATTTTATTTTGATTTTTCATATTAAATTGGTTGTTTTGATGAGTTTGTTCTTTCAGAGGTGCTATGCACCCCGGGATCCTGAACGGATCCCAGTCACCCCGGGGTCCGTCCGGGGTCAGGATCCCGGGGTGCGTAGACTTTTACTTGTTCTTTTGTAGGTTTTTAGATATTTTAGGGTTGGTTAGATTATGTTTCCTTTATTACAATGGTTCTTTTATTTTTGGAAAGCATTTTAATTAAACCTTTTACATTCATTTCTTTTAGCAAATTTGAGCTAATTTAACTAGCTTCTATTTAGGCCAGATTCAGTGTTTATTTAGGACAAGTGAAAGTTGGAAGGTTTCTTAAAAGCGTTGCTCCTTGTGGATCGACTTGGACTTACCAAATTATTACTACATTGCGACCTTACGCTTGGGGTGCGATCAACAGCTGAGTTGATTGCTAGTAACACCTAAAGAATTGCAAAGTGGGTGTTGCTCAGAAAGGAGTTCTCTAATTTTTCTCTTACAGATATCCTTGTAAATTAGGAAAGTTGTATGGGTTGCGGCCCTACAAAGGGAAGTAGATCTGTTTTTTGGTCTCTCCCACCTCTTAATGTGTTAAAGTTCAACGTTGATGGTGCGGCAAGGGGTAAGCCAGGGCCAGCAGGGAATGGAGGTGTCCTTCGTAACAGTAAAGGTGAGGTTTTGTTCATATTTTCTAAGCATGTTGGGATTCGTGATTCTAATGAAGCAGAAATGTTGGCTATCTTAGAAGCTTTGCGAGTTTTTCAAGAATGTTTCAGGGCAGCCTTATTGTAAAGAGTGTCTCTGTTGGAAGTAGGTGGAACTTGTTGATATGTTTTCAAAACTTTTGAGCAACTTGACTTAGGGATCAAGTACCCATAAGGCCACAAACCACATCCAAGATGCAATCCCTCCATCTCATCAATCATGTACACCAATAAACTCTATCTAGAAGATAGAAATCAGTAACAAACAAGCAACTAAAAATCCACAACATCCAATGAAATAGATTATACCTTTAGAGCTCAGTTGTGCTCTAATGGAGAAGAAGACTTGCTAGTTGAAGAAACTCTTTCTCTGTAAGCAACTTAGGATCTTTAAGACCTCTTAGTCTTCCCACACTATATCCCGTATCAGATCTCTTCTCTAAAGGAGATGGGTGAGATCTCCTAAAGAAAACAACTAGAAGCTCTAAGGAACTAGAAGAGAAAGAGAAGGAGAGAGGGGCATGCAACACTTGCACTGGGCGTGGGTTCCAAGAGTAGGACTTCCAAGGCCCTATCTCCTCTATTTATATCCATAAGGAACTCCTCTTTACTAATTGAAATAGAAGTCCTACTTCCATTAGGAATTAGTAACTTTCTCCTTTCTACTTATTATAGAAGTCTTACTTCTACAACAATTAGTAACTTGCTATTACCACTATTAGAAGTCTCACTTCAAAAAGAAATAGTAACTTTCTAATTCCTTCCTTTTAGAGTTCAAGTATGATTAGTATCTTTCTAATAACTGTAAGTCCATGGGGATCCGAACCCTAGAGGGGGGGTGAATAGGGTGAGCTTCTTTTATGACCAATTTTAACAATTTTAACTTCTTTAAAACAAACTAGTCACATGTGATGATTAAACATACAAGATGCGGAAGCTAACAAAATAATCACCACAAAGCAAGCACCATCACACAAGGATTTATAGTGGTTCGGCCTCAATGCCTACATCCACTACCGGCTTGTGATCCAACACCCCACCGGATTTCCACTATTTATGCTTTTCAATAGGCTAAGCAATAACCTTTACAATATGCTTTCCGAGGCTAAGCAATAACCTTTACATTGATGTTTTTCAAGGCTTAACATCAACCTATCCATTATGCTTTCATAGGCTAAGCAATAACCTCTTCAACCACAAGGTTGGTTATCTCACTAAGTTAGTGTCTTACATACACTTGATGGAGATTCTATTAAGCTCATTACATTGCCTCTTAAATAGGCGGATATGGAAGTGAAATACAAATACACACTCACACTATGAATGCAAAGATGAAAACAAATGAAGTGTGTGTGTGTGGTCCTCAATCATTTTGAAAATGAAAGCTCATAAATGTATGCCTAAGGCTTTTGAAAGTTTTAGCTCAAAAACATTTATGATTGAGGAAGTAATGCAATCACATGTTAAAAGTAACAACTTGTTAATGATATCAAAGTTACACAAGTTGTATGTAATGGATTAGCTCTAAACATGTGATGCATAGGGATGTCAATCAAATCATCAATGAAGCTCAAAACATAAAAAAAGATTTGATTGAAATTAGGGGACAAATCATATGTGATTAAAAGGACAACTTGAAAATGATTTACCAATCAAAGAAAGGCAAGTTGTGAAGCATTAAAACAATAATACACATATGATTTGTAATGATGTTGAATCCAAAACATAAGATACATTTGAAAGAGATTTTCTTATGATGGAAAACAACAACCAAAGATTCAACAAAGTATATGAATCATGTTACATATTTCATTAACATGATCTACTTAGATTTACCAAAGATAAAGTACTATTTTGATGAATCAATGGTGATGTATCCAAAACAATAGATCTATTCAAAATATAGAACATGCTAAGGATACAACAAATCATAGATTAACATGTTACTAAGATTTACCAATGATAAAACAAAACATGAAAACATATGATTTGTAAAGAAGTTGAATCCAAAACATAAGTTAGTTTTGAGAGAGATGTTCTTATGATGGAAAACAACAATCAAAGATTCAACCAAGTATATGGATCATGTTACATATGATTTACCAAAGTTCTTTCATTAACATGATCTACTTTGATTTACCAATTCAAGTACTACTTGGATTGAATCATGTGATGTTGTATCCAAAACAATAAATCAACTCAAAACATAAAATATGTTAAGGACACAACACAAACATAGTTTAACATGCTAGAAATGATTTACCAAAAATAAAACAAGAGCATGCAAACATATGATTAAGAAAGGAAGAGCCTACTTGGTGGTTTAACTTCATTAATCCAAGCTTTAGCTTTCCTAATCTTCCCCTTCATCCCTTGGTTCTTTTCCCTTTTGATATGCCTCAAATCCTCTCAAGGAGGGGTTAAAAATTCTCAACTTTTGGCAAGGGAAAGAACTCATATTTATAGCAAAAAGTGCCCAACGGCTAGTTCTCGGTCGACCGACAAGGAGGTCTCGGTCGACCGGGAAGGCACAACGGTCAGATTTCTGACCGTTGGAGGTTTCAGTTCAAAACTGCAGAAATTACCTCCAGTTGTCTCGGTCGACCGAGACCTGCCTCTCGGTCGACCGGCGACACTGCCGGGACTCCCCCCTTTTTGCAAAAAATGCAACTTTTGCATATATGAAGGTTTTGCTTGGGGGACCTTTTTGCCTACTAAATAAAGCTTGGAAAACATGTTTTAAAGATTCTAATGGTTTTTAAAACATGACATAAAAAGCCTAAAAAGTTTCAAAACTTTTAAAACAAAGGCTTGCTTGATTTCTTGAAAACTCTTTTCAAATGAAATTGCATACACAAATGATTCTTTTTGTGATGAATGTATGCAAAACTCAAACCTAAAATCACAAGATGATTTTCCAAATATAATGCACAATGAAATAGGTTTTCAAAAGAGTTTTGGGTTCTAAAACCAATGCATCCAAGTTTAGAACCAAAACATGCATATAACACAAACTTTTCCAAATCTAAAAACCAATGCATGTATAAAACTAGATTTCAAGTTTATTTAAAAACCAATGCAAGTGTGTAAATCACATGATGCTAGAATGATAATGCATCCATCAAATTGCAATCTATAAAAACCCTAACAATAACTTGGGCTAGCATGGGGACCACTAGGGATTCCATAGAAAGCTGGCTCCAACTGAGACACCGCGACCCCACATCTCATGTGCAATTCGGGCCCATAGTTAATTGCAAATAATATCACTATATAAATGCAATTGCACTCCAATCTTAGGAATAAATTATAAAGAAGACCCTAAACTTTCCAATTACCACAAGTAGGCCCCCTCTATCAATATTCATGGATCAATTGGATTAAACATGTCCCTTCCAATCTTAGATCCACATCTTATTATCCTTGAGTCTCAATTAATCACAGTAATCATCAGTACCATTGTCGCGACCCCGGACCGGGAATCCCCAATCCAGGATCGGGACCAATAGTGTGTAATGATTATTCAAGATGATTACCTACATCCACAATATACAATTTATTTAATTTCCCACAGGTGTCCGCGGTGAGGATATCACAACCTTGCATGAATGTTTCTTTTTAATGCGGAAGCGTGTAGCAAATCAAATAGTTAGACTATCTCTAGTCATGCAAGCATTAACATCAATATCAAACTGTATCAGAAAGAGCAATGATCTATAGCATGTTTCCCAAAAGTTGTTAAAGTTAGATAAAATATCATTTAGTTACATTCCCCAAAATTAGAGGCCAACAAAGGCCAATATTACAAAATAATAACCCCAAAAGAATGGTTAATAAGTTCTTCCCAAAATGTTTCGCCTCTTGTAGCAACCCGATGTCTACATGACATCGTCAGCACGCCACTCAACTATAGGCTGCAGCTCACCTACCGCCTCCTCCGGCTCCTCCTCAAGGAAACCGGCAACGGGACCTGAGTACCAAAGCAAAGGACCAGACACGACGGTCTGACAAGAGAGTGAGAAGATACAACAACAGTAAATAGATGAAATAACTCGAAGAAAAGCAAGGAAATCTGTTTAAGCAAGAACTCTCATAAAATATATAAATCAATTGCTAGAAAACATGTAAACAAGATAAAACATATGAGGTAACCAAGGAAATCGGGAATAACAAGGTGGCAATCACATAAAGCTAAGTCCTCTGTCACTAAAGTGACAACAGTATCACGGGACGTTGATCTCAGTCACACAAGGTGAGGAGAAGCAACGTAAACATATATACAATATAAATATACGGGAACGGGGCCACGGTAGCGAACCGGGTATCGGGACGGGACCACGGTAATGACCGGGTATCGGGATCCAAACTGCAGCTGGCGGGACGGGAGAGGGATTTCCAAGTCGGTGGATCAAACCGACAAGGTATCCAAGCTTAGTGATGCCGACTCATAGGATAAATAACACATCGAGACATATGCAAGTAAATAGAGTGCAAGTAAATCAATGAACGGGCAAGAATATTCAATATATAACTTTCATTTCATATCAGGCAATACTCTTCGGGACAAGTCAATGTTACTAGTGTAACCATCAAGCTTTCAGGAAAACAGATCTTGTACAGTAAATCTTGGAAAAGAAGAAATAAAACGAACTATTACAATTCCGGGAAATATTGATTTCAAGATCTATTTAAGTGAATAGGGGTCCCGTATGTCAATTATAGTCATTACTTGGTACTCCTTGAGTTTGAAGACATTCCGAGCTCCTTATGCACTTTTACGACTTTTAAAACTTAAATTGAGCTTATGGTTATAACTAGATATTAAGATAGGAAAACAAGACTATAAACGGTCCATCCTAAGTAGAATGTCAACCCGGAACCATCGAGCAATCTACTCAGTCACCGAAAGGAATAGAATTCGCGATACCCAAGGAAATAGACTTTGCATTTAGGTATGAAGAGGATATCGTGTCGTTCCATCCCGTTCAAGATTGAATAGATTGAACTTCGATGCATTCTGAACCAACCGTGAAGAGCATCGGCTCAAGACGCTCTCACATATGGTCAAGTGAGTCCAAGGAGGGTAGCCAAGGTCCACAAAAAAAATAAACCTCAAAACCCACTGGACTCAAACTGAGTCCTCCCGAAATTTCTGTATCAGAAATACACAGGGTCTGATCGATCGGCCGATCAATCGGCCCAAAAAGCCTTACAGTTAAAAGTCAGACCGATCGATCGGCCTGTAGGTCCGATCGATCGGCACTGGGCGTGAAGCATGCCCGGGAGCTTGATTTTTCTCCTTCTTGTTTCCTTTCCTTCCAACACCTCAACAACCACAATTAACTATGAACAAGGAGACTTAAACACATGATTTCAAGACATTAAATGAGGCTATCAAGATGTGTAAAGATCATTTATTTCAACCATGGAAAAATCAATGAAGAAATCAATGAAAGCATGAAAACCATAAATGCATCACCAAACCATTTCAAACTTAAAAACATCCAAACATTCACTTGCCTCAAGTCCAAGCTAGCCAAAATCAAGCCTCAAATCACTTCAATAGCTTACTTCCAAGCTACAATCAAAAACCCCAAAAACAACCCTAAAATGGGTTACGCAATGAATGAAAATGAAAGAACTTCCAATAATGCAAATATAGCTTCCCTAAGGCTAGAAGATCACTAATCTAGGAGATGAATAAGATCACTTACTTGCAAGGTCCCCTAGTGGACAAGGTAAGCTCAAGGGAAGTCCCAAAGTTGATGGATTCTTCTAAAAATAGTATCAAGAGGAAGCTTGTGAGATGAGGAAGAGATTGGTAATCTCCATTCCTTGATTGATGAGCTCTTGGTGAGGCTTGGAGATGGAGGAGCAAGAAGAAGAAGAGAAAAGCAATGAAAAAAAACCCTAGACTCAATAGTTGAGCTGGAACATGAAAATGGAGAAGGAAGAGAAGGGTTCCTCTTTGTTAACACTTGGGTGGTTGGGTCCCACGACTTAAAGTGCTACGTTGGCTGAAATCATCTCTCTCGGGTCCTCGGATGAATTCGACGAAGAAGGAAGAAATGTTCGTCGAAATATCTAGTTTTCAAAAAGTGTATGTTTCGCGGGTTTCGAGAATATTAAGTTTTGGGTACAGATTTGGTGTGAAATGACTGTTTTACCCTCAAGGCTATGAAATCGGGTTTCGGGGCCTCGAATGGACACGGGATCAACATGAAAGTTGTAAGAATCCACAAGATGAATGCAACGGGCCAAAAACACAATTTAAAACACGTCGGGAAATTTCACAAGAAAATGCAAAGCCGAAAAAGGGAACCCCCAAAGGGCCCCACAAGCTATCAATCACTCCAAAAGGCCTAAAACTAGAATCAAGGCTATTCCAAACCCAACTAGACCAAAAACACTAATCAAGCTTAGCACTAACACGTAACTTAATTAGCACTAAACGGGTTCACTCGGGTCGGGGTCTTACAACCATCCAATTAACTCTTAATTGAAATGTGTGCGCACTTACTAATGATAAATCGATTAATTGGCACAAAGGGATAATATAGATATATTCTATCTTGACCATTCAATGTTCCCATAATCCTATTACCACGTACTCAAGACACCGAGGTGTTGACCTACAGTTGACCTCACTCATTGGTGACTCAAAGCAAATGAATAGACAAAAACTTGAGTTCATCAATGTCTTAAGATGGAGAGCCTATTGCTAGGAAATTATGAAAGCGGGCCTTAAAATTGATACAATATTCCATAAGGTGCTTCTCATGGTCCTTCAATACATTCAATGTATCAGCACCATGATCTAGAATCCTACATTCTGATGATCGAGACAAATAATATTATCTCATAGTGATCAAAGTACTATAACCTTATCAGATGAGATGCCCAGTCTCATCACTGGTTGTGAAGACATTTAAATATAAGATTTGTGACAAATGTATCCCGTATGTGGATCTCATCCATACACATATATCACATCTAATATAATAATGGGACACGATTCATCTCATGAACCATTATGTCATATGAATTGGTTATGTGCATTAAGTAATAAAACATCATTCATCTCATGAAAGGAAAGGAAAGCATGAATTTATTGATAAATAAAGAAATTAATCAATTTATTACATCATCTGATGGATTGAGACCATACAAACTAACAGTCTCTTCCAACGCCATTGCTTGGGTGTCAAATCAGAAAGCAAATCAATGGAAATTTCAATTCATCTTCAATGACATTCGAGCTTTATCTTCTTCTATTAATGTGGTCTTTCGTCATGAGCTTAGATCGGCTAACCATGTGGCAGATGCGCTTGCCAAACAGGGAATCAATAGGACTTCTCCTTGGAAGGGCATAGTTTTGTAATTGAAGTGTGAGAAGGGGTACAATGCTCCTGTACCTTGTTATTCTTTCTTATTTTTCCTCTTTGTATTGTTTTCTTCTTTTATTGAATTAGTTTGTTACCGATAAATAAAAAATAAAAAAATTGGAGATTGTTGGTCGGCCTCTGCTGCGAGTGGCTCTTCGGTTTTCATCAGGGCTACTATACTCTTTCCATTGGCTGATGGAATAGACAATAGGAAAAATCACCCAAAACAAGATCTTCAATATGCAAGAGCCGCTACTTGAAACTCACTATAGATAATACTATACTTGGAGTATAATCTGAATGGCCCAAACACCCAAGAGAAGGAAGAAGATGGAAAGGTGAGGAGGAGGAAGAAGATGGAGAGTGGGGAAGGAAAGAATCTTAAACCCCAAACCCAAATGGCTAAAATTGTTTCACACATAAAGCCCTAATTAAGGGCATTTTTGGATTTTTGATAAAAAAGAGGAAAAAAGTTGCCGGAAACTACCCATTCCGGCGGTTTGTCCCGATTTGAAAGAAAAGTTGAAGACTGAAGCCCCCATTTTAAAATATAATTTTTTTTACAAATTTGAAATGTGCTCAAAAGTTAAATCGGGACTTGAAATTTTCCCTTAAAAATAAATGACCCCTCAGTGAATGGACATTGTCACCTAAAAGAAAGTTGGGCCACTGTCACCTTTTAAAATAATTTTTTTTTGACAGTATTATAGAGAAGAATCTGGGGGTGGCACCAAAGCCCATTGAAGTGAAATTTTTATAAAACGGAACAAATTCAGGTTGGGCTTCAAGCTCTTGACATGCTTTCATCCAAGCCGATCCATTGGCCAACCCTACTTACTTTTGACACGTGAGAAGCCCAGTGAAATTATATTATAATAAAGGGGGAGCATTTAGCGGCTAGGGTTTTCAATTTTCACCAACTCCACTCTTCTTTTCATTATATCCTGTTTTACTTCTGACCCTTTGAAACCAAAACCGGGCCAATAGTTTACTCCGATTCCGATATGGATGGCGATATTCCGACATTGACTACGATACACTACTGTACGTGGACCAAAGCCCCGTCTTCACTACCGTGACCAACACCGCCTCCGCCGTCGACAACTAGATCTCTTGCATCTACCGTATCCATCGCTGGCGCCTCAACCACCTCATCGTAGGCCTTGATGCCGAGTGGCTCCCCGGCTCCTATGGCTGCAGCCGCGGCCCAGTCGCGACGCTGCAGCTCTGCTTCGGAATGCGCTGCCTGATCTTCCAACTCCTCTATGCTGATTTCATCCCGGAATCATTAGCTATATTCCGCAGGAACCCAAACTTTACATTCGTAGGAGTGGGCGTACGAGAGGATGCCAACATGCTTCAGAATGATTATCATCTGCATGTGGCGCGGACGTTGGATCTCCGGCCTCTTGCGGCAGATAAATTGGGCATGATGGAGTACAAGCAGGCGGGGCTGAAGCGGCTGGCGACCGTAGTTCTTGGGTTCAATGTGGATCAGTCCAGGAACATTACAATGAGCGAATGGGATGCGGAGATACTTGATTCGGACCAGGTGCTGTATGCATGCATGGATGCTCATCTTTCATTCGAGATTGGGAAGACTCTCATTACTAGTTACTGACCAGTTTTTAGGCCTTTTGTGGTGATATGTGGCGTTTTGAAGTGGGGGTTTGGGTTTGTTTTTGGCAGAAATGGTGCCCAATCTCTTCTCTTGATCAAGTATTTAGGGATAGTAGAATGCTGTATATGGGGTGAATTTTGTTTTTCTATAGACTTTTATGCCACGCTTAGGGTTTGAAAGGAAAAAGAAGTTATATTAGGAAATGCTATGTAAATTCGTGCCCAATGGTCATGAACATCATCGTAGAAGTTTGTAAGGGCATTTGCTTTATATATATATATATATATATATATATTTAATTTATTTATGGAAATATTTAAGTGAGAACTAGTTCTCACATATTATATGACATATATATGAGAACTCTTTTGCAGGGCCCAACTAGCAACCCATCCAAACCTTGAAATCCCCTGATAGTCACTAATCACAAGGATTGACTCACATCTGAATGGACTGAACAGTTGGATTGAGAGTTGAAACAGATGCATTTCTAAACTACACCACATCAATCCAAGAATTTCAGCATGCATGCCAACTGCAGATGCAATATCATTTTCAAAACATGCAAAACAGAGGACTCAAATAATGACTCCTTCATAACCTGCATTCCAATATATATATATATGGGAGATGCAACTATGAGAGATGCTCTCATCTTATTATGAGAGATAAGGTGGGGGCCCTCACATCCATATCCAATGCTAACAACTTGAATGTGAGGGCCCCACCTTATCTCTCATAGTAAGGTGAGAGCATCTCTCATAGGAGCATCTCCCATATATATATTTATCTCTCATAGTAAGGTGAGAGATAAGGTGGGGGCCTTACATCCACATCCAATGCCAATAACTTAAATGTGAGGGCCCTCACCCCTATCTCTCATAGTAAACATATATATGACACTGTAAGAAATTTAGGCTGTTGCGACGAAATCCGATGACGAATTTTTTTTTTGTCTTAAAAGAACACCCAAAGGGGACGAAATATAAATTTTGTCGTCTGTTTTCATTTTTCTCAAAAGTATAGGAGACGAAAACAAAATTTCTTCTACAAAATTATGGCGCCAACTTGTTTTGTGTTGGCGCCAATTATTTTAGCTCATTAGAGACGAAAATTGTTATCACAAAATATAAATTTTTTTTGCGACGAACGTAATTCGTCACCAATAAGGATAAGTTATGGAAGACGAACATATTTCGTCACCAAAATAAGGCGCCAATTTCATTTGCTTTGGCGCGGATTAGTTTAGCTCATTGGAGACGAACATTTTTGTCACAAAATATAATTTTTTTTTGTGATGAACTTAATTCGTCACTAATAATGATAAGTTATGGAAGACGAAAATATTTCGTCACTAGAATAAGGTGCCAATTTCATTTGCGGGCGGGAATTATTTTAGCTCATTGGAGACGAAAATTTTTGTCACAAAATATAATTTGTTTTTACGACGAACGTAATTCGTCACCAATAAGGATAAGTTATAGACAACGAACATATTTCGTCACCAAAATAAGATGCCAATTTCATTTGCTTTGGCGTGAATTATTTTAGCTCATTGGAGACGAAATTTTTTGTCACAAAATATAATTTGTTTTTGTGACGAACATAGTTCGTCACTATTAAGGATAAGTTATGGAAGACGAAAATATTTGGTCACCAAAATAAGGCGCCAATTTCATTTGCGGTGGCATCAATTTCGTTCGTACTTGAGCCTATTCCTCTCTTACAAGTACTCTCAATCCAATAATTACGGCCTGCCTTTTAACTGTAAGGCTTTTTGGGCCGATCGATCGGACCCTGTGCATTTCTGGTACAGAAATTTGATATTTGTTTTTTTTGGAAACCTTTGGGCCTTCTATGAGTCCTAGGGGTGTATACCTTAGTGTTAAGACCAATTGTACCATAATCTAAGGTCTCTAAGACTAGGGAACTGAAAGAAAAGAATGGTGTTGATTTAGACACCAATTCTTGGTTTTAGGTGGGACCCTGGCTACCCTCTTTGGACTGTTTGGACCATGTGTGAGAATGTCTTGAGCCGACACTCCTCACGGTGGGTTCGGTGACATCGAAGTTCAATCCATTTCAATCTTGAACGGGATGGAACGATGCGATATCTTCTTTATATCTAAACACAAGTCTATTTCCTTGGTTATCGCTAATTCTATTCCTTTCGATGACTGAATCGGTTGCTAGATGTTTCCGGATTAATGTCATGCCTAGGATGGACCGTTTATAATCTTGATTCTTGCTATTGTAACATCTAGTACTACCCATAAGCTCATGTTAAGATTTTAAAATAGTAAAAGTGCATAAGGAGCCCGGAATGTCTTCAAACTCAAGGAGTACCAAGTAATGATTATAATCGACATACGGGACCCCTATTCACTTAAATAGATCTTGAAATTAATACTTTTCCCGAAATTGTTATAGTTCATTGTTTCACCTCTTTTCCCGAGATTTGCATTACATGACTTGTTTTCCCGAAAGCATTGGAGTTACTCTAGTAACAGTCAATTGTCCCGAAGTGCATTGTATCACATGATATGACAGTGTGCCCTTGAGCACCCCGTTTTACCCGTTTATTTATTGTACTTGATTGACTTGTTTCCCGAAAGCATTGAAGTTACACTAGTTACAGTTATTTGTCCCGAAATGTATTGCCCGATATGAAGTGACAGTGTGCCCTTGAGCACCCCCGGTTTACCCGTTTATTTACTGTACTTGATTTACTTGCATATGTCTCGATTGGTTTTGACCTATGAGTCGGCATCACTAAGCTTGGATACCTTGTCGGTTTGATCCACCGACTTGGAGATCCCCCTCCCGTCCCGCCAGCTGCAGTTTGGATCCCGATACCCGGTTATTACCGTGGTCCCGTCCCGATACCCGGTTCGCTACCGTGGTCCCGTTCCGGTATATTTATATTGTATATATGATTTACGTTGAGTCTCCTCACCTTGTATGACTGAGACCAACGTCCCGTTATACTCTTGTCACTTCGGTGATAGAGGACTTAGCTTCTTGTGATTGCCATCTTGCCAGTTCCCGATTCCTTGGATACCCGACATGTTTTATATTGTTTACTTGCTTTCCGATAAATGATTCGTTTCCTTTATGAAAGTTGTTATTTAAACAAGTGCTAATATTCTCCAATGTAAATTCAATTATTATTATATTATTTTCTGTCCTTTGTACCCGCACATGTTTTAAATGAATGCCGGTTGGGTGAATAACCATGCTTTTACATATGTTCCATACGATCAATGATTTTGCTAGATTTATATGATTACACGTGTTTTAAAGGAATACCCGAATTGTTAAATATCCGTGCCTTGTTTTAAAGGACATTTGGTTTGTCAGATATCTATGTTTATACCTGTTTTTAAATGAATACCCGAATTGTTAAATACCCATGCTTTGAAATATGTTTCAAATGACACTCGTTTTGCCAGATCACTATGTTTATACTGGTTTCAAATGAATATCCGATTTGTTAAATATCCCTGCTTTGAGATATGTTTTAAATGAACATTAGTCTAGTCAGATTTCTTTGGTTACACCTGTTTTAAACGAACACCCGGTTTGTTAAATATCCGTATTTTCACATATGTTTCAAATGGACTTTGGTTTTGCTAGACTGCTATGAATGCCTGGTTTGTTGTATACTTATGTTTTTACTTAAGTTTCAAATGAACACATGTTTTATTAGATAATCATGTTTTACCCATGCTTGGAATGAATACAGGTTTTCCCCGAGATTCCCGACTTTTGCACCCGTTTAATTATATGCAGCATTTGATCGAGTATCATGATTTATCTTATGTTTTATTCTTCAGTATATTTGTTATCTTTTCATCCACCTACCAGACCGTCGTGTCTGACCCACTACTTTTGGTACTCAGGTTCAGATTTCTTCGCCCCGAGTTGAGTGTTTTGTTGGCTGTGGAGCCATGCCTTGCAGGTTGGTTTGTCGGCTATGTCATGTAGACATGGAGCTCGACATCGGAGCTACGTCACATTTGGGTAGTAGTTTATAGCTTCTTGTTGTATGGCTTTTGTTAGCCTTTTTCTTGGGATTCTTAATTAATGTACATTGATAATTGTAACTTGAATATATTTGGGAATGTAATATCCTGTTACTGTCAGCTCTGTAATTTATTGTGTTGGTTACTCCAGTCTGATATGACTCCTAATATAATAGCGATATGCTAAAGGTTGAGTGCGACGCGGAATCCGAGGGCCACGGACTTCGGGTCGCAATGCCACAAATGCTTCCGGAAAATATTCAGAATGTGTTGTCTTCACACACGCGGATCCTGGGAGAAGTAAAATACATTTATGCTTAATCCCATTTCCCGCCCCCGAGGTTCTGGTTCGGGGGCGTGACACATAAGAAATCTGAAGTTAAGCGTGCTCGGGCGGGAGTAGTGTTAGGATGGGTGACCTCCTCGGAAGTCCTTGAGTTGGGTAATGCGACAAAAAATTTTCGTCTCTATTTCTTTTATTTATGACAAAATTTTTTCGTCTCTATTTCTTTTATTTATGACAAAATATTTTGTCACTAATTACTTACAAGTATGTTTCCAATATAGTGTATTGGAGACGAAAAAAAAATTACTTGTTTCCAACAGAGTGTATTAGAGACAAAAAAAAAAATCGTCACAAATTTATCTTTTTCAATGACGAATTTTTTTTTCGTCTCCAATACCTTTTAGCGACAAGGCTTTGGCAACGAAATGGGTGATGAAAAATTTTCATCTCAATTAGTTTTTGTGACGAAATATGTACATTTTGGGACAAATTTGTGTTGTCCTTAAACCCCAAATTTCTTGTAGTGTGGGTAATACTCAGGTGGGAACTGTTCTCATATATTATATGAGAACTTTTTTGTGGGGCCCAATTGTGGGCCCCATTTGGGAATGAAAACAGGGGGGATGGAAAGATCCATGTGAGACCACTCCAAGTATCAAGTTTGACCCCAAACACATCCCCCTAACTCCTTCATCCTGTGGCCCACAAGTTTAATGGCTTCATATTCAAAAAAATATTCAACTCTCAATCCAATGGTTCAGTCTATTTGGATGTGTGCCAATCTTTGGGATTAGTGACCATCAGGGGGTTCCCTATTGGGTTCTCACATAATATATGAGAACAGTTCCCACCTGAATATTACCCATATATATAAATAAATATATATATAGGGCTCTAACCTTACTATGGGAGATAGGGGCGGGGCCTTCACATCCACATCTAATGCTAACAACTTAAATGTGAGGGCCCCCGCCCCTATCTCTCATAATAAGGTGAGAGTATCTCTCATAGGAGCATCTCCAATATATATTTATATATATTTATATATATATATTTATATATATATATATTGGAATGCAGGTTATGAAGGAGTCATTATTGGAGTCCTCTGTTTTGCATGTTTTGAAAATGATATTGCATCTACAGTTGGCATTTTTCATGCATGCTGAAATTCTTGGATTGAAAGGTGTAGTTCAAAAATGCATCTGTTTCTTTATTTAACTTCGCTTCCATTGCACTGATGGCTCTGGTCAATTTGTTACTATTGGAGTTTCATTTATTTATTCATGTACTGCTTGTGATGATCTCCAGTGTATTCTTAGACTTTAAGCTTCACCCAGTACATTAAGTACCTTATTATTAATTTGGTTTGACTTTTCTTTTAGGCATTTGAGTATTGGTCTCCAATCATTTGTTGCAAACTGCAAATATTTCATTTACTTTTTAGGGATTGTTTGTTTGCACTCAGTTGCATGTGTAAATGTTGCACATGTGTGTAATGAGGTGTGACAATGGTATGTTCATTTACATGCTTGATGAGTAAATGAGGTTATTTTCAGCCGCTAATTTACATTCCTAAAGAGGCGGTAAACTGTGTTACGTATGACATTGTAGCTATGAGGTAGTATAGGGCAAAACATGGAAATATGTATAATTTCATAACTTATCTTACATCTTCATGGATTTTGAGAAATTTGTAAAATAAAAAAGAAGTCCAAAGAATCCTAACCTATAGATCTAATATTGTATACTTCCGTAGGCCCCCAATTCTTGATATGAACTGATCAGTATTCTTGTGTTAATGGTAAATATCAGAACTTTTAGTTTCACATCTTAATTCTTCATGGATTTAAGAAATCTGTGCAATACGCCCCAGAAAATCCTAATACATCAAAAACTGTTGGATGTACTCTTGTAGGATGTACTGATTTACTGGGGTGAAAATTGTCACAACCCTAGGGCCGGATCCTTACTAAAATGGTGATTTTGACTAACATGGTTATTTGTTTCACATGTGAAACATTTGCATATGTAGAGTTTACATATGTAAGTATTCCATTATGTGTAGAAGGCAAATCACCCTTGTAGAAGTGTCTTGAGTACTTCCATACAGGTGTTACACTCCAACCCGAGTTAATCAAGATTAACTCTAATTAATCGAGATTAACATAGTTTAAACATGATTAAGCAACTTAATAGTGATTAATGACTAAGATGGATCAAATTAATTGTGAACGAATGAATTAAACATAATGAACAAGTTTGGAGGAGATTGATTGAATCGAGTTGAATTTAGAATCACATTGGTGATATGAAGGACTTTCCGTAAATACAAAATTTAGCGTATTTCGTCGGATACGGTAAAACTTAATACCATCGTGTGCATCTCGATGAGTGCAACGATTTTCATAATATATTTTCATTTGGCTTAACATAAAGCGAATGGGTCTTGAATTGATAAACTAGAATTAAGCTTAATGTAGGGGATGCATATGCAAAATAAATATGTTATGTGTCAAAACCCCAAGTTGCATGTCATAACTGGTGATTCATCCCAGCACATCCCAGGAAGTTTGAGTAAAACAAAAAGGATAACTTAGTTGCTTCTTCTTCTTCGTATCAAGTGTTGAATCAAGGAGTTTTCAAGTGATTTCCAAGAGCTTTCATCATCTTCTTCATCATTCATCAAGTGGGTTTTCGTATAAGTTGGTGGTTTTTTATTTCAAAACTCAAAGAACAAAGGGGTTTGTGTTAGCTTCATTTCAAAGGCAAGTATAAGCACTAATGATTATATGTAGTGTGTGAGAGTTCATCATATTCTTCGTGATTGAATAAGTAGTTATAGAGACAAACTCATACATGAAGGAATTGATGTGAGTCATGAATTGATTAAAATGACGTATATGATGGAATAGAAGTGGTTTCTTGTTGAATGAATGAGATTGAGTAGGGAATAGGAGGTTCCAAGTTTTGTTGCAGGTTATGGATTGAAAGAAACAGAATTCTGAAATGAATTCTGCATCAGATTTGTATGCAGCTCGGTCGACCAGCCAAACGTGGATTTCCTCTTTGGAAATCTGAGCAAAACACTGTTCATGCATTTCACTTACAACTGCCGGTCGACCGGCTGATGACTCGGTCGAATGGGCACACATGGATTAGCTCGACCTGGCCTTCGCAGGTCGACCGAACTCCCAGTTGACGGGGTCGACCGACCAAGGCCTCGGTCGACCGGGTCTTCTGAGAAAATATGGAATCTTTTAAGATTTTGGATAGATTTTCACATGTTGTTTCGAGACTAATTAGACTGCAATCAATGGATACTGAGGGTATTATAAGCTCCATAAACTATTGTCTTTGGATTGATATCCAAAGTAAAGTAAATTACATGTGAATAAAAAGGAAATAAAAGTTATTCATAGTTCAAGGATAACGTCCAAACCTAATTTGTAATGCATTACTGGATTGTACGAAATCAACACTATTTCAGAATTTAATTTCTGAATTTTCAAGGATAAAGCCTATTGAATGTTTCAAGGCTGTTTATGTTTTTTTATACCTCCATTGGTGTTAATTCCGGGGACTTTCATGTACAACATCCACCTATTTTGTAATGTTTATCGAGAATAACACGTACATTGAACAACTGGGATTACACTTGAATAGATGATATTAATTACTTCTTTAATTGTTTATGGAATTGTATCCGTTAAATGAAATGAAATGAATCTTTCTTTAGGCTTGGGTAATGAATGGTGCGCCCTTCCACCCTATGCCAAAGAGGGTAAGGATACCAATGAATTGATAATTGAATTAATCAGTGAGTCTGGCACTACATGGTGATTTCTATAAGCTCTTTGAGCTGATCTGCTGTAGCAGATTATTTGGGGGTGTTCCGGAGCTCCATGGTGATATCAGTAGTCCCTGGCCCGGGTTCTAATAAGTCCCACAATAAATGAATCCTTTCGTATGGAAGAGTGAATCCTCTCCTTTGAGGGAGATGGAAATGGAATTGAATTGAAATGGAAATGCTATTGTAGGTTGCCAAATAAAAAGATTCTTATTGATTATGAGTTGGATTTGGAATTAAATCGGTCTAACAAGAAATGAAATGAATTGAATGTATCTGTAGCATGTTTAATCATGTAATTGTTTATACATTGCTGAATTGTGAAATTCATAGTGTTATTGATGGTATTACAGGCACAGCTGCCCATGCCGGTCCTTCTGAGACCACAACGCCACCGGAGACGTCCGGTACGATTCCTCCAGGAGGACTAGTCGAATGGAAATGAGTGAAACAATGAGAATGGAAAAGAACAGTTTATTTTGTGACTTAGAATGGAACTTTTATACTTTGAATCATTGCCTTGTACTTAAATAGGCAAGTGATGAGTTGTATAAGGTGTAAAGCACTTTGGTTTATACAAGCAATGTATATTTGTGAATAGTTCCGCATAATGTATATTTGATATCCCTCGTGAATGCTAATGTGTTGAGATTCACAGGAGTAAGTATGCAACACGACTTGGTATGATCTCGGATTAGTTCTAACCTCGGGCTCGGGTCGTGTCATACTTATTGTATGGTATCAAACCGAAGTGAATGAGTTAATCAAACTTTAAAATCCTTAGCAATGTAAGGACACGGTAAGAAAACGAGATGATGAATCCAATCCTACTTTTGGATTTGTGTTGTGACTTATTGCTTTCACTAAATGTGATTTGCTTACAGTATATGTGATGTATGTGATGGAAGTATACCGATGTGTCTCTTAACTTCCTGTGTTGTTTTCAGAATGGTATCTGGCTCAGGGAGCGGAGGCAATGGGAATGATAATCCTGATTATGTGCCTAGTGAGAATGAAGGTCCTACACCTACACCTCCTACTAGCGATGCTAAATTCAATGCTATCTTAGAATAGTTAGCAAGGAGCCATGAAGCTCAATTGAATATGCAAACACAGCAAATGAATATGCAAGCACAAATTGCTGCAATGTTACAAGTGCAAACTCAGATGCGGGCCCATATTCAGACTCCACAGACACCACCAGTTCAGCCACCACCTAATGTGGGGACTCAGGTGGTAGTGCAGACCAAGGAGAAGGATTCTAATGTTCTTTATGAACAATTTAGGAAGCGAGGAGCCACTGAGTTTCAGAATAAAGAAGATGCCTTAGTAGCTGATGAATGGATACAACACATAGAAGATGTGTTTGATACTATTGTGTGTACTCCAAAGTAGAAGGTATTACTTGCTTCTTCTATGCTATGTGATGTAGCTAAGGATTGGTGGAAATGTTTGAAAGATACATTACTTGAAACACCTGCAGCTACTATTTGAGAAACTTTCGGAAAACAGTTTGAGAGGAATTTTGTGCAAGAGCATGTTAGACTAAAGAAAGAGTCAGAGTTTCTGAATTTGAAACAGGGACATATGACAGTGACAGTGTATGTGCATACATTTATCAAACTGTCTAAATATGCCATTGACTTGATTGATACAGAAGAAAAGAGAATCAAGAGGTTCATAAATGGTTTGAACCCAGCTTATAAGAAAATGGTCATGGCTGGACAGCAGCCTACACGCTTTGATGATGCAGTAGATAAAGCTTATACTGCTGAAGAAGTGCATAGAGAAGAACAAGAACAAGACACCACTACTAGTTTTAAAAGGAGTGGTACTCCTTGGATGAGAAAAGGAGGCAAATTCAAGAACAACAAGAAGCAGAAATTTGTTGCTAAAGCTGAAGTCAGACCAGTTTGTGGGACATGTGGAAAAGCTCACAAAACTGAAGCTTGTTGGAGAAACACTAGGGCATGTTTATCGTGTGGTTCCATGGAACACAAAATGGCCAATGTCCCAGAATGAGAAGAGAGAATCTAGCTCCGCAGCAACAGCCTCCTTACAGACAGGCAGTATTTCCTACTCCTCCACAGCAGCAACGTCAATGGCAACAATGTTAGAGACAACAGCAACCTAGGCAACAACCACAGAAAATTAAGCCTCAGGTTGTAGGACAAGTCTATGCTGCGAATAGAGAACAAGCTGAAGCTGCCACTAATGTGGTGGAAGGTATAATTTATGTTGATCATAGACCTGCAGTTGCATTGTTTGACCCGGGGTCTACTCATTCATTTATTGCACCTCCATTTGTTCGTGATATGCAAAAACAGATTGAACAATTATCATATGATTTTACTGTTACAACACCATTGAGACGGAAAGTAGTATGTGAACTATATATACCCCAATGTAGTGTTAAAATTGGTGAGGTGTCAATGCCAGCAGATTTAGTAGTGTTGGCCATGAATGATTTTGATTTAATTTTTGGTATGGATTGGCTTTTAAAGTATAGAGCTTGTTTGGATTGTTTCCGCAAGACTATTACTTTTAAAGGGGATGAAGCCGATGCCAGTGTGTTCTTTGAGGGAACACGGACAGAGTTTAAGACAAGGCTTGTTTCAGCAATAAAGGCTGAAAGATTGATGCAAAGTGGTTGTGAATGCTACATCGCATTCATCACCGAAAAGAAGCCAATGAAGGAATTATGAAACATCCCTGTAGTCTGTGAATTTCCATATGTGTTTCCAAAAGAAGTGTCAGATCTACCTCCAGCAAGGGAAGTGGACTTTACTATAGAGCTTGTGCCGGGTACCGCACCTATATCTCAGGCACCGTATAGAATGGCACCCTCTGAATTGCATGAGCTGAAGAAACAAATACAGGATTTGCTCGATAAATGTTTTATTAAACCTAGTGTGTCACCATGGGGAGCACCTGTATTGTTTGTGAAAAAGAAAGATGGCACCCTACGTATGTGTATTGATTATAGGCAACTGAATCAGATAACTATCAAGAACAAATATCCATTGCCTAGGATTGATGAGTTGTTTGATCAACTCCAGGGTGCAGCATATTTTTCTAAGATTGATCTTCGATCTGGTTATCACCAGATTCGTGTCAGAGATCAAGATGTGCAAAAGACAACATTCAGGACCCGATATGGACATTATGAGTTTCTAGTTATGCATTTTGGATTAACGAATGCACCTGCAGTGTTTATGGTTTTGATGAACAGAATATTTGTTGCTTATTTAGACCAGTTTGTTGTGGTCTTCATTGATGACATCCTGGTATATTGAAAGTCAGAACAAGAACATGCACACCATCTAAGAACAGCATTGCAATTATTGAGAGACAATCAGCTGTTTGCAAAGCTAGAAAAGTGTGATTTCTGGTTGCAGCAGGTGACATTTTTAGGTCATATCATTACTAAAGAAGGATTAACAGTGGATCTAGCTAAGATTGAAGTCATTACTAATTGGCAAAGTCCGAAGAATGTTCCTGACGTGAGGAGTTTCTTGGGATTGGCTGGATATTATAGAAGATTTGTGAAAGACTTCTCTAGAATTGCAGCACCATTGACAAAACTGACTCGAAAGAACATTTCATTTTATGGAATGATGAATGTGAGTCCAGTTTTCAAACATTGAAACAGAGATTAGTCTCAGCCCCAATCTTGTCATTACTTGATGGAAGTGGAGGATTTGTAATCTATTCTGATGCTTCCGGTATAGGTTTGGGATGTGTATTGATGCAAAATGGCAAGGTTATTGCCTATGGTTCGCGTCAGTTGAAAGAACATGAGAAGAATTATGCTACTCATGATTTAGAGCTAGCGGCTATTGTATTTGCTTTGAAGCAATGTAGGCATTATCTGTATGGAGAGGTTTTTGAAGTTCATTCTAATCACAGAAGCCTTCAGTATTTGTTCACTAAAAAGGACATAAATTTAAGGCAACACCGTTTGTTAGAGCTGATCAAAGATTATGATTTTCCATTCACCTATGTACCTGACAAAGGTAATGCAGTAGTTGAGGCCTTGAGTCGAAAGTCTGCTCATATGGAAGCAATGGAGCATGGGTGAAATTTGATTGAAGAAGTCAGAGATTTGGATGTGTCTATTGAATTGGTGGACAATAGCATTATGTTTGCAGCAATGTCAGTGTTTGAGCCAATTCTTATCAAGTAAATCAAGGAAAAACAACTCCAAGATCCTGAATTGGTGAAAATCAAGGAGAACATTGCAGCTAGACCAGATTTTGTGTTGGTTGACGGAGTTCTCTATTTCAGAGATAGATTGTGTGTGCCAGCACAAGAGGATATGAAACATGCAGTAATGTTTGAAGCTCATCACACTCGCTACTCTATGGATCTAGGAAGTACTAAAATGTATAGAAATCTCAAAGACATGTTTTGGTGGAATAACATGAAGCGGGAGATAGCAGGTTATGTATCTTCGTGCTTGACCTGTCAGCGTGTGAAATTTGAGCATAGAAAACCACCTGGATTACTTCATCCTTTACATATTCCTAGATGGAAGTGGGAACACTTGATTATGGAATTTGTATCTGGTTTACCAATGACCAGAAGACATCATGATACAGTATGGGTGATTGTAGATCGTCTAACAAAGTCTGCACATTTTCTTCCATTCAGAAAGGATATGGGATTCAGTGAAATGTCCAAGTTGTTTGTGAAAGAAGTTACTAGATTGCATGGAACACCAGTTTCGATTGTATCAGATCGGGACAGTCGGTTTCTTTCCACATTTTGGCAATCATTTCAGAATGCAATGGGTACTAGACTCCGATTTAGTACTGCATATCATCCATAGATAGATGGGCAGTCGGAAAGAACAATTCAGACATTGGAAGATTTGCTTCGTGCCAGTGTTATGGATTTTGGGAGTGATTGGGATGAACATCTTGCGTTGTGTGAATTTGCATACAACAACAGTTATCACTCCAGCATTGAAATGACACCGTTTGAAACATTATATGGTCGAAGATGTAGGACTCTAGTTAGCTGGGAAGAAGTTGGAACAAGGAGTTTCCATGATCCTACTATCATTACATAAACAGCTGAAAGAGTCCAGAAAGTGCAGGACAGATTGAAGGTAGCCCGATCAAGGCAAAAGAGTTATGCTGACAATCGTCGACGTGATTTGGAGTTTGCAGTTGATGATTGGGTATTTTTGAAAACTTCTCCAATGAAAGGTACAATCCGATTTGGGCAGAAAGGAAAGCTTTCACCAAGATATATAGGACCTTTCAAGATTAAGAGTAGAATTGGAGATGTGGCTTATCGTCTAAAGCATCCATTGCACCTCTCTGGTATCCATAATGTATTTCATGTATCTATGCTTCGAAAGTATGTGACAGATCCTACACACATCATTAACTATGATGCAATTCAAATTCAACTGAACACCACATATGTTGAGAAACTAATTCAAATTATTGATACCAAGGAGCAAGTTCTACGTACAAGGACGATAAAATGGGATAAAGTCCTTTGGGAGCATTGTGAACCCAATGAAGCCACATGGAAATTAGAAGAACAAATGGCTCGAAAGTATCTAGAGCTATTCGTTCAGGTAAGTGATTTATTGAATTTTTTTAATATGTTTTCTTTGGTTATGTTTCATTCGGAGGACCGAATGATTCTAAAAGTTTAGGAGAATGTTACACTCCAACCCGAGTTAATCAAGATTAACTCTAATTAATCGAGATTAACATGGTTTAAACATGATTAAGCAACTTAATAGTGATTAATGACTAAGATGGATCAAATTAATTGTGAATGAATGAATTAAACAAAATGAACAAGTTTGGAGGAGATTGATTGAATCGAGTTCAATTTAGACTCACATTGGTGATAGAAGGACTTTTCCGTAAATACGAAATTTAGTGTATTTCGTCGGATACGGTAAAACTTGATACCATTGTGTCTATCTTGATGAGTGCAACGACTTTCATAATATATTTTCATTTGGCTTAACATAAAGCGAATGGGTCTTGAATTGATAAACTAGAATTAAGCTTAATGTAGGGGATGCATATGCAAAATAAATATGTTATGTGTCAAAACCCCAAGTTGCATGTCATAACTGGTGATTCATCCCAGCACATCCCAGGAAGTTTGAGTAAAACAAAAAGGATAACTTAGCTGCTTCTTCTTCTTCGTATCAAGTGTTGAATCAAGGAGTTTTCAAGTGATTTCCAAGAGCTTTCATCATCTTCTTCATCATTCATCAAGTGGGTTTTCGTATAAGTTGGTGGTTTTTTATTTCAAAACTCAAAGAACAAAGGGGTTTGTGTTAGCTTCATTTCAAAGGCAAGTATAAGCACTTATGATTATATGTAGTGTGTGAGAGTTCATCATATTCTTCGTGATTGAATAAGTAGTTATAGAGACAAACTCATACATGAAGGAATTGATGTGAGTCATGAATTGATTAAAATGACGTATATGATGGAATAGAAGTGGTTTCTTAATGAATGAATGAGATTGAGTAGGGAACAGGAGGTTCCAAGTTTTGTTGCAGGTTATGGATTGAAAGAAATAGAATTCTGAAATGAATTCTGCATCAGATTTGTATGTAGCTCGGTCGACCGGCCAAACGTGGATTTGCTCTTTGGAAATCTAAGCAAAACACTGTTCATGCATTTCACTTACAACTGCCGGTCAACCGGCTGATGACTCGGTCGACCTGGCCTTTGCAGGACGACCAAACTCCCAGTTGACGGGGTCGACCAGCCAATGCCTCGGTCGACCGGGTCTTTTGAGAAAATATGGAATCTTTTAAGATTTTGGATAGATTTTCACATGTTGTTTCGAGACTAATTAGACTGTAATCAATGGATACTGAGGGTATTATAAGCTCCATAAACTATTGTCTTTGGATTGATATCCAAAGTAAAGTAAATTATATGTGAATAAAAAGGAAATTAAAGTTATTCATAGTTCAAGGATAACGTCCAAACCTAATTTGTAATGCATTCCTGGATTGTACGAAATAAACACTATTTCAGAATTTTCAAGGATAAAGCCTATTGAATGTTTCAAGGCTGTTTATGTTCTTTATACCTCCATTGGTGTTCATTCCAGGGACTTTCATGTACAACATCCACCTATATTGTAATGTTCATCGAGAATAACACGTACATTGAACAACTGGGATTACACTTGAATGGATGGTATTAATTACTTATTTAATTGTTTATGGAATTGTATCCGTTAAATGAAATGAAATGAATCTTTTTTGAGGCTTGGGTAATGAATGGTGCGCCCTTCCGCCCTATGCCAAAGAGAATAAGGATACCAATGAATTGATAATTGAATTAATCAGTGAGCTTGGCACTACATGGTGATTTCTATAAGCTCTTTGAGCTGATCTGCTGCAGTAGATTATTTGGGGGCGTTCCGGAGTTCCGTGGTGATATCAGTAGTCCCTGGCCCGGGCTCTGATAAGTCCCACAATAAATGAATCCTTCCGTATGGAAGAGTGAATCCTCTCCTTTGAGGGAGATGGAAATGGAATTGAATTGAAATGGAAATGCTATTGTAGGTTGCCAAATAAAAAGATTCTTATTGATTATGAGTTGGATTTGGAATTAAATCGGTCTAACAAGAAATGAAATGAATTGAATGTATCTTTAGCATGTTTAATCATGTAATTGTTTATACATTGCTGAATTGTGAAATTCATAGTGTTATTGATGGCATTACAGGCACAGTTGCCCATGCCGGTCCTTCTGAGACCACAGCGCCACCGGAGACGTCCGGTACGATTCCTCCAGGAGGACTAGTCGAATGGAAATGAGTGAAACAATGAGAATGGAAAAGAACAGTTTATTTTGTGACTTAGAATGAAACTTTTATACTTTGAATCATTGCCTTGTACTTAAATAGGCAAGTGATGAGTTGTATAAAGTGTAAAGCACTTTGGTTTATACAAGCAATGTATATTTGTGAATAGTTCCGCATAATGTATATTTGATATCCCTTGTGAATGTTAATGTGTTGAGATTCACAGGAGTAAGTATGCAACACGACTTGGTATGATCTCGGATTAGTTCTAACCTCGGGCTCGGGTCGTGTCAACAGGCCACACTGGACATGGTTTTATTTGGATCCCTGGAACTATTCCCCTGCTCTCATCTTCAACTTTAATTTTCTGTAAATCAAGTTACATGTAATTGAATATGAGAAAGAACAATGTAACTAGGGCAGCTCAGGTTATCCAAAGTCACAGACTTGCATTTACGTGTTTCTGAGCTACTTGCATTCATGAAGATCCAAATATGTTATTTTATGGAAAAAGAATAAGACATAATGTTCTCGTAACACACCCACCACCCCCCACCCCCGGAAACCACCACCCCCTGTTAATTTTTTTTGCTTGCCTTCTCTTGGCACTGTGGAGACGTGAGACATGACACAGCACACAGTTGCACTAGCCACTAGCTTAAATGCTCACTCACAATTTGCCTGAACACAAGACAAACTGCAGTAATTGTCAGATAATGATTTATGCAATTTCAGTTTATTAATCACATCAATAACTGTACCATGATGCGTTTTGCCTATACATGTGTTATTAGTATTGTGTACTTTATGGTGGGATTAGGATTGTGTACTTTCTGGTTAGGATCATGGTAGATCCAGTGGTTAGCATCATGGTAGTCTGAGGTGATATGACATTAACAGCTTGTGTCATGCTAGTCTGAGGTGTGGCCACAATAAGGGAAGGAACCATGTGAGATGAGAGCTCCAGAGATTTGATTGACCGGGTCTTACCGCCAAGTTGCAAATTCTTCCGTGATCGGGAGCTCAATCAAGTGTTGAGACTCGCAAGCATGATTATTCTCATCGGCAGTGTTGGGACTTGAGAAATAAGGATGGGTTGTGAGAATCTGATGAAATGATTAGTTTTTCAGCTACGCATAGGTGCTGTATGCTTGCATCGATGCTTATTATATTCGAGGATGTTTAATCGATTTTAGGTTTGCTGGAATTAATTGGTGTGGCCATATGTTTATTTTTCATTGTAATTTTGAAAGTGGGTCTCATTATTAAAAAAAAAAAAAAAAAGTGGGTCTTGGGTTGTTTTGGGCACAGGCATAGGCTGTAGTTCATCCATTTCTTGCTTAGCTGATTCCAGGCATTTTCTCTTTTTGACTACTTGCTGTATAGACTGCAAAATGCGTTGTTTGTTAGCATGTGAGAGAGTTTTGTCTACTTACTGAATAGATTGATGGTTTGCATCATTACTCAATATGATTGGTTTGTGTATAAAATGCAGTTTTCTTATGGTGTTCTGATTTTTTTTATTTTAATCCTAAATTTGTAACGATCATATCTGTGAATCATTTGGAATCCATGTGACTTGTTAATGACCGTTGCATACATTTTTAAGTATTGAATGTGGTCGTGTTCGTTTAATTGATTTGAACCTTTATAGATAGTCTTCCTTTCCCAATTAATGTTAAAATGATGAAGAGAAAGAGAATATGTTATCTGTCACTTGGAAACCTTTCACTTAGCTGGACCTGGGCACCATCATGGACTGGCATTTGAAAAGTGAAAGGGTTTATAAAAGAAAAAGGAGATCTGATAACTGGAGTTCTGTTTATATATTGAAATGTAGTGTAAAACAAATGATTGATAAAATTCATGGTTTACGGAGTTGTTTTCACTTTTATTATTGATGGAATGCATGTGCTAGTCATGGTGGAACTCCTGCAGTTTCACCCAGATGATTTTTCTTTTCTTCTTTTTCGGATTGAAAATCTCTTCATAAAAAAATGTGTAATTTATGATCTATGGATCTGAATATGAACATTAATTACTGGACAGAGATTCTTAACTCATGCAATGCATGGGTGGCAATCATACTGTTTGCCTCGATCAGTTCTCCTCAGTTGTGTTGTTTGTACATTGTATTTATCCTTTTCTGTAAGAACCATTTCTTCAAATTTTGTTGATAGGTATGGACATTTCAAATATTAGAGAGGTCTAGGATGTATTTCACCTAGAAGCCAAATTGATATGAATTGACTGCTATTTACCTATCCACATCCCTGTATTTCACCTACAAAACTCCTCGTGTCATGTGTCATAGCAGTGTTAATGAAGATTGGAAAAGTTTCATACTGTTAAGGCTTCACATTTCACAAGCAACTCCTGGTTCCAAACTAAATTGTCACGGAGCAGTGCCATTGCTAATTAAGGTCATCAATTGCTAATGCAAATCACTGAGTTTTTACTCCAGTTTTATGCGCGAAATGCTTTGACTTCTCTACACTCTTCTCTAATAACGATAATCCATATGAACTGCAATCTTGCAGAAATGAATCACATGTGAACTTGACACGACCCGAGCCCGAGATTAGCAATAATCCGAGTTAACCCCGAGTCGTGCTGCATAATTACTCCTGTGAATCTCAACGCATTAAAATTCACAAAGGATAACAATATACATTATGCGGAAATATTCACAAATATACATTGCTGGTATCACACAAAAGTTCTTTACACTATATACAAAATTCATCACTTGCATATTTAAATACAATGCAAGGATCAAAAGTATAAAAGTTCGATTCTCAGACTTTTTCTATCATTTAAACTAGTTCAACACATCTATTCATTCAAACACTATAGACTCAATCCCTTCATGTGAATCATTCCATATCAGGTGTCTACATCTACTTTTCTTACTTTATATGAGCAATACATCACTTCAATCATGACTAATTGTTATACGTGCCTTGTTGCTGTGAGTCAACACCAAAGCCTTTGTTCCGAGCTCAATCTTCATGTCATACATACCACAACCCTTCTATTCAGTCATAAGAATCATCCATATCATTTTACCACATGATTCATGAATGTTTTTCTTTCCTAAATTATATGAAAACTACATCAAACAACACTCAATTAGTCATAAAAGTTTATACTTGCCTTTTTGCTGTGCTTGTGCTTGAACACAAAATTCTTTTGTTTCAGCCTTTCTTTGAGTCAAACTCACCAACTTCTAAGAAAACCAACAACCCACTTGATGGAGGAGATGATGGGGAAGATGAATTCTCTTTTCCTAGCAACTCCACTTGAAAACTTCTTGCTTTCACAACTTGATAGCAAGAAACGAAGAAACAGTAACTACGTTACTGTGTGCTCAATGTTGCTGGGAATGAAGACACTTCACATCATGCAACATAAGCACTTGACACCTAACATAAGGATTTTGCCTATTAACCCACATATAATGCATATTTATAATTCAAGGCAATTCAAAACCCATTTGATTCATATTAAGTCAAACAAAAATGTATATATTATGAAAGGTGTTGTACTCATCGAGATACATACGATGGTATCAAATTTCACCTCATTCAACGAAATACGTATAATTTCGTATGTATGAAAAAGCCTTTAATATCACTACATTGAGTCTAAATCCAACTCAATTAAGCCAATCTCTTCCAAATTTGGTCATTATATATACGTAATTCATTCCTTTAAGACTAATTTGATCCATATCACTCACTAATCACCGTTAAGGTGACTAATCACGTTTAAACCATGTTAATCTCGATTACTTAACGTTAATCTTGATTAACTCGGGTTGAGGTGTAACAGAACTACCTATGATACTCCGTACTCTTTTACTCAACAGATGGATCAGATAACAAAATCCAGATTTTAATCCATGATCCAGTCAAATCTTGGGATTGTACCGCCACTATAGCATGCACTTCATTGTATTATGTATAAGGTAAGAAAATTTTTCATCAATTGTAGGTGAAACTGAACACCTTTACAGGTTGGCTCTGGTAATATGGTTAAGCAATGCTTGAAATGTTGAATGATGTAATGGTCTCTTGTTTGGGACATGGCATTAAAAACATAGTATGATTTATTGGAAGGCTTAAGAAAATTTGACACTTGATATTTCTAAAAGTGGTCCACGGTTGGAGTATGATAAATAAGAGTATCATTTCAGGATGTGTTCAGAAAAATGAGTTATCTATGTTATTGACTTCCCTTTTTTGGTTAGATATACCAAAATTTCCCTTTGCTTGGGATATCTTGACCTTGCTTGGAGTGAGGTTGGCGTTTCAACATTGGACATCCATCTATCTTTTTGTTTTTTTGTTTTTTTGTTTTTTTGTTTTTTTAACAGATGAATTGTGCAACCTGCAACTCTTCACCCTATAGCCTCAGACAGGTGAACCTGATGTGAAGAACACCAAAAGTGGATCCTATTACATTGCCCCAAATGAAATGCTTTGAGACTTGTAGGTTATTATCATTTATCACTCTATCTATTAGGTACGCGAAGATTTTCTGAGTTCATGCATTATTGCCCCCTGCTTTAAGAATGGGGCTATAATCTATATGCTTTTATATCAAGAGCAAAGGTCAAAAGCTAATTTTAATTTGGATTATGTTTGGGTTGGGTAACTTTTTTTTTTTTTTTTTTTTTTTAAATTAGAACACTAACTAGAGAGTGCAATTTGGAACGATTTGATGGGCTAGTCACATTTGCATTTTTATATGGTTAGCTGTGGGTGGGAAATGAGTCCAAATCCTTGCTTCCCACCCTAGTTGACTGTTCACTGCCATTTGTTGTGATAATCAGGAGTGGAGATGAAAATGAGTGAGTTCTCGTTGGGTCTCCCTATTACTCATTGTCCTAAAGGTAATAGGGAGCCATACCCAACCTTCACCAGGTTATTGGACACCCAAAAACCGCCAAGTTGGATCTCTCCAAAAATCACATCCACTTTATCTTCGATAAAGCCCGAAGGGAAACTTAATGCTCACAATTTCCTGGCTTGGCTTCTTGTGACATAAGCAAAATGAAGAACCAAGAGAAACAAGTGCACCATGAGATTTTTATTCCAAACAATTTGCAAACCCAAACAGTTAATATATTCATGATATATATATATATATATATATATATATATATATATATATATTCAAACTTACTAATGGGATCCTCATAAATTCCCTCAAATGAAACGGAAATGAATAAGATCTACTAGATGAATCTATAAAAAAGACTCACCCTTAGATTGTCATAGGGCTTTTGGCACAATCATCATCTAATAATAATATAAACAACAGACTTCATTCCACCCTCCCTTCTTTCATGTCTCTACAATAAGATTCTATCTTTGAATGAAGAGGGTCTTGGACAGTGGCACCCATTGAAGGTGTGTGGGGTCATTTCGTAATCGCAGATTTGTGCGGGACCACTCCCCGAATTCGGATTACCCTTAGTCTTGATGTTGTCCAAGCTCGGCAGTAGCACCATCTCGGGCGGAGTGCGGAGCCTGTCTCGGTGGCTATGTTCGCAAATGTCCACCTCGGTCTCGGCCTTAGTCCGATCTCGGCCTCCTGTCACTCAGCCATAAATGCAGTCATAAATGCGCTGCCATGACGGGGACGACGAACTGACAAATAGAGTGGGCGCTGGACCTAAATAAGTGGCACGCCTTATCTCAGGATCACATCCATAGGTGTAGGGAGATGGTCCGATGGGACGTTCCCTTTTTACCTACTTCCACTCAGGAGAGAAAGGTACATGCTGATGGGACTTTCATCTCCCCCTAAGGGTCCACTCCAACAAGACCTCCACGTCTATATAATGCATGGAGAAAAGCAACAGAAGGTACGCAATAGATCTCCCTCCCAGACTTCTCCTTCTCCATTTCTTTCAGTGATCATACTGACTTGAGCGTTGGAGTGCCTTCGGCTGCCTACAGCCAGGGGCTCTGACTTATATCATCATCTTTCAGGTCATCGGAGGCCCGATCCTTTTCCCCCATCTTCTCCAGATCATCAAACCGAGAGCTTAACCCTCTCTTAATCAAGTCCGTAATTTTTAGGCACTTACAGTTGGCACCGTCTGTGGGGATAGGATCTTTACAAAAACCAGACCTTCAAAAGCCATGCCTCCAAAAACCAGATATGGCGGTGAGGGATCGTCAAAGTCCCGAAGAGCGTCGTCTTTTCCTCCACCGGAACACCCCCCATTTCCGCCATTTTTGCAACCAGAGTCGCAGCCTCAGCCGCCTCGGCCGGTACCTTCAGTGTTGCCCACGGGCGCTCGCTCTACTCTCCTCCCCCCTCTAAGTTCGGCAGAGGCTCCTCCCGTCCCGCAGGACCTACCAGGGATTCCCCGCTAGAGAAAGTCCAGAGGGAAATCCGGTCCCGTGTACACGGAGGGCGTTGTCCAGTCAGATTCCTCATCTCAACCAACAACAACACTCCCCCGGCGTAACGACCACCATGAGGCTCCTCCCCTCCGAGATGATCAGTCACCCAGGGGCTCGCAGCAGAATGCCTCCTTGACGGATCCTTGACGACGAGGCAAAACTCCTATCCGGGCAAAATCCCATCTACCCGAGATCAGAGCAAGAACTATTCTTACCATAAGCAGCGCGGGCACATGACTGAGGACTGCATGGCCCTGAAGCCACACCTCGAAAAGCTCGTCAGGGATGGACACCTTCGGGAATATGTCAAAGATGGAGAAAGGATCAACCAGGCTCAGCAGCGCGCCCCACCGCTTCCACCCAGTGAGGACCAGGACAACGACGGGCCAGTGGGAGTCATCAATGTTATTCACCTGGCCCCCACTCCCAATAGAGGAACTCACCAAGCTCGGTCAGAGGCCAGGAGGGCTGCCCATGGAAAACAGGTGATGACGGCCGAACTGGAGCCTATACCAAAGAAAGCTAAGAGGGGGAAGCCTAAGATCTGGTTCTCGGACGAGGACTTAGAAGGGGTCCATCTCCCCCACAATGACGCACTCACCCTCACCTTAAGGCTGAACAATTACACCGTGAAGCGTGTCCTCATAGATCCAGGGAGCTCGTCCGAGATCCTCTACTTCAGCTGCTTCAAAGAGCTCGGCCTGACCGAGTCTGATCTACAGGAAGCCCGCGTCCCCTTAATTGGCTTCAGCGCCAAGCCAGTGTACCCCAAGGGGAGAATCTCGCTTGTAGTCAGAGTAGGGGGCACCACGAGGATGGCCGACTTTATGGTAGTAGACGCGCCATCGCCTTACAATGTAATAATGGGACGGAGTTGGCTGCATGCCATGGAGGCAGTACCCTCCACCCTTCATCAGAAACTCAAGTTTCCACTAGAAGGGGCCGAAGGGGTGTTCGAGATAGTGATCGTGCGGGGAGATCAGCAGATGGCCCGGTAATGCCTCACGGCCATAGCACCTGGCGAGACAGAGCCGCAGCAAGTGCATATGACCGAGTTCGAAGTCGAGCTGGAGGACGTCGGTCGGTCAGCAGAGCAGAAGAGCATAGAGGAGCTCACCGAGGTGAGGATCAATGCTGATGACCCCGGGCGATATTTCTTGCTGGGAAGCCAGCTCCCCGACGACGAGAGATCCGAACTGCTCGACTTCCAGCTGCAGAACAAGGACGTCTTCGCCTGGACTCCGTATGAGATGCCCGGGGTCAACCCCGAAGTCATGTGCCACAGGCTAAACGTAGATCCCGGACGCAAGCCCATAGTGCAGAAGGCCCGCAGAACAGGGGTCCCGCAAACAAAGGCTATCATCGAAGAAGTAGATAAGCTCCTCGAGGCCGGGGCAATCCGCGAGGTGCATTACCCGAAGTGGCTAGCGAACACAGTAGTGGTGAAGAAGAAGGATGGCAAATGGAGGGTCTGCGTGGACTTCACCGACCTCAACAAAGCCTGCCCCAAGGACAGCTTCCCCCTCCCGAAGATCGACCGGATGATCGATGCCACCTCGGGACATGATAGGATGAGCTTCCTCGACGCCTACCGAGGTTACCACCAAATTCCCATGCACGAGCCTGATGAGGAGAAAACGGCGTTCATAACACCCCGAGGCATCTATTGCTATAAAGTGATGCCTTTGGGTTAAAGAATGCCGATGCGACATACGAGAGGCTGGTCACAAAGATGTTTCACGCCCAGCTCGGGAAGACAGTGGAGGTCTACATCAATGACATGGTGGTTAAGTCCAAGAAGTCGCAGGACCATTTGGCAGACCTGCGTCAGGTGTTCACCATCCTTAAACAGTTCCAGCTCAAGCTAAAATACTTCAAGTGTGCGTTCGGCGTCAGATCTGGAAAATTCTTAGGGAGCTTGGTAACAAGGAGAGGGATCGAAGCTAATTCAGAACAGATATCGGCTATCCGGGCGATTCAGAGCCCGGCCTCGACCAAGCACGTCCAAAGGCTCACAGGGATGGCTACTGCGCTCAACCGCTTCGTCAGCCGAGCTTCAGACAAATGTTGCCCCTTCTTCCAACTCTTGAAAAAGAGCTCCAAGTTCCCTGAGTGTGACCAAGCGCTGGAAAAACTCAAGGAGTACCTTTCCTCGCCACCACTGCTGTCCACTCCGTCACAAGGCGACCTCATTTACCTCTATCTAGCAGTCTCAGACCACGCAGTGAGCTAGGTGTTAGTCAAAGAAGACGGGAAGCAACAGCAGCCCATTTACTACACCAGCAAAATCATGCTCGACGCCGAGACCAGGTATCTTCCACTCGAGAAGCTGGCGTTGGCACTCGTCAGTGCCTCCCGCAAACTCTCCCACTACTTCCAGACATATACAGTGGTCGTTGTCATAGAGTTCCCACTCAAGTCCCTTTTTCGAAAGGCGGATTTCTTCGGAAGAATCTCCCAATGGGCCGTCGAACTGGGGAAATTCGATATCCAATATCAACCCAGAACGACAATCAACGCACAAGTCCTGGCTGACTTCATCGTCGAGTTCACTTCTCCTAGTTCGGCACCGACCTTTCTCGATACCGAACTGGGGGGCAGCAGGGGCAGTGGAGGATCAGAGACCGAGACGGAGGATGACCGATCTTGGGACTAGTTCCTTAAGTCGGCCTGGAAGGTCTTTGTGGACGGATCCTCCACATCCAGAAGGGTCGGCACTGGCATAGTCCTTGTCGCGACCCCGGAACGGATCCCCGGGCCCGCGACGCGATTGATGATGTTTATGCTTAATGGTTCATTATTTTCCCACAGGTTCCCGCGGTGAGGATTCCCAAAGACACGCGGAATCTGACTCACACGTACACGATTGCGGAAGCGTGTAGCAAAACACATCACGATAAGCACAATCAAATCTTTAAGTGCTATAACATTTAATAACAAGACATAGCATTAAAGAAAAGAGTTATCATGGCATTCCCAAACATAGTTCAAGTTATAAGTTTAACACGAAAGTGAGTTAAGTTTAGTACAGCCCATAAGAGACCAATAAAGGTCAATACAATCTCAAAATAACCAAAAGAAACCCCAAGACTAAAGGTGACGAAACTCGAGAACCAGACCGACATCTAAATGACATCGTTGGGCTGCCACTCTCTCACGGGAGTTGGCTCACAAGCCTCCTCCTGACGCTCCTCCTCAAAGGCAACGTCTCCTGCACCTGGGCACCAATAAACAAGGGTCAAACACGACGGTTTGGCAGGTAATCAATGTAGGCATGAACATGAACAATAACATTTAGAGAAAACATGTAAGCAAATCTTTGGTATGAAGTACTATCAAAGGTGAGATACATTTTTAAGAATACGAACAAAGCTGAGATACCAAAACAAACTAGCATGAGTACATAATATATAATGAATAGTTACAATCCACAAAGAGCTCATCCTTTCTCTATCATTTATATAATGAAAAGAGCAAGCACGCACGACAAGCACGATATACATAATATAAGCACGACACGATTTCCCGCAAAGACGGGAATTCCGGCTGCGGAACCGGACACGCACGATGTGTAATAAATACACGACCAGTCTGCAGACAGTCCACATGTTTAGAGATCCCCAGACAGCGGATCAAGCCGAAAGGGCAGTCTAAGCTCAATGGTGTTCACCTAATTCATGAATGCACAAAACACGCGAAGCACGATCAAAGCACGTCGAGATAGAAAAGGGGGAAATCACTTATCAAAACACGACGAGCACGACTAGCACGGGCATAATAATTATGCATAACACGCTTAGGAAGAGATCCCCTTTTCTCTTGAAACAAAACTCCAAAACAAGCTTGTACTAACACTTCAAAACAAGTTCACGATGATATTCATTATATCAAAACTAAAGCACGAACACAAGGCTTATCAAGCACACGTAATGACCTTTGATTGATCCTTGTGCAATTGAGACCCAAGTGTTGGAAGTTTAGAAAGGAATTGGTGCCCCGGAAGTTCGAAGGCATCTTGGGTTTCAAGTACACAATATCAGGCTAGAGGTCACTTAACACGTTCTAGTTTTTCATCCTTGCAAAACTCTTCAAAATACTCAAGCACTGAATTTCGGTCACCTCGCGGTCAGGTGTCGGCTAGCCGAACTGGGACATGGCGGCTAGCCGCAAGGTGACCGCTGGAAAGCAAATCGAACTTAGCTCTCGGGAAAAGGAACCGCATTGCCCGGTTGGCTTGCGGTTACCCGCGAGTGGGACTGGCGGTGCTGACCGCGGAGCTGACCGTGAATCACAAACAAAATGCCAGCTTCTGGAGAAGGAACCGCAGTCCACGGTTGGCTTGCGGTTAACCGCGAGTGAGACTGGCGGTTAGCCGTGAGCTGACCGTGGTGCTGACCGCTGATCCCAGATGAAAATGCTAGCTTCTGGAAAAGTAACCGCTGAGTTCGGTCAGCCTGCGGTTAGCCGCAGTGGACACAGGCGGCTAGCCGCGAGTTGACCGCGGAGCTGACCGCCAATGCACGGGTGTGCGGTTCAGTGCAGATTTTCACATTTTTCCTTCCTCCTTTCCATTCATTCTCATTCCTCTTGTATTCCCTGAGCATATAGGCTCTTCAAGGGTAAAACACACATCCAAAACCAACAAAACACAATCATGAAGCTTGTAAACACATTCATATGCAAAGTTTCCAAAACAACAATGTAGCTTAAAATAACATGCATAATGATCCTATAGAGATTACTTGCCTTGCCCAAATGCTAAAAATACTCCTCCAAGCACTTCACTCAAGCTATCAAGCACTACAAGAAAAACCCAAGAGAAAACACACAAACTCACTCAAAAATGGAAACAAAGAACCCATTTTAACAAAAGGGTTTGTGAATAAGAAAAACACAATCTTAAGGAGCTAAAAAGACTTTATGGAAAACATGGCTTGAAGCTCTTACCTAGAGAAAGTCAAACAAGAGAGATGGAAGAGAATGGAGAGCTTTCCCAACTTGAAACCTTAAGAAAATTGTATCAATGGAGAGCTTGCAAGGAGATGAAGAAAATGGTAGTCTTAGAATCTTCTTTGGAGCTCTCTAGCTAGATCAAACAAGATGGGGAAGATGGAGAGAAAAAGAGACTCTTCCTTGCCCTAGGTTAGGCAGTTGCAGGATTTTGGTAAAGTGAATGGGAAGAGAGGGAAAAGGCATTAAGTGATGACCCAAAGGGCCCCATTTGGCTTGAACTTGAACTGACTAAAACATGGTCTTGTGGGCCTCGGATGACTTCGACGAAGAAGGATAAAACGATCGTCGAAATATCTAGTTTCCAAAAAGTATAATTTTGACATGATTTTGAGATCTCGAAAATTGTGTCCAGATTTGTGCAAGAAAGACAACTTTACCCTCTTTGGGCCAAAACATAGGTTTTTGGGCTTCAAACATGAATGTGCTTAAAACGAAAGTTGCAACATGTCGAAACATCATTCAAATGAAAACAAAATCACACTCACACGGAAATCGATACGATCTTCCCAAGCTTACACGTGCACTCAGGCCTTCCTGAGTGTGTCTAATTAATACTGAACGTTCTCAAAATTCCCAAAGCTATGTCCAAGACTAAAACTAATTACTTATAACCCAACAACAACTAAGCTCACTTAGGACTAAACACATACTACTCGCACACTAATCGACTTGGTCTGGGTCGGGGTCTAACATCCTCCACCCCTTAGGATATTTGGTCCACCAAATAAATCAAACAATTACCTCTGGTAAAAGCTGTGGATACTTCCTTTGCACTTGCTCTCTCAATTCCCAGGTGGCTTCCTCTGGCTCGTGATTTTCCCAAAGTACCTTGACCCAATGAATAGTCCGGTTTCTCAATTCTTGCTCTTTGGTGTCAATGATCTTGATCGGTCTTTCCACATACGAGGCTTCTTCCCGAATCTCTAAAGGTTCATGCTGTAGAATATGTGCAGGACTAGAGACATACTTCTTGAGCATAGAAACATGAAATATATTGTGCACCCCAGAGAATTCCGGCGGTAACGCAAGTCTATAAGCTACATCTCCAATCTTGCTCAAAATCTCATACGGACCAATAAACCTCCCGGACAACTTGCCCTTCTGTCCAAATCTCAAAGTCCCTCTAACTGGTGAGATCTTCAAAAACACCTTGTCACCCACTTGAAACTGCAATTCTCTTCTGCGAGTATCTGCGTAACTCTTCTGCCTACTACGGGCGATCTTCAACCGTTCCTGAATCAGCTTGACCTTGTCACTTGTCTCTCCAACTATCGTCGGTCCATGAAAACTACGCTCACCGACTTCTTCCCAGCAAACCGGAGTTCTGCATCTTCTACCATAGAGTGCCTCGAAAGGTGCCATACCGATGCTAGAGTGGTAACTATTGTTATAGGCAAATTCACAAAGCGGTAGGCATTCATCCCACTGAACCTTGAAATCCAATACACAAGCACGCAACATGTCTTCGAGAGTCTGTATCGTCCTTTCTGACTGACCATCGGTCTGAGGATGATAAGCTGTGCTGAACTGGAGCTTGGTACCCATCGACTCATGCAGAGTTTTCCAAAACTTTGAAACAAATCTACTGTCTCTATCTGAAGTAATGGAGACGGGTTGACCGTGCTTACTAACAATCTCATCAACAAATAACTTCGCAAGTGGTGCCATATGCATCATATTCCCGATCTTCATCGGAATGAAGTGAGCAGACTTTGTCAGACGATCTACAATGATCCAAATTGCATTATTTCCCTTCTTAGTATTAGGCAAACCGAAGACGAAATCCATGGTAATGTGTTCCCATTTCCACTCCGGAATTTCCAAAGGCTGTAACAAACCTGGAGGCTTCTGATGTTCTGCCTTGATCAACTGACAAGTTAGACAACGAGACACAAAAGCTGCTATCTCTCTCTTCATGTTGTTCCACCAAAATCTATTCTTCAAATTGTGGTACATCTTCGTGCTACCCGGATGCATAGAATATCGCGTGCTGTGAGCTTCATTCATTATCTCATTCTTCAAATCATCCACATTTGGCACACACAACCGGTCACGGAAATACAAGATTCCATTCACCATCTTGAAATCGGGGCGTTCTGCAATAACTTCTACTATCTTAGCCAAGTCTGGGTCTTGCAACTGATTTTCCTTAATCTTCTGGATGAAGGTAGGTTCTGAAACTGTCATATTCGCTAACATTGCACCCAATCTCAGGGTTTGTACCTCTACACCCAACTCTTCGAACTGCTGTAAGACACCCATTCCTCTCAAATTAGCCATAATCACTGACTTCCTACTCAAAGCATCTGCTACCACATTCATTTTGCCTGGATGATACTTGATTGGAAAGTCATAATCTTTGATATATTCCATCCACCTCCTCTGCCTCATGTTCAAATCCTTCTGAGAGAACAAATATTGCAAACTTCTGTGATCTGAATGGACCTCAAATTTCTCTCCGTAGAGGTAATGTCTCCACATCTTCAATGCGAAAACAACTGCTGCCAACTCCAAGTCGTGAGTCGCATAATTCTTCTCATGGTCCTTCAACTGCCTCGAGCCCTAGGCAATCACCTTGCCATCCTGCATCAATACACAACCCAGTCCCACATTCGAAGCATCTGTATAAACAATAAATCCGCCGTTGCTCGAGGGTAAAGTAAGGATTGGGGCTGTGGTTAACCTTCCTTTCAACTCTTGGAAACTGGTTTCACACTGATCAGTCCAAACCAATGGGACATTCTTCCGAGTCAATTTTGTCAACGGGGCTGCAATGGACGAAAAACCTTGGACAAATCTCCTGTAGTAGCCTGCTAACCCCAAAAATCTTCTAATTTCTGTCACACTGCTTGGCCTTGCCCAACTAACAACTGCTTCTATCTTGGCTGGGTCAACTGCTAAACCTTCTCTGGAGATGATGTGGCCTAGAAAAGCAACTTGCTCTAACCAGAATTCACACTTACTGAGTTTCGCATATAACTGGTTGTCTCTCAAGAGCTGCAACGCTGTCCTCAAATGTTCTTCATGCTCCTTCTTACTCTTAGAATATACCAGAACATCATCAATAAACACTACCGTGGAGTGATCCAAATAAGGCGCAAAGACCTTGTTCATCAAAGCCATAAAGACTGCGGGTGCATTTGTCAAACCAAAGGGCATCACTAAGAACTCATAGTGCCCATATCTTGTTCTAAAGGCTGTTTTCTGAACATCTGAGTCTCTAACTCTCAACTGATGGTACCCTGACCTCAAGTCTATCTTGGAAAAATAGGTTGCTCCTTGTAATTGATCAAACAATTAGTCTATCCTTGGCAAATGGTACTTGTTCTTCACAGTCACATGATTCAACTTCCTGTAGTCAATGCACATTCTCAAGCTTCCATCCTTCTTCTTCACAAATAACACCGGTGCTCCCCACGGCGAAACACTTGGCCTAATAATACCTTTGCTCAACAAATCCTGCGGTTGGAGCTTTAGCTCACCCATTTCTGCTGGAGCCATCCTATATGGTGCAATCGAGATCGGAGCTGTCCCTGGAAGGAGTTCAATTGTAAACTCAACTTCTCTAATTGGTGGTAAACCCGGGATTTCTTCTGGAAAAGCGTCCGGAAATTCACACACAATGGGGATGTCCTCCACCCGTTGGGACTGTTTATCCTCCGTGATAAACGCTATAAAGGCCTGGCACCCACTTTGAACTAATCTGCTTACCTTCAACACTGAAATAAACCCTGCCTGAGATTTTCTCCTGTTCCCTTGAAATATCAACTCTGCATGTGGTCCTTGGAATCTGAATGTGATGGTCTTACTAAAACAATCCATGGTGGCATGATATGCTTCTAACCAATCCATGCCTAAAATGACATCAAAATCATGCATGTCCAAAACTATGAGGTTGGCTGGTAGATTAACATCTCCTAACAACACTGTACAACTAGGGTAATGGTTTCTACACACAACTTGTTTCCCTACTGGAGTGGTCACTACCAGAATGTAATCCAATTCACTACATGGTGCATCAATCAACTTAGCAAAACTAGGAGATGCAAAGGAATGTGTGGATCCAGGATCAAACAAAATCTGGGCTTCTACCCCACAAACAAGAAGTTTACCTTCTACCACGTCTCCTGCAGCTTCAGCGTCTGCACGGTTGAGATAGTACAACCGTCCATGCATCTGTAGTCTGTTCGGTACTTGGTTCTGCCTTCCTTGGCCCTGTCTGTTCTGCTGTGGAGGACGAGCATTCTGATTCGGCACTGGTGGCCTAGCCTGTTGCTGCTGCTGAGGTGGTCTCATCTGATTCTGAACTGGTGCTTGATTCTGAGGAGCTACTTGCCTCTGCTGCTGGTTCCTGTTCCCCTGATTCTGGAGTAGTGGGCAATCCTTGATTGAATGATTCATAGCCCCACACTTGAAACAGGCACCCATGGCCTTACGACATTCGTGTGTCTCATGATTCTTGCCACAATGTCCACAACCCTGCCTCGCATGGCCTTGCTCTTGCCTTGGCTTCTTGCCTTGTTGTTGCCTCTGATTCTGCTGCTGATACTGCAGTTTCCTGTCCTGAACAATCATGTTGTTAATATCCTCAAAAGTATAAGCCCGCTTGACTGCCTCATCATATGTAGCTGGAGGTACTACCCCTATAACATCTCTCATGATGATCGGATTCAACCCTTCCAAAAACTTTGTTATTTTCTTCCTTTCCGTATCAATCAGCTCGGTAGCATATCTAGCCAATCTCTCAAATTTGGTGACATAGTCTAACACCGTCATACTACCTTGCTTAAGCTGCTGGAATTCGATAGCCTTCTGCCTCTTGACATGAGAGGGAATGTACTTGTCTTGAAACTGTATCTTGAATGCTGCCCATGCCTCATCATCTGCCATCACTGCATAAGGATCCTTGACTGTTTGCCACCACCTATCTGCGAGCCCATAAAATAATGAAGCTGTGAGGTTGACCTTCTGTATACCCGTGCACATGAAGACATCAAAGATCTTCTCCGCATTGACTAGCCAGTCATCTGCCACTAGTGGGTCCTCATTGCCCGAAAATTCTTTGGGTGCTCTCTTACTAAACTTCTCAAATAGAGCATTAGGGTCAGGATCCCTATTCTGAATAACAATCTGTGGACCCACGGGTGGTGCTACATTCCTGTTCTGAAGGACTTCCAATAACTGCCTTTGAACTTGTGCCATCTCGTCATCTTTCTTAGCCAACTGCTCTTGAAATCTTGCTTGGTTCTCATTAGCTTGCCTTTGCTGTGCTATCATTGCTTGCATAAGTTCCTAAAATTGTGTGGCTGTTGGTGTATCAGATGCATCTGACTCATTCTGGTTACTACCTGAAGCATGATGATTTGGAGCTTTTCTTGGAGGCATATTGCTGTAAAACAAAGAGTTAGAACACAATAATCATGGTACAAGGGTTTCTAAGATCCTATACGAACGAATCTATCGAACTCACGAATCCTCGCCACGTTCCTAAGATCTTTCTAGTTTCTTTTAAGTGCCTGAAACATGTTTCGCTCTGATACCAGTCCTGTCGCGACCCCGGAACGGATCCCCGGGCCCGCGATGCGATTGATGATGTTTATGCTTAATGGTTCATTATTTTCCCACAGGTTCCCGCGGTGAGGATTCCCAAAGACACGCGGAATCTGACTCACACGTACACGATTGCGGAAGCGTGTAGCAAAACACATCACGATAAGCACAATCAAATCTTTAAGTGCTATAACATTTAATAACAAGACATAGCATTAAAGAAAAGAGTTATCATGGCATTCCCAAACATAGTTCAAGTTATAAGTTTAACACGAAAGTGAGTTAAGTTTAGTACAGCCCATAAGAGACCAATAAAGGTCAATACAATCTCAAAATAACCAAAAGAAACCCCAAGACTAAAGGTGACGAAACTCGAGAACCAGACCGACATCTAAATGACATCGTTGGGCTGCCACTCTCTCACGGGAGTTGGCTCACAAGCCTCCTCCTGACGCTCCTCCTCAAAGGCAACGTCTCCTGCACCTGGGCACCAATAAACAAGGGTCAAACACGACGGTTTGGCAGGTAATCAATGTAGGCATGAACATGAACAATAACATTTAGAGAAAACATGTAAGCAAATCTTTGGTATGAAGTACTATCAAAGGTGAGATACATTTTTAAGAATACGAACAAAGCTGAGATACCAAAACAAACTAGCATGAGTACATAATATATAATGAATAGTTACAATCCACAAAGAGCTCATCCTTTCTCTATCATTTATATAATGAAAAGAGCAAGCACGCACGACAAGCACGATATACATAATATAAGCACGACACGATTTCCCGCAAAGACGGGAATTCCGGCTGCGGAACCGGACACGCACGATGTGTAATAAATACACGACCAGTCTGCAGACAGTCCACATGTTTAGAGATCCCCAGACAGCGGATCAAGCCGAAAGGGCAGTCTAAGCTCAATGGTGTTCACCTAATTCATGAATGCACAAAACACGCGAAGCACGATCAAAGCACGTCGAGATAGAAAAGGGGGAAATCACTTATCAAAACACGACGAGCACGACTAGCACGGGCATAATAATTATGCATAACACGCTTAGGAAGAGATCCCCTTTTCTCTTGAAACAAAACTCCAAAACAAGCTTGTACTAACACTTCAAAACAAGTTCACGATGATATTCATTATATCAAAACTAAAGCACGAACACAAGGCTTATCAAGCACACGTAATGACCTTTGATTGATCCTTGTGCAATTGAGACCCAAGTGTTGGAAGTTTAGAAAGGAATTGGTGCCCCGGAAGTTCGAAGGCATCTTGGGTTTCAAGTACACAATATCAGGCTAGAGGTCACTTAACACGTTCTAGTTTTTCATCCTTGCAAAACTCTTCAAAATACTCAAGCACTGAATTTCGGTCACCTCGCGGTCAGGTGTCGGCTAGCCGAACTGGGACATGGCGGCTAGCCGCAAGGTGACCGCTGGAAAGCAAATCGAACTTAGCTCTCGGGAAAAGGAACCGCATTGCCCGGTTGGCTTGCGGTTACCCGCGAGTGGGACTGGCGGTGCTGACCGCGGAGCTGACCGTGAATCACAAACAAAATGCCAGCTTCTGGAGAAGGAACCGCAGTCCACGGTTGGCTTGCGGTTAACCGCGAGTGAGACTGGCGGTTAGCCGTGAGCTGACCGTGGTGCTGACCGCTGATCCCAGATGAAAATGCTAGCTTCTGGAAAAGTAACCGCTGAGTTCGGTCAGCCTGCGGTTAGCCGCAGTGGACACAGGCGGCTAGCCGCGAGTTGACCGCGGAGCTGACCGCCAATGCACGGGTGTGCGGTTCAGTGCAGATTTTCACATTTTTCCTTCCTCCTTTCCATTCATTCTCATTCCTCTTGTATTCCCTGAGCATATAGGCTCTTCAAGGGTAAAACACACATCCAAAACCAACAAAACACAATCATGAAGCTTGTAAACACATTCATATGCAAAGTTTCCAAAACAACAATGTAGCTTAAAATAACATGCATAATGATCCTATAGAGATTACTTGCCTTGCCCAAATGCTAAAAATACTCCTCCAAGCACTTCACTCAAGCTATCAAGCACTACAAGAAAAACCCAAGAGAAAACACACAAACTCACTCAAAAATGGAAACAAAGAACCCATTTTAACAAAAGGGTTTGTGAATAAGAAAAACACAATCTTAAGGAGCTAAAAAGACTTTATGGAAAACATGGCTTGAAGCTCTTACCTAGAGAAAGTCAAACAAGAGAGATGGAAGAGAATGGAGAGCTTTCCCAACTTGAAACCTTAAGAAAATTGTATCAATGGAGAGCTTGCAAGGAGATGAAGAAAATGGTAGTCTTAGAATCTTCTTTGGAGCTCTCTAGCTAGATCAAACAAGATGGGGAAGATGGAGAGAAAAAGAGACTCTTCCTTGCCCTAGGTTAGGAAGTTGCAGGATTTTGGTAAAGTGAATGGGAAGAGAGGGAAAAGGCATTAAGTGATGACCCAAAGGGCCCCATTTGGCTTGAACTTGAACTGACTAAAACATGGTCTTGTGGGCCTCGGATGACTTCGACGAAGAAGGATAAAACGATCGTCGAAATATCTAGTTTCCAAAAAGTATAATTTTGACATGATTTTGAGATCTCGAAAATTGTGTCCAGATTTGTGCAAGAAAGACAACTTTACCCTCTTTGGGCCAAAACATAGGTTTTTGGGCTTCAAACATGAATGTGCTTAAAACGAAAGTTGCAACATGTCGAAACATCATTCAAATGAAAACAAAATCACACTCACACGGAAATCGATACGATCTTCCCAAGCTTACACGTGCACTCAGGCCTTCCTGAGTGTGTCTAATTAATACTGAACGTTCTCAAAATTCCCAAAGCTATGTCCAAGACTAAAACTAATTACTTCTAACCCAACAACAACTAAGCTCACTTAGGACTAAACACATACTACTCGCACACTAATCGACTTGGTCTGGGTCGGGGTCTAACAGTCCTCCAGTCTCCAGAAGGACTCGTCATCGAGCAAGCCCTGACCCTTGATTTCAAAGCCTCCAACAATGAAGCAGAGTACGAAGCGCTGATTGCGGGTCTCGGTAGCGCGATAACACTGGGGGCACGTCGGCTAGTTGTCTTCAGCGACTCCCAGTTGGTGACGAACCAGCTGAGCGGAGAATATCAAGCCCGAGATGAAAGGATGGCAGCTTACTTGGCCCATACGAAGCAGCTACTCTCCCAGTTCGAGAAAGCAGAAGTCAGGCAAATCAGCAGGGAGTCCAACTGCCATGCTGACGCCCTGGCCAACTTGGCCTCGGTCGTGGAAGCAGGAAAAAGAAGGACAGTTGATGTGGGGACATTGGAAAGACCAAGCATAGGACTCCTCCCAGCTCGGTTAGTCCTCTACGCTGATCTTGGTCCAAGTTGGATGGACCCAATCGTGGCATTCCTCAAAGAAGATAAGCTCCCAGAAGACAAGAATGAAGCCCACAAGGTCAGAGTGAAAGCAGCTCACTTTTGGCTATCCCCAGATGAGAAGCTCTATAGAAAGTCCTTCACAGGACCATATCTCCAATGTGTTCACCCAAGCAAAGTAGAGGACTTCCTTTTTGAGATTCATGAAGGAATCTGCGGAAGCCACATCGGAGGAAGATCACTGGCATACAGAGCCATCAGCCAGGGCTATTGGTGGCCCTATATGCAGAAAGACGCCCAGCTCTACGCCAGGAAGTGTGAAAAATATTAGAAGTTCTCCCACCCCTTGCACCAACCAGCACAGGACCTGAGTCCTCTCTCCAGCCCATGGCCCTTCGCTCAGTGGGGGCTAGACATCGTGGGACCTCTTCACCGAACTCCAGGAAATAAAAGGTGGTTGATAGTGGGGACTGATTACTTCACCAAATGGATAGAGGCAGAGGCCTTGTCCTCCATCACCGAGCAGGACATAAAGAATTTTGTGTGGAAGAACATTGTCACAAGGTTCGGGATCCCTCGAATTCTGGTTTCGGACAACGGGGCCCAATTCGACTCAAACTTCTTCAAAAGCTTCTACCAGGAGCTCGGTATCAAGAACCTCTATGCGACCCTGGCCTACCCATAGAGTAATGGGCAAACAGAGATCTCAAACAAGGTGGTATTGGATGGGCTCAAGAAGAGACTTGACAGGGCTAAAGGCAGATGGGTGGAAGAATTACCAAGTGTCCTTTGGTCATACAGGACCACCCCGAGACGGTCCACTTCGGCAACTTCTTTCTCTTTAGCCTATGGAATGGAAGTTGTAATCCCTCTTGAAGTCGGACTCCCTACCTTGAGGTCAGATCTCTTCGACTGGGGGGAGAATGAAGTAAATCTAGCCAAAGAACTCGACCTGGCCGAGGAGTGAAGGGAAGCAGCATCCGTGCGCCTGGCTTCCTACCAGCAATAGCTATCTAGAGGATACAATCAGAAGGTCAAAGAAAACAAGTTCTCCATCGGGGAACTGGTCTTGAAGAAAGCACTTCCAGCAGACAAAGATCCCAACGAAGGCAAGCTCGCACCAAACTGGCTCGGGCCTTTCAAAGTGGTCTCGGTATCAGGGAGACCGGCTTATAGACTTGAGAGCATGGATGACAAAGAGTTACCACGGCCGTGGAATGCCACACACCTCAAAAAATACAACTTCTAGTTGTATTCCAAATGATGAAATCAATAAAAGAGGGAGCTTGTGGAAGATGAATGCCTTGTCCCTTTCAAGTTGTGAACCAAGGCTCCGACCCTCGCGCCAGCCTCCTTGAGTTCGGTTACAGGACCAGCTCCCAAGGCTCCGGCCCTCGCGCCAGCCTCCTTGAGTTCGATTATAGGACCAGCTCCCAAGGTTCGGCCCTCGCGCCAGTCTCCTTGAGTTCGATTATAGGACCAGCTCCCAAGGTTCGGCCCTCGCGCTAGCCTCCTTGAGTTCGGTTATAGGACCAGCTCCCAAGGCTCCGGCCCTCGCGCCAGCCTCCTTGAGTTCGGTTATAGGACCAGCTCCTAAGGTTCGGCCCTCGCGCCAGCCTCCTTGAGTTTTGTCATGGAGTTCGGCCTGCCTGTGGGTCCAGCCGAATCCCCCGGATCATCGAAGCCGATGGCACGACCCCATTTCTCCAGCAACAAGGTCGCATCCCAGGGTGTGGATCCAAAACTAAACTAAAGTTCTGTTAAGGGGTTTCCCCCGGAGGAAAGTCGGTAAAGCCAGATGTTCAGCAATCTGACCCACATGAAGGTTTGAAGGATCGGTCAAGAGACAGCGAGCCTTATCATCACCCAGTCTTACGGACTCACCGACCTTAGCTGCTTGGAGAGTTCAAAGACAAGGGGGGCTCATTCTCATTCAATGACCCGAGACTGGAAGGGTAAAGTCCAGTTTCTTCGCCGACCTCAGCCACTAAAACTTCAGAACATCCACACACCATTGCGAAAAGAAAGAAATGAAAAGACAGATGGAGAATTAAAAGAAAAGTTATTTTTTCATTGATAAGAAAAAATGATTACAAAACTTTGTACACTCAGGAAAAAGAGAAAATTACATCGAGAGAAAGAGAAAAGACAGACTCCTATTTGCTTTGCTTCTTGGGCGCCGCAACTTCATTCTCCGGCTCTGGAGGAACGGATGCAGCAGGGGCGCCTGAGGCTTCGGACGGAGGAGCCATGGAAGGAGCCTGGGCCGTATCGCCCCCGACAGGAGCCGGGGGTGGAGGCGGAAGAGCCATGGAGGAAGCCTGGGCCTTATCGCCCTCGGCAGGGGTCGGGGGCGGGGAGGAGGGCCTGTAACTTCGGGAGGGGCTTCCAGAGGGTTGGAGTCGGGCCCTGACTCTGGGCTCGGTATGATGGATTGGAATCGGGGAAGATTCGCGAATATGGGGTCGTCCTCTGAAACCCTGTACTCGAGGAGAGCTTCCCTGCATCCCATCTCATACAGCACCGGGCTCAGATCCTTGATTTGAGCCACATACTCCGCCGATGCCCAGTCCACTCCTTCCTGATATGCCTTTGCGGCCTGAGCACGCAGAGTGGATTCGACATCGGTCCGCTCCTTCTTGGAGGATTCGAGCTCGGCCCCTTTTCCAACCAACTCGGTATCCTTCTTGGCGAGCTCGGCCTCCAGCTAACTTACCCTCCTCGCCTTGTCCTCGGCCGCGCCCTTCAGGTGCTTATTTTCGCCCCGCAACTTGATTATCTCGGCCTTCGCCGCTTGTTGCACCTTTTGCGAACTCCGCGATCTTCTCTTCCACCTTCTTTATTTCGGCCGCAATGCCTCCAGGGCATCCCCCATCTTTTTCCTCTTGGCAATCAGCTCGGGAACTTGCGCGGCTGTCGCCTCCGTCCTCTCCAATATTATTTGGAGCATCTGTACATTCTGTAAGGAGACAATAGGGGCAGGAGATCAGAACGGACAACCAAAGCATAAGACTCAAAAGAACAAGGAAAGGAGGATCACCTCGAGCGACGACCTCATCGTCGAACGGATCAGGCTCGGCGTCCCAGATTTATTGTGCCTCTCCATGTCCAAAGGGAGAGCACACCCCCGGGCAACGGCCGAGATCGTCCTGGACGAGGTCCCCATCCGGTCCTCCACCGTCATGGGCTCGTCGGGGTTGAGGTCGAAGTTAGGCTTCCAGGGCATCGGCTTGTGAGGTCGGACCTCCGGATCCGCCTCCTGGACCCTCTCCTCCTTGCCTCCAACACGGGGCCTCTTCTCCCGTGGGGGCCCCTCGCCTTCCATCTCGGCCTCCGCGGCCCGTGCCCGAGTTTCACTTGACGGCGGAGTCTCCTTCTCAGCCTCCACCACCCTCGCCCGAGACTCCCTCAGTGGCCGAGAGTTAGTGGGCGGCCAGACGTCCCTGGGAGCTTCTTCCGACCTCCCCCTCTTCTCTTGCGGGGGGCCTCACGAGCTCTTCATGGAGGAGGAGGCCCCTGCTGAGCCCGAGGAACCGGAGGGGACGCTGGCCGACGAGCCCTGGGCAACGCCAGGTCCACTAGGGGCACGTTTCGGGGCAGGGGAAATCCGACCCCCTAAGATCATGGCCCCCAAGTTCTTCAAAGGAGGGCGCGGCCCAGCCATCTCCTCTTCTGCCTGGTCTCGGTCCGGGGAGTTGTCTACAACTAAGATTGGGCCCTGGGCTTCAGAGGTCTGGCCGCTGGTCTCCGCAGGCGCGATCTCCCCTATCGGCTCAAGGGGGATCTCGACAGTCTTCTCGGTGTAAGACTGATAACGCGAATTGTACCCGAGCAGCGAGAAGGCAGCCCGATTATGGTGGCCGTGGTAGTCGCGGATCTTCGTGAGCCAGGCGTCGTTCCTTTTCCAACGATCAAGTCCGGCGTCTCTCCTCTTTCACTGAATACCTGCCTAGAAAAACAGAGGACATTAGCCTGACTAAATCAGCAGTGAAACAAACACAAATAGCCCGGGGAAGCGAGTATTTACTCGGAGGGGTCCCAGGTCTGCGCTGAACCTGGATTCTCGGCGCCACCTCGGTCTCGGACTCCCCGAACTCCCAGTTCCCCGAAACCAGCAGGCGCTCATCCCCAACGTATTTGCTCGAGTCCTCCAGGGCATTAATCAAGGGCTGGCGTCTAGCCCTCACCCGAAGATAATAAGAATCCCCACCCCCCACGGACTTGCAGATGTCATATACATCCTCAATATCATGCACCCCTAGGTTGATATCTAGGATCTGGTTCAACTTCGCTATGCCCATTATTATTTTGAACCCGTTAGGCATCAGTTGGAAGGGGCAGATCCGCCACGCGCTGAGGCAGCATCGGAGAAGCGGGTGGACTGGGAACCTAACCCCACCCTCACATACCGACACCAAAGGGAAGGGCATCCACTTCCTAACCAAGGTAAAGCCATCCAAGAGACCCTGGAGGTCGTCGGGCTTCACCAGCACGTCAGCTAGTATTTCGAACGCCTCCCTAAAACCCTCCAGGGCTGTGGGACCCACTAACCAGTGGTTGTAAATCCCCATTTCCTAAAGACTAAAGGGAAAGCGAGCAGAAGGCAGAGAAGAAGGAACAAGACCTAGAAAAACCTAAAGGGGTGGAAAACCTTCAGGCAAAAGGAAAAAGAAACGGAGAGGAAAACTCATAGAGAAGGTGTGACGGATGTTAGGAATTTTATATTTGCAATTTGATGGATGCATTTGCACTTTAGCATCATTTGAATTCTCACACTTGCATTGTTTTAGAAAACCTTGAAATCTAGTTTTATACATGCATAGCTTTTAAGATTTGGAAAAGTATTTGTTTTATGCATGTTTTGGTTCAAAACTTGGATGCATTGGTTTTGAAACCCAAACTCTTTTGAAAACCTATTTCCTTGTGCATTATACTTGGAAAATCTTGTTGAGTATTTAGGTTTGAGCCTTGCATACATTCTTCACAAAAAGAATCATTTTTGTATGCATTGTCATTTGAAAAGAGTTGTATCAAATCAAGCTAGCCTTTGGTGTTAATCTTTTGAATCATTTTAGGCTTTGTGTGTTCATGTTTTTAAACATCTTAGAATGTCTTAAAACATGTTATTTAAGCTTGATTGAGTGGCCCAAAGATCCCTCAAAGAAATACTTTGAAATGGAAAAAAGTTGGATTTTTGGCCCCAGGGACTCGCCCGGCAGTGTCGCCGGTCGACCGAGACCTGTGTCTCGGTCGACCGAGGACACTGCAGGGTGACTGAGCCCTGAAGCCCCAACGGTAACTTTTATGACCGTTGTGCTTTCTCGGTCGACCGAGACCCCTTTGCCGGTCGACCGAGGACTAGCCGTTGGCAACTTTTTGGCTAAAGTCCATTCATTTCCAACCTTTTTCAAGGCTTGATACTTGAACCTTTGAGAGCATTTTGGAGCCAAAGAAAGGGGAAGAAGTTGGAAAGGCTAGAGGGCCATTTGGAAATCAAATGCTTGAGATTTAAAAAGGTAGACCTTACTTATCATTTTGATTTCCATTAAAAGTAGAATCAATGCATGGTTAAATCTTTGTATTTTCATATTTGCATGATTTCTAGCTTTTAAAGAGTTGTGTTGCAAACTCTAAATCATCCTTGGTAAATTAGATTAGTTTGCAAACTCTCTTAACTAAATCACATGCTTTCTTAGACTTTAACATTCATACAACTTGTTTAATTCATTTCTTCAAAGTTGTTTGAATCTTTTATGTGATTAGTTTTCTCTTCAATCATCATTTTATAAGCTTTGATTTTAAAATGCATCATGCATTCATTTAAGAGCTTCCTTGTTAAAAATTGATTGAAGAAACACATTCATACACTTGTGCACACACTTTAGCATATTCAAGTGTAAGTTTGTAATTTGTATTACACCTTCATATTAGCCTATTCAAGAGGCAAATTTCATTTGAGCTTAAATTGTAATCTCTTAGAGTGATCTTTTGGAAAGACACATTCTTAGAGAAATCTTTATTTGTAAAGGTTATTGCTTAGCCTAAGAAAAGCATTGTGTAAGGTTATTGCTTAGCCTAAGAAAAGCATCTTGTAAGGTTATTGCTTAGCCTAAGAAAAGCATATTGTAAGGTTATTGCTAAGCCTAGAAAAGCACATTGAGAGGTTGTTGTTTAGCCTAGAAAAACAACATTGTAAGGGTTATTGCTTAGCCTAGTTAAAAGCATAAATAGTGGAAATCCGGTGGGGTGATTGGATCACAAGCCGGTAGTGGACGTAGGCATTGAGGCCGAACCACTATAAACCTTGGTGTTGTGGTGCATGCTTGTGGTGATTGTTTTTGTATTAGCTTCCGCATATTGTTTGATTAATCATCACATGTGACTAGTTTGTGTTAAGAATTAAAATTGGTCTTAATTGGTCATAGTTGTAGCACACCCTATTCACCCCCCCTCTAGGGTTAGGATCCTCGTGGACTTTCAATTGGTATCAGAGACTCGTGCTCTATCTTATAGGATCAAGTGTTTGGAACTCTTGATTAGGTGTAAAAACCTAGAGTTAAAACCCTAGAGTTGTCCTTTGCATGAAAATCATTAGAATGGACTCCACTATGCTAGAGTTTGTAGATTCTTCTAGACCCCTCATTCTTCCATCTTATGGAGATTCAAACATTGAAATTAAAGAATCTCAACTTGAATTAAAAGAAGAAGAATATGATGAACTTGAAGCCTATGAGGAATTGTACACATGGTCCTTAGAGGTTTCCAAGAAAAATAAAAGATTAAAAGAAGAATCTATAAGGCTAAACCAAGAATTAGACTCTTCTAAAAATGAACTTAGAGAAAAAGATGAATTTATAAATTGTGTAGAATCTAAGTTCATGATCTCTTTAAATAATCTATCTAACATTCAAGATGAACTAAAAGAATTAAAGATGGATTATGATAATGTCAATAAGGAAAATTTAATTCTAAGAGATCAAATAAAAAGGCAAGACAAAGACTTTAACAATTTAGAAGCCAAGTTGATTAAAAGTAAGTTAAAAACCCAAGAGCTTGGGTCTAATGTTGTTAATGAACTAAAGCTTGAATTAAAACTTGCCAATGAAGAGCTAAGCAAATATAAGGAAATTGAAAATGAACTTTCAAAAGTCAAACATGAAAATTCAATCCTTATAACCAAAGTCACTCAACTTGAAGGATATAAACAAAAGTATGAGTGCAAGTTTACCCAAAGTGAAGAAAGACTTGAAAAATTATTTAAATTGGGTAAACCTCATGGAGATAGGACGGGTATTGGATTTAATAGGAATATATCTTATGACCCTAAATTCACCAACACTTTTGTGAAAGGTGAGTCCTCATTCTCTAGCACTCACACTTCTTTGCCCATGTCTAAATGTAATTATTGTGGCATTGAAGGACACTTTAGGTTTGAGTGCAAACTAAGAAGAAGCAATGTGTCTAATCCCATCTTTGAACCAAAGAAAGTAAAATCAAACTTGAAGGGTAAGACACTAAAAATCAAGAAAGACTCCAAAATGACTAAACAAGTTAAATCTCTTAAAATGGAGTCTCCTAAGATAGAATCTAAAAAGCTTAAACAAGTCAAACCAAGTTTGAAAGAATCTATTAGCAAAAAGCTTCTCAACCTACCTCCCTTATATGAACCCATGAAAGAACTTTTGAAGAAAGTTGCTAAGTTAAATCTAAAATTCAAAAGTCAAGTAAAAGGAGAAAGTAAGAAGAAAAGAAAAGTGAAACAATCCCCAAAGAAACAAACTCACCAACATCAAAAGACTAATCACCATTCTAAGCCAAATTTAGTAAAATCTAAATATCATGGTGATAAGTTCAAATTGAAAATTTATCAAGTTAAATCTCCTATAGTTGGTGAGAAGTCCAAACTAGACCTCAAAGTTCAACCCTCCCAAGACCTTAGGTGGATTCCTAAAGTTATCTACTTAGACAAACCTTAAGGCCTTGACCCTCCTTGACCAACCTATTCTTTAATAGTTAAATCCTTTTGTTGGTCATGTTGCTTTGCATTTTGGTTCTTTCTTAGTTACATTTCATAAAATGCATTGTTTCTTTATGATCAATTGATTTTGTTTTCATACACCATTCTAAGTTACACTTCATGGTTTTCAAAATCTCTTGATTATAATTTCATCATGTTTGATTTGCTTTTTGCACTCATATGCCTTGCATTGCATTTCTTTACATGATTAATTGATTGTGATGTTAAAAACTTTCATAGCTAGATTTATTCATGATCAATTGTTGTTGAATCATTTGTAAGACTTTTTGAACAAATGATTTGACTCAATTCAAGTTTTTCCATGGACTTCTAAGTTATACTTTTATATGGAGAACATTGTTTTGAAAAATCAACTTGTATGTGTTTCAATTAAGTTATATCTTTTAAAATACATTGTTGATAATTGATCTTCAAAATCATTCTTTTTATGCTCATTGTTGGATTTTGTGTATTAAAATGATTTGCAGATTGTATGAATGGAAATGCTCTTTAACATCAATAGTTATAATCTTCTAAGCATATTCCATGTTTTCATTTCCTTTTCTTTTGGTTTCATTATCTTAGAAATGGAAATGTATGTTGTTTGCATCCTTGCTTGTTTATTTACATTCTTTTTATATGCAAATGACTTTTGGTTCCATGTATGGTTGTGATCTTAGTTTCATTTGTAGAAACCATACTAGAACCCAAATCCATCCTCTATGCCTTATAGTCATATCTTTATGGATGGTTATGATGTTGATTCATGTAGATTTTCTTGGTGTCATCTTTATACATGTTTCAACTTCATAAGTAGTGTTCTTAATCATATGAAACTCCTTGAAACCCATTTCTCATATTTCTATATGTTTGATGGATATCTTAGATGTTGAATTCATATGATTTAGTCACTTTGGAAATTGCATGCTTTACCAAGTCATATCCTTTTGCATTGCAATTTGCCTTGTTCATCACTATGCTTATTAGTTATATCTTTAAAAGTGATGAATATGCATTTATGATGCTTGTTGGAATTTTGTGTTTGTCACATCCTTGCTCTTTATCATGTTGTCATATTCAATTGGTTTCATTTGGTATAAGTTTCCATTGTTTTCATAACCAATTGATGACTTATCTTGTGTATGTGATAGACCTTGTGTGCATTGGACTAAACTTGATAGTAATATACTTGTTCCATGTCACACACCATTAGCATCATAATGTTCATGATTGCCTCCTCACTTGCTCTTATAGGTATATCTCATGACCACCATGTTTATGTGTTAATAATATTGGTTGGTTATTATTTGAGGTTGGCTTCATGATTGAATTTCATTTCACTCTTTCTTGCACATTAATAGTCATATTTATAGTTTGAGTGAAATGATTTCAAAACTTTCATAGCATATGATTTTCATAAGTTATATTGATTGATGCTATGTTAGGTAAACCCCATATCATGGATAGCTCTAATTTGGATTTCTCATAATAGTTATACTTTTTAATCCATTTTAGAGTGATTGAGTTTATAGACACATCCTTTAATCTCAATTGATATGTTTATTTCAATTGGTATCCATGATTGCTTTTCCCATTAGACCTTGCTCTCTTTTGGTAATTTGATCATATGAGCTTTATAGTTATATGAATCTAATCCTTTCCTTGAAGTTGACCCTCATTTGGTTGAACCATCTACTTCTTGAATCTAATAGTTATATCTTGTCAAAAGCTTGACAAAAGAAGAGAATGGATTGAGGGGGAGTGTAAACCTTCATAGGAAGTATTAGTTTTGATCAAATTCACCCTTGGATTGCCTTTGAGCCCTTAGAGTTAACTTACATACATGATAGCCTGTTATGAATTTCATTTTCGATTTCATTTGTTAACAGGTGCTACTAAAGGTATTCTTCTTGTCTCATGTGTGTAGGTACCTTTGCAATTTAATGTCAAAGGGGGAGAGAGAGTTCAAGTGTGACTCAAAGATCTCCTACTCTTCAAAGGGGGAGAGAATTCGAGAGTTCAAGTACTCGAAGATCTCCTATCCATCAAAGGGGGAGAAAGAATGTCCAAGCTTCCTAAGGGGAGAGTTGTGTATGATCTTCTACAAGGGGAGAGAATGCATACCTTGCCAAAGGGAGAGAGAGGCATGGTCAAAGGGGGAGAGCAAATAGAAGAAAGAAAGCTTGGAGCTAAAGAAGATGCTTGGCCATAGAGAGGAAGATGAAAAGAAAGCTTGAAGAATGATCAAGCTCCAAGCATCAAGAAGATTTAAGAAAAGAGCTCAAGAGCCCAAGCTAAGAGAAGGGACATCCAAGAAGATTTCAAGACTTGTCCAGCTTAGGGGGAGCTGAAGACTTGGTGTGAAATTTCAATGATGGGTAAGTTGCCATCAAATTGCAAAGGGGGAGATTGTTAGGAATTTTGTATTTGCAATTTGATGGATGCATTTGCACTTTAGCATCATTTGAATTCTCACACTTGAATTGTTTTAGAAAACCTTGAAATCTAGTTTTATACATGCATAGCTTTTAAGATTTGGAAAAGTATTTGTTTTATGCATGTTTTGGTTCAAAACTTGGATGCATTGGTTTTGAAACCCAAACTCTTTTGAAAACCTATTTCCTTGTGCATTATACTTGGAAAATCTTGTTGAGTATTTAGGTTTGAGCCTTGCATACATTCTTCACAAAAAGAATCATTTTTGTATGCATTGTCATTTGAAAAGAGTTGTATCAAATCAAGCTAGCCTTTGGTGTTAATCTTTTGAATCATTTTAGGCTTTGTGTGTTCATGTTTTTAAACATCTTAGAATGTCTTAAAACATGTTATTTAAGCTTGATTGAGTGGCCCAAAGATCCCTCAAAGAAATACTTTGAAATGGAAAAAAGTTGGATTTTTGGCCCCAGGGACTCGCCCGGCAGTGTCGCCGGTCGACCGAGACCTGTGTCTCGGTCGACCGAGGACACTGCAGGGTGACTGAGCCCTGAAGCCCCAACGGTAACTTTTATGACCGTTGTGCTTTCTCGGTCGACCGAGACCCCTTTGCCGGTCGACCGAGGACTAGCCGTTGGCAACTTTTTGGCTAAAGTCCATTCATTTCCAACCTTTTTCAAGGCTTGATACTTGAACCTTTGAGAGCATTTTGGAGCCAAAGAAAGGGGAAGAAGTTGGAAAGGCTAGAGGGCCATTTGGAAATCAAATGCTTGAGATTTAAAAAGGTAGACCTTACTTATCATTTTGATTTCCATTAAAAGTAGAATCAATGCATGGTTAAATCTTTGTATTTTCATATTTGCATGATTTCTAGCTTTTAAAGAGTTGTGTTGCAAACTCTAAATCATCCTTGGTAAATTAGATTAGTTTGCAAACTCTCTTAACTAAATCACATGCTTTCTTAGACTTTAACATTCATACAACTTGTTTAATTCATTTCTTCAAAGTTGTTTGAATCTTTTATGTGATTAGTTTTCTCTTCAATCATCATTTTATAAGCTTTGATTTTAAAATGCATCATGCATTCATTTAAGAGCTTCCTTGTTAAAAATTGATTGAAGAAACACATTCATACACTTGTGCACACACTTTAGCATATTCAAGTGTAAGTTTGTAATTTGTATTACACCTTCATATTAGCCTATTCAAGAGGCAAATTTCATTTGAGCTTAAATTGTAATCTCTTAGAGTGATCTTTTGGAAAGACACATTCTTAGAGAAATCTTTATTTGTAAAGGTTATTGCTTAGCCTAAGAAAAGCATTGTGTAAGGTTATTGCTTAGCCTAAGAAAAGCATCTTGTAAGGTTATTGCTTAGCCTAAGAAAAGCATATTGTAAGGTTATTGCTAAGCCTAGAAAAGCACATTGAGAGGTTGTTGTTTAGCCTAGAAAAACAACATTGTAAGGGTTATTGCTTAGCCTAGTTAAAAGCATAAATAGTGGAAATCCGGTGGGGTGATTGGATCACAAGCCGGTAGTGGACGTAGGCATTGAGGCCGAACCACTATAAACCTTGGTGTTGTGGTGCATGCTTGTGGTGATTGTTTTTGTATTAGCTTCCGCATATTGTTTGATTAATCATCACATGTGACTAGTTTGTGTTAAGAATTAAAATTGGTCTTAATTGGTCATAGTTGTAGCACACCCTATTCACCCCCCTTCTAGGGTTAGGATCCTCGTGGACTTTCAACGGACTGCAAAGAGTGAAAAGCGAGAAGACTCTGGATTGGTTGAGGCTCTATTTTTGGTAGAAAATCTCCTTCAGCAGGATCTCCTTCAGACGAAAGCTAAGGTAAGAGGAGAAAGGGAAGGGAGCGTCCCTACTTTATAGAGGGACACTCCTCTTGATTGCGACGCACGCGAAGCAACGCCTCGGGCTCACCACGCCCCGCTTCGATCCCGGTGAACGACCAGACAAATGATTACACGTGGCAGCGCCAACCCATCCCTAGCCATGTCTCTGGTACAATACTTATCACTTCAGGCATACGGAACGACGTTTGCGTGCCCGTCTTGGTGAAGCTATTATGATACCGCATTTATTGCTTAGGCAAAACGAAAAGGCATCATGATGATGATCGTACGACGATAATATACCATAAGACAGGACCAGCATGTCCATTCCATCTTAACTCCCGACCTCGGAAAGAGCTAAAGAGGTCGAGAGCTAGGGGGCATTTGTGTGGGGGCATTTGTGTGGGGTCATTTCGTAATCGCGGATTTGTGCGGGACCACTCCCCGAATTCGGATTACCCTTAGTCTTGATGTTGTCCAAGCTCGGGAGTAGCACCATCTCGGGCGGAGCGCGGAGCCCGTCTCGGTGGCTATGTTAGCGAATGTCCACCTCGGTCTCGGCCTTAGTCCGATCTCGGCATCCTATCACTCAGCCATAAATGCAGTCATAAATGCGCTGCCATGACGGGGATGGTGAACTGACAAATAGAGTGGACGCCGGACCTAGATAAGTGGCATGCCTTATCTCAGGGTCACATCCATAGGTGTAGGGAGATGGTTCGATGGGATATTCCCTTTTTATCTACCCCCACTCAGGAGAGAAAGGTACATGCTGATGGGACTTTCATCTCCCCCTAAGGGTCCATTCCAACAAGACTTCCACATCTATATAATGCATGGAGAAAAGCAACAGAAGGTACGCAACAGATCTCCCTCCCAGACTTCTCCTTCTCTATTTCTTTCAGTGATCATACTGACTTGAGCGTTGGAGTGCCTTCGGCTGCCTACAGCCAGGGGCTCTGACTTATATCATCCTCTTTCAGGTCATCGGAGGCCCGATCCTTTTCCCCCATCTTCTCCAGATCATCAAATTGAGAGCTTAACCCTCTCTTAATCAAGTCCGTAATTTTTAGGCACTTACAGAAGGCAAGTCCTTACCAAAATACATTCAGAGGCAATTCCTATCTTGGGTTGATGATGGGAGTTCTTAACTTAATGGGAATCTGGACCGTGATCTTTTGATGGGTTATAATTTGGCTTGAAGTTGGCTTCGTTAAAGGGTCCATGGACAACCTTAATTTTTTTTTTTAATTTTTTCAATGGAGCTCGCTTTGAAAATTTGGCCTGGAGCTGGCTTGGTCAAAGGGCCCCTATACAACCCCATAAAGATGACTGTATTTCTAAAAGGATTTACTTAGCCCATTCAATTGCTTTTAATTAGAGGAAATCAATTCTAGTTTTAAATTTGGTAGATGATCTTGTAAACTTGTGCCTGTTCGTCAAATTGTCGTCTAAAATTAATGAATCAATTCAATTCCTCCACTAATGCTACCAAACAGGCCTCTAAAAGTTGCTCTAAGCGGCAGCACCTTTGTGAGAAGCTATTAGAGGTCCTTCTAGCTACCCTGTTTGCTTCTTCCCATCAAATTATACCAAAAGTGCGAACAATTCCGTCTTTTTAAAACGCATTTCCGCGCAAAAAAAGATTAATTCCGTCATTTTAAAATGCATTTCAACACAAAAAAGGGATCAATTCCGTCATTTTAAAATGCATTTCTGCTCGAAAAAAATGCACAAACACACCCTAGACTTATAGCCCTTGCCGAACAATTGTCGCTCACGGGATTTCACTAAAATAAAAGTTTGGTCCACTATCAAATTAATATAAAGAATTTAAAAATCTTATGTAGATGTATTTGATCACTACAACAAAACACAGTTTTGCCAACGCAGTCATTGCGTCTGGAAAGGTGGGTTTTGCGTCGGCAAAAGATTTCTCAACGTATTTCAGCGCGTCGGCAATCACGTGTAACCAAATCCATAGCCGACGCTATTTTAACTACGTCGGCATATCCCTGTACAATTGCCAACGCACTGCAGCGTCGGCAAAGAGATGTGCGTCGGCAAAACGTCCAACTTTCCTAATTCGAAAACTATATTTGCCAACGCTGGTAGTGCGTTGGGAGTTCCTAGTAATTGTCGACGTTGGCAAGACGTTGGGAATTCATAGTAATAGCCAACACTTGAAGTGCGTTGGGAATTTGTGGTAATGGCCGACGATGATTTGAGCGTTGGGAATTCATGAAATAGTTGACGCTATCAATGCGTTGGGAATGCATGAAATAGCCGACGCTACCAATGCATTGGGAATATATGAAATAGAAGATGTTACCAATGCGTTGGGAATGCGCTATATCTTTGGGCTAACACGTTGGGAAATGTAACTTCGCCGACGCGCAAATCACGTCGGGAAATGTTGTAATAAATTTTCTTTTTTGCAACGCACGCTGGTGCGTCGGGAAAGATTATTATTATTATTATTTTAATTAAATTTTCATTTATCCCTGTATACCACAAAAAAAAAATTGAATACCTGTTCAAACCACCAAACTTGATCCATAACCCAATTTAAAATAGATTCATTAACAAATCAAAAATAACATCTACAACCAAATATCCTACGTCCATAGACCAAAATAAACCCACAAATCTCTAAAATACACAAATATTACTACTTGATAATTTCCAAAAATCTTTAACATATACAAATGTCTGTGATCAAAATAAAAAAAGTTATCCCTAAGAGCCCGCAGCCAGCACAATAATATCCAAAATCAATCTGTAAAACCAAAAAAGAACACCATCAGAATACAAGTAGCAATAAACTAGCAACAACGCACACGTACTTAGCCCGGGGCAAAAAGTAAGATATTACATTTTGAATTTATGAGATACCAAAATTAATTATAAACATATAAGCATATATTCATGCATATTTATATTTGGGCATCTTCCATATATTTGACAAACATATCAAATATGTCTGATTAGAAGAAGTTCCTCCCCACATCGATTTGCAATCTGTTTAGGTCAAAACACCTTACAACTCTCACAGTTTGAGAACTAAAAAGTATTCCTCTACCCTAAACCCCAAATCCCGAACAAAAAAAAAAAGATAAGAAAAAGTAATTGTAGATCAGTTAGATGTAAAATAGAGTCATTGTACATTTCAATTTGATTTATTAACTTGATCCACCAATGGAATACATCAAGAAATTTAGTAGTTTTTAGGAGTTTTATTGTTATAATTAGTACTTTTTACATTAAGAAATTAAGAAATTTAGTTTCCTTTCTAATTAAGAAAAGACTTGGGAATTAGAATACTACTAGGAATGTGGGGTGCCCAATGCAACTTCCCCATTGGGAGGAGACATCTTGATTATTTCAATAAAAGAATTCATGAGTCTGGTGTGCATGCTTCTCTTTGGTTGAGAATGCTTGTGCTTGTATGAATCTTTGGGGGATTCAACCAAGCCCTATTCTCATAGTTATAATTTCTCAAACTAATGATTGTAATTGACTTCCTTGTTGCAGTTACCATTACATTTCCACTTATGTATACATTCTTAACTGAATTACTATACATATCCATCTTAGCATGCGCAATGCAGTGAGATTGTGTACTGTCTATTTTATATGCTTAGCTTCTTTTCAATACCAATTTCCCAAATAACAATGCTTGTCTAAATGCCACCTTATTAAAATTTCCTTTTAATAGAAGTGACACTATCTTATAATATATGTACTAGCTTATCTCCCATTGGCCCACACTGCACTGATCTAATCCTTCTTATGATATCCTCTTCAAGCCTTTTTTTTAAGAACTTTGTAAGATTAATGATTTTAGAAGCACATTCAAACATAATTAATTAACTCATTTATGGGTTTATTCAAGATATACTTCAAAGAAATCAACATAAGAACTAATTTCAATACCTTTAATTTTGGGCGTAATTCCTCTACTGCAGTTCTTGATTTCTGACTTATACTCGCCCCTTGCTGTTCATGACAAATTAAAACAGAAAAACATATTAGATACTGAAAAGATTTTAAAAGTTAATTTTTTGGTGCAAAAGATTTTCAGGATGGTTAGCAATAACAACCTGGCCTGTGGGCCCTCCTAAACCCTCACATTCACAAACCCCAACCAAAAAATAAAGAGAGAATAAAAAAAAAAGAGAAAGGAAAAGCCTTTCATCTAACCGCTAATAACTGTCAAACTTTTTGGCTTCTAAATCAGAGGTTTAAATGATAAATGGAAGATGCCCAAATAAACCAAACTAAGGGGCTGTTTTGAAACTATAGTCTAATTAATAAGAGTTAATTAGTTTAAGGTCAAGGATAGAAGTTCTAATTTTTTAAGTTCTTTTTTTTTCTAACAAAGGATATATATTGACAAGACCTGCCGAATGATCCTCATGGATGAAAGGCCCATCAAAGTTGAGTTTGAAAACGTTTTGGGGAGGAGGGGTCCAAGAAGGTGATGCTGATGGTTTGGAATTTGGGATAAGGTTCAGATCATTTGCAATGTGCCAATATTGTTGGAGATGAAATGCTTTGTATTGGAATCCTGCTGGATTAATGGAGTGCATAGTAAATGTATATTCATTACGAGCTTTCCACCTGGACCAGAGTATCAACGGACCAATGAAGCAGTACTGTTTTGTTCACTCCAAAACCTGCCTCCTATCGAGTCAGTTGTGAAAGGTGATTTTGATAAAAAGGTTTTTGGTATGGAGTTTTCACCAAAGTAGAAATGCCAAAGAAGTGGTCTATGGTTTCCTCGGAAGATCTACAACAAACACAAAGATTTGTAAGAGTAATATTGATTAGATTAAGGAAATCATTCGTCATTAGCCTCCCAAACTGAGAAAAATTTAGTTTGATTTTCCAAGAGGAAAACAATGAGATGAGGCTGTAAATATCCATGGCTGTATTGGGAATATCCAACTTAAAATGGTCGACCACAATTAATTGGGGTCTCACAACAAATTCTACCATATTTTTACGATTACCTAAGTTTGTGCTAATCTCAGTATGATGCTTTGGTTGGCCAAGGAAAAGCAATTCATAGCATATCCACCACTGAAAGATACAATATATGCAGTGCATCATATATGACAACAAATTCTATGTCATGGCAATCGTACACTTCATATGCACAACCCCTCAGGGGGACCAAGAAGCTGCGCCAGCCAAAGAAATAAAGAGAGGATAAAAAGAAGTAAAGGACCAAGAGATGGAAGAAATCCTTCAATTAGGAATCAAGAAAACCGCAGAGGGTAGTCTACTCTATTAAATTATTGAAGTCAACGCGGCCCCTAACTACAAGGAAGAGACAACAAAAATCTACCCATCCTTAGCACGATGGCAGCCTCAGGGATGGCACATAGAAAACAGACATAGAAGGGAATAATTTACAGAGACGGACAGAATCTAGCAAGACCACACCTAATCCAATGAACAGAATCTAGATTCTAAATCGCAACTACAGTGGAGGAGCTGCAGAAACTCAAGTAAATACAGGGGATATTCCTTGCAACAGTGACTTCCAGATAATTTACTACTTAATAAGATCTATATCCTCAAAAGAATCTGACTGGAAGCAGCGAAAAAGTCCCAGGGTGGCTTGTCCAGTGTCATTCTAAGCAATGGAGACAAAGTGGTGAAGGACATTTAGATAGTGGGTAGAGGGTCACTACCTAAGCATAGATGGATAGCTTCATGAGAAATCTGAATAGGGGTGTGGAACAACTTGCTTAAATTCCATGCAGGGATGGGTAAAGCTTCAATAATAATGAATTGATTCAAGAGGAATTAAGTGTTATAAGACATACATGAAGACATCAAAGGAAATGTTCACTTGGGTGAAAGTTCAAAGTTTTGGTGTGATCAGGAACAAATAAATACAGTTAAGCAGTTGGTTTATTATAGTAAGTCGCAAGTTACAACATTGCATACGGTTTTCCACACTTAACAATGAATAGAAGACCATTACACTAATAAATATTCAATGATAACGCATAACTAGCTCCATGCATGTAAATTTAGGTGTTTCATCACCCACTTGTGAATATAGAGTTTTAAAAGCATCTGTGGAACAATATCCTAGATATCCAGTAAGAGTTTATGAAGTTTGCAGTTACTGTAGTCTACAAAAGGTGGCATTACCTACAATCTAATGTATCTTAATTAGATCCATGCCAATACTTGAAACAACCAAGAAAGCACAAAAATAATTACTTGTATGCCCCTTCTGCATTTCTATCATTTAAGTTTTCATGAAAAAAAAAATATCATAAGAACATCTAATGCCAATCAAGATCAGCACTTCAAACATAATCTTGTCACATGTCACTAGATAAATGCTAAGCTGAGAGTGAGATAACAATCATTAAAGTTTTTGTGTATAATCTGATATGATTAACTAATATTACATGATATTACTAAAATTAACATTTAGTTACTTTACTTAATTTTTCTCATATATATTATGATACATATAATTTTAAGAGTGATAAATAATACATTTTTTCTCTTTTAGACTTTTCTTTCTAATAATATGTTTTCAACCTGGGCCTTTGCTGCTAGTTTGTAAGTTAACCAAATATGATAGAAAACTAGATGTTATTATCAAAGAAAGCAAATAAAAGGACAAGTCAGTAACCATGAAAACAATGAAGACCAAATTCAATAAATAAAAAGACCATTCACAAACAAAAATAAATAAAAGACAGAACAACTAATATTGTAAGGGTTCTTCCCAAGCAGCACCTCAGAAGAGAACTCAGAGGCAGTGCTGAACAAAAAAAACCCCCCGCCAGTCCAGAAAAGACAACTGAGCAATCTACTAGGAAGAGACTAACTGAGGGACTAAGCTAGAATACAGGGGAACCAGAGGACGATGATGGCTAGGAAGAAAGTGATAATACAACAGATTCTTCCTTAGGCATCAATACCCTGCTGAAAAGTTGGCTTGATTGAAGAGGAAGAGATAGAAGAAGAAGAATGGCCTTCTAGATTGAGAAGCCCAAAACAGAACTACCGAGCTGGAGTACAGATTAAACATGCTGATTGCAGCTCTTTGAAGAAGTCTGTGAAATTATAGGCCCAAATTATAAGCACAAACACAGAGATTTGTAAGAGTAATATTGATTAGATTGAGGAAATCATTCGTCATTAGCCTCCCTTGGAGCAAATGCCAAATGAAGAACTGAACTTTGTTTTACTTGTTTAGACAACTCCAAATGGCTAGGAATTAAGAATACCATCTTGATCCTCTCAAAAAGAGCTTTCAAAGAGACATAAAATATAAGAAATCCAACAAACAAAAGAGAAGATAGTCTGTGATTTAACCTAATTAATTACGAAATAAACTGTGATTTAAAACTTTGCTCTGGAACATAGGAGTTCCCGCACTCAAATGTAAAACCTAAAATCAGATGAAACTAAGCAGAAACACAATTTTAAATGAAACATTTTTGGGACATAAGAGTTTCCATACTCGGATGTAAAAACCGAAATCAGATGAAACTAGGCAGCAATGCAGTTTTAAAAGTGAAATAACAAGTATAATCGTGCAATTGTACTCACCTCAACAAATCTCTAGCTGCCCGTGGAGCCCAAACCGCCTAAGCCGACTCGCTGGAGCAGCATTTGAATTTGACTTGCCTATGTAGCTGCCTGATCTTGCATCACATCCTGCTGTCACCGCAAATCCTCTTGTCCCTTCTGCGCCTCGTCACACTATCGCAGTAAATCCTCTTGTGCCTTCTGTGACTCTTCATACTTTTGCCGCAACTCCTCTTGTACTCTCTGCGACTCGGATAGCTGCCACCGTAAGCTACTCACCTCAGTCGCTGCCACAGTACTGCTAGATATTGATGCTGGGCCTCTCAAGCAGTACCCTTGCCTCCTCGCGACCCTCTTCCCTAGCACCTCCTCTATCAATTGTTACTGCACCACTGGGGAGCCGCTCACCTCAGACTACGATAGTCCTAACTCCAACCTTTGTTGCATTCTCAAAGAATATATATAAACTTATAATATATGTAAATACCACTATATAAAGTATGACATACTAATGAATTTTCAATAACTCACATATGTCGCTTCAGCATGAGGTGTGATCCATTTGTTCTGCTTCTTGCTCTAGTGCTACTGCCGGTATAATTCCGCTTGGGAGGAGGGAGCTTCCTCAGCAGGCATGATTGACAACCGTTGTGCAAATGATTGAGAGCCAGAACAATGAGTCGTCTTCACTTGACTCCGACTCATTGAATTCCTTTGTGATTGGAGCTGCAAATTACAAGTTAAAAAGAATGTAGTTAGATTATTTAGAAAAAGCACGAGGGAACATAACAATGGATTTAGTTACCTTCCACTCAGGTGTCTCCCATTTATGCTCTATCATCCATATCCACTGGTCCGCCCTTTGCGGATCTGGTGGGTACCGCCTCGGATCGTGTCCCTCTCCCAATAACTTCTTATACTTCATGTGAAGCTCCGACCTGAACTCCCTATATATATATGCATGGCAAGTTTCTGGACGGCCATTTTCACTGCCTGGTCGGTCTTCCAATCGTTGAAGTCAAACTTTTGCTGTCATTTCAAACTCCATAAGTTGAGTAATAAACAATGACGCATTTAAAAGGCAAAAAAAAAAAATCAAATCAAATTCTACATCCATCAGATAATTTCAAGTAATTATCTACATTGAGTGCCAAAAGGGAAGCAACCAAAAAAACACTTCCTACCATCACTGGATCCAGAAGCATGATTGACTGGATTTAATGCTGGACGATTCAAAGCATATGGAATAGTAAGTCAAAGTTCGTTTTATTACCTCAGCTGCCATGTAGACTGCCTCCCTAGTCCCTTCATCAACCTTGATCCATGTTGGTTTGTCATATGGTGCAATCCTCCGGATATGACTGCCAAGCTTAACCGCAAATGTGGAGGCATTTGCACCCTCGAATGGCCCTGACACTTCGCCCAACAGAACATTCAACTTAACACCAAGAGCCTTCATCCTCTTCTCCGACGCCAAGCCCACCACCTTGCCCCGCATATGTCGAGAGGTTGATGCTACAACCATTAAAAAAGAAAGTAAAGTGTTACTTTAAACATAAACAAATGAAGTTTGGAATATAATAGGGTCCAATATTACTTACCAACGCTACTATCCATAGACTGACTGGTAGCATGCTCTGGGACGGTAGACTGACTGGCAGCACGCTCTGGGACCGTAGACTGACTGGGAGCACTCTCTGGGACCGTAGACTGACTGGCAGCACGCTCTGGAACCATAGACTGACTGGCGGCACGCTGCGAGTGACTGACTGCACTGCGGTGTCTCTATCTCCCTTGACCAGCCATGTTTGCGAACTGAATAACACAATCAATGAGCATATATAAAATAACAATAAGTCACATAATTGAAGGATGTTTGATGGCCCATATAATAACATGTAACATTAATGATCTACCACACTCACAGTACTATTACCTCATCTTCGAAGTCATCTTCACCCGAGGAACTTGACTCTTCCTCACTCCTGGATGGCCTGTACTCCATGTTTACATCATCATCTTCTTCTTCAGGTGAGACCCGGCGTCGAGCTGTACCTTGAAGTGCTCATTCCAATGGCCGTGCGCCTAGCTCATTTAATCTGGGGATTTTCCTTTGAATGTTACTATTTCGATTTGCCCCATAAGATTTTTTCTCCTAGGTCAATGCTCCGGGCTTGACATAAAGTTTTCTTTTGGGAGGCATTTTTGGCTGCTATGATTAATAAATTGACAAAAAATAAAAGATATATGCTTAGAACACACATGCAGGATGAACAAGTTACATATAAATAAACACATTAAAAGGCGGACTGAAAGGTAAAATAATGAATTCATAGCATTGCAATACTTGTCCACACACATGAAAAAAAAAGAAGTTTACATATCATATTCCATATCATAATCAATATCTGCATTGAACTGATCAGTTTCATCTTCATTTACGTATTCTTCCAATGTATCATCCTCATTATCACCATTATCGGCAATGGGTTCATCATGGCCGGCTGTTGGTTCATTATCCTCAAGAATGATCTCTGGTTCAATGTCATCCCTAGTGTAAGGAAATGAAAAATCCTTTTGAACAGGGACTGAGACACTTTCATTTGTTTCTTCCTGTTGGTAAGGCTCATTTGTCACATTTTGTCCACTATCTTCATCTCACTTTGGCACATCCCAAATTCCTCGATGCTTGACACGTTCCACCACTTTCCAATTTGGGCCTAATTTGGTATCATTGACATAGAAGACCTCAATTACCTGATTTGGCAAGGCAAATGGATCCTCCTCATACCACCGACCCCTAACGTCACGCTTGTGACATGTGCATCGATATGTATTCTATCTTTACGCCCAGTATTATACCACTCACATTTAAACAAAACCACTTTAGAACCATTAATGTATGACAATTCAAATATGTTGGACACGTAACCAAAAAAGTCAATTATTTTGCCATCGTGTTCCCCCTCAACAACCAACCCACTATTCTGGCTCTTGTGACAGTTGTCGCGATCTCTAGTGAGGAAACGGACACCATTGACCATACAACCCGAATATTGATGCACTAGATAATTTGGACCATTTGCCAATGCCCACAGTTCATCGATTGCATATCGAGACCGTTGAGATCTCAGTTGATTCATCTGTATTAATTAATAGAGCATGAAACAAATAAATTAGGTTACACAAAAGCTTAATGTTTCCGGTTGACAAAGTTTATTGTGAATTTATCGTACTTACATGATTTTTGAACCATCCAGAGAACTCTTCCCGTTGTACATTAGTGATGTTGCGTCCCCCAGGCACGTGCACTTGCCTCTTGTTCTCCCTTCTCAGGGGATTAGTGACAAAAAGTGATTTTAGTGACACAGAGGGAGATAAAGAAATTGACATGTTATGTTTAGTTAAACTAAACCACTTACTCTAGATAAGGTACGACCTCAGGAGTATTATACAACACAAACCAATGGGCCAGGTTACGTTCCCTATGTGACAAGTTGGGAGCCCTCGTGATAAGTGCAAAGGGACGGACGCGTTGGGTGAAGACGTCCAACCCCGGGCCTCGTTCGCCCCCATCGTCATTCCGTTCTTCAAGAACTTCTCCCTTTAGGTACCTCTTGATAAAATTAACACTCTCTTTGGCAATGTATGCCTCGGCGATCGAACCTTCTGGCCGAGCTCGATTGGTTACGTATCGCTTAAGGGTTCCAAGAAACCTGTAGACATAGCGATCAACAATTAAGATTAAAAAACTAAAATACCGTTACACTAATCAACAATATAAAAGATAGGTAATGCAATCACCTCTCAATTGGATACATCCATCGATATTGCACCGGTCCGACAAGCATGGCCTCGCGCGGCAAGTGAACTGCCAAATGAACCATTACATCAAAAAATGCAGGAGGAAAAATCCTCTCCAACTTACACAATATGAGTACTATCTTTTTCTCAAGCACTTCCAAGTTGCTCCGTCTTAATGTATTCGAGCAGATGTCCTCGAAGAAGCTGCCCAGCCAAAATAGTGTTGTGCATATCTCTTTGTTCACATACCCACGCATGCAGATTGGAAGAAGACGTTGCAAAAAAATGTGGCAATCATGGCTTTTCAGGCCTGGTGATTTCCCGTTTTTTGAGGTCACACACCTCGATAGATTCGCAGCATTCCCATCTGGGTACTTGATCATTTCAGATATTCATAAAAACCATTTCGCTCCTTTGGGGCTAATGTATATGAAGCAGGGGGCTTCTCACTTCCCCGTCCATTGTTTCTACTCCGTAGATGCAATTCTGGCCTAATATTCATATCTGCCAAATCCAGACGGGCATACTCGGTGTCCTTGTTCCCCTTGTCCATGCCCAACATTGTGCCAAGGTGACTTTCACATATATTATTCTCTACGTGCATGACATCAATGTTGTGTCGAACCTTTAGTTTCTTAAAATACGAAAGCTAGTAAAAATGCTTTTCTTCTTCCAGTTCAAGTCTTCAGGATCACGAGGTCTCTTCTTGTTGCTAGAGTGCTTTCCAAACCTTGTATCCGGCAACCGATCCAATTGTGCTTGTACCTTTTCCATCGATGGTAACTCCAAAGACTTCACCCGATTCTCATTCTTACCGTTAAAGTCCTTAAGGCGTCGCCAGATGTGGTTCTTTGGCAAGTAAGCTCGATGGCTCGTTTAACCAACCTTCCTTTTCAACATAACCGCTCAGAATTTGTCATTACAAGGGGGACAAGCCATGTAACCTTTCGTGGTCCACCCAGACAAGTTACCATATGCTGGAAAGTCGTTTATGGTCCACAACAGAGCCACACGCATATTGAAGGTCTGTTTGCTGTAGGCATCGTATGTTTCAACACCTTTCTCCCACAACTCCTTCACCTCATCAATCATGGGTCGGAGATAAACATCGATATCATTCCCAAGTTGACGCGGCCCAAGGATAAGCAATGACATCATGAAGAATGGCTACTTCATGCACATCCAGGGTGGCAAGTTGTACGGCATAAGTATAACAAGCCACATACTGTAGGAAGTGCTCATGTCCCCGAAAGGGTTGAACCCATCGGAGGCTAGCCCCAACCTTATGTTACGAGTCTCTGCGGCAAAATCTGGATTCTCCTTGTCAAAATCCTTCCATTCATCACAATCGGCCGGATGCATACATATCCCGTCATCTCTCCGTTTGTCACTATGCCATCTCATGTGCTTAGCAGTCTTTCGGGACATGTACAGTCTCCGTAACCTCGGTATCAATGGGAAGTACCGCAACACTTTATGATGTATCTTCTTGCCCTTCCCAACTTTGACTTTATATCTGGACTCCCTGCATACTGGGCATTTATTTAGACCTGCATTCTCCTTCCAAAATAGGGCGCAATCATTCTCACAAGCATCAATGTGCTCGTATCCCAATCCCAAGTCACGCAGTATCTTCTTCGTAGCATAAATAGACTCAGGAACCAAGTTACCGTCTAACAAAATGGCCCTCTGTATTTGCATCAAATTGTTGAACGACTTGTTGCACCACTTTCCCTTAACCTTCTGCTCTATCATCTTAACAACAAAGTCTAACAGAGTGTTATCTGGAGAGCAGCCAGGGTACAGAGGGAGCTGAGAAGCATCCACAATCCTTTCAAAGTGACGTATAGCGTTACCGTGGATGGTCTCAGCCTCAGTGTAAGTTCCCATGTAATGGTCGTGCATCATTTCTGGATATTCATCTCCATCCTCATAGTCACTATCAGTATCCTGTTGTCCCGGTTCGACTACTTCATTTACTAGAGGTGTTGTTTCTCCATGGTAGATCCAGGTCTTGTAGGACTCTTGCATACCCTTATGGAGAATATGAAATTTCACAGTAGCAAAGTCATGCCTACGACTGTTCAAGCAAACCCTACACGAGCAATAAATCTGAGTAGCATCCCCTGCATTTGCCCGTGCAAAATCAATAAATGACTTCACCGCTCTCTGATATTCTTGACCAAGTCTTGCCATCTTATTTTTACTATCCAATGTCGTCCAAGTCTTGTCCATATGTAGTCTTTTTAACAGAGAAATCTAAACAAGAGATCCACACAAATTAAAAGCATGCTTTCATCAAACCGATAAAAGAAAAAAAATCATAAACAAAGATTTTTATGGATGACTCAGATTGGCTAATGGGATTATTAATTTTATGGGTATTCCTATTGGTACAAGGACCACCAACCCCCTCAAAGTATTATATCTTCTTTTAGGGTTGGCTACGAGTCCTAACTTTCTATGGAAATCTATTTTTTTGTGTAGAATCTGATTTGATTAACTAATATTACATGATATTACTAAAATTAACATTTAGTTACTTTACTTCATTTTTCTCATATGTAATATCATACATATAATTTTAAGAGCGATAAATAATACATTTTTTCTCTTTGAGACTTTTCTTTCTAATAATATGTTTTAAACCCGGGCCTTTGTTGCTAGTTTGTAAGTTAACTAAATATGATAGAAAACTAGACTTTATTATCAAAGAAAGCAAATAAAAGGACAAGTCAGTAACCATGAAAACAATGAAGACCAAATTCAATACATAAAAAGACCATTCACATACAAAAAGGCACATGACTAATAAAGCTGAAGCTATTAGTTTTATACTCTTGACCACCCAGACTTTGATCATCTCTCATGGTGAGGCTTCCTTTTTTTTTTTTTTTTTTGTCTCATGGATGGCCTATACAGCTCAAGAACTTATTCATCAAACTGATAGAAGCAAAAAATCATAAACAAAGATTTTTATGGATACCTCAAATGGGCTAATGTTACAAGTTAATTTTATGGGTATTCCTATTGGTGCAAGGACCACCAACCCCCTCAAAGTATTATATCTTCTTTTAGGGTCGGCTACGAGTATTGACTTTCTATGGAAATCTTTTTTTTTTTTTTGTAGAATCTGATATGATTAACTAATATTACATGATATTACTAAAATTAATATTTAGTTACTTTACTTCATTTTTCTCATATATATTATGATACATATAATTTTAAGAGTGATAAATAATACATTTTTTCTCTTTGAGACTTTTCTTTCTAGTAATATGTTTTCAACTCAGGCCTTTGTTGCTAGTTTGTAAGTTAACCAAATATGATAGAAAACTAGATGTTATTATCAAAGAAAGCAAATAAAAGAACAAGTTAGTAACCATGAAAACAATGAAGACCAAATTCAATAAATAAAAAGACCATTCACATACATCGATGGTGGGCCCAAGTGAGCAAAAAAATCTTTTTTTTTTTATGAAAAATCATAGGATGGTTAGATTCGTGTTTGGCTTGAGAATATAACAGCCATAGTTAATGGAATCCATTTTCATCATTTTTGGAAGGAAGATCGTTTAGTTCTAGCGGTTAGGGTTTTCAACATGTGCTCTCTTGTTTTCTGCATACCTGCTTGCAAACCGAAACAATGCCGATAACTTACTCCGGTTCCGATTCTGATCCCGACACGGAAGACTGCTAGGTCGGATTCTCCCGACATTCAATCCTCAATACCGTTACATCCACCGCCTCCGTCGTGGAGAGGTGGATATCCGACATCTATCGCCTCCATCACCACCATCTCCACTGGTTCATTGTCGGCCTAGATTGTGAATGGCACCCTACCTCCAATGGCCAACACAAACGTAGCCCTGTGGCGACGTTGCAGCTCTTTGTCGGCCTTCGCTGCCTTGTCTTCCAACTAGTCCATTTCGATTTCATCCCGAAATCGCTCGCAGAATTTCTCTCAAAACGGGATTTCACATTCGTTGGAGTGGGTGTAAAAGATGATGCCTAGAAGCTCATGGCTGATTATCAGCTGTCCGTTGAGCGGAGGTTGGATCTCTAGACTCTTGCGGCGGAGGAGCTGACCATGAAGGAGCTGAAGCAGGCGGGGCTGAAGCGGCTGGCGGCAGTCGTTCTTGGGGTCGATGTGGATAAACCCATACTCATAACAAAGAGAAAATGGGATAAAAAGACGCTTGATTCAGGCCAGGTGAATTACGCGTGCATTGATGCTTTTGTTTCATTTGAGATTGGAAAGAATCTTATTAATTGATATTGACAATTTGGAAGTGGAATGATGCTCAATCTCTTCTCTAGTTTAGATTCTTGGTTAAGGATTTGGGGATGGTGGAATGATGTAGATAGATGGGTATTGAGATTTTTCTTGAATTGTTACTCGTGTTTTTGTGCTACGTTTTCCAGTAGACTTCTTATTACACCCCGACCCAATTTAACCTTGTTTAGTGCTAATTAAGTGTGTTTTAGCTAAATTAATTATACTTAGCTACTAATTATGGTAATTAGTGTTATTAGTCCTTATAGGTTAAGTTGGTTGAGCCTTGAGCCGTAGATAGGTGAGTTGGAACCGATTTGACTCTGTAGGGTAGAGACAATGGCTTTTTCATAATTATCGATATTCTCATTTTGCATCATTTGCACGTCATCTTAGCGTTAACGCGTGTATCTCGTTGAGCACATCAATTTATGTATTGAACTTCACTTCATTTGAGATACCGCAGAGTATTTGGACCCCCCATTTGACCCGAAACGGAAATATACTATTTTTGGTGGACTTTCTTGCAAAAAGGGCAACTTTACCCTTTAAGAACAACTTTACCCATGTTTGCTTGGTTGAGGAAGGAGCTCTCTCCCATTTCATTTTCTTCCTCTCCTCCATTCTCTTTATTCCCCTTCACTTCATCCATTGAGAGTGTTTGCTTATATACTTGGAGGCAAGGAGTGGAAGTCTTCTTCATCTTCTCCATCTTCTTCATCTTTTCCTCACCTTTGTGGACAAGAACCCATCTTCTTCATTCCTTACTCTTGTCAAGTTTGAGATTTTTGCTAGGAGGTAAGAGCCAAACTCTCTTGTTTAATATTTTAGAGTTGCAAAAGAGTCAAGGGACTCATGGTTAATCATACATGCATATTCATTTCAATTTTCCATGTATGTTCCTGATTAGGGTTTGGTAATTTGGGTTTTTTGGGTTCTTTTCAGCCAAGTGGTGAAGTGAGGATTTGGAAAGCTTTAGTGAGGCAAGTATAAGCTTAATTTAGATTTACATGTTGTTTACTTACCTTCGATTCAAATGAGACTCTTTCTTAATGATACTAACTATTAATAAAAGAATGGGTTGGTGTGTTTTATGGTTTTAATTGATAGAAATGGATGGAGGGGTTGTATGTTGTGAATGGGAGCAAGGAGGCTCATTTGTTGTAGGTTTTATGTTTGAAGAAGTGTGGGAAGGAAAGGAGAGGAAGATCACATGGGAATTCTGGAATCAAGAATTCCGTAGGATTCGCTCGAGGGAACAGGGGTCCGCTCGAGCGAACCCCCTCCTTAAACACTCACTTGAGCGATCAAAAGGACTGCCCGAGTGATTACCTCTCTGGATGGCGTCCGCTCGAGCAAACATAGTTTCGCTCGAGCGAACACCCTTCTGAAACCACCGCTCAAGCGAACGATTAAGGTTGCTCGGGCCGTTTTGAAACCACCACTCAAGCGAACGATTAGGGTCGTACGAGCAACCAACTCTCTGGATGGGGTCCGCTTGAACGAACATGAAGTTGGGGACTGGCTCCTTTCGGCCCAATTTTAGGGTGAATTATCACCCTTAATCTATCATAACCCACCCTAATAATCTCTAATAGATAATTATGGTGCACACCTATCTCCATAGGAATTAGGATCCTCTAAAACCCTTATGACCTTAAAATGGAACCCCCAACCTCCTCCTTTGGTCTAATGGACAATCATTAGTCTAGCACTATGCCATGAGGGTTAATTTTGGAAATTCAACATATTTCCTATAACAAGTGACACTCAACAAGGTAGTAGTATGTTGACTTTTCGGAACTGCCCTGCATTGGACGGTGAAGGACTAAGAGAAATAGATTAGGGTTGGCTAGTAAAATACCTTGGATTCTCTAAATCTATTGCATTCATATTGAACTCAGAGTTTATTGATATCAACTCTATTTAATGAATTAGTTGCATCATTAGTATTAATTGAGACCTGATTGCTTATCACCAGCTCGTCATCAGAAATTGTTACACCACTGTTTCATTATTCGATGGAAACTCGGCTTGAGTAAGTAATTGTGTATCTGTGACTACTATTCGATTTGATTGTGACTAATTAGATGTAAACTTACTCAAATTTGACTATTATTTGATTCGATTGAGTCAGCACTACTTAGCTTCGACCTTGTGACGCCCGACGGGGTTGAATTTGGTTTAGTTATTTAGGACTACTGCAGTAAGTCATCTGGAGCATCGAAACTCAAGACTCGAGTAGCTAGCTAGTCTTTGGTCAGGCCGCTGGTGACATCCCAACTAGATTCGCTCTCTTTTGAGAGGATGAGCTCAATGTAGTAGCCAATTAGTATGTTTTTATTCACCCTTGATTCACAAGCATAAATTATTCAATTTTCACACAATTTCCCTAGTTACTACTTAACATTGACATCTGTTAATTTAATTGTCTTTTAAATCAATTTGGAACATTATGTATTTCCTTACTAATGCCTATACTTGTTGAATCGTCGTATTGAGATACTACTTTTGGTGTCACGGTCGCAGGTGCAGCTCCCGGCCTTGAAGAGGCCTAGGAGAGAAAGGAGGTTACCGAGGAGGTTCCTCCAAGATTAGAGGAGTGGCCGGAGCAAGGACCAGCATAGATACTTCCTCCTCGGAGCGCGTAATGTACATTTTGAGAGCTTCAGTAGAGTGTGGCTAGGCCCTTTTTTTATGGGTCACACTTAGTTGTTTAGTTATACTTGTGATCATATTTTTTTGTTAAGTTGTATAGGGTTCTTTTATACACCCTCTTTTGTAAATCAATGTATATACTTGTGAAATTCTTTTGTATTAAACTTGAATGTTTAATTGGACTAGATGGGAGTGAAAGTCCGGGGATCCGAACCCTAGAGGGGGGGGGGGGTGAATAGGGTGAGCTTCAATTATAACCAATTTTAACTTCTTTAAATTAAACTAGTCACAAGTGATGATTATCAAACAAAATGTGGAAGCTAAATAGAATCACCACAACGCATCCACCACCACACAAAGAATTATAGTGGTTCGGCCTCAATGCCTACATCCACTACCGGCTTGTGATTTAATCACCCCACCAGATTTCCACTATCTATGCTTTTCAATAGGCTAAGTAATAACCTTTACAATGTTGTTTTTCTAGGCTAAACAACAACCTCTACAAGATGCTTTTCTAGGCTAAGCAATAACCTTTACACAATGCTTTTCTTAGGCTAAGCAATAACCTTTACAAATGAAAGTTTTCTCTAAGAAGGTGTCTATACCAGAACACTCTAAGAGATACAATTTAAGCTCAATGGAATTGCCTCTTAAATAGGCTAATATGAAAGTGAAAAACAAACTCACACAAACACTATATGAATGCAAATGTGTATGCTCATGATGTGTGTGTGTGATAACTTCAATCAAGTTAAAAACAAAGCTCAATTAATATATGCTTAAAGCATTTCAAAGTTTAAGGCACATAAAAGATTTGATAGAAGTTTAATGCAAATCACATTATTGAATATCAACTTGTTAATGACATGAAAATCAAGAGCTCACATGTTGTATGAAATTTGTTAACTTAGAACATGTGATGCATGTGCAATGTTGTTTTCAAAACCAAATTAATTTAACTAAAGTTCAAATGAATGAAAACAACAAATGAAGATTCAATCAAGTAAAAGAATCATGCTATAAAAGAAAACAAAGTTTTTGGCTAAGCATGATTAAGGAAGATTTTAAAACAACTTGGATTGAAATCAAAGTGAAGAATCCAATCTAACTTAGATCAAAGATTAAAAGAAGAATGGGTTCAACACATCATAGTTATAATGCTAAAAATCATTTACCAATAATTTAAACAAAGCACATAACATATGATTAAAAAAGGCAGAGCTTACTTAGAGATTTAACTTCATTAATTCCAAGCTTTAGCTCTCCAAATGACTCTTTGGTCTCTCTTAGTTCATCCCCTTTGTCTTGTTTCCAAACACCTCAAAGAAGGCTTAAAAATCTCCAACTTTGGAAAAGGAATGAACTTCATTTTATACCCAAAAAGTGGGTTTCTGCGAGTGCCCGGTCGACCTGGCCATAAACGGTCAGAAAAATGACCGTTGGAAGAGCCAACGGCTCTTTGCCCCGGTCGACCGTGTAGGGGGGCCGGTCGACCGGCTACACTGCAGGTCGACCCCCTGGGACCAAAATCCCTAAAAAAGTGTTTTTCAAAGTATTTTCTAGAGGGGATTTTTGGGCCATTAAATCAAGCTTTGAAACATGTTTTAAACCAAAGTAAGATGTTTAAAAACATGAAACATAAAAAGCCTAAAATGATTTGAAAGATTTAAAACATAGGCTTGCTTGATTTCTAAAACTTCTTTTTAAAACTCCTTGCATCTAGGTTTTAAAAACAAAACATGCATAAATCAATACTTTTACAAATCTAAAAACCAATGCATGTGAAAATCAAGATTTCAAGATTTTCTAAATCAATACAAGTGTGAAAATTCAAATGGTGCTAATATGCTAATGCATCCATCAAATTGCAATACACAAAATTCCTAACAGGGAGATGATACTTCTTGCGTATGAATTACAACTTTTGCTATGATTTAAATGTTATTGATATGTTCTTGTGAGCTCGATTCACATGTGGGAAAAGTTATTTTTTCTCCTTCGTGTGTTGTATTTGGTTCGAGACAGGTATAGCGTCATGGGAGTACGTGTGTCTCATATTGGGGATTACCCTAGGCCAGGGTGATTCTGGACAGGGATGTGACATCTGTAAGTATGGTATCAGAGCCTTGAAAGTCTTCCTAAAAGACTTAGAAACTAATTAGAAACGTTGTGAGAACACGTTAGAATCGATTGAGAGTATGGAATTGTCAGGGCTAGTTTATTGTTAGTTGTGAGTTTATTGTTAGCATTTGTATTGATTGTTAGTAATGTGTGGAGAGAGTTAGAATATAGTCCTAACTATTATAATTATCTTATAGGTCAATGGTGTCCGGCTCCGGAAGTGGGAACAACGGTGGAAACAATGAATCCCACCATTATTATGATTCATTTGTGTTGATTGAAAACTATCCTCCCTCTATGGAAGCTCGCATGATGATCTTGATGGAGCAGATGGCCAAGACAAATGAACATCTGGCAACATTAATGACCAGGCAAGGTCAAGCTCAGCCAAATTCAGGAACTCAAGTGGTCATCCAGTCCAGAGATCATGACCTCATTGCCTTGTACGAGAAGTTTAGAAAAAGAGGAGCTATAGAGTTCCAGGGGAAGGGAGATGCGATACAGGCTAATGAGTGGTTAGAGTACATAGGAGATGTGTTCGAAATGGTGATCTACGACAACAAGTAGCGAGTAGTGCTCACTACCTCGATGATTCGAGGCGTTACTAAGGATTGGTGGAAAAGCATAAGGGATGCTTACAAAGTCATGCCCAACGCCACTATATGGGAGACTTTTCAAGAACAGTTCCGCCGCAAGTTCATACCGGACTATGTGTATAGGAGGAAAGTAGAAGAATTCATCTCTCTCAAGAAGAATCAGATGACGGTCGCCACATATGTGCATACCTTCCTCCAATTGTCCAAGTTTGCCAAGGATCTAGTTGATACAGAAGAGAAAAAGGTGAAGAGATTCGTCGGTGGGCTTCACCCGATGTATGAAGAGCATGTGATGATATATAAGAGGCCAGAGACCTTTAATGACATAGTGGATAGAGCTTACACCACGGAAGAGATGGCTATTAAGAAGAGGAATGCTGATCCTAAGAGGAGCATGTCCCACTCTGGAAAGAGCTTTCAACATAAGAGACAGAAATGTGTGGTGATTGGCCCTAGGGTGCCAAAGTGTGAGACTTGTGGTAAGGGGCACCCCACTGAGAGGTGTTGGAGAAATACTGGTGTGTGAATTATATGTGGATCCATGGAACACTGAGCAGCAACCTGCCCCAGAGACAGAGGGGGCTATAGAGCACCTCAACAACAATCTCCTCAGTAGCCAGCCAGACCAGCACTCCCAGTTCCACCTCAGCGGTTGGCATTACTAGCACCACCTCCAAGACCCCAGCTATGAGAACCCGACCCCTGATCTCTTGGATTAGTGTTGTTTTATTTGTGGATTAGTTCTTTTAGCGGGATTAGTGGTTGTTGGGTTGAGTTTGTGAGCTAGAATGGTTTTCTTCTAGTTTTGGGCTTTTGAGTGCTTTGGTAGCTTGTGGGGCCCTTTGGGGGTTCCCTTTTCGGCTTTGTATTTACTTGTGAGATTTTCCCGATTTGTTTCGTATTGTGTTTTTGGCCTGTTGCATTCATCTTGAGGAATCCTACAATTTTCATGTTGATCTCGTATCCATTTGAGAACCCAAAACCCGATTTCTTGGCCTTGAGGGCAAAACAGTTATTTCACACCAAATCTGTACCCAAATCTCGATATTCCCGAAACCCGCGAAACATATACTTTTTGGAAACTAGATATTTCGACGATCATTTCTTCCTTCTTCGTTGAATCCATCCGAGGTCCCGAATTAGATGATTTCAGCCACCCAAGTTCTTTAAGTTGTGGGACCCAAACCTCACTTGCTTATAAGAGAAACCCATCCCCTTCATTTCATTCCATTCCATTCCTCATTTTCCAGCACAAACCAGCAACCTAGGGCTTTCCTTGCCTTTCTCTTCTTCTTCTTCTTGCTTCTTCATCTCCAAGCCACACCAAGAGTTCATCAATCAAGAAATGGAGACCATCTTCTTCTTCCTCTTCACCATGGCTCCCTATTGATACCATTTTTGGAGAAATCTCCCAACCTAGAGACCTCCCTTGAGCTTGTTCTTCTCATTTGGAAGTCATCCAAGTAAGTGATTCTTCCCATCTTCTAGATTTGTTGTCTCCTAGACCTTGAGAAGCTACATTTGCATTATTGTTGATTCATTCATTTTCATTCTTGGTTTAACCCATTTTAGGGTTGTTTTGGGGGTTTTTGTAGAGATTGTGGATCTTGAGCTTGAGAGGTGATTAGAAGCTTGATTTGCTAGATTGAAACCCAAGGCAAGTGGATGAATGGATGGTTGGAATGTTATCAAGTTTTATGAGAAAATCCTAAATTTTGTTACTTATTCTTGATAATTTGATATATGTTTTCACATATGTTTCTTGCCACATTCTAGTGATTTTGAAATGCATATTCATGGGCTTTTCTCTCTTGTTAAATCTCGTAGAAATGTATGCATTTTATTTGGTCAAAGTTTGCTCATATGGTTTTATAGAAATGTGGTTGATTTTATTGTTTCTCCATACATGTTTATTTATTACTTTGACTTGAAATGAATGCTCATGAAGAGCCTTGATAGTACATTTATTGTCATAGATATGTGATGGTTCATAGCCTTTAATTCCTCTTGTTTTGTCCCAATTATATCTTATGTGAAATGGTTTCATTCTTGCTTTCCTTGGATTGAATGTGATGTTGATGGAGGGGAATGTGATGGAGGTTGTGAAACATTTGATGGTATTTGAATGAAGTTTTAGACTCCTCATTTGATGTATAAAGATGGCTGAAAGAGGGTTGTAAAAAGGAAGAGAAAGAGAGGAACTGAACTGCCCGGAATTCAGTCTCCGGACAGTTCGCTCGAGCGACCTGTCCAGAAAAGGATACGGGTGTTCCAGTAGCCCGGTCGCTCGAACGCATTTTAATAACCGCTCGACCGATGGGTTCGCTCGAGCGATGCAGTCTGCCTGGCATGGGTCACGCTGGTACAAAAATTTCGGTGGGTTTTGAGATTTATTTTTTTGGGGACCTTGGCTACCCTCTTTGGACTCACTTGACCATATGTGAGAGCGTCTTGAGCCGATGCTCTCCACGGTTGGTTCGGAATGCATCGAAGTTCAATCTATTCAATCTTGAACGGGATGGAACGACACGATATCCTCTTCATACCTAAATGCAAAGTCTATTTCCTTGGGTATCGCGAATTCTATTCCTTTCGGTGACTGAGTAGGTTGCTCGATGGTTCCGGGTTGACATCATACTTAGGATGGACCGTTTATAGTCTTGATTTTTCTATCATAGCATCTAGTACTATCCATAAGCTCATGATAAGTTTTAAAAATAGTAGAAGTGCATAAGGAGCCCGGAATGTCTTCAAACTCAAAGAGTACCAAATCATTGCAATAATCGACGTACGGGACCCCTATTCACTTAAATAGATCTTGAAATCAATATTTTCCCGGAATTGTTATAGTTCATTATATCCCTCATTTCCAAGATTTGCATTACATGACTTGTTTTCCCGAAAGCATTGGAGTCACTCTAGTAACAGTTACTTGTCCCGAAGTGCATTGCACCACATGATATGTCAGTGTGCCCTTGAGCACCCCCGTCTTGCCCGTTTGATTATGTATTTATACTTGATTTACTTGCATTGTCTCGATTGGATTTGACCTATGAGTCGGCACCACTAAGCTTGGATAACCTTGTTGGTCTGATCTACCGACTTGGAGATCCCCCTCTTGTCCCGCCAGCTGCAGCTTGGATCCCGCTACCCGGTTATTACCGTGGTCTTGTCCCGATACCGCAGATTGCTACTGTGGTCCCCGATGCCCGGCTCGCTACCGTGGTCATGTATATTATATGTATATGCATTCATGAGATCCACTGTTTCTCCTCACCTCGAGTGACTGAGATCAGTGCCTAGTATATGTATTTATATGAGATCCCATGTTTCTCCTCACCTCGAGTGACTGAGATCAGGGCCTAGTTATTGCTCTATCGCTTTAGTGATAGAGGACTTAGCTTCGTGTGGTTGCCATCTTGCCAATTCCCGATTCCTTGGATACCCGACATGTTTTATATTGCTTACTTGCTTTCCGATAAATGATTCGTTTCCTTTATGAAAGTTCTTATTTAAACAAGTGTTAATATTCTCCAATGTAAATTCAGTTATTATTATATTGTCTTCTGTTCTTTGTACCCGCACATGTTTTAAATGAATGCCGGTTGGTTGAATACCCATGCTTTTACATACGTTTCAAACGATCAATGATTTTGCTAGATTTACATGATTACACATGTTGTAAATGAATACCCGAATTGTTAAATATCCGTACTTTGTTTTAAATGACATTTGGTTTGTCAGATCCCCGGGTTTATACATGTTTTAAATGAATACCCGACTTGTTAAATATCCATGCTTTGAAATATGTTTTAGATGACACTTGTTTTGCCATACCGCTATGTTTATACGTATTTTACATGATACCCGATTTGTTTAAATATCCATACTTTGGAATAGGTTTAAATGAACATTAGTCTTGTCAGATTTCTTTGGTTACACCTGTTTTAAATGAACACCCGGTTTGTTAAATATCTGTATTTTCACATATGTTTCAAATGGACTTTGGTTTTGCCAGACTGCTATGAATACCTGGTTTGTTGTATACTTATGTTTTTACCTAACTCTCAAATGAACGTTTGTTTTGTCAAACCACTATATTTATACATGTTTTAGACGAACACCCGATTGTCAAATATCTATGATTATAGATGATGTAAATGAACACATGTTTTATTAAACATTCATGTTTTATCCATGCTTGAAACGAATACAGGTTTTTCCCCGAGATTCCCGACTTTGCACCCGTTTAATTATATGCAGCATTTGATCGAATAACATGATTTATCTTATGTTTTATTCTTCAGTATATTTGTTATCTTTTCATCCACCTGCCAGACCGTCGTGTCTGACCCACTACTTTTGGTACTCAGGTTCAGATTTCTTCGCCCCGAGTTGAGTGCTTTTGTTGGCTGTAGAGCCATGCTTTGCAGGTTAGTTTGTCGGCTATGTCATGTAGACATTGAGCTTGACATCGGAGCTACGTCACATTTGGGTAGTAGTTTATAGCTTATTGTTGTATGGCTTTTTATTAGCCTTTTCTTGGGATTCTTAATTAATGTACATTGATAATTGTAACTTGAACATATTTGGGAATGTAATATCCTGTTACCGTCAGCTCTGTAATTTATTGTGATGGTTACTCCAGTCTGATATGATTCTTGATATAATAGCTATGTGCTAAAGGTTGAGTGCGACGCGGAATCCGATGGCCACGGACTTCGGGTCGCAACACCACAAATGCTTCTGCAAAATATTCAGAATGTGTTGTCTTCACACACGCGGATCCTGGGAGAAGTAAAATACATTTATGCTTAATCCCGTTCCCGCCCCCGAGGTTCTGTTTCGGGGGCGTGACACCAGCAACAACAACGACAGCAACAAGGAAGGCCAGGACAACAGCATCAACAAGCCCGACAGCTATCACAATAAGCAAGGAGACTCTTTGCAACGAATCATGAACAGCAGAAGCAGCTGGAAATGTGGTAGATGGTACCCTTTTGATATGTGCTAGGAATGTAAAGACTTTGTTTGATTCGGGGTCCACACATTCATTTGTGGTGCCCCATTTTTCTTGTGGACTTTAGCAACCGCCTGAGTTGCTACTGTAAGGTCCGCGACCTTACTGGGTCAATTGGGCTCAATAGCAGGCTCATTGACCCATTTATTTTATTTTATTATTATAATTAATTGTATTGTTATATATTTAAGTGGGATTAGGCCTTGAGTGAGTTTCTTTTAGTATTAGAATACTGTCTGCGAAGTTTCGTTTGATTTCGAGTTCGTTTGATCCTAGCAGGGGGGGGGGGTAGTTTGCAAATTAGGGAAAATTGAGTGTTTTTCCGAAAAATTCCTATCATCGTGATTTTGGGTTCGTTGAAAAGGTCTCGTCGTGCTGATCATTTTTGTCTTCTGGCTCGTCGCTATCCGACGATCAGAAACCCTTCAAATGATTCATTCTTTCACCGGACCCACTTAAAAGGCAATTCAATCTTTTCCTCACTCTCCTCTTCTTAATCAGAGATTAGCCCTAATCTCATTCTCACTTCTGCAACGAAGCTACAACAGCCCTCCTTCTCCCTCTTCATCTTCTCAAGCCCAGATCTCCCTCCGGGAGAGATTACCTCCGTGATCTGGACCGCACATCTTTTTCCTTTCGATCTCCTCTCTCCATTGATACTAGTGGGTAAGCCTTTTCCCATCATCAACTTTTCCATTCATTTTCTCTTTTGTTCAGAATAGGTTGGATCATGATCGTTTTCCTTTCTTTCTTCTTCTGGTGTTCTAGATTACTTTTGAGCGGGGTAGATTGTGGTCTTCGTGGTAGAAAGCTTCTCCTCAAGCTTTTCCAACATCTTCTTGGTTGAGGCAAGTAGATATGCATTTTATATTTAATCATGTGTGTATTGTTTTCTTTTGATTCCAATGATATCCTTGTTAGATTACCCAAATTCCAAGCTTATTGTTGGTATTGCATTGGGAATGACATGTTAGGTTAGATTTGTGGTTTGGATTTGATTAATTGTTAAATGGTAGCTTTGGAGGTTTTTAATTTAATAGAATGGATGAGAATGATGATGATAATGATTGGGGAGCATGGAGGCTCGTTTTCTGCAGGAAAAAGAAGCCAAAAACCCATTTTCGGGCTCAGGCTACAGTGCCGATCGATTGGACTGAAATTTGGTCTAAGTTAACTGAGGCGAATATCAATCCGATCGTTCGGACCTCTTGTCCGATCTATCGGAGGGCATTTTCGTAAATTTTGACAACTTCGGAAAATGACTTAAAACGCTTATAACTTTTAATCCGTATGTCAGATTTCTACATATTATATACCGTTGGAAAGCCCTTGAGATGTAGAATCCAATGGTTCTAGTTTCATCATGATCGGAGGTCGGGAAGTGATGTAAAAACTCAGATGATTGATCCAGCCTATATTTTATTAGAAATGAGACCAATAACTTAGGTTTGGGCCTTAGATGTTGGAAACCAAGAACCTACTATCAATTGACCATTACTGGGGATTAAATCGTAGCACGTGGCTTGGTGTGCTTCGATTAGGTGTCTAGGTATTCGTGTATTAAACATGGGATAACCGAATGCGTATGAAATTGAATTAATAGATGCTTAACATGATTGTACACCAAGGGATTAACTTAGAAGCATCGTTGATCCAATTCCACACGTACTCTGCTAGAACATGTAGGATACATGGATGACACCACTTGCCTAGGTTTGGATCGTAATTCCTCCTTGACTTATTTAATCGTATCCGTTGTTATAATTCCTTGTACACTCTCTCTTGACATAAAACACTTAGCTAATTATGAAACATAATCCCTTGTAGAATTAGGACTTGGACCGGACTTAGAGTGTACCTTAGTACCCCGTGTTATGTAATTGATGAACATGACTGGCTAGACTGAAGGGATTACCATGTGATTTGTTTTGTCTTGTATTGATTTGAATGAGATAATCTCTACGAACATGTCTTGTAAATTGAGCTAGCCAGACTTGCTTGTCTTGGTCTATTCTCGTGTCAACACCACGTTATTATTATTATTATTTGCATATCATGGCCAGCTGCAGTTTGGGGTTATTGATGGGCCAGTTACTCGGACATCGGGGTGGGCAGTCGGCTTTGGACGGCGTCCATGGCGTTGAATAGTTGGGAGCGGGCTGGGACCGTGCTACTATTCCCAGGACCGGGAGCTAGGATGCCCCTGGAGCCGGACTTTGGTATCAGTAGTCTGGATAGGATTGTTACTGGTACCCCGTGAGGTGGCTTGGACATCCACAGAGTCTCCCTCTTGTGCATTGCATTACATTTGTAGTGGTGATTGTTAGTATTGCTAGGATTTCTATTTATGATCCTGATGGTTATTTACTCATGCTACATGCCTAGTATTGTTCCTTGTATTCCTACGATCTCATACTTGTCATTACTCTTATATTTGATGCATGACATGATTATTTATATCTTACTTATCTATTGCTCAACATGTCGTTGACTCTATTCCTTGGTGTGCAGACTCCTCAGGTGAGTACTACTACGAGGAACAGGCCGGTGAGGAGATCCCAGAGGATCTCCAACCAGCAGAGGAGGAACAAGAGTGGCGTGCCGATGACGTAGAGTAGCATCATCATTCTGCCACGAGAGCGATTCATTGGGACTTCCTTAGATTTTATTTCTTCATTTATTATCTCTCGTTGATCTTTCACACTATTGACTTCACTATTGTTTTAAATGGCCTTGATTAGTGGGATGGCCATTAAATAAATTAATTTCCTTATTTAAGTTTTATTTTATTCTTTGTTCAACTTTAATATATATTGAGATTCATTATTCCTTGTTGATATCCAAATATGCCTAGAATTGTATGAGTTCCGCAAATTCTTATTTTATTTTAGGCTTGAAATATTATATCCTCACAGCGGACTTACGATCCTTGGGCCTAAAGGACAAAATTTTAATTAGTCCTAAATTTCACTCCCCGGATCCGGTTTATTCTCTAATCGGGTTCGGGGGACGTGACAACTACCATACGTGTTGATGGTGACTGCCCCGGTGGATAAACGAGCAGCTTGTGATAACTACTACCCCAAGTGTAGTGTTCAGATCGGGAAATTGCTAATGCTAACAGATTTGATAATTCTGGTGATGCACGATTTCGACGTCATCCTCGATATGGATTGGCTCACAAGATATCGAACTTGTGTGGACTGCTTCCACAAAACCATCACCTTTAAGGTGGAGGAGCCCAAGACGAACGTGATATTTAAGGGTGTGCGGAGAGAGAGACCCAATACCGGACTCATGTCAGTGTTGGATGCCGTGAAGCTCCTGTAGGTCCTGGGGATCCGAACCCTAGAGGAGGAGTGAATAGGGTGAGCTTCATTTATGACCAATTATAACCAATTTTAACTTCTTTAAAACAAACTAGTCACATGTGATGATTAATCATACAAGATGCGGAAGCTAACAAAAGAATCACCATAAAGCAATCACCATCACACAAGGATTTATAGTGGTTCGGCCTCAATGCCTACATCCACTACCGGCTTGTGAACCAACACCCCACCAGATTTCCACTATTTATGCTTTTCAATAGGCTAAGCAATAACCTTTACAATATGCTTTTCAAGGCTAAGCAATAACCTTTACAATGATGTTTTTCAAGGCTTAACATCAACCTAAACATTATGCTTTTATAGGCTAAGCAATAACCTCTTCAACCACAAGGTTGGTTATCTCACTAAGTTAGTGTCTATAATACACTTGATGGAGATTCAATTAAGCTCATTACATTTGCTTCTAAAATAGGCGGATATGAAAATGAAAATCTAATACACACACACACTATGAATGCAAAGATGAAAGTACATGATGTGTGTGTGATGTCCTCAATCATTTTGAAAATGAAAGCTCATAAATGTATGCCTAAGGCTTTTGAAAGTTTTAGCTCATAAAAACATTTATGATTGATGATAGAATGCAAGTCACATGTTAAAAGTAACAACTTGTTAATGATGTCAAAGATTCACAAGTTGTATGAAATTAATTAGCTCTAAACATGTGATGCATAGGGATGTCAAACAAATCAACAATGTAGCTCAAAACATAAAAATAGATTTGATTGAAATTAGGGGACAAATCATATGTAATTATAAATACAACTTGAAAAAGATATACCTATCAAAGTAAGGCAAGTTGTGAAACTTTAAAACAATAATACATATGATTTATAAAGTTTGTTGAATCCAAAACATAAGATACATTTGAAAGAGATTTTCTTATGATGGAAAACAACAACCAAAGATTCAACCAAGTATATGAATCATGTTACATATAATTTCAAAGATTCTTTCATTAACATGATCTACTTAGATTTACCAAATAAAGTACTACTTGGATTGAATCAATGGTGATGCATCCAAAACAATAGATCAATTCAAACCATAAAACATGCTAAGGACACAACACATCATAGTTTAACATGTTACTAAAGATTTACCAAAGATAAAACAAATTACATGAAAACATATGATATGTAAAGATGTTGAATCCAAAACATAAGATAGTTTTGAAAGTGATTTTCTTATGTTGAAAAACAACAATCATAGATTCAACCAAGTATAGGGATCATGTTACATATAATTTCAAAGGTTCTTTCATTAACATGATCTACTTAGATTTACCAAAGATAAAGTACTACTTGGATTGAATCAAATGGTGTTGTATCCAAAACAATAAATCAACTCAAAACATAAAACATGTTAAGGACACAACACTTCATACATAGTTTATTATGCTACAAAAGATTTACCAAAAATAAAACAAAGCATGAAAACATATGATTAAGGAAAGCAGAGCCTACTTGGCGATTTAACTTCATTAATCCAAGCTTTAGCTTTCCTAATGATCCCCTTCATCCCTTAGTTCATTTCCCTTCTATTTGCCTCAAAACCCCTCAAGGAGGGCCTTAAAATTCCCAACTTTTGGCAAATGAAAGAACTCATATTTATAGCAAAAAGTGCCCAACGGCTAGTCCGCGGTCGACCTGGAAACAAGTCTCGGTCGACCGGGAACACACAACGGTCAGAAATATGACCGTTGGGGCTCCGGGGCAAATTCTGCCTGCAGTGTTCCCGGTCGACCTGGCCCTTCCCGGTTGACCTGGAACACAGCGTTTCTGGCCCGGGACCAAAATTCCCAAATTTGCATATTTCAAAGTCTTTTCAAGTGGGAATTTTTGGGCCATCAAATCAAGCTTGGAAACATGTTTTAAATCCAACTAAGTGGTTTAAAAACATGAAACACAAAAAGGCCTAAAATAATTTGGAAGATTTAAAACATAGGCTAGCTTGATTTCTAAAAACTCTTTTCACATAAAAAATGCATACAAAAATGATTCTGAAAGTGATGAATGTATGCAAGGCACAAACCTAAATTCTCAATATGATTTCTCAAAAGTAATGCACAAAGAATTAGGTTTTCAAAAGAGTTTGAATTCTAAAATCAATGCATCCAAGTATAGAAACAAAACATGCATAAAACAATACTTTTACAAATCTTAAAAGCAATGCATGTATAAAACCAGATTTCAAGGTTTTCTAAAACAATGCAAGTGTGAAAATTCAAATGATGCTAAAGTGAAAATGCATCCATCAAATTGCAAATACAAAATTCCTAACAGCTCCTAGAGAGTGGTTGTGAAGGCTACTTCGCCTTTATCTCCAAGAAGAAACCGCCTGTGAAGTTAAAAGAAATTCTGGTGGCGAATTTCCAGATGTGTTTCCGGATGAGGTTCAAGGATTACCCCTGCCTAGGGAAGCAGACTTTTATATTGATTTAGTACCGGGTATTGCTCTTATTTCGAAGGCACCGTACATAATGGCTCCAACAGAACTCAGAGAATTGAATGAGCAATTACAAGACTTACTGGATAAGGGACTTATATGTCCTAGTGTATCGCCGTGGGGAGCTTTGGTGTTGTTCGTGAGAAAGAAAGATGTTACGCTTCGAATGTGCATAGACTACAGGCAGATCAACCAAGATACTGTTAGAATGTATGGTCTCAATCCATCAGTTGATGTAATAAATTGATTAATTTCTTTATTTAGCAATAAAATCATGCTTTCCTTTCATGAGATGAATGGTGTTTTATTACTTAATGCACATATCCAATACATATGACATGATGGTTCATGAGATGAATCGGGTCCCATTAGTATATTAGATGTGATATATGTATATGGATGAGATCCACATACAGGAGACATGTGTCACAAATCCTATACTTAAAAATATCTTCACAGCCAGTGATGAGACTAGGCATCTCATCTGATAAGGTTGCAGCACTTTGATCACTATTAGATAGTGTGATTTGTCTTGATCATCAGAATGTAAGATTCTGGATCATAGTGCTCATACATTGATGTATTGAAGGACCACTACAACAATATGCACTTTTACCGACGTTTTTTAACGACGCTTTTCAAAAAACGTCGGTAAAGATTAATTTTTCCCGACGTATATGATTTTGTCGGTGAAAATTGGACTTTTACCGACGTTTTTTATAAAACGTCGGTAAAGATTACTTTTTACCGACGTTTTAAAATTAAACGTCGGCAAAAGTTGAATTTTATTATTAGCTTATTTTTTGAGGGAAAATAAAAATATGGAGTCTTACCGACGAAATGTAGACGTCGGTAAAGGTTACTATTACCGACGTTTTAAAATTAAACGTCGGCAAAAAACAAGACTTTTACTGACGAAAAATAAAACATCGGTAAATATTTTTGCCGACGAAAAATGTATTTTACCGACGAAAAAAGATGTCGGGAAAAGTCTTCGTATAATTTTTTTAACTTTTATTTATGATTTTGCCGACGAAAAAAACAACGTCGGCAAAGTCTTAATTTTTTTCCTTTCCCGCCTCCAGTACCCTATTTTCGCTCCGAATGACTCTGTCCCTCAAAAACCCTCTTTTCTCTCTTTCTCTCCCGCCACTCCTCCAAAAGCCCTCTTTTCCCTCTTTTCTCTCTTTCGTCTCTCTCGATTCACTGGTCTAAATACAGGTAGTAGAAGAAGACGGCGACGACGATGACGAAGAAGAATGTCGTCAGATCTCCCACGGTTCATCTGATCTCCGCTTTTTCATACGATTCAACGGAATATGCTCGCGATCCCGATCCTTTTGGCGCTTTTTTTTAGAGAGAAATGGTGGCTGTTTCTGATGCGTGATTTGAGTGGAATTCCCAAGGATCTGGAGCGATTGGTGAAGTAGAGGCGAGGATTTTAGCTGAGGAGCGATGATCGTCATGGATCGAAAGATTGCAGGGTCGGTCTTGGTCTGGTTGGTCTTGCTACACCCATCTTTCCCACACCATCTCCTCCCCATTCATCTTCAAAGAGATCATCAGAGATCTTCCTCTTACGTGGTGGCATTCTCCAGAGATAATCGAGCTTCCAATGTCAAGACCCAGGAACCCACAACCCCACATCTTTACAAAAGAAGGTTAGATTTCTTGTACCCTCAAATTTCTTCTTCCAAAACGGTATCTTTAGGGCTTGTATTGTGTCTCATCTGGAATTAGGCCTTCTTGTACCCCAATTTCATTCCTTTAGAAGAATCAGCCAATACCCATGTTCTGTTTTACCTTCAATCGAAATGGGTTGGTCGTGCAATCTATTTTGGAGGTAGATTAATTCCTGATTGCAATCGTTTCTCTGTTTTGGGTTTCACCCTCTTTTTTTTTATTTTTTTGATCTTATTCATGCTGATGAACCCATTAATGAACTATGGTCCCTATTGGAAAACCATTTAGCCTTGTACCTATCATACTCCATCTATCAACTGTAAGATGTTGGGTGCTTAATTGGTTGTTTTTCTGTAAGATAGAACTTGAAAGCCAGAAATGGCTAGTTGGAATCTATATGTTGGGTCCTTTTTTTTTTTTTGTTGGAGACTATGCATTGATTTTTAATGTATTCTTTTTTTACCTTGTTGGTGGGCTACTCCTTACAATTCATTCATGGCTATGCATTATACACCACTGTAAGAAGATGGGTGCTTAGTCAATTTCTTCTTCAAAAAATAGAATATGGAGGCTATAGATGTCTGGTTCCAATCTATATGTTGTATTTCTCTTCTTCTTTTTTTTTTCTTTTTTCATGAGCTGTTTGTAGAGTTAAGGGATGCAAGGTGATGGATAGAATTGGATGTGGATTATGAGTGGACACAGATATAAGTCTAATTTTATGATTCCAGTCCTTAATTTTAGGTCGAGAAAGTTTCATTTTTTTCATTTTTTTTTCTCCATTCTTACATGGCATAAGAACAAAAGAAGAAGACTGATTTATGTTCTCTCTTGTTTTGCTCTTTTCATGGTTGATTTACAGGCCCTGGTGGCACTTGTACGTATCATTCAAGTGCCAGGTATGATTTTCATTTCCCCCCATTCTCTCTCCTTTATTATTTTACATTACTAGTGAATGATAGGCAGACCCTTCTGCAAGATACATTCATAAAAAAAAGAAAGAAAAATGGAAAAAGAATTGAGGAGATATTAAATTGTATTTTAATACATCCATCATTTCTTTGCTTCTTTTACTTTTTTGTGTTAGTATACAAAAGGTCAGTGTCCTGTTTAACATCAAAAGTGGGAAAAAGATAAATTGCATCAAAAGCAGTGGGTGTATATTAAGTTATCTTTTTTCAATAATGGCTTTGCTTTTACTTTTGGCCATTCACTTGTGGATCTTAGTGCTAGCTTTGACTCCTGGATCACAACGATGTTAGGTTTGTGGCTGCATATGGTGTTCTTGAGTAATCTTGACAACCACCCTCTTTCTTGGTTTCCTAATCACTGCACATTCTTGAGTAATCAGAAGATGAATTGAAGAAGACAATGGAGAAAGCTAACAATTTGATTGTTGACATTTTGAAGAAAAAACAAGAAATTTTGAATTCATCTTCCCTTGTTGAGAAATCTCCATCAAGAGTGTTGAGTGGGTGATAACTAGGTTTCCTTTGTCATCACCACATGAGTATTTCCTAGTGGAACTCTAGTTAGATGAGAATAAATTTTTTTCCTTTAACCCTTTTACTAGTAGAGAGAGGCTCCTGAAATTTGTTTTTTGTTGTAGGATGGATTGATAAACTGTTAGGAGGAGGTGATCTCTTGAATCATGGACAGCAGTGAGATGGATACATCTGCAAAGGGGTCAAAGACGCCTGCTTTGCAGGAGGTCTATTTCTACTGCAATCGCTTGATTTCTGTTCGGTATTCATAAATTACTTGTCTTTGTGAATTTACTCTGTAGCTTATTTCTTCTGTGCTTTTTAGTGAAAAGTAGTTTCTTCACTATTTTTGTTTTCTCTCCTGCTGTTTATATATATATCATCATCACCACTGCCTTTTTATAGGAATGTATTAGTCGAGCGTAATTCTTTCACGTCACCTGTAAAGGATCGTCTATTGGGCCTTAGCATTTAGTAAAGATCAAGCGTTAATTGGCTTGTAATCACACAAACCCGCCATATTCTAATGAATTGCCCAAACCCACCTATTGCAGTGATGATTATTATTAATTTTGAAAAATTAGGGTGTGTCAATTAAATGATTATTATTATTATGTGAGGAACACCTATAACCCTTTGAACTCTCACTCATTTTGCTTTAATCTCAACTGGGTGACATTCAACGATTGAATTTTAACAATATTAGCTTTGTGCTATTAGATCTTATTGGCCATGTGGTCTTCTAATTTGATTAAATGATTCTGCATAAATCTGAGAAACTAAATTTCCCACAAACCAACCAAAATGATTGTATTAATAGTAATTGTTATTTACAGAGCACAAGATGGATAAAGCAACATCAAGAACTTCATCTAAACTAATTTTATGTAGCTATTCCTATCAAACAACCTTTTCATTTCAATGTGCTCTTCTTATTAGAAGATAAAATCATTTATGCTTATTAAGAGAAATTTGCTCAATCTATATAACTCTTATGTTAGCATATTCTTACTATCAGTTTTATTATGTTTTAACACCTAACTATGAATAAATCTGTAGATAATGTCTACAACTTGTAAGCAAAGATTTCCTCAATTTATGAAAACCCATTTCCATTTTTTTTTTTTTTTGGGTTGGTAAACACCCCTTTTCCTTCAGTTGGTGCAGTTATTTCCTAGTAGATTAAGGACATGGGTTTGTAAGTGTTATGTAAGTGGAGATGTTCCTTGTAATCTTGTCCTTGTGGAATAAAACTATTCCCTTTTACAAGCAGAAAAGGTCATGTTTGTGCATCTTTGTCCTAGTTTCCATAAAAAGAGAAGAGGTGGGAACTTTGGTTAAGGATGATTACTGGAGATCTATTTAGTACATAAAAAAATGCTACATCCATTCCCTGAGTAAATCTTGCACAGCTTTAGCACTGTAATGATTTCCCCCTCTAATGAAGTTAAAGAAAAGAATCAAGCTGTGAAAAGCATATATATTCTATTTGTTTCTTTACTTGCAACTGGATACTCAAGCATCCATATAAGTAAAAAAAAAAAAAAAAAAAGATTGGTCCCATTACCAACTTCCATAACTTGTTGTTTATATATTACTTCACATGTTGGGCTAAGTAAAGTTCCAGAGGAAATTTCTGAGAATCAGGAAGGTTCATGAGGACTCCTAGAATATTATGTGTGGTAAGTGTCTTGGGTGGGGGTGAGCTGTGAAAAAGGCACATGAACATGACCCCCATTCTATAGAAATGAAAACCCTTATTGAATGTTTTGTATCTATTAAAGATTGGAATGGAGTAACCAACAAGATCAGACCTTGATCAATAGTGATGGGTTTGCCTGTCTGTCCTTTTTGACCCTGTTTCTTTCATATCTTTTTGCTTCTCTTTTGAAGCTGTGGATGCTTTTGTTGTGATGGTCACATGGGAGCTTGCAAGGACAGAGACAGCCAGCAGTGGCTGTGAAGCAGATGGCAATATGATCCAAGCTGTGAGGGCATTTGTTTGGTGGGATTTTTTTATGTAAATTTTTAAGGGTGGAGGTTTTCTTAGAGCGATGTTGGTTGTCAAGAAATGCATTTTGATGAGAAATGCTGATGGTTGTTTGCATGCATTTTTTACATTGACAGGTTTACAGGAAATTTATATTGAAAAACAAATATATATTTTTTTAAAAATAAAATACTTTTGCCGACAAAAAAAAAACGTCGGCAAAAGTATTTTACTTTTTTATATTTGAAAAATACCTTTACCGACGAAAAAAAACGTCGGTAAAGGTATTTTTATTTATTTTTATATTTGAAAAATACTTTTACCGACGATTTTTTTCGTCGGTAAAAGGACAAATTTATTTTTTTTAAAATAAAATACTTTTACCGACGAAAAAAAAACGTCGGTAAAAGTATTTTATTTATTTATTTTTTAAAAATACTTTTACCGACGTTTTTTTTCGTCGGTAAAAGTATATTGAAAAATAAATTTATTTTTTTTAAAATAATAAAATAAATTTTCCGGCGAAAAAAAACGTCGGTAAAACTCATATAAGCGTCGGTGAAAATGGTAATTTTACCGACGAAAAATTAATTCGTCGGTAAGATGTTTTCTTGACATTTTTTTTCCGACGACTACCCGACGAAAAAAAAAACGTCGGTAAAACCTTTACCGACGTTTTTTGGACTTTTAGCGACGAAAAAAAACGTCGCTGAAGGTGTAATCTGTTGTAGTGGACCATGAGAAGCACCTTATGAAACACTGTATCGATTTTAAGGACTGCTCTCATAATTTCCTAGCAATAGGCTCTCAATCCTGAGACATTGATGACATTGATGAACTCAAGTTTCTATCTATTCATTTGCTTTGAGTCACCAATGAGTGATGCCAACTGTAGGTCAACACCTCGATGTCTTGGGTACGTGGTAGTAGAACTGTGGGAACATGCAATGGTCAAGATGGATTCTATCTATATTATCCCCTTGTGCCAATTAATGGATTTATCATTAGTAAATGCGCACCCATCTCGATTAAGAGTTAATTGGATGGTACTGATGATCACTGTGATTAATTGGGGCTCAAGGATAATAAGATGTGGATCTCAGATTGGATGAGACAGATTAATTTATTCCAATTGATCCATGGATAATGATGGAGGGGCCTACCTGTGGTAATTGGGAAGTTTAGGGTCTTCATTGTAATTTATTCCTAAGATTGGAATGCAATTGCATTTATATAGTGGTGTAATTTGCAATTAACTGTGGGCCCAGATTGCACATAAGATGTGGGGTCGCGTGTCCCAGTTGAAGCCAGCTTTCTTTGGAATCCCTAGTGGTCCCCACGCTAGCCCAAGATTGGATCATTACTAATTCTACTTGAACTCCAAAAAAAAAAGGAATTAGAAAGTTACTATTTCTATTTGAAGTGAGACTTCTAATAATGGTAATAGTATGTTACTAATTACTGTGGAAGTGTGACTTTTAATACAAATTAGTAAGAGAGTTAAAAGAGGAGACTTGAGGACTATTTAAAGGGGAATACACCCCTTGGCCGTCCAACACTTGTATCCCACACCCAAAACCCCTTAGTGCAAGAGTTGCACAATTCTTCCTCCTACTATTTCTCTTCTAGTTCTTCGGAGTTTCTTGTAGGGTTTTCTCTTGGAGATCCCACCCATCTTCTTGAGAAAATAGATCTGATAAATGGGTCATAGCGTGGAAGATCAATTGGTCTTGGAGATTCCTATTTGATACGTGAAAGAGTTTTATCATCAAAGAAAGACGCAACTTCTCCATTAGAGCACAACCGAGCTCCAAAAGTATAATTTACTTCCTTTCATGTTATAGATTTTTATGGATGCTTGTTGGCTGCTGTTCTATCTTCTTGATAGATTTATTTACCGATCATGATGGCTGAGATTGAGGACATGGATCCTAGATTGGGTTTTATAGCCTTCTGGATAGTTGATCACTGAGTCAAGTGGGTCAAAAAGTTTTGAAAACTTATCTACGAGGCCCACCTACTTCCAACAGTAACGATAAAGAACAAATACCCATTGCCTTGAATTGATGAATTGTTTGACCAGCTTCAGGAAGCAGCTTACTTTTTGACGATCGATCTCAAATCTGGATACCACCAGTTGAGCGTCCGTGAGCAAGACATTGAGAAGACAACTTTCAGGATGAGATATGGTCATTATGAATTTCTTGTGATGCCCTTTGGCTTGACCAATGCACTGGCGGTATTTATGGCGTTAATGAATATAATCTTTGCTCCTTACTTGGATCAGTTTATCGTGGTTTTTATTGATGATATTCTGGTATACTCCAAATCACGAGAAGAACATGCAGATCATCTCAGATCATCACTTTAGCTCTTGAGGATTCATCAATTGTATGCTAAGCTTGAAAAGTGCGATTTTTTACTTGAACAAGAAGCCTTTTGGGGTATATTATTACTCTAGATGGCCTAAGGGTGTATCCAGCCAAGGTAGAAGCGGTTATAAATTGGCAAAGCCTGAGGACAGTGGCAGAGATTTGGAGCTTTCTAGGCCTTATAGGATACTACCGCAGATTTGTTAAAGATTTTTCTAAGATCTCAGCCCCATTGATGAAGTTGACCAGGAAGGATGTACCATTCATATGGACTAAGGAATGTGAGTCCAGTTTTCAATCTTTGAAGGAGAAGTTGACGACCACCCCAATTTTGTCTTTACCCAAAGGTACTGGAGGTTTTGTGATTTATTAAGATGCATCTAGAGTCGGTTTAGGGTGTATCCTTATGCAGAATGGTAAAGTTATAGCCTATGCATCAAGGCAGTTGAAGAACCATGAAAGGAATTATGCCACCCACGATCTTGAGTTAGCCGTTATCTTGTTTACACTAAAGCTTTGGAGACACTATTTATATGAGGAACAATTTGAAGTACATTCCGATCATCGCAGTTTACAATTTCTGTTTTCTCAACAAGATCTCAACATGAGGTAGAGACATTGGCTAGAATTTTTAAAGGAATATGATTTTCCAATCAAATATATCCTGGGAAATGGAAATGTAGTGGTTGATGCTTTGAGTAGGAAGTCTTCCCTAGTTGCAGCTATGAGTAGACAATGGTTTAAATTGGATGCTTTCAGGAACTGGATGTAAAGGTCCAATTGCTTAGTGACTCAGTGATGTTGGCCGCCATGTTAGTGTATGAGCCTGAACTAATAAACCGAATGAAAGACGAGTAGTTCGAGGACCCTAATTTGGCTAAGATAAGAGATCATATAGCCGAGAAGCCTGATTTCCAACTGCTGGATGGAGTCTTGTACTTCAGGAATCGATTGTGTGTACCGAAGACTCATCACCTGATAATCCCAACTTTGACAGAAGCACATTGTTATCCCCCGACCCAGACCAAGTCGATTAGTGTGCGATTATTATGTGTTTAGTCCTAAGCGAGTTTAGTTGTTGTTGGGTTAGAAGTAATTAGTTTAGTCTTGGACATAGCTTTGGGAATTTTGAAAACGTTCAATATTAATTAGACACACTCAGGAAGGCCTGAGTGCACGTGTAAGCTTGGGAAGATCGTATCGATTTCCGTGCGATTGTGATTTTGATTTCATTTGAATGATTTTTCGACGTGTTGCAACTTTCGTTTTAAGCATATTCATATTTGAACCCCAAAAACCCATGTTTTGGCCAAAGAGGGTAAAATTGTCTTTCTTGCACAAATCTGGACACAATTTTCGAGATCTCAAAACCATGTCAAAAATATACTTTTTGGAAACTAGATTTTTCGACGATCGTTTTATCCTTCTTCGTCGAAGTCATCCGAGGCCCACAAGTTTGTATTTTGGCCATTTCAAAGTTCAAGTCATTTGGGGCCCATTAACCTCACTAAAGCTCCATCTCCCTCTCCTTTCATTCATTTCCCCCATTCTCTGCAATTTTCTGAACCTAGGGCAAGGAAAGCTCTTCTTCTCTTCAATCTTCTTCATCTTGCATGCTTTGGCTAGAGAGCTCCAAATAGAATTCCAAGCTTATCACCTTCTCCATCTCCTTGCAAGCTCTCTATCAATACAAGTTTCTTTGAGCTTCTTGTGGAGCAAACTCTTCATCTTCTTCATCTCTTCTTGTTGGCCATTGTTAGGTAAGAGCTTCAATCCTTGTTTTTCATGAAGTCTTTTGGTTCTTTAAAGATCATGTTTTTCAAGTATTCAAACCCTTTTTTTTTGTTAAAATGGGTTCTTTGCTTTCATTTGTGTTAAGTTTGGTATGGTTTTCTCTTGGGTTCTTGTAGTGTTGGATTAGCTTGAGGGAAGTGCTTGAGAAGAGTATTAGCATTGGTCAAGGCAAGTAATCTTTATAGGCTCAATGTGCATGCGGTTTGATTCCATTGTTATTTTAGAAATTGTGCATTTGATTTATTTAAAAGCTTCATTATCATGTTTTATTGGATTTGGATGTGTGAAATTGTGGTAAATGAACCTTGGTGAGCATGAAGGCTCAGGGGAATGTATGTGATTGATGGATGAGAAGGAGGAGAGAAATGTAGTGGAAGTTGTGCAAGAGGAAGGAAATTTCCGCACTCAGCGAGCACAATCAGCAGCTTGTTCGCTCGAGCGACCCTTGGGTCCGCTCGAGCGACCAAGCCTCTGCTTGGTCCGAGCTCAGACAGAGAGTTGTCCGTTCGAGCGCACCTTATATTCGCTCGAGCTACCGTCTCGCTCGAGCGAAGTGTCAACGCTTTATCAGGTCCGCTCGAGCGAAGTGTCATCACCTTATAAAGTTCGCTCGAGCGAACCCGCCAGATTGAGGGAGAAGAACTATTTTCGTTGTGTATTGCCTTGAGGTTGAAAACTAGACTATGTTAGGGGTTTTAGCTTGACATTGTGTAAATGGGACTTCGAAATGCAACCCAACTTCGGGGACACGAATTCTTATATATTCCGACATTTGGAGTCTCAATTACACAAAGGTCAATTAGCAGCCTTAACACATGCTTGTCAGATTTCGTGTTTGAATTCCGTTTTGGTACGATAAATACCATTGTGTACTAGTTTTGGGATTTCGAAGTATAAGCTTGCTTTGAAGGTTTGTTTCAAGAAAAAGGGGATCACTTCCTAAGCGTGTTATGCATATTTATTATGCCCCTTGCTAGTCGTGTTCGTCGTGTTTTGATAAGTGACTTCCCCCTTTTTATCCCGACAAGTTTTGATAATATCTCGCGTGTTTTGTGCATTCATGAATTAAGTAAACACCACTGAGCTTAGACTGCCCTTTCAGTTTGATCCACTGTCTGGGGGTCTTTAAACATGTGGACTGTCTGCAGACTGGTCGTGTATTTATTACACATCGTGCGTGTCCGGTTCCGCGGCCGGAATTCCCGTCTTTGTGGGAAATCATGCCGTGCTTATATTATGTATACCGTGCTTGTCGTGCGTGCTTGCTCTTTTCATTATATAAATGATAGAGAAAGGATGAGCTCTTTGTGGTTGATAACTATTCATGATATATTTTATGTACTCATGCTAGTTTGTTTTGGTATCTCAGCTTTATTCGCATTCTTGAAAATGTACCTCAGTTTTGATAGTATTTCATATCAAAGATTTGCTTACATGTTTTCTCTAAACATCATTGTTCATGCTTGTGCCTAAATTGATTACCTGCCAAACCGTCGTGTTTGACCCTCGTTTGTTGGTGTCCAGGTGCAGGAGACGTTACCTTTGAGGAGGAGCGTCAGGAGGAGGCTTGTGAGCCAACCCCTGTGAGAGAGTGGTAGCCCGACGTTGTCATCTAGATGTCGGGCGGGGTCTTGAGTCTCGTCACCTTTTTGTCTGGGGTTTCTTTTGGTTATATTTTGGAGAACTGTATTGGCCTCTGTTGGCCTCTTATGGAATTGTAACAAACTTAAAGTACTTTTGAATTTGTCTCTTAACTTGAATATTAATGGGAAAGCCATGTTAGCTTCTTTCTTTGATACTACGCCTTGTGGATAATTGTTATGGCACCTAAATATTTTGCTTGTGCTCATCTTGATGTGTTTTGTTACACGCTTCCGCAAACTTGATCGTATGAGTCAGATTCCGCGTGTCTTTGGGAATCCTCACCGCGGGAACCTGTGGGAAAACAAAATCTTCAATAGTAGTAATCAATATCAATTACGTCGCGGGCCCGGGGATCCGTTCCGGGGTCGCGACAGGACTGATATCAGAGCGAGACATGTTTCAGGCACTTAAAAGAAACTAGAAAGGTCTTAGGAACGTGGCGAGGATTCGTGAGTTCGATAGATTCGTTCGTATAGGATCTTAGAAACCCTTGTACCATGATTTTGTGTTCTAACTCTTTATTTTACAGCAATATGCCTCCAAGAAAAGCTCCAAATCATCATGCTTCAAGCAGTAACCAGAATGAGTCAGATGCATCTGAGACACCTACAGCCACACAATTTCAGGAACTTATGCAAGCCATGATAGCACAGCAAAGGTAGGCTAATGAGAACCAAGCCAGATTTCAAGAGCAGTTAGCTAAGAAGGATGATGAAATGACACAAGTTCAGAGGCAGTTGTTGGAAGTCCTCCAGAACAGGAATGTAGCACCACCCGCAGGTCCACAGATTGTAATTCAGAATAGGGATCCTGACCCCAATGCTCTATTTGAGAAATTTAGGAAGAGAGCACCAAAGGAATTTTCGGGCAATGAGGACCCGTTGGTGGCAGATGACTGGCTAGTCAATACGGAGAAGATCTTTGATGTCTTCATGTGCACGGGTATACAGAAGGTCAATCTCACAGCTTCATTGTTTTATGGGCTTGCAGACCGGTGGTGGCAAACAGTCAAGGATCCTTATGCAGTGATGGCAGATGAAGAGGCATGGGCAGCATTCAAGATACAGTTTCAAGATAAATATATTCCCTCTCATGTCAAGAGGCAGAAGGCTATCGAGTTTCAGCAGCTTAAGCAAGGTAGCATGACGGTGCTAGACTATGTCACCAAATTTGAAAGATTGGCTAGATATGCTACCGAGCTGATTGATACGGAAAGGAAGAAGATAACGAAGTTTTTGGAAGGGCTGAATCCGATCATTATGAGGGATGTCATAGGAGTAGTACCTCCAGCTACATATGATGAGGCAGTTAAGCGGGCTTATACTTTTGAGGATATTAACAACATGATTGTTCAGGACAGGAAACAACAGTATCAACAGCAAAACCAGAGACAGCAGCAGGGCAAGAAACCAAGGCAAGAACAAGCTCAAGTCAGGCAAGGGTGTGGACATTGTGGCAAGAATCATGAAACCCACGAATGTCGAAAGGCTATGGGTGCCTGTTTCAAGTGTGGGGCTATGAATCATGCAATCAAGGATTGCCCACTACTTCAGAACCAAGGGAACAGAAACCAGCAGCAGAGGCAAGTAGCTCCTCAGAATCAAGCACTAGTTCAGAATCAAGTCAGACCACCTCAGCAGCAGCAGCATGCTAGGCCACCAGCACATAATCAAAATGCTCGTCCTCCACAGCAGAACAGACAAGGCCAGGGAAGGCAGAACCAAATACCGAACAGACTACAGATACATGGACGTTTGTACTATCTCAATCGTGCAGATGCTGAAGCTGCAGGAGACGTGGTAGAAGGTAAACTTCTTGTTTGTGGGGTAGAAGCCCATATTTTATTTGATCCTGGATCCACACATTCCTTTGCATCTCCTAGTTTTGCTAAGTTGATTGATGCACCATGTAGTGAGTTGGATTATATTTTAGTGGTTACCACTCCAGTAGGGAAACAAGTTGTGTGTAGAACCCATTACCCTAGTTGTACAGTTTTGTTAGGAGATGTTAATCTACCGGCCAACCTCATAGTTTTGGACATGCATGATTTTGATGTCATATTAAGCATGGATTGGTTAGAAGCATATCATGCCACCATGGATTGTTTTAGTAAGACCATCACATTCAGATTCCAAGGACCACAGGCAGAATTGATATTTCAGGGGAACAGGAGAAAATCTCAGGCAGGATTTATTTCAGTGTTAAAGGCAAGAAGATTAGTGCAGAGTGGGTGCCAGGCATTTATTGCGTTTATCACGGAGGATAAACAGTCCCAAGGGGTGGAGGATATCCCCATTGTGTGTGAATTTCCGGACGTTTTTCCAGAAGAAATCCCGGGATTACCACCGATTAGAGAAGTTGAGTTCACAATTGAGCTTCTTCCAGGGACAGCTCCGATCTCGATTGCACCATACAGGATGGCTCCAGCAGAGATGGGTGAGCTAAAGCTCCAATTACAGGATTTGTTGAGCAAAGGTTTTATTAGGCCAAGTGTTTCACCGTGGGGAGCACCGGTGTTATTTGTGAAGAAGAAGGATGGAAGTTTGAGAATGTGCATTGTCGCGACCCCGGACCGAGAGATCCGCCAATCCGGGATCGGGACTAATTAGTGTGTGATGATTATTCAAGAGGATTATCTACATCCTCAAAATACAACCTACTTAATAATACCATATGAATTATTTAATTTCCCACAGGTGTCCGCGGTGAGGATATCACAACCTTGCATGAATGTTTCTTTTTAATGCGGAAGCGTGTAGCAAATCAAATAGTTAGACTATCTCTAGTCATGCAAGCATTTACATCAATATCAAACTATATCAGAAAGAGCAATGATCTATAGCATGTTTCCCAAAGGTTGTTAAAGTTAGACAAAAATATCATTTCGTTACATTCCCCAAAATTAGAGGCCAACAAAGGCCAATATTACAAAATGATAACCCAAAGAATAGTTAACAAGTCCTTCCCAAAATGTTACGCCTCTTGGCAACCCGATGTCTACATGACATCGTCAGCACGCCACTCAACTAGAGGCTGCAGCTCACCTACCGCCTCCTCCGGCTCCTCCTCAAGGAAACCGGCAACGGGACCTGAGTACCAAAGCAAAGGATCAGACACCACGGTCTGGCAAGAGAGTGAGAAGATACAACAACATAAAATAGATGAAATATCTCGAAAAGCATGGAAATCTGTTTCAGCAAAAACTCTCATGAATAGATAAATCATTTGCTAGAAAACATGTAAACAAGATAAAACTCATAGGGTATCCAAGGAATCAGGAACAAGCAAGATGGCGACCACACGAAGCTAAGTCCTCTATCACTAAGGTGATAGAGTAATAACTAGGCCCTGGTCTCAGTCACTCGAGGTGAGGAGAAACAGGGGATCTCATATAAATACATATGCATATACAATACTATACATGACCACGGTAGCGAGCCGGGCATCGGGGACCACAGTAGCAATCTGCGGTATCGGGACAAGACCACGGTAATGACCGGGCATCGGGATCCAAACTGCAGCTGGCGGGACAAGAGGGGGATCTCCAAGTCAGTGGATCAAACCAACGAGGTTATCCAAGCTTAGTGGTGCCGACTCATAGGTCAAATACAATCGAGACAATGCAAGTAAATCAAGTACAAGTATATAATCAAACGGGCAAGACGGGGGTGCTCAAGGGCACACTGACATATCATGTGGTGCAATGCACTTCGGGTCAAGTAACCATTTCAAGTGTACAACCATGCTTTCGGGGAAAACAAGTCATGTAATGTAAAATCTTGGAAATGAAGAATATAATGAACTATACCAATCCGGGAAAGATAATGATTTTAAGATCTATTTGAGTGAATAGGGGTCCCGTATGTCGGTTATTGAAATGACTTGGTACTCCTTGAGTTTGAAGACATTCCGGGCTCCTTATGCACTTTTACACTTTTCAAAACTTCGAATGACATCCTTGTGATATGGTTTCTTTCTCAAATGGCCTCATACAATGCCTAGTGAATCTCCTTTGATCGATAAAGTTCAACGCTCGAACGAACCGGAGAGTTCGTTCGAGCGGGGAGCTTTTCGAAATCTGGAGAATTTCGGTTACCTTGCGGTTAGCTGGCGGTTAGCCGCCGATGCATTCGGCGGTTAGCAGCTGGGTAACCGTGGAGTTGACCGAATTTCAGGTGAGAATTCTGATGCTCTCGGGAAAAGGAACCGTGATTGTGCGGTTGGCTGGCGGTTAGCCGCCGATGGGTTCGGCGGTTAGCCGATGGATAACCGTGAGGCTGACCGCGTTTTCAGGTGGAAAATGATGCTCTCTGGAAAAGTCACCGCGGTGCGCGGTTAGCTGGCGGTTAGCCGCCGATGGGTTCGGCGGTTAGCCGCTGGCTAACCGTGAGCTGACCGCCAGTTACGAAAATGCTCACTGAGTTCAGTTTTGAGTCATTTTCCTCCTCAAAACCATCTTCCTCACATCCACAAAGTCCTTACAATAACATTGAGCTAATAGTTCCTCCAATGCATCTCTTTATACTTCTCCAAATCCTCATTAATAGTTCTCTCCATCACTTCTTCCATGTCAAGTCCAATGCAAATAAAAGAGAAGTAAACCATTTCACAAACATTCATCTAAGCTATCACAAGAACAATAAATGCTCTACCAACATGTTTATAAAACATTGAATGAAACTATCAAGATACATTATGAGCATTTATTTCAAACAAACCTCATTAAATGAAAGTATAGAAAATCCGTAAATACTTCACCAAATCATTTCAAAATTAAAAACATCCAAACATTCACTTGCCTCTATTCCAAGCTAGTTGAAAACAAGCCTTTTATCACCTCTATTGCTCAAAGCCAAGCTACACATCAAAAATCCCAAAACAACCCTAAAATGGGTTACACAAGGAATGACAATGACCAAACCAACAATAATGCAAATGTAGCTTCTCAAAGGCTAGAGGAACACTAATCTAGGAGATGGGAATGATCACTTACCTTGAAGGTCCTCTAATGGCAATAGCAAACTCAATGAAGGTCTTGGAATGGAGAGTTCTCCTCACAAATGGTACCAATGGAAAGCTTGAGAGATGAGGGAGTGATTGGTGACTTCCATTGCTTGGTTGATGAGCTCTAGGTATGGCTTGGAGATGAAGAAGCAAGAAGAAGAAAAGAAGAGTCACAAGAAACCCTAGGTTCAGTTGTGCTGGAGAAATGGAGAGTGAATGAGAAGGAAAGAGATGGGTTCTCTTTGTTAACAAGGGAGGCTTGGGTCCCACAACTTAAGGAACTAATTTGGCTGAAATCATCTCTCTCGGGTCCTCGGATGAATTCGACGAAGAAGGAAGAAATGTTCGTCGAAATATCTACTTTCCAAAAAGTGTATGTTTCACGGGTTTCGGGGATATCGAGTTTTGGGTACAGCCTTGGTGTGCAATGACTGTTTTGCCCTTTAGGCTATGAAAATCGGGTTTCGGGATCTCGAATGAATACGGGATTAACATGAAAGTTGTAAGAATCCACAAGATGCATGCGACGGGCCAAAAACACAATTCACAACCAATCGGGAAAATCTCGCAAGAAAACGCAAAGCCGAAAAGGGAAACCCCCAAAGGGCCCCACAAGCTACCAATCACTCTAAAAAGCCCAAAACTAGAAACAAGGTTATTCCAAACCCAACTAGATCAAAAACACTAATCAAGCTTAGCACTAACACGCAACTTAATTAGCACTAATCGGGTTCACTCAGGTCGGGGTCTTACATGCATAGACTACCGGAAGTTGAATCATGTGACAGTGAAGAACAAGTATCCTTTGCCAAGGATAGACGAATTGTTTGACCAATTGCGAGGAGCAGCCTATTTTTCCAAGATAGACTTGAGGTCAGGGTACCACCAGTTTGAAAGATAGTGTGATTCAGTTCTGAACTCCTTTAAAGAAGAGGGTTCTTTGGCTGGAATTTTTAAACTTTTAGCCAGGATACGAATTAGAAAGTAAACCAGCCATGTAAATCACACCATAACACCATGCAATCATAATCAACTTGTGTGAAAACAAATAAGATACAAAGGAGAACATGTACCTGATGATCTTAGGGTGAAAAACTTCTGAAATCTGAATCAAAAACTCAGATCTGTAACTTGCTAATTTCAGCACACCTTGCTGGAATTTCTGCAGTAATCTTTCTTCTAGTCTTCTCCTCTATTCCCCTTTCTACTAATCTGATTGGTTAGTGTTGGTGGGAACACAACCAGGTTTCCTTCTAACTATTTTTCCTTGATCTGAAGTGTAGGACTCAGATCTGATATTGGTTTTCGTGCAGGAAGAAAAACAGGACCAGCAAAGAGAACAATGGTGCAGTGGACGTCCAAAAGAGTGGCTGGTTGCTCTCTCTATCTCCACGCCCAAGGGCTTTTTCTCCTCTCTCTCTTGATGTGATTCAAGCCCAAGGATAAGCCACCAGCTATTTATAATAGCTGAAACCCTATTTTTGGAGATGTCCTTTCCTTAAAGAATAAGGAAACCAAGAGATACTAACCAAAAAGGCAACCACCCTATTTGGACGTCCAGCCCCTTACTATCTAGTTTAGTTTCTAAATAAAATTAGAAGGCTACTAAACTTAAGGAGAACTTGCACAAAAGGAAATCCTTCCAAGTGATAGGACCTACACAAACTTGGGACCCACATACTAGGGACCACATTGGCTAGCCCACACATACTATGGTCCATGCACCAAATAATTTTTCTAGAGTTGTAATTCATGTATTCCATCATGGGCCTATTTGAATTTACACTCAAAATTATTTCTCCACACATTTAAACAATTTAGGAAACCTTGCCAATCTAGGAAAGTGGCTAGAGAAGGGACCAAAAGACATATTTGCCCTTGGCTCCCAAAATGACCAAAATGTCCATGCTAACCCCATAGCACCATTATGATCATTTTAACCTTAACTCATTCCACTAGAGAGTTATGGTTGCACTCCAGGGACAAATATTAAATGCAAATAAAGCTCATCATAAACAGACGATTGTCTTTGACCTACCAAGTACAATGACCATAATGCCCCTCTATGTAACATCCATAATCAAGTAGGTTAACCGATGTACTATCTACCTTCTTGATTACATCTCATCCTTAGAACTTCATACCCTTGACTTAATCATCATCCGGATATCATTCTCTTGATCCAGGGAGCGACCCACAAGTTAAATATCCATATGGAACATCATATACTAAGATCTTAGATTCTGATGATTAATCGGATAATTCTAAGGGGACAATCATTCCATCATATGATGGCATAGATACCATATTGCATTTGCACGTCCCAACTAATCAAGCCCGAGCACCCAAAACACAGAGCTGTTGACCCATGAACAGGGTCTCACCCATAGTGAATTAAAGCACAAGAACTTGACTTCGTCAGTTCATCCACAAATGCTCAAGATTAAGAGCACTGGTCACTCAGTAGCAAGAGGTGAGTTGATCTCTCTCTGTGATAGTACTATTTTAGAGATCACACCTACAAGCGGTCCTGTTCAATGCATGACACATGCACTAATGAGATAAATCCGGAAAGACCTCCGTGACTAAGGTAAGTCACCCTGAATACAGGAGAGTATCTCATTATAACTTATACCAAGATGAAGTGCCCAACTCCATCTCTCAGTTATGAACAAGTTTATTGTTTCAAGTGTCCATGACTCAGACCTTACTGTGTGTAGCCACTACACACCTGAGTCATTTACTAGAAAACAATGGGCCTTACACAACCATACATATACACAAGTATAAAGAGAAAGAAGTCATTCCATTAAATAACCAATAAATATCCAGTTACAGAGATGTGAGTGCAGTCAGTGGGCTTTAGGGCATACACCAGTCCCAACACAGTTGAGAGTTAGAGACTCAGATGTTCAGAAGACAGCCTTTAGAACAAGATATGGGCACTATGAGTTCTTAGTGATGCCCTTTGGTTTGACAAATGCACCAGCAGTCTTTATGGTTTTGATGAACAAGGTCTTTGCACCATATTTGGATCACTCTACGGTAGTGTTTATTGATGATGTCCTGGTATATTCCAAGAGTAAGAAGGAGCATGAAGAACATTTGAGGACAGCGTTGCAGCTCTTGAGGGACAACCAGTTATATGCAAAACTCAGTAAGTGCGAATTCTGGTTAGAGCAAGTTGCTTTTCTAGGCCACATCATCTCCAAAGAAGGTTTAGCAGTTGATTCAGCGAAGATAGAGGCAGTTGTTAGTTGGGTGAGGCCAAGCAGTGTGACAGAAATTAGAAGCTTCTTGGGGTTAGCAGGCTACTACAGAAGATTTGTCCAAGGTTTTTCGTCCATCGCAGCCCCTTTGACAAAATTGACTAGGAAGAATGTCCCATTTGTGTGGACTGATCAGTGTGAAACCAGTTTCCAAGAGTTGAAAGGAAGGTTAACCACAGCCCCAATCCTTACATTACCCTCGAGCAACGGCGGATTTATTGTTTATACAGATGCTTCGAATGTGGGACTAGGTTGTGTATTGATACAAAATGGCAAGGTGATTGTTTATGGCTCGAGACAGTTGAAGGACCACGAGAAGAATTATGCGACTCACGACTTGGAGTTGGCAGCAGTTGTTTTCGCATTGAAGATGTGGAGACACTACCTCTACGGAGAGAAGTTTGAGGTCCATTCAGATCACAGAAGTTTGCAATATTTGTTCTCTCAGAAGGATTTGAACATGAGGCAGAGGAGGTGGATGGAGTATATCAAAGATTATGACTTCCCAATCAAGTATCATCCAGGCAAAGTGAATGTGGTAGCAGATGCTTTGAGTAGAAAATCAGTGGTTATGGCTAATTTGAGAGGAATGGGTGTCTTACAGCAGTTCGAAGAGTTGGGTGTAGAGGTACAAACCCTAAGATTGGGTGCGATGTTAGCGAACATGACAGTTTCAGAACCTACCTTCATTCAGAAGATTAAGGAAAATCAGTTGCAAGACCCAGATTTGGCCAAGATAGTAGAAGTTATTGTAGAACGCCCAGATTTCAAGATGGTGAATGGAATATTGTATTTTCGTGACCGGTTGTGTGTGCCAAATGTGGATGATTTGAAGAACGAGATAATGAATGAAGCTCACAGCACGAGATATTCTATGCATCCGGGTAGCACGAAGATTTACCACAATTTGAAGAATAGATTTTGGTGGAACAATATGAAAAGAGAGATAACAGCTTTTGTGTCTCGTTGTCTAACTTGTCAGGTGATCAAGGCAGAGCATCAGAAGCCTCCAGGGTTGTTACAGCCGTTGGAAATTCCGGAGTGGAAATGGGAGCACATTACCATGGATTTCGTTTCCGGTTTGCCTAATACCAAGAAGGGAAATAATGCAATTTGGATCATTGTAGATCGTCTGACAAAGTCTGCTCATTTCATTCCGATGAAGACAGGGAATATGATGCATATGGCACCACTTGCGAAGTTATTTGTTGATGAGATTGTTAGTAAACATGGTCAACCCGTCTCCATTACTTTAGACAGAGACAGTAGGTTTGTTTCAAAGTTTTGGAAGACTCTTCATGAGTCGATGGGTACCAAGCTCCAGTTCAGCACAACTTATCATCCTCAGAACGATGGTCAGTCAGAAAGGACGATACAGACTCTCGAAGACATGTTGCGTGCTTGTGTATTGGATTTCAAGATTCAGTGGGATGAGTGCTTACCTCTTTGTGAATTTGCATATAACAACAGTTACCACTCTAGCATTGGTATGGCACCTTTCGAGGCACTCTATGGTAGAAGATGCAGAACTCCGGTTTGCTGGGAAGAAGTCGGTGAACGTAGTTTTCATGGACCGACGATAGTTGGAGAGACAAGTGACAAGGTCAAGTTGATTCAAGAACGGTTGAAGATCGCCCGGAGTAGGCAGAAGAGTTATGTAGATACTCGCAGAAGAGAATTGCAGTTTCAGGTGGGTGACAAGGTGTTCTTGAAGATCTCACCGGTTAGAGGGACTTTGAGGTTCGGACAGAACGGCAAATTGTCTAGAAGATTTATTGGTCCGTATGAAATTTTGAGCAAGATTGGAGATGTTGCTTATAGACTTGCGTTACCGCCGGAATTCTCCGGGGTACACAATGTATTTCATGTTTCTATGCTCAAGAAATATGTCTCTAGTCCTGCACACATTCTACAACATGAGCCTTTAGAGATTCGGGAAGATGCTTCGTATGTGGAAAGACCGATCAAGATCATTGACACCAAAGAGCAAGAATTGAGAAACCGGATTATTCATTGGGTCAAGGTACTTTGGGAAAATCACGAGCCAGAGGAAGCCACCTGGGAATTGAGAGAGCAAGTGTAGAGGAAGTATCCACAGCTTTTACCAGAGGTAATTGTTTGATTTATTTGGTGGACCAAATATCCTAAGGGGTGGAGGATGTTAGACCCCGACCCAGACCAAGTCGATTAGTGTGCGATTATTATGTGTTTAGTCCTAAGCGAGTTTAGTTGTTGTTGGGTTAGAAGTAATTAGTTTAGTCTTGGACATAGCTTTGGGAATTTTGAAAACGTTCAATATTAATTAGACACACTCAGGAAGGCCTGAGTGCACGTGTAAGCTTGGGAAGATCGTATCGATTTCCGTGCGATTGTGATTTTGATTTCATTTGAATGATGTTTCGACGTGTTGCAACTTTCGTTTTAAGCATATTCATATTTGAAGCCCAAAAACCCATGTTTTGGCCAAAGAGGGTAAAATTGTCTTTCTTGCACAAATCTGGACACAATTTTCGAGATCTCAAAACCATGTCAAAAATATACTTTTTGGAAACTAGATTTTTCGACGATCGTTTTATCCTTCTTCGTCGAAGTCATCCGAGGCCCACAAGTTTGTATTTTGGCCATTTCAAAGTTCAAGTCATTTGGGGCCCATTAACCTCACTAAAGCTCCATCTCCCTCTCCTTTCATTCATTTCCCCCATTCTCTGCAATTTTCTGAACCTAGGGCAAGGAAAGCTCTTCTTCTCTTCAATCTTCTTCATCTTGCATGCTTTGGCTAGAGAGCTCCAAATAGAATTCCAAGCTTATCACCTTCTCCATCTCCTTGCAAGCTCTCTATCAATACAAGTTTCTTTGAGCTTCTTGTGGAGCAAACTCTTCATCTTCTTCATCTCTTCTTGTTGGCCATTGTTAGGTAAGAGCTTCAATCCTTGTTTTTCATGAAGTCTTTTGGTTCTTTAAAGATCATGTTTTTCAAGTATTCAAACCCTTTTTTTTTGTTAAAATGGGTTCTTTGCTTTCATTTGTGTTAAGTTTGGTATGGTTTTCTCTTGGGTTCTTGTAGTGTTGGATTAGCTTGAGGGAAGTGCTTGAGAAGAGTATTAGCATTGGTCAAGGCAAGTAATCTTTATAGGCTCAATGTGCATGCGGTTTGATTCCATTGTTATTTTAGAAATTGTGCATTTGATTTATTTAAAAGCTTCATTATCATGTTTTATTGGATTTGGATGTGTGAAATTGTGGTAAATGAACCTTGGTGAGCATGAAGGCTCAGGGGAATGTATGTGATTGATGGATGAGAAGGAGGAGAGAAATGTAGTGGAAGTTGTGCAAGAGGAAGGAAATTTCCGCACTCAGCGAGCACAATCAGCAGCTTGTTCGCTCGAGCGACCCCTGGGTCCGCTCGAGCGACCAAGCCTCTGCTTGCTTCGAGCTCAGACAGAGAGCTGTCCGTTCGAGCGCACCTTATATTCGCTCGAGCTACCGTCTCGCTCGAGCAAAGTGTCAACGCTTTATCAGGTCCGCTCGAGCGAAGTGTCTCACTCGAGCGAAGTGTCATCACCTTATAAAGTTCGCTCGAGCGAACCCGCCAGATTCAGGGAGAAGAACTATTTTCGTTGTGTATTGCCTTGAGGTTGAAAACTAGACTATGTTAGGGGTTTTAGCTTGACATTGTGTAAATGGGACTTCGAAATGCAACCCAACTTCGGGGACACCAATTCTTGTATATTCCGACATTTGGAGTCTCAATTACACAAAGGTCAATTAGCAGCCTTAACACATGCTTGTCAGATTTCGTGTTTGAATTCCGTTTTGGTACGATAAATACCATCGTGTACTAGTTTTGGGATTTCGAAGTATAAGCTTGCTTTGAAGGTTTGTTTCAAGAAAAAGGGGATCACTTCCTAAGCGTGTTATGCATATTTATTATGCCCCTTGCTAGGCGTGTTCGTCGTGTTTTGATAAGTGACTTCCCCCTTTTTATCCCGACAAGTTTTGATAATATCTCGCGTGTTTTGTGCATTCATGAATTAAGTAAACACCACTGAGCTTAGACTGCCCTTTCAGTTTGATCCACTGTCTGGGGGTCTTTAAACATGTGGACTGTCTGCAGACTGGTCGTGTATTTATTACACATCGTGCGTGTCCGGTTCCGCGGCCGGAATTCCCGTCTTTGTGGGAAATCATGCTGTGCTTATATTATGTATACCGTGCTTGTCGTGCGTGCTTGCTCTTTTCATTATATAAATGATAGAGAAAGGATGAGCTCTTTGTGGTTGATAACTATTCATGATATATTTTATGTACTCATGCTAGTTTGTTTTGGTATCTCAGCTTTATTCGCATTCTTGAAAATGTACCTCAGTTTTGATAGTATTTCATATCAAAGATTTGCTTACATGTTTTCTCTAAACATCATTGTTCATGCTTGTGCCTAAATTGATTACCTGCCAAACCGTCGTGTTTGACCCTTGTTTGTTGGTGTCCAGGTGCATGAGACGTTACCTTTGAGGAGGAGTGTCAGGAGGAGGCTTGTGAGCCAACCCCTGTGAGAGAGTGGCAGCTCGACGATGTCATCTAGACGTCGGGCGGGGTCTTGAGTCTCGTCACCTTTTTGTCTGGGGTTTCTTTTGGTTATATTTTGGAGAACTGTATTGGCCTCTGTTGGCCTCTTATGGAATTGTAACAAACTTAAAGTACTTTTGAATTTGTCTCGTAACTTGAATATTAATGGGAAAGCCATGTTAGCTTCTTTCTTTGATACTACGCCTTGTGGATAATTGTTATGGCACCTAAATATTTTGCTTGTGCTCATCTTGATGTGTTTTGCTACACGCTTTCGCAAACTTGATCGTATGAGTCAGATTCCGCGTGTCTTTGGGAATCCTCACCGCGGGAACCTGTGGGAAAACAAAATCTTCAATAGTAGTAATCAATATCAATTGCGTCGCGGGCCCGGGGATCCGTTCCGGGGTCGCGACACACATAATGCTGGATATGCCATGCGCCATGGGAGTACAAAGATGTATAGAGATCTGAAAAGGCGATTCTGGTGGATTAATATGAAGAGGGAAATCGCAGAATTTGTGTCCAAGTGTTACACTTGTCAGCGTGTGAAGTTGTTAGATTGTATGGTCTCAATCCATTAGTTGATGTAATAAATTGATTAATTTCTTTATTTATCAATAAAATCATGCTTTCCTTTATGAATGGTGTTTTATTACTTAATGCACATGACCAATACATATGACATAATGATTCATGAGATGAACCGGGTCCCATTAGTATATTAGATGTGATATATGTATATGGATGTGTAAGTCCATGGGGATCCGAACCCTAGAGGGGGGTGAATAGGGTGAGCTCCAATTATGACCAATTTTAACAAATTTAACTTCTTTAAAACAAACTAGTCACAAGTCATGATTAATCATACAAGATGCGGAAGCTAACAAAAGAATCACCACAAAGCAATCACCATCACACAAGGATTTATAGTGGTTCGGCCTCAATGCCTACATCCACTACCGGCTTGTGATCCAACACCCCACCGGATTTCCACTATTTATGCTTTTCAAAAGGCTAAGCAATAACGTTTACAATATGCTTTCCAAGGCTTAGCAATAACCTTTACAATGATGTTTTTCAAGGCTTAACATCAACCTATACAATATGCTTTTATAGGCTAAGCAATAACCTCTTCAACCATAGGTTGGTTATCTCACTAAATTAGTGTCTAACATACACTTGATGGAGATTCAATTAAGCTCATTACAATGCCTCTTAATTAGGCGGATATGGAAGTGAAAAACTAATACACACTCACACTATAAATGCAAAGATGAAAGTATATGAAGTGTGTGTGTGTGGTCCTCAATCATTTTGAAAATGAAAGCTCATAAATGCATGCCTAAGGCTTTTGAAAGTTTTAGCTCATAAAACATTTATGATTGAGGAAATGCAAGTCACATGTTGAAAGTAACAACTTGTTAATGATGTCAAAGATACACAAGTTGTATGAAATGAATTAGCTCTAAACATGTGATGCATAGGGATGTCAATCAAATCAACATGAAGCTCAAAATATAAAAATAGATTTGATTGAAAAGAGGGGACAAATCATATGTAATTATAAATACAACTTGAAAATGATTTACCTATCAAAGTGATGCAAGTTGTGAAACTTTAAAACAATAATACACATATGATTTGTAAACATGTTGAATCCAAAACATAAGATGCATCTGAAAAAGATTTTCTTATGATGGAAAAACAACAACCAAAGATTCAATCAAGTATATGAATCATGTTACATCTAATTTCAAAGATGTTTCCATTAACATGATCTACTTAGATTTACCAAAGATTAAGTACTACTTGTATTGAATCAAATGGTGATGCATCCAAAACAATAGATCAATTCAAATTATAAAACATGCTAAGGATACAACACATCATATATTATCATGTTACTAAAGATTTACCAATGATAAAACAAAACATGAAAACATATGATTAAGGAAGGAAGAGCCTACTTGGTGGTTTAACTTCATTAATCCAAGCTTTAGCTTTCCTAATCATCCCCTTCATCCCTTGGTTCTTTTCCCTTTTGATATGCCTCAATACCTCTCAAGGAGGGGCTTAAAATTCCCAACTTTTGGCAAGGGAAAGAACTCATATTTATAGCAAAAAGTTGCCAACGGCTAGTTCTCGGTCGACCTAGACACAGGTCTCGGTCGACCGAGAACACACAACGGTCATATTTCTGACCGTTGGTGCTCCCAGGCAAATTTTGCCTGCAGTTGTCTCGGTCGACCGAGACCTGTTAGAGATTTTGTATTTACAATTTGATGGATGCATTTGCATATTGGCATCATTTGAATTCACACACATGCTTTGATTTAAAATATCTTGAAATCTAGTTTTATACATGCATAGCTTTTAAGATTTGGAAAAGCTTTTGTTTTATGCATGGTTTGGTTTTAAACTTGGATGCATTAGTTTTGAAATTCAAACTCTTTTGAAAACCTAATTCATTGTGCATTATATTTGGAAAATCATCTTGACAATTTAGGTTTGAACTTTGCATACTTTCATCCCTTCTTAATCATGTGTATGCATTGTTTTTGAAAAAGGAGTTTTTAGAAAATCAAGCTAGCCTATGGTTTAAAGTTTCAAATCATTTTAGGCTTTGGATGTTTCATGTTTTTATACATCTTTGAATGTTTTAAAACATGTGAAAAAGCTTGATTTTAATGGCCCAAAAGATCCCCAAAGAAAATCTTCAGAAACCCAAAAAATGGGAAATTCTGGGCAGGCCCGGTCAACCGGCCTTGTATGGCCGGTCAACCGGCCAAGAGGCCCGGTCAACCGGCCAAACTGGCGGTTAACCGGACTGCTGAGGCTTCAACGGGCATTTTTATGACCGTTGTGCTTGGCCGGTTAACCTGCCTGTCATGGCCGGTCAACCGGGGATATAGCCGTTGGGCTGTTTTGGGGATATAAATGAGTTCTTTCCTTTGTCTTTGGTTGGAGATTTTGAAACCCTCTTTGAGGAGCTTTGAGAGAAGACAAAGGGGATGATCTAAGAGACATCAAGGGGTCATTAAGTGAAGCTTAAGCTTGGATCAACTAAGTTAAATCTCCAAGTAAGTTTTACTTTTATTAATCATTTGTTATGTGCTTTATTTGAATCTTTGGAAAATGATTTCAAGCATGATAACAATGATGTGTTGAATCCTTTCTTCCCTCCATCTTTGATATTCAAGATTGGATTCATCACTTTGATTTCAACCCAAGTTTTGTTTTAAACTTTCTTAATCATGCTTAGCCATAAATCTTTGATTTCTTTTATTGCATGATTACTTCACTTGGTTGAAACTTCCCTTGTTGTTTTCATTCATTTAATCTTTAGTCAAATTAGTTTTTGAAAACAACATTGCACATGCATCACTTGATTAGGCTTAAACACTTTCATACAAATTGTGATCTTTAGATTTTCATATCATTCACAAGTGTGTAATTGTTCAAGTGATTTGCATAGAACTTCAATCATATCTTTTTGTGCCTTAAACTTTCAAATTGCATTAAGCATAAATTGATTGAGCTTACTTTTAAACTTGATTGAAGTTTTCACACACACACTTCATAAGCATACATCTTTGCATTCATTGAGTGTTTGTGTGAGTTAGGATTTTCATTTTCATATCCGCCTATTTAGAGGCAATTTATTTGAGCTTAAATTGTAATCTCTTAGAGTGTTGAGTAAACACTTTCTTAGAGAAATATTGATTTGTAAAGGTTATTGCTTAGCCTAAGAAAAGCATTGTGTAAGGTTATTGCTTAGCCTAAGAAAAGCATTTTGTAAAGGTTATTGCTTAGCCTCTAAAAGCACATTGAGAGGTTGTTGTTTAGCCTTGAAAAGCAACATTGTAAGGGTTATTGCTTAGCCTAGTAAAAAGCATAAATAGTGGAATCCGGTGGGGTGTTGGATACACAAGCCGGTAGTGGATGTAGGCACGTTGGCCGAACCACTATAAATATTGTGTTGTGGTGATTGCAATGTGGTGTTTGTTTTGGTATTAGCTTCCGCATATTGTATGACAATTCATCACATGTGACTAGTTTAGTTTGAGAAATTAAAATTGTTCTAAATTGGTCATAGTTGTAGCTCACCCTATTCACCCCCCCCCCCCCTCTAGGGTTAGGATCCTCGTGGACTTTCAATTGGTATCAGAGCCAAGTGCTCTATCCCTTAGGATCAAGTGTTTGGAACTCTTGATTAGGTGTAAAAACCTAGAGTTAAAACCCTAGAGTTGTCCTTATATGAAAATCATTAGAATGGACTCCACTATGCTAGATTTTGTAGATTCTTCTAGACCCCTCATTCTTCCTTCTATTGGAGATTCAAACCCTCAATTAAATGAATATCAATTTGATTCAAAAGAGGAAGAAAATGAGTATGATGAAGATGATCTTCAACAAGCCTATAATGAATTATATACATTATCTTCCAAGCTTGATAAAAGAAATAGAAGTTTAAGAGAAGAATCTATGAAACTAAACAAAGAGCTAGCCTCTTCAAAAGATGAACTTAGAGAGAAAGAAGAAGTAATAAAATGTCTAGACTCTAAGTTCATGATCTCTTTAAATAACCTATCCAACATTCAAGATGAACTAAAAGAATTAAAGATGGGTTATGAAAATGTCAATAAGGAAAATCTAAAACTAAGAGATCAATTACAAAGGCAAGATAAAGACTTTAACAATCTTGAATCTAAATTGTCTATCTCTAAGGAAAATTTATCAAATGCTCAAGATGAATTAAATAAGACTAAGATAAATTGTGATGAGCTTAAAAAGGAAAATTGTAACCTAAGAGATACAATTAAAAGACAAGATGAAAACATTAACTATTTAAAATCCAAGTTGACAATTTCAAATGAAAATTTGTCTAATGCACAAAGTAATTCAAAAACTTTAGAACTTGGATCTAATGTTGTTAATGAGCTTAATTCTAAGTTAAAACTTGCCTATGAAGAGCTAAACAATTATAAGGAAATTGAAAATGAACTTTCAAAAGTCAAACATGAAAATTCAATCCTTATAACCAAAGTCACTCAACTTGAAAACTATAAACAAAAGTATGAGTGCAAGGTTACCCAAAGTGAAGATAGACTTGAAAAATTATTTAAATTGGGTAAACCTCATGGAGATAGGACGGGTATTGGATTCAATAGGAATATGTCTTATGACCCTAAATTCACCAACACTTTTGTGAAAGGTGAGTCCTCATTCTCTAGCACTCACACTTCTTTGCCCAAAACAAAATGTAATTATTGTGGCATTGAAGGGCATTTTACATTTGAGTGCAAACTAAGGAAAAGAAGCTATGTGTCTAAACCCATCTTTGAACTCAAGAAAGTAAAATCAAACTTGAAGGGTAAGACACTAAAAACAAAGGAAGACTCCATAAAGCTTAAACAAGTTAAATCAATTAACAAGGAGTCTCCCAAGATAGATTCTAAAAGGCTTAAACAAGTTAAACCAAAAATCAAAGAATCTATTAACAAAAAGCTTCTCAACCTACCTCCCTTAAGTCAAAACATGAAAGAACTTTTGAAGAAAATTACAAAGTTAAATCTAAATTTCAAAAGTCAAAGAAAGGGAGAAAATAAGAAGAAAAGAAAAATGAATCAATCCCCTAAGAAGAAAACTCACCAACATCAAAAGACTAATCACCATTCTAAGCCAAATTTAGTAAAATCTAAATATCATGGTGATAAGTTCAAATTGAAAATTTATCAAGTTAAATCTCCTATAGTTGGTGAGAAGTCCAAACTAGACCTCAAAGTTCAACCCTCCCAAGACCTTAGGTGGATTCCTAAAGTTAGATACTTAGACAAACCTTAGGGTCTTGAACCTCTTTGACCAACCTATTCTTTAATAGTTAAATCTCTTTGTTGGTCATGTTGCTTTGCATTTTGTTTCTATAGTTACATCTATTAAAATGCATTGCATTTCATTATGATCATTTGATTTTGTTTTCATGCACCTTTCTAGTTACACATCATGGTTTTCAAAATCTCTTGATTATAATTTCATCATGTTTGATTTGCTTTTTGCACTCATATGCCTTGCATTGCATTTCTTTACATGATTAATTGATTGTGATGTTAAAAGCTTTCATAGCTAATTTATTCATGATCAATTGTTATTGAATCATTTGTGTAGATATCATTGGTAAGATTTTTTGAACAAATGATTAGATTCAATCCAAGTTTTTCCATGGATTTCTAAGTTATACTTGTATATGGAAAATTGTTTTGAAAATTCAACTTGTATGTGTTTCATTTAAGTTATATCTTTTCAAATACAATGTTGAAAATTGATCTTCAAAGTCATTCTTTTATGCTTATTGTTGGATTTTGTTTTTCAAAATGATTTGAAGATTGTTTGAATGGAAATGCCTATAACTTCATTAGTTATATTCATCTAAAGCATGTTCCATGTTTTCATTTCCTTTTCTTTTGGTTTCATTATCTTAGAAATGGAAATGTATGTTGTTTGCATCCTTGCTTGTTTATTTACATTCTTTTTATATGCAAATGACTATAGGTTCCATGTATGGTTGTGATCTTAGTTATATTTGTAGAAACCATGCTAGAACCCAAATCCATCCTCTATGCCTAATAGTCATTTCTTTTTGGATGGTTATGATGTTGATTCATGTATACCTTCTTAATGTTGTCATCATTATACATGTTTCAACTTCATAATAGTGTTCTTGATCATATGAACCTCTTTGAAATCCATTCCTTGTATTTCATAGTTATATCTCTTGTTTGATGGATATCTTAGTGTTGAATTCATATGATCTAGACACTTAAGAAATTGCATGCATTGCCAAGTAATATTCTTTTGCATTGCAATTTACCATGTTCATCACTATGCTCAATAGTTATATTTTTAAAGTGATGAATATACATTTATGATGCTTGATGGAGTTTGCCACATTCTTGCTCTTTATCATGTTATCAAATTCAATTGGTTTCTATTGGTATAATTTTTGATTGATTTGATTTCTTGAGAATGTGATAAACCTTGTGTGCATTGGATTGAACTTGATAAGTAATATGATTGTTCCATATCACACACCATTAGCATCATAATGTTCATGTTGCCACCTCTTTTGCTCATATAGGTATATCTCATGACCACCATGTTTATGTGTTCATAATATTGGTTGGTTATTAGTTGAGGTTGGCTTCATGCTTGAATTTCATTTCACTCATTCATGCACTTTAATAGTAATATTTATTGTTTGAATGAAATGATTTCAAAACTTACATAGCATATGATTTTCATAAGTTATATTGATTGATGCTATGTTTGATTGAGTAAACCCCATATCATGGATAGCTCTAATTTGGATTTCTCATAATAGTTATTCTTTTAAATCCATTTTAGAGTGATTGAGTTTATAGTCACATCCTTTAATCTCAATTGATATGTTTATTTCAATTGGTATCCATGATAGTTTCTCTCATTAGACCTTGCTCTCTTTTGTTAATTTGATCATATGAGCCTTATAGTTAAATGAATCTAATCCTTTCCGTGAAGTTGACCCTCACTTGGATAAACCATCTACTTCTTGAATCTAATAGTTATATCTTGTCAAAAGCTTGACAAAAGAAGAGAATGGATTGAGGGGGAGTGTAAACTTTCATAGGAAGTATTAGTTTGATCAAATTTACCCTTGGATTGACTTTGAACCCTTAGAGCTAACTTCCATACATGATAGCCTGATATGTAATTCATTTTCGATTTCATTTGTTAAACAGGTGCTACTAAAGGTATTTTCCTTGTCTCATGTGTGTAGGTACCTTTGCAATTTAATGTCAAAGGGGGAGAGAGAGTTCAAGTGTGACTCAAGGATCTCCTACTCTACAAAGGGGGAGAGAGTTCGAGAGTTCAAGTACTCGAAGATCTCCTATCCATCAAAGGGGGAGAAAGCTTTCAAGTTCTCAAGAGAGAGAGGCATGGTCAAAGGGGGAGAGCAAATAGAAGAAAGAAAGCTTGAAGCTAAAAGAAGATGCTTGGATAAAGAAAGGAAGAAGAAAGAAAGCTTGAAGAATGATCAAGCTCCAAGCATCAAGAAGATTGAAGAAAAGAGCCCAAGAGCCCAAGCTAATGAGAAGGAGCATCCAAGAAGATTTCAAGACTTGTTCAGCTTAGGGGGAGCTGAAGACTTGGTGTGAAATTTCAATGATGAGTAAGTTGCCATCAAATTGCAAAGGGGGAGATTGTTAGAGATTTTGTATTTGCAATTTGATGGATGCATTTGCATATTGGCATCATTTGAATTCACACACATGCTTTGATTTAAAATATCTTGAAATCTAGTTTTATACATGCATAGCTTTTAAGATTTGGAAAAGCTTTTGTTTTATGCATGGTTTGGTTTTAAACTTGGATGCATTAGTTTTGAAATTCAAACTCTTTTGAAAACCTAATTCATTGTGCATTATATTTGGAAAATCATCTTGACAATTTAGGTTTGAACTTTGCATACTTTCATCCCTTCTTAATCATATGTGTATGCATTGTTTTTGAAAAAGGAGTTTTTAGAAAATCAAGCTAGCCTATGGTTTAAAGTTTCAAATCATTTTAGGCTTTGGATGTTTCATGTTTTTATACATCTTTGAATGTTTTAAAACATGTGAAAAAGCTTGATTTTAATGGCCCAAAAGATCCCCAAAGAAAATCTTCAGAAACCAAAAAATCGGAAATTCTGGGCAGGCCCGGTCAACCGGCCAAGAGGCCCGGTCAACCGGCCAAACTGGCGGTTAACCGGACTGCTGAGGCTTCAACGGGCATTTTTATGACCGTTGTGCTTGGCCGGTTAACCTGCCTGTCATGGCCGGTCAACCGGGGATATAGCCGTTGGGCTGTTTTGGGGATATAAATGAGTTCTTTCCTTTGTCTTTGGTTGGAGATTTTGAAACCCTCTTTGAGGAGCTTTGAGAGAAGACAAAGGGGATGATCTAAGAGACATCAAGGGGTCATTAAGTGAAGCTTAAGCTTGGATCAACTAAGTTAAATCTCCAAGTAAGTTTTACTTTTATTAATCATTTGTTATGTGCTTTATTTGAATCTTTGGAAAATGATTTCAAGCATGATAACAATGATGTGTTGAATCCTTTCTTCCCTCCATCTTTGATATTCAAGATTGGATTCATCACTTTGATTTCAACCCAAGTTTTGTTTTAAACTTTCTTAATCATGCTTAGCCATAAATCTTTGATTTCTTTTATTGCATGATTACTTCACTTGGTTGAAACTTCCCTTGTTGTTTTCATTCATTTAATCTTTAGTCAAATTAGTTTTTGAAAACAACATTGCACATGCATCACTTGATTAGGCTTAAACACTTTCATACAACTTGTGATCTTTAGATTTTCATATCATTCACAAGTGTGTAATTGTTCAAGTGATTTGCATAGAACTTCAATCATATCTTTTTGTGCCTTAAACTTTCAAATTGCATTAAGCATAAATTGATTGAGCTTACTTTTAAACTTGATTGAAGTTTTCACACACACACTTCATAAGCATACATCTTTGCATTCATTGAGTGTTTGTGTGAGTTAGGATTTTCATTTTCATATCCGCCTATTTAGAGGCAATTTATTTGAGCTTAAATTGTAATCTCTTAGAGTGTTGAGTAAACACTTTCTTAGAGAAATATTGATTTGTAAAGGTTATTGCTTAGCCTAAGAAAAGCATTGTGTAAGGTTATTGCTTAGCCTAAGAAAAGCATTTTGTAAAGGTTATTGCTTAGCCTCTAAAAGCACATTGAGAGGTTGTTGTTTAGCCTTGAAAAGCAACATTGTAAGGGTTATTGCTTAGCCTAGTAAAAAGCATAAATAGTGGAATCCGGTGGGGTGTTGGATACACAAGCCGGTAGTGGATGTAGGCACGTTGGCCGAACCACTATAAATATTGTGTTGTGGTGATTGCAATGTGGTGTTTGTTTTTGTATTAGCTTCCGCATATTGTATGACAATTCATCACATGTGACTAGTTTAGTTTGAGAAATTAAAATTGTTCTAAATTGGTCATAGTTGTAGCTCACCCTATTCACCCCCCCCCCCCCCTCTAGGGTTAGGATCCTCGTGGACTTTCAATTGGTATCAGAGCCAAGTGCTCTATCCCTTAGGATCAAGTGTTTGGAACTCTTGATTAGGTGTAAAAACCTAGAGTTAAAACCCTAGAGTTGTCCTTATATGAAAATCATTAGAATGGACTCCACTATGCTAGATTTTGTAGATTCTTCTAGACCCCTCATTCTTCCTTCTATTGGAGATTCAAACCCTCAATTAAATGAATATCAATTTGATTCAAAAGAGGAAGAAAATGAGTATGATGAAGATGATCTTCAACAAGCCTATAATGAATTATATACATTATCTTCCAAGCTTGATAAAAGAAATAGAAGTTTAAGAGAAGAATCTATGAAACTAAACAAAGAGCTAGCCTCTTCAAAAGATGAACTTAGAGAGAAAGAAGAAGTAATAAAATGTCTAGACTCTAAGTTCATGATCTCTTTAAATAACCTATCCAACATTCAAGATGAACTAAAAGAATTAAAGATGGGTTATGAAAATGTCAATAAGGAAAATCTAAAACTAAGAGATCAATTACAAAGGCAAGATAAAGACTTTAACAATCTTGAATCTAAATTGTCTATCTCTAAGGAAAATTTATCAAATGCTCAAGATGAATTAAATAAGACTAAGATAAATTGTGATGAGCTTAAAAAGGAAAATTGTAACCTAAGAGATACAATTAAAAGACAAGATGAAAACATTAACTATTTAAAATCCAAGTTGACAATTTCAAATGAAAATTTGTCTAATGCACAAAGTAATTCAAAAACTTTAGAACTTGGATCTAATGTTGTTAATGAGCTTAATTCTAAGTTAAAACTTGCCTATGAAGAGCTAAACAATTATAAGGAAATTGAAAATGAACTTTCAAAAGTCAAACATGAAAATTCAATCCTTATAACCAAAGTCACTCAACTTGAAAACTATAAACAAAAGTATGAGTGCAAGGTTACCCAAAGTGAAGATAGACTTGAAAAATTATTTAAATTGGGTAAACCTCATGGAGATAGGACGGGTATTGGATTCAATAGGAATATGTCTTATGACCCTAAATTCACCAACACTTTTGTGAAAGGTGAGTCCTCATTCTCTAGCACTCACACTTCTTTGCCCAAAACAAAATGTAATTATTGTGGCATTGAAGGGCATTTTACATTTGAGTGCAAACTAAGGAAAAGAAGCTATGTGTCTAAACCCATCTTTGAACTCAAGAAAGTAAAATCAAACTTGAAGGGTAAGACACTAAAAACAAAGGAAGACTCCATAAAGCTTAAACAAGTTAAATCAATTAACAAGGAGTCTCCCAAGATAGATTCTAAAAGGCTTAAACAAGTTAAACCAAAAATCAAAGAATCTATTAACAAAAAGCTTCTCAACCTACCTCCCTTAAGTCAAAACATGAAAGAACTTTTGAAGAAAATTACAAAGTTAAATCTAAATTTCAAAAGTCAAAGAAAGGGAGAAAATAAGAAGAAAAGAAAAATGAATCAATCCCCTAAGAAGAAAACTCACCAACATCAAAAGACTAATCACCATTCTAAGCCAAATTTAGTAAAATCTAAATATCATGGTGATAAGTTCAAATTGAAAATTTATCAAGTTAAATCTCCTATAGTTGGTGAGAAGTCCAAACTAGACCTCAAAGTTCAACCCTCCCAAGACCTTAGGTGGATTCCTAAAGTTAGATACTTAGACAAACCTTAGGGTCTTGAACCTCTTTGACCAACCTATTCTTTAATAGTTAAATCTCTTTGTTGGTCATGTTGCTTTGCATTTTGTTTCTATAGTTACATCTATTAAAATGCATTGCATTTCATTATGATCATTTGATTTTGTTTTCATGCACCTTTCTAGTTACACATCATGGTTTTCAAAATCTCTTGATTATAATTTCATCATGTTTGATTTGCTTTTTGCACTCATATGCCTTGCATTGCATTTCTTTACATGATTAATTGATTGTGATGTTAAAAGCTTTCATAGCTAATTTATTCATGATCAATTGTTATTGAATCATTTGTGTAGATATCATTGGTAAGATTTTTTGAACAAATGATTAGATTCAATCCAAGTTTTTCCATGGATTTCTAAGTTATACTTGTATATGGAAAATTGTTTTGAAAATTCAACTTGTATGTGTTTCATTTAAGTTATATCTTTTCAAATACAATGTTGAAAATTGATCTTCAAAGTCATTCTTTTATGCTTATTGTTGGATTTTGTTTTTCAAAATGATTTGAAGATTGTTTGAATGGAAATGCCTATAACTTCATTAGTTATATTCATCTAAAGCATGTTCCATGTTTTCATTTCCTTTTCTTTTGGTTTCATTATCTTAGAAATGGAAATGTATGTTGTTTGCATCCTTGCTTGTTTATTTACATTCTTTTTATATGCAAATGACTATAGGTTCCATGTATGGTTGTGATCTTAGTTATATTTGTAGAAACCATGCTAGAACCCAAATCCATCCTCTATGCCTAATAGTCATTTCTTTTTGGATGGTTATGATGTTGATTCATGTATACCTTCTTAATGTTGTCATCATTATACATGTTTCAACTTCATAATAGTGTTCTTGATCATATGAACCTCTTTGAAATCCATTCCTTGTATTTCATAGTTATATCTCTTGTTTGATGGATATCTTAGTGTTGAATTCATATGATCTAGACACTTAAGAAATTGCATGCATTGCCAAGTAATATTCTTTTGCATTGCAATTTACCATGTTCATCACTATGCTCAATAGTTATATTTTTAAAGTGATGAATATACATTTATGATGCTTGATGGAGTTTGCCACATTCTTGCTCTTTATCATGTTATCAAATTCAATTGGTTTCTATTGGTATAATTTTTGATTGATTTGATTTCTTGAGAATGTGATAAACCTTGTGTGCATTGGATTGAACTTGATAAGTAATATGATTGTTCCATATCACACACCATTAGCATCATAATGTTCATGTTGCCACCTCTTTTGCTCATATAGGTATATCTCATGACCACCATGTTTATGTGTTCATAATATTGGTTGGTTATTAGTTGAGGTTGGCTTCATGCTTGAATTTCATTTCACTCATTCATGCACTTTAATAGTAATATTTATTGTTTGAATGAAATGATTTCAAAACTTACATAGCATATGATTTTCATAAGTTATATTGATTGATGCTATGTTTGATTGAGTAAACCCCATATCATGGATAGCTCTAATTTGGATTTCTCATAATAGTTATTCTTTTAAATCCATTTTAGAGTGATTGAGTTTATAGTCACATCCTTTAATCTCAATTGATATGTTTATTTCAATTGGTATCCATGATAGTTTCTCTCATTAGACCTTGCTCTCTTTTGTTAATTTGATCATATGAGCCTTATAGTTAAATGAATCTAATCCTTTCCGTGAAGTTGACCCTCACTTGGATAAACCATCTACTTCTTGAATCTAATAGTTATATCTTGTCAAAAGCTTGACAAAAGAAGAGAATGGATTGAGGGGGAGTGTAAACTTTCATAGGAAGTATTAGTTTGATCAAATTTACCCTTGGATTGACTTTGAACCCTTAGAGCTAACTTCCATACATGATAGCCTGATATGTAATTCATTTTCGATTTCATTTGTTAAACAGGTGCTACTAAAGGTATTTTCCTTGTCTCATGTGTGTAGGTACCTTTGCAATTTAATGTCAAAGGGGGAGAGAGAGTTCAAGTGTGACTCAAGGATCTCCTACTCTACAAAGGGGGAGAGAGTTCGAGAGTTCAAGTACTCGAAGATCTCCTATCCATCAAAGGGGGAGAAAGCTTTCAAGTTCTCAAGAGAGAGAGGCATGGTCAAAGGGGGAGAGCAAATAGAAGAAAGAAAGCTTGAAGCTAAAAGAAGATGCTTGGATAAAGAAAGGAAGAAGAAAGAAAGCTTGAAGAATGATCAAGCTCCAAGCATCAAGAAGATTGAAGAAAAGAGCCCAAGAGCCCAAGCTAATGAGAAGGAGCATCCAAGAAGATTTCAAGACTTGTTCAGCTTAGGGGGAGCTGAAGACTTGGTGTGAAATTTCAATGATGAGTAAGTTGCCATCAAATTGCAAAGGGGGAGATTGTTAGAGATTTTGTATTTGCAATTTGATGGATGCATTTGCATATTGGCATCATTTGAATTCACACACATGCTTTGATTTAAAATATCTTGAAATCTAGTTTTATACATGCATAGCTTTTAAGATTTGGAAAAGCTTTTGTTTTATGCATGGTTTGGTTTTAAACTTGGATGCATTAGTTTTGAAATTCAAACTCTTTTGAAAACCTAATTCATTGTGCATTATATTTGGAAAATCATCTTGACAATTTAGGTTTGAACTTTGCATACTTTCATCCCTTCTTAATCATATGTGTATGCATTGTTTTTGAAAAAGGAGTTTTTAGAAAATCAAGCTAGCCTATGGTTTAAAGTTTCAAATCATTTTAGGCTTTGGATGTTTCATGTTTTTATACATCTTTGAATGTTTTAAAACATGTGAAAAAGCTTGATTTTAATGGCCCAAAAGATCCCCAAAGAAAATCTTCAGAAACCCAAAAAATGGGAAATTCTGGGCAGGCCCGGTCAACCGGCCTTGTATGGCCGGTCAACCGGCCAAGAGGCCCGGTCAACCGGCCAAACTGGCGGTTAACCGGACTGCTGAGGCTTCAACGGGCATTTTTATGACCGTTGTGCTTGGCCGGTTAACCTGCCTGTCATGGCCGGTCAACCGGGGATATAGCCGTTGGGCTGTTTTGGGGATATAAATGAGTTCTTTCCTTTGTCTTTGGTTGGAGATTTTGAAACCCTCTTTGAGGAGCTTTGAGAGAAGACAAAGGGGATGATCTAAGAGACATCAAGGGGTCATTAAGTGAAGCTTAAGCTTGGATCAACTAAGTTAAATCTCCAAGTAAGTTTTACTTTTATTAATCATTTGTTATGTGCTTTATTTGAATCTTTGGAAAATGATTTCAAGCATGATAACAATGATGTGTTGAATCCTTTCTTCCCTCCATCTTTGATATTCAAGATTGGATTCATCACTTTGATTTCAACCCAAGTTTTGTTTTAAACTTTCTTAATCATGCTTAGCCATAAATCTTTGATTTCTTTTATTGCATGATTACTTCACTTGGTTGAAACTTCCCTTGTTGTTTTCATTCATTTAATCTTTAGTCAAATTAGTTTTTGAAAACAACATTGCACATGCATCACTTGATTAGGCTTAAACACTTTCATACAACTTGTGATCTTTAGATTTTCATATCATTCACAAGTGTGTAATTGTTCAAGTGATTTGCATAGAACTTCAATCATATCTTTTTGTGCCTTAAACTTTCAAATTGCATTAAGCATAAATTGATTGAGCTTACTTTTAAACTTGATTGAAGTTTTCACACACACACTTCATAAGCATACATCTTTGCATTCATTGAGTGTTTGTGTGAGTTAGGATTTTCATTTTCATATCCGCCTATTTAGAGGCAATTTATTTGAGCTTAAATTGTAATCTCTTAGAGTGTTGAGTAAACACTTTCTTAGAGAAATATTGATTTGTAAAGGTTATTGCTTAGCCTAAGAAAAGCATTGTGTAAGGTTATTGCTTAGCCTAAGAAAAGCATTTTGTAAAGGTTATTGCTTAGCCTCTAAAAGCACATTGAGAGGTTGTTGTTTAGCCTTGAAAAGCAACATTGTAAGGGTTATTGCTTAGCCTAGTAAAAAGCATAAATAGTGGAATCTGGTGGGGTGTTGGATACACAAGCCGGTAGTGGATGTAGGCACGTTGGCCGAACCACTATAAATATTGTGTTGTGGTGATTGCAATGTGGTGTTTGTTTTTGTATTAGCTTCCGCATATTGTATGACAATTCATCACATGTGACTAGTTTAGTTTGAGAAATTAAAATTGTTCTAAATTGGTCATAGTTGTAGCTCACCCTATTCACCCCCCCCCCCCCCTCTAGGGTTAGGATCCTCGTGGACTTTCAAGACCTGTATCTCGGTCGACCGGCAACACTGCCGGGACACCCCCTATTTGCAAAAAATGCAACTTTTGCATATTTGAAGGTTTTGCTAGGAGGACCTTTTTGCCTACTAAATCAAGCTTGGAAAACATGTTTTAAAGATTCTAATGGTTTTTAAAACATGACATAAAAAGCCTAAAAAGATTCAAAACTTTTAAAACAAAGGCTTGCTTGATTTCTTGAAAACTCTTTTCAAAAACAAATGCATCCAAGTTTTAAAATCAAATCATGCATAAATTGATACTTTTACAAAACTTAAAAGCAATGCATGAATAAAACAAGATTTCAAGTTTATTTAAAACCATGCAAGTGTGTGTGAATCAAATGATGCTAGAATGATAATGCATCCATCAAATTGCAATCTACAAAATCCCTAACAATCTCCCCCTTTGCAATTTGATGGCAAACACACTCACCACTGAACATACACACTTAGTCTTCAGCTCCCCCTCAGCTGGACAAGGCTTGAAATCTTCTTGGATGCTCCTTCTCTTAGCTTGAGCTCTTTTCTTCATTCTTCATGATGCTTGGTGCTTGATCATTCTTCAATCTTTCTTTCTTTATGGCCAAGCATCTTCTTTAGCTCCAAGCTTTCTTTCTTCTATTTGCTCTCCCCCTTTGACCATGCCTCTTTCTCCCTTTGGCAAGGTATGTATTCTCTCCCCTGTAGAAGATCATACAAAACCTCCCCTTAGGAAGCTTGGACATTCTCTTCACCCTTTTGAGAACTTGCATAATTTCTCCCCCTTTGCCATTAAATTGCAAAGGTACCTACACACATGAAACAAGGAAAATACCTTTAGTAGCACCTGTTAACAAATGAAATCGAAAATGAAATACATAACAGGCTATCATGTGAGGAAGTTAGACTCTAAGGGTTCAAAGGCAATCCAAGGGTGAATTTGATCAAAACTAATACTTCCTATGAAGGTTTACACTCCCCCTCAATCCATTCTCTTCTTTTGTCAAACTTTTGACAAGATATAACTATTTGGTTCAAGAAGTAGATGGTTTAACCAAATGAGGGTCAACTTCAAGGAAAGGATTAGATTCATTTAACTATAAAGCTCAATATGATCAAATTACCAAAAGAGAGCTAGGTCTATGGGAAAAGCAATCATGGATATCAATTGGAAAAACAAAGAATACCAATTGAGATTTAAGAATATGACTTAAAAAATCAATCACTCTAAAATGGATTTAGAAATATAACTATTAGGAAAAAATCCAAATTAGAGCTATCCATGATGAAATGGGGTTTATTAATCATAGCATTAAATAATCTAACTATAGAAAGCATATGCTATGAAGGTTTTGAAAATCATTTCATTCAATCAATAAATATGACTATTAAAGTGCAAGATGAGTGAAATGAAATTCAACCATGAAGCCAACCTCAACTAATAACCAACCAATATTATGAACACATAAACATGGTGGTCATGAGATATACCTATATGAGCAAAAGAGGTGGCAACATGAACATTATGATGCTAATGGTGTGTGACATGGAACAATCATATTACTTATCAAGTTCAATTCAATGCACACAAGGTTTATCACATTCACAAGAAATCAAATCAATCAAACAATATACCAATTGAAACTAATTGAATTTGACAACATGATTGAGAGCAAGAATGTGACAAACACAACATTCCATCAAGCATCATAAATGCATATTCATCACTTTTAAAGATAAGACTAAAGAGCATAGTGATGAACAAGGTAAATTGCAATGCAAAAGAATATTACTTGGTAAATGCATGCAATTTACAAAGTGACTAAATCATATGAATTCAACATCTAAGATATCCATCAAACATATAGAAATATGAGAAATGGGTTTCAAAGAGTTTCATATGATTAAGAACACTACTATGAAGTTGAAACATGTATAAGAATGACATCACTTAGAGAATACACATGAATCAACATCATAACCATCCAAAAAGAATATGACTAGAAAGCATAGAGGATGGATTTTAGTTCTAGTATGGTTTCTACAAATATAAAGAATAACACAACCATACATAGAACGATTTGACATTTGCATAGAGAGGATCAATCAACATTCAAGATCTAACTCATACCAATCATCAACAAGAATATAACTATATAAGCACAAGAAGGTATGGAGTTAAAGGTATCAATCTATCATGTAACATCTCCACTCTTAGCAAATGTACTAAGCTTACAATGCAATGGAAAATGGATATGAGGTCTATACCAAATGAACTTAGCACATAAAATCACATATGTACTTAAAAAGCTCAAAAACAAGATTTTACTATAAAGCACATAAAAAATCATCAAAATGCATTAATGAGAATATATACCAAGATAATCACAAAAATGCAAATCAATGAAACCATATCCAACCAAGCAATGTAAGACATCAAAATCAATTTGCATAAAGAAATATAACTAAATGAGCAAAGATGCAAATTGTTTGTAAAAAATATTTCCTTCCAAATGATATAATCATAATTAGGCACAAGGAAATAAATTCAAGGAAAATGCTTCTAAAAATACAACCAATAAAGCATAGAACATTTTCCAAAGTTTCTCAAATCACTTCAATATATGAAATTCCAACAAAGAATCATTTATAGAATTATGAGCAAGTGAATTTGAAAAACAAGAAGTGTACTATTGTAAAATTTCAATTTGTAAAACAATAGACACTCACAAAGTTTCCATACCAAGAGATATAACTTTGAAAAATCAATGGAAAACTTAAATTGCTTCAAATCATTTGATTTCCAAAAAGGATCTAACTATGACAAACATCAAATGATTTTCCAACATCAATTGATCATGAAAAACTAGCTAAGAAAGCATTTGTTATCACAATTAATTGATCATGAATAGATATGCACTACAAGAGATATAACTATATGATCAAAATGCAAATCTATCATGAAAAGGTTGCAATCAAAGGATTTTGAAAACCATGAGATATAACTATAAAAGTTCATGAAGACAAAATCAAATGATCACAAAGAAACATTGCATTTTAAGAGATGTGACTATAAAGAAACAAAATGCAAATGTATCATGACCAACAAAAAGATATAACTAAAAAGAATAGGTTGGTCTAGTGGGATCAATGCCTTAAGGTTACTCAAATAGTCTACCTTTGAAAATACACCTAAGGTCTTGAAAAGGTTGTCCATGAGAGAACACTTTGAGGACTCACCAACTCTAGAAGATATAACTTGGAAAAGTCTTAGAGTGGTGCAATGAGGCTAGGGAAATTTCAATTTCAAACATAGTGGAAATCTTTAAAAAGATATGCAATAAATCACAACACTAGGGTCCAAATCTAGCAAGGATCAACTCCGGGTTGTTAAGCCCTAAAATGGAGTAACCCTCTCTGATACCACTTGTAAAGGGGTCTGAATTTCTTCAAAACCCTTGAGGACCCACATCCTCTTAACACGGCTCACCAAATGGTACCTATCAGAGTCCAGACACATGGAGCACGATAGTCCCCCCCCCACATGCCTGCCACGAACGGAGAGTCTCTATTTATCCGCTATTTCAAGCGAGAGTTTCCGTGGATGCGAGTGATCACGACTCACAAGGAGTTTTTCCAAGGCTCTACATCTTTGATTCCACTTGTAAGTCCATAGGGATCTGAACCCTAGAGGGGGGGTGAATAGGGTGAGCTCCAATTATGACCAATTTTAACAAATTTAACTTCTTTAAAACAAACTAGTCACAAGTCATGATTAATCATACAAGATGCGGAAGCTAACAAAAGAATCACCACAAAGCAATCACAATCACACAATGATTTATAGTGGTTTGGCCTCAATGCCTACATCCACTACCGGCTTGTGATCCAACACCCCACCGGATTTCCACTATTTATGCTTTTCAAAAGGCTAAGCAATAACGTTTACAATATGCTTTCCAAGGCTTAGCAATAACCTTTACAATGATGTTTTTCAAGGCTTAACATCAACCTATACAATATGCTTTTATAGGCTAAGCAATAACCTCTTCAACCATAGGTTGGTTATCTCACTAAATTAGTGTCTAACATACACTTGATGGAGATTCAATTAAGCTCATTACAATGCCTCTTAATTAGGCGGATATGGAAGTGAAAAACTAATACACACTCACACTATGAATGCAAAGATGAAAGTATATGAAGTGTGTGTGTGTGGTCCTCAATCATTTTGAAAATGAAAGCTCATAAATGCATGCCTAAGGCTTTTGAAAGTTTTAGCTCATAAAACATTTATGATTGAGGAAATGCAAGTCACATGTTGAAAGTAACAACTTGTTAATGATGTCAAAGATACACAAGTTGTATGAAATGAATTAGCTCTAAACATGTGATGCATAGGGATGTCAATCAAATCAACATGAAGCTCAAAATATAAAAATAGATTTGATTGAAAAGAGGGGACAAATCATATGTAATTATAAATACAACTTGAAAATGATTTACCTATCAAAGTGATGCAAGTTGTGAAACTTTAAAACAATAATACACATATGATTTGTAAACATGTTGAATCCAAAACATAAGATGCATCTGAAAAAGATTTTCTTATGATGGAAAAACAACAACCAAAGATTCAATCAAGTATATGAATCATGTTACATCTAATTTCAAAGATGTTTCCATTAACATGATCTACTTAGATTTACCAAAGATTAAGTACTACTTGTATTGAATCAAATGGTGATGCATCCAAAACAATAGATCAATTCAAATTATAAAACATGCTAAGGATACAACACATCATATATTATCATGTTACTAAAGATTTACCAATGATAAAACAAAACATGAAAACATATGATTAAGGAAGGAAGAGCCTACTTGGTGGTTTAACTTCATTAATCCAAGCTTTAGCTTTCCTAATCATCCCCTTCATCCCTTGGTTCTTTTCCCTTTTGATATGCCTCAATACCTCTCAAGGAGGGGCTTAAAATTCCCAACTTTTGGCAAGGGAAAGAACTCATATTTATAGCAAAAAGTTGCCAACGGCTAGTTCTCGGTCGACCTAGACACAGGTCTCGGTCGACCGAGAACACACAATGGTCATATTTCTGACCGTTGGTGCTCCCAGGCAAATTTTGCCTGCAGTTGTCTCGGTCGACCGAGACCTGTATCTCGGTCGACCGGCGACACTGCCGGGACACCCCCTATTTGCAAAAAATGCAACTTTTGCATATTTGAAGGTTTTGCTTGGGGGACCTTTTTGCCTACTAAATCAAGCTTGGAAAACATGTTTTAAAGATTCTAATGGTTTTTAAAACATGACATACAAAGCCTAAAAAGATTCAAAACTTTTAAAACAAAGGCTTGCTTGATTTCTTGAAAACTCTTTTCAAAAACAAATGCATCCAAGTTTTAAAATCAAATCATGCATAAATTGATACTTTTACAAAACTTAAAAGCAATGCATGAATAAAACAAGATTTCAAGTTTATTTAAAACCATGCAAGTGTGTGTGAATCAAATGATGCTAGAATGATAATGCATCCATCAAATTGCAATCTACAAAATCCCTAACAAGATGAGATCCACATACGGGAGACATGTGTCACAAATCTTATACTTAAAAATATCTTCACAACCAATGATGAGACTAAGCATCTCATCTGATAAGGTTGCAACACTTTGATCACTATGTGATAGTGTGATTTGTCTCGATCATCAGAATGTAAGATTCTGGATCATAGTGCTGGTACATTGGATGTATTGAAGGACCATGAGAAGTACCTTATGAATACTGTCTCAATTTTAAGGTCTGCTCTCATAATTTCCTAGCAATAGGCTCTCAATTATGCGACATTGATGAACTCAAGTTTCTATCTATTTATTTTCTTTGAGTCACCAATGAGTGAGGCCAATTGTAGGTCAACACTTCGATATCTTAGTTACGTGGTAGTAGGACTGTGGAAGCATCCAATGATCAAGATGGAATCTATCTATATTATCCCCTTGTGCCAATTAATGGATTTGTCATTAGTAAGCGCGCACACATCTCGATTAAGAGTTAATTGGATGGTACTGATGATCACTGTAATTAATTGGAGCTCAAGGATAATAAGATGTGGATCTAAGATTGGATGAGGCAGATTTATTCCAATTGATCCATGGATAATGATGGAGGGGCCTACTTGTGGTAATTGGGAAGTTTAGGGTCTTCAGTGTAATTTATTCCTAAGACTGGAGTGCAATTGCATTTATATAGTAGTGTTATTTGCAATTAACTATGGGCCCGGATTGCTCATGAGATGTGGGGTCGTGGTGTCCCAGTTGGAGCCAGCTTTCTTTGGAATCCCTAGTGGTCCCCACCCTAGCCCAAGTTATTAGAAAGATACTAATCCTACTTAAGTTCTAAAAGAAGGAATTAGAAAGTTACTATTTCTATTTGAAGTGAGACTTCTAATAGTAGTAATAGTATATTACTAATTAGTGTGGAAGTGAGACTTCTAATACAAATTAGTAAGATAGTTAATAGAGGAGACTTGAGGGCTATTTAAAGGGGAATCACTCCCTTGGACGTCCAGCAATAGGGAATCACGCCCAGCCCTTCTCTAGTGCAAGAGTTGCACAATTCTTCCTCATCTTCCTCTTCTAGTTCTCTTCAAGTCCCTTGGTGTGAGGCCCCACCCCTTGTGGGCCCTCTATTTGAATTTTTGAATACTATTTAATAGTATATATATTAGTTAATTATGCTAATTATAGGTTAGTAAGGGTAGGTATGTATTATTTCCCTAAGTTTTAGTTAGATTAGTCTAGTTTTGTTAGTAATAGGGTTTTTAGGGGTCTTTTGCAATTTCTAGGGTTAATTAGTGAGGGGAGACCCTAGCTAGGAATTAGAGTTATCTATAGGGGGTATTCCTAAAAAGCACTCATCTAGAACCTTCCCACCTAATGACCTAAAAGCCCTCTACCCTAACCCTAACCCTATACAAACAAGGAGGGTATTTCAGTCCTTAGCCAAATCCCCAAATCTATAAATATAGCTCATTTCCCAAGGCATCCCCAGCAACTATTCATCCTCTTCATTTCCCCTCTTCTTCCTCTCTCTCATTTCTCCCCTAGAGCTGAGTGTTGGGCTGTTGTTGTACTGGAGGAGACCCTAGGGCTGGGACTTCTTCTTCTTGCATTGGATTGGGTTTTCTCTTCTTCTCTCTCTCTACAACCTCTCATTTTAAAGGCAAGTGCAATATACTTTTAACATAGAATGTATGCTTCTATTTCATTTGATTCTGCAATTTTTAGTTCAGTTATTATTCATGTGATAGATCTACCTGGAGCTTAGTTTTGTTGGATGTTGTGGCATTGATGGATGGGATTACCCATTTGGAAGATCAATGGCCCATTTGGGTGTTGGATGTTAGTACATTGGAGTGTTTTTAGTTTTAAATTGATTTGGTGAGGTTTGGGCGAGATTGGAGATGGTTTGAAGGAAAAATGGGTTGGAAGGAGAAGAAACCCTGAATCTAGGTTTTCTACAAATCTGCATGTACCCGGTCGACCGGCCTGCAAGCAGGTCGACCGAGCATACTAAATTCTGGGAAAAGCAAGTCCCAGTTAAAATTCCTGCAGAACTGAAAGTTCAGTGTACTCGGTCGACCGAGCACACTGTTTTTGGAGGAAATAGTTGGGAGCTGAATATTTCTCAGATTCAGAAAATTCAGTGTGCGCGGTCGACCGAGCCCTGCTCCAGGTCGACCGAGCACATAGGATTTGCAAGAGAGATGGCTGAGAGCTGGGACATCAATTTCCAGGATTTCAGTGCACTCGGTCGACCGCCTAGGCCAGGAGGTTGACCGAGCACACATGAATTTCCTGAGATCAAGCATGCCTGCCAGGTGCCTCATCGAAGTTTCTTAGTGCACTCGGTCGACCGACCAGGCCAGGAGGTCGATCGAGCACACTGCACCAGGGTCGACCTGGGGGTCAACCCCCAGTGTACTCGGTCGACTGAGCCCTGTGCCAGGTCGACCGAGCACACTGAGTTTCAGTGATTTTCCAGTTCTCACATTCCTGAAGTTGTAATCATTTGTGGGGCCCATTGACCATCCAAATGAACATCTATTGATGTGCCAAGCCCGAGTCAACGGTGTGGCTCAACCTTGACTCGTGGGGACCACTAAGTAGGGTTTTGGTCATTTAATCTAAGATGATTTGATCCTTAAACGTTGTCAATGATGCCCGTAACCTTAGGAGCACCAAACACAGTATCCTTTGGCATCTAAGACTCCATTTATGGATCAAATTACCTGAGATGGACCTAGACCTATATGTGGTCCATTACCTAGGATTGGACTATTGTTATTTTCCCGATTGATTCTCATATATGACTTTCATACTTCACCTTTCTTGTTACTGTCACTCTTATATCCTTACTGTAGTTAATAACTGTTAATTAAATGGAAATGGATGACCTGAACCTAGGATATCTTAGAGGTGACCCGATGGTGTGATTTGAAGAACACTGACCCGTGTCTGTGGCTAGGCGGGCCCTTTTATGGCCTAAGTATGGATGAGATATACCCTTAGAATTGGAGAGGTGTACTGTATTAGTCTTATAACTCCTTATGGATGAGAAGGAACTGTTTATCATTGGAAATGGATATGTTGCTTCATTTGGACTGTTTTAGACCAGGCCATGCATTGATGGGCCTTGGTATGGATCCAACGAGTGGGCTTGGACTTGGATTGTAATCCATGAACTAATTGATATATGAACCTCTTAGAGACATGGTTAGGACCTTATTCACACAAGGCAAAGCCTAGATAGACACAGACCCTTAGAGTCTCTTGAGTCGGCATAGACATTCACTCGGTTGATTTAAGCTCGGCCTGTGGACTGATCATCCCCGGTAGGAGCTATTTATGAGTGTTGAGGAGCTATCATGATGAGTTATGTTTTAGACGGACGGTGTGATACCGAATCCAGTCTCCCCGAGTGATGAGTGTGGTGAGACTGTTGAGTGATTTGCGGGGTTAGTAATCCCCAGCATTGGTGAGATTTCCCCACCGCAACTGTATTCAGTGTGGGAGAGCCGCGGCATAATATCCCGCGGTATCCAGCTCGTGTGAATGTGCCACATTGTGTTAGACTAGATGCTTTATATTATCCTGATTCCTTATGTTTATCTTGCTCAACTGCCTAGATCACTTACCTTGTTATTCCTTAATTTTATATATATGTCTCTACTCTTTTGATATATATATATCATATGTTACTTATATACTGTGACTTGCCAGATCTTTAGATCTGACCCATCTTTGGTGCTTAGGCCTTGACCTCGAGTACGCAGAGGACGCGCTTGCGCTCATAAAGGCGTCTGTCGCTGGAGACTACTTTTGGGGCCCGGCCGACCTCGATGTCGAGCCGGAGGGTGGAGAGCCGGGGCCAGGGCTTTGAGAGCTTACATTTGTTTGGGTTTGAGCGATTTTGTAGTGAGCGGGGTAGCAGTTAAAATGTAATTAACTTTTGTTGTTCTTATCAACTGGTACTCTTAAACTAGACTACAGTTCTACTCACATTTGATATATATATTGATACCTATTGCTTTCGCTTTACTTATTATGCTTCCGCAATTTAACCTTTGTTATTTTATGCATGGTTCAAAAGTTTTAAATTGGACCTCACTGCGGACCTACGATCTTGGGAGCTCTCGGATTTTCCGGAAAGTAGCGCGCCAACTTCGGGTATTCCGACGACTTTCTCGATATCCGGAATTGGGGCGTTACACTTGGAGTTTTCTAGCAGAGTTTTCTCTTGGAATTCCCACCTATCTTCTTGAGAAAAGAGAATCTTATAAGCGGGTCATAGCATGGAAGATCAAAAGGTCTTAAAGACTCTTATTTGATATGTGAAAGAGTTTCATCATCAAAGAAAGACGCAACTTCTCCATTAGAGCACAACCGAGCTCCAAAGGTATAATCTACTTCCTTGCTTGTCGTAGATTTTATGGATGCTTGTTGGCTGCTGTTCTATCTTCTTGATAGGTTTATTTGCTGATCATGATGGCTGAGATTGAGGACATGGATCCTGGATTGACTTTGATAGCCTTTTGGATATGGTTTATGGCCTTATGGATACTTGATCCCTAAGTCAAGTGGGTCAAAAGTTTTGAAAATCTATCCATGAGGCCCACCTAATTCCAGCGGAAGTTTGAACATAGGAAGCCTCCAGGTTTGTTACACCCTTTGTCTATTCCTCAATGGAAATGAGAACATATATTGATGGAATTCGTTTCAGGTCTACCGCTGACTAGTCGGAAGAACAACGTGATTTGGGTGATAGTGGATCGATTAACGAAATCAGCTTATTTTATTCCCTTCAAGAAGGGTATGAAGTTCATTGAGATGACTAAGCTTTTTGTAAAGGAGATAGTTCGATTGCATTGGACCCCAGTTTCGATAGTCTCCGATAGAGATACGAGATTTATTTTTTCATTTTGGCAATCATTTCAGCAGTCCATGGGCACCAAACTCAGTTTTAGCACCACTTACCATCCGCAGCCAGATGGATAGTCCGAACGCACCATACAAACCTTAGAAGACACGCTTCGAGCTAGCATTCTTGATTTCGGTGGTGAGTGGGATGAGCATCTAGCTTTATGCGAGTTGCGTACAATAACAGCTTCCATTCAACCATTGGGATGCCGCCTTTTGAGATATGGATGTAGTTGCAGAACTCCAGTTTGTTGGGAAGAGGTCGGCACTAGGAGTTTCCATGGACCAACCATTTTTGCAGATACAACCAAGAAAGTCCTTCAAGTTAGAGAGAGGTTAAAGACTGCTCAATCTAGGCAGAAAAGCTATGCGGACAATAGAATAAGGAAACTTGAATTCCAAGTTGGAGATTGGGTGTTTCTGAAGACGTCTCCGATGAAAGGCATAATTCGGATTAGGCAAAAAGCAAAACTCTCACCAAGATATGTGGGACCATTCTAGATTAAGAGCCGAATATGTGACGTCGCTTATAGATTGAAAAGTTTCCACCCGAATTCGCAGGAGTACACGATGTGTTTCACGTTTCTGTGTTACACAAGTACGTCCGCGATCCATCTCACGTCATCTGATACAAGGAAGTCCAGATCAAGCCTGACTCAACGTACGTCGAGCATTCACTCTCTATCATTGAAGAGAAATAACAAGGGTTGCAGACGAGGACCATTCGTTGGGTGAAACTCCCTTGGGATCACCATGGACCAGAAGAAGTCATGTGGGAGCTCAAGGAACAAGTCGCTCACCACTACCCTGAACTCTTCGTGCAGGTGTGATCATTCGGAGGACCGAAAGAATCCTAGAGGGGGAGAAATGTTACACTCCGACCCAATTTAACCTTGTTTATTGCTAATTAAGTGTGTTTTAGCTAAATTGATTGTACTTAGCTACTAAGTATGGTAAGTATTATTAGTCCGTATAGGTTAAGTTGGTTGAGCCTTGAGCCTAAGATAGGTGAGTTGGAACCGATTTGACTCGGTAGGGTAGAGTAAAGGGCTTTTTTATAATTATCGATTTTCTCATTTTGCATAATTTGCACGTCATCTTGTTGTCAACACTGTATCTCATCGAGCACATCAATTTCCGTATTGAACTTCACTTCTTTTGAGCTACTGTTGAGTATTTGGACCCCCATTTGACCCAAAATGGAAATATACTATTTTTCGTGGACTATCTTCCAAAAAGGGCAACTTTACCCTTTAAGAACAACTTTACCCATATTTGCTTGGTTGAGGAAGGAGCTCTCTCCCATTTCATCTTCTTTCTCTCCTCCATCCTCTTTCTTCCCCTTCACTTCATTCATTAAGAATGTTTTCTTGTATACTTGGAGCCAAGGAGTGGAAGTCTTCTTCATCTTCTCCATCTTTACCTCACCTTTGTGGACAAGAACCCATCTTCTTCATTCCTTACTCTTGTCAAATTTGAAATTCTTGCTAGGAGGTAAGAGCCAAACTCTCTTGTTTGATATTTTCGAGTTGCAAAAGAGTCAAGGGACTCATGGTTAATCATACATGCATATTCCAATTCATTTCAATTTTACATGTATGTTCGTGATTAGGGTTTGGTAATTTGGGGTTTTTGGGTTCTTTTGAGCCAAGTGGTGAAGTGAGGATTTAGAAAGCTTTAGTGAGGCATGTATAAGCTTAATTTGGATTTACATGTTGTTTACTTACCTTTGATTCAAATGAAACTCTTTCTTAATGATACTAATCTCTTAATAAATGAATGGGTTGGTGTGTTTTATGGTTTTAATTGATAGAAATGGATGGAAGGGTTGTATGTTGTGAATGGGAGCAGGGGGCTCAATTATTGTAGGTTTTATGTTGGAAGAAGTGTGCGAAGGAAAGGAAAGGGAGATCACATGGGAATTCCAGAATCAGGAATTCTGAAGCATTCGCTCGAGCGAACTGGGGTCCACTTGAGCGAACCCCCTCCTGAAACACTCACTCGAGCGATCAAAAGGACTGCCTGAGCGATTACCTCTCTGGATGGCGTCCGCTCGAGCGAACATGGTTCCGCTTGAGCGAATACACTTCTAAAACCTCCGCTCAAGCAAACGATTAGGGTCGCCCGAGCGACCAACTCTCTAGATGAGGTCCGCTAGAGCGAACATGGGTATGCTCGAGCGAAGCTGAAGCTGGGGACTTGGCTCCTTTCGGCCCAATTTTAGGGTGAATTATGACCCTTAATCTATCATAACCCACCCTAATAATCTCTAATAGATAATTATGGTGCACTCCTTGTCTCCATAGGAATTAGGATCCTCTAAGACCCTTATGACCTTAAAAATGGAAACTCTAACCTCCTCCTTTGGTCTAATGGACAATCATTAGTCTAGCACTATGCCATGAGGGTTAATTCTGGAAATTCAATGTATTTCCCATAACAAGTGCACTCAACAAGGTAGTAGTATGTTGACTTTCCGAAACTGCCCTGCATTGGACGGTGAAGGACTAAGAGAAATAGATTAGGGTTGGCTAGTAAAATACCTTGGATTCTCTAAATCTATTGCATTCATATTGAAGCCAGAATTTATTGATATCAACTCTATTTAATGAATTAGTTGCATCATTAGTATTAATTGAGACTTGATTACTTATCACCAACTCGTCATTAGAAATTGTTACACCACTGTTTCATTATTCGATGGAAATTCGGTTTGAGTAAGTAATTGTGTATCTGTGACTACTATTCGATTCGATTGTGACTAATTAGATGTAAACTTACTCAAATTTGACTATTATTTGATTCGATTGAGTCGGCACTGCTTAGCTTCGACTTTGTGATGCCCAACGGGGTTGAACTTGATTTAGTTATTCGAGATTACTGCAGTAAGTCATCTGGAGCACCAGACCTCCAGACCCAGGTAGCCAAGCTAGTCTTTGGCTGGGCCGCTGGTGACATCCCAACTAGATTCGTTCTCTTTTAAGAGGATGAGCTCAATGTAGTAACCAATTAGTATGTTTTTATTCACCCTTGATTCACAAGCATAAATTATTCGATTTTTGCACAATTTGCCTAGTTATTACTTAACATTGACATATGTTAATTTAATTGTCTTTTAATTCAATTTGGAACATTATGTACTTCCTTATTAATGCTTATACTTGCTGAATCGTTGTATTGAGATACTACTATTGGTGTCACAGTCGTAGGTGCAGCTCCCGGCCTTGAAGAGGCCCAGGAGGGAGAGGAGGTTCCTCCAAGATTAGAGGACTAGCCGGAGCTAGGGCTAGCGTAGATACTTCCTCCTCAGAGGGCGTAATGTACATTTTGAGAGCTTCAGTAGAGTGTGGCTAGCCCTTTTTTGTGTAGGTCTCATTTAGTTGTTTAGTTATACTTGTGATCATATTTTTTTGTATAGTTGTATAGGGTTCTTTTACACGCCCTCTTTTGTAAATCAATGTATATACTTGTGAAATTCTTTTGTATTAAACTTGTATGTTTAATTCGACTAGATGGGAAATGATACTTCTTGCGTATGAATTACAACTTCTGCTATGATTTTAACGTTATTGATATGTTCTTGTGAGCTCGATTCACGTGTGGAAAAAGTTGTTTTTTCTCCTTCGTGTGTTGTATTTGGCTCGAGACAGGTACATCATCACGGGAGTACTTGCGTCTCACCTCGGGGATTACCCTAGGCCAGGGTGATTTGGGACAGGGATGTGACACTTCTATGCCATGTATAGGGTTTTAAAAGAAAAAGGATGTGGTGTTGATGAAATTTACTTTGCTACTCTCTGTTACTCTCCTCTGCCTGTTCTGTTCTTGATCTCCTTATATTCGGAAATTCTCAGTGAAATAATGGCCCAAGTAAGGGTCTTCATTATTATCATTATAGAATTTTGCACTAGTCATGGAGATTACTAACCAAGAAAAGGGGCATTTGGTTTTGGTATATAAACTGGAAGGCAGGTTATAAGGGAGTCCTCTGTTTTGCATATAGTATCTGCAATTGGCATTTTTCATGAACGATGAAATTCTTTGATTGATAGGGTAGTTCAGAAATGCATCTGTTTCTCTAGGTCTCTTAATTTTGCTTCCATTGCATTGATGACTCTGGCCAACTTGTAGCCGTGCAAAGTTTGTTCATTTATTTGGTAAATATGCTATTTATGATCATCTCCAGTGTATTCTCAACTTTTAAGGTTCACCGAGTAAATTCACTATTTTATTATTAATTTGGTTCCGTCTTTATTTTGGGCATTTGATTATTGGTCTCCAATCATTTGTTGCAAGTTGTAAGTATTCCATTTATTTTTAGGCCGCTTGTTTGCACTCAAGTGATATGTAAATGATGTAGATGTGATATGGTTATGCATTGTCATCTTTGATTGCGCCCATTTACACGTGATATGCGTAAATGAGATGTGATAATGTTATGTAAATGAGATAATTTTCAGACTCTCATTTAGATACCAAAACTGGTTGTAAACCATTGCATATGACATGTAGGTAGGTGGTACTTTAGGGCAGAATGTTTACCTAGGCTGTGGTTTTGAACCCCATCAACTGTGTTTTTCTTCGTTTCTCACTTTGGTTGTCTCCAAATTCATGATCAGAACTGTGCATCTTCTTTATAGGTCTAAGAAGGTCCTTAGATTTATAATTTTATAACTTAAATCTTCATGGATTTTGAGGAATTTGTTAAAAAGTCTGAAAATCCCATCTTCGAGATCTATTTTTCCACACTTTTATTGGCCCCCAATTCATGATCCGAACCATTTGATATTCTTGTATTAATTGTAAGTATCAGAAATTTTAGTTTCATAGCTTAATACTTACTGGATTTTAATAAATTTGTGAAAAAGTCTGAAAATCCCAAATACATTTAGAACGGTTGGACATACTCATTTACTCATGTGAAATTGGTGATTTTGACGAACATGAACATGATAATTTGTTTCACATGTAAACATTTACATATGTAAAGCTTAATTATGTAAGTCTCATTTTCCTATCACATTCGTAAAAGGCATACAACTCCTTCTAGAAGTGTCTCGAGTACATCCGTACTGACCACCCTGAACATGGTTTTGTTTGGACTCTCATCTTTAACTCTGATTACCTGCAAATCAAGTTAGCTGTAATTGGATATGAGAAAGAACAAGACAACTATAACTAGGGGCACCTCAGGTTATCCAAATTCAAAGACTTTCACTTATGTGTTCTGAATTACTTGTACTCATGAAGATCCAAATTTGTTGATTTATGAGCAAAAGAAATATTGTTCTTGCAATCACCTCACACACTGTTGATTTTTTTTTTTTTTTTTTTTTTTGCTTGTCTTCTCTTGGCACATTGTGTATTTCACCTACAAAATGCCTCGTATGTTATAATGGTGTTAATGAAGATTGGAAAGTTTCATACTACTGATCCTTCAGTTTTCAGAAGTCACTGGCAATTCCAAACTAAATTGCCACAAGTAGTGCCGTCGCTAATCAAGGTCATGAATTGCTAACGCATATAACTGAGTTTTTACTTTAGTTTTATTCCCCAAAAGCTTTGACTTCTCTCCACTCTTTTCTATTAAGAGAAAATGATAATCCATATGAACAGAAACTTTGAAGAAACAAATCACGTGAACTGGCTATGATATTCCTTTCCTTTTTACTCAATAAATGGATCAGATAACAAAATCCAAAATTTTAATCAATGATCCAGTGAAATCATGAGATAGAACTGCCACTATAGCATACAGTTCATTGTATTATATATGTGGCGAGAAGTTTTTTTCAGCAATTATATGTGAAACCGAACACCTTTACAGGTTGACTCTGATAATTTGTTTGAGAAATGTCAAGTGTAGTATGATATAAAGAGAACATGAAGTCTCGTTTGGGACATGGCATTAAACATATTTTATGATTTGTTCTGGATAGCTATTTATTCTCGGCCTATATTGGAAGGCTTAAGCAAATTTGAGCTTTGATATTTCTTAAAGTGGTACAAGGTTGGAGAGGTTAAATAAGAGTGAATATCATTGCAAGATGTGTTCAGATGATGAGGTAATTATATAATTGAATTCCCTTTTGTTGTTGGATATATCAGGATTTTCCTTAGCTTGGGATGCAACATCCCGACCCATAACCCATATTAATTATAATTAATTACATGATTAGTTAATAAGTGTGTTTAGAGTCTTAGCAAGTCGGGTTTGACGTATGGATCTCGCGTGCAAAGTCTCGCGCGATTCGAAGTGTGTTTGGGTACAGTAGGGGTGTGTCGTTATTTCCGGAAAGTTCTGAAGGCTTTCTAGTATTTTTTGCTTTTCGTGATTTTGGCACTATCGGTTAGATTACCTAATTTCCTGAACTGTCCTTCTACCTTATCCCGAGCCGGACCCTCGAACCCGATCCAAAACTGGACCTGACCCATACACACCCAAGCCCATTGTATCATTCCCTTTTTCCCCATTTACCCCTCCCCCCTTTTAGTTCACGTTGGACCACCTCCCCTTCATTCCACAACAACAGCCCCCCCACCCCCCCTTCCTCCACTCTCCACTCTCCCATCTTGTAAACCCCGACCCGAGTGAACTCTATTAGTACTAATTAAGCCGTGTGTTAGTTCTAAGCTTGATTAGTGATTTTGGCTAAGTTGGGTTTGGAATAGCTTTTGAAATAGTTGTGGGGGATTTTGATTGTCTTATGATTAGTGGGGCCCTTTGGGGGTTCCTTTTTATGATTTTGCATGTGCTTGGGGATTTATCGGAGATTTTGCATTCATTGTTTTAATCTTGTTTTATTTGTATTGTTAATCCCTACAACTTTGATGTTGATCCCGTGCCCGTTCGAGAACCCAAAACCCGATTTAATAGCCTTGAGGGCAAAACAATCATTGTGCACTAAATCTGTACCCAAAACTTGATATTTCCGAAACCCGCGAAACATATACGTTTTGGAAACTAAATATTTCGACGATCACTTTTCTCTTCTTCGTCGAATTCATTAGAAGCCTCGAAAGCCATGAATTCAGCCCAATTAGATTGCCAGTGGTGGAACCCACTCCCCACTTGCTTTATAAGGAGACCATCTTCCTCATTTTTCCTTTTTAGCAAACTACAACTTCTCAAAGCTAGGGTTTCCCTTTCTTCTTCTTCTTATCGCTCTTCCATCCTCAACCCACTCCCAAACTTGCACCAATAGGAGATTTGAGGCCATCATCTTCTTCACCTCCTTGAAAGCTTTCTCTTAATAGCTTTTGTGGAGAAAACCTCCCATTCCAAGATCTTCATTGAGCTTACTCTTGCCATTAGAGGACCTTACAAGTAAGTAATCATTCCCTTCTTCTAGATTTGTGTTCTCCTAGCCTAAGGGAATCTCCATCCCTATTATTGAAGCTCCTTTCTCCCCATGCTATGTTTTGACTATTTTAGGGTTTTATTTTGGGGTTTTTACTTGTAGCTTGGACCATTGATTTGAAGGGCTTGTTAGAGCTTGATTTGCTTATTAGAGACCTGTCGCGACCCCGGACCGGGAATCCCAATCCGGGATCGGGACTAATGGTGGTGAATGATGATGATGAGGATTATCTACATCCACAATATACAACTTATTTAATTTCCCACAGGTGTCCGCGGTGAGGATATCACAACCTTGCATGAACATTTCTTTTTAGTGCGGAAGCATGTAGCAAATCAAATGGTTGGACTACCTCTAGTCATGCAAGCATTAACATCAAATATCAAAACAGTATCAGAAAGAGCAATGATCTATAGCATGTTTTCCAAAAGTTGTTAAAGTTAGACAAAATATCATTTAGTTACATTCCCCAAAATTAGAGGCCAACAAAGGCCAATATTACAAAATAATAACCCAAAAGAATGGTTAACAAGTTCTCCCCAAAATGTTACGCCTCTTGTAGCAACCCGTGTTAGGAATTTTCTAGATTGCAATTTGATGGATGCATTTCATTCTAGCATCATTTGATTTACACACTTGCATTGGTTTTAAAGTAAACTTGAAATCTTGATTTATTCATGCATTGTTTTTAAGATCTTGTTTTATGCATGATTTGTTTTTAAATCTTGGATGCATTTGTTTTAGAAAAGAGTTTTCAAGAAATCAAGCAACCCTTTGTTTTAAAAGTTTTGAATCTTTTTAGGCTTTTTATGTCATGTTTTAAAAACCATTATAATCTTTAAAACATGTTTTCCAAGCTTGATTTAGTGGCCAAAAGGTCCCCCAAAGAAATAACTTTGAAATGGCAAAAGTTGGAAATTTTGTCAAAAAGGGGGAGTCCCGGCAGTGTCGCCGGTCGACCGAGAGGCAGGTCTCGGTCGACCGAGACAACTGCAGGCAAAAATTGCCTGGGAGCACCAACGGTCAGAAATATGACCGTTGTGTGTTCTCGGTCGACCGAGACCTCTTTGTCGGTCGACCGAGAACTAGCCGTTGGCCACTTTTTCCTATAAATATGAGTTCTTTCCCTTGCCAAAAGTTGGGAATTTTTAACCCCTCCTTGAGAGGATTTGAGGCATATCAAAAGGGAAAAGAACCAAGGGATGAAGGGGATGATTAGGAAAGCTAAAGCTTGGATTAATGAAGTTAAACCACCAAGTAGGCTCTTCCTTTGTTAATCATATGTTTTCATGCTTTTGTTTTATTTTTGGTAAATCATTTCTAGCATGTTAAACTATGTTTGTGTTGTGTCCTTAACATATTTTATGTTTTGAGTTGATTTATTGTTTTGGATACAACATCACATGATTCAATCCAAGTAGTACTTAACTTTGGTAAATCTAAGTAGATCATGTTAATGAAAGAACTTTGGTAAATCATATGTAACATGATCCATATACTTGGTTGAATCTTTGATTGTTGTTTTCCATCATAAGAACATCTCTCTCAAAACTAACTTATGTTTTGGATTCAACTTCTTTACAAATCATATGTTTTCATGTTTTGTTTTATCATTGGTAAATCTTTGTAACATGTTAACCTATGATGTGTTGTATCCTTAGCATGTGTTATATTTTGAATAGATCTATTGTTTTGGATACATCACCATTGATTCATCAAAGTAGTACTTTATCTTTGGTAAATCTAAGTAGATCATGTTAATGAAATATGTAACATGATTCATATACTTTGTTGAATCATTGGTTGTTGTTTTTCCATCATAAGAAAATCTCTCTCAAATGTATCTTATGTTTTGGATCCAACATCATTACAAATCATATGTGTATTATTGTTTTAATGCTTCACAACTTGCCTTACTTTGATTGATAAATCTTTTTCAAGTTGTCCTTATAATTACATATGATTTGTCCCCTCTTTTCAATCAAATCTATTTTTATGTTTTGAGCTTCATTGATGATTTGATTGACATCCCTATGCATCACATGTTTAGAGCTAATCCATTTCATACAACTTGTGTAACTTTGATATCATTAACAAGTTGTTACTTTTAACATGTGATTGCATTATATCCTCAATCATAAATGTTTTATAAGCTAAAACTTTCAAAAGCCTTAGGCTTACATTTATGATCTTTCATTTTCAAAATGATTGAGGACCACACACACACACTTCATTTGTTTTCATCTTTGCATTCATAGTGTGAGTGTGTATTTGTATTTCACTTCCATATCCGCCTATTTAAGAGGCATTGTAATGAGCTTAATAGAATCTCCATCAAGTGTATTAAAGACACTAACTTAGTGAGGTAACCAACCTATGGTTGAAGAGGTTATTGCTTAGCCTTTAAAAGCATAGTGTATAGGTTGATGTTAAGCCTTGAAAAACATCAATGTAAGGTTATTGCTTAGCCTTGGAAAGCATAGTGTAAAGGTTATTGCTTAGCCTATTGAAAAGCATAAATAGTGGAAATCCGGTGGGGTGTTGGTTCACAAGCCGGTAGTGGATGTAGGCATTGAGGCCGAACCACTATAAATCCTTGTGTAATGGTGCTTGCTTTGTGGTGATTATTTTGTTAGCTTCCGCATCTTGTATGATTAATCATCACATGTGACTAGTTTGTTTTAAAGAAGTTAAAATTGATTAAAATTGGTCATAGTTGAAGCTCACCCTATTCACCCCCCCCCCCTCTAGGGTTCGGATCCCCATGGACTTACAAGTGGTATCAGAGCGGGTTACTCCATTTTAGGGCTTAACAACCCGGAGTTGATCCTTGCTAGATTTGAATCCTAGTGTTGTATTTATTGCATATCTTTTTAAAGATTTCCACTATATTTGAAAATGATTTTTCCCTAGCCTCATTGCACCACTCTAAGACTTTTCCAAGTTATATCTTTAAGAGTTGGTGAGTCCTCAAAGTGTTCTCTCATGGACAACCTTTTCAAGACCTTAGGTGAATTTTCAAAGGTAGACTATTTGAGTAACCTTTAGGCCTTGATACCCCTAGACCAACCTACTCTTTTTAGTTATATCTATTTGTTGGTCTTTGTACATTTGCATTTTGTTTCTTTAAAGTCACATCTTTTAAAATGCAATGTTTCTTTGTGATCATTTGATTTTGTCTTCATGAACTTTTAAGTTATATCTCATGGTTTTCAAAATCCTTTGGTTGCATTACTTTCATGATGGATTTGCATTTTGTTCATATAGTTATATCTCTTGTAGTGCATATCTATTCATGATCAATTGATTGTGATTACAAATGCTTTCATAGCTAGTTTTTCATGATCAATTGATGTTGGAAAATCATTTGATGATTGTCATAGTTATATCCTTTTTGAATCAAATGATTTGAATCTATTTAAGTTTTCCATTGATTTTCAAGTTATATCTCTTGGTATGGAAACTTTGTGAGTGTCTATTGTTTTACAAATTGAAATTTTACAATAGTACACTTCTTGTTTTTCAAATTCACTTGCTCATAATTCTATAAATGATTCTTTGTTGGAATTTCATATATTGAAGTGATTTGAGAAACTTTGGAAAATGTTCTATGCTTTATTGGTTGTATTTTTAGAAGCATTTTCCTTGAATTTATTTCCTTGTGCCTAATTATGATTATATCATTTGGAAGGAAATATTGTTTACAAACAATTTGCATCTTTGCTCATTTAGTTATATTTCTTTATGCAAATTGATTTTGATGTCTTACATTGCATGGTTGGATATGGTGTCATTGATTTGCATGTGTTGTGCCTATTTTGGTATATATTCTCATTAATGCAAATTGATGTTTGTTCATGTGCTTTATAGTAAAATCTTGTATTTGAGCTTTTTAAGTGCATATGTGATTTTATGTGCTAAGTTCATTTGGTATAAACCTCATATCTTTTTCCATTGCATTGTAAGCTTAGTGCATTTGCTAAGAGTGGAGATGTTACATGATAGATTGATCTTTTAACTTCATACCTTCTTGTGTTTACAATAGTTATATTCTTTTTGATGATTGGTATGAGTTAGATCTTGAGTGTTGATTAATCCTCTCTATGCAAATGTCAAATTGTTCTATGTATGGTTGTGATCTTTATTATATTTGTAGAAACCATACTTGAACTAAAATCCATCCTCTATGCTTTCTAGTCATTTCTTTTTGGATGGTTATGATGTTGATTCATGTATATTCTCTAAGTGATATCATCTTTATACATGTTTCAACTTCATAGTAGTGTTCTTAATCATATGAAACTCTTTGAAATCTATTCCTCATATTTCTATATGTTTGATGGATATCTTAGATGTTGAATTCATATGATTTTGACACTTTGGAAATTGCATGCTTTACCAAGTCATATCTTTTTGCATTGCAATTTCTCTTGTTCATCACTATGCTCAATAGTTATATCTTTAAAAGTGATGAATATGCATTTATGATGCTTGATGGAATTTTGTCACATTCTTGCTCTTTATCATGTTATCAAATTCAATTGGATTCAATTGGTATATTGTTTGATTGATTTGATTTCTTGTGAATGTGATAAAACTTGTGTGCATTGGATTGAACTTGATAAGTAATATGATTGTTCCATGTCACACACCATTAGCATCATAATGCTCATGTTGCCACCTCTCTTTGCTCATATAGGTATATCTCATGACCACCATGTTTATGTGTTCATAATATTGGTTGGTTATTAGTTGAGGTTGGCTTCATGTTTGAATTTCATTTCACTCTTTCATGCACCTTAATAAGTCATATTTATTGATTGAATGAAATGATTTTCAAAATCTTACATAGCATATGATTTTCATAAGTAATATTGATTGATGCTATGTTTGAGTAAACCCCATTGCTTCATGGATAGCTCTAATTTGGATTTTCCCTAATAGTTATTCTTTTAAATCCATTTTAGAGTGATTGATTTAATAGTCATATCCTAAATCTCAATTGGTATTCTTTGTTTTTCCAATTGATATCCATGATTGCTTTTCCCATTAGACCTTGCTCTCTTTTGGTAATTTGATCATATGAGCTTTATAGTTAAATGAATCTAATCTTTTCTTTGAAGTTGACCCTCACTTGGTTAAACCATCTTCTTCTTGTACCTAATAGTTAAATCTTTGTCAAGAGTTTGACAAAAGAAGAGAATGGATTGAGGGGGAGTGTAAACCTTCATAGGAAGTATTAGTTTTGATCAAATTCACCCTTGGATTGCCTTTGAGCCCTTAGAGACTACTACCTCACATGATAGCCTGTTATGTATTTCATTTTCGATTTCATTTGTTAGCAGGTGCTACTAATGGTATTTTCCTTGTTTCATGTGTGTAGGTACCTTTGCAATTTAATGGCAAAGGGGGAGAAATTATGCAAGTTCTCAAAAGGGTGAAGAGAAAGTCCAAGCTTCCAAAGGGGAGAGTTATGTATGATCTTCTACAAAGGGAGAGAATGCATACCTTGCCAAAGGGAGAAAGAGGCATGGTCAAAGGGGGAGAGCTAATAGAAGAAAGAAAGCTTGGAAGCTAAAGAAGATGCTTGGCTAAAGAAAGAAAGATTGAAGAATGATCAAGCTCCAAGCATCAAGAAGAATGAAGAGAAGAAAAGAGCCCAAGCTAAGAGAAGAAGCATCCAAGAAGATTTCAAGCCTTGTCCAGCTGAGGGGGAGCTGAAGACTAAGTGTGTATGTTCAGTGGTGAGTGTGTTTGCCATCAAATTGCAAAGGGGGAGATTGTTAGGAATTTTCTAGATTGCAATTTGATGGATGCATTTCATTCTAGCATCATTTGATTTACACACTTGCATTGGTTTTAAAGTAAACTTGAAATCTTGATTTATTCATGCATTGTTTTTAAGATCTTGTTTTATGCATGATTTGTTTTTAAATCTTGGATGCATTTGTTTTAGAAAAGAGTTTTCAAGAAATCAAGCAACCCTTTGTTTTAAAAGTTTTGAATCTTTTTAGGCTTTTTATGTCATGTTTTAAAAACCATTATAATCTTTAAAACATGTTTTCCAAGCTTGATTTAGTGGCCAAAAGGTCCCCCAAAGAAATAACTTTGAAATGGCAAAAGTTGGAAATTTTGTCAAAAAGGGGGAGTCCCGGCAGTGTCGCCGGTCGACCGAGAGGCAGGTCTCGGTCGACCGAGACAACTGCAGGCAAAAATTGCCTGGGAGCACCAACGGTCAGAAATATGACCGTTGTGTGTTCTCGGTCGACCGAGACCTCTTTGTCGGTCGACCGAGAACTAGTCGTTGGCCACTTTTTCCTATAAATATGAGTTCTTTCCCTTGCCAAAAGTTGGGAATTTTTAACCCCTCCTTGAGAGGATTTGAAGCATATCAAAAGGGAAAAGAACCAAGGGATGAAGGGGATGATTAGGAAAGCTAAAGCTTGGATTAATGAAGTTAAACCACCAAGTAGGCTCTTCCTTTGTTAATCATATGTTTTCATGCTTTTATTTTATTTTTGGTAAATCATTTCTAGCATGTTAAACTATGTTTGTGTTGTGTCCTTAACATATTTTATGTTTTGAGTTGATTTATTGTTTTGGATACAACATCACATGATTCAATCCAAGTAGTACTTAACTTTGGTAAATCTAAGTAGATCATGTTAATGAAAGAACTTTGGTAAATCATATGTAACATGATCCATATACTTGGTTGAATCTTTGATTGTTGTTTTCCATCATAAGAACATCTCTCTCAAAACTAACTTATGTTTTGGATTCAACTTCTTTACAAATCATATGTTTTCATGTTTTGTTTTATCATTGGTAAATCTTTGTAACATGTTAACCTATGATGTGTTGTATCCTTAGCATGTGTTATATTTTGAATAGATCTATTGTTTTGGATACATCACCATTGATTCATCAAAGTAGTACTTTATCTTTGGTAAATCTAAGTAGATCATGTTAATGAAATATGTAACATGATTCATATACTTTGTTGAATCATTGGTTGTTGTTTTTCCATCATAAGAAAATCTCTCTCAAATGTATCTTATGTTTTGGATCCAACATCATTACAAATCATATGTGTATTATTGTTTTAATGCTTCACAACTTGCCTTACTTTGATTGATAAATCTTTTTCAAGTTGTCCTTATAATTACATATGATTTGTCCCCTCTTTTCAATCAAATCTATTTTTATGTTTTGAGCTTCATTGATGATTTGATTGACATCCCTATGCATCACATGTTTAGAGCTAATCCATTTCATACAACTTGTGTAACTTTGATATCATTAACAAGTTGTTACTTTTAACATGTGATTGCATTATATCCTCAATCATAAATGTTTTATAAGCTAAAACTTTCAAAAGCCTTAGGCTTACATTTATGATCTTTCATTTTCAAAATGATTGAGGACCACACACACACACTTCATTTGTTTTCATCTTTGCATTCATAGTGTGAGTGTGTATTTGTATTTCACTTCCATATCCGCCTATTTAAGAGGCATTGTAATGAGCTTAATAGAATCTCCATCAAGTGTATTAAAGACACTAACTTAGTGAGGTAACCAACCTATGGTTGAAGAGGTTATTGCTTAGCCTTTAAAAGCATAGTGTATAGGTTGATGTTAAGCCTTGAAAAACATCAATGTAAGGTTATTGCTTAGCCTTGGAAAGCATAGTGTAAAGGTTATTGCTTAGCCTATTGAAAAGCATAAATAGTGGAAATCCGGTGGGGTGTTGGTTCACAAGCCGGTAGTGGATGTAGGCATTGAGGCCGAACCACTATAAATCCTTGTGTAATGGTGCTTGCTTTGTGGTGATTATTTTGTTAGCTTCCGCATCTTGTATGATTAATCATCACATGTGACTAGTTTGTTTTAAAGAAGTTAAAATTGATTAAAATTGGTCATAGTTGAAGCTCACCCTATTCACCCCCCCCCCCTCTAGGGTTCGGATCCCCATGGACTTACAAGTGGTATCAGAGCGGGTTACTCCATTTTAGGGCTTAACAACCCGGAGTTGATCCTTGCTAGATTTGAATCCTAGTGTTGTATTTATTGCATATCTTTTTAAAGATTTCCACTATATTTGAAAATGATTTTTCCCTAGCCTCATTGCACCACTCTAAGACTTTTCCAAGTTATATCTTTAAGAGTTGGTGAGTCCTCAAAGTGTTCTCTCATGGACAACCTTTTCAAGACCTTAGGTGAATTTTCAAAGGTAGACTATTTGAGTAACCTTTAGGCCTTGATACCCCTAGACCAACCTACTCTTTTTAGTTATATCTATTTGTTGGTCTTTGTACATTTGCATTTTGTTTCTTTAAAGTCACATCTTTTAAAATGCAATGTTTCTTTGTGATCATTTGATTTTGTCTTCATGAACTTTTAAGTTATATCTCATGGTTTTCAAAATCCTTTGGTTGCATTACTTTCATGATGGATTTGCATTTTGTTCATATAGTTATATCTCTTGTAGTGCATATCTATTCATGATCAATTGATTGTGATTACAAATGCTTTCATAGCTAGTTTTTCATGATCAATTGATGTTGGAAAATCATTTGATGATTGTCATAGTTATATCCTTTTTGAATCAAATGATTTGAATCTATTTAAGTTTTCCATTGATTTTCAAGTTATATCTCTTGGTATGGAAACTTTGTGAGTGTCTATTGTTTTACAAATTGAAATTTTACAATAGTACACTTCTTGTTTTTCAAATTCACTTGCTCATAATTCTATAAATGATTCTTTGTTGGAATTTCATATATTGAAGTGATTTGAGAAACTTTGGAAAATGTTCTATGCTTTATTGGTTGTATTTTTAGAAGCATTTTCCTTGAATTTATTTCCTTGTGCCTAATTATGATTATATCATTTGGAAGGAAATATTGTTTACAAACAATTTGCATCTTTGCTCATTTAGTTATATTTCTTTATGCAAATTGATTTTGATGTCTTACATTGCATGGTTGGATATGGTGTCATTGATTTGCATGTGTTGTGCCTATTTTGGTATATATTCTCATTAATGCAAATTGATGTTTGTTCATGTGCTTTATAGTAAAATCTTGTATTTGAGCTTTTTAAGTGCATATGTGATTTTATGTGCTAAGTTCATTTGGTATAAACCTCATATCTTTTTCCATTGCATTGTAAGCTTAGTGCATTTGCTAAGAGTGGAGATGTTACATGATAGATTGATCTTTTAACTTCATACCTTCTTGTGTTTACAATAGTTATATTCTTTTTGATGATTGGTATGAGTTAGATCTTGAGTGTTGATTAATCCTCTCTATGCAAATGTCAAATTGTTCTATGTATGGTTGTGATCTTTATTATATTTGTAGAAACCATACTTGAACTAAAATCCATCCTCTATGCTTTCTAGTCATTTCTTTTTGGATGGTTATGATGTTGATTCATGTATATTCTCTAAGTGATATCATCTTTATACATGTTTCAACTTCATAGTAGTGTTCTTAATCATATGAAACTCTTTGAAATCTATTCCTCATATTTCTATATGTTTGATGGATATCTTAGATGTTGAATTCATATGATTTTGACACTTTGGAAATTGCATGCTTTACCAAGTCATATCTTTTTGCATTGCAATTTCTCTTGTTCATCACTATGCTCAATAGTTATATCTTTAAAAGTGATGAATATGCATTTATGATGCTTGATGGAATTTTGTCACATTCTTGCTCTTTATCATGTTATCAAATTCAATTGGATTCAATTGGTATATTGTTTGATTGATTTGATTTCTTGTGAATGTGATAAAACTTGTGTGCATTGGATTGAACTTGATAAGTAATATGATTGTTCCATGTCACACACCATTAGCATCATAATGCTCATGTTGCCACCTCTCTTTGCTCATATAGGTATATCTCATGACCACCATGTTTATGTGTTCATAATATTGGTTGGTTATTAGTTGAGGTTGGCTTCATGTTTGAATTTCATTTCACTCTTTCATGCACCTTAATAAGTCATATTTATTGATTGAATGAAATGATTTTCAAAATCTTACATAGCATATGATTTTCATAAGTAATATTGATTGATGCTATGTTTGAGTAAACCCCATTGCTTCATGGATAGCTCTAATTTGGATTTTCCCTAATAGTTATTCTTTTAAATCCATTTTAGAGTGATTGATTTAATAGTCATATCCTAAATCTCAATTGGTATTCTTTGTTTTTCCAATTGATATCCATGATTGCTTTTCCCATTAGACCTTGCTCTCTTTTGGTAATTTGATCATATGAGCTTTATAGTTAAATGAATCTAATCTTTTCTTTGAAGTTGACCCTCACTTGGTTAAACCATCTTCTTCTTGTACCTAATAGTTAAATCTTTGTCAAGAGTTTGACAAAAGAAGAGAATGGATTGAGGGGGAGTGTAAACCTTCATAGGAAGTATTAGTTTTGATCAAATTCACCCTTGGATTGCCTTTGAGCCCTTAGAGACTACTACCTCACATGATAGCCTGTTATGTATTTCATTTTCGATTTCATTTGTTAGCAGGTGCTACTAATGGTATTTTCCTTGTTTCATGTGTGTAGGTACCTTTGCAATTTAATGGCAAAGGGGGAGAAATTATGCAAGTTCTCAAAAGGGTGAAGAGAAAGTCCAAGCTTCCAAAGGGGAGAGTTATGTATGATCTTCTACAAAGGGAGAGAATGCATACCTTGCCAAAGGGAGAAAGAGGCATGGTCAAAGGGGGAGAGCTAATAGAAGAAAGAAAGCTTGGAAGCTAAAGAAGATGCTTGGCTAAAGAAAGAAAGATTGAAGAATGATCAAGCTCCAAGCATCAAGAAGAATGAAGAGAAGAAAAGAGCCCAAGCTAAGAGAAGAAGCATCCAAGAAGATTTCAAGCCTTGTCCAGCTGAGGGGGAGCTGAAGACTAAGTGTGTATGTTCAGTGGTGAGTGTGTTTGCCATCAAATTGCAAAGGGGGAGATTGTTAGGAATTTTCTAGATTGCAATTTGATGGATGCATTTCATTCTAGCATCATTTGATTTACACACTTGCATTGGTTTTAAAGTAAACTTGAAATCTTGATTTATTCATGCATTGTTTTTAAGATCTTGTTTTATGCATGATTTGTTTTTAAATCTTGGATGCATTTGTTTTAGAAAAGAGTTTTCAAGAAATCAAGCAACCCTTTGTTTTAAAAGTTTTGAATCTTTTTAGGCTTTTTATGTCATGTTTTAAAAACCATTATAATCTTTAAAACATGTTTTCCAAGCTTGATTTAGTGGCCAAAAGGTCCCCCAAAGAAATAACTTTGAAATGGCAAAAGTTGGAAATTTTGTCAAAAAGGGGGAGTCCCGGCAGTGTCGCCGGTCGACCGAGAGGCAGGTCTCGGTCGACCGAGACAACTGCAGGCAAAAATTGCCTGGGAGCACCAACGGTCAGAAATATGACCGTTGTGTGTTCTCGGTCGACCGAGACCTCTTTGTCGGTCGACCGAGAACTAGTCGTTGGCCACTTTTTCCTATAAATATGAGTTCTTTCCCTTGCCAAAAGTTGGGAATTTTTAACCCCTCCTTGAGAGGATTTGAAGCATATCAAAAGGGAAAAGAACCAAGGGATGAAGGGGATGATTAGGAAAGCTAAAGCTTGGATTAATGAAGTTAAACCACCAAGTAGGCTCTTCCTTTGTTAATCATATGTTTTCATGCTTTTATTTTATTTTTGGTAAATCATTTCTAGCATGTTAAACTATGTTTGTGTTGTGTCCTTAACATATTTTATGTTTTGAGTTGATTTATTGTTTTGGATACAACATCACATGATTCAATCCAAGTAGTACTTAACTTTGGTAAATCTAAGTAGATCATGTTAATGAAAGAACTTTGGTAAATCATATGTAACATGATCCATATACTTGGTTGAATCTTTGATTGTTGTTTTCCATCATAAGAACATCTCTCTCAAAACTAACTTATGTTTTGGATTCAACTTCTTTACAAATCATATGTTTTCATGTTTTGTTTTATCATTGGTAAATCTTTGTAACATGTTAACCTATGATGTGTTGTATCCTTAGCATGTGTTATATTTTGAATAGATCTATTGTTTTGGATACATCACCATTGATTCATCAAAGTAGTACTTTATCTTTGGTAAATCTAAGTAGATCATGTTAATGAAATATGTAACATGATTCATATACTTTGTTGAATCATTGGTTGTTGTTTTTCCATCATAAGAAAATCTCTCTCAAATGTATCTTATGTTTTGGATCCAACATCATTACAAATCATATGTGTATTATTGTTTTAATGCTTCACAACTTGCCTTACTTTGATTGATAAATCTTTTTCAAGTTGTCCTTATAATTACATATGATTTGTCCCCTCTTTTCAATCAAATCTATTTTTATGTTTTGAGCTTCATTGATGATTTGATTGACATCCCTATGCATCACATGTTTAGAGCTAATCCATTTCATACAACTTGTGTAACTTTGATATCATTAACAAGTTGTTACTTTTAACATGTGATTGCATTATATCCTCAATCATAAATGTTTTATAAGCTAAAACTTTCAAAAGCCTTAGGCTTACATTTATGATCTTTCATTTTCAAAATGATTGAGGACCACACACACACACTTCATTTGTTTTCATCTTTGCATTCATAGTGTGAGTGTGTATTTGTATTTCACTTCCATATCCGCCTATTTAAGAGGCATTGTAATGAGCTTAATAGAATCTCCATCAAGTGTATTAAAGACACTAACTTAGTGAGATAACCAACCTATGGTTGAAGAGGTTATTGCTTAGCCTTTAAAAGCATAGTGTATAGGTTGATGTTAAGCCTTGAAAAACATCAATGTAAGGTTATTGCTTAGCCTTGGAAAGCATAGTGTAAAGGTTATTGCTTAGCCTATTGAAAAGCATAAATAGTGGAAATCCGGTGGGGTGTTGGTTCACAAGCCGGTAGTGGATGTAGGCATTGAGGCCGAACCACTATAAATCCTTGTGTAATGGTGCTTGCTTTGTGGTGATTATTTTGTTAGCTTCCGCATCTTGTATGATTAATCATCACATGTGACTAGTTTGTTTTAAAGAAGTTAAAATTGATTAAAATTGGTCATAGTTGAAGCTCACCCTATTCACCCCCCCCTCTAGGGTTCGGATCCCCATGGACTTACAACCCGATGTCTACATGACATCGTCAGCGCGTGTCGCGACCCCGAAACGGATCCCCGGGCCCGCGACGCAGTAGATATAAATTATTTTGATTACTACTATTGAAGATTTTGTTTTCCCACAGGTTCCCGCGGTGAGGATTCCCAAAGACACGCGGAATCTGACTCATACGATCAAGTTTGCGGAAGCGTGTAGCAAAACACACCGAGATAAGCACCAATAAAATATTTAAGTGCTATCACAATAATATACAAGACATAGTATCAAAGAAGAAGTTAACATGGCATCCCCATTAATATTCAAGTCATGAGACTGATCAAAAGTAAGTTAAGTTTTGTTACAATTCCCTAAGAAGCCAACAGAGGCTAATACACTTCTCAAAACAATCAAAATGAAACCCCAACGAAAAGGTGACGAGACTCAAGAACCTGCCCGACGTCTAAATGACATCGTCGGGCTGCCACTCTCTCATAGGGGTTGGCTCACAAGCCTCCTCCTGACGCTCCTCCTCAAAGGTAACGTCTCCTGCACCTGGGCACCAACAAACAAGGGTCAAACACGACGGTTTGGCAGGTAATCAATGTAGGCATGAACATGAACAATAACATTTAGAGAAAACATGTAAGCGAATCTTTGGTATGAAGTACTATCAAAGCTGAGATACATTTTCAAGAATACGAACAAAGCTTGAAAGTCCACGAGGATCCTAACCCTAGAGGGGGGGGGGGTGAATAGGGTGAGCTACAACTATGACCAATTTAGACCAATTTTAATTTCTCAAACTAAACTAGTCACATGTGATGAATTGTCATACAATATGCGGAAGCTAATACAAAAACAAACACCACATTGCAATCACCACAACACAATATTTATAGTGGTTCGGCCAACGTGCCTACATCCACTACCGGCTTGTGTATCCAACACCCCACCGGATTTCCACTAAGTATGCTTTTTACTAGGCTAAGCAATAACCCTTACAATGTGCTTTTCTAGGCTAAGCAATAACCTTACAATATGCTTTTCTTAGGCTAAGCAATAACCTTACAAGATGCTTTTCTTAGGCTAAGCAATAACCTCACACAATGCTTTTCTTAGGCTAAGCAATAACCTTTACAAATATAGAATTCTCTAAGAAGGTGTCTTTACAAAAGATCACTCTAAGAGATTACAATATAAGCTCAAATAAATTTGCCTCTAAATAGGCGGATATGAAAGTTTGAACCAAACTCACACAAACACTCTATGAATGCAAAGTTGTATGCTTATGAGGTGTGTGTGTGATGACTCCAATCAAGTTTAAAAAGAAGGCTCACTCAATATATTGCTTAAAGCAATTCAAAGTTTAAAGCTCATAAAAGGTTTGATTGAAGTCTTATGCAAATCACATGTATGAAATTCAACTTGTTTATGACATGAAAATCAAGGACTAACAAGTTGTGTGAAAATGGCTAATTTAGAACATGTGATGCATGTGCATGTTGTTTTCAAAACCAAATTAATTTAACTAATGTTTAAATGAATGAAAACAACAAGCAATGTTTCAACCAAGAAAAAGAATCATGCTATGTAAAGGAAATCAAAGATTTAGGCTAAGCATGATTAAGAAAGTTTAAAACAAAACTTGGGTTGAAAACAAAGTGATGAATCCAATCTTGAAAATCAAAGATAGAGGGAAGAAAGGATTCAACACATCATTGTTATCATGCTTGAAATCATTTTCCAAAGATTCAAATAAAGCACATAACAAATGATTAATAAAAGTAAAACTTACTTGGAGATTTAACTTAGTTGATCCAAGCTTAAGCTTCACTTAATGACCCCTTTATGTCTCTTAGATCATCCCCTTTGTCTTCTCTCAAATCTCCTCAAAGAAGGTTTCAAAATCTCCAACCAAAGACAAAGGAAAGAAATCATTTATATCCCCAAAACAGCCCAACGGCTATATCCCCGGTTGACCGGCCATGACAGGCCGGTTGACCGGCCAAGCACAACGGTCATAAAAATGCCCGTTGAAGCCTCAGCAGTCCGGTTAACCGCCAGTTTGGCCGGTTGACCGGGCCTCTTGGCCGGTTGACCGGCCACACATGGCCGGTTGACCGGGCCTGCCCAGAATTTCCCATTTATTGGGTTTCTTGAAGATTTTCTTTGGGGATCTTTTGGGCCATTAAAATCAAGCTTTTTCACATGTTTTAAAACATCCAAAGATGTATAAAAACATGAAACATCCAAAGCCTAAAATGATTTGAAACTTTAAACCATAGGCTAGCTTGATTTGTAAAAACTCCTTTTTCAAAAACAATGCATACAAATAAGATTTTGAAGGGATGTATGTATGCAAAGTTCAAACCTAAATTGACAAGATGATTTTCCAAATATAATGCACAATGAATTAGGTTTTCAAAAGAGTTTGAGTTTCAAAACCAATACATCCAAGTTTAAAACCAAAACATGCATAAACCAAGAACTTTTCCAAATCTTAAAAGCTATGCATGTATGAAACTAAATTTCAAGGTATTTTAAATCAATGCATGTGTGAAATATCAAATGATGCTAAAGTGCAAATGCATCCATCAAATTGCAATTACAAAAACTCTAACAATCTCCCCCTTTGCAATTTGATGGCAACTTACTCATCATGAAATTACACACCAAGGTCTTCAGCTCCCCCTCAGCTGGACAAGTCTTGAAATCTTCTTGGATGCTCCTTCTTTTAGCTTGGGCTCTTTGGCTCTTTTCTCCAATCTTCTCGATGCTTGGAGCTTGATCATTCTTCAAGCTTTCTTTCTTCTTTCTCTCTTTAGCCAAGCATCTTCTTTAGCTCCAAGCTTTCTTTCTTCTATTTGCTCTCCCCCTTTGACCATGCCTCTCTCTCTTGAGAACTTGAAAGCTTTCTCCCCCTTTGATGGATAGGAGATCTTCGAGTACTTGAACTCTCGAACTCTCTCCCCCTTTGTAGAGTAGGAGATCCTTGAGTCACACTTGAACTCTCTCTCCCCCTTTGACATTAAATTGCAAAGGTACCTACACACATGAGACAAGGAAAATACCTTTAGTAGCACCTGTTTAACAAATGAAATCGAAAATGAATTACATATCAGGCTATCATGTATGGAAGTTAGCTCTAAGGGTTCAAAGTCAATCCAAGGGTGAATTTGATCAAAACTAATTCTTCCTATGAAGGTTTACACTCCCCCTCAATCCATTCTCTTCTTTTGTCAAGCTTTTGACAAGATATAACTATTAGATGCAAGAAGAAGATGGTTTAACCAATTGAGGGTCAACTTTAAGGAAAGGATTAGGTTCATTTAACTATTGAGCACAATATGATCAAATTACCAAAAGAGAGCTAGGTCAAATGAGAGAAACGATCATGGATACCAATTGAAATAAACATATCAATTGAGATTAAAGGATGTGACTATAAACTCAATCACTCTAAAATGGATTTAAGAATGTTACTATTAGGAAAAAATCCAAATTAGAGCTATCCATGATGCAATGGGGTTTACTCAAACATAACATCAATCAATATAACTTATGAAAATCATATGCTATGTAAGTTTTGAAATCATTTCATTCAAACAATAAATATGACTATTAATGTGCAAGAATGAGTGAAATGAATTTCAAGCATGAAGCCAACCTCAACTAATAACCAACCAATATTATGAACACATAAACATGGTGGTCATGAGATATACCTATAAGAGCAAAGGAGGTGGCAATCATGAACATTATGATGCTAATGGTGTGTGACATGGAACAATTATATAACTATGAAGTTCAATCCAATGTACACAAGGTTTATCACATTCTCAAGAAATCAAATCAATCAAAAAAATTGTACCAATAGAAACCAATTGAATTTGATAACATGATAAAGAGCAAGAATGTGGCAAACTCCATCAAACATCATAAATGCATATTCATCACTTATATAGATATAACTATAGAGCATAGTGATGAACAAGGTAAATTGCAATGTAAAAGGATATTACTTGGCAATGCATGCAATTTCTTAAGTGTCTAGATCATATGAATTCAACACTAAGATATCCATCAAACAAGAGATATAACTATGAAATACAAGGAATGGATTTCAAAGAGGTTCATATGATCAAGAACACTATTATGAAGTTGAAACATGTATAAAAATGACAACATTAAGAAGGTATACATGAATCAACATCATAACCATCCATTAAAAGAAATGACTAGAAGGCATAGAGGATGGATTTGGGTTCTAGTATGGTTTCTACAAGTATAACTAAGATCACAACCTTACATGGAACCAATTGTCATTAGCATATGCAAGGAAAGTAAACAAACAAGCAAAGATGCAAACAACAAACATTTCCATTTCTAAAGATAATGAAACCAAAAGAAATGAAAACATGGAACATGCTCAAAAGATTATAACTAATGAAGTTATGGAGCATTTCCATTCAATCAATCTTCAAATCATTTTGATAAAAAAAAATCCAACAATGAGCATAAAAGGAATGATTTTGAAGATCAATTTTCAACTTTGTATTTGAAAAGATATAACTTAGATGAGACACATACAAGTTGATAATTCAAAACAATGAATTTCCATAAGGGTATAACTTATAAATCCATGGAGAAACTTGAATTGAATCAAATCATTTGATTTACAAAAAGGATCTAACTAAGACATACATCAAATGATTCAACAATTGATCATGAAGAGTCTAGCTATGAAAGCTTTTGAAATCACAATCAATTGATCATGTAAAGAAATGCAATGCAAGACATATGTGTGCAAAAGACAAATCAAACATGATGAAATTATAATCAAAAGATTTTGAAAACCATGAAGTGTAACTTAGAATGGTGTATGAAAACAAAATCAATTGATCATAAAGAAGCAATGCATTTTATGAAAAGTAACTAAGAAAGAACCAAAATGCAAAGCAACATGACCAACAAAAGGATTTAACTATTAAAGAATAGGTTGGTCAATGAGGTTCAAGGCCTTAAGGTTTGACTAAGTAGATAGCTTTTGGAATCCACCTAAGGTCTTGGGAGGGTTGAACTTTGAGGTCTATTTTGGGCTTCTCACCAACTATAGGAGATTTAACTTGATAAATTTTCAATTTAAACTTATCACCATGATATTTAGATTTTACTAAATTTGGCTTAGAATGGTGATTAGTCTTTTGAAGTTGGTGAGTTTGATTCTTAGGGGATTGCTTCACTTTTCTTTTCTTCTTACTTTCTCCCTTTACTTGACTTTTGAAATTTAGATTTAACTTTGTAAATTTCTTCAAAAGTTCTTTTATGTTTTGACTTAAGGGAGGTAGGTTGAGAAGCTTTTTGTTAATAGATTCTTTGATTTTTGGTTTAACTTGTTTAATCCTTTTAGAATCTATCTTGGGAGACTCCTTGTTAATTGGTTTCACTTGTTTAAGCTTTATGGAGTCTTCCTTGGTTTTTAGTGTCTTACCCTTCAAGTTTGATTTTCCATTTTTGAGTTCAAAGATGGGTTTAGACACATGGCTTCTCTTTCTTAGTTTGCACTCAAATGTAAAGTGTCCTTCAATGCCACAATAATTACATTTAGACTTGGGCAAAGAAGTGTGAGTGCTAGAGAATGAGGACTCACCTTTCACAAATGTGTTGGTGAATTTAGGGTTATAAGACATATTCCTATTAAATCCAAGACCCGTCCTATCTCCATGAGGTTTACCCAATTTAAATAATTTTTCAAGTCTATCTTCACTTTGGGTAACCTTGCACTCATACTTTTGTTTATAGTTTTCAAGTTGAGTGACTTTGGTTATAAGGATTGAATTTTCATGTTTGACTTTTGAAAGTTCATTTTCAATTTCCTTATAATTGTTTAGCTCTTCATAGGCAAGTTTTAACTTAGAATTAAGCTCATTAACAACATTAGATCCAAGTTCTAAAGTTTTTGAATTACTTTGTGCATTAGACAAATTTTCATTTGAAATTGTCAACTTGGATTTTAAATAGTTAATGTTTTCATCTTGTCTTTTAATTGTATCTCTTAGGTTACAATTTTCCTTTTTAAGCTCATCACAATTTATCTTAGTCTTATTTAATTCATCTTGAGCATTAGATAAATTTTCCTTAGAGATAGTCAATTTAGATTCAAGATTGTTAAAGTCTTTACCTTGCCTTTGTAATTGATCTCTTAGTTTTAGATTTTCCTTTTTGACATTATCATAACCCATCTTTAATTCTCTTAGCTCATCTTGAATGTTAGATTGGTTATTTAAAGAGATCATGAACTTAGAGTCTAGACATTTTATAATTTCTTCTTTCTCTCTAAGTTCATCTTTTGAAGAGGCTAGCTCTTTGTTTAGTTTATTAGATTCTTCTTTTAAACTTCTATTTCTTTTATCAAGCTTTGAAGATAATGTATATAATTCATTATAGGCTTGTTGAAGATCATCTTCATCATACTCATTTTCTTCCTCTTTTGAGTCAAATTGATATTCATTTAAGTGAGGGTTTGAATCTCCAATAGAAGGAAGAATGAGGGGTCTAGAAGAATCTACAAAGTCTAGCATAGTGGAGTCCATTTTAATGATTTTCAAATAAGCACAACTCTAGGATTTTAACTCTAGGTTTTTACACCTAATCAAGAGTTCCAAACACTTGATCCTAAGGGATAGAGCACTTGGCTCTGATACCAATTGAAAGTCCATGAGGATCCTAACCCTAGAGGGGGGGGTGAATAGGGTGAGCTACAACTATGACCAATTTAGACCAATTTTAATTTCTCAAACTAAACTAGTCACATGTGATGAATTGTCATACAATATGCGGAAGCTAATACAAAAACAAACACCACATTGCAATCACCACAACACAATATTTATAGTGGTTCGGCCAACGTGCCTACATCCACTACCGGCTTGTGTATCCAACACCCCACCGGATTTCCACTAAGTATGCTTTTTACTAGGCTAAGCAATAACCCTTACAATGTGCTTTTCTAGGCTAAGCAATAACCTTACAATATGCTTTTCTTAGGCTAAGCAATAACCTTACAAGATGCTTTTCTTAGGCTAAGCAATAACCTCACACAATGCTTTTCTTAGGCTAAGCAATAACCTTTACAAATATAGAATTCTCTAAGAAGGTGTCTTTACAAAAGATCACTCTAAGAGATTACAATATAAGCTCAAATAAATTTGCCTCTAAATAGGCGGATATGAAAGTTTGAACCAAACTCACACAAACACTCTATGAATGCAAAGTTGTATGCTTATGAGGTGTGTGTGTGATGACTCCAATCAAGTTTAAAAAGAAGGCTCACTCAATATATTGCTTAAAGCAATTCAAAGTTTAAAGCTCATAAAAGGTTTGATTGAAGTCTTATGCAAATCACATGTATGAAATTCAACTTGTTTATGACATGAAAATCAAGGACTAACAAGTTGTGTGAAAATGGCTAATTTAGAACATGTGATGCATGTGCATGTTGTTTTCAAAACCAAATTAATTTAACTAATGTTTAAATGAATGAAAACAACAAGCAATGTTTCAACCAAGAAAAAGAATCATGCTATGTAAAGGAAATCAAAGATTTAGGCTAAGCATGATTAAGAAAGTTTAAAACAAAACTTGGGTTGAAAACAAAGTGATGAATCCAATCTTGAAAATCAAAGATAGAGGGAAGAAAGGATTCAACACATCATTGTTATCATGCTTGAAATCATTTTCCAAAGATTCAAATAAAGCACATAACAAATGATTAATAAAAGTAAAACTTACTTGGAGATTTAACTTAGTTGATCCAAGCTTAAGCTTCACTTAATGACCCCTTTATGTCTCTTAGATCATCCCCTTTGTCTTCTCTCAAAGCTCCTCAAAGAAGGTTTCAAAATCTCCAACCAAAGACAAAGGAAAGAACTCATTTATATCCCCAAAACAGCCCAACGGCTATATCCCCGGTTGACCGGCCATGACAGGCCGGTTGACCGGCCAAGCACAACGGTCATAAAAATGCCCGTTGAAGCCTCAGCAGTCCGGTTAACCGCCAGTTTGGCCGGTTGACCGGGCCTCTTGGCCGGTTGACCGGCCACACATGGCCGGTTGACCGGGCCTGCCCAGAATTTCCCATTTATTGGGTTTCTTGAAGATTTTCTTTGGGGATCTTTTGGGCCATTAAAATCAAGCTTTTTCACATGTTTTAAAACATCCAAAGATGTATAAAAACATGAAACATCCAAAGCCTAAAATGATTTGAAACTTTAAACCATAGGCTAGCTTGATTTGTAAAAACTCCTTTTTCAAAAACAATGCATACAAATAAGATTTTGAAGGGATGTATGTATGCAAAGTTCAAACCTAAATTGACAAGATGATTTTCCAAATATAATGCACAATGAATTAGGTTTTCAAAAGAGTTTGAGTTTCAAAACCAATACATCCAAGTTTAAAACCAAAACATGCATAAACCAAGAACTTTTCCAAATCTTAAAAGCTATGCATGTATGAAACTAAATTTCAAGGTATTTTAAATCAATGCATGTGTGAAATATCAAATGATGCTAAAGTGCAAATGCATCCATCAAATTGCAATTACAAAAACTCTAACAATCTCCCCCTTTGCAATTTGATGGCAACTTACTCATCATTGAAATTACACACCAAGGTCTTCAGCTCCCCCTCAGCTGGACAAGTCTTGAAATCTTCTTGGATGCTCCTTCTTTTAGCTTGGGCTCTTTGGCTCTTTTCTCCAATCTTCTCGATGCTTGGAGCTTGATCATTCTTCAAGCTTTCTTTCTTCTTTCTCTCTTTAGCCAAGCATCTTCTTTAGCTCCAAGCTTTCTTTCTTCTATTTGCTCTCCCCCTTTGACCATGCCTCTCTCTCTTGAGAACTTGAAAGCTTTCTCCCCCTTTGATGGATAGGAGATCTTCGAGTACTTGAACTCTCGAACTCTCTCCCCCTTTGTAGAGTAGGAGATCCTTGAGTCACACTTGAACTCTCTCTCCCCCTTTGACATTAAATTGCAAAGGTACCTACACACATGAGACAAGGAAAATACCTTTAGTAGCACCTGTTTAACAAATGAAATCGAAAATGAATTACATATCAGGCTATCATGTATGGAAGTTAGCTCTAAGGGTTCAAAGTCAATCCAAGGGTGAATTTGATCAAAACTAATTCTTCCTATGAAGGTTTACACTCCCCCTCAATCCATTCTCTTCTTTTGTCAAGCTTTTGACAAGATATAACTATTAGATGCAAGAAGAAGATGGTTTAACCAATTGAGGGTCAACTTTAAGGAAAGGATTAGGTTCATTTAACTATTGAGCACAATATGATCAAATTACCAAAAGAGAGCTAGGTCAAATGAGAGAAACGATCATGGATACCAATTGAAATAAACATATCAATTGAGATTAAAGGATGTGACTATAAACTCAATCACTCTAAAATGGATTTAAGAATGTTACTATTAGGAAAAAATCCAAATTAGAGCTATCCATGATGCAATGGGGTTTACTCAAACATAACATCAATCAATATAACTTATGAAAATCATATGCTATGTAAGTTTTGAAATCATTTCATTCAAACAATAAATATGACTATTAATGTGCAAGAATGAGTGAAATGAATTTCAAGCATGAAGCCAACCTCAACTAATAACCAACCAATATTATGAACACATAAACATGGTGGTCATGAGATATACCTATAAGAGCAAAGGAGGTGGCAATCATGAACATTATGATGCTAATGGTGTGTGACATGGAACAATTATATAACTATGAAGTTCAATCCAATGTACACAAGGTTTATCACATTCTCAAGAAATCAAATCAATCAAAAAAATTGTACCAATAGAAACCAATTGAATTTGATAACATGATAAAGAGCAAGAATGTGGCAAACTCCATCAAACATCATAAATGCATATTCATCACTTATATAGATATAACTATAGAGCATAGTGATGAACAAGGTAAATTGCAATGTAAAAGGATATTACTTGGCAATGCATGCAATTTCTTAAGTGTCTAGATCATATGAATTCAACACTAAGATATCCATCAAACAAGAGATATAACTATGAAATACAAGGAATGGATTTCAAAGAGGTTCATATGATCAAGAACACTATTATGAAGTTGAAACATGTATAAAAATGACAACATTAAGAAGGTATACATGAATCAACATCATAACCATCCATTAAAAGAAATGACTAGAAGGCATAGAGGATGGATTTGGGTTCTAGTATGGTTTCTACAAGTATAACTAAGATCACAACCTTACATGGAACCAATTGTCATTAGCATATGCAAGGAAAGTAAACAAACAAGCAAAGATGCAAACAACAAACATTTCCATTTCTAAAGATAATGAAACCAAAAGAAATGAAAACATGGAACATGCTCAAAAGATTATAACTAATGAAGTTATGGAGCATTTCCATTCAATCAATCTTCAAATCATTTTGATAAAAAAAAATCCAACAATGAGCATAAAAGGAATGATTTTGAAGATCAATTTTCAACTTTGTATTTGAAAAGATATAACTTAGATGAGACACATACAAGTTGATAATTCAAAACAATGAATTTCCATAAGGGTATAACTTATAAATCCATGGAGAAACTTGAATTGAATCAAATCATTTGATTTACAAAAAGGATCTAACTAAGACATACATCAAATGATTCAACAATTGATCATGAAGAGTCTAGCTATGAAAGCTTTTGAAATCACAATCAATTGATCATGTAAAGAAATGCAATGCAAGACATATGTGTGCAAAAGACAAATCAAACATGATGAAATTATAATCAAAAGATTTTGAAAACCATGAAGTGTAACTTAGAATGGTGTATGAAAACAAAATCAATTGATCATAAAGAAGCAATGCATTTTATGAAAAGTAACTAAGAAAGAACCAAAATGCAAAGCAACATGACCAACAAAAGGATTTAACTATTAAAGAATAGGTTGGTCAATGAGGTTCAAGGCCTTAAGGTTTGACTAAGTAGATAGCTTTTGGAATCCACCTAAGGTCTTGGGAGGGTTGAACTTTGAGGTCTATTTTGGGCTTCTCACCAACTATAGGAGATTTAACTTGATAAATTTTCAATTTAAACTTATCACCATGATATTTAGATTTTACTAAATTTGGCTTAGAATGGTGATTAGTCTTTTGAAGTTGGTGAGTTTGATTCTTAGGGGATTGCTTCACTTTTCTTTTCTTCTTACTTTCTCCCTTTACTTGACTTTTGAAATTTAGATTTAACTTTGTAAATTTCTTCAAAAGTTCTTTTATGTTTTGACTTAAGGGAGGTAGGTTGAGAAGCTTTTTGTTAATAGATTCTTTGATTTTTGGTTTAACTTGTTTAATCCTTTTAGAATCTATCTTGGGAGACTCCTTGTTAATTGGTTTCACTTGTTTAAGCTTTATGGAGTCTTCCTTGGTTTTTAGTGTCTTACCCTTCAAGTTTGATTTTCCATTTTTGAGTTCAAAGATGGGTTTAGACACATGGCTTCTCTTTCTTAGTTTGCACTCAAATGTAAAGTGTCCTTCAATGCCACAATAATTACATTTAGACTTGGGCAAAGAAGTGTGAGTGCTAGAGAATGAGGACTCACCTTTCACAAATGTGTTGGTGAATTTAGGGTTATAAGACATATTCCTATTAAATCCAAGACCCGTCCTATCTCCATGAGGTTTACCCAATTTAAATAATTTTTCAAGTCTATCTTCACTTTGGGTAACCTTGCACTCATACTTTTGTTTATAGTTTTCAAGTTGAGTGACTTTGGTTATAAGGATTGAATTTTCATGTTTGACTTTTGAAAGTTCATTTTCAATTTCCTTATAATTGTTTAGCTCTTCATAGGCAAGTTTTAACTTAGAATTAAGCTCATTAACAACATTAGATCCAAGTTCTAAAGTTTTTGAATTACTTTGTGCATTAGACAAATTTTCATTTGAAATTGTCAACTTGGATTTTAAATAGTTAATGTTTTCATCTTGTCTTTTAATTGTATCTCTTAGGTTACAATTTTCCTTTTTAAGCTCATCACAATTTATCTTAGTCTTATTTAATTCATCTTGAGCATTAGATAAATTTTCCTTAGAGATAGTCAATTTAGATTCAAGATTGTTAAAGTCTTTACCTTGCCTTTGTAATTGATCTCTTAGTTTTAGATTTTCCTTTTTGACATTATCATAACCCATCTTTAATTCTCTTAGCTCATCTTGAATGTTAGATTGGTTATTTAAAGAGATCATGAACTTAGAGTCTAGACATTTTATAATTTCTTCTTTCTCTCTAAGTTCATCTTTTGAAGAGGCTAGCTCTTTGTTTAGTTTATTAGATTCTTCTTTTAAACTTCTATTTCTTTTATCAAGCTTTGAAGATAATGTATATAATTCATTATAGGCTTGTTGAAGATCATCTTCATCATACTCATTTTCTTCCTCTTTTGAGTCAAATTGATATTCATTTAAGTGAGGGTTTGAATCTCCAATAGAAGGAAGAATGAGGGGTCTAGAAGAATCTACAAAGTCTAGCATAGTGGAGTCCATTTTAATGATTTTCAAATAAGCACAACTCTAGGATTTTAACTCTAGGTTTTTACACCTAATCAAGAGTTCCAAACACTTGATCCTAAGGGATAGAGCACTTGGCTCTGATACCAATTGAAAGTCCATGAGGATCCTAACCCTAGAGGGGGGGGGTGAATAGGGTGAGCTACAACTATGACCAATTTAGACCAATTTTAATTTCTCAAACTAAACTAGTCACATGTGATGAATTGTCATACAATATGCGGAAGCTAATACAAAAACAAACACCACATTGCAATCACCACAACACAATATTTATAGTGGTTCGGCCAACGTGCCTACATCCACTACCGGCTTGTGTATCCAACACCCCACCGGATTTCCACTAAGTATGCTTTTTACTAGGCTAAGCAATAACCCTTACAATGTGCTTTTCTAGGCTAAGCAATAACCTTACAATATGCTTTTCTTAGGCTAAGCAATAACCTTACAAGATGCTTTTCTTAGGCTAAGCAATAACCTCACACAATGCTTTTCTTAGGCTAAGCAATAACCTTTACAAATATAGAATTCTCTAAGAAGGTGTCTTTACAAAAGATCACTCTAAGAGATTACAATATAAGCTCAAATAAATTTGCCTCTAAATAGGCGGATATGAAAGTTTGAACCAAACTCACACAAACACTCTATGAATGCAAAGTTGTATGCTTATGAGGTGTGTGTGTGATGACTCCAATCAAGTTTAAAAAGAAGGCTCACTCAATATATTGCTTAAAGCAATTCAAAGTTTAAAGCTCATAAAAGGTTTGATTGAAGTCTTATGCAAATCACATGTATGAAATTCAACTTGTTTATGACATGAAAATCAAGGACTAACAAGTTGTGTGAAAATGGCTAATTTAGAACATGTGATGCATGTGCATGTTGTTTTCAAAACCAAATTAATTTAACTAATGTTTAAATGAATGAAAACAACAAGCAATGTTTCAACCAAGAAAAAGAATCATGCTATGTAAAGGAAATCAAAGATTTAGGCTAAGCATGATTAAGAAAGTTTAAAACAAAACTTGGGTTGAAAACAAAGTGATGAATCCAATCTTGAAAATCAAAGATAGAGGGAAGAAAGGATTCAACACATCATTGTTATCATGCTTGAAATCATTTTCCAAAGATTCAAATAAAGCACATAACAAATGATTAATAAAAGTAAAACTTACTTGGAGATTTAACTTAGTTGATCCAAGCTTAAGCTTCACTTAATGACCCCTTTATGTCTCTTAGATCATCCCCTTTGTCTTCTCTCAAATCTCCTCAAAGAAGGTTTCAAAATCTCCAACCAAAGACAAAGGAAAGAAATCATTTATATCCCCAAAACAGCCCAACGGCTATATCCCCGGTTGACCGGCCATGACAGGCCGGTTGACCGGCCAAGCACAACGGTCATAAAAATGCCCGTTGAAGCCTCAGCAGTCCGGTTAACCGCCAGTTTGGCCGGTTGACCGGGCCTCTTGGCCGGTTGACCGGCCACACATGGCCGGTTGACCGGGCCTGCCCAGAATTTCCCATTTATTGGGTTTCTTGAAGATTTTCTTTGGGGATCTTTTGGGCCATTAAAATCAAGCTTTTTCACATGTTTTAAAACATCCAAAGATGTATAAAAACATGAAACATCCAAAGCCTAAAATGATTTGAAACTTTAAACCATAGGCTAGCTTGATTTGTAAAAACTCCTTTTTCAAAAACAATGCATACAAATAAGATTTTGAAGGGATGTATGTATGCAAAGTTCAAACCTAAATTGACAAGATGATTTTCCAAATATAATGCACAATGAATTAGGTTTTCAAAAGAGTTTGAGTTTCAAAACCAATACATCCAAGTTTAAAACCAAAACATGCATAAACCAAGAACTTTTCCAAATCTTAAAAGCTATGCATGTATGAAACTAAATTTCAAGGTATTTTAAATCAATGCATGTGTGAAATATCAAATGATGCTAAAGTGCAAATGCATCCATCAAATTGCAATTACAAAAACTCTAACAATCTCCCCCTTTGCAATTTGATGGCAACTTACTCATCATTGAAATTACACACCAAGGTCTTCAGCTCCCCCTCAGCTGGACAAGTCTTGAAATCTTCTTGGATGCTCCTTCTTTTAGCTTGGGCTCTTTGGCTCTTTTCTCCAATCTTCTCGATGCTTGGAGCTTGATCATTCTTCAAGCTTTCTTTCTTCTTTCTCTCTTTAGCCAAGCATCTTCTTTAGCTCCAAGCTTTCTTTCTTCTATTTGCTCTCCCCCTTTGACCATGCCTCTCTCTCTTGAGAACTTGAAAGCTTTCTCCCCCTTTGATGGATAGGAGATCTTCGAGTACTTGAACTCTCGAACTCTCTCCCCCTTTGTAGAGTAGGAGATCCTTGAGTCACACTTGAACTCTCTCTCCCCCTTTGACATTAAATTGCAAAGGTACCTACACACATGAGACAAGGAAAATACCTTTAGTAGCACCTGTTTAACAAATGAAATCGAAAATGAATTACATATCAGGCTATCATGTATGGAAGTTAGCTCTAAGGGTTCAAAGTCAATCCAAGGGTGAATTTGATCAAAACTAATTCTTCCTATGAAGGTTTACACTCCCCCTCAATCCATTCTCTTCTTTTGTCAAGCTTTTGACAAGATATAACTATTAGATGCAAGAAGAAGATGGTTTAACCAATTGAGGGTCAACTTTAAGGAAAGGATTAGGTTCATTTAACTATTGAGCACAATATGATCAAATTACCAAAAGAGAGCTAGGTCAAATGAGAGAAACGATCATGGATACCAATTGAAATAAACATATCAATTGAGATTAAAGGATGTGACTATAAACTCAATCACTCTAAAATGGATTTAAGAATGTTACTATTAGGAAAAAATCCAAATTAGAGCTATCCATGATGCAATGGGGTTTACTCAAACATAACATCAATCAATATAACTTATGAAAATCATATGCTATGTAAGTTTTGAAATCATTTCATTCAAACAATAAATATGACTATTAATGTGCAAGAATGAGTGAAATGAATTTCAAGCATGAAGCCAACCTCAACTAATAACCAACCAATATTATGAACACATAAACATGGTGGTCATGAGATATACCTATAAGAGCAAAGGAGGTGGCAATCATGAACATTATGATGCTAATGGTGTGTGACATGGAACAATTATATAACTATGAAGTTCAATCCAATGTACACAAGGTTTATCACATTCTCAAGAAATCAAATCAATCAAAAAAATTGTACCAATAGAAACCAATTGAATTTGATAACATGATAAAGAGCAAGAATGTGGCAAACTCCATCAAACATCATAAATGCATATTCATCACTTATATAGATATAACTATAGAGCATAGTGATGAACAAGGTAAATTGCAATGTAAAAGGATATTACTTGGCAATGCATGCAATTTCTTAAGTGTCTAGATCATATGAATTCAACACTAAGATATCCATCAAACAAGAGATATAACTATGAAATACAAGGAATGGATTTCAAAGAGGTTCATATGATCAAGAACACTATTATGAAGTTGAAACATGTATAAAAATGACAACATTAAGAAGGTATACATGAATCAACATCATAACCATCCATTAAAAGAAATGACTAGAAGGCATAGAGGATGGATTTGGGTTCTAGTATGGTTTCTACAAGTATAACTAAGATCACAACCTTACATGGAACCAATTGTCATTAGCATATGCAAGGAAAGTAAACAAACAAGCAAAGATGCAAACAACAAACATTTCCATTTCTAAAGATAATGAAACCAAAAGAAATGAAAACATGGAACATGCTCAAAAGATTATAACTAATGAAGTTATGGAGCATTTCCATTCAATCAATCTTCAAATCATTTTGATAAAAAAAAATCCAACAATGAGCATAAAAGGAATGATTTTGAAGATCAATTTTCAACTTTGTATTTGAAAAGATATAACTTAGATGAGACACATACAAGTTGATAATTCAAAACAATGAATTTCCATAAGGGTATAACTTATAAATCCATGGAGAAACTTGAATTGAATCAAATCATTTGATTTACAAAAAGGATCTAACTAAGACATACATCAAATGATTCAACAATTGATCATGAAGAGTCTAGCTATGAAAGCTTTTGAAATCACAATCAATTGATCATGTAAAGAAATGCAATGCAAGACATATGTGTGCAAAAGACAAATCAAACATGATGAAATTATAATCAAAAGATTTTGAAAACCATGAAGTGTAACTTAGAATGGTGTATGAAAACAAAATCAATTGATCATAAAGAAGCAATGCATTTTATGAAAAGTAACTAAGAAAGAACCAAAATGCAAAGCAACATGACCAACAAAAGGATTTAACTATTAAAGAATAGGTTGGTCAATGAGGTTCAAGGCCTTAAGGTTTGACTAAGTAGATAGCTTTTGGAATCCACCTAAGGTCTTGGGAGGGTTGAACTTTGAGGTCTATTTTGGGCTTCTCACCAACTATAGGAGATTTAACTTGATAAATTTTCAATTTAAACTTATCACCATGATATTTAGATTTTACTAAATTTGGCTTAGAATGGTGATTAGTCTTTTGAAGTTGGTGAGTTTGATTCTTAGGGGATTGCTTCACTTTTCTTTTCTTCTTACTTTCTCCCTTTACTTGACTTTTGAAATTTAGATTTAACTTTGTAAATTTCTTCAAAAGTTCTTTTATGTTTTGACTTAAGGGAGGTAGGTTGAGAAGCTTTTTGTTAATAGATTCTTTGATTTTTGGTTTAACTTGTTTAATCCTTTTAGAATCTATCTTGGGAGACTCCTTGTTAATTGGTTTCACTTGTTTAAGCTTTATGGAGTCTTCCTTGGTTTTTAGTGTCTTACCCTTCAAGTTTGATTTTCCATTTTTGAGTTCAAAGATGGGTTTAGACACATGGCTTCTCTTTCTTAGTTTGCACTCAAATGTAAAGTGTCCTTCAATGCCACAATAATTACATTTAGACTTGGGCAAAGAAGTGTGAGTGCTAGAGAATGAGGACTCACCTTTCACAAATGTGTTGGTGAATTTAGGGTTATAAGACATATTCCTATTAAATCCAAGACCCGTCCTATCTCCATGAGGTTTACCCAATTTAAATAATTTTTCAAGTCTATCTTCACTTTGGGTAACCTTGCACTCATACTTTTGTTTATAGTTTTCAAGTTGAGTGACTTTGGTTATAAGGATTGAATTTTCATGTTTGACTTTTGAAAGTTCATTTTCAATTTCCTTATAATTGTTTAGCTCTTCATAGGCAAGTTTTAACTTAGAATTAAGCTCATTAACAACATTAGATCCAAGTTCTAAAGTTTTTGAATTACTTTGTGCATTAGACAAATTTTCATTTGAAATTGTCAACTTGGATTTTAAATAGTTAATGTTTTCATCTTGTCTTTTAATTGTATCTCTTAGGTTACAATTTTCCTTTTTAAGCTCATCACAATTTATCTTAGTCTTATTTAATTCATCTTGAGCATTAGATAAATTTTCCTTAGAGATAGTCAATTTAGATTCAAGATTGTTAAAGTCTTTACCTTGCCTTTGTAATTGATCTCTTAGTTTTAGATTTTCCTTTTTGACATTATCATAACCCATCTTTAATTCTCTTAGCTCATCTTGAATGTTAGATTGGTTATTTAAAGAGATCATGAACTTAGAGTCTAGACATTTTATAATTTCTTCTTTCTCTCTAAGTTCATCTTTTGAAGAGGCTAGCTCTTTGTTTAGTTTATTAGATTCTTCTTTTAAACTTCTATTTCTTTTATCAAGCTTTGAAGATAATGTATATAATTCATTATAGGCTTGTTGAAGATCATCTTCATCATACTCATTTTCTTCCTCTTTTGAGTCAAATTGATATTCATTTAAGTGAGGGTTTGAATCTCCAATAGAAGGAAGAATGAGGGGTCTAGAAGAATCTACAAAGTCTAGCATAGTGGAGTCCATTTTAATGATTTTCAAATAAGCACAACTCTAGGATTTTAACTCTAGGTTTTTACACCTAATCAAGAGTTCCAAACACTTGATCCTAAGGGATAGAGCACTTGGCTCTGATACCAATTGAAAGTCCATGAGGATCCTAACCCTAGAGGGGGGGTGAATAGGGTGAGCTACAACTATGACCAATTTAGACCAATTTTAATTTCTCAAACTAAACTAGTCACATGTGATGAATTGTCATACAATATGCGGAAGCTAATACAAAAACAAACACCACATTGCAATCACCACAACACAATATTTATAGTGGTTCGGCCAACGTGCCTACATCCACTACCGGCTTGTGTATCCAACACCCCACCGGATTTCCACTAAGTATGCTTTTTACTAGGCTAAGCAATAACCCTTACAATGTGCTTTTCTAGGCTAAGCAATAACCTTACAATATGCTTTTCTTAGGCTAAGCAATAACCTTACAAGATGTTTTTCTTAGGCTAAGCAATAACCTCACACAATGCTTTTCTTAGGCTAAGCAATAACCTTTACAAATATAGAATTCTCTAAGAAGGTGTCTTTACAAAAGATCACTCTAAGAGATTACAATATAAGCTCAAATAAATTTGCCTCTAAATAGGCGGATATGAAAGTTTGAACCAAACTCACACAAACACTCTATGAATGCAAAGTTGTATGCTTATGAGGTGTGTGTGTGATGACTCCAATCAAGTTTAAAAAGAAGGCTCACTCAATATATTGCTTAAAGCAATTCAAAGTTTAAAGCTCATAAAAGGTTTGATTGAAGTCTTATGCAAATCACATGTATGAAATTCAACTTGTTTATGACATGAAAATCAAGGACTAACAAGTTGTGTGAAAATGGCTAATTTAGAACATGTGATGCATGTGCATGTTGTTTTCAAAACCAAATTAATTTAACTAATGTTTAAATGAATGAAAACAACAAGCAATGTTTCAACCAAGAAAAAGAATCATGCTATGTAAAGGAAATCAAAGATTTAGGCTAAGCATGATTAAGAAAGTTTAAAACAAAACTTGGGTTGAAAACAAAGTGATGAATCCAATCTTGAAAATCAAAGATAGAGGGAAGAAAGGATTCAACACATCATTGTTATCATGCTTGAAATCATTTTCCAAAGATTCAAATAAAGCACATAACAAATGATTAATAAAAGTAAAACTTACTTGGAGATTTAACTTAGTTGATCCAAGCTTAAGCTTCACTTAATGACCCCTTTATGTCTCTTAGATCATCCCCTTTGTCTTCTCTCAAATCTCCTCAAAGAAGGTTTCAAAATCTCCAACCAAAGACAAAGGAAAGAAATCATTTATATCCCCAAAACAGCCCAACGGCTATATCCCCGGTTGACCGGCCATGACAGGCCGGTTGACCGGCCAAGCACAACGGTCATAAAAATGCCCGTTGAAGCCTCAGCAGTCCGGTTAACCGCCAGTTTGGCCGGTTGACCGGGCCTCTTGGCCGGTTGACCGGCCACACATGGCCGGTTGACCGGGCCTGCCCAGAATTTCCCATTTATTGGGTTTCTTGAAGATTTTCTTTGGGGATCTTTTGGGCCATTAAAATCAAGCTTTTTCACATGTTTTAAAACATCCAAAGATGTATAAAAACATGAAACATCCAAAGCCTAAAATGATTTGAAACTTTAAACCATAGGCTAGCTTGATTTCTAAAAACTCCTTTTTCAAAAACAATGCATACAAATAAGATTTTGAAGGGATGTATGTATGCAAAGTTCAAACCTAAATTGACAAGATGATTTTCCAAATATAATGCACAATGAATTAGCTTTTCAAAAGAGTTTGAGTTTCAAAACCAATGCATCCAAGTTTAAAACCAAAACATGCATAAACCAAGAACTTTTCCAAATCTTAAAAGCTATGCATGTATGAAACTAAATTTCAAGGTATTTTAAATCAATGCATGTGTGAAATATCAAATGATGCTAAAGTGCAAATGCATCCATCAAATTGCAATTACAAAAACTCTAACAAAGCTGAGATACAAAAACAAACTAGCATGAGTACATAATATATCATGAATAGTTACAATCCACAAAGAGCCCATCCTTTCTCTATCATTTATATAATGAAAAGAGCAAGCACGCACGACAAGCACGATATACATAATATAAGCACGACACGATTTCCCACAAAGACGGGAATTCCGGCCGCGGAACCGGACACGCACGATGTGTAATAAATACACGACCAGTCTGCAGACAGTCCACATGTTTAAAGACCCCTAGACAGTGGATCAAACTGAAAGGGCAGTCTAAGCTCAGTGGTGTTTACTTAATTCATTAATGCACAAAACACGCGAGATATTATCAAAACTTGTCGGGATAAAAAGGGGGAAGTCACTTATCAAAACACGACGAACACGACTAGCAAGGGGCATAATAAATATGCATAACACGCTTAGGAAGTGATCCCCTTTTTCTTGAAACAAACCTTCAAAGCAAGCTTATACTTCGAAATCCCAAAACTAGTACACGATGGTATTTATCGTACCAAAACGGAATTCAAACACGAAATCTGACAAGCATGTGTTAAGGCTGCTAATTGACCTTTGTGTAATTGAGACTCCAAATGTCGGAATATACAAGAATTGGTGTCCCCGAAGTTGGGTTGCATTTCGAAGTCCCATTTACACAATGTCAAGCTAAAACCCTTAACATAGTCTAGTTTTCAACCTCAAGGCAATACACAACGAAAATAGTTCTTCTCCCTGAATCTGGCGGGTTCGCTCGAGCGAACTTTATAAGGTGATGACACTTCGCTCGAGCGGACATGATAAGGCGTTGACACTTCGCTCGAGCGAGATGGTAGCTCGAGCGAATATAAGGTGCGCTCGAACGGCCAGCTCTCTGTCTGCGCTCGGACCAAACAGAAGCTTGGTCGCTCGAGCGGACCCAGGGGTCGCTCGAGCGAACAAGCTGCTGCTTGCTCGTTGAGTGCAGAAGCTTCCTTCCTCTTTCACAACTTTTGCTACATTTCTCTCCTTCTTCTCATCAATCAATCACATATCCTCCCTTGAGCCTCCATGCTCACCAAGGGTTCATTTCTCACAATATCAAGCATCAAAACCAAATAAAACATATCCATGAAGCTTGTAAACTAATTTTATGCACAATTTCTAAAAATAACAATGAAATCAAATGCACATGCATCATTCCTATAGAGATCACTTGCCTTGCCCAAATGCTAAAATACTTCTCCAAGCACTTTACTCAAGTTATCCAACACTACAAGAAAACCCAAGAGAAAACCACACAAAACTCAACAAAATGGAACAAAGAACCCATTTTAACGAAAAGGGCTTGAATACTTGAAAAACATGATCTTTAAGGAACCAAATGACTTCATGAAACACAAGGATTGAAGCTCTCACCTAACAATAGCCAAACAAGAAGAGATGAAGAAGATGAAGAGCTTGTCTCACAAGAAGTTCTAAGAAATTGGTACCAATGGAAAGCTTGCAAGAAGATGAAGAAGATGATGACTTTGGAATTCTCTTTGGAGCTCTCTAGCCAAAGCATGCAAGAGGAATGAAGAGGAAGAGAAAAGGGGTTTCCTTGCCCTAGCTTGAGAGATTGCAGAGATTTGGGTTTTAGAATGAAAAAGCAAAGAGGGGAAAGAGATGAGTTACTTAAGGCACTAGCAAGTGGGGCCCAACTGACTTGACTTTGGAACGACGAAAACACGATCTTGTGGGCCTCGGATGACTTCGACGAAGAAGGATAAAACGATCGTCGAAGTATCTAGTTTCCAAAAAGTATATTTTTGACATGGTTTTGAGGTCTCGAAAATTGTGTCCAGATTTGTGCCTAAAAGACAATTTTACCCTCTTTGGGCCAAAACATGGGTTTTTGGGCTTCAATACAACTGGGCTTAAAAACGAAAGTTGTAGCACATAGAAAAATCATTCAAATGAAATCAAAATCACACTCACACAGAAATCAATACGATCTTCCCAAACTTACACGCGCACTCGGGCCTTCCTGAGTGTGTCTAATTAATACTAAACGTTCTCAAAATTCCCAAAGCTATGTCCAAGACTAAAACTAGTTACTTCTAATCCCAACGATAACTAAACCCACTTAGAACTAAATGCATACTAATCGCACACTAATCGACTTGGTCTGGGTCGGGGTCTAACATCCTCCACCCCTTAGGATATTTGGTCCACCAAATAAATCAAACAATTACCTCGGGTAAAAGCTGTGGATACTTCCTCTGCACTTGCTCTCTCAATTCCCAGGTGGCTTCCTCTGGTTCGTGATTTTCCCAAAGTACCTTGACCCAATGAATAGTCCGGTTTCTCAATTCTTGCTCTTTGGTGTCAATGATCTTGATCGGTCTTTCCACATACGAGGCATCTTCCCGAATCTCTAAAGGCTCATGCTGTAGAATGTGTGCAGGACTAGAGACATACTTCTTGAGCATAGAAACATGAAAAACATTGTGTACCCCAGAGAATTCCGGCGGTAACGCAAGTCTATAAGCAACATCTCCAATCTTGCTCAAAATCTCATACGGACCAATAAACCTTCTAGACAACTTGCCCTTCTGTCCAAACCTCAGGGTTCCCCTAGTTGGTGAGACTTTCAAAAACACCTTGTCACCCACTTGAAACTGCAATTCTCTTCGGCGAGTATCTGCATAACTCTTTTGCCTACTTCGGGCTATTTTCAACCGTTCCTGAATTAACTTGACCTTGTCACTTGTCTCTCCAACGATCGTCGGTCCATGGAAACTGCGTTCACCTACTTCTTCCCAGCAAACCGGAGTTCTGCATCTTCTACCATAAAGTGCCTCGAAAGGTGCCATACCAATGCTCGAGTGGTAACTATTGTTATAAGCAAATTCACAAAGAGGTAGGCACTCATCCCACTGAATCTTGAAATCCAATACACAAGCACGCAACATGTCTTCGAGAGTCTGTATCGTCCTTTCTGACTGACCTTCGGTCTGAGGATGATAAGTTGTGCTGAACTGGAGCTTGGTACCCATCGACTCATGAAGAGTTTTCCAAAACTTTGAAACAAATCTACTGTCTCTATCTGAAGTAATGGAGATGGGTTGACCATGCTTACTAACAATCTCATCAACAAATAACTTCGCAAGTGGTGCCATATGCATCATATTCCCGGTCTTCATCGGAATGAAGTGAGCAGACTTTGTCAGACGATCTACAATGATCCAAATTGCATTATTTCCCTTCTTAGTATTAGGCAAACCGGAGACGAAGTCCATGGTAATGTGCTCCCATTTCCACTCCGGAATTTCCAAAGGCTGTAACAAACCTGGAGGCTTCTGATGCTCTGCCTTGATCAATTGACAAGTTAGACAACGAGACACAAAAGCTGCTATCTCTCTTTTCATATTGTTCCACCAAAATCTATTCTTCAAATTGTGGTACATCTTCGTGCTACCCGGATGCATAGAATATCTCGTACTGTGAGCTTCGTTCATTATCTCATTCTTCAAATCATCCACATTCGGCACACACAACCGGTCACGGAAATACAATATCCCATTCACCATCTTGAAATCGGGGCGTTCTGCAATAACATCTACTATCTTGGCCAAGTCTGGGTCTTGCAACTGATTTTCCTTAATCTTCTGAATGAAGGTAGGTTCTGAAACTATCATGTTCGCTAACATCGCACCCAATCTTAGGGTCTGTACTTATACTCCCAACTCTTCAAACTGCTGTAAGACACCCATTCCTCTCAAATTGGCCATAGCCACTGATTTTCTACTCAAAGCATCTGCTACCACATTCACCTTGCCTGGATGATACTTGATGGGAAAGTCATAATCTTTGATATATTCCATCCACCTCCTCTGCCTCATGTTCAAATCCTTCTGAGAGAACAAGTATTGCAAACTTCTGTGATCTGAATGGACCTCAAACTTCTCTCCGTAGATGTAGTGTCTCCACATCTTCAATGCGAAAACAACTGCTGCCAACTCCAAGTCGTGAGTCGCATAATTCTTCTCGTGGTCCTTCAACTGTCTCGAGCCATAAGCAATCACCTTGCCATCTTGCATCAATACACAACCTAATCCCACATTCGAAGCATCTGTATAAACAATAAATCCGTCGTTGCTCGAGGGTAATGTAAGGATTGGGGCTGTGGTTAACCTTCCTTTCAACTCTTGGAAACTGGTTTCACACTGATCGGTCCACACAAATGGGACATTCTTCCTAGTCAATTTTGTCAAAGGGGCTGCGATGGACGAAAAACCTTGGACAAATCTTCTGTAGTAGCCTGCTAACCCCAAGAAGCTTCTAATTTCTGTCACACTGCTTGGCCTCACCCAACTAACAACTGCCTCTATCTTCGCTTGATCAACTGCTAAACCTTCTCTGGAGATGATATGGCCTAGAAAAGCAACTTGCTCTAACCAGAATTCGCACTTACTGAGTTTTGCATATAACTGGTTGTCCCTCAAGAGCTGCAACGCTGTCCTCAAATGTTCTTCATGCTCCTTCTTACTCTTGGAATATACAAGGACATCATCAATAAACACTACCGTAGAGTGATCCAAATATGGTGCAAAGACCTTGTTCATCAAAGCCATAAAGACTGCTGGTGCATTTGTCAAACCAAAGGGCATCACTAAGAACTCATAGTGCCCATATCTTGTTCTAAAGGCTGTCTTCTGAACATCTGAGTCTCTAACTCTCAACTGATGGTACCCTGACCTCAAGTCTATCTTGGAAAAATAGGCTGCTCCTTGCAATTGGTCAAACAATTCGTCTATCCTTGGCAAAGGATACTTGTTCTTCACTGTCACATGATTCAACTTCCTGTAGTCTATGCACATCCTCAAACTTTCATCCTTCTTCTTCACAAACAACACCGGTGCTCCCCACGGTGAAACACTTGGCCTAATAAAACCTTTGCTCAACAAATCCTGCAATTGGAGCTTTAGCTCACCCATTTCTACTGGAGCCATCCTGTATGGTGCAATCGAGATCGGAGCTGTCCCTGGAAGAAGCTCAATTGTGAACTCAACTTCTCTAATTGGTGGTAAACCCGGGATTTCTTCTGGAAAAACGTCCGGAAATTCACACACAATGGGGATATCCTCCACCCCTTAGGACTGTTTATCCTCCGTGATAAACGCAATAAATGCCTGACACCCACTCTGCACTAATCTGCTTGCCTTCAACACTGAAATAAACCCTGCCTGAGATTTCCTCCTGTTCCCCTGAAATATCAACTCTGCCTGTGGTCCTTGGAATCTGAATGTGATGGTCTTACTAAAACAATCCATGGTGGCATGATATGCTTCTAACCAATCCATGCCTAAAATGACATCAAAATCATGCATGTCCAAAACTATGAGGTTGGCCGGTAGATTAACATCTCCTAACAACACTGTACAACTAGGGTAATGGTTTCTACACACAACTTGTTTCCCTACTGGAGTGGTCACTACCAAAATGTAATCCAACTCACTACATGGTGCATCAATCAACTTAGCAAAACTAGGAGATGCAAAGGAATGTGTGGATCCAGGATCAAACAAAATCTGGGCTTCTACCCCACAAACAAGAAGTTTACCTTCTACCACGTCTCCTGCAGCTTCAGCATCTGCACGATTGAGATAGTACAAACGTCCATGCATCTATAGTCTGTTCGGTACTTGGTTCTGCCTTCCTTGGCCCTGTCTGTTCTGCTGTGGAGGACGAGCATTCTGATTTTGTCCTGGTTGCCTAGCCTGCTGCTGCTGAGGTGGTCTCATCTGATTCTGTACTGGTGCTTGGTTCTGAGGAGCTACTTGTCTCTGCTGCTGGTTTCTGTTCCCTTGAGTCTGAAGTAATGGGCAATCCTTGATTGCATGGTTCATGGCCCCACACTTGAAACAGGCACCCATGGCCTTACGACATTCGTGTGTCTCATGATTCTTGCCACAATGTCCACACCCATGCCTGACTTGAGCTTGCTCTTGCCTTGGTTTCTTGCCCTGCTGCTGTCTCTGGTTCTGCTGCTGATACTGTTGTTTCCTGTCCTGAACAATCATGTTGTTAATATCCTCAAAAGTATAAGCCCGCTTGACTGCCTCTGATGGAACGCGCTCCAATGACCCCCGAGCGCTACCGGGCGTCGGCGGACGTGGGAGTCTGTTTGGTCCGACCCTTTCGCCCCCGGAGGGCGGAGCGTGCATCAACGCTTTTGGGTGTTTGGGTGGGTGTGCCAGATTTTCTATTTTACTTGGAATTGCAAGTGATGATCCGGAGATCAATCTTCGCAAGTAAAAAAGGAAATCAACTTCTTTTCAAGTTTCCATTGCATATATATTTAAGAAAAGAGACAGTTTTTTATTTTGCCGTAAAAGGCGATTTTTTTGGCATTTATAGCCGATTTGTGGCGTTTATAGCCGATTTACAATTCTCATCAATAATGAAAGACAAGAGTTGTGGTTTTTTGTCTCTTTAAAAAAAAATACAAAATACAATGAAAAGCGAGAAAGGAAGAATCTAACTTTTCAGGAGATTGTGGGAGGGACCCGTTTAGATTGACGGTCGCGAGTCATGTATGGACTCCGCCATCATCCATGCAAATGAGAACGTCGGATGCTTTGCATTCGCTTGGCTTGGCTATATCCTCAGATTTTTAGAGAACAAAGACCGAGAGAAGGTCTTATGTTCAATAAAAAGCCGAGTAGACGGGCTGAAGAGCCATGTCTAAGCCACTTTTGTTGAAGTAGAAGGTAAAGGACCTTGGGGGGAGTGCCCCCCAAGGGACTTTTGTCACCTTGTATTGGAGGCTGCTGCGGAATTCCGACAGAGGTTTCTCTCTCTCTGAGCTTCTAGATCTCTAGAGCAGGAATTGCTGATGATTTCGATCCCCCCGGAATGCTTGGAGGGGACTCCTATTTATAGGCCTTTAGGTAGCCTTTAGGAGTGATTTATGAGCCTTTATGGTAATAAAGCTCATTAAGGGAGGAGTTACAAGTTTAATTGTCTCTTGCTTTGTAACTCCTGCCCCTTGGATTTCATTGGCCGGAGGAGAGTCATGGGCATTTAATCGCCTTTAATCTCCATTATGTTAGGAGTTTCATGGCTTGAATGCCATGATTGCTTGGACTTGTAACTCCTGAACAGAGGCTTCTGATTGGGCCGTCCAAGATAATGGGTTAATGACTGCATTAACTTGCCATAAACAGGCCAATTGATAGCATTAAGTGGCCGCCTTAATAGCTGAAGAGTCGCGGGCATTGTTGCGTCTTTTGGAATCCCCTTTGTGATGATCATCGATGGATCCTTATGTAAATCAACATCAGATGATCATGTAGTTTCAGACATTGGTTGATACCAGCGGGCCGGCAGCATCTGTCCAGTTGATTTCACGATCGGGTGGGCAGAAAGTGCACTTTTTTGGTTGTTCGGCTGGCGATCAATGAAGTTTTTGAAGTTCTGGAAAGGAGTCCTGTGATCTTGATGAATATCAGTGAATTTGGAGCCTCAAAAGCCTGAATCTGGAAAAATCACAGGGACAGAACAACTCGTCTCGCGAAAACGGACGAAACGGGGGGTCCCGGGGCGAAATCGGCGCCCCGGACCTCCCAGGGTCGCCGGGCCCATGGTGGCCGGCGACGGTGGGTAAAAATCCCTTCCCGGGGCCCGTTTTTAGCCGTTTCTCGTCGTTTCTCGCTTCCATTTTTTTTTTGTTTTCTCTGACATTTCTCCACATTATTTGGCTTGATTTTCCGGGAAAAGCCGAACGCAGAACTGCTGATTTTCCGCCAGAAGCTGAAACAGGATCAAACGATGTCGGAATGACCTGAAATTTGAGGTGAAGCTTCTTGAGCATTAAATAAGACCAACCATGGGCTTTCGTTTGAGTTTTGAAGCCATTTGGGGTCATGCAAACGCTTGCCTTTGATTTCACCGCGAGGGAAATGCCGAGCTTAGACTTTTGGTCAAACGATGTCCGATTGACCTGAAATTCGACGGGTGACTCCCTCATCAGTAGATAGGACCAACCACAGGCTTTTGTTTGAGTTTTGAAGCCATTTGGAGTCATGCAAACGCTTGCCTTTGATTTCACCGCGAGGGAAATGCCGAGCTTTGACTTTTGGTCAAACGATGTCCGATTGACCTGAAATTCGACGGGCGACTCCCTCATCAGTAGATAAGACCAACCATAGGCTTTCGTTTGAGTTTTGAAACCATTTGGAGTCATGCAAACGCTTGCCTTTGATTTCACGGCAAGGGAGATGTCGAGATTTGACTTCTGGTCAAACGATGTCCGATTGACTTGAAATTCGACGAGGAGTCTATTGGAGTCATTTTGAGATGATCCACAAGCTCCGAATTGGGTGCCATGGTCCCGGGGTGCTCTGCCGCTGGTAGGCTTGATTCAGCCGTTGGAGAGTTGATGATGGGTCAAACGTTGCTGGTTTGACTTGAGACTTGACGTGGAGCCCTTTGGACATATTTTGAGAACATCCATAGGCCTTGATCGAAGATTTGGTGTCTCCGATTCTGCCGCCGCCGAGAGCGCTTGTTTAGCTGTTGGAGAAGTGAAGCTAGGCCAAATGATGTCGGAATGGCCCGAAACTTCATGTGTACCTCTCTTTTGGTTGTTTTGAATGACCTTGCAATTTTTGTTTGATTCTGACAAGATCTGATGCTTGAAGTGGCGCCTGCCTATTTTTGGTAGGATGCGGCTCCATGTAGCTTTTGGTGTAAAGAGGCAAAGTGACATTTTTGGTGTCAACAAATGCCCCCTCGAGGTACAGCGACGATATAGCTTTTGCAGTCGATGTGCCTCGAAGAGAATCTTGAAGAAGACCTTCTGACTTGACCAAGAGTTTTTGAGCATTTTTTTTTTTTTTGATGGAGTAGCCTTTTGAGCTTCCAGGGGATTTGTATGGTAGTGATAGGAATCATGTACCATCTTGAGGCAAAGTATTGAAGATGACATCAGGGATGCAGATTTGGATTTTTGTTTTGACCTTGAGTCCTAACAGGCTGTATGTGGCAAGTTAGGGGGTCGGATTTGGTTTTGACCGTGTGACCCAACAAGCTGTATGTGGAATGTTGGGGGGGTCAGGTTTTGGTTTTTGGTTTTGGTCTTGTGACCTAACAAGCTGTATGTGGAATGTTAGGGGACCGGTTTGATTTTTGGTGAAATGTCAATTTCAAGGTTTGGCTCAATTTGGCTCATGAGGTGAGATGGTTAGGTTTCTTGGAAGCTCATGAGGCTTGGAATTTTTGTATGGTCCAATCAACTCAAAAGAGGCATGAAACCATTTTTTTTTTTTTTTTTTTTTTTTTTTTTTTGCTCTTGGTAAGAGGAATTTTGACTAAAAGCCACTTTTAGTGCCTAGGTGGTCAGACCTGGCTCATATGGGCTAACCCATGGGACCTTAAGCTTTGAAGATGGCTTAGATCTCATATGGTGTCATTTTGTAAAGAATATCTAAAAATATTTCCTTTGGATGGAGAATATTTAAAAATATCCTTACTTTGAGAGATTTTCTCAAGTTTCCTTGATTTTGGGAAAGATTCTCTCAAAATATCTTTATTTGGGAGAGAATATCTATCATTCCCTTTCTTTTTGGAGAGAATTTCTCAAGGAATCTTTGTTTTGGGAGAAAATATCCCAAGTTTCCTTTTCTTTTGGAAAGGTTGCTAATTTTTTAGCAGTTACCTTCTTACTTTTCTCCTCTTTCCTCTTTTGGTCTTGCTTTCTTCTATAAAAGCAAGGGAGGTGGGATCTCTTGCTCCTATTGCTTTCTTTTTGCAAAAGTCTTCAAGAGTTGCTCCAAGATCAAGAATTCTCCTTCTTTAAGAGTCTTCAAGTTCTTCTTCTTCTCCATCCATGGCTTCAAGTAAGTTACCTTTTTTTCTTTTTTGTTTTCTTTTACAAGAAATCCATGTAGAAATAGGATGGGGAAAATGAAAGTGTTTCTTTTCTTTCTCTCTTTTTTTTTCTTCTTTCTTTCTTTTTCTTTTCTCTTTTTTTTTTCTTTTTCCTTTTTGCACGTTTTTTTTTTTTTTTTTTTCGTGCTTCTCTGTTTTTTTTTCTCTTTTTGCATTTTTTTTTTGTGGGTGGGCCGTACGGCCCGTGGCCTATGGGCCACGGCCCACAGGCCAGCCCCTTTTTTTTTCTCTTTTTTTTTTTTTTTTTTTTGATCTTTCTCCCTCTTTTTTTTTTGAGAAAGTTTTCTTTCTTCTTTTTTCTCATCATGACAATGCATCCCTTTTTTTTTTGTTGCATATCAAGATGTTCATACATGCTTTTGTTTTTGTAACAATTGATAGCATGATGCGGTGACATACCTGAAAACCTTTGCAAAGTTAGGAATTTGGAGCTTGCAGCAATGTTGAGCCCTTCCTGATTTTGCGGAGTTTTTCAAGGTTTCGAAAGTTTGGAGTTTTGGAGCTCGCAGTGATGTTGAGCCTATCTCCAAGCTTTTTATTTCTGTCGGGGTACTTCTTTTTCTTTGGAATTGCCCCGAGGTCATGCCGAAATTTCGCCAGATTTTTTTTTTAGCAAAATTTCGTCATTTTGATGATAATTCTTTCCTCCTTTTTTTTTTGACCTTTTGCAGGTGGTCCTTCCAGAACAGACAAGGGTAAAGAACCTATCACAAGCGTACCTCGTCGATCTGCGCAATCTTCTAATCCGGCCGTCCAGCAGGCCTGGGAGAAGGTGCAATACGTCGAGCAGCACCTCGAGGAGTGTGACTCCCTCAATAGAGAGGAGGCGCGGCAGGCACTGATTGCTCGCAAAGGAGAGGATTTCTATAAAATCATGGTAAGCAGCCGTCCCTGGGTGATAGAGGATCAGAGGGTGTTGCCCAAGCCTACCTTCTTCTTTGGTGATGCAGCCCCAGCCGATATGACGTATCGAAGGAGATGCTTCCAGTTTTCCTACACAGTTGATGGTGTGAAGAAAACTGTTGCCACCCGATCGATTTTTTATCGTACTATCTCGATCATGAGTCTCTCTCCCACGTGCCTGAAGAGGGAAGATCCTCCAAGATGGGTGAGGAGGACCAACGTGGTCAAGACCGGGGTTTTCATTGGCGGTTCTCCTGGACATATGGAGAAGTCGCCTGCTGACATGGACATCTTGATGCCAGCCAGCAACTACCAGGGCACAGATTATCCATCGGTTGATTTGAAACCGATGGGCCTTGGCATCTTCAGTGGTGACGGCAGCAACTGGGTGAAGCCTTTTCGACTCCGCGGCCGCTTCAGTGCTGACTCCAAGTGGAAGTCTTGGACTGACCATATCTTGTTTGTTGGGGGCGCCATTTTGAAGGAAGCCGGGATCTTTGATGCGGTCCGTGCATTTAGGGAGACCGTGTTCTTTTCCGACGAGGCCTTCATGGCCATGCTTGAGTCATTCCTCCCTCAAACAAATACCTTCATAGTGACGAATGGTGAGATTGGTTTTTCTCTGAAGGAAATGAGTGCCGTTACCGGGTTGCCCATCCTCGGGAAACTCTATGAGGAGTTCATGCCGATTGACAGCGTCCTTGAGGAGAGGTCAGAGGAATTCAGGCTTTTATACTTTCAGCTCGTCATCTTCTACGATTTTTTGAAGGAGAAGGAGGGCTCGAAGGTAAGGTCTAGCAGCTGGAAGAGTTTCGACTCTTCTTTTCTCAGTTTCCTTGACAGCAAGGGGCCTTCTACCAGTATGTCCAGGGAGGACAAGAAGACTGCGGCCATGCAAGAGGAGCTGAAGGGTTTCTTCGCAGGTACCAGTAGTATTTGTTCTGATATCGCACTGCGGAGAGATCTTGATGTTTACCTCACATATTGGTTTGGTGAGGCTATTTTTGCTGGAGGAGATGGGACGCACATCCGGCCGCATTGTATTTTTTCGGCTTGTCAGATGGCGTTTGGAGAGCAGCTAGCTTTGGTGCCAGCTTTATACTCCTATTTGTGCACTGAACTGCAAGCAGCTGCTTTCTTGGTCCGGCTTGGGCAACCCATGAACAGGGTATTTTCCGCCCATGTTTTCTATTCGTGGTTTGTGTACCACTGTCCCGGCTTCCATCGGCTGGGTGCTGCGCAGGACGACGACCCTTTGATGATTCGATTGGCTAAGGGAAAAGCCGTAGTCGAATCTCTTTTGTTTGCCCGCATGAGGATCCGACGATTCAGGGACGTCGAGATGGGGCAGTCTTCAGTGAAGCTTTCTCCGGAGTTGCGGAAGAAGGCTTTTGATTTTGGTGCCTCCCGCGACTCTACCAGGGCAGGATCTGGAAGGCACTACTCCTTGACGAATGCAGAGAAGGAGTGGCTTTTTAGCATACGAGTCGGTACGATGGTATACCGCAGACATCTTTTTGTCGACATCCAACCGTATGTGCCTTCCCGCTTTGCGCTGCAGCTGGGCTTTTCTCAAGGCGTTGTTGGAGCGCCTTCAAGCATGATGAAGCGCTTTGGAAGCTTGCAGGATGGGAGAAACGCATGGGCTTTCTATAGCGCTGAGGACACTACTTCCATGATTTCCTATCCTGTACTGCCGACTTCCCGGACTGCCGGTTTCACGAAGTGGTTCGTGGAGAGCTTCATGGCATACCGGGGTTTTTCCAAGAGGGAGCTTGATGTGAAGCTGTCATCTGGAAAGGGCCTTGGAAAATCGGATGGCGTCCGGCGGGAGGAAGTTTGGGCCTTCCTTTCCGGAGAGAAGCACAAGATAGGCTTTCTCGGTGACCAGGGCGTCATTGGCTCTGAGGCTGCTCGGGAAATACCTGATGAAGCTATAGAGCAGCTAGAACAGGAGGAAGCCGAACTTGATGCTTGGATGCAAGCAGCACAGAGGCGAGTTTCCGTGGAGTCTACTGGCAAGAGCAGGCCATCCAGTGAGGAGTCAAGCGAGAGACCAGACTCTGATGGTGGGGCAGGTTCTTCTAAGAAGCGAACTCGCCGAAGTAAGAGGAAGAGGAGTCAGCATCACAATAAAGACTCTTCTGATAAAGAAGTTCCTCTTACTATCAATGAGGAGGTGCCCGAGGTTGCTGAGGAGCCTCCGGAAAAAAGGAGCTGAGAAGAAGATACCGTTGGTGGAGGTATGTTTCCACTTCTCTCTGTTCCTTTCATGGTATTTTTCCATATTTTGATTTGCTTCTGCTTCTGCTTTTTTTTTTCTTTTTTTTTTTTTTTTTTTTAAGCAGAAGAAGAAGACATGGCGATCCCTCATGTTGCAACCGATGAGAGGACGCCTGACCCTGTGGAGACGCCAGAAGACAAACCAAGGGACTCTGAAATGAATGCAGAATCTCCAACTGGTATTACTTTTTCCGCTTTCTTTTCTTTTTTGTCTGTGACTTGATTTGCTAACACACATTTTTTTTTTGTATCAGCTGATTTATCACAGGATTCCGACGACTTTGAACCATCGATGGACGCCAGTGTTGACGATACTTCTGAAGAGTTCATGGAGAAGGAAAGCATTCCGCCAATCGTCGAAGAAGGTACTTTCATAGTAATAACCCTGATAGTGATTTTTTAATAGGATCGTATTCATACCTTTTTGTGTTTGGCAGATTTTGAAGTGACAGAAGAGAGTCCATCGCTTCCTTCAGAGCCAGAGCCAGGGATGCCAGAAGTTGACCCAGTAATTGGGACTCCTCCAGCCAATTCTGACGCGGCAGAGGCAAGACCTCATGTTGAGATTCCTTCTCCAGCGGCTCCGATTGGAAAGTGTTATGTTGTTACTCTTCCGATGGGACATGACTTGGGTAGCCAATCCACAGAGAAGGGTGAGTCTTCATCTGGCCCATCTCTTCAATATGCGAAGAAGGTGGTGATGCGGGTTTTGAGCTCTTGGATTGAGACCCTCCTTTCTGGACACTTGGATGTTGCACGTAGCAAGATTCCGCATGTGAAGGAGATTCTCAAAGATGCTGAGGATGATACTGGTCTGGATGTTACGGACGCCCGGGCGATCGTTGATAGGATCATTGCATTAGGCGACAGGTGGTTTGAGACCATCAACTATCCTGATGACCAGTTCTTCCAAGAGATGTTCATGAACCCTGCTGAGAAGGCTCAATTGGAATTGAAAGAGACTGCACAGGGCAGGAAGCAGCTGGTTCGGGAGAGGAACGGAGCGGAGTTAGACATCATCAGGCTGCAGTATGACCTTAACATCCTTGATGGAGAGGTTGAGGAGGCAAGGAAGCATCTCGAACACTTAAAAGCCCAAGTCTCCAGTACGTGGACCGCTATAACAGAGGCTCGTGACAGGGAGAGTGCTTTGATTTGCCAAGTTGCAGAGGCCGATCAGATTCTCAATAGGAAGGCTAGAGAGAATGGACGATGGCAGATTGCTCGGGATAATCTTCCTGGTGTAGCAGAAGGGATAGAGCCTTCTCCAACTACTCATGGCAGATTCTTGAAGAAGCGTGCCTTGGAGACTCTGACGGATGAAGCCAGGAGTTTGCTTGAAGAGCTGAAAGCTTGGCTGGAGAGCATTTTTGGCTGAGGCCTTGTTGTTTTTTTTTTTGTACCACATGTATTTTTTGGTACTTTTTTTTTTTTTGTTTTCCCTACGTTCACTCAAATATTGTGATTAAAGTGATTGCTAAATGGGATGTGATCAAAAGTTTGTCATTTTGTGAGAAATCTTTTGACAAATGATTGTTTTGGCATGGGAGCCAGTTTTTGAGACATGTTTTGGCATGGGAGCCAGATTTTGCTTCCGGCATGAAAGCCAATTTTTGGGTGGCATCTATAGCCGGATTTGGGTTTATGGCATGAGAGCCAAAATTTTGGATGGCGTGGAAGCCGAAATTTTGAGGTGGCGTGGAAGCCGATTTTGGTGGCATGAGAGCCAAATTTTGGGATGGCATGAGAGCCAATTTTTTTTGAGATGGCATGAAAGCCGAGTTTTGAGGTGGCATGAAAGCCGATTTTGGTGGCGTGAAAGCCGGTTTTGGTATGGCATGAGAGCCAATTTTTTGAGATGGCATGAAATCCGAATTTTGAGATGGCATGAAAGCCGATTTTTGTTTTTGGTGTAAGAACCAGATTTTGTTTTTGGCATGAAAGCCGGATTTTTTGAAAACCGAATTTTGTTTTGTTGGCATGGAAGCCGAATTTTGATTTTTGGCATGAAAGCCGGATTTTTGATTTTTTTGGCGTGAAAGCCGGATTTTTGGCATGGAAGCCGGGTGTTTTGGCGTGAAAGCCAGGTTTTTGGTTTTCAAAAATGCAAGTATCGACTAAAAGTCGCCTCCCTGCTGAATGGTATTGCAAGTATCGATGGAATGTCGCCTCCTTGCTCATTCGGTTGCGAGTATCGATGGAATGTCGCCTCCCCGCGGATTTGGGTGCAAGTATCGACTAAGCGTCATTTCCCTGCTTTTTTCTTCAAAAATTTTGTTTTGTGGGTATCGATGGAATGTCGCTTCCCCACGATTTTTGAATTTTGAGGTTTTTTCGAACCTTTGTTTTGTTTTTGTTTGTTTTGAAATTTGGGTTGTGGATATCAACTGGAACGTTGCGTCTCCACGATTTTGGGGTTTTGGAAGTATCGAATGGGGTTCGCATCCTTCCGATTTTGGGTTTTGCAAGTATCGACTGAACGTCGCTTCCCTGCGGTTTTTTGAAAAACCATTTTTTGTTTAAAGACACGAGGGTCGTAAATTTTGACTCAAAACCATTTTGGTGGTAAAAGCCGGGGTGGACTAGGGCTGAAATCCCTAGGTCCTGATTTTGTTTCAAACCATGAATTTTGGGTTCAAGGATCGAAAATTTTGGTCAAGTTTGGGAAGAGGCTCCTAAACTTGGATTTTTGGATTTGCCTTTTTTTTTGAACAATGAAACGATGAAAGAAACATTATTTTGAGGGGTTTTTTTTTTAGAAATTTCAACAAGAGGATGAAAATTCCAAAAGGAGTGGGTCTGACGAGCAGATACCTAGGAATAGGCTTTGGCCGTGCAGGCGTCGCTCTGACCCGATGGGGAAAGCCTTCAAGGGTAGTACCGCTTCAAGAACTTTCCATTGATGGGCAGCATACATCTGTCACCCTCCATGTTTAGAGGTTGCAATGGAAATTGGCTCCTTCTTTGATGACTTCTGACTGTTGAGGTCTTTGATCACCGTTTCAGCCTCCATAGAAGCTTCTGGGAGTTCTCCTAGTTTTTTTGATTTGTTGCCGATGATCATGGAACGGATTCTTGTTCTCATGTTGTTACGGCAGATGTCGACTAGCGACGCTTGTGGCAATACATCTGAGCATTTGTACGCCATGGCTTTCCATTTGTGAATGAAGTCGTATGTAGACTCATTCTCCCCCTGTTTCAGGCTGCAGAGCTGAGCCATAGTAACAGGATGATCCTCACCTTTGAAGTGAGTCAAGAAGCGTGTCTCCAGCATGGCCCAATTCTGAATGGAGTTCTCTGGAAGAGTGGAGTACCAATCAAAGGCCGTACCTTTTAGGGTGCTTGCAAAGAGGCGAATCTTGAGTGCATCTTGATCCGCAATAGCTCCTGTCAGGATCTTGAAGTGGATGACATGCTGTCTGGCTGAACCTTTCCCCGTATACGTTTGGAGAGTAGGTTGCTTGAATTTTGTAGGGAACGGGACCGAGTCCATCCACAAGGGATATGGTGGCTTGATCCCATGCTCCTTTAGCGTATCCTTTTCTTTTGCTTTGGCGAGGATATTGTCAACGTCCTTTTTGGTAAGGGCGCGTGACTCACTATTTTCCGTATTTTCCTCGTTGCCTTGGTGGCTCGGAGGAACTTCATTATTTGGCGGATGTTGGATAGTGAGAAGGAGGTTTTCCATTAGGGCCTCTATTCTCTGTTGTCCTTGTTCCAACTGCTGGATGCGTGCAGCTACGTCATCATGTGACGGAGGTTGCTCAGCATTTGTGACCAAGACGTTCACTCTTCGAGAGTCGAAAGAAGATACAGTCTTGGTGACTGAGCTAGAGCTCATTCTTTTAGATGAAGAGCTCGAAGAGAGATCACTCCGATGTCCTTGGCTTGAAGGAGCGGGAGAGTTTTCTTTATGTCTTCGTGTCCGGGAAACGCTGCGGGTCACCGGACGCCTGACATGGATTTTTGTTGCTGACTTCTGGCGTCTTCTGGTTTTGCCAATCATATGGACAGCAGCAATTTGGTTGGGTCTTTCTTTTTCAACCCATTTTTGGGAAACTTGGAGCGTAGGAGGTTGAGTCCTCCGTTTCTCTAGTCTCTTTTGTCGGTATGACGGGCGGCGGCATGCTCGACGAGCGAGTTGAGCCTCGGTCAGCTCTGGCTGGGCTTTGACGATGAAGGATGTACTCCCTCGGGCGCAGCAGCCGAGCTTGTCTTCTTTGTAGTTAGGCAAGGACAGGATGCGGACCCGGTCCTTCGCCTGTTGCAGCGAGGCTTTGAATTGTGCAAGCTCGACCCCTGTAGAGATGAAGGGTCGAACTGCAGTTTTGCAGGCCTTAGCAGACGCTTGGGGAGGCCTGGTGATGTAGGATTTGATTTTTGGCTTGTAAGAACAAGCTGGTTGATGCTGAATTGACCTGGGAGTCAGGTCAGAGATGGGTTTCTCCTCTTTCATGTAGAGGAGAGGGTAGAACCGGTTTTCTTTGAGCGGGGCCAGGTATGCTGGCTTGGCAGATGCTCGGGACCTCCTTTGTTTCGGTGAAGGCCCTGGGGACCAAGTCTTGGGACGGACCTGGCTGTTTGCGGGCTGAGGCTTCGCGGGGCTCGCCTTTGGTGTCACGGCGGTGACACATTGGGAGGCGATTTTCTGCTTCTTAGCGGGAGCAGCCTGTTCTTCAGGAAGTGGGAATGGTCCCAATGTCCCAAAGAAAATAGTCCGGGGAGTCGAGGTCGACCCGGAGTTTGGTGAATTGTTGGTGGTGTTGACGCTGTGGCAACTAGCAGTGCGCTTATGAGTGCGCACATTCTGCTTCTGTTGAAGCATCTGCTGGTGCTTTTTCTCGTCGAAGGTGATGGTCAAGGAAGCTGCCATTGTTAGTAAACTTCTGAAACAGGACCAGATCCATTAGTAATCACAAGAATATAATGATTATAAATGGAAAAAAAAGGCAATCTATGGGTTTGCCTTTTCAGATCGCTCAAGGGATATGACCCAGGCGACGTGAGGAAGGCAAAAGCCATAGAGGGCACAATTGTTCTGATTGCAAGTATGGTGAGCCCCAAAATGAGCGTCCCAGTGACTGCTAGAAGCAATTGTAAACCTAAATTCGACTTATCGCGAAGCAGGGCTTGCTCGAGATAAGAAGAATATAAGGTTGGAGTTTTACAAATGCGCCGGTCGCGAATACAGTAGACCCTGAAAGGGCGTACTAGCACCGCTAGACACAAATGCTGGAGATCGCATCCATGAGATGGGATCCTCTGGTTTTTGAAATGTCAAAATGGATTCATCAAGGAGAGCATGTGGTATCCCGATCCAAAGACGGGCTCAACGATTTCCGCGAGCACCAGTACCCCGGAAGGAACCACAATTTCTCGGATCCGAATCCAAAATGACGAGAGTTTTTTTTTTTAAAGGCCAAGATCAGGTCCATCAAAGAGAGCAAATGATGTTCCAATCTGAACACGGGCTCAGCGAATAATCGCGAGCGCCAGTGCTCAGAAAGGAAGAGACCAAAATTTCTCAGATCTGAACCTAAAAATGACGAAAGTTTTTTTTTTTTTTTTTCTTCTTTTTTTTTTTTTTTTTTTGAAAAGTTTAGTTTTTTTTTTTTTTTACAATTTTTATTTAAAAGACAAGGGAGCACACATAGGCTTCCTAACCCGGTCTTATGAAATCACAATTGATAGAATTGCCCCTAGGTAAGGGTAGGATTACTTAATGAACCCGTTTGGAGGACCCTTGCCTCGAACAGTCAGGCTGTCTCCACACTCTGGACAAGGCTTTTCTTGAATCAACCGAGATCAAAGAACGCAGTTGGTTTGGCCTTAGCGGTCTATGTCTTTCTTTTTTTTTTTAGACTCATTGAAGAGAACCAATGATCCAAAACCTTAGTCTAACAGGCTCAACATTTCTGCAAGCGCGATGAACGATAGGATAGGATAGAAACTTCTCAATTTTGAATACAAAACGAAATGAAGTTTGATTTTTTTATTTTTTTATTTTTTTAAATTGTTTTTTTTTTATTCTAATGAATTCATCAAAGAGAAACAATGATCCAAAACCTTAGTCGAACAGGCTCAACATTTCTGCAAGCGCGATGAACGATAGGATAGGATCAAAACTTCTCAATTTTGAATCCAAGGCAAAGAAGTTTGCTTTTTTTTTTTTTTTTTTTTTTTTTTTTTTGAAATCTTTAACAGACTCATCGAAGAGAAACAATGGCCCAATCCCTGATCCAAGCTGGTCTCAGCGGATAATCGCGAGCGGCAATGCCCAGAAAGGAAAGGATCAAAGTTTCTCAATTTTGAATCCAAAACGAGAAATCTGAACTTTTTTTTTTTTCTTTTTGAAAAGAGAAAGAATGGAAATAGATTGAAAGAATTTGAAATTTCCAAAAAATCCCATCTCATGCAAAATCCAACATAGGCCACCAGCCAAAAAGTAGCCAAGGAATTCGGAAAAGAAACATAAGCAAAGATATAATATGCGAATATTTCAATTCCAAGCATCCGGTGTTATCAAGTAAACGGGTCCCACCGGGTGTGCCAACTTGATGGAACGCGCTCCAATGACCCCCGGGCGCTACCGGGCGTCGGCGGACGTGGGAGTCCGTTTGGTCCGACCCTTTCGCCCTCGGAGGGCGGAGCGTGCATCAACGCTTTTGGGTGTTTGGGTGGGTGTGCCAGATTTTCTATTTTACTTGGAATTGCAAGTGATGATCTGGAGATCAATCTTCGCAAGTAAAAAAGGAAATCAACTTCTTTTCAAGTTTCCATTGCATATATATTTAAGAAAAGAGACAGTTTTTTATTTTGCTGTAAAAGGCGATTTTTTTGGCATTTATAGCCGATTTGTGGCGTTTATAGCCGATTTACAATTCTCATCAATAATGAAAGACAAGAGTTGTGGTTTTTTGTCTCTTTAAAAAAAATACAAAATACAATGAAAAGCGAGAAAGGAAGAATCTAACTTTTCAGGAGATTGTGGGAGGGACCCGTTTAGATTGACGGTCGCGAGTCATGTATGGACTCCGCCATCATCCATGCAAATGAGAACGTCGGATGCTTTGGATTCGCTTGCTTGGCTATATCCTCAGATTTTTAGAGAACAAAGACCGAGAGAAGGTCTTATGTTCAATAAAAAGCCGAGTAGACGGGCTGAAGAGCCATGTCTAAGCCACTTTTGTTGAAGTAGAAGGTAAAGGACCTTGGGGGGAGTGCCCCCCAAGGGACTTTTGTCACCTTGTAGTGGAGGCTGCTGCGGAATTCCGACAGAGGTTTCTGGTCGTGCTGTCGCCGGCACCCAAATATAATAAAACCTTTACTCCAAAAAATATATGTAGTATCGCGAGTAAGGATCGTTCCCACGGAGAGTGTTTAGTCAAATTTTATGCTATGTGATCAAGATGGGGGTTTTGATTATACTGAAAATAAATAAATAAATAAAAGCAAATAAAAAGCAATCAAATAACGAATTCAATCAAATGGGCAAGCATTGGTCAAAGTTAACATCCACCATCGGAAATTCAATACTGATCATTGATGCAAAAATAAATCAATTAACACTTTGAATATTCATCGTTGGAATCAAATTCCTATCTCCTTAATTAGTTAATTAGAAAACACGCGCTCTAATTAACCCTAATTACTAAACAACCCAAGACAAGCGCCAAAGATTTAATTTAGTAACAGCATGAAGAATAAGAGAGATCGATGAATCTAAACAACACAAGCACAAGCGGTTGCATTTAATTTAGCCAGGTGTTCTTCCTAATATCTAATAATTACTAACGCAGTAAATTATTAAATATCAATTGCTTCACAAATTAGAGGGATCAAACAATTACGGATTTGATTTCTAATTTAGCATTAGATTGCAACGAAAAATAAACTAGTATGCATCCTAGCCATTAAACGAAACAATCATCATAAGAAATTAAGCAAAGAAGAACACTCATATTCAAAGCATAAATTGAACAATAAAAATAAGTTAGATCTCACAGTATTTATTCCGAGGCTTCAGTCTCCTTTAACCAATTATAGAAAATTAGCCACGCAGGGCCATGCTAACTTGCAAAATAAAAATAATCTAAATGGAAAAAGAATGGAGAAAGAAGAGAGAGAGAGAAATCGTTGGTGCAGAGACTTGTTCTGTGAATGGCGTCCATCTCTCAGTGGCTTGCTGTGATGATTTATAGAGGTGGGGAGATAGGGCTGGTGGATGAGATGATGAGATAAAATAGCTTGTGAGATGGTAGAGTTTTAATGGGAAAGGGTGATGTGGAGAGAAAAGAGTGGCTGGGCCCATGGAGATGTAGCGGCAGTTGTGTTGGATGAGGATTAGAAGATGAAAAGAAACATTATAAAGAGAGACTGAATCAGAGAAGGAGATTGACGTGAGGGAGAATTGGAAGTGGCTTGGATTTGGAGATGGGAATCAATAAATTATTCAATTAAATTCTAACTTAGTCAAAATCTTCTTCTTGGTCATATCTTCTCATTCGGGCTTCTGTTGGACTCGACCCAAGAATCAAAGTTGCACTATTTTTCGTTCTGCACAATATGAGCCCAATAGTGGATATGTTTTGACGAACTTCTGATTTCTTCAAATTTACCATAATGCCCTTCTACTTGATTTCCTCTAAATAAGACCCGGTTCCGAATCAACTCCGTCCAATCAGCATCAAATATGATCACCTTCTTTTATTGCTCCACAGTATCTTGAATCGTCTCCACCGGAGCTCGGATGAAAGTTATGCCCAACTTGCGAAGCGATGTGAAAATTCATCTAAAATCACCCAATTAGCTTCGTTTTGCGTTTAGCCCTCCAATTGCATCCTAAATTAAAATATAAGAATAATGAGTACATTTAGGCATCAAATAAGTATAAAGCACTAAACATTAATGGAGAAAAATATAACATTTTTCGTTCTTATCAAATTCCCCCACACTTAAGTTTTTGCTCGTCCTCGGGCAACACTTAAATTTAAATTTTTTTTCTTTTCAAGAATACCAAGGTTTCAACGCTATTAATAAAGAACAACCAAACTCTTCAAAACTCATAACATATCATGAACAAATTTTCTTAGTATGCATTTTCACTTGACGATGGAGTAAACTAAATACATAGACCCTCACGGATATAAACACTCGACTCTCATCTGTTTAAAGGGTATCTGGTTCACTCAAATTCATTCCAATGGACATGATCTACCATAGGCTTGCATATCTTCTCATTCTCCACCACTGGGATCACATGCTTAACACGAATCATAAGGACTTTTCAAGGGTTGTAACGGGGTTTAGGATCAAGGTGGGAAATATTTGGGAATGTAGCTTAAAAGCCATCAAAACTAGTGAAGCAAAAAATTTGAACTGACTTCAATCTTGAATATATAAAACATAAAACCAATCACTCCATTCAGCAGGTTTTTTTTTTTTTTTTTTTTTTTTTTTTCAATTTGGCTTCAAAGCATTCAAACCATGTAAAACTCTTGCATTGAAAAAGAGATCGTTCAAAATGAACACTTTTCATTTGCAGCAAGGAATGATTCTTCGCAACAACTTCCACCTTTATATTTATCACTTATAAACATTCCCCTTCTTGGAATTTTAGGAGGATTCATGAACATGGGTACTTTGTAGCAATTTCCTCCATCACTTCATAAACATTTTTTTTTCTTTTTTTTTTTTCCTTTTTTGTTTTTTTTTTTTTTTTTGAAGAGACAATGGAACTCATAAATTGAAAATGAACACATGTTCCTTTACACCAGTCATAGTCATGCTGCAAATTCCGACACCCCCTTATTTATTGCACACCTATCATAATGATAAACAATGCTTCACTAGTTCTACGGCTTAGGTAAAGGTATTTTTTTT